>CM060383.1:164859345-166198475 GCA_030545235.1 Helianthus tuberosus | reverse complement strand
TCATTTGAACATTCCCCTATATATATATATATATAGTGTTAGGTTCATTTATATTTTCTAAACCGAAATCTTATATGATGGGATCATGTAATTTTTTCTATCATATGTTTGATATTAAATCTTTTGTTATTTGTTAATTGTGAAAATTTGTTGGCCAACTGTTATTTAATTAACTTTGTAAACCTAATGATTATGTTTTTTTTTTTTGAATGGCTAACGTTGCACACCATAGAGATTGAACCTCTGACCTCTGCTATCCTAAGCTCTATCTAAGCTCACCAACACTACTGGGCTATCCAAGTGGATACCTAATGATTATGTGTTTTTAGACTTTTAGTACTAATATATTTGTATGGTACTATGGTTGTTTATCTTGTTCCTTCATTTTGATTTGAGAGTTGCTTAGAATCTAGGATATGGTGGTACTATCTAAGTAGGACACAAGATAAAACATATCTTGTTCTATGATGTAAATGACATTATTTTAACTACTACTACATGTAAGATCTATGAGATCTATAAAGATGCAAAATAATAATATACTGATTAAGATATGAAAATTCAAAATATAAGAAGTGGGATGAGAAATGCATACCGGTTTGTGAAATACGTACTTAATATATTGATGCTCTTAACCATATTGTGTGACAATTTATAAATGTAAAATACATCTAAAATGCATGATTCGTATTTCACTTTACATGAGAGGGATGAGAGGTTGCAAGAGAGAAGAGTAGATGATGTGTCGAAAACACCAAGTGTTATAGTCGAACTTCACATGTATCGAAATCCTGTGTTAAGCCCAAACTGTTATTCGAACTTCACATGGGAGAGAGGAAGGGAGTTTTTGTGGACCGCTTGTTCGATTGTCCACCTTTAAGAACCGAACCACATATAACATTTAAGATTATTTTCTTTTTTCTATTATAAATTTTATAAGCTTTTATTATAAGTTTTATTTCCTTTACTAAATATTTTATGTATAAGATTTATTTAAGTTGTTAAATGTTTATAATTATTCAAATAGTATATAACTACTTTTAGTTAGTAAGTCATTATCCTATCTATTATTTAAATATTTATTTATCCACCTAAATCAATTTATTTTTTTTCCTAACAAATGATGTATCCAGTTCATTTAATTTTGTTTTTTCCATGATAACTTTAATTAATCAGCTTTTATGAATATTTCAAAGTTGATGTTATTATTAGACTACAATTGTCAAACTTTAAAAAAAAATAATCATACCAAAATAATCTTATTAAATTGCCAATACTAATTATATTATCCCCCACCACACACTTTATTAAATACGTGCACATGAATTTAAAAAATATGAAAATCCTTTATTTTAGTTTCAATGTTAAAGCAATGCCACAATTTAGTGGGGCTATATATAAAGTCACACACCAACAATCCAACCACACACATGTAGCTTTAAGTTAAGGTATCTAGTATCTATTATCTACCTCTTGAAGTGTTTATTTGATCATGGAGAAAAGTAAATCATTTCCAAATTACTCGACACCATATGTCGAGGCACGGTCCGCGTTTGAGGATCGCGATAAATCGTTCAGCTTCAACGGGCCAGGAGAGCGAGAAAATCCCGAAGCAAAGAGAAGGAAAAGAGTGGCTTCATATAACATGTATACCATGGAAGGCAAACTCAAGTCTTCTTTAAGGAACAGCTTCAAGTGGATCAAGAACAAGTTCACCGATACCTACGGTTGATGATGTTCTTGATTTTGATCTTGTGTAAGTACATAAGTGTGTCGGGTTTTTATGGTTTATTGGTGCTTTATATAACATGTTGATGATTGATGGTCTTGTTTAAGGTTGTTTTTAAAGATGACAAGTTTCTTTACATGTTTGTTTATGTAGTTATAATAATTGAGAGTGCAAGTCAAACAATAGAAGATTATTTCGTGTTATATATGGGCGCGTACAAATAAAATGTAACGTGTGAAACACTAGAGTAATTATGCTACTAAAAATTGAACTGGAATGATAATTATTACGCTACTGTTTTAAAGTGGCGTAATAATTATTATGCTACTCAAATTTTGTTGTAGTGTAATATAATAATTACGCTATTTAAAAAATGTAGCGTAATAATAATTATTTTAATTTAATTTTTAGTAAGCATAATTACTCTGGTGCCTCGTACACTTCACACCGAACAACATTTATGGGTGTTGAAAATGTGCTTTGACACTCTTGGTAAAACAATTATCTGTTGTACGAGGGGATATCAGTGTTGAAATCAATGCTTTGATTAGGGGAATCCCACATCCTTACCTCAGGGCATATCGAAGATGATTAGTCCCGTGCGGGGGGGGGGGGGGGGGGGGTTGACTGTAACACCCAAGACAAATTTCACATCACTACATTATTTAGTCATGGCCAGTAGAGATATGGTGGTTCATAAGAAATACCTGCCCTTAAAATACCACCAACACGTTTTGGACACATTGAGTATGAAACGAGAACCCTAAGGTTAAGCACTATTGAGGGAGAGTTAAGTAGGTGATCATGATGGGTGGCCTCCTAGTAGTTTTCACTAGGGTAACAAAAAAAAAAAAAAGCTATGAGCTCATCCTAGGTATAAAACAAACAATACTAGTTTGTAGTTTGTATTAGGGGTAAGATGTTAGAATTTCAGCCAAACTGAATAGAGTGCTAATTCACATACATAGCCATGTCCTTTGTGTTTGTTTCAAGTAAATATTTGGAAAGAGTGATATTATACCATGTCCTTTGTGCTTGTTTCAAACCACTCATAATCATGTCCAACCTAGATATGGAGATAACTTCACATAGTCGTATTCCGAAGCACACCATTGAGAAAGCACTCTTGACATTCAGCTTGAAGACATTAAGTTAGTGTTCGTTTCGCATAATGGAATGGAATCTTGATAGAATTGGAATGTTGATTTCACTTCTTATTTTGTTGGTTCCAACAAGAAAATGAATTGGAATTGAATAACAACATAAGGAAGAGAATCTACATTCTAATTCCATCCAAATTTCATTCCATTTTCCAAAACACACATAAATTACAAATCAAATTTCAATTTCTGCACGAATCCTCATTCCAATTCCTTTACAATCCATGAAATGAGCACTACCTAAAGTCTTTATGCGCAACAAAGGCGAGAAAGATTCTGATTATTTACAATCTCGCAACTAATGCAAAGTTCTCATCATAGTTAATAATAAACTCACTTTGTACATGAGGTTTAGAAACTAGAGATTAGACAAAATTTCTCTCTAATTCTAAAAGTGCCTCTTTAATGGCCTATACCCAACTTTAGATCTTCAAGGGCTTCATCCACCTTCTTGGGCTTAAGATGCAACACAAAATCACAAACATGCAGAAGTTGCTTGTAACTTGATTTCTTGTATATACTACTGCATTTGAATCTCCAACAATCTCATCAGCAGGGCGTCTTTGAGAATTCATTTACCGTCTTCGAGCTTGAAAAAAATGTGTCCTTAATGATAAACATAAAAAATGATTTGTAAACGGGCTTATATTTAGATCGTATCTCTTATTTAAACACAACCACTTCTAAACCATAAAAATTAATTTGTAAATAGGCCTATATTGGAATTGGTATGGGTATACTATTTAAAAAAAAACACATATATATCGGATTTAAAAAAAAAACACGTGCCCCTCGAAATCACGGGCCCTGTGCGATGGTCCTCCCCGCACAGGCGCACACCATAAAGGCCACCCATGCTGATTAGAACAATGATGGTTAACCAAATCATGCATGTGAGCTTCTCCTTCACTTGGGAACTTATTTAGTTGTCACAATTGGATGTGAACAATATAAACTAGTGGGGATTTCCCGCACTATCGCGGCGGGTTTTCAATCGTGTCGGTTCGGTTTGTTACACCGTCGGTATGATACAGACACTCGGAATACTATCAAGACGTGTTTTACATCATCGAAAACCATAAAAACCCACACTGGTACCGATGTTGTTCGGGCACTACTGGTTCATTTCGTCATGGTATCAATATCGATATGGGTACATGTATAATAATCAACACGTATTTTACATCAATCGAAAACCATAAAAACGAACACTAATACTGGTATTCATATATTGTCGCAGACAAGATTGTATAAATAAGATAATATCAAAACCAAAACCCATAAAAATGAATACGGGCACTGATACGGACATTATTAAAAGATAAAATAAATACTTAACAAAATTTATCTACTATTCATCGTTGTCGCAGACATGATTGTATAAATAAGATACTATCAAAATCGAAAACCATAAAATAAATACTTAAAAATAATTTTGTACTGTTCATCACAAGTTCATTTTAATATGTATAATAATAATAATAATAATGTATAATCATTATCTATATTAACAATTCATGTAGCTTCTTGTGAATAGTATAATAAAAGGAGATATCTAGAATGTTATTTACAGAACTGCCATCTATATTGTATTATTGTTCCTTTCCTCTAACGTGAGTGGTGAAATGGGATGTGCTTGCTTTAGTTTCTTACATTGCCCTTCATTCCATAATTCTTTGATTCCTTTTAGCAAATGGACTCATGATATGTTGCTGATTAAATAGTTATTATAATTAATTTTTACTTATAAATTACATATTTTTGAATATTCAAAAAAATATTATTTTAACCCATTCTATTCTATTCTATATCTAATGACAACATGAATTAACAGTAGCAATAATTTACATTTGCAATATAATTTGTAGGTCTATGAAAAAACTAAATACGTAGTTATGTTTAATTTCTTTAGTCACTATTTTCGCAGTTATGTTTAACTTTTTCTGTCAAAATCTTGAAAGTATTTATTTAACTTGAAAATGGTGTTATATTGAAAACGAAGTATAGAATGTATTTTGAAAACGGTGTTGTATTCAAAACGAAATGTTTTTAGTATCGTAAACTATATTGAGTACTGGTATGCAAAAACATATCGATATTTCATTAGTGCATATCACGATTTTTTTTTGTTTTCTCTCCGGTTGCTATAAAGAGTGCCGGAACCGTAATGAATTGAGTCGAAACGAATCGATACTGACCGTGTTCCCGCCGCGTAGCGCGGGAGAATCCCACTAGTTATAAATAAAGAATGCCTAAAAAATGAAAGCAGCTAAGTTGCAACGGTAAATAGTTTTGTTTTTTCAGAGTTTATATGGCATGGACTATTTGTGGAGGGTCGATTGTGTAAATGGTACTATTTGGGAGAATACACCGACATATGTAGACAAAAACGATGAAGTGGGTCGGACTTTCTCTTTTAAGAGTAAGTAGAATAGAATAGAATATGATATGTATGACTTTTTTGTGTCCTTCACGTGAGTTTTTGCTTCTCAAGATGCCAAAAGAAAAGTCTACATATGAATAATGATGTTCCATCACTTTTTTTAGGCTAGAGGGTATGGCGTCCATCCTCCTTTGGAGGATGATCCGCCACGTAGGCGCCACATCATAGTCCTCCTAAGGATGGTCCATCTCACAAAACTAAAGGGTATGGGAGGATGGTCCTAGATGATCCTACCCCACCACTTTTATGTTTTTTTATTTTTTTAATCTTCTACTTTTTTAAACATTTAACAAATAAATTAACAAAATATTTTCATTATACCAATTACTTAAAGTAGAAAGTCGGTGGCAAAGGCCACCGACATTCACCCCTCAACTTTGCAATATATGACGTTAAGTATATTTGATTCCAAAGCTTTACACTAAAAGGTAATTGGTGGAGCTGGTTGATGACATGGTGGTAAACATCTTTGTCTTGGGTTCGATACCTTTTGCTTGCACATAGTTTTTTTTTTCTTTTTTTTTTCTTATAATTCTTTCTACTAAATTAGTTTTTTGAAATATTTATGTTGAACCGATCTGTCACAAATTTATACATTTTTTTTAATCGTATCCCCCGTCGCAATGTGCGGGTACCGTGAAAAATAAGATCGACACCGACTAATAAACATCGGTTCCATTACATAATTGTCTTTTATCCTGTATACGCCGCAACGTTAATTTTATACGTCCTTTTGTGCTTACCCACGTTAGTGTCACCACCTCAATCGTTAAGTTTAACGTATGTTTCACGCCACGAAGTGCGGGCTACGTTTGGTACTTTTCTTTTTGACCCCAACGTTGGTAGTTTCCGTTTGACCCCCTAATTTTGTGAAATCTTATTTTCACCCCCCCCCCCCCCCCCCCTTAAGTTTAGGAAGGTAATTTTCAACCCCTCAACTTTTATGAACTTTGTAAACTGTTACTTTGACCCCTTCAAAATTATATATAATCTAATTATTCTATAATACCTTCATTCTTCAACTTTAAAAATTCAATCTATTGCGTGCCTTTTTATATACGTGTTTGTATAAATTCGAGTTTCTCTACGTTTCGATGTAAATTTTATTTGCAAACCAATCAAGTCAAATATAATAGGTTTTCATGCTTACATTTTATGTACGTTTCGGCACAAATTTTGTTTTCATTTATAATACTTTTTCATGCTTACTTTTTATATACGTTTCGACGTAACTTTTTTTTTTAAACGAGTCGGGTCAAAAATTCAGTTGGTCCACATTTTAACGTAAATGGTCGATAATAAATTATACATAGTCATGCTACATAGTCGGTACAATATTTGAGTTTGGGGTTGTTTGGTGTCACACCCTGGCTTTGCGGAAGCGTGGTTAATTTGGTGTGACTTCTTAATACCATAGCTTAACCATAACAAAGCTATATGAATTAAAAACATGCAAGATCATCCATTAAGTTTTGAAAACCAAATACAGTACCATTGTCTTAACGGGAACATACCCCAACGACCATAACCTTGTTCAACAGACATTACAAACTTAAACATAATATAATCATGGTTTAAGGATTGTGTCTTGTCCAGGAAAGAGACACATCCCCTAAACCCCGGATGACCTCGGAAACTAGTGCAGCGGAAAACATGCCATACCGTGCCAGATCTCGTTAATTTCCTGAAATACATGTAAGTTGAAAAATCAACAATAATGTTGAGCGAGTTCATGTGCAAGTGAGTAAGTAAAACACTTGTAAGTATAAAAGTTTTCCTGGTATGTAGCAGTGTAAGGAAAAGAGATCACCAATGGTTTGCAAGGCCATTAGCATGTGTGAAATGCAAGTAGGAAGACTCAACCTAGCAGATTTTTGCGTCGGGTACAAAGTCACTCAAGGTCCGTTCTGTTGGTCCTCATAGAGGTCCGTTCTGTTGGGCCTAGAGTTGGGCTCGCTACACCCAGATAGATCTACCGCTTACGTCCCTCGGTGTTCTGCCTACCCATTCACATGATCTAAGTAGTAAACCTCCTTACGTTAACATACCGTGTATAATAGTTCTTGTAAACAAAGTAACATGTATTTCACCCCCGCAGTTAAGAAAACTGAAAACAGTTAGAGAAAAGGGGGACATGAACTCACAGTCTGTGCGTCTCTACCAAGTATCTCCAAATCAGAAAGCTGTGCGACGACCTACAAGTGCTAATTCTATTAGACGGACGGCCGTGCCTTAGCTTTATAGTTTAAGTTTTGGGAAATAGTTAGACAACTATTTCGTGTTTACGTTCTGTATATACTTGGTAGTTAATCTCCTTCCCAAGGATGGGGGATTTAATACATGTGCGTACAGATTAAATCATTAAGTCTCACTTAATATATATATACCTTTCCAATTCCAAAATATAAGTATTTTTCTCAAAAATATTATATTTTCATTTCACATAAATTTTCTCCAATAATACGTTGTTAGAGTACGCGTTCACAAATATTTCTGTAAGTGCGTAAGTTACGTTTTAACAATCGAGTGGTAATATAATTACCGGTGTAACTTATATATTTATGGTGAAAGCGTTCGTATTATTTTGGATTCGTTAACATTTGTAAATATTATTTTTACTCTAAAAATAATATTTAGGTATTTCCACAAAATAATCATAAACAGTGTGTGAAAAATATATATATATTTATCACGTTAAATTTTGTGAAAATCCCACCTCCGAATATTTAGTAAATAAAGTCATGGCGAAATTCATGTTTCGAAAACATGTCAAAATAATTCTAACACTTGTAGTGTAAATATTTCTAAGTGTTAGGTTTTTAGAAAAATTTCGCCAGAGTTTCCTCTGTAACTGGAGGTGGCCACGCTTTCAAGCGTATCATTTTCTTTTAACAAATCGAATAAACCAATGTTCTCAACATTATCAAACAATCTTTTCAACATTTTAACTAGTCAAAGATAGACATAATCGCAAAAATATACGAACTTGTGGTTTGTCCAAAAATATGTAGTAAATCTCTTTACTTTTAATGGATCTTTTGTGTAAATAAACCGATTCTGTAAAAACCCCGTTTTTAGAGAAAATCCATCTTTACAACTTCTAGTAACATTTGACAAAACTAGTTCTTTGTCGGATCTTTTCATCTCACAAGTGTTCACACACTTGTGGTTTATAAAAATCATGTTTGTTAGTGTAAGATCCGTCTTTTAGAAAACATGATTTCTTTGACGCGTGGTCCTTTGAAAATACCATTTGCAGATACGTAGATCTGCTAGTTTTAAACACTATTGTACATGTTAAAACACTTTTACACAAGTTCATGTTTCATGTGTGGTAGAGTTTCACCTTTTAACCCTTGTATCATTCAAAACAAGCTTATGTTAAGATCCATGATCTTACCAACCCGGGTTAAACGGTGATCCGAGCTACCACAACATAGATCGGGTCTAAATAACCACATATTTCAAATACTACAACTTTTACACAACATAAATGCTATTAACCACCATTATTCATGTTTTTTTAGTAGACTTTTGTGCATCATATTGCATTTTAACGAGATTTAACCGACATAATTCCTTTTAACCACTTTAGAATAGTTCAAAAACAAGTTTTAAGTGTTATACCTCTAGCTCAAGGCTAGGGAAGATTCTTGACTAAAATGGCGTGGATAAAAGCCAAAGAAAGAGGTCCTTCGTGTTCCGCTTGCCCCAAGCTTCCTAATACGTGACCTTTAACACTTGTATGATGATGGAATGTGATGATCAAGAACCGAAAGTATGATGGATGTAAGAGGGGTGTTCGGCCGAGAGTGTAAGGGAGAGGGAGAGAGTTGAAGTGTTGAGTTTAGTGATGAATGGTCTCTAGTGTTAAGCCATGATCTTATAGGCTAAGTTTAGTGTGTATTAACCATTGGTAATTATGTCTAGAAGATATTAGACAACTAGGATTAGGAAATCTTGCAAGTACCACTTATGTTCCCTAGGGGACCGAATTCGGTCAAGAGGGGGGGGGGGTCTTGGTTCGAAATCAACTAGCCATTAGGGTAACTAAGTTAAGTTAGTTAAGTGTTAAGTGTTAAACTTAGTTACTTGTATGTTATGCGTTATGGCGGGTGTTAGGGTAACCAGGGACCCTAACTGGCTCAGAAAAATATAGATAGTGAAAATAACAATATTTTCATGTTCCGGGTATAGTCCGGTTGTTCGGTTGGATAGTAATCCGTTAAAGCGCTTAATAAAGCTTTAAAGTGTCGTTATTTTATTTTAGTGACACAATTTAATTCCAACACTTTAGAAAATGTCTAGTAGTATTTTCCCCATGTTTTGGCACTTTACTAGTCAGCTAGAAGCTGGATTATTTATTAAAGTGCTGTGTTTTGTACTTAAAGTACGTTTTAGGCACATCCGGTCATTGTAACTTATCCCTAGAGACGCAGTTTCACAACCCTTGTATCCCTACACTCATACTAGTGTAGCCAAATATCTCAGGCTCTTATAGGCCTTGGAGGCAGTGTTTGCCTGATGCTGGCTTTATCAGCATGTTCAGTAGGTTATCCGTTATAGTGCCACTGTGCTTTTTGTGCATCATGTTTGTCACTAAGGTTCAGTATGTAAATAATGTAGTGACGATAAGTACAGTATGATGCAAGTAAGTACATGTATCAGATATCAAGTAGCAGTTCATCAGCTAGTTCAAACAAGCACAGTAATTAAGCAGTAATTAATCATTAATTAAGTCGTACGGATACCTGGTTTGGTGAGGGTTGTCACATTCTCCCCCCGTTAAATAAATTTCGTCCCGAAATTTAAGTTCTGCTTGTAGATGCAGGGTTCTTAGGAAAAAGGTGGGGGTATTTCTCTTTCATCCGGTCCTCACGCTCCCAGGTGAACTCAGGACCATGTCTGGCATTCCAACGAACTTTGACGAGTTTGACACTGCTCCGGCGGGTCTTGTTAACTTTCCAATCTGTGACCTCAACAGGTTCTTCAACGAAGTGGAGCGTGTCGTCAACATGAATCTCGTCGATGGGAATGGCAACGTCAACTTGAGTTGGACTTTTCTTTAGATTGGATACATGAAATGTATCGTGAACACCATTCAGTTCAGCAGGTAGGTCCAACTTGTATGCTACTAGTCCTATTCTTTCCAGAATTCTGAAGGGACCAATGTAGCGCGGATTTAACTTCCCACGCTTCCCAAAGCGTGCCACCCCCTTCCAGGGTGATACCTTCAATAAAACCATTTCTCCAACTTGGAAATCCACATGTTTCCGGTTTGGATCCGCATAGGCCTTTTGTCTGTGGCGAGCTGCTTCGATGCGTTTAAGAATTTGCGCAATCTTGTCTGTCGTCTCTTGGACGATTTCGGGACCAGCGAGTTGCCTATCACCTGCGTCAGCCCAACATAGTGGTGATCGACACTTGCGTCCGTATAGGGCTTCAAATGGCGCGACACCAATACTGGTGTGGTAGCTGTTGTTGTACGAAAATTCGACCAAAGGTAAATGTTTGTCCCAGCTACCGCCCAAATCCATAACACACGCTCTCAGCATGTCTTCCAAAGTCTGTATCGTTCGCTCGCTCTGGCCGTCAGTTTGCGGATGAAACGCAGTGCTCAGATTCAATTGTGAGCCAAAGGCTTCTTGAAAGGATTGCCATATCCTTGACACAAACCTTCCGTCTCTATCAGAGATGATTGAGAGAGGTACTCCATGGCGTGCGACAATCTCTCTCATGTATATTTCCGCAAGTTTACTAGTACTGTCTTTCTCTTTGATTGGCAGAAAGTGTGCAGATTTTGTTAGACGGTCAAGTATTACCCAAATCATATCATGGCCTCTCGGCGTTCTTGGCAATTTTGTAACAAAATCCATGGAGATTTGTTCCCATTTCCACTTGGGAATTTCAGGCTGTTGCAGAAGTCCTGAAGGCTTCTGGTATTCCGCTTTAACCTTAGCGCATGTTAAACATTTGCTCACGTATACAGCAACGTCGCCTTTCATCCTAGGCCACCAATAATAATCTTTGAGATCCTGGTACATCTTATCCGCTCCTGGATGGATAGAGTACCGCGACTTGTGAGCTTCGTCAAAAATAACTTCCCTTAAACCACCAAACAGAGGAACCCAAATCCTTTTCTCAAAACATAACGTCCCTTCCTCGTTTGGTACCAAAAGCTTCTCCATCCCACGGAGATATTCCTCTTCAAGGTTCTCTTCCTTGAGAGCTTCTTTCTGCGCGGCACTAATGCGCAAGGAAAGATCGGTTCGTATAATCATGTCCAAAGCCCTAACCCTTATGGGCTTGATTCTCTCTTTACGACTTAGGGCATCGGCGACTACATTCGCCTTCCCTGGATGATACTTTATCTCGCAGTCGTAGTCGTTTAGCAACTCAACCCATCGTCTTTGTCTCATATTCAACTCCTTCTGGTTGAATATGTGCTGTAGGCTCTTGTGATCTGTGAAGATTGTACACTTCGTACCATAAAGGTAGTGTCTCCAGATCTTTAAAGCAAAAACCACTGCGCCGAGCTCTAAATCGTGTGTGGTATAGTTCTTTTCGTGCACTTTCAGTTGACGCGATGCGTAAGCAATAACCTTTTGGCGTTGCATCAACACGCAACCCAATCCTTGGCGCGATGCGTCGCAGTATACCACAAAATCATCAGTACCTTCTGGTAGAGCTAAGATAGGCGCATTGCAGAGCTTATCCTTCAATATCTGGAAGGCTTCGTCCTGTTTGATTCCCCAATCAAACTTCTTATCCTTCTGCGTGAGGAGCGTCAATGGTTGAGCGATCTTTGAGAAATCCTCAATGAACCTTCGATAATAGCCAGCCAAACCCAAGAATTGCCGGATCTCGGTTGGCGTCTTTGGCGTTTCCCAATCCTTGATCGCCTCGATCTTTGTTGGATCCACATGGATTCCATCTTCATTTACCACGTGCCCAAGGAACTGGACTTCACGTAGCCAAAATTCGCACTTGGAGAATTTGGCATACAGTTGTTCCTTCTTCAGTAGCTCTAGAATGGCTCTAAGATGCTGCTCGTGTTCAGCCTTCGTCTTTGAATAAATTAAAATGTCGTCGATGAACACAATCACGAACTTATCCAAGTATGGTTTGCAAACTCTATTCATTAGATCCATGAATACCGCAGGTGCGTTTGTCAAACCAAACGGCATAACTAGGAACTCGTAGCGCCCATAACGAGTCCTGAAGGCTGTCTTTGGGATACTTTCTTCTTGTATTCTTAACTGGTGGTATCCAGATCGAAGGTCGATCTTTGAATAAAAGCTTGAGCCTTGCAGTTGGTCAAACAGATCATCGATTCTTGGCAGAGGGTACCTATTCTTGATCGTCAGTTTGTTCAGCTCCCGGTAGTCGATGCACATACGAAAACTACCGTCCTTCTTCTTGACAAACAGGACCGGAGCTCCCCAAGGTGAGAAGCTTGGTCGGATAAAACCCTTGTCTAACAACTCTTGAAGTTGTGTTGACAGTTCCTGCATCTCAGATGGAGCAAGTCTGTAAGGTGCCTTAGCTACAGGTGCGGCGCCTGGAACTAAGTCGATGTGAAACTCTACTTGTCTCTGAGGTGGCAGTCCAGGTAAGTCTTCTGGGAAGACTTCTGGATACTCCCTCACGACAGGGATGTCTTCGATTCTTGGCTCAGCAGCCTTCTTATCCACAATGTGTGCCAGGAAGGCAACACATCCTTTTTGCATACTCTTCCTTGCTTTCAAGCAGCTGATAATCCTCAACGGCGTCTCACGCTTCTCTCCATGAACAACAATGGTCTCACCATCATCGGTTGGGATACGAACAACCTTTTCGTGACATACTATCTCAGCCTTGTTGCCTGATAACCAATCCATTCCTACTACCACGTCGAAGCTTCCCAACTGGACTGGTAGCAGATCCAGAGCAAACTCACGCTCTCCTAATTCGATCATACAACCTCTGATAACTTCATTGGCTTCTACTAATTTCCCATTGGCCAATTCGATCGAGTAGGGAACATCTAACTTATTAGCGGCTAAACCAAGCATATTCTTAAATTCTAACGATACGAAGCTAATCGGCACCAGTATCAAATAAAACGGATGCATAGCGTTGATTTACAGGGAACGTACCAGTAACGACATTGGGATCCTGGCGCGCTTCCCTTGCTTCGAGTTGGAACACTCTTCCACGGGCTTGGTTTAGGTCGGGGCAGTTCTTCTTAAAATGCCCGATATCACCGCAGTGAAAGCACCCAAGCCTTTGCCCGTTTCCACCAACTTGATCATTCCTCTGATTGCGATTCACAGCGCCTGCTTGGTTAGCATTGTTACCTCGATTCTCGTTACCTCCATAGTTTCCTTGTGGGCGATTTCCACCACGATTATTGTTCCTATTCTCAAATCCTCCCTGGCCTCCCCGGCCAGAACTAGCCCAACAAGTGTCCTTCGAGTGGCCACGTTTCCCACATGCCTCGCATACTCTTAGTCCGCACTGCCCAGAATGGTGGCGCTGGCAGATGTTGCATTTGGGCTGGGCTCCCATATATCCTCTTCCCTTCTTTCCTCTACCAGCTGTAACCTGAGTTGGTGTGTCTGATCCTCCTTTCTTAATTGCCACACTGGCGCCCTGCTTGAAGTTCGAGAACTTCCGTTTGTTACCTCCTGATGACTCGACGTGAGTCTCTACCTTCTTGGTCTTGATCTCATCAAACTTGTTCAAACGAATTGCCTCCTCGGTGAGAGCCACGCTCAAATCGATGGCTTCAGTGATAGTTGCTGGTTTGGAGGAGGTTACCATACTTATGATTTGAGGAGCTAATCCCAAATGAAGCGCTCGATTCGCTTGTATTCTGGTGTAACCATGTAAGGAACCACTTGAGATAAGTCATGGAATCTTTTAACGTATTCTGCTACCTTTGGACCGTCCATTTTCAGGTGCCAGAACTCGGTTTCCAATCTCTGGATTTCTGCGCGGGAACAGTACTTTTTGCGCATGAGTTCCTTTAGTTCGGTCCAGGTCAGCGCGTAGGCGGCAGCTTCGCCTAGTGTCTGAACTTGTAGATTCCACCAAGAGAGGGCTCCATCTAGAAACAGCCCTGAGATATAGGTGACTTGCTGATCCAGCACGCACTTGCTCATGCGTAAAACAGATTCGGTTTTCTCAGCCCAACGAACAAAGGCAACAGCACCTCCGGTGCCATCAAAGTTTACGGGCTTGCAGTCTAAGAACTGCTTGTAGGTGCACCCTGCACATACGTTATAACATACGAATGGCATTAGCATCATCGCTAAAGATATCCAATTAGGTCACGGTATGTCTTAATGACTTAGGTATTACCGTGAGGTGGATTGTTATTGCCTTGGTTAATACTTCCGCTCGTTCCGGGCTGAGATGCTGCATACTGTGCTATGGCAGCTGCAATGACTTGCTGTAGCTCTGCCTCATTAGTAGGCATGCGTGTCTCACGTCTTGGCGGCATCTTCTAAAAGATGGTTTAAGTTGGTCAGGCCATAGTAAAGCTCCCATGTTATAATACGCAGGTCAGGTCATAATGTAGCGTACGTATATAATGATAATAATAGTAAAATCACATAACATCTCATGTTATCAATACATCACAAATACCAATCACACAACATCCCATGTCATAAAAATACAAATAAGCAATCAAGCGAATCAAATATGATGAGAATACTGCGATTGCCATATTTCGAGACCACGTAGTAAGTGTATCAGTACATCACAGTGTCATACAACATCAATCCACTGGGGCTACATCACCCCTGTCCAAAAACTATATCATGTCAATGTCAAATACGTCAAATACATGTCAACAAAAGTCAGATCAAATGTAGTCTCCAAAAAGGCTGTGCAATCCAGCAATCGCCGTCTTCTCATCCTCGTCTACCCAAACAGCACTGATGAGCTCTATACAGATGGTGGTGGAGGAGGGGGAAAATGGGTGTAAAACAAACGACGTAACTGGAGCCAGTCCTCCTCCTGGGCTCGCTGAGTACGGATGATATAGGCAACCTGCTGCTCTAGTGTAAAGAGGCGAGCAGCATAATCTGGAGGTAAGGGTCGAAATGGCTGCAGAGGGGAGTGCGTCTGACCATGGCACGGACACGGTGGCAGCTGAGCTCTCTCGAGCTCCTGGATGCGCTGCGTGTGTGACTCGTGCTGAGCGACAAAAGACATCAAGACGTCCTCGATAGTGTGTCCCATGTGAAAAACATGGTAGGGATCAGTAGGTGGCATACCAGAGCCTGGTGCCCAAAGGAACGGCTCACTGGTGAGATCAAAAGGTGCCACATGAAATGGAGCAACAGAGGGTGGAACAGATGACATCTGGGGCATGAAAGGGATAGGCATCGGTACATGCCCAAAAGGATGGGCTGAAGAACCCTCTCCAGCCCTCGCTGGAGGTACAAACTGTGAAACCTGAAAAGAAGAATCAACATGTCGTGTAACAGGGATCTGAGGAGGAAAAGGTGGAACATCCTCATCAGCAGGTATCCAACCGTGCTGTGCATGCTCGTCTGGTGGATCCATGCGTGCCGCGAACAGCGCATGCTCGGGCTCCAGTGGAATGGGATCAGGTGCAACAAAAGGGTGAACAGGTGCAATGTGCTCAACGGGAGGGTCAACAGGTATAGCGACAACGGGTAAAGGATCAACATGATCAACAATGACATGATCGCCCTCCATCAAAGGAACATCCACAGGGAGATCATCAGCAACAGGCTCAAAAGGGATGTCAGCATGTACTGGGTCATGCTCAGGTAGGGGGTCTAGAGCGGCTGCCTGCTCAGGAGCAACGGCAGGCTCGAGGTCATCAAAAGCCATCTCGAAGTCAAAATCTGGGTCGATAGGATCCACTGGGTCAACAGGGTCTACTGGATCCTCCATAAACTGATCCATGGGAATAAACTCGATGTCACGATCCGGGTCGTATCCCGGGGGAAAGATGGGGTCAGAATCCTCCACATCATCGTGGTCGAAAGAAAAACTGGGGATAGGGGCAACAGAAGATGCCTGATCAGGATCTGATCCATGAGAGAAGTGTTGCGCACTCTGGGTGTGTGAGGGTACAGAGGCCACAGACTCAAAGGAGTCTGGGACTGGGGAGTGAGCAGGTGACTCCGCGGCGGGAGCATCTGCGATCAACAAGGGACCATCAGCAGCAGGAAGGGCCTCGCCCTGAGCATCCTCCTCGAAAGGCTCCTCCTCAAACATATCGACATCGTCCTCCTCGTCGTCGATAGGCAAATCGTAAACAGGGTACGAAGCAAGCGGTATAGGAGCAGGGATCACTGCAAGTGGTAGATCCCCGGCCAAAAGACCATCTGCGAGCTCGTCAGCACCGTCAGGTAATGCGAAGGGCTGAAAGTCGTCCTCATCTGTGCTCGTGACGTCGGACGTGTGAACCTCGTGCTCCGATGACTCTAGGTCGTCTGATACGATAGGCCTAGGGCCTGTGGTGTCTGAACCACCAGTGTCTGTAGAATCCATGTGTCTGTAACATATACACAAACATGCACAAACCGTCAATCATATAATCAAATAATCACATAAGTCACCAAGTAAGCATTCAAATCATTCTCCTAGTCCCACTAGCCTCCCAGTCTCCTAGACTGCTCTATCAACTACCTCGACCTCTCAGATCGAGCCTCGATCTCCAATACCGAGCCTCAGTCTCCAAACTGAGCCTACTTTTCCTAGTCCCACTAGCCAACTACCTCGATCTCTCAGACCGAGCCTCGGTTTCCAACACCGAGCCTCAGTCTCCAAACTGAGCCTACTCTTCCTAGTCCCACTAGCCAACTACCTCGATCTCTCAGACCGAGCCTCGGCCTCTCAGACCGAGCCTCAGCCCTTTCGGACTGAGCCTATAAATAATAAAATGTGCTCAACATTTGTTTGTAAAAAGTTTTGGATCTGGACTTAAGTGGTATGCAGAAAAATGTTTTCGTGAGAGCCCTAGTGATCATAGTCTAGACTCGAGAAAGAATCCTAGTTCGCTATGATCAGAGCTCTGATACCAAGCTGTCACACCCTGGCTTTGCGGAAGCGTGGTTAATTTGGTGTGACTTCTTAATACCATAGCTTAACCATAACAAAGCTATATGAATTAAAAACATGCAAGATCATCCATTAAGTTTTGAAAACCAAATACAGTACCATTGTCTTAACGGGAACATACCCCAACGACCATAACCTTGTTCAACAGACATTACAAACTTAAACATAATATAATCATGGTTTAAGGATTGTGTCTTGTCCAGGAAAGAGACACATCCCCTAAACCCCGGATGACCTCGGAAACTAGTGCAGCGGAAAACATGCCATACCGTGCCAGATCTCGTTAATTTCCTGAAATACATGTAAGTTGAAAAATCAACAATAATGTTGAGCGAGTTCATGTGCAAGTGAGTAAGTAAAACACTTGTAAGTATAAAAGTTTTCCTGGTATGTAGCAGTGTAAGGAAAAGAGATCACCAATGGTTTGCAAGGCCATTAGCATGTGTGAAATGCAAGTAGGAAGACTCAACCTAGCAGATTTTTGCGTCGGGTACAAAGTCACTCAAGGTCCGTTCTGTTGGTCCTCATAGAGGTCCGTTCTGTTGGGCCTAGAGTTGGGCTCGCTACACCCAGATAGATCTACCGCTTACGTCCCTCGGTGTTCTGCCTACCCATTCACATGATCTAAGTAGTAAACCTCCTTACGTTAACATACCGTGTATAATAGTTCTTGTAAACAAAGTAACATGTATTTCACCCCCGCAGTTAAGAAAACTGAAAACAGTTAGAGAAAAGGGGGACATGAACTCACAGTCTGTGCGTCTCTACCAAGTATCTCCAAATCAGAAAGCTGTGCGACGACCTACAAGTGCTAATTCTATTAGACGGACGGCCGTGCCTTAGCTTTATAGTTTAAGTTTTGGGAAATAGTTAGACAACTATTTCGTGTTTACGTTCTGTATATACTTGGTAGTTAATCTCCTTCCCAAGGATGGGGGATTTAATACATGTGCGTACAGATTAAATCATTAAGTCTCACTTAATATATATATACCTTTCCAATTCCAAAATATAAGTATTTTTCTCAAAAATATTATATTTTCATTTCACATAAATTTTCTCCAATAATACGTTGTTAGAGTACGCGTTCACAAATATTTCTGTAAGTGCGTAAGTTACGTTTTAACAATCGAGTGGTAATATAATTACCGGTGTAACTTATATATTTATGGTGAAAGCGTTCGTATTATTTTGGATTCGTTAACATTTGTAAATATTATTTTTACTCTAAAAATAATATTTAGGTATTTCCACAAAATAATCATAAACAGTGTGTGAAAAATATATATATATTTATCACGTTAAATTTTGTGAAAATCCCACCTCCGAATATTTAGTAAATAAAGTCATGGCGAAATTCATGTTTCGAAAACATGTCAAAATAATTCTAACACTTGTAGTGTAAATATTTCTAAGTGTTAGGTTTTTAGAAAAATTTCGCCAGAGTTTCCTCTGTAACTGGAGGTGGCCACGCTTTCAAGCGTATCATTTTCTTTTAACAAATCGAATAAACCAATGTTCTCAACATTATCAAACAATCTTTTCAACATTTTAACTAGTCAAAGATAGACATAATCGCAAAAATATACGAACTTGTGGTTTGTCCAAAAATATGTAGTAAATCTCTTTACTTTTAATGGATCTTTTGTGTAAATAAACCGATTCTGTAAAAACCCCGTTTTTAGAGAAAATCCATCTTTACAACTTCTAGTAACATTTGACAAAACTAGTTCTTTGTCGGATCTTTTCATCTCACAAGTGTTCACACACTTGTGGTTTATAAAAATCATGTTTGTTAGTGTAAGATCCGTCTTTTAGAAAACATGATTTCTTTGACGCGTGGTCCTTTGAAAATACCATTTGCAGATACGTAGATCTGCTAGTTTTAAACACTATTGTACATGTTAAAACACTTTTACACAAGTTCATGTTTCATGTGTGGTAGAGTTTCACCTTTTAACCCTTGTATCATTCAAAACAAGCTTATGTTAAGATCCATGATCTTACCAACCCGGGTTAAACGGTGATCCGAGCTACCACAACATAGATCGGGTCTAAATAACCACATATTTCAAATACTACAACTTTTACACAACATAAATGCTATTAACCACCATTATTCATGTTTTTTTAGTAGACTTTTGTGCATCATCTTGCATTTTAACGAGATTTAACCGACATAATTCCTTTTAACCACTTTAGAATAGTTCAAAAACAAGTTTTAAGTGTTATACCTCTAGCTCAAGGCTAGGGAAGATTCTTGACTAAAATGGCGTGGATAAAAGCCAAAGAAAGAGGTCCTTCGTGTTCCGCTTGCCCCAAGCTTCCTAATACGTGACCTTTAACACTTGTATGATGATGGAATGTGATGATCAAGAACCGAAAGTATGATGGATGTAAGAGGGGTGTTCGGCCGAGAGTGTAAGGGAGAGGGAGAGAGTTGAAGTGTTGAGTTTAGTGATGAATGGTCTCTAGTGTTAAGCCATGATCTTATAGGCTAAGTTTAGTGTGTATTAACCATTGGTAATTATGTCTAGAAGATATTAGACAACTAGGATTAGGAAATCTTGCAAGTACCACTTATGTTCCCTAGGGGACCGAATTCGGTCAAGAGGGGGGGGGGGTCTTGGTTCGAAATCAACTAGCCATTAGGGTAACTAAGTTAAGTTAGTTAAGTGTTAAGTGTTAAACTTAGTTACTTGTATGTTATGCGTTATGGCGGGTGTTAGGGTAACCAGGGACCCTAACTGGCTCAGAAAAATATAGATAGTGAAAATAACAATATTTTCATGTTCCGGGTATAGTCCGGTTGTTCGGTTGGATAGTAATCCGTTAAAGCGCTTAATAAAGCTTTAAAGTGTCGTTATTTTATTTTAGTGACACAATTTAATTCCAACACTTTAGAAAGTGTCTAGTAGTATTTTCCCCATGTTTTGGCACTTTACTAGTCAGCTAGAAGCTGGATTATTTATTAAAGTGCTGTGTTTTGTACTTAAAGTACGTTTTAGGCACATCCGGTCATTGTAACTTATCCCTAGAGACGCAGTTTCACAACCCTTGTATCCCTACACTCATACTAGTGTAGCCAAATATCTCAGGCTCTTATAGGCCTTGGAGGCAGTGTTTGCCTGATGCTGGCTTTATCAGCATGTTCAGTAGGTTATCCGTTATAGTGCCACTGTGCTTTTTGTGCATCATGTTTGTCACTAAGGTTCAGTATGTAAATAATGTAGTGACGATAAGTACAGTATGATGCAAGTAAGTACATGTATCAGATATCAAGTAGCAGTTCATCAGCTAGTTCAAACAAGCACAGTAATTAAGCAGTAATTAATCATTAATTAAGTCGTACGGATACCTGGTTTGGTGAGGGTTGTCACATTTGGTAACTTCTGAATGGTTAAGTGCTGAACCAGTAAGAGGTCTGAACCATTAAGTGCTGAACCAATAAGAGGTCTGAACCATTAAGAGCCAATATAATGCTTAATCGTTTAGAGGCAAATGTTTGACCAATTCAGATTAGAGGTCATAACCATTCAGACTTAGTATAATGCTTAACCATTCAGAGGCAAATGTCTGAATCATTCAGACATCCTCTTGCTAAACAAACAATCTGAACCACTAAGTGCTGAACCAGTAAGAGGTCTAAACCATTAAGAGGCTCATTAAGAGGTAAACAAACAGCCCCTTTGTCAACATTTCGACATAAAATTGGTATACTTTTTCTTATAAATTCGAGTTTGTCTATGTTTTGATGGAAATTTGATGTACACTTTCATGCTTTATTTGGTATACGGATCGCATATAATAAATTTTGACTTGACGGTATAAATTCGAGTTAGTCTGGTCGCATATAATATGTTATGGTCGTATGGTATAAATTCGATTTAATCTACGTTTTGATCCAATTGCAATGATTATATAGGTTACATTGAGTTCAACCGGATACGTCGAAACATGCGTTTCATATGGTTAACGCAACACATAACGTTTGGACTAATCCATTCGATGTTTGCGATGAACCCACGCCGCAACGCGCGTGGGCATTATTACTAGTTACCAATAAACCATGTTGTGCCTAATACAACACAAAAGGGTCAAGAATTCTAGTACAATCAATGAATTCTATTCTAGAACATCCTCACACAAGCCAAGTATAATGATTTTTCAATGAACAAATCTCTATATTGCTCTCAACTTCTAGTGATGAACATCTATATAATTTGTGGAAAAAAAAATCTTTTATGTCAAATCTTTTTTAAAGAACAAAGGCTTGAGATTGAGAGAGATCACACAACTTCTCTAAAATAAGGAAACTACATGATCTCTTTACGAGTTTTTCTCTTAATATGATTCTCATTTCTTATGTATAAGTTATCATCTTTGTCCCTTCACAATATGACTATTCTTCAAATTTTCAGAACAAATAGTATTCGTTGCATTCGTCAAATTTTTAGAACAAGCTTTGTCCCTTTGAAATTCCTCTAGGCGGATACTTCACAATGACGCAAACGCGGTCAGCATAGGATATTCAATACATTGAAGGTTTTTGAGACGCCGTAGAACTGCCATCTATATTGTATTATTGTTCCTTTCCTCTAACGTGAGTGGTGAAATGGGATGTGCTTGCTTTAGTTTCTTACATTGCCCTTCATTCCATAATTCTTTGATTCCTTTTAGCAAATTGACTCATGATATGTTGCTGATTAAATAGTTATTATAATTAATTTTTACTTATAAATTACATATTTTTGAATATTCAAAAAAATATTATTTTAACCCATTCTATTCTATTCTATATCTAATGACAACATGAATTAACACTAACAATAATTTACATTTGCAATATAATTTGTAGGTCTTTGAAAAAACTAAATACGTAGTTATGTTTAATTTCTTTAGTCACTATTTTCGCAGTTATGTTTAACTTTTTCTGTCAAAATCTTGAAAGTATTTATTTAACTTGAAAATGGTGTTATATTGAAAACGAAGTATAGAATGTATTTTGAAAACGGTGTTGTATTCAAAACGAAATGTTTTTAGTATCGTAAACTATATTGAGTACTGGTATGCAAAAACATATCGATATTTCATTAGTGCATATCACGATTTTTTTTTTGTTTTCTCTCCGGTTGCTATAAAGAGTGCCGGAACCGTAATGAATTGAGTCGAAACGAATCGATACTGACCGTGTTCCCGCCGCGTAGCGCGGGAGAATCCCACTAGTTATAAATAAAGAATGCCTAAAAAATGAAAGCAGCTAAGTTGCAACGGTAAATAGTTTTGTTTTTTCAGAGTTTATATGGCATGGACTATTTGTGGAGGGTCGATTGTGTAAATGGTACTATTTGGGAGAATACACCGACATATGTAGACAAAAACGATGAAGTGGGTCGGACTTTCTCTTTTAAGGGTAAGTAGAATAGAATAGAATATGATATGTATGACTTTTTTTGTGTCCTTCAAGTGAGTTTTTGCTTCTCAAGATGCCAAAAGAAAAGTCTACATATGAATAATGATGTTCCATCACTTTTTTTAGGCTAGAGGGTATGGCGTCCATCCTCCTTTGGAGGATGATCCGTCACGTAGGCGCCACATCATAGTCCTCCTAAGGATGGTCCATCTCACAAAACTAAAGGGTATGGGAGGATGATCCTAGATGATCCTACCCCACCACTTTTATGTTTTTTTATTTTTTTAATCTTCTACTTTTTTTAACATTTAACAAATAAATTAACAAAATATTTTCATTATACCTATTACTTAAAGTAGAAAGTCGGTGGCAAAGGCCACCGACATTCACCCCTCAACTTTGCAATATATGACGTTAAGTATATTGGATTCCAAAGCTTTACACTAAAAGGTAATTGGTGGAGCTGGTTGATGACATGGTGGTAAATTTCTTTGTCTTGGGTTCGATACCTTTTGCTTGCACATAGTTTTTTTTTCTTTTTTCTTTTCCTATAATTCTTTCTACTAAATTAGTTTTTTGAAATATTTATGCTGAACCGATCTGTCACAAATTTATACATTTTTTTTAATCGTATCCCCCGTCGCAATGTGCGGGTACCGTGAAAAATAAGATCGACACCGACTAATAAACATCGGTTCCATTACATAATTGTCTTTTATCCTGTATACGCCGCAACGTTAATTTTATACGTCCTTTTGTGCTTACCCACGTTAGTGTCACCACCTCAATCGTTAAGTTTAACGTATGTTTCACGCCACGAAGTGCGGGCTACGTTTGGTACTTTTCTTTTTGACCCCAACGTTGGTAGTTTCCGTTTGACCCCCTAATTTTGTGAAATCTTATTTTCACCCCCCCCCCCCCCCCCCCCCTAGCCCTTAAGTTTAGGAAGGTAATTTTCAACCCCTTAACTTTTATGAACTTTGTAAACTGTTACTTTGACCCCTTCAAAATTATATATATTCTAATTATTCTATAATACCTTCATTCTTCAACTTTAAAAATTCAATCTATTGCGTGCCTTTTTATATACGTGTTTGTATAAATTCGAGTTTCTCTACGTTTCGATGTAAATTTTATTTGCAAACCAATCAAGTCAAATATAATAGGTTTTCATGCTTACATTTTATGTACGTTTCGGCACAAATTTTGTTTTCATTTATAATACTTTTTCATGCTTACTTTTTATATACGTTTCGACGTAACTTTTTTTTTAAACGAGTCGGGTCAAAAATTCAGTTGGTCCACATTTTAACGTAAATGGTCGATAATAAATTATACATAGTCATGCTACATAGTCGGTACAATATTTGAGTTTGTGGTTGTTTGGTAACTTCTGAATGGTTAAGTGCTGAACCAGTAAGAGGTCTGAACCATTAAGTGCTGAACCAATAAAAGGTCTGAACCATTAAGAGCCACTATAATGCTTAACCGTTTAGAGGCAAATGTTTGACCAATTCAGATTAGAGGTCTTAACCATTCAAACTTAGTATAATGCTTAACCATTCAGAGGCAAATGTCTAAATCATTCAGACATCCTCTTGCGAAACAAACAATCTTGCGAAACAAACAATCTGAACCACTAAGTGCTGAACCAGTAAGAGGTCTAAACCATTAAGAGGCTCATTAAGAGGTAAACAAACAGCCCCTTTGTCAACATTTCGACATAAAATTGGTATACTTTTTCTTATAAATTCGAGTTTGTCTATGTTTTGATGGAAATTTGATGTACACTTTCATGCTTTATTTGGTATACGGATCGCATATAATAAATTTTGACTTGACGGTATAAATTCGAGTTAGTCTGGTCGCATATAATATGTATGGTCGTATGGTATAAATTCGATTTAATCTACGTTTTGGTCCAATCGCAATGATTATATAGGTTACATTGAGTTCAACCGGATACGTCGAAACGTGCGTTTCATATGGTTAACGCATCACATAACGTTTGGACTAATCCATTCGATGTTTGCGATGAACCCACGCCGCAACGCGCGTGGGCATTTTTTACTAGTTACCAATAAACCATGCAGGGCCGGCTCAACCATTTTGGTGGCCTAAGGCGAAGTAAAATCTTGTGGCCTTTTTCCCAAAAAAAATGTATGTAATTGAAAGTTAAACTTGAAGGGCCCAAGTGTAATTATTTCAAAGATTGTGTTAAAATTTAAAAACAAGGAAAAAAAATTGCTGAACCAGGGATTCGAACTTGGGTCTCACCAACATCCATACATACACAAAACCAGTACACTACCAACCATCAATATGTTGATAACCCACACCCTAAATCTTTTATAAATTGGACTGTGGTTTCATCAAATTTTAGAGGCCCTATAGTTTTGGTGGCCCAAGGCCCAAGCCTCATTTGGCTTACCCTTGGGCCGGCCCTGAAACCATGTTGTGCCTAATACAACACAAAAGGGTCAAGAATTCTAGTACAATCAATGAATTCTATTCTAGAACATCCTCACACAAGCCAAGTATAATGATTTTTCAATGAACAAATCTCTATATTGCTCTCAACTTCTAGTGATGAACATCTATATAATTTGTGGAAAAAAAATCTTTTATGTCAAATCTTTTTTAAAGAACAAAGGCTTGAGATTGAGAGAGATCACACAACTTCTCTAAAATAAGGAAACTACATGATCTCTTTACGAGTTTTTCTCTTAATATGATTCTCATTTCTTATGTATAAGTTATCATCTTTGTCCCTTCACAATATGACTATTCTTCAAATTTTCAGAACAAATAGTATTCGTTGCATTCGTCAAATTTGTAGAACAAGCTTTGGTCCTTTGAAATTCCTCTAGGTGGATACTTCACAATGACGCAAACGCGGTCAGCATAGGATATTCAATACATTGGAGGTTTTTGAGACGCCGTAGCCTTATGGTGGATCATCGTCTGCGTACGATGATCTTAACCGTAGTATATCTGAAACAATTTGCATGTTCACCCATTTTTACAAGTGGAAAAGATGACATGAGATGCTAAAATTGCAAAAACTTTTTTCTTTCTAATATTAATAAACCTCAAATGACAAGTCTTATTATCTTGTAACAACATTATAACAGAAAAACAAAGACAAAAATGAATTGTAAATGTATAAAAAAAAATGAAACTAGTGGTTTTGTACAAACTTGAGATAGAAACTCAACAAAATTTGGAAGTTAAAAAAGTGTGGGCATTTTTGTTATAATGACCAAAAAATGAACTGATTTTCAAGCATCACCCAAAACACCCTTTAGAACATCGAGTCCTTCAGCGGATATGCTCCTGCGTCTGTTCATTCTCGGTATTTCAATCTTCGGTGGTGGGTCGGATGAGAAACAGATGACAACGACAGTGAGATTATCGCAACTATTCCGCTTTGAAGCCTCCATAACAAGTTGTCTAGAGCACTTTTCCGGATCGTTATGCATCATAAGTTCCTTTCTTACTATCGTCACCGCGTATTGGCTGCTCATCACGTCCCATAGACCATCACACCCGATTATTAAAAACTCGTCTTCTTCACATAACGTTACCTCTTCCAGCTCTGGCTCGGCACTCAAGGGGCCATCTGAACCTTTGGGGCCCTTCATGTGCCAGTCTCCAAGTGCACGCGCTACCGACAGTTGACCATTGAGATACCCGTCGTAAATCACACCTCCAAGCTTTTCGATTCTCATTTTCTCGGATGTGCAGCTTGGTTTGTGGTCCGTTGAAAGCTCGATCGCTCTTCCTCGTTTTCCTAGCACAGCTCTCGAATCTCCAGCATTTGCAATCAACATATTCCTGTCGATAACCGTAATCATTATGCATACCATACAAATCACTGAAATACAGTGACCCGCGTATGTAGGGCCACAAACGAACCGAACGTTTAGCAAACCGGTCATGAACTGTTCGGCGGGAAGTTCGTTCGTTCAATAGATGAACGAACACGAACAAGAAATGTCGTTCGTAAGTTAAATGAACGAACATGAACAAATGGCGTTTTGTTCATTTATGTTCATGAACGTTCGGTAACGTGTTCGTTTATGTTCGATAGTTCATTAGTGTTTTAAATTTTTATATTTTATTTGAATACTTCAAATTTTCGACAAATAAAACATTTAATAAGTATTAGTCTATTATGTGTTCTGTTCATGAACTCTTGTCTGTGTTCACTCGTTTTCATTTGTGTTCATGAACGTTAGTTAGTGTTCGTTTGTGTTCATGAACGTCATTTGTGTTTGTTACTTAAAGTCAACAAACGAACACGAACACGTTCATTTCCTTAATGAACGGCCACGGACATGAAATCTCGTTCGGTAAGTGTTCATGAACAGTTCGTGAACACAAATATTTCCTTAACAAACGAACATGAACAAACAGTTCGTTCGGTTCGTTTGCAGCCCTACGCGTACGTCAAATATGGAATATTGTTTAAGGCATGTTAGGGAGCATGAAGTAGCTAACCTTCCTAATATGAGGGCAGTCAATGCTGTAGTTCCAGAAGAATTATCGAGGGATCTAGTGTCGGCTAGGGCATGATCAACTTTAGCAAAAGCATTTTTTACGGCTTTCTTCACCCCCTTTGGAAAACTAGAGTCCTCGAGAATGAACTCGAGAATGTTTCGTTTAGTAAACGATGCAGCATCAATGCCACCATGCCCATCAAACACCTGCAATAATAGATGAATACGATACATTAACAAGACTACTTTAGTTGAAAATCAGTCATATTGGATCAATATAAGTTACCCCATAAAAAGCTCCAAGAAAAGGGTAATCTCGTTGCGCATCTAAATGTTCTCGAAGATCATCTACACAAATATATTCATCCTCCATATACGGTTTTGGACCCATTTCCGAACAACTTCCGGAGCGAAAAATGGGCACATACGCGCATCTCTCGTTATTTGGTGCTTTCACGCCACTGCCTTCATTTGTTGGTCTCTTTACAAACAACAAAAAGAACAATTAAAAAATTCCAAAAGATAGAATACCATATCTATAATCACATAATCATCTGCCTTATTTTTGGTCTTCATAATCATATCTATAAATCTACACACTAGCAGTTTGTAGTGCTTCGAATCTAGATCAGTTATATGCTTGTATATTAAAAACAATTTATTGTGTGATGTCTGTGATCTTCATCATACTATTCTAAGAAGCGTAGTATTAAACTAGCTATCACTTAAATTCATTCAATAAAAACATGGAAAACTGACCAAATGACACTCTTGAGTTCATTCATAAAAACCGAAATGTGGGACACTTAATTTTGCGACATCTTACTCAAAAAAAGAAGACACTAAAACCACCGAAACAACTTATAATTCAATACTGTCTTCATAACCAAAACAAAGTGCAATTTTTTTCACTAATATCTCACCTATTATTATTATTATTATTATTATCATTTGATCACTAACATCCTATTCTATGAAGCCATTATAAGTCAAAACAGGATCATGCGAAACCGATCAAATTACAAAACATGTTCCTCAAACATACTAACCGAATCGGAGGCGCCAGCCAACATCGCCTGGCTAATACAATGCCGCATAGGCTGGTAATTCCTGGGCGGCTTAGCCGCCTTGGGTTGACTCACATTATCCGAATCCTCAGGCTCATCATCCTCTTCCACACATTCCTTCAAACACCCATTATCCAACGAGCTACATTGAGGCCACACATCAGTCCCAGGACCCATTTCACCAATCTCTCTCTCAATCAATCATTTCATCAAACACTTGGTATGCAATATCAAACTTTTTAACAAAAAAACCTTAACCCAAACAGTTACTTCATTTAGCAAATTAGAAATTAGAACCAACCCGTTGTGTTTAACTTACACCACTTGATTCTCAATCCACAAAACATAATTTTGAACAAAGTGGATGTGTAGTCTTGCATTTTGTTGAAATTGGGGCCAAAAGTGGGTGGGTGAAGCAAGTAAGAGGGGGACGAAAGAGGGAAAAGGGGGATTGAAGGGGAATGTAATAAAGAAGATGGATTGAAGAGATTCAATTGCGGAAGCAAAGTAGTAGGAGAGGGAGGAGGAGGACCATTGTTTGTGTTTTGAGTTTCAGATGGGATCCATTTTTCAGGAGATTCATGACACGTGGGGGGAGATAGCTTCATGGTATTTGAGTAAACCTTGTAAAGTCAAAGATTTAGTAATAAATAATTTTATAAAAATATACGTTAGTCCATGTGGTTTGAGCTATTTTATCAGTTTAGTTCAGAGGTTTTGTTTTTTGTCTGCGGGTCTAAAAAGGTTTAATCGTTGTCATTTTAGTCCACTGAGTTAACTTCATCCATTTTTTCTGTTAACGAGAAGAGTAATTCGGTCATTTTATATGTAATTCTGTTAACTAGAGGGGCAATTCGGCCATATAAAATGACCGAATTGGCTTTCTCGTTGACAGAAAAATGGATGAAGTTAACCCAATGGACTAAAATGGCAACGGTGAAACATTTTTGGACATACAGACGAAAAATGAAACATTTAGACTAAAATGACAAAATGGCCCAAACCACAGGGACTAAAATGACATTTAACTCTAAATAATTTTACAAGAATATATGAGTTTTTTTTAATCGCATGCTAGCATGTAGGACTCTGTTTTGCGGTGTGATTGTTAAATTGAAATAAATATATACGTAAAAATGTTGAGTCACACACGTCTGTTGCGGTGTTTTAACGGACATAGGTTAAATCGAAACGTAAAACATAGAAAATAATAACTAATTCGACTTAGGACCTGCGCGTTGCGATTGGGTTGTTAAACGGGGAAAATAGATGTAAAAACGTTGAACCACACACACAAACGTTCCAATGCGTTAACTCACAAAATTTAGACCGAAATGTTAAATGGAAAATTTGTAAATAATGTAAATTATAAGGGACCAAAGTTGTGTCAAAAGTTAAAAATAAAATTGCTTTGTGATAAATTTGTAAAATATGAAAAGTATCAGGGTTAAAAGAAAAAAAATATATTAACAAAAGCAGCTGATACAACCATTAAACCATAAAAAAGTTGATAATTATTAATACATATATAATATAAATATTTAGCATATATGTTAAGTTTTTGTTAATCTGAATAAAATCTTTATTAATCACCAAGCCATGCGAAGACGCCATACATTATAAGCACCACAATAATATTTCAAATAATAAAGCTAGAAATTACAGCAGACATTCCAATCTAACTTATATAAACACCACAATAACATGTTAAATAATAAAGTTAAAATTACACCAAACATTCCAATCTAACTTATATAACTTCCTCTATATATAATCCAAAGGAATCTCGGTATCTTTGTTTTTGCCACGATCTTGTAAGGGCAAATCGTTTTGCCGATAAAGGCAGTAATTTCTTGAATGCCATAAATAATTATTAAAAACCATAGTGCAATGAGATGAATAGCGTGAATTAGCTTTTGTTTTGTCAATCAATGGTGATGTGAGTGGAACTCGTAGCAGTGGCGGATCTAATCCAAAAATTTACGGGTATCCAAAAAGAAAATTTGGGATTAGGGGTATCTTTTGTATAAAACCGAAAAAAAAACAAAAATTTTACACTACGTAGACGAAGTTGAAGGGTATATTTACACTACGAATACAAGGTTGAGCCATAGCCCATGCTACCCCTAATATAACACTACCTCCGCCGCTGCCCGCGAGGCTTCACCAATCAAAGAAGAAGGCGCCAACGGAGTTTTGCACCATTGATGGATTTGTGACTAGGGGTGTAAACAAGCCCAGAGGCTCGAGAACTACTCGTGATCGGCTCGGTTAAAAGCTCGAACGAGCCGAGCCTTAACGAGCCCGAGCCCGAGCTCGAGCCTGAAATAATGCTCGTTTTGTTATCGAGCCCGAGCTCGAGCTCGAGCCTGGAATACAAAGCTTGTTTAGGCTCGCGAGCCTAAACGAGCCCATACAACATTTTAATTTTTTTATATATAATATATTAATAATGATGATAACATTGATGAGCCGAGCTTGGCTCATTTAAGCGATGTTGAAGTGAGCTCGAGCGGAGCTTTTAGCTTGTTTAAGGTTGTTCTCAAAATAGCTCGAGCCAAGTCGAGCCGAGCTCGAGCTTTGGGTTTTACTCGCGAGCCGAGCTCGAGCTCAAAGAAGTAGGCTCGAACCGAGCCGAGCTCGAGCTCGATCTTCATAAAAACCTAACGAGCCGAGCTCGGGCTCGGCCCGACTCGTTTACACCCCTATTTGTGACCAAACAAGTTTCGGGAGCTTAGACTATACAGTGTAGAGAGGCATGAAAATGGGGTATTATGTGACATGTGGACGACACGTCAACACGTGTTAGAAAAGTGGTGTGGTGCAAAAAACAGGAGGAGTGGAACGGGACGTGAAAGTGTGGCGTTATTCGACACATGACACACACTTTTTATTATTATTTTATTATTCAAAATTATATAAAAATCTATTAAATTAAAAAAACATTAATACTAATTAAACTAATAACACTAATAATAAAACATTACATAATTAAAAAATTAAAAACATTACATAACTAAAAAAAACACACGACATAAACTAAAAAAACATTACATAATTCATATATGATAAAAGAAGAAGTGATTGAACAGTTATTGTTATATATTATTTTTATTATTATTAATGAATACTACTTTTAGTATTATAATAAAATACATGTATGATTCTGTTCGGTATTGGTACAAGAAGATAAAAAACGGCACCAGCCTGGTATAGAAAACGCCAAAAGTCGGTACCGAATTGACATTGAAATCTTTTAGTTCGGGAATTTCGGTACTGCTACCCGGTACCATTTGCTTATCCTTGATCACGGGTGCCGTAGCTTTTCTTCAACTTCTAATGATTTTTTTTTAGTTTCAAGGGTAAGGATGAGCTCGGTGTTAACCGATACCAAATCGATACTAGTACCGAAAATACCAGTTACGGTACCGGTATATGAAGGTAAAAATCGGTACCAGGAACCCCAAAAGTCGGTACCGAATTGGTACTAAACATCTTTCGGTTCGGGAAATTCGGTACCGGTACCCAGTACCGTTTGCTTATCTTTGACCACAGATTTCATACAAACAACATCATTACCATACAACTTATTTATTGATTTTCTTTCGGTTATCTTTTAGTGTTTTTTTCTACATTTTCTTTTTATCTTGTCAACGGTTACGTGCGCAACGTGCTCGTAGTGATTTCAAAACACATATATGATAAAAGAAGAAGTGATTGAACAGTTATTGTTATATATTATTTTTATTATTATTAATGAATACTACTTTTAGTATTATAATAAAATACATGTATGATTCTGTTCGGTATTGGTACAAGAAGATAAAAAACGGCACCAGCCTGGTATAGAAAACGCCAAAAGTCGGTACCGAATTGACATTGAAATCTTTTAGTTCGGGAATTTCGGTACTGCTACCCGGTACCATTTGCTTATCCTTGATCACGGGTGCCGTAGCTTTTCTTCAACTTCTAATGATTTTTTTTTAGTTTCAAGGGTAAGGATGAGCTCGGTGTTAACCGATACCAAATCGATACTAGTACCGAAAATACCAGTTACGGTACCGGTATATGAAGGTAAAAATCGGTACCAGGAACCCCAAAAGTCGGTACCGAATTGGTACTAAACATCTTTCGGTTCGGGAAATTCGGTACCGGTACCCAGTACCGTTTGCTTATCTTTGACCACAGATTTCATACAAACAACATCATTACCATACAACTTATTTATTGATTTTCTTTCGGTTATCTTTTAGTGTTTTTTTCTACATTTTCTTTTTATCTTGTCAACGGTTACGTGCGCAACGTGCTCGTAGTGATTTCAAAACACATGTAAACACAGACTAAATAATAAAAGAAGTTCGCCGCAACACGGCGACGGTGATAAACCTAGTTAAAATAAAACGTTAAACTTAAAGATAATTAAATAAAAAAACCTAATCATCTGTCACGCCGAAACGTGTTTGAAGTTACGGTTATAGGCGTGCCTCTAGTTGATGAGGCTAACTTGGATGATGTCGTCTTCCGTAAGGTCACCATCTGCTTTTTCCACCGCGTTGTGCACCCTCTCGAATCTTTCACTATCCAAACAGATAGTCCTAAAACGAGAAGAAATCGCATCCACGGTTCGGGTGGTGTCACCTAGATGAATGCAAAAGTGTTGGAAAATCCCCCCTCCCCAAACGGACCACTCGAGCAATTACGCGTCGTGTAATGGGTAAGCTGTCACACCCCAACCGATGGTGGAAACATCGGAGTGAGACGAAAACGAGATTGCAAGAGACTTCATAACACTAAATTGTGACAAGTATTTAAATAATAAATTTCATTTCATTACTAAAAGAATCAATTACATTGTTTGAAATCAAATACAACAAGTTAAAACAAATGAATTACAATACAACAAGTATTTAAAGTTTAAAATGCATTTCTAGGCATTTTACTAAGTTCCGTGCATCATCATCATAATCCTGCAACATGTTTTAAAGCGTAGTTCAATTCAAAAGTATTGGCGAGTACACAAGTTTAGTGTACTAGCATATAAGTATAAAAATGAACAATCTGCATGGCAAACCTAGTTATCAAGATTAACGTATAAACTGGCATGTGAACAAACAAGTCAAACCAAAGTTTAACGCAAGTATGAATGAATGCCTTAACATAACCTCACGTCCATGGGTGGTGCGTTACTCCTATAGTGCTATACATGTTAAGGGTATGCTCGTACGAAGTTAATGACAAGTTTACAAAACGAACAAACCCAGAAAATACGAATCAAGCATAACATATTAGTAAGCATGTATCGGATTGTTTGTATGTATGATTGCATAAAAGTATGTATGTTGAGTGTGTTTTTGTATATGTAAACATGTTGCACCCAAAAATTGTAAAAAACGGTAAAAGGGCGTCGAGTATACTCACAATATTGCAAAGCTTTCTGATTATCCGTGAGTGACGAGTTGTTTATGAATAAGGAATTGAGGGTAAGGTTCTACGATGTTTATGAAGTAATTAGATTTGGGGTTTAGAATTTAAAGTACAAAAAATATGTATTTACAAAAGTATTATCTAGTTCTAAGTACTTGTTTATGACACTAAGTTATGTGTGATTTCATGGGTCCTAGTTTGCCCATTAGAATCAATAACAACTGACTTAAAATCGGAGATAAGTTTGCCCTAGTTCACGATGAATAACAATTAACCGATTATTATCATAAACTTGGCCAAGTTTATATATATAAATATACTTATATAGTTATATTAATATCCTACAACTAAGTCCAATCATAGATATCATGTAGCATCATGTAAGTCAAGCATGGAGGTTTAACCTCTTTATATGATTCACCACTACACGAAATCATCACAAGAATGACTCGGAGGGTCGTGAATTACAAGAAATAAAGAAACTACTTATTATATTAACAAGTAAATCATCAAGTGTGGTGTGGAATCAAATTTGAAATGCCAAGGCATCCAAGTTCACACTTGTATCTAACATAAGTCTCACCATATGAACTATAGCAAACTTATGTGATTACACACTTGTGGGTTGTATTGAACCCTAACAAATTAGAAAGTTGAAAGGTCGTTTGTACCTATAAACTTGTAAGAATCCCCCCCCCCCCCCAACAAGTCCCACAACCATTGATAGGTTTAGGAGGTTGCTAGGTTCAAGATTTAAGCAAGAAAAGTTATGTTTTATAAAAGTTTAACCAAGTTTCTTCAAAACAGAAAGTTGGGACCTAAAAATGATGATTTTCCACCTTAGATTACCTTGGTAATCTTGTGGAAACACTCCAATATGTATTCCAATCTTTGTAGAAGAACAAATGGTAAAGAAAGTATGAAAAAATGAAGTTTACATGAACATAAACAAAATCGGAAAATCAATCACACTTTGGACCTCAAATATGGTGAGGTTTCACCTTAGATTACCATGGTAATCTTGTGAAAACCTTCCTAGAGGTTATCCAATTGTTAAGGAAGAAGAAAATAGATGATGAAGTGAGTTAGAACTCACTTTGAATTCCTTAAACTTTCTGCTCAAAGTTGGATATTTTTTAGTGAGTTTGAGTAAGTTTGAGAGTGTTTAGGAGGCTAGGAAAAGTGGAAATGAATGTGGTAAATGTTGTATTTATAGGAGGGAGATTACGGTTAGAGTTTAGATGTGTAATAAATATAAGTAGGTGGGAGATTGGAGCCAAAAACCAACCAATGAAGGCTGATTTTGAGCTGGGCAAGGACTGCCATGTTTGGCGCGCATGATGCTAGCCGAGACCAGCTGAATATCATTCATTTTTGTCCATTTTGTCCCTTAAGTTTGATGTTATAATGTTTTAATTATTAATACTACAAGGTGGGATAAGTGGGGCCAAAGGAAATAATTTAAAGGCTGAATTATGATCGGCCGCAAGGCCTTTGGGCAAAAAATCAGCCAAAAACTTTTATAAATTTGCAACTTTATGTTGGATACTATAATATATTTTATGAAATATTATTGTATATATTATTTGAAACTTGCGATGAATAGTAATTCAATATTTTAGATTATTTGTTTTAATTTTATATTAATATTTTATTCTATCACATAACTTGATTTTTATGTATATTATTTGAAAATTGCCAAAGTAATTCAATACTTTTGAGTATATGTTTAAATTTTTATAATAACATTTTAATCATCATATAATTTGCTTATTAATAACTTATGTACATCAACTTCTTTAACTATGATTGTTTTTTTAACATTGCGATATAAATTTTATTAAAAACAGATGCTTTGCCATTGTACTAAACCGGACCAAGACTGACCAAACAACATTTATATCGGTACTGATATTTATTTTTATTGTTTTTTCTTTCTATAATATGACACGGTAGCTATCGTATCGTCCCAAACTAACATTGGTAATGGTACAAGTATTCATTTTTATGGTTTATATTTCTGATAATGTTTATTATTATACAACTCTTGCAGTGACGATAAATGAATATCATCGCTACCGATACCGTGTCAATCTGAATTGATCGATATCTTACAAACAATATCGGTGTTGGTAGCAATGATCGTTTTTTTTTTCATTTTCGGTCGATATAAATACATGTTGATTTCTATACTGAGCGAATTATCGTACCGGCACTGAAACGAACCGAAACTGATACCCATTAAATGCCTGCAATAGTGTACCGCCGCAAAGCGCGGAGAAATAACCTAGTTAATATATGATATGTTACTTATTAAGCATATCTATATATTAATGTTTAATTTACATGAAATTAAGTAATAAGTTTGTATAAAATAAAAGTATAGGTTGTGTATTGTGAACGTAATATCGAACGTTTGCATAAATTAAACATCTAAAGTCATGTATTTCTTTACGAGAAGCACGAATATGTATCGAATGAATGTATGTATCAAATGTATAAACGGATTTAAATGTACATGCATGAATAAATAAACAAGGTATAATTTGTATGAAATACTCAATTTTATTACGATCGAAGTTACGAATTACGAAAACGGAAGCGAAATACAAATACGATACGGATGTAAGTTTCCAAAAATAGGTACATGAATAATCTTTCTAATTAAAGTAAGTTTCAAAAAGCGAGGCGTTACATAAGCGCTTCGACCCACGATTCGCACAACGCGATATCTTCTTCTTCACTCCAGGGAAGGGAACCGTAGACATTTTTTTTGAAATTTTTTGTGGTATATTGCAAAGAAAGTTGAGAGGATTTTTGAAAGTAAAAAAAATAAATCAATAAATTTTAACCGTTGCACCCAACGACTACATCCCACGGCCACTCTTAACGTGCCACGTCCATCCACTTTGAGCTCCACGCTGGTGGAAAATATGCTGCTCCCACGACAACGTTGCGGTCCATGCCGTGCCCGATGTGGTATGTGCGGCGTGAAAAGGCCAAAATGCTACAAAACCACGCCCACACCGTATTTTCTTACAATTTAACAAGTGTTGTGATGTTTCATCATGTTTTCCATGTGCCAGACATAAACAACGATGCAATATTGATTTCCCACCGGCTAATGAATCCTTGTTGGAATTCTTTTTTGAAAGAAGTTTGTTTTGATTGAAACCCAATTGAACAATTGGAACGCATCATTAATTTGAGCACATACAACAACAATTGGAATAATGAATTTTAAGAATATCAATTATTAGCCATTAGTCGGCTACAGTCTTAATTTCAAAAATAACCAGTGGTGGTCCCATATTTTCACTTATTGTAAACCAATGGACCTTTGCTAACAGAAAAGAAAAATGCGACAAAAAGAAATCAAGGTTCTGTTAGTAAAGGTCCATTAGTTTATAATATGTGAAAATGTGGGACCACCAATGGTTATTTTGAAGTTGAGACCGTTGTCGGCCAACAACTAATAGTTATGATTATTAAAATCCTTTATTCCATAACAATTTAAATGAGGAATCGAATCGAATAGAAGCAAAGCCATACTCGTTGAACTCATTTTGAAACCTCCAATGTTAATTGACATACTTCCAATTCACCACCAATTGCACATTTGCTTTTCCATTCCCATGGAATGTTTGATATAAGAGGCCAAAGTAGGTAAACCTTTGAATTATAATGTAGTGCAAACATCTCCCGAAACCATAGTTTATCGTTCTCTAATTTTGTTTTCCACCATCATTTAGATAATAAAGCAAGCCGTGCCACACTTACAGAACCAATACCTAGCTAGCCTGCCGCTTGGTTTGGGTGCCATGACCAAAGGCCAAAGCGCACCTATCCCAATGGATTTTCATGCTTGACCCAAGTGTGCACACATTAGAGGAAAGATAATGTTGTAAAGCTTGATGTGACAAACTATATATGCTTTGAACTTTTAGGGTTTATCGTATCCAACAACCATCTCGCCATAGATAATAGGAAGTTTAGCTTTTGCTGAAATATATTCATAATATTCCTTTTTTTTTTCAATTCAATATTTTCCATTATTGTGCCTTGTTTTAATCCTTTCCTATTTTTCTCTTCATGTTTCCGTTGCTGCTGTTTTGGGCTTTTGAGCATTTGGGCTGTAGTGTTTTGGGTCGTGTTCTATTAGGGCAAAAGTCTTGTCCGTTATAAGGGGGCGCTGCATTGGGATCGAGACAGCACACATCAACAAGAACAGCTTCTAATCATCGTTGTTAAGTCTCTCTTTTTTATCGAACCATCAGCAAGAGGTTCCTTTCTCTTTCTCAGTTTCGAGTGTCTTAGAGATCTTGTTTTTATCTCAGTTTTGTAACAGATCAGTTCCTGATCTGCGTTGTCTGTCTTTGAGGTTATGCCGGTATCTTTGTCGGAATCAGTCTGTACTGTTGGGATTAATCACCCCAAATGGTGTCTTAATAAAGCTTTTGTGTTCTTGATATCTTGTTGTTGACATGGTATCAGAGTACTAGGTGCTCTTGGGGTTCCTGTTCCGCCATCCGCTGCATTCTAGGGTTTCCGGTCAGATCCGGTTTGATCGTTGAAGGTCGCTGCTGTTTTCTGGAGTCTTGGTAGCTTCTATTGATCCTGCCGATTCCGGTTCTGGTGGTGTTCATCCTCTTGAAGGCTGTGTTTTATTGAAGAATTAAAACCCTAATATCGAAGGTTTTTTCTTGTGCTGAGAAGGGTTCTCGTTGGTCTCTTTTTTAAGGGCAAACCAACAAAATTTTGGAATTGGTCTTCTGATCAGTTGCTTGTATCCCTAAGTGAAGGTTACAGGCCTGATCCGCTGGATTTATTCGCACCCGCTGTGAGAGTATTCTAACCCTTTCTTGTTTCTGTTGCATTCTTGACTGGTTATTTGCTTTTGTGTTTGTTTTGATTATCCGTGTTTGGTTTGTGTTGTTTTTTGTGGCTCCCTTGACATAGTTTGCAGAGGCACCCCTTGAGTGACGAACCTCTGATCCTACTCCCTGTCTTGGCTTCGCCGTAGTTGTTACTGTTTTTATTGATTTCCTGTTATCATGCCTGATAAGGATAGTGATTCTCTTAGTGGCACTCTGATTAGTAAAATTGATGCTGGTGAACCACTTTACCTTCATCCTAGTGACTCACCTAATCTGACCATTGTTAATATAAAACTGAAAGGCACCGATAATTACAATGTTTGGGATAATGCTATGAATCTGGCTTTACAAGTTAAAAATAAGTTAGGGTTTATTGATGGATCCTGTGCTAGATCTACTACTGATGAAGTGTTAGGAAAACAGTGGGATCATTGTAATTCTATTGTGCTTACCTGGATTTTGAATTCTGTGTCTGAAGAATTATATTTGGGTCATGTTTATTCTAAACTTGCCTCTGTTGTGTGGAAAGAACTAAAAGAAACTTATGATAAGGTTGATGGGTCGGTGGTCTTTAATTTGTATCAAAAAATCAATTCCTTTTCTCAAAATGGCATGCCTGTCATGTGGAAACAATTAGATCAAATTCTATCTCTACCTACGTGTACTTGTGATGCATCCAAACAATTTAATGATTTCAATCACTTGATTAAATTGATGCAGTTCTTAATGGGTCTTGACAGTGTTTACCAGTTTGTAAGAACTTCTCTGTTAACTAGGGAAGTTCTTCCTTCTGTAAAGGAAGCCTTATCTGTTGTATCCAGAGAAGAATCTCATAGAAATTCAAACTATTTTTCAGAAAAAAAAAATCTCTAATAATCATGTCGGCTTTGCTGTTAAAACCAGTCAATCTTTTGATTCAAAAAGGAAAAATGTTAGACCCCCTAACCCAAATCTTAAATGCTCACATTGTAACAAGACTAGACATACTATTGAGAGATGTTATGAACTGGTTGGTTACCCCTCTTGGATGAAATCTAAAACAAGTGGTAATAAGGGAGGCAGGGTTAGTTATAATGTGGTTGTTGATGCTTCTGAAACTGCTTCATCGTCTACTGTGAATGGTTTAACAAATGAACAGATTGCGCAATTACTTAGCATGTTGAATGATAAGTCCAGAAGTGAAACTCAAAGCAGTAACTTTGCTGGTAGGTCTAATTATGTTTGCTTTAACAGTTATGCTGATGTTTTCAAACCTACTTGTGACTTTAAACCTGCTTACTGTTTTTCCAACTTTGGAAATAAAGGGAAAAAGGCTGGGTGGATAATTGATTCAGGGGCAAATCAACACATGATTACGGATGATACTAATCTTATAAATCAAATGGATGTCACATAATATAACATCAAAGTTAAACATCCCAATGGGACAAGTGCTTTAGTAACTAAAATTGGTGATGTCAAACTAAGTGATAAGGTCATCTTATATGATGTGTTTGTTATTCGTGATTATTGTGTCAACCTTGTTTCTGTTCATAAACTTGCCAAAGACTGCAATCTGACTGTTTCTTTTGATGAACATAATTGTTATATTCAGGACTCTCAAACAAAGAAAGTCCTGGTGACTGGTAGTCAACTTGATGGTCTGTATTTCTGTGGTAGTTCTACTATGTCTGACAAGGTGTGTAATGCTAGTATTGACGTTAATCTTTGGCATGCTATATTAGGACACCCCGCTGAACCTATGTTGCATGTTTTAGAAGACAAATTACATATTAAAAAGGATGCTAAACTTGAACCTTGTGAAACATGTCATAGGGCAAAACAACATAGGGAACCGTTTCCTTTAAGTGATCATAAGTCTAAGTCTTTAGGAGATCTTGTACACCTTGATGTATGGGGTCCCTATAGGGTTCAAAGTAGGGATGGCTCTAGATATTTCCTAACAGTGGTTGATGATTACACACGAGCTGTTTGGGTCTATCTTATGAAAAATAAAGATGAAGTGTTTTACAATATAAAAGGGTTCTTCGACATGCTTAAAACCCAATTCAGTAAACACGTTAAAATGTTCAGAAGTGATAATGGTACTGAGTTTATAAACAAACAAATGAAAGAGTTTTGCTACAATAATGGTATTATTCATCAAACCTCGTGTGTTCATACTCCACAACAAAATGAGATAGTTGAAAGGAAACATAGGCACCTTTTAAATGTTGCTAGAGCGTTATTGTTCCAAGCTGATTTTCCTCTTAAATTCTGGTCTGAGTGTATCCTAACTGCTACCTATTTGATCAACATGACTCCATCTTCTGTCTTAAATGGTAAGTCTCCTTATGAACTTATGTTTGGTTTTGCTCCTGTGTTGAGTCAGCTGAGGATTGTTGGGTGTCTTTGTTTTAGCACTGTTTTAAACAATTCTGATAAGTTTAATAGTCATGCTGAAAAATGTGTTCTAGTTGGATATTCTAATGAGAGAAAAGGGTATAAACTATGGAGTCTAGATCAAAGAATTATGTTTTATCCTAGGGATGTCAGATTTTATGAATTTGTTTTCCCGTTTTAAGAGAAAAAAACCTCCCTTGATCCAGATCCTGAAGTTAATACCTTTAATTTTTTTGACCTATTTGATCAAAATGACACCAAAAACTCTAAAGCTGACTCTACTCCCTATGATGATAACACAAGCATGAATCCTGAAGTCCTTAATCACTCTCAGCAACCTGTTAATAACTCTAAAAATGCTTTAGGAAGGGCTGATGTAACACCCGTCTAATTAATTAAAGGTTTTCGTATAGATTACGAAAATAAACATGAGATTATAAGTAAATGCTGTTGAATAATACGGGCGACTTAAAACTTTTACAATTTGAAAATAATACAATTTAGTATCTATGGAATTGCCGTTTAAAAATGACAACGAAACAACGTGCGGAAGCTTTATTCTCGTGTGCTCGGTTCTTGTACGCTGCTTGATCTTCATCCGGGCACTCTTGGCAATCACCTATAATCAAAACCAACTTAAAAGTTAGTTTTGATAGTTAAATAATTAGTTTAAACAAGTTTCATGGGTCAAACAAACAAAATTAAACATTTTAGGAATTCAGGGGGGGCTAGACGCCCCACCTAGGGGGCTAGATGCCCCACCTAGCCCCCTTTTTGACAGCAAGCTTATTTATTTGTTGCTGCATATTTCCAGCCAAACCAAGTTTTACGAAAACGGACATAACTCATTCGTTATTGATCCGTTTTACGCGATTCTTTTTCCTACGCGATCGTAATTTAGTTCTCCATCTTATTGAGTTAAAATCCGACATCCGGATTAACAAAATTTCAGACTTTTAAGTCTTCGACTTACTACCCTTTTTACTAATTATTGACCCGTTCATGATTTTATCACACCAACATGTTTGTTTGATCTTTAAACTCATGAAATTCATTATTTCAATATCTCCTATCATATTAATCTCAAATCAAGGTTTTCTTACATAATAAAATCCCGTTTACGCTTAAATGCTTATTTTGACCCGTTAAGGGTATTTACGCATTTTAGTCTAGAACTTGTGCTTTTCTTTTGACGCTACAAAAATTCCATGTCTAATTAACTACAAATATTCCACCACAACTATTTTGTGGTGGATTTAACATATGAACCCCTTTTTCCCAATTTTACCCATCGGTTGGTCATTTTTCGCAATTGACTAATTCTAGACGTTCGACCCACAAATGTTTTTGCCTAGAACTTTTATACACATCTACGGGTTACAAACTCATAATATAAGTTTCTAAACAACCTCTAAGGGTCGTTTACACTGTTTACCTATTAAGGGCTCTTTGGTCACATTTAATCCTTCATTGCAAAAATGAAGGATTTCGGCTAGATATTTGACCTTCTTTGCACTTTTAACTATAAGTCCACATATGCATACCTGGCTCGGGTCATAGTTTTGACCCGTTTACATACCTCTTGCTTTAAATTTTCTAATTAAAGCAACGCAACACGTGTTATTTCCTGTAATCACAAAACTCAACAAGTAGGCGTCAATTATTAATGTCAAATGGTATTAACACACCATTTGACCCGTTTAGTCGACATAACCATTTATCAACGTATGATGGTATATTAATTTCATCATGCTCCTTGAACCAATTCCGGTTCGCGCCGTGAGTTTTACTACATAAAAGACATTTTCTTAATGTGTCCGACCCGTTATAACTTTTACCAAATGGTGTCTTTATTTTCTTTTGTTATCACTATTATTTTTACTATTAATTTGACACATTTGGTTGTCGAGTGAATTCCATCACCTCATTGACATACCAACTCAACTATTTTCGCTATATCACTTTAAACATATTTTAACTAAGCTTGTCTGTATAAATGTAACGAGACGACAAGTCGCGTACCTTTAAAGTGTTCCCTTCAAGCGCATGTCCACTCCGGTTTGTCCGCTTGAAAACTCGACTCCTTTGTCTATAGAGTTCAATCAACAATGTGTTTAGAACTCCATTCATGACGTATAACGCATATTTCACAATGTCATTCGAATATGCGTTTTTATTCGAAACTTAACATCTTAGCTTTCTCTTAGGCGTTTTAACAAACACCTTATGGGCAGAAATTTACATGATTCATATTCAAGTTCATAACTTGTCATATAGCCAAATTTAACGTCAATCGGTCTATTTTATATAAAGGTTAACATCAATAAATCAGAAATCGCTTCATAAATATCAAATTACACTAGAACAACATTTGAAATCCTAGTGTTCATCAAGTTCTACATAACCCACTAATCACCTACAATGGTGTTCATGGATTTTACTAAAATTTTACATGATTTCAACTTGTATTTGTCTAGGGTTTGTCCCTAGACACTATATTGTTCCTAAATCATCATAAAACAAACATGCAACCATGAATTTCAGATTTTTCCCAATTTCATGAGAATTTCGAGTTGAGAGTTTTTATCAAATTTTACATACCTTGTAATCCTCTTGTGATGAGGATCAATAATCTATGCTCGATTTTCGATTTCAGCTTGATTTGAGCCCTCAATTTTGTGAATTATGTGATGAACTAGGGCTTGGTGAGGAGCTCTGGTCGCCCCATGCGTCCCATGTACGACCAGACACACTTTTGTGTGTGTGGTCCTTGTTATTTTTTTTTTATCTAATTAAGTTTCAGATTTTACAAGATAAGCCCCTCTACTTTTGTTTATCATAAAGTTTGGTTGTTTTTAACCCTATTATAAGTTACTTCTAGAAATTAGCTAACTAGGTTAAAATTTCTAGTTAGTAAATTCTTGTTTATTTATACTTTATAATTCTAATATAAAGTTTTATATTTTCGGGGTGACTTTATCGGGTTAATTTTTATCACTAACGGTATTTTACCCGTCTTTACTATTAACGTGGTTTGATTACCAAACCCGTTTTTGGGATGTTACAAGTCTACCCCCCTTAAAGAGGTTTCGTCCCCGAAACCTTATTTACGTAGTTCATTGGTTTAATCAAACAAACCTACTTTCGTTTTTCAAGGCTCCCGTTTCCTTTGGTCAAAAGTTTTCATGTATACTGACGCGTACGTCTTTCATGTGTAAGGCCTCTCGGGCCGTTACTTACAGCTTATAACCCTTTATCTTTATTGACTGAGTTGTCACTTGACCACTTTAGTCTCGTTAGTCTTTTAACAGGTCTATCCCGCGCTTGTGTTATATTAACAAGCGCTTGTATTTGTTAAGACGCTTTCTTAACCTTGAATAGTTTTACCAGCTAGACTAATTAGTCGCCGTCACTTCATACCCCGTAACTCACGTTACAACGTGATCATTTTCTATATTTCTTTTCTTGTCCGTGAGCGTGTCACGTCACGTTTAAGTTTAATTCAACTTTTCTTTATCATACTTCTTCTTTTCGAATGTATCGTCTCGCACCTATCGATGTTAAGACCCATATTCTTTGATATTTGTTATTTCCGAATTCGTCTTATAGTATTCATATTTGTTAAAACGTTATTTCTTACTAAAACTGAATTTTAGTTTAACGTTTTTCTCTTTAACTATGTCAATTACTCATATCAAGGAAATTGACAACCCATAATTTATTATTTTCCGTTCTCGTTTTACGCGGGGAATCGTAACAAGTTCCCTCACCTTACACTATTGACCCGTAGGTTCCTTCACTTAACCTCGTAGGCTATTTCCTTAAGCTTTCACCTCTTTAAGGCGATGCCCTTATGATCCCTTTGCTTCAATTCATGACCTGTGGGTCATTTTGGCACCGTAGACCTTTACACTAATTAATATCCCGTAGGTTATGATGATCCCGTAGATCATCTTTTATTCGAGTCTTTATTCAAATGTGTATACGTTTATATACGCATATGGCGTTAAGGCACCCCTTTTTATGTTTAGAATTATTCACTTTTACTTTTTGGATTTCGTTTGACCTTGACCGTAGTCTAAGGCTACATTGTTTTCTTTCAAATTATCTTTTCGACTTCGTGACTTCTAACGTCAATTACACGTCGGTTTGCCCTACACTTACCGTTGCCCGGTTCTTACCTATACTTCTTTACGTCCCATTACCCGGGTTCTTTTATTTTAATGTTTTTAACGCCTATAACTCCTTTACATAGGTTTATTAATATTTCGCACTTTTTATTTATTCGGTTCGCGCTTACTTACTTTAGCAAGTGTCATCCTTTATTAAATTCGTTTGACTTGTTCATGTAAAATTTCATCAGTTACGAATGTCAAACTTCAGTCTTTGTTCGACCCGTTCAGCTTTAAGATAGTTGAACGTAATTTATCAAAATTTCTATTTGCAGTATCTTATCGTCCTTTAGTCATGACCCAAAACCCGAGTCTTTTTGACTTTCCATACGCGTTCCTGTTTCTCAGTCTACGCATGCGTTTGATTCCTTACTCGTCAACCGGGTGTTTTACCGAAATCGTTATCATTGCACCCCTTCCGGTATGCATTAAGACTTCGTTTCGATTTACTTGGTCATCTTAGCGAAATCCGTCGCTTTTATTCGACCATGTCTTTTATTCTTTACGTGACCACCATTGGCGGCCTTATTAATTATGAGTGACGATTATCATCGTTATCCTTGCTTTACTACGACTAAAGTTAGCAACCTTTATTATCTTTTTCGTGTGGGCAACACCTTTGTTTTTATGACCCGGCGGATCATCTATACTTTGGTTTTACTTGCCCATTTTGTTCACCATGGCCCTTTCGTCCAAGATGACTTATTTTCGTGAATTTTCTTTTGATCATTCATTTATATCATCATTTACATTAATCCTTGTCCCTTCTCTCGGGCTCATTATCTTAATGTAATACGCTTCCGTCACCCGGCTGTGCGTTTACATTATTATCAACTATTTTGTTCATTTGTTTCATTTGGGTACTTTTTAATTTTTCCCATTCACCCCGTCCTTACTACATCGGATGTAAATATGTCCATCATAGAAAGTTCATGGTACAACGTGTTCACTACTTACTTGGCCAGAGTAAGCGATCAACACCTGGCATACATGACCTTTTTATAATTTTCACATTACACCCCATGTAAGTAATACCTCTACTTATTTTTCTTGGAAATAATATCCTTGATAGGTATTCTATTCAGGTTTTTCCAAGTTTTTAATCTACATATGCAACGATCAGTCTCTACGTATCTGTTGCATATTACTATTCGTGCAATAAATTTAAAAAGTGCACCTGTAAAGCTTGCCCTAACGGCTTTCCTTGCTATTCAACTTACTCGCGACTGTTACGCGATTTAGGTCCTTGGCGAGTACGCTCTGCTTGTCATACTTCGGACCGTTCCTCCAGTCATATCCGAGATTTGTTACACTCCCGCTATCTTCATATGCGAGTTTCCTTCAACTAAAACATTTACAAGGGTTAGTAATATCGACCTCAGTAATCGCCCGTATTATAATACAAGGCTTTTCTACTATACATGTCAACGCGCGTAATCTCGTCAACTATTTTTATCATTTAATTAAGGTAACGTGTATTAAATGATAACTCTATGTGTTATTTAAAACACTTTAATCATGTTAACCATTTATATACATATAACTTACCGGATTTGCGATCAAGCCTCGAACCGAACACGCTTTACTCTTTAACCGTGAGCTCTGATTACCAACTTGTAACACCCGTCTAATTAATTAAAGGTTTTCGTATAGATTACGAAAATAAACATGAGATTATAAGTAAATCATGTCGAATAATACGGGTGACTTAAAACTTTTACAATTTGAAAATAATACAATTTAGTATCTATGGAATTGCCGTTAAAAAATGACAACGAAACAACGTGCGGAAGCTTTATTCTCGTGTGTTCGGTTCTTGTACGCTGCTTGATCTTCATCCGGACACTCTTGGCAATCACCTATAATCAAAACCAACTTAAAAGTTAGTTTTGATAGTTAAATAATTAGTTTAAACAAGTTTCATGGGTCAAACAAACAAAATTAAACATTTTAGGAATTCAGGGGGGGCTAGACGCCCCACCTAGCCCCCTTTTTGACAGCAAGCTTATTTATTTGTTGCTGCATATTTCCAGCCAAACCAAGTTTTACGAAAACGGACATAACTCATTCGTTATTGATCCGTTTTACGCGATTCTTTTTCCTACGCGACCGTAATTTAGTTCTCCATCTTATTGAGTTAAAATCTGACATCCGGATTAACAAAATTTCAGACTTTTAAGTCTTCGACTTACTACCCTTTTTACTAATTATTGACCCGTTCATGATTTTATCACACCAACATGTTTGTTTGATCTTTAAACTCATGAAATTCATTATTTCAATATCTCCTATAATATTAAGCTCAAATCACGGTTTTCTTACATAATAAAATCCCGTTTACGCTTAAATGCTTATTTTGACCCGTTAAGGGTATTTACGCATTTTAGTCTAGAACTTGTGCTTTTCTTTTAACGCTACAAAAATTCCATGTCTAATTAACTACAAATATTCCACCACAACTATTTTGTGGTGGATTTAACATATGAACCCCTTTTTCCCAATTTTACCCATCGGTTGGTCATTTTTCGCAATTGACTAATTCTAGACGTTCGACCCACAAATGTTTTTGCCTAGAACTTTTATACACATCTACGGGTTACAAACTCATAATATAAGTTTCTAAACAACCTCTAAGGGTCGTTTACACTGTTTACCTATTAAGGGCTCTTTGGTCACATTTAATCCTTCATTGCAAAAATGAAGGATTTCGGCTAGATATTTGACCTTCTTTGCACTTTTAACTATAAGTCCACATATGCATACCTGGCTCGGGTCATAGTTTTGACCCGTTTACATACCTCTTGCTTTAAATTTTCTAATTAAAGCAACGCAACACGTGTTATTTCCTGTAATCACAAAACTCAACAAGTAGGCGTCAATTATTAATGTCAAATGGTATTAACACACCATTTGACCCGTTTAGTCGACATAACCATTTATCAACGTATGATGGTATATTAATTTCATCATGCTCCTTGAACCAATTCCGGTTCGCGCCGTGAGTTTTACTACATAAAAGACATTTTCTTAATGTGTCCGACCCGTTATAACTTTTACCAAATGGTGTCTTTATTTTCTTTTGTTATCACTATTATTTTTACTATTAATTTGACCCATTTGGTTGTCGAGTGAATTCCATCACCTCATTGACATACCAACTCAACTATTTTCGCTATATCACTTTAAACATATTTTAACTAAGCTTGTCTGTATAAATGTAACGAGACGACAAGTCGCGTACCTTTAAAGTGTTCCCTTCAAGCGCATGTCCACTCCGGTTTGTCCGCTTGAAAACTCGACTCCTTTGTCTATAGAGTTCAATCAACAATGTGTTTAGAACTCCATTCATGACGTATAACGCATATTTCACAATGTCATTCGAATATGCGTTTTTATTCGAAACTTAACATCTTAGCTTTCTCTTAGGCGTTTTAACAAACACCTTATGGGCAGAAATTTACATGATTCATATTCAAGTTCATAACTTGTCATATAGCCAAATTTAACGTCAATCGGTCTATTTTATATAAAGGTTAACATCAATAAATCAGAAATCGCTTCATAAATATCAAATTACACTAGAACAACATTTGAAATCCTAGTGTTCATCAAGTTCTACATAACCCACTAATCACCTACAATGGTGTTCATGGATTTTACTAAAATTTTACATGATTTCAACTTGTATTTGTCTAGGGTTTGTCCCTAGACACTATATTGTTCCTAAATCATCATAAAACAAACATGCAACCATGAATTTCAGATTTTTCCCAATTTCATGAGAATTTCGAGTTGAGAGTTTTCATCAAATTTTACATACCTTGTAATCGTCTTGTGATGAGGATCAATAATCTATGCTCGATTTTCGATTTCAGCCCTCAATTTTGTGAATTATGTGATGAACTAGGGCTTGGTGAGGAGCTCTGGTCGCCCCATGCGTCCCATGTACGACCAGACACACTTTTGTGTGTTTGGTCCTTGTTATTTTTTTTATCTAATTAAGTTTCAGATTTTACAAGATAAGCCCCTCTACTTTTGTTTATCATAAAGTTTGGTTGTTTTTAACCCTATTATAAGTTACTTCTAGAAATTAGCTAACTAGGTTAAAATTTCTAGTTAGTAAATTCTTGTTTATTTATACTTTATAATTCTAATATAAAGTTTTATATTTTCGGGGTGACTTTATCGGGTTAATTTTTACCACTAACGGTATTTTACCCGTCTTTACTATTAACGTGGTTTGATTACCAAACCCGTTTTTGGGATGTTACAGCTGATATACAGCAACCAAGTGATGTTGAGTTAGAACATGGTAGGGTTGAGACTGATTTAGACGTTGAGGAAAACATAAGCCATTCTGAGGGAGATAACCTAGGGCAACCCAACAGTGTTTTAAGGAAATCTTCTAGGAATATAAAATTTCCATCTAAACTTGATGATTTTGTTATTGATGGTAAAGTTAAATATGGTCTTGAAAAAGTGTTGAAGTATGCTAATCTTGATTTTGAAAGTATGTGTTTTGCTTTTATGCTTAATAAGAGTTGTGAACCAAAAAACTATTTTGAAGCTAAATCTGATAACAATTGGGTTACTGCCATGAATGAGGAATTAGAAGCCTTACACAGGAATGATACTTGGGAAATAGTCGATTTACCTCCCAATAGGAAAGCTATAGGCTGTAAATGGATTTACAAAATCAAATATAAAGCCTCAGGCAAAATAGAAAGGCACAAGGCTAGCCTTGTTGCCAAAGGATTTAGTCAAAAGGAGGGTATAGACTTCTTTGAACCATTTTCACCTGTTGTGAAAATGGTTACGGTTAGATGTGTTCTAACTATTGCTATTAAAAATGGTTGGGATGTACATCAACTTGATGTAAATAACGTTTTCTTATATGGTAATTTAAATGAAGAGGTTTATATAACCCTTCCCGATGGTTATAATCCCAACTAGGGGTGAGCAAATTAACCACCATAACCGATAACTTAACCATAACCTGTTGGTTCAGTTCTGTTTATACATGAGGGAAAACATTAAAACATACCTGTTACAGCAGACAGTGCAGTGGAGAATCCAGTCAGAGATGATCCCATTGTGTTCGACATATGTGTCAGTGTGATCTGGTTCCTCCTTAGGGTGCTGACTGATGATGGTGACTAAGAAAACCGACAAGGGAATCGGTTATGGGAGAGGGAGGTCGATTGTGATGATGATGTTATGATTAGGTTATGTAACTGTGTAACCTTTTGACCTCTACATAATTCCCCTTATATATGCACCCAGGAGGAAATCTAATTAGTTAATAAGGGTAATATGGTCCATCAACAATTACCAACTAATTATTTAATAGGTTATTATATATTTTGATCTATATTATGTAAATGATTATAATGGCTATAGATTAAATATTAAACATAATATATTTAATCTTACATTCCCCACTTAGCCGAGTAATCATTTACCATGAGTATTAGATAAGCCTGATCAGGAGTTAACACTCATTTTAGCCTTAAACAAGTACTATAGCAGAGAAATACAGCCGTTGAATCATTATGCGACTCAGGACCCCCATTAGTCATACTATAGCCTTAATTTAAAACCTAATCGTCATGATCAAAATACGCATAAGCCCTTTGTTTGATTTGTAACTTTATTTGTCTATATGACATTATACCGGTTGAACATATTCTAAGAGACATACAAAATCAAACTGAGGAAATTTCATTAAACATAAAACATAAGCTAGTACAATATGCTTAAATAAGGTCTTTACTAAATCCCATATTCCAAACATGTTCTTCGTAAACCTTAGGAGGGAGACCTTTAGTCATTGGATCCGCAAGCATATCTTTAGTACTAATATACTCGATACAAAGAATATTTTCCTCAAGTCGTTCACGTACGAACAGATATTTTGTATCGAGATATAAACCAGCTCCAGTCGAACTGTTACTGTTCGAGAAACTAACGGTAGCTGAATTATCACAATAAAGCTTCAATGGTCTAGAAATGGAATTAACAATTTTGAGTCCAGTGATCAGATTTCTAAGCAACATTCCATGACAGGTTGCGTTATAAACAGCAATGTACTCTGCCATCATTGTGGAAGTTGTGGTCAACTGTTGTTTATGACTCTTCCATGAGATAGGGCCGCCTGCTAACATAAAGATATAGCCCGAAGTGGATTTCTTGTCATCTTTGCATTTGGCAAAGTCAGAATCAGAATAGCCCACCACTTCTAAATGATCACTTCTTCTATAAGTCAGTTTATAGTCTTTCGTCCCTTGCAGATATCGAAGTACCTTCTTAGCTGCTTTCCAGTGATCTAGGCCAGGATTAGTCTGATAACGGCCTAGCATTCCAGCAATATAAGCGATATCCGGGCGAGTACAGACTTGAGCATACATCAGGCTCCCGACTACTGACGCATAAGGTATCTGGCTCATTTGCTCCTTCTCAACCTCTGTTGTCGGACACTGGAATGAACCGAAAACATCACCCTTAACTACTGGAGCGATGGAGGGTTTGCACTGTTGCATGTTGTAACGTGTAAGGACACGATCTATGTAAGCCTTTTGGGACAATCCTAAGATTCCTTTGTGTCTATCTCGGTGAATTTCGATGCCAATGACGTAAGATGCATCTCCGAGATCCTTCATGTCGAAGTTATGCGAGAGTAACCGCTTCGACTCATGCAACATGTCTAAACTATTACTTTCCAATAGAATATCATCTACGTAAAGGACAAGTATAGTAAAGTTGCTCCCACTCATCTTGAGGTAGGTGCATTGATCCACTTGATTCTTCATAAAACCTTGTTTCTTCATGACTTCATCAAACTTGAGGTACCATTGACGTGATGCTTGTTTCAACCCATAAATGGATTTCTTCAACTTACAGACTAGATGCTCCTGACCTTCAGGTTTAAAGCCTTCAGGTTGTTTCATGTAAACATCTTCGTCTAAGTCTCCGTTAAGGAAAACGGTTTTAACATCCATCTGATGTAACTCTAAATCAAAATGAGCTACTAGGGCCATGACGATCCTTAATGAATCTTTACGAGAGACAGGTGAAAACGTCTCTTGATAATCAATTCCCTCTTTCTGAGTGTAGCCCTTTGCAACCAATCTCGCTTTGTAGCGTTCAACTTTCCCATTCGGATCCAGTTTTGTTTTGAACACCCATTTACATCCTACTGGTTTGACACCATTGGGTAATTCTACCAAATCCCAAACGTCATTTTTCTTCATGGATTCAAGCTCTTCAATCATTGCTTTATTCCATTCAGAAGACTGATCACTGCTAATGGCTTCATTGTAAGAGATAGGATCATTCAGCTTTCCGGGATCCATTTCAGTCAGGCAGGTAGCATAATCATCCCAATTAGTAGGCCTTATTTGCCTAGATGACCTCCTGAGTGGATTATCAGGTTCAACATTGTCTTGGTTTTGAGCGTTTGATGTGCCTTCATCATGAGGTATAATAGGTTCTGATTGTAGAGGTGAATTTGGAGTTGGTGCAGTAGCTTCAGGTACAGTAGTTGCATTGGGTACAAGAGGAGTAATCGGAGTAATGGTAAGATACGAGTCTCTCCCCCCCCCCCGCGTCTTGTACTTCTTGCAATTCTTCGTAAGGGTTGGTACTGCTCCCACTGACCTTGAAATCCTCCAGGAACGCAGCACGCTTGGTTTCAACAATACGGGTGACATGAGAAGGACAATAGAAACGATAACCCTTAGAATTATCAGGATACCCGATAAAGAAACAGGTAACTGTTTTAGGGTCAAGTTTCCTTAGGAAATGATTGTAAAGTTTTGCTTCAGCAATGCAGCCCCATACTTTCATATATTTAAGACTCGGTTTCCTTCCTGTCCAAAGTTCATAAGGAGTTTTAGGGACAGACTTAGAAGGAACTCTATTGAGTATATGAACAGCTGCTTTTAATGCTTCAGTCCAGAGAAATAATGGTAAATTGGTGTTGGCTAACATACTGCGCACCATGTTCATAAGGGTACGATTTCTTCTTTCAGCGACACCGTTCTGCTGAGGTGTACCAGACATGGTGTATTGGTTCACAATCCCCTGGCCCTTACAAAACTCATAAAATGGACCAGGAGCTTGTCCCACATCAGTATGTCTTCCATAATATTCACCACCTCTATCTGATCTCACAACTTTAATCTGACGATCTAATTGCTTTTCAACTTCAGCCTTATAATCTTTAAAAGTTGTTAGAGATTCAGACTTTTCCTTAATAAGATACAAGTACATGTAACGAGAATAATCGTCAATAAAAGTGATAAATGGAGTATGTCCTGTTATGCCAACGATTTGGTAGGGACCACTAATGTCAGTGTGAATGAGTTCTAATAAATTAGAGCTCCTAGTGGCACCTTTCTTATTCGCTAATGTCATTTTACCCTTAAGACATTTGACACATGTTCCAAAATCAGAGAAATCGAGAGGAGGTAAGACTTCATCCTTTACGATACGATTTAATCGTTCTCTTGAGATGTGGCCTAAACGTTGATGCCACAACATGGACGAAGTTTCTAAGTCTCGTTTCTCTTTCATCTTTGTGAGTGATTCATTAATGTTATATGACAACAAATATTTGGAAAAGCCATCATCTAGTTCTAATCTATAGAGACCACCATCCAGAATACCAGTACCATAAAGAACAGAATCATAGAGGATATAGAGTTAGCGATGACCATGGGAAACAATAAAACTGTCCATGTCTAACTTTGGTCCTGATACAAGGTTCCGAGTTACCTCAGGAACATATAAGGTATCATAAAGTTTAATACATAAACCAGTTTTCAAAACTAATTATAATGTTCCAATTGCCTTCACTTCTAATTCTCGATCATCTCCAACCTTAAGCGTTCTTTGGTTTCTTTCCAGCTTCCGGATTGAAAGGAATCCCTGAGTTGAATTGGTAACATGAACCATAGAACCAGAATCAAACCACCAAGAATTAGCAGGAACACTTAAATTATAGGACTCAAGTATCATAAAATAATCGTTACCTTTCTTAGCCAGCCACTCCTTAAAGTCAGAGCATTCCTTCTGCATATGTCCTGCCTTTTTACAGAACTTGCAGCGGATTCTGCCTAAGGAGTTCTTAGAGCTGGAGGGTGCACTTGTATTAGGATTAGGCCTTTGGACTTTTGAAGCATCCTTCCTCTAATGATTGTTCTTCCTTTTCTTAGAGTTGGAGGTGGTGAAGTTTGCAACATCAATAGGGCGATCCATCCTCATACGCTCTTCCTCCTGTACGCACATAGCGACCAGCTCACTCATCGTCCATTTGTCCTTCTGAGTGTTGTAATTGATCTTGAATGCTTCAAAGGATGAAGGAAGCGAAGTGATGATAAAATGAACAAGGAAACCATCACTGATCTCCATTTCCAGCCCCTTCAGCTTATTGGCCATGTCATTCATCATCATGATGTGCTCGCGAATGCCGCTCCTCCCATCATACTTAGTTGTCACCAGCTTGAGGATAAGGGTACTAGCGTGTGCTTTAGACGTCCCCTTGAATTGCGCCTCCACATGTTCCAAGTAGGTTTTAGCATCTTCAGAATCAGGAATAGCTCCCCTGATTGCATTGCTGATGGACTGCTTCATAAACATGAGAGACATGCGATTACACCTAGTCCATTTTTCATGAACTATCTGCTCAGCAGCAGTACTTGTAGCAGTAAGATCCGCTGGCTTATTCTCTCTTAGAGCATAATCGAAGTCCAGCAATCCAAGCATAAGCATGAGAGCATCCTTCCATGCAGCAAAGTTATCACCAGTCAAAGGTGGAATCCCCTGATTTGGTGCTGATAGTGGAAATAAGATGAGCAAGTTATGATACTAAGGAAAAAGTCCTAATGTGATCTAAGGGCACGTTAAACTAAGGCAGGCATAAATAATGACCATTTTACATTATGAAGCTGTGATATTGTCTATTACTAACATCAAAATAATAGACTTAGTTAAAATTCTACTTAAACGAAGACAAATCAGCTTTGGCCAGAAGTGTAATCATTTAAGCATATGTGCAAAGTGGTTGTAACAAATCAGCTTTGGCCAGAAATTGAAACAAACACTTTAGTTATGCACTTGTTAAGTATGCCATCTATGAAAGAATTAAATCAGCTTTGGCCAGATATTAAGACATTCATGTTTATGATGCACACTTAACATAGCTTTCGTAATACTTGAACGATAAGTAGATGTATCAAATCAGTTTTGGCCAGAAATGATACATCAGAAGCTCATTCAAGTTAAGCCATTTTGGTTTTGTAAAACATTATCTGATTCTGATTAATTAACTAAGTAATTACAAAAACCAATTATTTAGTAGCAAACCACCTGTTAGCGCGGGTTCGGGGCGGAGCCCCGAGCTAAATCTTAGTTCACATTAAACAACCTAAAATAATGAGGTTTCGAGTGAGATCTCGACTCAGTTATGAGCTCTCGAGTGAGATCTCGAGTCAAGTCTCGAGTTATCTTGCAACATTATGAGGTCTCGAGTCGCAATCTCAGTCTCGAGTCACAGCCTTAGTCTCGAGTCGCAACCTCAGTCTCGAGTCGTAATCATGGTCTCGACTAGTATGTTTTGTGAGATCTCGGTTCCTTGATGAGGTCTCGAGTCGCAACCATGGTCTCGAGTTGTGAAGATTGAAGTCCTTAGTCGAAACCTTAGTGGTCTCGAGTCGAGACCTTATGGTCTCGAGTCGAGACCTTATGATCTCGAGTCAAAATCGTTGTCTCGAGTTGTAGACATTTGAGAACAGTTATGATTTCGAGTCGAGACCTTGTGGTCTTGAGTCGAGATCTTGGTCTCGGTTCGTTAGAAAGGATCTCGAAACTTCCTGTTAACAGTTGTGAATGTGAAAACATAACTGAAAATTCGAATTCTAAGGGATTATGAGATATGATTTCCTGTTTTAAGATGATCTAATTTTATCAAAAATATTTCGAAAATTATAACTGTATATCTTTTAACAGTTTTCGAATAAACTTAAAAAATAAAATTGGATCAAACATGGAAAAACACTCATCAATCCTAAATATATTCCAAAACATAAAAGGAATTTTCGAATTTTCCTAAGAACATGATGAACCCTAAAAAAATAATAACCTCAATCCTATATCCGAAATCTGAAATAATTACACATTCAAACATGTTTCTCAAACTGATGATTTCAGAACAGTTATAACGAATCAATATATGATCCGAGATGAATTGAACAGATCCGAGATGGCATCTCGGATGATAAAACCGAATTTTATTATGGTTTTCAAATCATGTTTTCCAGTTTTATTCCAGATTTATGGATACAAAACAAAACTGACTAATCAACATATGCTCTGATACCACATGTTGGTTCAGTTCTGTTTATACATGAGGGAAAACATTAGAACATACCTGTTACAGCAGACAGTGCAGTGGAGAATCCAGTCAGAGATGATCCCATTGTGTTTGACATATGTGTCAGTGTGATCTGGTTCCTCCTTAGGGTGCTGACTGATGATGGTGACTAAGAAAACCGACAAGGGAATCGGTTATGGGAGAGGGAGGTCGATTGTGATAGGGGTGAGCAAAAGCAACTACCCGACCCGACCCGAAGAATAACCGACCCGACCCGATACCCGATAAGACATTAAATCACTACCCGATATGATACCCTATATTATGTAATCGGTTCCGGTTATATGGTATGTCGGGTATCTCGGTATTCGGGTAAAGAACCGACCCGACAATCATGTTATTTGATGGTTTATTTTAGCGGCTGAAATATGAACTTCAAGTATGCATTCACTGTACCTTCCCTTTGACTTCATTCACTGTACATTCCCAGTTATGATAAGTTATTTTAATACAATTTTCCCTTTGCATGTATACCTTTTTATCAAATGGGAAATATAGTTGTAATGTTTTGGGATTTAGATGGCCCACATTTTAATTTTAATTAGGAGAATTTTTGATCATCTAGTATAACATGGTTGTTGTAAAATCTGAAAAAATTATAGAATAAATAAACCTTGTAACCCAAAACTCATAACTTAAACATCCAAAAAAACATAAAGTATTAAGAAGTTCAAACATAATCCAAAACAAATGTAAGAAACCCAAACAAATCCAACATATCCAAAGCAAACGAACTGAAAACGATACTACTTTAAGTCCTTTCTCCTTTATCCGTATCCATCTCCAGCCATCCGTTAATCGACATCGATGTTCATGTGATCCGGTTCCACTTTGTCATAAATTTCTGCATGAAAAAAATAAATAAATAATGATAAATTCAACGTAAATAACACACTAAGGATGTGTATCGATGTATGTCAAATTTACCTTTTCCAATATCATCAAACTCTACGGAATCTTCGATGTAGATTTTCTTTTTAATTGATGCACGGATCCAATCCTCTTTACATATTAATGCTTCGACAATCGGAGTTGATAAAGAAGTTCGATAAGTATCGACTACTCTTCCGCCTGTACTAAACGCCTCCTCAGAAGCAACACTGGAAACCGGGATAGCCAATATGTCTATAGTAATAGGAAGAAAATCAAATTAACACTAACGTATTATTATAAGTGATATAAATAAACCACTAATTATTAGTATACATACCTTTCGCCATTTTTGCTAATACAGGGTATTTTGAAGATGCAGCCTCCCACCAACCCAGAATATCAAATCCCTTGTAATGGGCCTCCTCTTCGTCGTCTAGGTACCTCTCAAGTTCTGACTTGGTTACATAAGACGTAGAACCTCCATCCGCTTTAAATTCTGCAAAAAAATCACTCTCTCCTTGTACTGATGATTCAAAGTTCTCCTGACTTGGTGAAACTTTATCTGAACCTTGTTTTCCACTGCTTGATGCATAATGCTCATACAAAAGCTTCAATTCGTCCTTTATACTTGTGACTACAATTTTAACTCGTTTCTTCAAGTCATCTTCTGTCTCTTCATCTGTTTTTTCAGCCCTGAATATTCTCTCAAATCCAAATTGAATAACACGAACCTTTAACCTCGGATCTAAAATTGCAGCAAAATACAAAATGTAATTCAAAGATCTGCCAGTAGGTAGATTTCTCCAGTACTTGTCGAACTTCTGGTGCATCTTAGCACCCATAAGTTTACCTTCCAAGTCAGATCCGTCTTTCATCTTCCTTAAATGCTTGTCTATATCCATAACCTTGCTAAAAAATAAATTAACGGTAACTGTTTTTGTAGCAGAAGCGTTGGCAATTTTACGCTGAAACAATTCTAACACACTTGCCAATTGTCTCGCGTAGCTCCAGTCAGTAACTCTAGGAGCATCATCACCCAAATCATTTTTATAATTTGGGTCATCCAAATCATATCTGTTAAACGCCTTCTCAAATTTTTCTGCCTTCTCTAACATTTCCCAAGTCGAGTTCCATCTTGTAGCCACATCTATACCTATTAACGCTTTGCTTTCGATCTTTTCCGCCTTTACACATTTTTTAAAAATGTCTATTCGCTGAGGAGACATTCTAATATAGCGAATTACATCTCTGATACGATCTATGCATGTTGACCCATCACGTAAGCCGTCCTTCACAATCAGATTGATTATGTGTGCCATACATCGGATGTGCAAGTATCTCCCGTCGAACAAGAGGTTGTTTAACCTAGTTTTTAGAAACTGTATGGCAACATCATTAGCTGACGCATTATCTAATGTAATGGTCAGCACATTTTCAATGTCCCATTCTTTTAAACATTGAATAAGGGACCTACCTATCTCGTTTCCTTTGTGGCTGAATATTTGCTTGAAGTTGATGATCCTTTTGTGTAACACCCAATTGTCATCTATAAAATGAGCTGTAACACACATATAGTTAACCCGCTGGCTTGAAGTCCACGTGTCTGTGGTTAGACACACCCGTGTGCTATTCTTTGCAAAAAATGACTTCAATTTCCCCTTCTCCTCTAAAAATATTTCCCCAATATCTCTCGCAATCGTAAACCGACTAGGCATCTTAAAATGCGGATTGAAACTTTCTATAACCCTTCTAAATCCCTGATGCTCAACGGTTGAAAACGGGACCTCGTCTATTAAATCCATCTCCGCTATGGCTCTTCTACTTGCTTTCGCACAATACTTCCATGCCTTGACATCACCACTACCGCCCTCGCCATCATCGCCTTTTTTCAAGAAAATATTGCTTTGGTTTTTTAAAAAATCCGGATGCTTTTCGCATCTCCTACTGTGTTTACTCAACGCCGATGTGCCATTTTTATACGGGTCTGCAGCCAAATCTTTCGAGCAATGCTTGCATCTTGCCCGTTGGTTTCCGTCCTCATCTTTATACTTCTCAAAATCAATCCAAACATTAGATTTTCCTGATGTTTTAGACCCTGTCGTTTTCTTCGTCGTCGTGGTTTTAATTTTCTTTGTTGCAGTTTCTTTTTCGACATGCCGTGACTTCCTCTTTCCTCTTCCGTCTCCGCGAGAGTCGTCGCTTGATACATTCTCGATGTCGACATTTGATGAATCCATCTAAATTTTCTCATAAAACATACAATCAAATAGGTAAACGCATGTATGTCATGTAATATGCATAATTCAAAGTTATTACAACATAATTCAAATTATGCGTCCATCATTCCAGTATCACAAATCATGAATTTATGTAAAAAGAAAAATAATTATATTGACCATATCTTCTACTTTTGCTTTCAAAGCTTACTTTTCCAAAAAATACATACATGCTGTAATAAATATCATCCAAAACTAGTAAATTGTACTCGTTTTTGAAGTTATAAAAAAAATTACACAACAGTCGATCAAAAGTAAATTGATCAAAACTCGTTTTTGAAGTTACAAAAAAAAATTACACAACACACGATCATAACTAAATTTATCAAAAAAATTACTTTTCCAAAAAATACATACATGCTGTAACTAAATTGATCAAAACTCGAATTCATCAAAATTGAATTTATTATTCTGTCAACTCAATACATGTATTATACAAATCTCAACAAAGTGGAGGACAAGAAGGGTACCTGACACGAAAACGGAAAACTTATGTTCTGTTACTGTCACTGGAAGTCTGGAACGAATGTAGGATGCTCAAACGTGAACTCTGATTATTAGGTATTATTCACGTTTTTATTATGCATGCTGCAATAGGGATGGGTTTTGTTTTAGAATAGGATACCAATTGACAATTGTGGCATTGTGCATACTCTATCTTTTATTTTCAAAAATAATATCGATCAAATCTTGCATGAGTATAGGATTAGGAAACCAATTTTGCATTTGTATATCTTTTATTTTCAAAAAGAATATGCAATCTTTGTTTAAAACAAATTCTTTTAATATATCTTTTATTTTCACAAACTTATCACTTATGAGTTGGTTTTAGTTTTATTATATCTTTTAAAAATAATTTCGATCTTTGGTTTTAGTTTTATCACTTATCAGTTGGTTTTAATATTTCATATTTGATAATTTGGTTAAATTATTTTAGTTTTAACATTTTCATGTTTGATCTTTGTAATCGGGGTGCGATGTTACAGAGTTACAGAAATGTGACCGAGTAATTGAATCAAGTTTAAAACTAGGATTTAGGATATAAACCACTGAAATGCGATGTCATAGAATTCATAACTTATTCGAAACCGAATCAAATGCATTGATTCAAGTACACAATAAAACATAGTCAAACAAAAAATAAAGCCTTCGTCTTTGGATTCTTTTCCATCTTCAGCCGTAACCGCACTCGCTAATTGTCATTATGTTGGCTTGAACATGTACCAGGTCGTTCTCGACATCTTTTAATATGTTTTAGCATTGCCGCTATTCCGTTTTTAACCTTGTCTGCAGCGACAACCACCGCGCAGTGCTTGCATCTTGCCTTAGCATTACCATCCTCATCAACAAGCTTATCAAACTCCTCCCAAACATTCGTATTCACTGAATTTCGATTTCGAACCATCTAAATATAAACAACAATACAATTTCATGGAATAAAATTTTTACAAAACATGATAAACTTAATGATATGTGTTGCTTACCTTGTCAAGGAACAACCCTAGCTTGATGAATGAATCAAAGATCGTCTAATACTGTTATGCATAAGTTTCTATAAGTTGTTATAAGATTATTAGGTATATGAAGTATAAAGTTACGTTTGCCTGCATATGTTTTAATCATTCATTCGGTATTGGGCCTAAGCCCAATTATTAATCTGCTTTGGTCATTATGTAAAATCGGTTCCAATTCCTAGGTCGGGTTTTCAAGTGTAAACTACCCGGAACCGACCCGACCCGATTACAACCTGAAAATCAGAACCGACAAAGAGACTGACATGCCTAGGTTCGGGTCGGGTTAGGTACAATATCGGTTCGGTTATCGGTTCTTTTCGGTCCGGACCTAATTTTGCTCACCCCTAGATTGTGATGATGATGTTATGATTAGGTTATGTAACTGTGTAACCTTTTGACCTCTACATAATTCCCCTTATATATGCACCCAGGAGGAAACCTAATTAGTTAATAAGGGTAATATGGTCCATCAACAATTACCAACTAATTATTTAATAGGTTATTATATATTTTGATCTATATTATGTAAATGATTATAATGGCTATAGATTAAATATTAAACATAATATATTTAATCTTACATAACCGACATAACCGAACCACTAACAACCGATAACCAATATAACCAACGGTTATGGTTATGAAACTTTGTATAACCGCTCAATCGGTTATGGTTATGGTTATGAAGCTTTGGTTAACCGATATAACCGAAACTGAACCGAACTTGTAATGTTAACTTTATATAATGGATTTGTGTTTTACAAAACCATATAGAGGGTTTTTACTAAGATAAAAGTATGTTAGTAACAAAATGATCTTGATGTAGATGCCATTTATTTTGATAAAGAACTAAGGTGTTATGGCCATAATTTTTTTCTTTGTTTGAGAGTTACCTTATTAAAAAGAACCCCAAATCGGTAGTTTAACCAAAAGTTTAGTCTCTGTTATCTTACAAAATAGGCTCAAGCTAAGTTCAAATCGTGCACAACCCTATTTATTTCAAACCTTGCTTGGTTACTTAACCGAAAATAACCATAACCGATTAACCGTAACCGAAGTTTGGTTATGGTTATGGTTACCAAAATTCCATAACCGAACTAACGGTTATGGTTATGGTTATTAGTAAAAACCGAACCAAACCGACCCATGCACACCCCTAATCCCAACCATGTTAATAAAGTTTGTAAGCTTAAAAAATCCCTTTATGGTCTTAAACAAGCTCCTCGGATGTGGAATGAGAAGCTTGTAGATGTTTTACTTGAACTTGGTTTTGAACAAAGTAAGCGTGACCACTCCATGTTTGTCAAAACAAGTAAATCTGTGTTTATTGTGTTACTTGTTTAGGTGGATGATATAGTCATAACTGGTAGTTGTTCTACTGAGATTTCAAAAATTAAATCTCTTCTTAAATCCAAATTTTTTATTAAGAATTTGGGACTGTTAAAATATTTCCTTGGGATTGAGGTTCTCAAAACCAAAGATGGCTTATGTTTATCGCAAAGGAAATATTGTCTTGACTTACTTGCTGAATTTGGTTTGACTGGGTGTAAACCTGTTAACAGTCCCATTGAACCTAATCATATTTTAACCCATTTATGTGAAAAAAATAATAAAGCTTTACCAGATATTTCTGTTTATCAAAAATTAGTGGGAAAACTAATATATCTTTCACATACCAGACCGGATATTGCCTATTCGGTTCAATATCTAAGTCAATAAATGCACAGTCCCACTAATGCTCATTTTAAAATCGCTTTAAGGCTTTTAAGATATCTTAAGGGCTCTCCTGGGAAAGGTTTATTATTTAAAAAAGGGGGATTCCTTAGAGCTTAAAGCCTTTGCTGATTCTGACTGGGGAAAATGTGTTAACTCTAGGAAATCTATCACAGGTTTCTGTATCTTCTTAGGTAACTCTCTTATTTCATGGAAAAGCAAAAAACAGTCTACCATTTTTAGATCTTCTGCTGCAGCAGAATATCGTGCTATGTGTGCTGCGACAAGTGAAATCATGTGGCTTCTTAACATTTTAAATGAACTTAAAATTGCTGCCAAACTTCCTGTTTCCCTTTTCTGTGATAATACAACTGCTAATCCTGTTTTTCACGATCGTACAAAGCATTTTGAAATTGATATCTTTTTTCTAAAAGAAAAAAGTTCAAAAGGTGTTATTAAAACTCTTGGTGTCGCGTCTGAAGATCAAACGGCAGATGTGTTTACAAAGGGGCTGCTTGTTCAAGCTCATGACAAGGTTTGTGATAAACTTGGCCTATTTAATTGTTTTGCATATTGAATTGAGGGGGGGGGGGGGGGGTGTTGAAATATATTCATAATATTTTTTTTTTCAATTCAATATTTTCCATTATTGTGCCTTGTTTTAATCCTTGCCTATTTTTCTCTTCATGTTTCCGTTGCTGCTGCTTTGGGCTTTTGAGCATTTGGGCTGTAGTGTTTTGGGCCGTGTCTATTAGGGCAGAAGTCTTGTCCGTTATAAGGGGGCGCTGCATTGGGATCGAGACAACACACATCAACAAGAATAGCTTCTAATCATCGCTGTTAAGTCTGTCTTTTTTATCAAACCATCAGCAAGAGGTTCCTTTCTCTTTCTCAGTTTCGAGTGTCTTAGAGATCTTGTTTTTATCTCAGTTTTGTAACAGATCAGTTCCTGATCTGCGTTGTCTGTCTTTGAGGTTATATCGGTATCTTTGCCGGAATCAGTCTGTACTGTTGGGATTAATCACGCCGTCTGGTGTCTTATTAAAGCTCTTGTGTTCTTGATATCTTGTTGTTGACAGCTTTGAAGCTTGTTATACCTATAGCGTTTTTTATGTGTCACAACGTTAGATTTTCCTTAATGATTTTTTATCTTCGTATAATTTTTTTTACCAACCATGACCATCTTTTTTTCTCATATTCATAAAAAATGTACTTTACTCTATTGGCATCAAAGACTATCTTCATGGACCTCATGGTTACATAAAAATTCCCCAGTTACTATAGATTCAACAAGCAATTTTTAAGTGAAGTACAAAAGACTTAGATAAATTTATTAGTTATGTCTATTTAATGTAAAAGGTACACTTTAGCTCTAAATTTTATCTCTTCATTGCAAGGCAAGAAACATGTTCCATAAAATAAAACGTGACTCATGCTAGAGGATATACCGAATAACAAAAATTTATACTAAGGCATAATATTGCTCCTGGTTTAGCAACTACTACATTTTGAACAAGTATAGAGGGTAACCAATTCTCATGTCATAAGTACTATACATGTTAGATGAATGTTATTTATAAAAGTAAATTACAAATATTGATGATCATAAATGATTAGTTTTATATCTAGAGAATTTATGTAAAATATCATGAGTTAAATGTTATTTTCCCCCTGTGATTTGGACCATTTTGCCAGTTTAGTCCAAAGGTTTAAAACGTTGCCATTTTAGTCAAAATAGTTTCAAGCGTTGTCATTTTAGTCCACTAGGTTAACTACGCCCATTTATTCTTTTAGCTAGAAAGGGAATTCGATCATTTTATATGGTCGAATTGCCCTTCTAGTTAACAGAATTACATACAAAATGACTGAAATGCCCTTCCAGTTAACAGAATAAAGGGATGAAGTTAACCCAGTGGACTAAAATGACAACATTTGAAACTATTTGGACTAAAATGACAACGTTTCAAACTTTTAAACTACACTGGTAAAATGGATCAAACCACAGAGACTAAAATGGCATTTAACTCAAATATCATCTATACAAGACGTCGTCAAGTGATATGTTAAACATAGTAGAAGAATCGTGCAAGCTCTAAACGATAATAAAAGGTCCATGCCTACTTGCTAAGATAAGAGTATAAAAATAACCAAAGTCGATCAACTAATTTATAAATAATGTTTACTATCAGCTGGACTAATTGATAAAGCCGTTTTGGTGGTATCGAAGAAGATGCAAACAAATAAGTTAAAAGTTAAAACCTAACGGTTATCTAAATATATCTTTTGACACTTGTACAATTACATATAAACTAAGGGGTTGTTTGTTTACCTTTTAATGGTTCAGACCTCTTACTGGTTCAGCCCTTAATGGTTCATTCTGTTTGTTTCACGAGCAGATGTCTGAATGATTCAGATATTTGTCTCTGAATGGTTAAGCATCTAATCTGAATGGTTAAGACATCTAATCTGAATGGTTCAGACATTTGTTTCACGAGCAAATGTCTGAATGGTTCAGAGTCTGGATGGTTAAAACATCTAATCTGAATTAGTCAGACATTTGACTTTGAACGGTTAAGCATTATCAGACTCTTAATGGTTCAGACCTCTTACTGGTTCAGCACTTAATGGTTCAGATCTCTTACTAATCCAGCATTTAACCATTCAGATGTTGTCAAACAGCCCCTAATACAATTAATAAAAGGTTCACGCCTACTTAGCAGGTTTTTGGTTCGGTTAATAACTAAACTAAATTTGGGCTAAAAATTTTACCTAGGAATACATAGAATGGAGGTATAAATACGTGGACTGGAGGTATAAAAACATAAAATGATAGTATAAATACAAGAACCGGGTCTATAAATATATGAAATAGATGTATAAAAACATAAAATACATTAAATTGTGATATAAAAGCTAGATATATAAAAAAATATGAATTGTTCGGTTCGGTTAATTTCATTAACCAAGAGTACAAAAAGTAACCATAACCGATCTTCAGTTAATTTCGATTTTATCGGTTTTCAGTTCAGTTTCGGTTTTCCCTCACCCCAAAGTAGGGGTGTGCAAAAAACCGAGTTAACCGAACCATAACCGAGTTAACTGACAAAACCGAACAAAAAAAACCAAACCAAATAAAAAACTGGTGGGTCGGTTAATGGTTTTATTAAAAACCGAAAGTAGCGGGTCGGTTATGGTTATCATTTTTTCCATAACCATCATAACCGAACCGACATGTAATAAATCTTTGTAGGATTTAAGACTTTTCACCATATTTTTAATATTTGATGTTTTTTATGAAGATTTTTAGTATTTATGGGTTTTTCATATCGTTTTGTGATTTTGGTTGAATGTTTATTTGAATTTATTGAATGGATCATATCACTTTATTTGAATATTCGATAATAATTGGTATTAATATTATAGATCATATGTATTTTTTAATACTATATAATATACTAATATAGGTAAAGGATCCTGTAAAAAGTGCTCAAAGTGTGAGAAGTGTATTATAACACTATATATAATACTATATAACACCATATGAACACCGTATAACAATATGTAACACCATATAATACCATATAACACTTTGTAACACTATATATCATTATATACAAATATAACACTATAGGTTGTCTGATAGCATGTCTATGATAGATGTATAGTGTTATATTTGTTATATAATGATATATAGTGTTACATAGTGTTATATGATATTGTATGGTGTTACATATTGTTATACTGTGTTTATATGGTGTTATATAGTGTTATAATACACTTCTCACACTTTAGGTCCTTTTTACACTATCCTTACCCTACTAATATATACAATAACAATTTATTCCATGTTAGAAAATTAAGCTATTTTTAGCTAAGCTAAATACACGATTAACCACATATAACCGACCCACTATAACCATCAAAACCGAATATCCCTAACCACCATAACCCGATTGATTTTGGTTATGGTTATCCATTAACTGACATCATGGTTATGGTTTTACGTCAAAACCGACCCATGCACACCCGAATTGAGATAAAAAATAAAAAAAGTCAAGTAAATGAATATCTTATATATAGCTTGTACTATATATAGATTTTTAAAATAAGAGTACTATTGAGAGAGGTGGTGAGGATCTCAACTCTGCAAATGGTTGTTGGGAAGATGACAACTTTCCATGCCCGCCAAATCCAAAAAAGAATTTGTTCCCTACCCTTCAAACCCTCTCCTCGTAAAAACAGCCATAAATCCAATCCCAACGTTGTTAACTTATTCCATTTCTCGTCCTTTTCTTCATCAGCCGGCCTATCAATCATCAACCCATCTTCCCCCATCTTCCCATCCTCAACACATTCTCTTCAGTTCGGTTTATTCGGTTACAGTTCGATTAATTCGGTTATATGGGTTGCGTTCAAGGAAAGCCGTCACCGGGTTATAACCGTCAGCAGTCTAGTAGTCGTAGTAATCCAAGTTTGAATAAGTTGAAGAGTGATAATGGGTATGTTGTTACTGGTGCAAAACAGAATGTTGCACAGAAGGTGTTTGTTGAAATGCCTGTGAAGGAGAATAGTGTTAAGAAAGGTGATGTTGGTGGTGGGGGTGATGGGAAAGGTGGTGGTGGTGCTGGAGGTGAGAAGAGAGTTGGGGTTGGGAAAAAGATCGGTTCGGATGAGTTGGTTGATGGATGGCCTAAGTGGCTTGTGGAGAATATTCCGGGTGAAGTTTTGGCTCGGTTGGTTTCGAAAACGGCTGATTCGTATGATAAGCTTGCTAAGGTTAGTTTGGATTTGTTAGTGATTGTGTTTGTGTGTGTTTTTCTTTGTTGGCGTTCCTGATTTGTTTTGATTCAAGATGCTGAACTCCATGGTAATCTAATATGGACATTGGATCACATGATTGTTTGCCATAAAAAAACAATATACTTTCTTATTTTTTTGTGAAAAAAATCATTCAACCTACTTTTGGTATGTTAAAGTCACTCAACTTCTTGTAAACTTTTTATTTTATATATGTACATTTTTTTGAACGGCAAATTTCTTTATTCCTAGTCCAAGGTGTTTAAAGGCTTTGCCTTTGCTAATGGACCACCACCCCGTTGTTTTTTTTTATATATATACCGACTTGTTAATTCGTAAGTAGATCAAAATTTGATAAATTGATATTTGACATCTTTATAGAAAAAAAATCATGCCATGTTATTTTGTCCGATTTAAGAGTTAACTAGTCATTATTTTTAGAAAGTATTCAAAAGCACATGCCTTTTAGACAAGTTTAGGACTTTAAAATACAAAATTTAGTTTAGTAACTTTTTTTTTCGTGAAGAATTAGAAATTATATTTTTTATTATAAACCGGAACTCTATAAATATGTTTGACTGATTTTTAACTATGCTTATGTGATTCATGGACTTAGAAGTAGATGGCAAAGTTTACAATATATATAGGTGACAAGATGGGTTGATGAATTGGGTAACAGGTCAAAACAGATAATGGGTTGACTCGGGTTTAGAATCAGTGATCCGAACACCTATTTTATCTCCCTTTTCCAGTTCACTCTTTTCGAGTCGAGCAAGTTGACCATAAGGTGAAGATGGGTAAGGCTACTCGGTATGGTTGATGGACCATCCTTGAGGATGATCCGCCACGTAGGCGGCCACGTCACAGTCCTCCCAAGGATGGTCCATCTCCAAAACTAGAGGGCATGGGAGGATGGTGCTAGATGATCCTACCCCACAAAACTATGTACAAGTATTAAAGCATAATGTACAAATCCCACAAACAAACAAAAGAGAGGGGGCCCACTGTTTTGGATCGTCTTAAACGTCGGAACTCGGACGTTGGCGACGGGACGGGGGGGGGGCCGGCACGGTGTGCCCAGCGGCGCCGGACCAAGACGACCCGGGGACGGGTGCCATACCGAGTCGCCTAATGGGTCAAAGTTGATTCTTTTATACGACTTTGACTTTTGACTTGGGTGAAGTCAATGACAAGATTCAGATTGGATATGGGCTCTTGTGAGAAAAAATGAAAATTAGATTGAAGATCATGTACATATTACAATAGTTAAAAAAAGCTTGTTGAGTTTGAAACAAACATCCGGTATCATATTCCGTTCTATAATAAAACTAGGTTTAACCTTACATTTTATACATACATCCTCTTCTTGATTCATGTTCATTTTTTAAAATATCTTTGTTTGTGAATGTAGTATCAGACAATGATTGATCAGATTACATGTTTCCTTTTTTGTTTTCTTTTATTATGTTTTGTTTTTGCACTATAGATAGGCCATGGAACCTATAGCAACGTCTACAAAGCTCGAGATAGGGACACGGGAAAGATCGTGGCCTTAAAGAAAGTCCGTTTTGACACATCAGAGGCCGAGAGCGTGAAGTTTATGGCAAGAGAGATTATCATTCTACAGAAACTAGACCATCCAAATATTATCAAGCTTGAAGGTCTTGCAACATCCAGAATGCAGTATAGTCTTTATTTGGTCTTTGATTACATGCAGTCAGATTTGACCCGAGTTATTTCTCGACCCGAAGGAAGGCTAACTGAACCTCAGGTCCACTTTAAACACTTTTAGTTAGATATCTAAACTATGATTTCCTTCAGGGGTGTCGCTTTCGATCCATTTACTTATGAATGGTCAATTTGGGCAAGATTTCATTTCTTACAAACGAAATAAGTAATCCGTAAATGTAAAAGTACCTAAATGGGACACGAGTCAAACAGGTCAAAAGTCTCATGAAATGTAGTATTGATGCATATAAACCTCCTTAGCCACTTTATTTGCGTAATTATTGGAATAATAGAATTTTTGACAAACTAAGTGCATTTGAAAGCAATATGTAGAGTTAACTGCCATTTTCATCCCTGTGGTTTGTCCAATTATGTTAGTCCGGACCAAATTTCAAATGTGTACCATTCCGTCCCTGGCATTCTTGAAACGTGCCAGTTTCGTCCCTGTGGTTTGTCCAATTAAGCCAGCAGGTTTTAACAGACGTTAGTTTTTTGGACGGTGGAACTGGCATGTTTCAAGAATGTTAGGGACTGAAATGGTACAAATTTGAAATTTGGCCTGGAGCAGCATAAATGGACACCACATGGACAAAAATGACAGTTAATAAATAAACTTACATAACAACAACCATACCCAGTAAATCCCACAAATAACAAAGCTATTGGTAGGGCCTTGGGACAGGGTGGGATGCATGCAAAACTTAATAAATAAATGTAGGAGATTGTAAATAGTAAACCTTTGAAGACACTTTTGGATACTCTTAACCCGTTTAACTCATTTGACGCAATGCATTCATTTTTATGTTTTTTAAAGTGTACCCATTTGACTCGTTGAGGAATAAATATAACCCAAATCAACCAATTATTAGGTAAACGGGTCGAAATTGCGACCGCTAAACAATAATATTATCCTTTTGATTGTGGTAACAATGAACACCTGATGTTGGAAAAAAATGTACTGTTAAAAGCAGGTAAAGTGCTATATGCAGCAGTTGCTGTCTGGTTTGGAACACTGTCACGAGAGAGGAATTTTACATAGGGACATAAAAGGATCCAACTTGTTAATAGACGGAAACGGGATGCTAAAAATAGCCGATTTTGGGCTGGCGAACCAATACAATCCAAAACAAAAAAAACCCCAAACAAGCCGTGTTGTGACACTTTGGTATAGAGCGCCCGAGCTGCTTTTGGGCACTACAGATTATGGAGTCGGTATTGATCTTTGGAGCACGGGTTGTCTCTTGGCTGAAATGTTTGTGGGCCGGCCGATCATGCCCGGAAGAACAGAGGTAACCAACGTTTCTAGATGATTCTAGAAGGTTAACCAGATTTGTATGTGATTAACGTTTTTTGCAGGTTGAACAGCTTCACCGGATATTTAAGCTTTGCGGATCTCCAAGTGAGGACTACTGGAAAACAATTAAACCACCAACAACCTTCAGACCACCACAAAACTATGTTCCAAGTTTCCATGAAGCGTTTTCAAATTTTCCATCTTCTTCCATTGGCCTCTTAACCACGCTGCTAGCTCTCGACCCATCATCGCGTGGAACTTGCACTTCTGCACTCCAAAACAGTGTTAGTTCAAAATATCACTAATTCCCTATCAAATCAGGATTTTCACTAGGGGTGCTAAACGGCTGAATATTCGCAGGTTGACACGAACATGACCGTTTAACCCGTTATGTTTTTGACTTTGTTTTCTGAATATCAATACTCTAAAGTTACAAAACTACAAATGTATGTAAACAGTTAAAAACTTTAGGTTATAAAAATTGATGTCACTTTCTCTTCTAATTTTCAAAAATTTGGCATAAAATACTCAAACCAATGTCAGTTATGGCATAAAAACACGGGTTAAGTGGGTCAACCTACGAACCTGTCATGCCAACCCGGACCCAACACATTTAGCTAAACGTGCTCATGTGTTCGACCCATAACCGACCCGAACCCATTTAGACTAAACACAAACTCGCGAATTTCGTGTTAGTTTGTGCCGTGTTATAAATTTACCTTTCTGGGTCCCACTTATCTGTTTGAGAAGAACTAAGATATGGTTTGTAAGTTCTAACTGCTTCTTCTTGTTGACAGTTCTTCTCTTCAAGTCCGTTAGCATGTGAGCTCTCGGGTTTGCCTGTTATCAACAAAGAGGAGGATGAACCGATGCAATTCCATGATAGAAACAAGTATGTCATTGATCTGATTGTCTTTCCAATTTAGGGTCATTTTCAATGCAACAATCTAATCACGTTTGTTTTGACTCACCTTTTCAGTGCGCTAGAGTCGGGTCATCATTATTTTTACAAAATTTATTAGTTTGTTGCATCATTGACATGATACAAGCATTGTAATCTATGTAGACATGGCTTTTTCAACGTATTTACTTACGGGATTGAGATCCTCTCATGTTGATCATGTTGTTAGAGGGGACAAATGAGTGGACTCCTTCACTTAAAACATGATTGGGCCTTTTGTATGTGCCAACATGAGAGGGTCTCAAATTCTCAATCCATTCCTCACTTATGTATGGGTCAATTTAGGTGATGTTTAAACTTTAATTTATCAAATGGGTTAAATCAATAGAATTAGTTGAATATGTAACGGGTCAAATTCGTCGAAGGGGTTAAATCCACTAAAAGGTTGTTTTTATTGCTACAACCTTCTAAATCATTTCATTCGTAAGTTTGACTATTAGCGCTGCAATATAAAATTTTTGTAATCGTATTTTTCACAGGAATAGAACCTTAAAATCAAAGCAAAGAAGGGAGAAATCTCAGAAAGGTCATGCAAGAAATGTGTCTTTTTGTGAACTGTCAGCTGACAATTCTGGATCATCTAGAGAGGTAAGTAATTACATCATTTGAAAGTAGGGCTGTGCAAAAAGCTCGTGCCCCACTTGAAAAAAGCTTATTTAAAAACGAGCCGAGTCGAGCTTAGCTTGGTTTGTAAACGAACCAAGCTCAAACCAAGGTTAGTTGGTTCGTTGACTCGCTCCTCGTTTAGTTAAGCACAAATTTTATTTAGTATAAGTTATAGTTCAATACTATTTATAAATAAGCCTACATAATATGGTCTAATAGCCCACTTGAGGCCACTGTAATGTTAATTTTTTTTTTTTTACTTCAATTATCAAAATAAATATTAATTTCAATTTAAACGAGCTAGTTCAAGCTCAAAATTTCAGTTCGTTAAGAAAAACGAGCTGGGCCGAGCTGACTCGTTTAACTTCAAGCCTAAGCCCATGTTGAAGCCGGCTCGGCTCATTTACACCCTATGTGAAAGTCGATATTAATAATTACGCTGTCAATACATTTTGATAATGTAGCACGAGAAGCACGTTGACAAGAACTCAATAGGCCAAGAAACAGGCGAAAGCACAAGTAGCAACACATCGAGCAAAAGGAAAAACGTGCCCTCACCGCCGTTTACTCTCGCCTTTGATTCAAATCCTCCCAACAACCGGTCTGCAATAACCGAAGCTCACCCGAATGCTTTAAAGAACATAAAGAATTTCCCTCTTTTACTCGCGTCTATCACACAAAGCGTCAACAACGCGGAAGAGAACAGAAATGGTCTCAATCGTCGGTCCATGTCTACTCTTGATTTTCGACATCTAGAAATTGAGAAAATATCCAAAATCTTTGGATTAGATGATGAACATTAGGGACATCTTTCTTGTTTTCATACATCATACTTGTCTTTTTGGATTTGTTTTCTATGGTTAAGCTACAAAACCAATAAACAGATCATTGTGTGTTCAGATGGTTTGGTTAGAAGTCGTGCTTCTATATAGCATTTACATGATTCATTAATGAAAAAAATACATATATACTTTTTTAATTTTTACGTCGTTAGAAAGTCACTTTTCTAGTAGTGAACCAGATTGACGTGTCACATGTAGTTAGTGGCTTATGCTAGCAGTGGAGTGCAAAAGAGGGAACCGTCATAGACTCACAGTTCATCAAGTGTGTGAAAGAGAGAACCGTCACAGACTCACAGTTCACAAAAAAGTAGAAAATGAATCGAATGGCATTAACCGTTGCGGCGAGATAAAAGAAAGTTATGGGTAAATGGTTTGTCTTGTTTAACCTATTATTGTAAGTTTCGATTGGAATCTCTAGTGAATTTTTTTGAACGTCAAGAATATCTAGTGAATTTTTTTTGAACGTCAAGAATCTCTAGTGAATTGGACATGAAAATCTTTTTTTTTTTTTTTTTTTGCAAACCTTTGTGTGTGATATGTTATGTCCATTTATCAACTTGTTAATTGGTCGGGAAATTTTCTACTTTTTTTTATATGTGAGGTTGTCGGTGCTATTGAAGAAGCAACAGAAAATCGCTCGATGGTTAAAAGACTTAAAAAAACAATATATTGACTTCGAGTTTCTACTTAAATTCAACCCATTTAATCTTTTAAGTGTTAGTAAAATTATGTTTTTGGTAATAGTGACATGTTAGGTGACTAGGACTATCCGAATTAAGTATTACATCTTCTGTACAACAACATTTGATTTTTCTCTACCAGGTTTTCAACACCTTACATTATTTTAGCAATCATAATTTAAGAAAAGTAGTCACGAATTGTCATTATATCCCCAAACACACCCATGGCGTCATCATCATGGTGCCATGATTGCTTCTAAAGCAAGAATACCACTTGAAAAGACAAAGCCTTATCCAACACTTTTTCATCTGACATTAAGATTCCAAGACTCCGACACAAATACCATATGGTCGCCGGTGGTGGGGCACATAGAAGTAGATGGTGAATTGGTGATGAAGACAGCCTTTCATAAATTTTTATCATTTTTATTTTAGTGTAATTAATTATTCCATATATAACTTTGTAAATTCTTTGTGCATTATCACTTGTACATTGTGCTTTTGGTGTTTTAAAAAAAAGTTTATCTTTTACTTTTAACCTAAATGTTTTTACCTTTTACAATTTTAACCCTACATAATTTGTTTTTTTAACTTTAACCCAAAACTTTTCATTATTTGCAATTTAGCTTCACAACTTTTGTCACTTATACTTTTCATCTTTCGCAAATTTTCGTTTTACGTATACTTCTAAATTTTTCGAGTTAATACGACGCAACGTACATGTGTGGTTCAACGTTTTTACCTCTATTTTTTCATGTTTGACAGGTTCGTCGCAATACGCATATCCTAGGTCGAGTCAGTGTTGGTGGTCGATGACGGTTGTGTGACATTAGTATTATTTGACACCGTTTTACGCCTGCCACAAGGCGGGGTGTGCTTTGTGGGGTTTTCAATGAAAAAATGGTTATGCATATGGTTGTCGTAACGTTGGCTTTGGGGTTTTCCAAAAAAAAAATGATTTTTTTTTTACTTTTCACTCAAAAGTATTTCATAAATTACTTTTAACTCAAAACTATTTGTTTTTTTTTTACTTTTAACCCAAAACTTTTTATCTTTTGCAATCTATCCTCATAATTTTTTTTTTATTTTCAACTTTGGTTATTTATAGTTTTCATTTTCTGCAAATTTTTCGCTTTATGCTTGGTTCTAAATTTTGTGACTTAACACATCGCAACGTGTGTCTTTGGTTTAACGTTTTTACGTTTCGTTCTAAATTTTGCGAGTTAACACGACGCAACATGCGTGTTGTTGAACGTTTTTACATCGTCCATTTTTTCCCGTTTAACAGGTTCAACATAACGTGCGGGTCCTAGATTGACTTAATTATAATTAAAGAATCCCCGCCACATTGCGGCGGGTCGCAATCCTAGTTAATTAATTAAAAATTAACAAAACTTTAAATAACAAATTTTATTTTAGTGTAATAAATAAAAAAAGGAACAAAACTTTAAATCACAACGTCACTTAATAAATATCACCTTACAAAAAAAAACTTAATAAATATCAAATTTATTACAAGAAACGTCCCAATCTAAAGATCGTGATCCATATACACACACGTGTCCATTCGCCACATCCGATTACTCCGGTCCCCACACCTACAATCATGGACATCAACACCCCTAAACCGTTAGATCAACTAACACTCTCCAAATCCAACGGCCAAAACACCTTCTTCAACCTCCCCTAATTCAAAAACACATTTCACGCAAGCAAATCTCCGTACAACATGGCGGTGATGAACGGTGGCGCAGAGAAGCCTCACGGTGGCGTATTATCGCCGGAAAAAGAAACCGCAGAAACCGTAGAAAACTCCACATCTAAACCTGACGAAAAAATTTCAACCGAATTAGGAGATGATGTAACGTTGTACGGCGTCTCCGTACACCTCATCGAATCGATTTTGGATCAGAATTCAGGTTCTCCGATGGCTTCGCGGGTTAAGAAATCGTTCGTTGAGGCGGTTCCGATGTTTCGTAAGGCGACGGTGAACACGCGGCGTGAGGTTGTTCAGTGGACTCGCGGTAGTCCGATTCGCGCTCTTCTGGTTGTTTCTGTAAGTATTTGTTCGTTCGATTTGATTTTGGAGAATAAATTTGATAAAAAGTGTTTGTTATCACAAGTGTTTGTTCCATTTGATAAATTTTATTTTGTTTTTGTGTACGGTACGGAATCTATTGCTCCATTAATGATGTTGTTAGATTTTGGAATGTATGTGAGGTTTTGATTTTGGTTGAATTTGAATTTGGAGTCACTGTTGTTGTTGATTCATATAGAATTTAATGATTTGCAACTCAGAGTTCAGAATTTGCCCTAATTAGAGTAATTAGTTTCACATTAGGTATTTGATAAACACAAACGCATCGTTTCACAAAATGAAATGGAATCTGTATGGAATTGGAATGTAAATGTATATTCCATTTCTTATGTTGTTTAAAGAAGAATTGGAATTGAACAATAACATAAGGAACGAAATCTACGTTCCAATTCTATCTGGATTTCATTCCATTATGTGAAACTAACACACCTAAATTACAAATCAAATTTGAATTCCATGTCATCATGTTGCTGGAAGTAAATTCATTGAAAAGGTATCATAGATGGTAAAAATTGAGGATTGGATTGATATTGGAAGTCAACAGAAGCAGAAATAGCATTAACGTAAACGGATATAGCAGCTATATGACATATTAAGCACTCTTCATTGGCTTTAAAAGAAGGGATCGAGGCACACGTCTCAACCGTTTTTAAACCATGTTTATTGGTGTAGATTGCACTGATAATTGATCAGAAAATCAGACAGACATCATTACTCATTTAATTCAAAATCTTTTTGTGTTATCTTCTTGTTCATGATATTTCTCAGACTCGAAGAGAAGCGATGTACGCTGTTTGTAAGTTGATACTGACAAATGACTGTTAAAATAGAATTTGTCTACACCACAGGCACCCATCAAAAATGTGTTTTTGTTGTAGTTAGCATTAGTTGGCTATTGTGCAGCACATTAAGAACCTAATTAGTCTCTTCTACCCTGAAAGTGAAGTTTCATTGTCACGTTCATTTTAATATGTGGAATGTTCGTGAATTTAATCTAATTTTTGTTTTTAAATCTGGTACAGGCGGGGATAGTGACTCTCTTAGCTTTGACAGGAATGCTGGTGTTTACGGTGGTGTTTCTTGCAGCAACTGTGAATGCAATTGTGATCTCTCTTCTCATCTCTTTGGCAGCAGTTGGTGGCTTCTTAGCTATTTTCTTTGTGTGTATGACAACAATGTACATTGGCTTGTTGTTCGTCACTGCATTCGTTACATTCACCGTAACCATCTCATCAATAATAGCGGCTTTAGTCGCTGCAGGTATATATAATTCATTTTATTTCTTTTTCTGTCATTTCACACATCCTTCATTGATATTTATTAGCTTGCACCATAAGAGAAAACTATGAGGAAATGTCGAAATAATAGGACATGTTTTGGGACTATGGCTTTATAGCCTAGTGGCATCCGGGGGTGGGATAAGGCTTTGGGGACTAATAGGTCCTGGGTTCGATTCTCACAAGGGGGGGGGGGGGGGGGGGGGTTCCCATATTTATTGGGTTTTCCTCCTGAATTGGTGTATAGGCATTATGCCTAGTGGAGATGGATATGATCGGGTGGTTCCACTGGTGACACGATGATACTCCAGTGGTCCGTCAGTGATCCAAATTTGCCGTTCAAAAAAAAAAAAAAATAGGACATGTTTTGTCCTCCCCCTTCTACTCCTTTTTCGTTTTATTATTTCCCATCCTTATATATACTCACATGTGTACTGGTGAGTTCATTTGAGAACCACAAGCACTTGGGAACCAAGGAACTGGTATAGCCCTTTGATAAAAGAAGAATGTATGTCCAAGACGTAAGTAATCACATATGAAAATACTCTATTCATGTGGACGCCTTCACTCGTACATAATTCTTTTAGTCCCATTTAGTTTTTTACGTGAAAGGGTAAAATGGTCATCTCACATGGATTTAATATATTTTTAATGTCTATTAGTGAAAAGGACCAAATGTGTTATGGTTTGGCAAACAGTGGGGAAAAGGGGACCAAATCCGTAGTTTCTGAATAGAAAGGACCAAAACCGCAAAACGTGCTTCCCACAGGACCAGTGGCGGAACTAGAAGAAATATCCAGGGGTATCCCAATTTTTTTTATTATCTAGACCCATTCCTAAGAATTCGATGGCCCCTAAAGGGGCCTGTGCGGCTAATAAATTTGGGCCCTTAGATTATATATATATATATAGGCTTCGGTTCAATTAAGAACCACCATGAGTTGTGAGAATAATGAGAACTCCTACTTTCCATATGAGTTGGGTCACAATTTTTATGCACAAACGTATATGCAAAATATTAAAAACACATCTGTAAAGCAAAAAAAAAAAAAATGTCGAGTCAGTAGTTACGTCTAATATAAGTTTTGTTTATGCCTAATAGTAAATCTTGTTACGGCATTGAAATTTTTTTTACACCTAATGTAAATTTTCGCATGCGACATTTTTTTTGTTGTACAAGTGATGTTTTTAAGATTTTTGAGAAATTTTTTTTTGTCAAAAAACCTTTTAGAAAGCCTAGTTCTAATGGTTCTCACAACTCAGATTTTACCCTTTCCCTATATATATAATTACTAGGTTATAGATCTATCTGTTTATTAAACGAGTTGAATAAAAATATTAAATAGTTAGTAATAATATTCATAAATTATAATATGATGTTTTAAGATAAGATATAGTTAAAATTATGTGCATAAATACGTGTGTATAGTAAAACTATTAAAAAAACAAAATTATTAATGAACATGTAAAATAAAAAATAAACAATGTGAAAGAAAAAAGTTTACAATCAATTAAATAAACTAAATGATATTAACTTCTGATCTTTGCAGAAAGCCTTTTCATTCCCAATGCCATACTATTACTATTATTATTATATTAATAATATAACTTCTTCTTCTTCAAGAAGCCGCCTGCAAGTCATGTACCGGAAACAAAATTTCCGTCAAATCTAAAATTTCAATACTTTTTTTTCATTTATACTCAGGGGTATCCTGACATTTGCTTAGGGGTATCCCAGATAAATAAAACGGATAATAAAAGAAAAATTGCACTTCGCGAAGAAAGTTGAGGGGTATCCCGGGCAACCTCTCGCTACCATATAGATCCGCCCCTGCACAGGACCATCCATCTTGGTTTAAATATTTAAAAAATCACGGCTCTCACCTGATGCATGAGGTGACTCATGGAGTGGGGAAAACACATCAGGGAAGTTGATAAAAATCCAACGAGTCTGAGATTAAAAACGAGCTTCTTTAGGTTGGTACTCTTGGGTTGTACATATAATTGTGTTTAATGCTTATTATAGGTTGTACATAAAACTTCTTTTTCATATTATCTTATTTTTTAGTGTCCAAGGATTTGCAAATTAGTAAAAATAGTAGGGATATTGCGATATTGGATTTAAATAAACTCAACTTTCACCATTCGGCCGATAACACTCCCAACTTACGAATTGTACCACACCACTCCCAACTTTCAACTTGTTTTCCTCTAGCACTCCCAAACTAACTGAGCCCTAACCTACTTAGCTGATGTCAGATGCCACGCCACTAAACAAATGCCACGTCATCAAAATAGTCACGTCAGATGCCACATCAGCAAAAAAAAACCAATTCAGATGCCACAGTACTAAACAAGGGCTACATCAGCAAAAAAGTAATTTGGTTAGGGTTCAGTTAGTTTGGGAGTGCTAGAGGAAAATAAGTTGAAAGTGGAGAGTGGCGCGGTACAATTCGTAAGTTGGGAGTATTATTGGCCAAATTTTGAAAGTTAAGGTTATTTCCAATATCCCAAAATAGTATCCATACATTATATGAATATTGGATCCTAGTGTACGTGAAGCTCTTGCCAATTGCTTCGGAGCGGAACCCAAATTCCCCAGCTTTCGGAACCTAAATGCCTACCAGCCACGCACCTTCTAGAACCAAGCCACTAGTGTAATGATGGGTACTTGGTCAAAATGTAGAGGGTTGGATGGGTTGATTTGCCGCCAATGCTAATTTGTCCCATCTTTGGAAGTTCATAAATAATTTATGACTAAATTCCAGAAAATGACTATGGACTTCCAATTTGTTTTTTTGCAGAGAATTCCCTATACTTTGTTTTCTCATAAAAAAATACTTCAACTTGCACACGTATTTTTTGACTTTTCGTCACTAAGTGTCCAATATGATTGAAAAAATTATATTATTGAGACATTAGTCTTTTTTTAAATTAAGCACTTTGGAGGTTGTTAGCATTTGAATACATTTGATTTGTTCCATTTTTGCTATTTTGTTTTATTTTTTGGAACTGTTGGACCCATTGGAGATGAATTAACCTAGAGGTGGAATTTCAACATATTTACTTATGTAAGGTTAAGTTTACAAAAAAGAACTAGTCGAAACTTGTCCAAAGTGTAATGTTATATGGTGTGACACCTTATAAATCACTTTTGGATTATAATTGAACATGTTTCTATTAAGTAGTCACTTTGATTTGTTCTCCATCTTGCAAACTCTAGAGTATAACCAAATCATGTATTATTTAGCTTCAAAACTTCTATGCTTTCTTAAACATATTTATTATGGCATGTGATGTTTTGTACTAAACTTATGTTATATATATAGGCTGGATTGGGTTCATCTGGATGATTTGGCTGGCAGCGTCGGAAGGTGCCAGAATGGTGAAGCGCGTCACGTATGCAGCTAATGCTTCTGGTCAGCTCAACCCTCGCACCTTTTAAGTACGTGGTAGTCATGTTTACGTGAGTCGAATAAACAAGCTCAGATTCCAAAATCTATAGCCTTTCTGTATATGATATTGGTTTTAGCCTCTTAGGTGTCCTTTCATCTTCACCACTTGCACACGTATTTTATATTCATAATTTATATAAATAGTGATCTAGTGAATAAAACTGATTCAAGGTTCCTGAGCTGAAGCAAACCATCCCTCTATACGTATCTACACACCAACAAGTTCTTGACGCAAGTTTGGTGCTAGACGGTTCAATTCGTTTTGAGAAAATTACTATATCTTGAATATCAAAGTCCAAAAGTTCTCATGAAGAAAAACATATTGTTTGCTAGTAAATATGTATACATGTTTTCTTTTAGTGGTGTTAAGTATTCACTTTCAAACCACTTAAACCAATAAAAAACCAAACTGAGTTACATATCCGGTTTTAAAACAAAACCGAATCAGGTAGCTGTTTTTCAGCTCTAGAAAGCTCAATTAAGTTGAAAAGAACAATAATGACATATATTGGGATATGAATTTTTTAATAGTCTAGCGGTATCTTGAGGGTGTATAAGGTTGAGGGACCATTAGGTCCTGGGTTCGATTCCCATAAGGGTTTTTCCTAGATTTATTGAGTTTTCCTCCTGAATTGGTGTATAAACATTATAGCCTAGCAGAGATGGATATGATCGGGTGGTTCCGCTGGTGACACGATGATACTCCAGTAGTCCGTCTGCCGTTAGAAAAAGCCCATTGCAAAAGCAAGAGACTCGAAATAAGGAATGGTGAATACTCATTTTGTTAAAATTCAGGTTTTTCGGATTAAAACCAAAAACCGAACCGTCAAAATATAACTATATTCAGTTAGGTTTTTTAAATAATAATGAAAATATTCTAAAATAACGTGGTCCAACAAGCAGTCAAAATATCAATGCTCTCACCTGTAATGCAACGAAGAAAGCTTGGAAATTTTGTCGTAAAGCATTCAAAATATCGGCTCACCATACAAGTGGCAGCTTCAACACGTTGTAAAGATGGCTTTTATAGTTTTGACTAGAGTTAATTACTGTTTTCGTCCCTAAGGTTTGTCAAAAATAATGGTTTCAGTCCATTAGTTTAAAAATTGCGATTTCAGTCCATTAGTTTCATTTTCGTAACCATTTCAGTCGACTTTTCAAACGGCGTTTGTTTTATTCAGTCCATTAGTTTCATTTCCGTAACCATTTCAGTCCACTTTTCAAACGTGCATAAAACAAACGCCGTTTGAAAAGTGGACTGAAATGGTTACGAAAATGAAACTAATGGACTGAAATCGCAATTTTTAAACTAATGGACTGAAACCGTTATTTTTGACGAACCTCAGGGACGAAAACAATAATTAAATCTTTTGACTTTCTAAAATTTCAATAATGCAAACACAGAGTTTGGAATGAAATAAAGATTTTAAAGAAAAACAAACACACAATAATGAGTTAGCAAAACAAACTTTGGTCGTTTTTTAAAAGAAATCAAAGCTTGTTCTACCACGCATCTTTGCTTGCAACAAGAGATTTGACTATGCGTTTCTCACTTTAGTTGATCTCTTCCTTGCGTAAACCCTTTTCTTTACTTAATTGGCGGACATAGTAAGGGGGCTGGGTGGGTGCGCGCCCCCTTGAAAAAAATTAGTGTATTTTATAGGGTACAATTCCGTTCGCATCCTTTGAAAATTTGGTTAAACCCTTATCCACACCCCTTGAAAATATTTAATGACTCTGCCACTTATTATAATTTGAATTGCTTCCAGTTAAGGAATAGCTTGTCCACCATCTTGACTAACAAAATTAATGATGTTTTAAATAAATCTTGACCTGTTTCATAGAGATATTTGAAGTCTTGATTTTATTTTGTAACAATGTTCAAAGTTTTAAATGTATTTTGTTAGCATTAATTTCACAATGTTTTTTTTATTTTTTTTTAAATTGTAAAACTTTGTTTATAAGTATTATATATTTATAGAACTTTTGTAAAAGTTTTTAAATGATCATTGCACTATTTACAATATCTTATTTTTCGATCTTGTATTGTTTTCAATTCACGCGTTCTTCACAAGATACATATTCTTAAATAAGTTTTAAGTTTGTAAAGGAAATTAAAGATAACATATTCAACCCCATAAGTTTTTACATTAACTATTATCATTTATATTTATATACTATTAATTTGTAACACACTTAGGCATCATGTTCTTGTACATTGTGTTTAAAAGGTGTTCTATGTTAAAGTATGTTGTACACTTAGTTTAGGTTCTTGTAAATAATAGATAATAGGATATTAATTTGTAACATACTTTGGCGTCACTTTCTTATACATTGTGTTTAGAAGATGGTCTATGTTAAAGTATGTTGTACACTTAGTTTAGGTTCTTGCAAATAATAGATAATAGGATATATGTAATATGGAATGTATAACATTTTCAGGCTATAGAGGTTGTACATTGTGCATTGTATCTTATTTACCATCTATGTAGGTTATATGTTTTTTATTGGATGATTTAGGCGGTGGATGATGACACATGATAAAACAAGGTTTACAAGCACTAAACGGTGGTGTTCCGATGGTAGTGCTAAAAAGGTGAATGGCCTCTGGTAGCGGATTGGATTGCATGTGACCGACCAAATCACTAGATAATGTTGAATGTTGTGCGTCTGTGTAAGCTACCTCGCCAGCGAATATCATTAGTAATTGATTGTTGTATAATGTATAAAAGTTTTACTTCTTTTGTATTTCACTGAGCTGATAAGGATCGAATCTTGTCCCTCCGGGTAAATCGTAAAATACGAGCCCATAACAATTGAATCCCGCGCCGCAGCGCGTGAGGTAAAATATAAGTCCATAACGATCAAATCCTGGATCACATAACAATTGAATCCCGTGCCGCAACGCGTGAGATAAAATACAAGCCCATAACGATTCGATCCCATTAAGATTGAATCCCGTGCTGCAACGCGTGAGGTAAAATACAAGCCCATAGGGATTGAATCCCGCGCTGCAACCCGTGAGGTAAAATACAAGCCCATAACATTAACGATATAATAATTGAATCCCGTGCTGCAACATATGAGGTAAAATATAAGCCTAAAAGGATTAAATCCCGCGCCACAACGCGTGAGGTAGAATACAAGCCCATAACCATCGAATCCCGCGCCGCAACGCGCGGTGTCAAATACTTATTTGTATTAAAAAGTTCCTTATATTGATATTGATATATATTATACATGTTGTAGTTACTTGTGTAAATTAATAAAAGGACTGTGAGTATTATGCAAGATGTATGTATTATTATATGATTATTAGGGGTATGATCAAATACAAAACAATCTTAACCTAGGAAGTATAGGAAACCGGGTCAAACAAACTCCGATTAACCTCATTCCAGCGGTGTTGGAACCGTCTTGTCAAATCCTATTCAAATATATACAAGGTTTAGCATTTAGGGTTTAGCTTTATCGTTTAGTTTTAGGGTTTAGCATTAGTATTTAGGGTTTAGTGTTTAGACTTACGGTTTAGTTTCTAGGGTTTATAGTTTAGATTTTAGGGTTTAGCTTTAAGAATTATCGTTTAGGCCTTAGGGTTAAGGGGTTAGGGTTTCTAGTTGGGTTTCGACGAGCCGGTTCCAACACCGTTGAATGAGCTCAATCGGAGTTCGTTTGACCCGGTTTCCTACACTTCCTAGGTTAAGGACATTTTTCCTTGAATATTATCCAGTAAATTTAATGATTTATGAATTTACATCGAGATAGATGGTAAACGGGCAACAAGTTGTGCTGCTACCCCTTTTTGAATAGCAAAACCAAGTCTTTTGAAGACTACGTCTATAGATCTCGGGGTCATAACATTACTATGGATGACCCTTTGAACTCGATTAAGTAGATCCACAACCTCTGGCGTCAAGAAACCAAAAGTATCAAACGCAAATAGGATACACACGTCTTGGTTGTCAAGGCACGCTTTCTCGTGTGTGGTCACTTTACCCGAAGCAGCCTTTAAAGCAGCATGACCCACTGTGAAAGCACTACCCCCTAAGTCCACAAGCGGGGAAACCCCTGTTAGATCCACACATGTATGTTTTCCTCCTACCCATCTAAAGACCAAAATGTCGGTTGGTCGAACGGTAGATCTCCCTTCCAATGGGTCCGCCAAGAAATTAATGAGTGCCTCTTTCTTAGCAGAAATACTAGCGCGTCTGATTATGTCAAAAAGGACATCCCTAACCAAATCATGTCGGTATTTAAACCCCCGGAGCTCTCTACAATGAACTGCATGCTCCCCAAAAGAATCGAAACACGCCTTATGACAAACAGGGCAAATCTCATCAACTGGAAATAAAGGAATCATGAGGCTATACTTAAGTATAGTACGGTACTCCACCGGCGACATATGCTGGCCAAACCCATCTATAGGTATAGCAAGAAGAAAATCTTGTGCATGTGGTGCTCGTAGACACTCAAAAACAACTTTTTGTCTAACAGTTAAGTCAAACTGTATAACAACCCTCCTAAAATATTTTCGACACTCCTAAAATATTTAGAACACCCCTATACGTCCCAAAATACACCCCGTATACGAAAACTGGTCCCGAATACCTTTATATAATTAAAAATCAAATAAAAACAATAATTTAAGTCTGTCGCGGGGCGCGACAGATTGCTTGTAATCCGTCACGGGGTGCAACAGCTGAGACACCAGGCGCATTCCAATATACAATTGCTTGTATATTATTTTCAAAATAATATACAAACCGAACGTACTAAAAGATCCACAGGCGGATCGAAATAATAAATGATTACATAAAGACTAATAGGCTTTTTGCTTGGATTCGCAAATTCCAATATGCAATTACCGGGCAGCTTCCAGCCTATTCCGTACTTGCTAACCTACGCTTAGTCTTTTGAGTTACGTCAGTTTTCACTGGTAAATACAATTAACCGACACGTTTTGAAAATATTTCCAAAATCATTTTATATACCATTTGGTATATCAATTTTCATAAATAACTTGGGATAAACTATATCTCTTGTTACCAGTATTACATGCTTGTCAATACATGTATGGCCCAGAACTAAACTCCGATACATGATTAACCGACACACCACTTCAATCCCCATATTGGGAAAAATATTTTATCATAGCATTAGCATCTGTCAGGTGTATGCCTACAGCCCGTGCTTAGGTTGTGGCCACTTGTAATTAAGTGAGCCATAGATATTGTCACACCCCGACCACGTAGAACATACAAAACGTGGCGGAAACATCGGGGAGTGTTGTAACAGAATTAATTGTTTCAAGTCCATGGCAATTGAAGTTTCGTTTTATTGATTAAAAGTGTTACAATGTCTTAACAAACAAGGAAATACAACATAAATAACTAGTCTTGCATCTTTTATTGTCACTAAGGCCCATGTCCGCCTAAGTGTATCTTGATCAATCCTATGCTTCATTTCCTGAAACACATGTGAAAATAGGTACGTCAGCATAAAAATGCCGGCGAGTACATAGGTTTTGTGAAAATAAGATTCATGACTTCTGTTTAAGAAAATGTTTAGTCATGAACCTTGTAATTTGCTTTGTCTTTGTAAATCATGTGAAAAACAATAAGTTCAGATGATACGTATAAATAAGAGAATAATGCATGGTTAAATGAATAACCATGTAAGATGAGTTTTGTATAAGATTAGTTGTTTGTAAAACAATGCATTGTGAAAAGTATGTTATTTGTATAAAATGTTATATGTCAAAATTGAAATGATTCAAATAACGCTACGATATGTAATACCATACAAACACTTATATATAGGAAGTACCAACAGCGTATCCACCATGCTTGTATCATATTACACACGCCTCGTTACTTAAGTCACTTAAACAAACCACCAATGTAATAAGTTTATGTTTAAACCAATTGTCAGAAGTCCTTGTATAAATCATATCAAATATTAATAGTCCAAAAGTAGTCAAGTAATGTGCAACAAATGTTATGTATAACCAATGTCGAAAATGTTTATTTGTCAAATGTAAATCATGTAATGTGTAACCAAAATGATATGTATGGCTAGTGAAATGCATCAACTAAGCCATAGGTGAAAATGCACAAAACAAAGTATTGGAGTAAAACTTGGTTTAAATCAAAGTTATGTTTTGTGTAGTAAATGCATGCTATACTGATATTAGACATTTATGCGGTATTGTGAAAATTCATACATCCGATCCTTGCGACAGTCGGATAACCATGTAAAAATGGGTTATCAAAAGAATATGTATAGTATAGTTTAAACAAACCAAATGTCATACCAAAATGTAAGCATATGATGAATAAGAAATGTACTAAGTATGCTAAGTTAACATACAAAGCAGAAAAGTCATGTAAATCTATGCGCTAGCATGCTATCAGTTAACATACATAGCAGAAATGTAATGTAGAACCATGTACTAAGTATGCACACAATGGACATACGTAGTATAAAATGTAATGAAATCATGTACTATAATGTACTAATGAACATAGGAAGTATATGATGTGAAAACAGGAAAGCATGAAAGTAACAAGTAGGCACATGTGTTTCACCCCCAAACAGTTTGGAAAACAGTAAAAGAGGGGTCTATGTACTCACTTGAGATTGCTTAGTAGTCCTTGAGTAACAACCAAACAATGCTAGAGATCACGGATATCAAACGGCACCTAATATAGGTAACTATGTTAATAAACCGGACCTAAATCGGAGGATTTAGATAGAATGAGGGTTTGTAAACCAAACGAGTATAGAGACTCATGTCATATGGTTTATCAAAGCCTACATGCTAAATGAAACCTAACCTAATAGCTTACGACCCGTTTAGGTAGCTTATGCTACTTTAACGCGTCGTTCGCGTGAAACGCGTTCGGACCGCTTAACTAGTCCTATGACAAGTGTTATATGCCTAAACATGTTACATAATCAGTTATGTGACAAAAGTTTAGGTTACATATGCTTAATTACCAATTATACATGAAAAGGGTATTCTGGTAATTTACCTAAGGCATATAAACTACCTATCATACAACTACTCAAACGATGTGACCATAGGGTATAACCTCGGAAGGTTATTCCCTACCTACTATGGTCACCTAATGTATTTGGTCGGATCCTAATGATCGACCAAATGGGTCGGGTTCGAAGGTATAAGCGATTTATCAGATCGCTTACCCTACGACCCTAGACAACGTGGTAATCAGTAGGCATAGTCCCAAGGGACTATAACCAACGTGATTACACTCACGTTGCGAAGTTCAACCGAACTTCGCATTGACCATAACTGGTCAACGCAGAAAGTCAAACAAAGTTTGACTTTCAGACTCGAAAGACTCGAAAAAGCAATAAAAGAACGAAAGAATACTTACGAAGGGTCCCCGAATGCTAATCTAGATCAAAATAACTCAGGTATGAAACAATGGTTCCAACTTAGAGTCACTTAGATCAGATTCTAGTGGTTTTAACAATGAAAGGCATGGGGTATTTATAGTAAAAGGTCCACCGTTAGGATCGTTTGTCGAATATCGTGCCTTAATCGCATCCGTACATGTGTCGGAACCTTATGGTACTAAAAATGGGTTCTTATCATCTGACTAGGCATGTGTGAGTATGTGGTTGTGGTTAAAACAGCTGCAAACAGGCTGTTAGAAACACTGAACCTGGTCTGCAGATGCCCTACGCATCGTAGGGGAAAACTGCCTGCGCATCGTAGGCATACAGGTTTGGCAGAATTACGGTTTTGGTCCCTGTCATGCATTCAGCCCATTTTTGACACTTCTAAGGCCCGTAAAGCCAACTTTAAGGCCCTAAAATGATGCCTAAACATTGTGGACATGAAACATGCTCAAAAATATGTCGGATGTTGGTTCGTTTGGTCGTACAAACGCGATGTTCGCTTAATTACAACGGAATGCGCATAAGCGCGGAAAACGATCCAAATGACGCGACGAATGGATTTTTCTTATGCCGAACACTAAAATAAAATATTTTAGTGCTTACATAAATTTTTGGAAGTCCGGATGTATTCAGAACGTAAGTTATGCGTAAAAATGCAAACTTGTGCACTTTTTGACACTTTTAGTCCCTGAATGACCCAAAAGTTTATTTTAGCACACCGAACCCCTTAAAGCCTATTTATAAGCTATGTAAAGGATATTTAAGGTGTGTTTAACTTATGGTCATGTTCTGGAATGTCTGTTACAGTTCAAATTGGCATACTTTCGCAGTTTGTCAACTTTAGTCCCTGTAAGCGATTTAACTTGATTTTGCCATACCAAAGCCTTCAAAACTTATTTCTAAGTTATGTAAAGGTTATTTAAGGTATGTTAAGCCTATTTCACTATTCCGGAGTGTTTGTTGCGTTAAACTGGTTATATTTACGCATCAGTGCGCGTATAACCTTCCAGAAAGCGATTTAGAGCTTGAAATCGAACAAGAATTGATATGTGTAAACGATACACATATTTTTACAAATCCCAAATATGAAATACAATATTTCATTGGTTTGGCATTTGTTTGATGGTTGAAGTGACACAGGTGTCACAGATATCCAGGACACGGTCGTATTAACCCCTAATGTTTAAGTGACCAAGCATAACGGATTAAAACAGGCTATTTGGATTTTGGACACATGGGTCATTGATCCCATACCCGACTAAGCGGTAATAATTTACCGTATCCCAAGCCCGTATAGGGAAAATAGGCTAAGAGTATTTACCTGAGCTTTATCTTTACAATCCAAAGATATATATAAGCACAACCGTTTAACCAAAATAACTAACACGGTTGCAATTTACTGGAGGTCCTTAGTCTGGAATGAACATAACTATGATCCGTTAGAATATTAACGGGTCTTATTCAAGTCATATGACTTGGACCGGTTAACTAATAATAAAATCGGTATGGTTCGCTAGATTAAGCAGAGACCAGATAGAATGTGGGTTGTACCCTCATGAGTACTATGACTCGTATAATATGGGTCAAACAATCATACATTCTGATTAGAAATGATTTGGAATGATTTTGACCTGATTCGGCTAACTTACATAAGCTAGGCTATATAAGTCAACCGTACGCGCATAGGTGGCATCGGGTGATCGGATGGGTCAATATCAAGTCCATTATGCCAAAACAAGTTTAATATGATGTTATATCAGTTTCAAACTCAGATTATATGTTCAATATATTTTCAAAACCATTTTATGCACAAAAGGAAATTTTCGTCATTAAGTAGGCATAACACATGGATTTGCATAATAACCCGACAAATGATATGATCAAATGTTATAACCTCAGAGGGTTATTCCATACATTAATATGATCATAATACAACTTCAAATCAGTAGCATAACTTATCTTAAACGGGTCAGAATCAAAAGTCAAAGTAGAAGTCAAACTGTTTGACTTTCAGTTGCGAACCGAGCTATAAGCAGGAAATGATGGGTTGTACATGATCTAACATGTCCCAATATGTTACATAAACTGATATCATGTTAAAAATTGATGTTTAGATACTTAGAAGTTCATTTAACATAATTTACGAAAATTTGCATTTTGACTTTTTATTTAATAAAACTTTGACCCGTCATTTGACCAATTTAACGTGATCTTTAGAAGGTGCCCTCATAGGGGATTAACACCTACATTATTACGATCACATAGCCATGTTCGATTCGAACATTGTCTTGACCGAAATGGTCATAACCGAAAGTTAAAGCAAAAGTCAATTTGCTTGACTTTCGGCCATTATCTAGCCTATAAACTGAAAAAGAACTAGGGAGAACACTTACAAGTGTTCAAGGCAGAGATTAAACTCTAGAAAGGAGGCCTCTATAGATCAGAAGCTCTCCAAGAAGATTTAGAATGAGAATGAGAAAGGTGTAAGTTGAAATGATGCATAAGCACCTCTATTTATACTTGCACAAAGCTCACATGATCATGCCAAGTGTTAGCAATGATCCTAAGATGTTATCTAGTGTCCATTGAGGTGTAAGAAGCAGGAGAAGTGTGGAATTTTGTGGGCTAAGTGGCAAGAGTAGCAGGCTACCATGCCAGTCTGCACAAACTGCCAGCTGCACCCCTTACGGACCGTAAGGGGTGGTGGCTTATGGTCCGTAAGGACCTCAGCGTGCCCACAATTTCAAATACCTTATGGTCCGTAAGGCATAAGCCTTGCGGTCCGTAAGGGACTATCAAGAATAATAATAAACAATGCCTTACGGTCCGTAAGGCATATACCTTGCAGTCCGTAAGGATCCCTCAAAAGCCAAACTTTGGCATTTTGTGACATATGATCCCTCCACATCCAATCTTCCATAATTTTACATATATAGTCCCTCTCATCCAAATAATTTGGCATATTTGAGAGTTGATTGGACACATATTGCCATATTATTCATTATAAATTTCCGATGTGTTACAGTTTAGGTGAACAAATTTACTCTGGGTAAACAATTTTGGTTTGGTTAACTTGTTTGAACAACCTTTGCAATGTATAATTATGAAATTGGAATGCAACCATTTAGTTCAGGTGAACAATTTTGAAACAATGTAAACAAGGTAACATTGAACACTTACAACTCATTAATCAACAATGCTATACAACCATTAAGTTACGCAGCCATGATAAACAAGGTAACATTGAACATATGCAACTCATTTGGTTTACTCAACCATAGTAAACATGGTAACATTGAATACTTGTAGCTAATTAATCAATTGATGTCAAAATGCAAGAACATTTGCATTTCTCCATTGGTCAACGTTAAAGTCAAAACTAACCTTAACACCTAAACAAGTCAAGTGAACATTAAGTACATGATAGAGAAAAACCAACTAAAACCTAGGATATATTCAACTTTCTTGCTTCAATAGCTCTTTCTATAGCCAATTCCTCATGTTAGTTTATAGATTTTAGCAATCAAAGTATTATCTAATTTGACCTTGCACACATTGGAGGAACGGACCATGACACGAAACCACATCTTGATTTCTTTTCATTACCTTAGTAAAATCATATTAGAAATATAACAAACTAGAATAAACTAGTAGCATTTAATGTTGACTTCATACACGGTCATGGAACCGACACCCTGGGTTTGCTTTGGTCCTTGGTGTGAGAATCAAGACCCACATGAGCAATTTGGAGTATCTACATTAGAAGACAACAAATTGCATTGCAAATTGGAGGATTGACTTAAACACCTTGACATCGATTAGGGTTGATGAAGACGATGACTTCAATTAGGGTTGATGAACACCGACCTGGTATGAAGGTTTTAAATGAAGGGGTGAAAATAAGGGTTGAAAAGACCAAATTACCCCTCATGTGATCGGCACGTGAGGGAAAACTAGCGTGCTTAGTAATAGACGTTAAGTCCAAGGACGCATGACGTTAAAACAATAAATGTGAGGGAGCAATGGTGTTAAAGGTGAAAAAACATAGTGATAAAAACTACAGTTTACTCGTAATTTTTTTTAATTGTAATTTCGAGTATTAATAAACAAAAATAATAAAACAAATGTTTCTTAGGCTCGTGTGTTCACCTTAGCCAGTGAACATACACGTAGGGATCATTTGGCCGACATGATTTTTGTATTCTATTCACGTTGTTAGACGCACTAGTAGTCTACTAGTAAATTCACATGACATGTTAAGATTCTTAATATACAAACAAATAAAACAAGCTTTTCTTTAACTCGTCATATTCTTGTTAACCATTGAATGTACACGCCATTTTTTGGTTCATATGCCCGACATAATTTTCGTATTCCCATAAAATTTTTGCATCCATATAGTTAAACGTGCCACCCTCTGCTAATGAAATCATCCACAATGCTAAAGATTTCAAACTCCCACAAGCACGCCATCACAGACACACGCCATCACAGACACCACATCATATTTTCACTCATCATTCAAAAAGCCCCCAAATTATCTTCAAAGCTACATTCTTTTTCGAACATCCTAAAAGATAACAAAATATAAATATATATAGCCCTTAGTGTGAGATCCAGGTCCCACCAACATTCGTCCGCATCCATCCGGAAATCCGAACGCGTTCGATCAAGATCTCCAACGCTGTCGACATCCGAATTTATCCGCCTATTCACGTTGGAGATGCTCTAAATACACGTGTTGTGTTTTAGCTCATGTAGGGAAAAAAAAAAGGTTTTTTTTTTTAATTTTTTTTATACAGAAGATATGGGTCCGTGTAATTATACGCGTTTGCACGCCACCACGGCCGTTTTGATAAAGTAATCATTCCTAGTATTACTATTACTAATATTCACATGGTCCAAAATCTGAGTAGTCTTCTCAATATCAATTTGCAGATAACATTGACCCACTCACCAAACACTGTTTGGCAAACAGGTCACCTTCCCCTACATTTCCTCTTAATTCTATCTGACCAGACCAAATCAGTCAATGAAAACACCCCGCTATCCAAACACCAAGATTCATATATAACCATCATCTTCTTCTTCAGACCACACATGTTTTAAAAACCTTGAAATCTTAAAAAAAAAAAAAAAATTATGGCTGGAGATACAAGTGAAGCTACAAGACAACTGGATCAAACACCCACATGGGCAGTTGCAGGTGTTTGTGCAGTCATCATCATTGTTTCAATAGCTTTGGAGAAGATTCTGCACAGAGTTGGAAAGGTACCAATTTTATTTTTATTTTTATTGTTGACCCTAAAATTTAGGATGTTAAGAATTTTTTTTTTTAATTTGCTATATTTAGGTTATATATAAGCTTGATTTTTCATTTTAGTGTTGACCCTAAAATTATGATGTTAAGAGTTTTAGTTTTTTTTTTTAGATTTTTTTGGTTGAAATTTGCTATATATAGGTTATACATGAGCTTGATTTTCATTTTAGGGTTGACCCTAAAAGCAGGATGCTTAAAGTTTTATAAAGTTTCAGTCTTTTTTGTTTTTGTGTGTGTCATGAAGTAATCTTGAATTCTGCACTAGAATGAATGAATGATCTTTTTCTTACACAGTTTTCCCCGTACCAGTTTTCTATTTTTTATTTATTTTTATTGCTGACCCTAAAAATAGGATGCTTAGAGCATTCACATCCAAGGCATCATATTGTGAGTGTGGGGTTTTTAAAATGTAAAGAGTATAAAAAGTGGTTGTGAGTGGAGGAGAGAGAAAATATTAGTGTTCATCTGGATATTTGGGGGGACACTGTTCACCCACTATAATTTTTTAATATATATTGAAAGTGGTTGTGAGTGAAGGAGAGAGAAAAATGTAATATATATTGAAAATGAGAGAAAAAAAGTATTTGTTTTTAGTGGAAATATATTGATATAGGAGTTGTTTTTTAGTGGAATGTATGTATATTTTTAGTGGATTGGATGTGAATGCTCTTAGAATTTTAGTTTTTTCAACATGTTTTTTATTATTGAAATTTGTCTTATTTAGGTTTGACATGAGCTTCATTTGTTTATTTTAGTGTTGACTGCTTATAGTTTAATAAAGTTTCATTCTGTTTTTGTTGTGATTCTTCTATTTTATTGTTGACCCTAAAGTTTTAGTCTTTTTTTAATTTTGTTGTGATTCTTGATAAAATCTTGAATTTTGTACTAGAATGATCTTTAGCTTATAGTTTAATAAAGTTTCATTCTGTTTTTGTTGTGATTCTTCTATTTTATTGTTGACCCTAAAGTTTTAGTCTTTTTTTAATTTTGTTGTGATTCTTGATAAAATCTTGAATTTTGTACTAGAATGATCTTTAGCTTATAGTTTAATAAAGTTTCATTCTGTTTTTGTTGTGATTCTTCTATTTTATTGTTGACCCTAAAGTTTTAGTCTTTTTTTAATTTTGTTGTGATTCTTGATAAAATCTTGAATTTTGTACTAGAATGATCTTTAGCTTATTTTGAGGTTACTAAAGTAATGAAATTTTTTATCAGTTCTTCACAGACAAGCACAAGAAAGCTTTATATGAGGCTCTGGAGAAGGTCAAAGCTGGTAAATAGCACAATTTAACTTCAACTTTTATCCCCAAATTTGTCAAGAATTATTATATTTTTTGGTTATTTTAACAGTTTTTTTTTTGGAATGTGTAGAGTTGATGATTCTAGGGTTTATCTCACTGATATTGACTTTTAGTCAGTACTACATCGCAAAAATATGCATCCCGGTTGACGTTGCCGATACAATGTTGCCATGTGCTAAGAGGGATACAGACGAGAAAAAAGAAGAAGGGACCCACCGGTTGCTTCTATGGTATGCGGAAAACCGTAGGTCTCTGGCCAGTGCCTATGCGTCAACCTGCAAGAAGGTAACATAATTGATCAACGTGCAAGAAGATATTATAAATAGTTTACTGGATAAAAAGGCTAATGTGTAAAACAAATGCGACACATGGAGATTTTGGTTGTACGTAGAGCAATGCCCTGCGTGCATGAAACTCTCGCGTCACGTTTTTTTAAACCTAGATACCTTGTGCAATAATGTGTATTGATAGGTAGGTGACTGTTATATTGATATTATGGGTCTTATTTTGACAGGGGAAGGTACCGATTATAACTGTGGATGGGCTGCACCAGTTGCACATACTCATATTCTTTTTAGCGGTTATACACGTTGTATACACTGCTATTACAATGGCTCTTGGGAGATTAAGGGTACATTACATTTACTACCATTTTGTCACTTGTTTTAACCTTTATGCAGTGAGTGTAGAGTTTTAGTTGTTTGTTCATTTGTTGTATTAGTTCAAGTTTCAAAACGGGTTGGGTTGACCCGCAAACACTTTTTTTTGTCCAATGTTGTAAACAGTTAATGAATTATTATGACTATACAAATAACATTGATACAATAATACGAGGTTGTATGAATTAAAACAGACTTTAATTGGCTTTCAACACGTTCTTCATTTAGTTAAATTTGTTCTTTTTACTCAACTGTTTAATTTTGCAGACCGCGCGTGGCTGGAAGCAGTGGGAGGAGGAGACATTATCCCATGACTATGAGTTTACCAATGGTAATTTTATTTTTATCGACTTTTTAATTAACAATAAAGGAAATACCATTGTTGCTGAATTTACCCATGAACTCTAAATAATTTATGGAATTACAGATCCTTCACGATTCAGGCTTACCCATGAGACTTCATTTGTGAGAGCACACACCAGTTTTTGGACTCGAAGCCCGTTCTTCTTTTACATTGTAAGTTGTCAATTGTTGAGTGATCATTGACAAGAAATGGAATAAAAATTGTATATGTTTCATGTATATTTACATTATACAAAGTGATGTATATATTGAACCTCACGCAAGCTTTTTTCATGTAGGGATGCTTCTTCCGTCAATTTTTTAGGTCCGTTAGCAAGTCCGATTATATGACCTTGCGAAACGGATTCATAAGTGTAAGACTTTTGTTTTATTTATCTTTTCCCGTAATTTTTTATCTTTTTTTTTTGTTGTTTTCATATGTGAGATATCGTTCTATGTATTCTTGCAGCTTCATTTAGCCCCAGGAACTAAATTCAACTTCCGAAAGTATATCAAACGGTCATTAGAGGATGATTTCCAAGTTGTCGTGGGAGTCAGGTACAAAAGAATTTGTCACCCGTCACGTTAATCATCATTTTCATCAAGTTATCATGCTTATATTTCCATTAACGTGTATTTGTTCTGAATATTTCAGTCCTGTGCTCTGGGCATCGTTTGTCGTCTTCTTGCTTCTAAACGTTAACGGTAAGTCAACAACACATTCTGAGTCAAACTGCTACTATTTCTACACACAATTCATATGGATTCTCTAACCAACTACTTCGTTTTTTTTATATGTTTGTAAGTTATTTGTAAATTTAAGACATTTGACAAGATGTTTGTAACAATTTCGATATCAAATTAGAAGTGTAATCTGTTTGACTCAGAAAAAAAAGTCAAAAGTCAATCTCTTTCAATACGCCTTGCTTTAAAATCCGCTAAATCTGGCAACTTTTCACCCTCTAAGATCCATATTTCTTGCAGGTTGGCGGACGTTATTTTGGGCATCGCTAGCTCCGTTAGTCGTAAGTGTCACACTTCCACTTGTTTAAAAATTTATCAAAATATGTAAAAACGTGTAATCCGAACACGACCCATTTAACTGAATTATCTAAACAAGTCAAATGGGTTGACATTTTAGCGGATTGTATATGTGCTAAACTAGTTGGCGAGTCGACCGTTTTAAATTAAACGGATTGATGGCTCAACATGCTTAATTAAACAGGTTAAACATGTCAACCCGAACATGACCCTTTCATTAAACAGGTTACATATGACAACCCAAAACCTAATCTTTTTTACTGTGCAGATTATCTTAGCTGTTGGAACGAAGCTTCAAGCCATCTTGACAAGAATGGCTCTTGAAATCACAGAAAGACACGCCGTCGTCCAAGGGATTCCTCTCGTACAAGCCTCTGATAAACACTTTTGGTTCTCGAGACCCCGCCTGATGCTTCATCTCATACACTTCGCTTTGTTTCAGGTACTTGGTGAAAATTTGATCAAATATCTGTTTATCCTCATCATATCACTAACTGTTTTACTTGTGCTCGCAGAATGCTTTCCAGTTAACTTACTTCTTTTGGATTTGGGTACGAAACTGATCTTTTTTTATTATTATTTCTTATTAATTATTGGAAGTTTTATGTGGTAACGTGACGTTGATTTCTTGTGCTTGAACAGTATGAGTATAGCATCAATTCTTGCTTCCATGATAATATGAGACTTGTGATAGTCAAACTTGTTCTAGGGTAAGAATTTTCTCTGCTGGTCAACTTTTGATAGTCAACTCTGGACTGTTTGCTGATTTCGGTTTGGGTTTAATGCAGGGTTTTTGTTTTAATCATGTGTGCCTACATAACTCTTCCTCTATATGCGCTTCTATCACAGGTTCGACAATGAGTCGATTTGAATCATACTTTATTTACAGCAGCAGTCAAACGATGAAACTTAACCAAAAAACAGTCAAAACAGTTGCCAATAGAAATCTGTTGTAGTCGTTAAAGAGTTATAGTGACACAAAGAATTTCCATTTGAAGTTTTGAACCATTGTTTTTATAAAAAAGTGTCGGGTAAACTAAAAACTCGTTACGAAATTTTGTTACCCTCGAAGTGGGGTGTAAACGAGCTGAGCGAAGCTCAAGTTTGTCTATCCCCGAGCTCGAGATCTATTTCTAAAGCTCGGCTCGTGTGTATTATGTCAAGCTTGAGCTCGTCCTGGGCTTGGCTTTTTTTATTATTTATTAGTTATATAATTATTAGTTTTATTTATAGCATAGTATGTATTACTTAGTTATTTTTATTATAATTTTATATAAAATAATAATTTCTATGTAAATATATATGTTTAATATATTAAATAGAAGTTATATAAATAGCAGGCTTGTTTGGGCTCGCAAGCCTGATCGAGCTTGATAAGCGAAGCTTGGCCTCAAGCTTGTTTATTAAAAAAGCTCCAATAGAGGCTCGAGCTCATTTAAGTTCGGCTCAGTCCAAGCTTTTAGCGAGGCGATCCTAAGTAGCTTACGAGTGGCCTGGCTCGTTTACACCCCTACCCTCTATTTTTTTAGGCGATAAATGAGATTTTATACTAGTTTTTTGAAAGAGTATCATAAAAACCCAGAAATAGTGACATTTTTCTGGCTGTCACTAATATTCTGTTGCTTAGATTGAATTGTTGATAGCGAACGCATATGTATATGATTTCTTTAATATATGTATATGATTTAAACAAGCTAGCTAGGCACGCGATATATTGACGTGATGGTTTATGTGCAGATGGGGTCCACCATGAAGAAATCCATATTTGACGAACAGACCGCAAAGGCGCTGAAGCAATGGCGAATGGCGGTGAAGAAGAAGCACCGTGGCAAAGGTGGAAGGTCCCCAGGCCCATCGACAGGGACCAGTCTTACCGCCAGCCCGGTTCACTCTATGGCGTCAACCATCTACCCGACAAGTGGAGCTGTGCTCCACCGTTTCAAGACGACCGGTCACTCCACACGCTCCTTCACATACGAGGACACCGATGCATCAGATCTTGAAGCGGAACCACTCACTCCCAAAGATTCTTCTGCACACTTGCTTGACGTGCGGGTTGATTATCAAAGTGATAACGAGATTGAGTTGGTCGAGTCGACTCAACAAGATGAAACAAGAAATGAGGATGACTTTTCATTCGTTAAGCCCGCGAAGCCATCGGAATAGTTGAAAAATTGTCGATGGCGCGGGGGTGGGGGAGGGATGTATTTATTCTTTTAATTTTTAGTGTGCTTTTATGCCTTAATATCATTTTTATGTAATGTAATACAATGATTTGAAGGAGTAAATAGGGAAGAGTATTTGGGATGAACCGTCTAATGTTGTCATCGTTATCGGGAAGAGTATCAAAGCAGGTCCATCAATGTGGACTGCTTTGATACTCGAAGATGAAGTCAGAGAGATTCCATTAATAGAACTGAAAAATTGCAAGTACAATCAGCGACTCCCCCTCACCAATAGCTTACACTCTCTTTCTCACACTAAGAACAATCTCTCAATGATTTATGCAAGTGATAGATTGTTCTGAGCACAGAACAATCTATTTATGAAACTACTAGTGACGTCACCTTGAAAGAGTCTAATAGAATGATTCCGAACAGTTAACAATCTATTTATAAAACTCGCAATTAATATCTTTTTGCACTCAATGAGTGTAAACGAGCCTCATGTGTATTTTTTCAAGATTGAGTTCGTCCGGGACTCAGTTTGTTTATTATTTATTAATCATTATATAACAAGATATATATTACTAAGTTATTTTTATCACCATATTTTTAGAAAATAATCATTATTATGTAAAAATATATTAAATAAAAGTTAGATAAATAGCAAGCTCGGTTAGGCTAGTGAGGCTAATAGAGCTCGATAAGTGAAACTTGGGCTCAAATTTGTTTATTAAAGGAGCTCCAATAGAGGCTCGAGATCGTTTAAGTCTTTAACGGGTTATGTCTTCTGCTGCAAGTAAAGATCGAACTCAATGATTAATGTTAACACTTATTGTTCAGCACGGGTCAAGTGAAACATATTTTACGCCTCCGTTTAGATAAACGTGTATGTCTCACAGGGGGCAATAGTTGGAGCGTTAAGTATGCTATTGAAGATGGCTTACGTGTTGCCCAGAATCTTGTTGATGATGAACAATGAATATAACAATGAATGAATGAACATAAACTAACCTTTGATTTCTGAATGAATAATGATTGTGAATGTATGAGTGTATATTTACAATAGAAATCCTAACCCTATTTATAGTTTCTAATGGATGCGAGTGAATAGATGTGTCTTTTCGTGAATAGTCGCGTCTCTTGGATTGTGTGGATGATAATGATTCTTGAAGAGGTGTGTCTTTACAACCACAAGTCGCGTCCCTTCCTTGACTTGTGCCTGAATCGAATGAGTGCCTCCCAAGGGGTTTCACCACCCTTGGGGTGGTGGTTACCAACTTCTGATTTGTCATATTCAGTCCCTGAACTTCATAACCGCCATATAACTAACTTTAAACTAATTACATAATGAACCCTCTACTTTTGACCCACATGGATTACATAATGGGGTGGTGGTTACCAACTTCTGATTTGTCATTTCACACCCACTTAAATGAGAAAACTAACCCTCATCCACGTTAGGGAGTGTGCAAAAGTTGGGGACTAGAAGTGTAATTTTAGAAAGATAGGAACTATAGGTGAAATTTCAACAAACCACAGGGACTATCCGAACATTTTTCTCTTATCTAAATACTTAAGGTGTTTAAGACAAATCGGGTTAGATTGCACTCACTAGATAAGCCTCAATGACACCCCTAACATCGCGTTGGCCAACTCACTAGTATAATATGATGTTTGTAGTAGTGTACTTTAAACCACATTATACTGACCATATTTTATTACATCTACCTAGGGGTGTTCAAATTAAGATATCCGAATTTCAAATATTTGAAATTTTGGATAGTTGATTTAATTATTGAATTCCATATCCAAAATTTCGGATATCCGAAACTCAGTTCTCAGAAATTTCGAATACGGGTTCAGATAGTTAAAAAGATATCCGAAAATCTGTAAAAATATTTATTATTTAAGAATTCTTAAAAATATATTTAATATTAAAGAAAACTATTTCGGTTATCCGGTTTATCCGAAACTTTTAAAAGTTTTATGCGAAATATACAAAATATCAACACCAACAAAAAGTTAACTATTATTTAACAATTTAAAAGAATAATATTTCAGATAATTCAGAAATATCCAAAATATCCAAAGATTTTAAAATTTCTATTCGAATCCGAAAATTTCTTATTCGGAATTTTGAATAACTCAGGTCCGGTTTCTGATACCATTTTTTCACACTTTTACAATGGATATCCCAAACATCGGAAATTTCTAATTCGGAATTTTGGTTAACTCGAGTTAGGCTTCGGATTCAGATTTTACACACTCCTACATTCTACCTCATATAAAAGTACTTAAAATTAAAATACAATGTTTTAAAATAACTCAAGCCCATTTGGCCAAAAGAGACATGCAACCTAACCCTAAAAGAATAGAAACAAATGCTATAAGTTGAAGCTTGGAGCTCTTTTGAACTTTTGATTTCATGAAATCCATAGCAAGGAGATCCACAAGTGTCATATAAATAAGTATCCCCGCCGATGCAGCATTAAGTACCCCTTGGAGGATAATAGCGAGGTGGCTATTCTCGTCATATGTGTTTGAGATCCTAATCCCGATTGCAATCCCTATAGGAGTTGTAAGGGAAAATAATATGAACAATGATGCCACTTTCGTGACCTTGAATTTGGCCTGCAATATACTACTTTAGAATTGAATATTTTCATGGAAATTTATAACAAATTAACTAAAAAAGAGTTTTAATAGGTACCTCAGTGATGCAACTTCCAAGGCCAATGCCTTCAAACATTTGGTGAAAACTCAAAGCAACAATAAGTGGTTTGATTGTTTTGGGATTGACCGAAACTCCTAACGATATTCCAATTATTACTGAATGTATTACAATCCCAGCTTCCAATACCTTCATTACAATTCTTGATTTTTAGTATAATCAAATAACTATTCGCCTAGTGAAAACAAGGTGTTCGATAAGATTTTGCGATTTTAATCAGTGAGGGTTTAATCCTCATGGTGTACAAGTAAGTGTAGTTTATTAGTAGAATTAGGCTATGTCTTGTTGATTAACTAAACGCATTGCCACATCACAGCCACGTCACTGTTACATAAGAACTTAACCATTAACTAAATGCTCCTTAATAATGTGTTGTTAACAGAAAAAATAAACTAAGTTAGTGGTTTGGACGAAAATGGCAAAAAGTTACAAACGTTGGGGCAATTTGGTACAAAAGTGTCATTTTGGACGAAAATCGAAAACGTGCCCAAACCTCAGGGACGATCTTGGCAATTAACTGTTCCTTTAATTTTTTAGTTATTATTATAATAGTAAGGGTATGTAGGTTATTTCACACTCATTTAAATGTGAAAACTACCCCTCATCCACGTTAGGTAGTGTGCAAAAGTCGAGGACTAGAAGTGTAATTTTAGAAAGATAAGGATTATAGGTGAAAGTTCAACAAATCACATGGACTATCCAGACACTTTTCTCTTATTTAAATACTTAAGGTGTTTAAGACAAGTCGGGTTAGATTGCGCTATCTAAATAAGCCACAGTGACACCCCAAACATCGCGTTGACCAACTCACTAGTATAATATGATGTTTGTAGTAGTGTACTTCAAACCAGATTATATTGACCATACTTTATTACATTTACCTATGGGGCTTCAAATTAAGACATCCGAATTTGAAAAATTTGAAATTTCAGATAGTTGATTTAATTATGGAAATCCGTATCCAAAATGTCGGATATCTGAAACTCAGTTCTCAGAAATTTCGAATACGGATTTAGATAGTTAAAAGGATATCCGAAAATATGTAAAAATATTTATTATTTAAGAATTGTTAAAAAAATATTTAATATTAATGAAAACTATTTCGGTTACCCGGTTTATCCGAAACTTTTATAAGTTTTATGCGAAATATACAAAATATCAACAACAACAAAATGTTAACTATTATTTAACAATTTAAAAGAATAATATTTTAGATAATTCAGAAATATCCAAAATATCCAAAGATTTTAAAATTTCTATTGGAATTCGAATCCGAAAATTACTTATTCGGAATTTTGAATAATCCAGGTCCGGTGTCTGATACCAATTTTTTCACATTTCAACAATGGATATCCCAAACATCCGAAATTTCTAATTCGGAATTTTGGTTAAGTCGAGTTAGGCTTCGAATTCAGATTTCTACACACTCCTAGATTCTACCTCATATAAAAGTACTTAAAAATACAATGTTTTAAAATAACTCAAGCCCATTTGGCCAAAAGAGACATGCAACCTAACCCTAAAAGAATAGAAACAAATGCTATAAGTTGAAGCTTAGAGCTCTTTTGAACTTTTGATTTCATGAAATCCATAGCAAGGAGATCCACAAGTGCCATATAAATAAGTATCCCCGCCAATGCAGCATTAAGTACCCCTTGGAGGATAAGAGCAAGGTGGCTATTCTCGTCATATGTGTTTGAGATCCCAATCCCGATCGTAATCCCTATGGGAGTTGTAAGGGAAAATAATATGAACAATGATGCCACTTTCGTGACCTTGAATTTGGCCTGCAATATACTACTTTAGAATTGAATATTTTCATGGAGATTGATAACAAATTAACTAAATAAGAGCTTTAATAGGTACCTCAGTGACGCAACTTCCAAGGCCCATGCCTTCAAACATTTGGTGAAAACTCAAAGCAACAATAAGTGGTTTGATTGTTTTGGGATTGACCGAAACTCCTAACGATATTCCAATTATTACTGAATGTATTACAATCCCAGCTTCCAATACCTTCATCACAATTCTTGATTTTTAGTATAATCAAATAACTATTCGCCTAGTGAAAACAAGGTGTTCGATAAGATTTTGCGATTTTAATCAGTGAGGGTTTAATCCTCATGGTGTACAAGTAAGTGTAGTTTATTAGTAGAATTAGGCTATGTCTTGTTGATTAACTAAACGCATTGCCACATCACAGCCACGTCACTGTTACATAAGAACTTAACCATTAACTAAATGCTCGTTAATAATGTGTTGTTAACAGAAAAAATAAACTAAGTTAGTGGTTTGGACGAAAATGGCAAAAAGTTATAAACGTTGGGGCAATTTGGTACAAAAGTGTCATTTTGGACGAAAATCGAAAACGTGCCCAAACCTCAGGGACGATCTTGGCAATTAACTGTTCCTTTAATTTTTTAGTTATTATTATAATAGTAAGGGTATTTAGGTTATTTCACACTCATTTAAATGTGAAAACTACCCCTCATCCACGTTAGGTAGTGTGCAAAAGTCGAGGACTAGAAGTGTAATTTTAGAAAGATAAGGATTATAGGTGAAAGTTCAACAAATCACAGGGACTATCCAGACACTTCTCTCTTATTTAAATACTTAATGTGTTTAAGACAAGTCGGGTTAGATTACACTATCTAAATAAGCCACAGTGACACCCCTAACATCGCGTTGGCCAACTCACTAGTATAATATGATGTTTGTAGTACTGTACTTCAAACCACATTATATTGACCATACTTTATTACATTTACCTATGGGCCTTCAAATTAAGACATCCGAATTTCAAAAATTTGAAATTTCAGATAGTTGATTTAATTATGGAAATCCGTATCCAAAATGTCGGATATCTGAAACTCAGTTCTCAGAAATTTCGAATACGGATTTAGGTAGTTAAAAGGATATCCGAAAATATGTAAAAATATTTATTATTTAAGAATTGTTAAAAAAATATTTAATATTAAAGAAAACTATTTCGGTTACCCGGTTTATCCGAAACTTTTATAAGTTTTATGCGAAATATACAAAATATCAACAACAACAAAATGTTAACTATTATTTAACAATTTAAAAGAATAATATTTTTAGATAATTCAGAAATATCCAAAATATCCAAAGATTTTAAAATTTCTATTGGAATTCGAATCCGAAAATTACTTATTCGGAATTTTGAATAATCCAGGTCCGGTGTCTGATACCAATTTTTTCACATTTCAACAATGGATATCCCAAACATCTGAAATTTCTAATTCGGAATTTTGGTTAAGTCGAGTTAGGCTTCGAATTCAGATTTCTACACATTCCTAGATTCTACCTCATATAAAAGTACTTAAAAATACAATGTTTTAAAATAACTCAAGCCCATTTGGCCAAAAGAGACATGCAACCTATGTAACACCCCGTGTTTTCACAAGTGAAAGTCAAAGTCAAGGTCAAAGTCAACGACCGATTTCGCGCAACTTGACTCGTAGAAATTTCTTTATTTTATTTGTATTATGTGGAGTAAGTGTCGTTAATGCAATAATCGATGTGTGTTAATCGTTAATCAATCAACTTACGACTGTGAATTATAGGAAGTAACAATGCGATAAAGTTAACTAATCAATAATCAAGCTATGCTAATCGAATCGACTTCTAACCGCAACTCGAGCTATGGATTTTACTTGTTATTATACATGTGTGTGTGTCTTACGTGTTACCTGTGCATGTTTATTTATGTTATGTTGTGATAAGCAAGCGAACTCAATCGAAACTCGAAATCTAAATCGAAATGCAATCGAATCCGAACCATGAAACGAACTCTAGTAATGGTGGAAAATAGATTATGCGAGATATGAGTGTTTAGGACTTAGAGTAATTTGACTAGGAGAATCTACCGTATCGCATCAATCGAAATCGAATCAGCAAAGATCAGCGCGTCAACCACCCTAACCAAGGGCCATCCGATCGAATGGCCATTCGACCGGATAGCCACCTGGTAAAGGATGACAGGTGCCATCCGATCGAATAGCCATTCGACCGGACAGTCACCCATGCGATGTGATATTCGACCGAACAGTCCTTTCCTCTTTTGGCATCCTATAAATACCCATGTCATTGTCACTCTTTCCACTTTTGGAAATCCCTGTTCGACCAGCACGCTCAACTCAACCTTTTCTCAGATTTCTCTCGATTCCGGTAAGATCTCGTCCTAAATCTTGTACTTTCTTGATCTACGCGCACTCCTACACCTTTCTATCTTTTAAACCTTAATTTTTAACCGTGAAATCACTAGATTTCGGGTGTTCTAAGGTGACGTCATCATGTGTTCTTCAAGAACTTCATGTTTTGACCTCAACCCACAAAGAACAACTTAAATCTAACCGATTTCCACAAAGATCTTGTAAAGATCTCGACACAAGTGTGGTGAAAAAGGATTGAAAGATGGATTTAACTTTCTTTCGACTCTTTTTACACTTAAAACACTCAAACCCAGTAGAATCAGGTTCTGATCTAGTCTCCTACTCGCCCTTAGTGTTGTACTGGCTCAGATCTAGATTCTACCCACTAGAATACCAATTCCGGGTTAGTCAAGAACAACCGTCTCGAGCCGGTAACCGGCCAGACTGGGGTGATTCCTGGTCAGGTGGGTCAACTGGGTCGAACGAAGGGTTCTGTTGGCTAACACGTTGTCAAAGTGACTCGACATAACGACAAACCTACAAGACGACCAAGTGTAGAACGAACAGGACAATCAGAGCGGATTGCCAACCGATCGAATTACCATTTGAACGGATAGGCTACCCGAACGAATTGCCACCCGAACGGATTACACTTGGGTCCCACCTTTAAACAATCTTAATTAAAGTTTGGGTATTGAACGAATTGCAATCCGATCGAACGACCCTTTGAAAGGATTACTCTTCGGATCATGAGATACTAAGACTTTAAACGACTTAACAATTTTCAACATGTTCAATAGCACGAATTGCCATCTGATCGAATTGGCATCCGATCGAATGAAACTTATGTAGTGAACTTGTTTTCAATAAGTAACCTCATCATGAAGTCGTCGTCCGAACGGATGACCATTTGAACGAATTGCCATCCGCGCGACTAGTCGTTCGATCGACCGGCTGGAAAGATAGAGATACTTCGTTGTTTCAAAATACTACAACGAAAAATTCAAAAGTCAAACCATCATACACAAACACATCCTTCTCATAGGAAGAAGCAATCCACTCGAATCTTTCTCGACCGGAATACCATCCGATCGAATGACCACCCGAACATATTGTTACCCGCACGAATTGTTGTTCGATCGAATTACCATCCGAACGAACCCCTATTCGACCCTTTCATACTTTGTGACGTTTTACGAATCGCTTATCATTTTGCTACCGAATCTATACAGGCTAACCGCACTCGCTAAGCGCTCCCTTCAATCCATAATCGCTGTGAGTATACTCGATCCCTTTTTGCTTTAAGCACTTTTGGGTGTTACATACGTTACGAATATTCAAACTACAACTATCACACTACTCAAACTATTTGAACGCTAACCGTTAATGCATGTTATACGTGGCTTATGAATGCTTGTTGTTATGTTTACACATGGAATGATGTCTACCTGCCTTAGCAACGATAGTACTATAGTTTGGACTCAGCACCCGTTCACACGGGGGTTGTTAAGGATCTTTTACTTGCATGGATTACGGTGGTAATAATGTATTGCGAACTGCCTCGGGCAGTCAACCCGCAGTCATTGGTATCGATGGATCTATGTCGATAACTAACGTGCTTCATTTCACTATGTGTACGTGCTGGTTATGCGTAAACGAATTCGAACTCTATATGCTATTATCAAACTTGTATGCTCACCTTTACATTATATGTATTGACTTTTATTTTAACGTATGTGACAGGTGCTTAGGACGCACACTTGGTAGGAAATTGAAGCTAGGATAAAGCTTTAGAGCCCAACAAATAGTTGTCTGTAGTGGTCAAACTAAGGGTCTCTAGAAGCAGATAAATAATTGATGTCTATTTAAATCTGAGTTGTCGGAACAGAATATTTGACTAGATTTATGTATGTAATAATTATTTGCTGTTTGAGATACGGTATGGGACGTATTATTTAAATTGAATAGTAGTGATAATTGTTATGGAAACATCTGGACAATCTGTTTCGCTCAGTGCCACGCCCCGATGATTCCGCCATCGGTTGGGGTGTGACAGATTGGTATCAGAGCCATAACTACAGGGAATTAGGCAAGACTCGACCTAGTCCGGGTCGATGTCTTAGAAACCTAGACTATAGTTAAGGACCAACATACCAAACTTACGTGCTGTACCCAGCTATTACTCGCTATCACTGCACTCAAATTTTCGAATAGGGTCAAGCGATTTCGTTGGGATTAGGTGTGAAAACCGTAAACTCTCGACTAAATTGCTTTGTCAGTGCCGATTTTATCAATTTATCAACGATTTCCTTATTATTTACAATAACAAACGAGGGGAATTATACCAAATCAGGAGTGAAATCCATATTTTGATGAATAATCTCCTCAATTTTGCTAAAACAAGGAAGAAGTTGCTAAGCTAGGGGTGAAACCCTAACCTTGAACAACTTGCTCCAAACTTTTACTCATCTCACCAAAGCCTCGACGAACTTCAACGACCTGAATTCATGACTATGACCCAGGGAGTACGTGTTTAATGCCCAGGAATCGAGGCAGCAACACGATCCCGAAAGTCGAAGTGTGACGACCAGTCTGTTGAGAATAGTCGAATCACTTTGGGTAGTCGACGTCTAGTAGCCGCAGACGATCTAATCCTCAATTTATGAGTTTGGAGTCGGTAGTTGTCGCTCTGATTCGTCGATTTTATGTGTTTTCTGTGCTCTTACCTATTTATGTGCTTAAATTTTTGAAGGATCACTCGATTTTGTTTTCATTTCGATCGACACGCACGACTCGCACTGCATTTTATCTCAAGTCGCTAACAAATCGCCGAATTTTGGACAAACCTATGCCACATTACGCTATTCGATATACTAAACGCGATCGCTATACTCGAATGATCGCGAGCCTTGAATAATAGGTTTCTGTTTTCTGACTGCTTCTAAGTGACTCAATGCGTATGCGCTTCTTTGCTCATGTGTTTTACGTGCTTAGGCGTTATGTGATTATTTGCCCTACATACTTAGGAATTATGTGATTATGTGATTCTACGTGTTTATGTGATTTGTGCTCTATGTGTTATGCGAGTACGTGGATGTACGTGTTACTGAGCTTTAGTAAATAGAAGACGTGTGAGGTGAGATTCGAATACAATGTGTTGAGTTCCGTGGCGATGTCTATTGCAGAAAATGTCGTCTGGATCCCGTCATGCATTTTCTCGTCAGGAAAAGAGAGACAGACGTGTTGCTTCCATCATCGCTAAAAGCGTAGCAAAGGCTGTGAGTGATGTCTATGAGAATGCCAGCAAATAGTCTGAGGAATCAAGAACCGACGCTCCTAAAGCTGCTGCAAGGCCTTTCAGTTTCAAGCAATTCAAGTCTTGTGGGCCAAAAGAATTCACTGGCGAAGGAGGTCCCACTGCACTATTTCACTAGTTTGACTCTATTGAGGTTACTCTGCGACAAAGTGGTTGCCCTGATGACTTTCGAACTCTGAATGCTACCGGCGTTTTCCAGTCCCGAGCATTAGACTGGTGGACGGTCGAGAGGAACAAGCGAGGGAACGATGCAGCCTACGGTCTATCGTGGGACGAGCTCAAGGAAGTTATGCTAGAGGAATTCTGCCCTCCTCACGAACGTCAAAAGCTAGAAGATGAATTTTGGCACATACAACAAAAGGATGGTGACAATGCTGGTCTTACTGCTCGTTTTAAACAGCTCAGCATTATCTGTCCCGATCAAGTCAAAACTCCCGACATGACGATCAAGAAATACATCCGGGCCCTGCCCGACTGCGTTGCTGATTTCGTGCAAGCGGCTAAGACCACGACGATCGAGGAAACCTATCTGCTGGCCGCTGAAATCAACGACAAACGGGTTAAGGCTGGTGTCTGGGATAAGACTTCGAAACATCTGCATCAAGCTACCACCGCCGTACCAACTGCTGAACCTACCTCATCAGGCAACAAGAGGAAGAACAAGAGAAAGAACAGCTCCAGCAACAAGAACTTTGCGATCACTGCTGCACCAGTTCAAGCCGTACCTGCCCAACAGCGTCAAGTAGCAGCGCCTGCAAAGCGTGCATACACTGGGCCACACCCGCTCTGCCCTACTTGCACCTACCACCACCCAACTGCCATTGCTTGCCGTTATTGTGCTCACTGCAACGTATACGGTCATTTTACTGCCAATTGCCGTATTCGTCAAGCTCCTGCCAACCAAGCTCTACTCACTGCCCCACAGGGTCAACAAGCTCCTCCGGCACCCGCAGTCAAGGCCAGAGCCTGCTTCGCATGTGGCGACCCGAACCATTTCGCCAACATGTGCCCAAATAGGGTCGTGAAGCAAGAGCCTCAGCAACAGCAGCCACATCAACCACAACAACAACAACAACAACAGGCCGCACGCGCCAGAACTTTCAACCTCAACGTGCGTCAAGCCCAGGCCGACAACAACGTGGTCAATGGTACGTTCCTTGTGAATGGTATTTATGCTTCATGTTTATTTGATACTGGAGCCGATAACTGCTTTGTGTCGCTCGAATTTGAGAAACTCCTGAGTCGTAAACGTTCCCAACTCTCCTCGGCATTCGATGTTGAAGTCGCTACCGGAAGAACCGGCGTTGTCAATTCCGTTATCCGTGATTGTACTCTCGAGCTCAACAATCACATCTTCCCAATTGACCTCATCCCGATGCAACTCGGAAGTTTCGACGTTATAGTAGGCATGGACTTTCTTCGAGAAAACCATGCTGAAGTTGTATGCTTCGACAAAATGATTCGATTCTCGCTCGCGAATGGTGACTCGTTGTGTGTATATGGTGATACTACTTCGAAGGGTCTCAAACTTATGTCCTGTGTCCAAGCTAGTAAGTATCTCCGCAAGGAATACAGGGCTTTCTTGGCTAACGTTGTAGCAGCGGAGAAGTAAAAGAAAGAGAAGAAGGAAGTGAAGGACGTTCCTGTGGTTCGAGAATTTCCTAATGTTTTTCCAGAGGATCTTCCCGGATTACCGCCAAGTCGTGATATCGACTTTCCTATCGATCTCATTCCTGGAGCCAACCCTATTGCCAAGGCTCCTTATCGTCTTGCACCATCCGAAATGTGCAAACTCTCAACCCAACTCCAAGAATTACTTGAGAAAGGCTTCATTCGCCCGAGCACCTCTCTGTGGGGCGCGCCAGTCCTTTTCATCAAAAAGAAGGACGGGTCGTTCATGACGTGCATCGACTATCGGGAATTGAATAAGTTAACTATCAAGAACCGCTATCCTCTACCTCGCATTGACGATTTGTTCGATCAACTACAAGGTGCTACGTGTTTCTCAAAGATCGACCTGCATTCAGGATATCACCAGCTACGGATTCAAGAGGAGGATATACCCAAAACCGCGTTTCGTACTCGTTACGGTCACTACGAATTTGTTGTCATGCCTTTTGGCTTAACCAACGCACCAGCAGTTTTCATGGATCTGATGAATCGCGTGTGTAAACCATATCTCGACCGTTTCGTCATCGTATTCATCGACGATGTCTTGATTTATTCCAAATCGAAAACCGAACATGCGCAACATCTATGTTTGGTTCTCGAGTTACTCCAGGGGAACCAACTCTATGCCAAGTTCTCCAAGTGTGAATTCTGGCTGGAGGAAGTTCAGTTTCTGGGTCACATCATAAATAGTCAAGGCATTCACGTTGACCCTGCAAAGATTGAAGCCGTCAAGAGCTGGGTTACGCCTAAGAATCCGTCTGAAGTCCGCTCTTTTCTCGGACTGGCGGGCTATTATCGACGATTTATCGAAGGATTCTCGAAGATTGCTGTACCACTTACCTCTCTTACGCATAAGGACCAGCCTTTTGTCTGGGGAACCAAACAACGCTCCTGTTCTCACATTGCCAGACGGAAACGATGATTTCATTGTCTACTGTGATGCTTCCAACCTTGGTCTTGGTTGCGTTCTCATGCAACGGGACAAGGTCATAGCTTACGCATCTCGTCAGCTCAAAATCCACGAGAAGAACTATACAACCCATGATCTCGAGCTAGGCGCAGTTGTTTTTGCGTTAAAGATTTGGCGACACTACCTGTATGGTACCAAGTGTACGATCTTCACCAATCATAGGAGCCTGCAACATATCTTTAATCAGAAGGAACTTAATATGCGTCAACGCCGATGGGTAGAACTTCTCAACGATTACGACTGTGAGATTCGTTATCATCCAGGCAAGGCAAATGTTGTTGCCGACGCACTCAGCAGACGGAGTTACCTGCTTAGCACCCGTAATGTTCAAGCCCAACACGATCTCGAAACCCTCATCCGCGACGCTCAACATGCATGTTTTAATGAACGCACCCTGAAGAAAGAAAGAATCTACCACGATGGAGCCCAACTTGTGAGCAAATCAAATGGGATATTCCACTTTTTAGACCGAATTTGGATTCCCAAACGAACGGAATTGCGACAAATCTTGATGGACGAAGCCCACAAATCGTGGTATTCTATTCACCCCAGTGCCGACAAAATGTACCAGGATCTTCGTTATAAGTACTGGTGGCCGGGTATGAAAAGAGATATCGCCTCTACGTCGGAAAATGCCTAACTTGTGCTAGAGTCAAGGCTGAACACCAAAGACCCTCTGGCTTACTCGAACAACCACCAATTCCCATGTGGAAGTGGGAGAGCATAGCCATGGATTTTATAACCAAGCTACCACACACGTCATTAGGTCACGACAGCATATGGGTTGTGGTCGACCGTTTGACTAAATCAGTTCACTTTCTGCCAATACGAGAAGACTACAAGGTAGAACGATTAGCCCGAATCTACACCGACGAGATCATTTGTAATCATGGAACGCCTCGTGACATCATTTCTGATCGTGATGCTCGGTTTACCTTGCGACTATGGGAAACATTTCAAACGTCACTCGGTACAACGCTTAATCTAAGTACCGCTTTCCACCCTCAAACCGACGGTCAGACTGAAAGAACAATTCGTACTCTTGAAGACATGCTCCGTTCGTGTGTCCTAGACTTCGGAGGTAATTGGGATAAATACCTGCCGTTAGTCGAATTCTCGTATAACAACAGCTACCATTCTAGTATCCAAATGGCACCATTTGAGGCATTATATGGAAGAAGATGTCGATCGCCTATTGTATGGCACGAGATCGGTCATTCGCAACTAACCGGTCCTGAGCTATTACAAGAAACGACAGACAAAATTTTCCAAATCCGAGACAACCTGGTGAAAGCTCGGGATCGACAGAAAAGTTACGCCGATAAGAAGCGCAAGCCCCGTGTATTTGGCGTTGGTGACCACGTACTCCTAAAGGTATCACCTTGGAAGGGTGTGGTCCGATTCGGCAAGAAAGGGAAACTCGCGCCTCGATATGTTGGACCTTTTAAGATTCTGGAAAGGATCGGAAAAGTCGCCTACAGACTCGAATTACCGGAGGAACTTAGTAATGTCCATCCGACTTTCCATGTGTCAAACCTCCGAAAGTGCCTCGCCAACCACGATTTACATGTCTCTCTAGATGATCAGCAAGTGAACGAAACATTACACTTCGTGGAAAAGCCTGTCGAAATCATGGATCGCCAGACCAAGCAACTCCGACGCTCACGCATTCCTATTGTGAAAGTCCGATGGGAAGGCAAACGAGGCGCAAAGTTCACTTGGGAACTCGAAAGCGACATGAAAGCTAAGTACCTGCAGTTGTTTCAAGAGAGGAGCTAGAGAGAGAAAGTAGTATTGTGATTCTAGTGCTTTGTACGATTTCATATCAATCTATAGAACCACCGATTATAGTACGTTCTAGTGTGTTTGGTCACGCACGTTCACGGATTCCGTGTCACAAGCGATCGTTTCAAAGTCAAAAATCGGTCCAAACGGAAAGTTCTCAAACGTTATTCATGGCGTTGTATAGCTTCCAGCCTAATTTCGGGACGAAATTCCCTAAACAAGGGGAGGATGTAACACCCCGTGTTTTCACAAGTGAAAGTCAAAGTTAAGGTCAAAGTCAACGACCGATTTCGCGCAACTTGACTCGTAGAAATTTCTTTATTTTATTTGTATTATGTGGAGTAAGTGTCGTTAATGCAATAATCGATGTGTGTTAATCGTTAATCAATCAACTTACGACTGTGAATTATAGGAAGTAACAATGCGATAAAGTTAACTAATCAATAATCAAGCTATGCTAATCGAATCGACTTCTAACCGCAACTCGAGCTATGGATTTTACTTGTTATTATACGTGTGTGTGTGCCTTACGTGTTACCTGTGCATGTTTATTTATGTTATGTTGTGATAAGCAAGCGAACTCAATCGAAACTCGAAATCTAACTCGAAATGCAATCGAATCCGAACCATGAAACGAACTCTAGTAATGGTGGAAAATAGATTATGCGAGATATGAGTGTTTAGGACTGAGAGTAATTTGACTAGGAGAATCTACCGTAGCATCGATCGCAATCGAAATCGAATCAGCAAAGATCAGCGCGTCAACCACCCTAACCAAGGGCCATCCAATCGAATGGCCATTCGACCGGATAGCCACTTGGTAAAGGATGACAGGTGGCATCCGATCGAATAGCCATTCGACCGGACAGTCACCCAGGCGATGTGCTATTCGACCGAACAGTCCTTTCCTCTTTTGGCATCCTATAAATACCCCTGTCATTGTCACTCTTTCCACTTTTGGAAATCCCTGTTCGACCAGCACACTCAACTCAACCTTTTCTCAGATTTCTCTCGATTCCGGTAATATCTCGTCCTAAATCGTGTACTTTCTTGATCTACACGCACTCCTACACCTTTCTATCTTTTAAACCTTAATTTTTAACCGTGAAATCACTAGATTTCGGGTGTTCTAAGGTGACATCATCATGTGTTCTTCAAGAACTTCATGTTTTGACCTCAACTCACTAAGAACAACTTAAATCTAACCGATTTCCACAAAGATCTTGTAAAAGATCTCGACACAAGTGTGGTGAAAAAGAATTGAAAGATGGATTTAACTTTCTTTCGACTCTTTTTACATTTAAAACACTCAAACCCGGTAGAATCAGGTTCTGATCTAGTCTCCTACTCGCCCTTAGTGTTGCACTGGCTCAGATCTAGATTCTACCCACGCGAATACCGATTTCGGGTTAGTCAAGAACAACCGTCTCGAGCCGGTAACCGGCCGGACTGGGGTGATTCCTGGTCAGGTGGGTCAACTGGGTCGAACGAAGGGTTCTGTTGGCTAACACGTTGTCAAAGTGACTCGACATAACGTCAAACCTACAAGACGACCAAGTGTAGAACGAACAGGACAATCAGAGCGGATTGCCAACCGATCGAATTACCATTCGAACGGATAGGCTACCCGAACGAATTGCCACCCGAACGGATTACACTTGGGTCCCACCTTTAAACAATCTTAATTAAAGTTTGGGTATTGAATGAATTGCAATCTGATCGAACGACCCTTTGAAAGGATTACTCTTCGGATCATGAGATACTAAGACTTTAAACGACTTAACAATTTTCAACATGTTCAATAGCACGAATTGCCATCCGATCGAATTGCCATCCGATCGAATGACACTTATGTAGTGAACTTGTTTTCAATAAGTAACCTCAGCATGAAGTCGCCATCCGAACGAATGACCATTCGAACGAATTGCCATCCGCGCGACTAGTCGTTCGATCGACTGGCTGGAAAGATAGAGATACTTCGTTGTTTCAAAATGCTACAACGAAAACTTCAAAAGTCAAACCATCATACACAAACACATCCTTCTCATAGGAAGAAACAATCCACTCGAATCGTCACTCGACCGGATTACCATCCGATCGAATGACCACCCGAACGGATTGTTACCCGCACGAATTGTTGTTCGATCGAATTACCATCCGAACGAACCCCTATTTGACCCTTTCATACTTTGTGATGTTTTACGAATCGCTTATCATTATGCTACCGAATCTATTTAGGCTAACCGCACTCGCTAAGCGCCTCCTTCAATCCATAATCGTTGTGAGCATACTCGATCCCTTTTTGCTTTAAGCACTTTTGGGTGTTACATACGTTACGAATATTCAAACTACAACTATCACACTACTCAAACTATTTGAACGCTAACCGTTAATGCATGTTATACGTGGCTTATGAATGCTTGTTGTTATGTTTACACATGGAATGATGTCTACCTGCCTTAGCAACGATAGTACTATAGTTTGGACTCAGCACCCGTTCACACGGGGGTTGTTAAGGATCTTTTACTTGCATGGATTACGGTGGTAATCATGTATTGCGAACTGCCTCGGGCAGTCAACCCGCAGTCATTGGTATCGATGGATCTATGTCGATAACTAACGTGCTTCATTTCACTATGTGTACGTGCTGGTTATGCGTAAACGAATTCGAACTCTATATGCTATTATCAAACTTGTATGCTCACCTTTACATTATATGTATTGACTTTTATTTTAACGTATGTGACAGGTGCTTAGGACGCACACTTGGTAGGAAATTGAAGCTAGGATAAAGCTTTAGAGCCCAACAAATAGTTGTCTGTAGTGGTCAAACTAAGGGTCTCTAGAAGCAGATAAACAATTGCTATCTATTTAAATCTGAGTTGTCGGAACAGAATATTTGACTAGATTTATGTCTGTAATAATTATTTGTTGTTTGAGATACGGTATGGGACGTATTATTTAAATTGAATAGTAGTGATAATTGTTATGGAAACATCTGGACAATCTGTTTCGCTCAGTGCCACGCCCCGATGATTCCGCCATCGGTTGGGGTGTGACAACCTAAACCTAAAAGAATAGAAACAAATGCTATAAGTTGAAGCTTAGAGCTCTTTTGAACTTTTGATTTCATGAAATCCATAGCAAGGAGATCCACAAGTGCCATATAAATAAGTATCCCCGCCGATGCAGCATTAAGTACCCCTTGGAGGATAAGAGCAAGGTGGCTATTCTCGTCATATGTGTTTGAGATCCCAATCCCGATCGTAATCCCTATGGGAGTTGTAAGGGAAAATAATATGAAAAATGCTGCCGTTTTCCTGACCTTGAATTTGGCCTACAATATACTACTTTAGAATTGAATATTTTCAGGGAAATTGATAACAAATTAACTAAATAAGAGCTTTAATAGGTACCTCAGTGATGCAACTTCCAAGGCCCATGCCTTCAAACATTTGGTGAAAACTCAAAGCAACAATAAGTGGTTTGATTGTTTTGGGATTGACCGAAACTCCTAACGATATTCCAATTATTACTGAATGTATTACAATCCCAGCTTCCAATACCTTCATCACAATTCTTGATTTTTAGTATAACCAAATAACTATTCGCCTAATGGAAACAAGGTGTTGGATAAGATTTTGCGATTTTAATCAGTGAGGGTTTAATCCTCATGGTGTACAAGTAAGTGTAGTTTATTAGTAGAATTAGGCTATGTATTGTTGATTAACTAAACGCATTGCACCATCACAGCCACGTCACTGTTACATAAGAACTTAACCATTAACTAAATGCTCGTTAATAATGTGTTGTTAACAGAAAAAATAAACTAAGTTAATGGTTTGGACGAAAATGGCAAAAAGTTATAAACCTTGGGGCAATTTGGTACAAAAGTGTCATTTTGGACGAAAATCGAAAACGTGCCCAAACCTCAGGGACGATCTTGGCAATTAAATGTTCCTTTAATTTTTTAGTTATTATTATAATAGTAAGGGTATTTAGGTTATTTCACACTCATTTAAATGTGAAAACTACCCCTCATCCACGTTAGGTAGTGTGCAAAAGTCGAGGACTAGAAGTGTAATTTTAGAAAGATAAGGATTATAGGTGAAATTTCAACAAATCACAGGGACTATCCAGACACTTTTCTCTTATTTAAATACTTAAGGTGTTTAAGACAAGTCGGGTTAGATTATGCTATCTAAATAAGCCACAGTGACACCCCTAACATCGCGTTGGCCAACTCACTAGTATAATATGATGTTTGTAGTAGTGTACTTCAAACCACATTATATTGACCATACTTTATTACATTTACCTATGGGCCTTCAAATTAAGACATCCGAATTTGAAAAATTTGAAATTTCAGATAGTTGATTTAATTATGGAAATCCGTATCCAAAATGTCGGATATCTGAAACTCAGTTCTCAGAAATTTCGAATACGGATTTAGGTAGTTAAAAGGATATACGAAAATATGTAAAAATATTTATTATTTAAGAATTGTTAAAAAATATTTAATATTAAAGAAAACTATTTCGGTTACCCGGTTTATCCGAAACTTTTATAAGTTTTATGCGAAATATACAAAATATCAACAACAACAAAATGTTAACTATTATTTAACAATTTAAAAGAATAATATTTCAGATAATTCAGAAATATCCAAAATATCCAAAGATTTTAAAATTTCTATTGGAATTCGAATCTGAAAATTTCTTATTCGGAATTTTGAATAATTCAGGCCAGGTGTCTGATACCAATTTTTTCACACTTCAACAATGGATATCCCAAACATCCAAAATTTCTAATTCGGAATTTTGGTTAAGTCGAGTTAGGCTTCGAATTCAGATTTCTACACACTCCTAGATTCTACCTCATATAAAAGTACTTAAAAATACAATGTTTTAAAATAACTCAAGCCCACTTGGCCAAAAGAGACATGCAACCTAACCCTAAAAGAATAGAAACAAATGCTATAAGTTGAAGCTTAGAGTTCTTTTGAACTTTTGATTTCATGAAATCCATAGCAAGGAGATCCACAAGTGCCATATAAATAAGTATCCCCGCCGATGCAGCATTAAGTATCCCTTGGAGGATAAGAGCGAGGTGGCTATTCTCGTTATATGTGTTTGAGATCCCAATCCCGATCGCAATCCCTATGGGAGTTGTAAGGGAAAATAATATGAACAATGCTGCCACTTTCCTGACCTTGAATTTGGCCTGCAATATACTACTTTAGAATTGAATATTTTCAGGGAAATTGATAACAAATTAACTAAAAAAGAGTTTTAATAGGTACCTCTGTGATGCAACTTCCAAGACCCATGCCTTCAAACAATTGGTGAAAACTCAAAGCAACAATAAGTGGTTTGATTGTTTTGGGATGGACCGAAACTCCTAATGATATTCCAATTATTACTGAATGTATTACAATCCCAGCTTCCAATACCTTCATCACAATTCTTGATTTTTAGTATAACCAAATAACTATTCGTCTAGTGGAAACAAGGTGTTGGATAAGCTTTTGAGATTTTAACCAGTGAGGGTTTAATCCTCATGGTGTACAAGTTAGTGTAGTTTATTCGTAGAATTAGGCTATGTCTTGTTGATTAACTAAACCCTCTACCACATCACAGCCACGTCACTACATAAGAACTTAACCATTAACTAAATACTCGTTAACAATGTGTTGTTGATTAACTAAACAGCCAATACCAATAACTAAAAAAAAAGAAACAAAAGAAAGGTGGCATGTGATTGGTTGAAACATCTATGGGCCCCACAACCAAACCATCTTCCTCCGTTAACCCATTAACCAAAACCACATTAACGAGGCCTATTAACAACGGTGTTCCCTCCGTTAACGGCTGAGCTGACACATTAATGGCTCAGCTCGTTAACGGACAAAGCATAATCTTATAGAGTGTTTGAGTTTTTGTTATAATTTTTTTTTGGTTAATATCAGAATTAGTGATATAGAAAAAATGCCCAAAGAAGTAGTTAATGTACAAATATTCATTTAACTATTAGTATATTATAAGAAATTAATTAGTTTTAGAACTCAAAGAAAAAAAACGCTTTTTATTTGTTGCCTATTTAAATTCATAAACTTTTACTAAATAGATCTTCATTTCCATAGATGCCACCTTTTGACTAATATTAAAACAATTATAATATTATGCTTATTATTATATTCATGATTTTATGGGTATTTCAAGATTAGTTTTTGTTGAGAAATTCATTCTTTCTGACCAAAAAACAAGCCCAATTACAGTAACGAAAATCTTCATATGTATTTAACATATTTTATAATAATCAATTTTGACCAAACCTCTATTTATATTGAAAAAAAATATGTTATGTTAATAACTATATTTTCCTGAGTAAACACTTCTGAAATATTAACAAAATAAAGCATGCTTGACAAAGTCAAACCTTTAAACACGGGAGGTTTTGGGTTAAAGTCTCATAGATGACACTAATAAAAAAAACCATGCGTGTGTACGTACCACCGACATAACTTTGTGATTGACAAGAACTTCCGACGAGCCATGCGCATGACCATGTTCGGTATGTGTATGAACATGCATATGATCCTCCAACGTGTTGTTATTATAATAACTGGTAATCGCGGTTTCCCCCATCATCACGGGCACTGCAGCCAACATAGCCACAAAATTTGCCAATGGAAAATCACCCCAAGCCGTGTCGCCAAGACAAGGGTTTTCCAAGCTCTCATTAGCGTCTGGAAACACATGAACAAAACCGGTGGCTAAAATAACACCGTCCGCAAAGAATTTTACCAACAAGAAGAAGTCACTCGATTTAAACATCTTCCCAAACAAAGGTATACAAACACCAAGGGCACCCGCGACAAGAATTGAAGCGATGGCGATCAATTTAAATATGAGAGCTTGGGTCTTGTTGGAGTTGTTTAGGTTGCCAGAATCTTCTTCGCATGTACATTCTCCATGAATGCAGATTGGTAAGAGGAAAAGAAGAAACAAGAATTTAACATTCATGGTTTATTGGAGAAGATGAAGAGATATGTGTGATTATTATTAAGGGTGTGTGTGTTATTACAAGTGTGAAGGAGAGATATATGTAGGGGTTGAGGAAGACGAGTAAAACTAGAATTGGTTTGATATGTCGACATTATGAATTTATTGAGTTCCGAAATTTGTCTTTTAACTTTCAGTCAATATTCTCAATAAATACTTTCTTTTTAAAGATGTATGGTTAGGATGTCGCTAACCGGGTTAGTACTTAGCTGTATTTAAAGATAACGCAACTTCTATAAACAACCGACGATACGCTCAAAACGAGCAACAACCGTCCCGAATACAATGGGTTAGTACTTAGTATCACCTAGTTAATGTTAAAATCCCCTTTGCTTAGAATTGAATCCAGAACCTTCAAGTGAAGCAAAACTTCTCACCTCCCCCTTGACCACTAGATCAAGAGATGATTCGTTTCAATCAATAAATACTAATTACTACTCTTTTGATTTCAAATATAAAATTTATGTTTATATATGTTTTCGAAATTCAAATGAAAATTTTAACCTTATTAATTAACTAGTTTCCTAAATGATTATTATGTCGACATTAATATATAACCATTTAAATGACTAAAAATAACATAATAATACTTAAAATAGTTATTCACTACAGTTATAAACTTATTAGACACTAGTTTATAGACCTGCGCATTACACGGCTTGAATAAAGACAATATGTTACGTAAACCCGTGTAACGCATAGACTATAACCTAGTAACTTAGATAATAATAATATAATAATTACGAATAGATAATAATAACAATAGCAATAACAATTTTTCTCATTTGTTCCTGAGTTTTAAAAACAAGAAAACTAATTACAAAAGTTGTGATCAATATGAGAAAAAGCAACCCCCACCCGGAATCCTGATTGTTCGTTTAACACAAAAACCCATTTATAAATTCAAAACACCACATAGACATGGCCTTGGGATTAATGGATTTGATTAATTATCAGAGATAGTTTTTAACATTCACCATGCAATCTAATAATCCGTTTAGTTATACCAATTACCCACCAAATTGCTAACCCGCTAACAATGCAAGGAAGTTGCCAATACGCTTGATAAAATGACAAACAATCCAAGTATAAAGAAACGTTGCACAAATCCAACACCAGTAGTCAAGATTTACCAGTTTAACGAATCCACAAACAAAGTTCAATGAAAAACTATACAATCGTTCATCCGGGCGGGAGCTACAAGTATTTTAGCCACGCATCGTAGTTATTACTGCTTCAAGGTTGATTCGGGAACGATTAAACATCAATAGAAAGCTTGAAAGATGAAAGAATGATGAATAATTCATCCTGGAACTCGTATGTGATGGATGGGACTTGAATAATGAGAATTGGTGATCAATTAACCTATTTTTGGACTTTAAATAATATTTCTCGACGTCAACATCGTCCGCGCGTCGCGGACATATCCCAAAACACCCCCGCGTGTCGTGGGGGTCACCTGCTTGACCGGCACGCTTTTAGTTTGACCGACATTAATTTGCAAACTCAGGCGAGTCGCGGCACGTTCTCAAGACTCTTCCGTGTGTCGCCTATGATATCCAGGTTTGACTTTTTAGTTTTCAGCCATGCATCGACTTGTTGGACCTTTCCTTTCAGCTTTGTTTCCTCGTTAACTCTTGTTAGAACCTGTTTAAGCAACCAAACATCAATGTACAATATATATATATATATATATATATATATATATAGGATTAGGTTCAAACGTGAACAATTTCTCCAGCGTGAACTGATCTGGACCATTGATTATTAGGATCTTGATATTTTAAATGGATGGCATGATTGTAATTATTAGGTTTTTTGATACCATTTAATTAAGCTAATGAGGGTAAATATGTAATCTACATATCATATTGAACAACATCCCATTTATATCTACTTTTACGTTTCAAAATCCCACAAATATCTCTCTCACATATCAAAGCCAACATCAAAGAAAATCCCTTATTAGCTCACAGATCCGTCGCCCAGATCCAGGTCTCACCTTCATCGCCCATCCATCCATCCATCAACCCTTCTTTCCGATCAAACATCTAGGGTTTCTGTTACTAATTTCACAAAAAAACTTGCTTTCCACTGCCTATAGATTCCTTGTTTCGGCGTCTTCAACTGGTTTGATCCGCTTCGATCTCTTCGATACTTGAGTTTGTTGCAGTTCATAGATCAGAAATGGGGGAATTTGTCACTGCAAGGTGACGGCTTAAAAAACAGAGAACCAGTTGTAGAGAGAGAAACAATAAAAAGATTTGGGTTAGTGAGGTGTACGGCGGGGGGGATAGAGAGAGGGCAAGATAGTAATTTTGTTATGCCGGAAAGATTAAAGGTGGTGGCTTTAATGGGGTGTGTTATGTGTTTGTGTAATGCTGATAGAGTTGTTATGTCTATGGCTGTTGTTCCTCTTGCTGCTAAACATGGGTGGAACAGTTCTTTCTTGGGCATTGTGCAGGTAGTATTCAGTATTCAACCCTTTGATTATTATTAGCTTTAAGCTTTTATTATATTTTAAGAAAAAGAATCATTGGTCATGTTTAAATTTGCATAATTGTACTAATTACTTGTTAAAGTATTGATTTTTCAAGTTTAGGTGTGTTGCATATTGAATTGGGTTGTGTTTTAATAGTATAGATTTGGGGTATTTGATTGACTTCTAGACTAACTGTTGTGATATAATGCCACTGTCACCTCGGCTTGTTAACGCTCCACACACCGCCCTGAGGCGCCAAAGATGGATTCGCCAAGCCCATAATGTGCGTTTCCATTGCTATGTGTGGGGGCCACCTAAAATCAACCAATCACTTTTTTTGGTTTTTTTTTATAACTTTTAGTTAAACGACAACGTGATAGTTAAATGGTGAATTAGTTAAAAACCATTGTCTACGTGGCAGTGACGTGGTGGACGGCGTCTTTTGCTTAACGATGAAGATGTTGACGAAAACTCATCGGCGTCTTCCAGGCGTAGCTCCACATTTCAACGGTCAGTTTCTTTATCAACTTAATCTAGTTAGAACACATGTTTTTAAGGCGCTGTACACATGTGTATTCTGATTTTTGCTTGTTTTTAAGGCGCTGTACACATGTGTATTCTGATTTTGCTCTGTTTTTAAGGTGCTGTACACATGTGTATTCTGATTTTGCTCTGTTTTTAAGGCACTGTACACATGTGTATTCTGGTTTTGCTATGTTTTTAATGCGGTGTACACATGTGTATAGCGTCTGTTTTTGTGACATCTCATATTTTTTTTGTGTATTGAATGTGTAAAGTTGTTGATGTACACTTGTGAATTATGCAAAGTACTAATTGCTGAGTTTTTTGTGTTATTATAGGAGACATCGTAAACGAGGAAAGTGGAGATAGAAGGTCCATAAGGATGATTCACGTATGAGGTCGATAAGGATGATTCACGTATGTTTGTTTGCTTGGTCGATAAGGATGATTCAGCATACAACGCGGCGAATAGTTGTAAAAGACTATGTCTTTTTTATTTTTTCGATTATGTTGCGTTTATTGTTTTCACGAAACTGGAACTTGTAATTATATGTTTTTTTTTCGTTTGGCAAACATTATGGAAATTGTTATTTGCTTAATATAAAAGAGTTTTACAGGTTTTTGTTTATATGTATGTATTATGTAGCTAATTACACATATGTACCATGCTGAGTACAAATGTGTACTGTTGAATTATCCAAGTACACATGTGTACACCGTTGAAATATGAAGGTTACGCGGATCTTAAAAATCATAATCCGAATTCTGGTGGTGAAATCTGAAAAGTAAAAATGAAATAAAAGATATTGTGGATAATGAATTTAAAATAGGAAAGATGTAACTTAATTAAATTATTAAAATAATGATTTAAATCTAATTTTTTTATATAATTACAATCATACCCTTAACAACTAGAAAGGAAATCAATGGTCCAGATCAGTTCACGCAGTTCACGCTTAGGAGGTTGTTCACGCTGGAACCCTACCCTATATATATATATATATATATATATATATAGGATAAAGATCCGTTAGGAACCACCCTTTATTGCGAGAACCGCGAGAACCAGTGTGAACACATGGCAATTTTGTAATTATAATATGTTTAATATAAAACACGCTCATTCCTTTTTTTGTCACTGTTCTCCATTTTAGGGTTTCAAGGGGTTTCATCAGTTCACAGTTTTCACAAGTGGCAGAGACCCATTCACGGTGGTTTCACGGCGGAGTAGAGGCGTTCATGGTGGTTTTCATGGCGGCGTTCACATATTTCACGGTGGTGGCAGTCGGCACAGTGTTTACGGTGGCATATAAAGTCTTCTGATTCATCAGGTATCGATCCTCATACATCTATTTATCCTCCTCATACTCTGTTCCTCTTGTAACCCTAATCGTGTCATTCCTCCTACCATTGTTCCTCCTGGAACCCTAATTGTGCCACACTCCTCGATAATTCTGATTGTGTTTCCCTAATTACGAATGGAATACTCGATTACGAATGGATTGGGCTAAAATATTAATACTTAGGTTGGTAGTTCATTGTCTTGGTAAATATAAACGAACCATTTTGACAAAAGCAATGGCCTTGGTGCACCTGTGGTCAACATAGTAATTTGCTAATTCTTGTGATACTAGATTTGGTTAATTAATAAGTACTTTTAGTAAGAACAATGATAAGGGAGATAAACACCCCTGTAGACATCTACTGCTGTAATTAGAAGTCCTAGTTAGGTTGAGTGATTGGATCAACTTGATGCTAGACTGTATTACTGGTTAATTGGTGTCAAATTACCAGATTTGAAGCAATGGTAAGTAGTTTTTTGTACCAGCAATGATTAGGGAAATAAATATGTTTGATTCTCCAAGGTAATCGTGTATGAACACTTCTGTAAATGTCTACTGCTGCAATTAAAAGTATTCGTTAGTTTAGGTGATTGGATAATTATGTTGCTCAAAGTTAGACACCCCTATAGACAATTTTTGCCCATGTTACCCTCCATTAATGATGGTATCTCATTTTGTTTTACCTTTAAACTTAGGAGATACTTGTGATATTCTTTATTTTTCTTAGGTATCTTTTTTTTATCACCTAGACATATGCACCAAATTATCCAAATCTGATGACTGATGCTGTGTACATTGGCTTAGTAGTTCCATAGGGTATTCTATCAGCTGCTCTTCATTAGATAAAAATAACCTTTTAAAGTTTATGTAACACTAATAAATAATAAAATGTTTGTGTTAAGCCACCCGCGAAATTCGCGGGTTCTTAGACTAGTATATGATATATGATTATGTTCTTACTGCAATAATACCGATTATAATACGAATTTTGGAGCACTACCCTCAATTATATGACGAAATTGAAATGTTTGATGGTAAAATCGATATGACGAACATTTTATGGTGTATCGTTATCGCTACTGATGTAATCGAGACGAAGACGACGAAGACGAAATACAGAGAACTGCTAATGCTTGAGAACTGCTGATGTAATTCGAGTGTCAGACGTGATTCTTGTATAAATACACCATTTTGCACATGTGCAGCACTTTACCATTACCCTATAACCATCACCAATAATCTACATCCTGCACATGTGCAGCACGTTACCATTATCCTATAATCATCACCAATAATCTGGTTATCATTTATACAACATTCTTACACATAACATTTACCTTATTAAATATCACTTTTTACCATTTCTTTATTCACTTTTTAACATTCTTTCTATATTTTCAGGAACATTCATACACAATGAAGCTGCTACCATTGCTGCTGGAATTCCGTACCCCCCAACGATGAAACCAATTCTTATTCCGATGATGATAATGATACTAATGAAGATACATATGATGATTCTGAATACCCTTCACATACAAATGTACATGAACAACCCCTTAGACGTTTATCCAGACGTCATAATGCACCCAACCATCAAAAATTTGATTAAGTTCGTCGTCAAAATATTGATCATTTTGTTTTATTATTCGTTTTACATTTAATCTAAACTGTTTACATTCAAGTTGCTCACCTACGTTGAACTGTTGTTTACACTTAATTTGAAACGTCTGCGTTCATTTCGATTATGTTAAATTACTGTTTACATTCAATTTGACCTACGCGTTTACGTTGAACTACTTGGTTAAACATCATTTAAACTATGTATTCCGATATTATGATTACAAATTCCGATGTTAATGATTGCACTTGCACTGTTTATGATTGCACTTGCACGGGTGATACTTTTTTTTATCACTCACATTGTTATTGTTTCTACCAATGCACATGTGCATACATGAATATTTTACATACATATAACCCGTTTCCTTTACACATACATCAACATATGTAATGTGGTACCCCATACATAATAGGGTACCACATACGTAATATCATATGAACAAATATACAATATCTTAAAAAATACATATATTCATTACTACCATGTTTATTGTTTTTTATTAATACACAGGTGCATTACCAACATTAACACACTATCACACAACTTTTGTATAACAAGTAAATATAACACCCTTATCATAAGGAATCACATAATCCGAAGAACAATCGTTATTACACATATGCATCACCAGCATATACTATACTAAACAAAATATGACATCCTAAATTAACAAATGTCACCATTCGTAATACATTATACAATACCAATATGTATGTTATATCAAACTTTGCACATGTGCAATACCAACATTACCTCTACCAAACAACATAATACATCATATATTAAAAGACATGATCATCCGTATTGCATGTCCACAAACTACCTACACACAACATTCGCTTTAGTTCACAACCTCACACCTTCTGCTCTTCTTTCCAATTTCGATGCATCTTCCAACACTCCTCATGTTTCAATGCATCTTCGTCTATCGTTTTCCGATAATTTTTCATCCGTCAACCTATTAATCAAATACATCCTTGTTGTCAATCCATGAGCAGTTTCAAATATTTTTTTCCTGCATACATTACATCAATTATTTCATGTATGCACATGTGCAGTAATCATATTACATACAATATGTGCAATGCTTATGTTTTAAGGTAATAATGCACGTTTGCATATGCCGTAATACATTCATATTAACTTAATCTGACAAAATATGCACAAGTGCATAACTATGCACATGTGCATTAACATGACTGACCTTATCAACAGGTTTGTTTCAATAAAAAAATTAACCCTTACCAAATCAAAATTCGTATGACCACCAATCATATTTAACATCAATTGGTAACAAAACTATTATGACAAACTATGCACATGTGCATAACTTTTTTTTTTAATGCAAATGTTATTCATGGAAGCTAACCTCCAAAACAGAGGCGGTCGAACCAACCACTACAGCAAATCGAAAAACAACAACTCAACACAAGAACCTAAAGACCGAAAACGAGCAGCTACCTTATATCGAACCTACACCATTTTTCCCAACTCACGGACCTATGTTTGGACCGATTCTTATACCATAAAAAAACCGACGGACTTAATATTACGGATAATATCTCCGGGAACCTTTTATTGTTCCTGGCTAACCATATACACCAATTTGTCACGAACATAATGCCATATAAAGCTTCTTTCACTTCTCTATCCAGATTGTAAAACTTAGAGGCAATTACGATATCTTTAGCTGAAAACAGAATAAAAGGACTCACCTTGCACCACTAGCTGATGTGATACCGGACAATTTACGCTACCCTGCACGAACAAAGAAGGTGTTCAGCTGTTTCATCGCCATCTTCACACAGACAACATTTCACGTCTCCGCCCCAACAGTTCCGATCCCAGAGTGAAGTCAGCGTGGGAATACGATCTAAAACCTCCCTCCAAACAAAAATATTGCATTTTTTGGGACCCATTTCGACCATTTCACAACGTGCCTGCTGCTGAAATCGGAGCCGCTATACAGGAAGTTCTTGACAGCATTGACTGAAAAATCAGAGTCATTACCTCCCAACCATTCCCAACCATCTTTGCCATCGGACAAAGTGACATTATCGAGGAGCCCGATCAACTAGTGCCATTACAGTAATTATTCGGCAGAGCTTGGGTTTCTCGACAAATTCCAAACCCCCATAAAGTTTATATTATCCTGATTGTACTGGTCCGCCACCAGTCGCCGTTTCTCTTGTTCCATTCTAAATATATTTGGGAAACGGGTTTTGTGCATAATTATGCACATGTGCATTAACATGACTGGCCTTGTTAGCATATTATGACAAACCATGCACATCATATTCAACCATGAGTTACAGGTTCATATAACTTCATAATATAATTGATTACATAATAATATAACTATATAACTGTATGTCGTAACAAAAAAACAACACCAAAATAACAATACATACAAATTATATATCATTTATGAATAAATAATTGAGATTAGTATTCAAATTAATGTGCATATTAACAAACTATGACAATTTATGCATACGTGCATAACTATATAAAACACAAAATCACCTTATTATATTGATTTATTAAGTGAATCCTATTCAAATTTTTGTAGACGTTAACATACTATTACGTTTTATGCACATGTGCATAACTATGTATCACACACCACATTGTCTTATTTAGTGTAATCGTAAATTGTCAAACTTTGCACATGTGCATAACTGTATAGAACATAAAATTAGTTTATTCATGTTCCGTATAAACCTATTATGTATAAGCCTGTTATGTCGTGTTAATGCACATGTGCATTAACTGTATATATCATAAAATTATCTTATTATCCTGTTTCGTATAAGCCTATTTTGCCTTTTCTGTATAAGCCTATTCTGTCGTGTTAATGCACATGTGCATTAACACCACATAACTTGTCGACAGTCATAATTCAGTACTAAAACCCTATCATTTACCAAATCAACTTCTGTGTTGCCAATAATATCCAACATTAAGCATATAACATCATTATTTAATAAAAAAAATACATAAAACAACACATCAGAATCACATTACACATAGTTCATCATAACATTAGCCCTTCTGTTCACTCAAAAATCTACATTAACTGTATATATATCATAAAATTATCTTATTATCCTGTTTCGTATAAGCCTATTCTGCCTTTTCTGTATAAGCCTATTCTGTCGTGTTAATGCACATGTGCATTAACACCACATAACTTGTCGACAGTCATAATTCAGTACTAAAACCCTATCATTTACCAAATCAACTTCCGTGTTGCCAATCATATCCAACATTATGCATATAACAGCATTCTTTAATAAAAAATACAGAAAACAACACATCAGAATCACATTACACATAGTTCGTCACAACATTAGCCCTTCTGTTCACTAAAAATCATATATATACCACGATTTTCAATAATTCATTTATGAAACAACTGTTTAAATGTAATAACCACATAATAACATGTCTGAATCGACTGTTGATAGTTGTTTTATCATATACGAGTACAAAACAAGGTGTATGAACTTACAATTTCACGGAACGGTGCAACAGAGGATCGATAGTCCATTGGATGACTTGTGTTCTTCCGATTATCCCTATCTGTGCATTGCGATCGTTTTGCCCTAATTTAGACTGGAATACAAATGTGCAACCGGTGATTATGTTGTTAATGCACTGATATATACTAATTTTGATGACGAATACATGATGAATTATAAGATCGAAATGATGAATTTTGGGGGATTTGGAGTGTGACGTGAACTGAGCTGATGAATTGTGTAGAGATTGGATCTGAGATGATGAATGGATGTGAACTGAATATAAATGATGGTTTAATCTGATGTTTGAAGTCCAGGAGGAGGAGAGGCAGCTGATTTAATTTTTATTATGTATTTACAATAATGCCATGTGTTCACATTGGTTCTCGCGGTTCTCGCAATAAAGGTGGTTCTCGCATGAACCCTACCCTATATATATATATATATATATATATATATATATATATATAAACACATATGATTTACTATGTTTAACGCGCTAAAACTGACACGAATTATTATAAATTACTACATATTTGAACCCGACATCACATCCCCACACTTTTCTTTTTTCGTCCCGAAAAAATTATATGCAATGGAATCACAATTAGAAACATCGGCATTCAATATATTCGTTTAATTATTAACAAATCAAATCACATGTTAACCAAGATTGCAGGTGTATGATCCACCTAAACCCAACCGCCAGCTTCCGAGCCCTTATTCACGATTCATTTAAGTTCAATTCATTATAGTCATCTATGGATCTCACACTCAAAAGACTACAACGCCACCTAATCCTGTTTCAAGCTTATAGGTTAAAAGATAAATAATCTATCGTCTTATATATAAAAACTCTTATGCTATTCCGATTAAACTTATGATGGATAACGGATGATATTGCGAGCTTTTCATGCTTTTGTATACGATCAACTTAGCAGACATACCCCACCCGAGTCACCATCCCAGTGGTTAATGCCATAAGTCTCACTTATTTATTTTTCTTTTTCTAACTCCACCTAGAGGGTATGTACCACATAAGTCAATATCCCCGTGACAATACCATAGATTTCGTCAATACACACTAGCTCAAATGGATGGATGGAATATTTTTTTTTCGGGCGCCACACGGTTTCGGATTTATTTTCACAAAAAGAAACAGATGTGCCAATTTAATCGGAAAACTTATAAGTTTTTTACTTATGGCGTACCTCTTATACTCTCCACAGTTTCAGCTTTGCCAGGTGAGAACCCACAAGATTCCTAATTTAATGTATTTTATATCAATCCTAAAGAACTCTTAAACTGGCTGGGCCTACCCGCATATCCTAAATTAGACGTGTGACCGACCGTTTATTATCTCATATATATAGTAATCAAATGCCAATGATCCAATTATACCTATCATTTTCCATTTATTGCAAAAACTCCTCGAAACATTTTCTTTTTTTCAATTTTTTACGACGACACGACTAAGACACAACTACATAAACGTAGTCTCCCCTCCCCACACTTATTTCCTTCATTGTCCTCAATGGAGCGAGAAACTATCTACGACAAAAAATATCGACTCAACCCGAAACAAAAATACAAACAAAAGAAATAAAAGAGAAGTAAAATGGAACAGACTCCCATGATTTTCCTTTTTATCCGCACTCGTCTAATTCCAAGCCTTCCAAAATGTCACGGGTCCTTTAGTCGCACTCCAAGCTAATATCCTGAACCGTTTAAACACATTCTAGCAACATCATCAACATAACTATATCATATATATCAAATAGCCCAACCGGATCACCCTTACATTTTCCCCAAAAATATCAAGTATCAGATTTAAGTACAGACCATCATCATTAAGATAACAAAATAAAGGGAAAAAAATACACATTAACCCAAAATTTCTGGTGGCTGACGTTGCTAGAACAACCTACTCCTCTTCTCCAGTCTCTTTACCTGCATCTACATCCTCCATCTGCTCATCACCCCCAGCTGACTGACCAGACCCCCAGCTGACTGACCAGACTGATGTGGCGAAAACCAATCCGGTATAGCAATCTGCTGCAGCTCCATCATGTATCTCATCATGTTCGACTGCATCACAAACATGTCAACCATAGTATCATAAACCGTCTCCAAAGTCAATGGACCGGGTCGTGGTGACCTCAACGGGTGTTGTGGTCCTGGTCGCTCAACTCGGGGAACAAAAACATGTCGCCTCGTACGATGCCTCGCCTGCATGGCCTCAGCTGCAGGCGTTCCCCCAGGTGGCAACAACGCCAAAAACTTGACGTGTCGGAGAATGTACGGATTTTTAACTTATTTTTAGTACCCTTTTTTTTACTCTTTAATCAAGCTTTAAATTTATAAAACACTATATAAAACTATCACTCTCTACAACACGTTAGGGCAAGTGCACCTATCCTTGGCGTAGATACCGAGGTCGTCCAAGGACATAAGAGCTTTTAATACCGAAATATCGTCGACGTCTAATCTAACCAAATGTAGAGATTTTTTTTTGTTTTTAAATAAATAAAAATATAGAAACAAAATAAATAAAACAGATAGACAAGATAGAATCACTTGGATCCGACTCATCATTTATGTATCCTTTGATGATTTCCTCGCTTTGGGTTTTTTAAGAGATTAATTTAGTTATTGTGACATGTCCCTCTTTTGGAGGCAACGCTACCCTCAACCATATTGGTCTGGGTCAGCAGGGATACAGTCCTGCAAGACCGGATTATTGAAAGATAATTAAGTAAGTTATTAATGCAAAAAGTAGCATGTCCCTCTTTTGGAGGCAACGCTACCCTCGGCGTCAAAAACTTGACGTGTCGTAGGTGAGAATGGTCATAAATCATAATATGTTGAATTACATGCAACCGTTTTATAGGTGGCTATGTAGACTTCGTGTAATATACAAAAGAGTAGTGGTAGTGTAATAATCAAAACATTAAGTCGTATGAAACATAAAGCTGAAGTCCTGGACATCCCCTAAAGAACAACCACAATCCTACTGAATAACAACAAAAAGTAGCTGATTATCCCAACACTTGGTGCAACTAAAGCATCTATGTCGTCTTTGTTCGATGTCTTCCCACCATTTGCAAAAAAAGTTCCTTACATGTTTCTGCTACCAAAAGGTGGGCTCTGTTTGCTACAACCCTGTTCCAAAAAACTTGCTTTTCTTCTTTTGTTATCATATACAATGATTTGTTCATAATGCCTAAAAATATAGCGATAAATGATTAGCATAAACAATTTATATTAGTTATACCAAATTTTTAAATAACACAACATGATTATGTTTTTACAACATATAACTAATCTCCATCAACAAAAAAGGAGGCTACAAGTCTACCAGCCATATATTGTAATATTAAAACAAAGGTTACAAGTTTACATGTTTTTCTTTCTCTTATATTCCTTTCGTTTTAGTTTCTATTGCTTTCATTTTTTTACTTTTAAGAAAATTCGGGTGTAAAAAGAACTAGAAATCTTACAACATCTCTCCGTATTTCCTCAAGCTCTTTAGAAGATTTTGCAGAGAACTTCTCTTCATAGTACCTCTCTTTCCACCCGGGCACTCCCAGTTTCGTCTAATATCAAGAAAATATTAAAGATAAGTAATTCACTCATCGTAAACAAAAAATATAGACTTTCTATGCATCTCTAATCACCTTATCTCCGTCTGGCTCGTCAGAATAAAAGTATCAGATTTCTCACGATGTATCTCCTTCAGTTTTGTTTTCAGTTCTGCTTTGTTGTCAAGTATCTAGAAATTAGTAACAGTTAAGACAATAAAATCTCTTATCCACCACATATAAAAAAAGTTCTCCAGTTTAGATTTGCGGGAAACATATATAATCTCTTTCGAAGCTACACTCAACTTGCAGCACCAATAGTAGACTTGGAAGAGCTATGCACAAGTTTTTGGGGTCAGAGTGGCTCGGGTAGCCTTTGATTGGTATGGTGATGGTGAAGGCCCAGAATCAAGTCATGAGCCATGAAACCACCAAACTGCAACTAATGATTTAGGTTCTGATTCTAGTCTAGCATCAACTCCTATTGCTTTTTAAGATTTCGCTTGAGCTTTGTCTCGTTTTATCCTCTCGCCTTGCCTCTGAACAAAACGTTTAAGAAGTAGACATTAAAACGGTTCAACCTTTTCAAAAACGTATTAATATATAAATCATGTTTTTTAACCTGATGCAACCTCTATACTATAAGAAAGAAAATCAATATAAACATATAACAAAAGATAGTCACCTTGCTTCCATTAGTTAGATACCTGTTCAAGGTCCTGAACTCCTTTTTATATACGTGTAAAAGTAAAGGTCACGCCCGCTCAAAGGCGGAAGCGCGAGGTGTGATCGTGATTGATTCTCATTGTATACGAATAAGTAAACATACTACATGAATAAAACAACTCCAAATGCCATTCATAGATTCATGTTTCAAACATAAGTTAAGTAAAGTGTTTATATCACTTTCAAAAGATAACAAGTTTAAAAGTTTACCTCAAATTTCAAAATTCTAAATGTTCAAGGATTTACTCCTCATGTCACCGCAAAGGGGCGTGATATGATAATAAATCCTACAAAAGTGGCATGGAGTGTAGACACATGACTTCTTGAAACGTAAACCCGCAAAGCTTCCATTAACTTCCTAAAATACATGTAAGTTTGAAAAATTGTCAACAAAGTTGGTGTGAATTCGTGCAGTTAATTTGTATAAAATGTATGAGTTGTATTTGTATGAAATTTGGTATGTAATTGTAAAAATGAGATAAGTTGTAAATTGTAAATGTAAATGTAAGGAAATCAAGATCGCTAATGTTTAGCTAGGACATTAACATGTGTGATGACATAGGAAGCATCCAAACCTAGGCAATTTATACATCGATTACCCTTCGACTGTGACCCAAAAGCACTCTTCCGTGTGGGTCAATGTGGACCAAGAGTGAGGCTGCCAATACCTGCTAGATCTAACCTTTTGCTCCTTGGTCTAAATTTAGATTAATGGTGCTTACATATACCCTACTCGCACATGATCTATTGTATCATTCCTTAGTTTTTAACATACCATTGTACATGTATTTTGCCCAAAGTTTTGAAAACAAGAAAATGTTTAAAAGTGGGGACATGAACTCACTGTTTTGCGTCTTCGTGCGTCTTAAACTTCACCGGTCCCTTCTTGGTTTGCGAGGTAACCTATAAGTGTTCTACATATGTTAATCATATAAACTTATGATTTACTATGTATAAGTTGTCCATCTTGTTTTATGTATTTGTTTTGTTTTAGATGTACATGTTCTTGAATTGTTAATATATATTTTTACAAATATATATATATAGTTTTGTATACTTGTGAGTTATGTTAACGAATTTAGTTCTTATTGTGGCTTCGTGCCTTGCACGAGTAAGATGTGCATGTCCGAGACATGTGTGGGTCGTGCCCATCATAGTCGGGTCTCACCCGTTCGTCGCGTTATCAATAATTTAAATTGTGTTTTGTATTTATATATTTTATTCTCAAATAAATATATATATTGAATTTAAATGCGATAAGTGTTAAAAATAATATATTTTTAACTTGTCCTCATATACTTATATTTGTATTATTTTCCAAAAAATTATAAGTGATTTGTTAAATAATATTTTATTTCTAAGTATAAGTATCCTTCAAATCTTACCAAATGTATACTTAGGCAAGTATCATGTATTGAGTATTAGATGTCAAAAATCACATCTTATGGTTTTTATATTTTCCGAAATTATATTTTTTTAAAATAATATATTTTTAAGGCTTGTTCGAAATACATATATAGAAACGGGATCAGGAGAAAACGCTCAAAAGTGTGAGAACGGTGAGAACGCATCCTGGCCCAACACGTGTCACGCGGCTTAGAGAAGGGCGGAGGGGCTTTTTTGTCATTTTATCTTCTGCTTTTCTAGTTCCGCTTTTCCCAATATTTGTTTTATTTTTTGGGGTTTAAGATTTTTGGCGTTAACCAAATTCAATAATTAATGGCGTTTAATGGTTTCATCGTATTAACATTTTGGCGTTTATAGCGTTTTTCAAATCGTATGCCATTGCAACCCCAGGGTGGTCAGGAATCTATCTGAATGACATTTTTTCAAGGCATTTTAAACAAGATGACCCATTGTTCTATTATTTTTTATATACATTTTGGCGTTTGTGGTAACTTATCGTTTTACAATTGTAAGATTATATCACAACCACAGGGAAAAAAATAGAAGCGAAGAAAATAAATTAAAAATCATAATCGGGTCTCTCTTCACAATCTTCAATGTCATCGGTCTCTCTCTTCTTTAATAGTACAAGAACTGCCACCAAATATATGGCGTTTTATGTAAAACTTAACAAACTCATCGGTTTGTTTATTTTGCCTACTCGACTGTTGAAGTGGCTTTTTGTGGATGTTTGGGTACATAGATCTATGACGTGTGGGTGGGTTTTTCGCTTTTTCTTCATCGTCATCTTTATCTTTATAATCATGGCACTCTTCAGTGTCATTGATCTATTTTCCTCATACAAGCCTTATCCAAGAAAAAAGAACACAAAATGACATTCGATTGTCATCAGTATCTTTTTATTGTAGAATTGTCCATCTCATGCAGCAAAAACTTTCTGAGTTGCTCCTCTCAGCTAACAATCCATTCAGTGAAACTTCACGAAGAACAATACTGAATATCCAGGATAGCATATTAGCCATATTTGATTTTTGGGCGTTTTGCAGTGAGTGGTATTTAGTAGTATTTTGGCGTTTGTTTTTTTTTGTTTGAGTAAATGGTAGTTGCTCAGAGTTATTATTTTATAGGATTTCTTTTGGCGGCGTAGGTTAGGCGGTGCATTATTATAATAAAGTATTCGCCGTTTCAGTTACTGTTTGTAATTATTGTTTTTGATAAGCTTTTTTCTCTGAAGTCTGTAACACGTCCCGTCTTTCAAGTTTGGCGTTTTAGATTCTAATATAATAACTTTCCGTCTCTTCATTTTTACGGTTTTGTAATTACTGTTTCTAGTTACATTTTCAAGTTTGCTTTTTTTTTTTGGGGGGGGGGGGGGGTTTATAATACTTTTTCAAAGTAATTTTATTATAGTTTGGGAGTTTTGGGGGGCGTTTTACGGGATGATAGTGTTTAAACAAGCATTTTGGCTATTTTGGCGTTTTTATTATATATGGCGTTTTTATTATATAACAATCAACTGAAAAAGAAAATAAAAAAATAATATATAAACAATTGATCTTCCAAATCTTCACTGTCACCAGTCTCTTTCTTCTTTTTTGAATCATCTTAACTGGCCGGTTCGACTTTCGTATGATTCATTTTGTTTTTTTTTTCAAGTAGTTTTTTTGTCGCCGTTTGGAAGAATAAAGTGTGACATCAGCCTCTTTTTCTTGAAGATTTGTCCATCTCATGCAGCAAAATGTTATTGAGTTTAGACCCTTCATCCAACAATCTTGAATTATCCAATGAACGATTTTTGATTTTTTAACTTTTTTGGTGTTTTACCGATAAAAAGAACGCCACCAAATAAAAGCACCTTAAATCTCAAATTTTGATCATGCTAAAATCAATAATGTTTTGTTGTATGAGATGGACAACATTATTAATCCTCGGTTAAGAAAGATAACTGACAATGTTGTCCACCCCATACAGCTAAACTTTATTGACAACAAACCTCAATAATGTTTTTTTATGTTTTGGTGTTATAAATTGGATGGAAGTTGAGGATAAGTCAATAAGATTTTACTCAATGAAATGGACAATATCCTCACTTAAGGATTTTGTCCATTTCATTGAGTGAAATCTTACAGACAACCAAACTGAATTTCAAAAAAATGTTTTGGGTTAGAAGATATTTGATGTTTGGGTTTTTTGGCGTTTCTAAGGCGTATGGGATATATTAAATATGGCGTTTGGGGTTTTGTGTGTGTTTTTAATTGAAGGTCTGAGATGTTGTATATATAGGATTTTTTGGCGGTTTTTTTAGGCGGGATTTTACTATAATTAAGTTTGGCGTTTTATATCTAATGGCGTGAAGGGGTAAGGTCCCAAAAACCTCATATCAAGTAATTGGGACCATACCACAACCTCGTCTTTTAACCCTCTTTAGACCTTGCGCGGCCGCGCACTGATCCTACAAAGAGAGTTTAGAAGAAAAACATCAGACAACACCTGCGCACTAAAAGGAAAATTATAAGTCCTTGCGCCGATTCTCCATAACAAAGGGATAAAAATCCCAGCAAGCACTCCCGCTTAAATAATACCCAGACTTGGATATTATTTATTAAACTGATACCACATGATAAGGAGTCACATCGGATTATGGCAATAATCTTCTAGAAGACTCAATCGTGCACCACCAGATGGTTATAACCGTCTGGGACACGTGTCATCATCCCAGGCCACCCTGAAATCACGATGATGGCATGGAATTGGAGAGAAACCTCCACTTGCCCACTTTCCACGTGGCAACACCCCAGCCGTTGATCTAAATGGCGATCCGTGTGCTTTCACATCAGATCAAGAAGATTAACGGGGAAGGAAATAACCGCTTATGGAGTTAGTATCTTCCGTTAACATTTCAATAACAGGTTTTCCCGCCCAAACTCCCGGCTATAAATATGAGAGTAATTCAGGTATGAACTTCAAGTTACATTCACTTCACCAATACTTCTTCTTCTTCTTCTTCTTCTTCTTCAAAAACACATACTTATTCTCACGCCGGAGTGTGGTCACAGAGAGAACCTCATTCTCCCCGTGACGAGACTAACGGTGTTCTGTTTTGCAGTATTCGTTGGAGAAGAAGGACAGTCCCTTTAAAACAAACGAGAGAGAACCAACCCTTTTTATGCAGAACCTAACCCCCTGGATAATTTGATTCCGGTCATTTATCCAGTGTTTCTTCATGGCGTTTTTACTTAGAATGGTGTGTGATTTTTGTTTTTGGCGTTTTATTTCATGAGATGGCGTTTTGTGTGGAGAAGTCAAAAGACCCTTTTACCCTTAATGAAGCGCGTCCACGTAATAAAATTGATGTTATTTACGAAAACGCCACCGCGCCAATCTAGTCCATAGATTGTTTTGATCGGACGATCCATAAGCGTTCTCACCGTTCTCACACTTTTGAGCGTTTTCTCTAAATCCCGACCCTATATATATATATATATATAGTGTCGGGATCAGGAGAAAACGCTCAAAAGTGTGAGAACGCATCCTGGCCCAACACATGGCACGCGATATAATTAGGACGTATGGGCTTTTTTGTCATTTTATCTTCCGTTTTTCCAATTCCGCTTTTCACAATATTGATTTATCTTTGGGGTTTAAGATTTTTTGGCGTTAACCAAATTCAATAATTATATGGCGTTTTAATGGTTTCATTGTATTAATATAATGGCGTTTATGGCGTTTTTCAAATCGTATGCCATTGGAACTGTCACACCCCCAAAATCCACATGCGGAGTATCACCGCTTGGAGGCGTGACTGACCAAGATCCAGCCACCAATCATATTGAACAAGCATGTAAGTAATTATAAAAATACAACCAATACAATTGGTGTCCAAACAAAACATAGTTTAAGTTGCAAGCGGAAGCATAACGATTAAATCCAAAACAAAATATAAGTTCAAATGTTTCAATGTTTAACATTGCACACAATTGTCCACGTCCCACAACGACTCTTCCCCATGCAAGCTCCAGCTAAGTACCTATTGACCTGCAAAGCATGTAGTAACCAGTCAACAACAAAGTTGAGCGAGTTCACAGTTGGGTATTTGTTTTAAGTTGTTCCAAAAACAGTTTCCTTTAACTAGCATCCCTGCCGTGGGGGTTACCCCATAGTTGAAAACGTGATTTGTTTATCCCATTTACTCTGGCAATCCAGCCGTGGGGGCTACCCCAGGTTTACTTATCTGGCCCTTCGGTCGTGGGGGATACCCCATATTTAATTATCTGGCTCTTCGGCCGTGGGGGATACCCCATGTATATACTACTAGACTCGTTACCATATCGACTGCTGACTGTAGTCATGTTTATGTGCCCTGAACTGTCAATGTCTATCATCATTGACGTGCCCAGATCCATTAGTTCACGCCCGTCCTCTGCGGTACGGTGTGAGGCTTGTCAGACCTAAATAGCGTTATCTAGCTAATGACCTGCTCGCCATTGGCCCGGCGATTAAGTCGACATAAAAAGGAGGGACTTCGTGATAGAGTTTTGGTCTAGTGAAATTTAACTGTCCATGAGGACGAGGAATTATGTTCCTGAACCCGTACTGTCCTACCCAAGAAGGACGAGGAATCCATATTCCTTAACCCATTCCCAACCCCTGGGAATCCCATGCTTTGTAGAAAGCGTGAACTCACCTTAGGTTAGCTCGGCAGATAAGTAAAGGTCAATTGAGCTGCTAGAGGTCAACTACGTCCTAACATGGTTACCATACAAGTCAGGTCTAGGTTCAAGTAGCGCACGTATGTTTACACATAAGCTAACAGGTTACGAACATGTATTAATCATGGCAACACATTAAACATGTTAGACGAAACAGTAAACACATAAAACCCAACTTGTGCGATCAGGATGTATTGGGTTGAGGTAATCGTACAACCCAATAACATCTTGTGCGAGTGACCGGCCCAAAATAAATAAACAGTCCAGCATGTAAACGGTCCAAACAATTAAACATGAGACTTGTGCGATTCACTAAATGAAACCCAAAGATACCCGGCCCAAATAACATAAGCAATCCAACAAAAATACGGTCCAACAAATAAACATAAGTCTTGTGCGATCCGGATGGTCTTGTGCGACTGACCAGTCCTTGTGCGATTGGGATTGGGCTTTGAGGCCCAACCGTGTAACAATTTGTGTATGGCCCAAGCCTTGTGCAATCGGCACTATCTTGTGCGATCCACAAGGTCTTGTGCGATCATGCAGATGCTGTGTTGTACATTGTGTTTGATCAGTTGCACTTTATGACTTGTGCGACTGTGTTGTGCGACCAAACACTTGTGCGATTGAGCTCTTGTGCGATCAGATCAGGTCTTGTGTGACCTGATCTTGTGCGACCGAGAGAGCTTGTGCGACCGGTTAACTAACTCCCTTGATTCGTGCAGTAGTTACAATCACTCAAATAGTTTCCAAATTTCCATTAAATCAATTAATACTAACAGTTTCTAAACCCAACCAAAATCGATCAAACAAAGGTTTTATCATCAATTCTCTAAGAACACTAATGAATAATTTATGAACAATAATCATAGCCCTTAAACTTAATAACATGATTCATGTTCTTGATTATTAGCATTCATACTCATAACAATATATTAATCATCCGAAACACATCACAGCCGGTCATCATGCATTCGACCCTAAATCATCAATAGCACCATTCGATTATCAAACCCTATATGATTCGTACACACTATACATGTGAGCCGATTTTATGAACATTAACATTAACAGTTTACATCATCATCAATCATATATCAATACTACATCATCATGTAAAGCATATATAGTACAACATCATACAATCATGAAAGTAATAGTTAAAACACTAACCGGTTAGAGAAAGAACAAGGATTGATCCGAATAGAAAACTTCGAGAGATGAGTATGCTTGTCGTCGGCTTCGAGAGAGAGAAAGAGAGAGAGTAGGGTTTTTGTGTGTGTTGTGCTTTGCAAGTAATGAGGAGTATACCCTTTCTCCTAAGTGTTATGCGTGTAAAAGAGAGTGGGCCGAACCCATCATGGGCTGCCCTTGATCCGAATACAAAGAGTGTTGCCCGAATGGCTTGTGCGATCGGGTTGTGTTGTGCGTTTGGGCTCGTTTATATACATACATACATTACACAAAACACATATCAAACATAACATTTCATTAATCATCAAAGTTCATGCAATCACATAGTGTTCAAACACGCTACTCTTAGCACAAAGATAGGTTCTGAAATACGACTTGTCACATTATCCCCAAGTTGAAAGAAATTTCGTCCCGAAATTTGGTAAGTACTCATTGAGGAAGCTAGTTAAGTTGCATGGTTTTCCTGGGGTGTCACATCCCCCCCCCCCGGTTGATCTGGAATTTCGTCCCGAAATTCCGTAGTAGCTTCAGCCTCAGTAGTGGTTGTACTGTTTTCGAATAGTTGGGGATACTTTTGTTTCATTTGGTCTTCGCGTTCCCAGGTGAACTCTGGGCCATGACGGGAGTTCCAACGAACTCGAACGAGAGGTATTCTAGTACGCTTGAGAACCTTCACATCTCGGTCAGTAATCTCTACTGGTTCCTCGACGAATCGCAACTGATTGTCGATAGTGAGCTCCTTCAAAGGAACTATGAGGGTCTCATCTGACAGACACTTCTTCAGATTCGACACGTGGAAAACGTTGTGAACTCCACTGAGTTCTGTTGGTAGGTTCAGTTTGTAGGCCACCTTGCCTATTTTCTCTATGATTTCAAAAGGTCTGACGTATCGCGGGTTAAGTTTGCCTCGTTTGCCAAAACGAACCACACCCTTCCAGGGTGAAACTTTGAGTAACACTTGATCCCCAACCTGGAACTCGAGTGGTTTCCTGCCCTTATCGGCGTAGCTTTTCTGATGGTCACGAGCTGCCGCCATTCGTTGTCGTATTTGAGCAATCCTTTATGTTGTGTCTACCACAAGTTCTGGGCCAGTGATCTGACTATCCCCCACCTCTGCCCAACAAAGAGGTGATCGGCATTTACGCCCGTACAATGTCTCAAATGGAGCAGCCTGAATGCTGGTGTGGTAACTGTTATTATACGAGAACTCCACTAATGGGAGATGCTTTTCCCAGCCGTTGCTAAAATCGATAACACATGCACGAAGCATGTCTTCAAGGGTCTGGATGGTGCGTTCAGACTGCCCATCCGTTTGTGGGTGATAAGCTGTGCTCATATCTAAACGTGAGCCAAAGGACTTATGCATTGCTTGCCACAATTCAGAAGTAAAACGTGCATCACAATCAGAGATAATAGAGGTGGGCACCCCGTGCCTTGAGACAACTTCCTTAAGATAAACGTCTGCTAAAGTGGAGAACTTATCCGTTTCCTTGATAGCCAAGAAGTGTGCAGACTTTGTGAGTCAATCCACGATCGCCCAAATAGTATCATTTCCACGCTGAGACCTAGGCAGGCCAGTAAGGAAATCCATGGAAATTTGCTCCCATTTCCATTGTGGTGTCTCTGGTTGTTGAAGTAGGCCTGAGGGTTTCTGGTATTCGGTCTTGACTCTCGCACAAGTCAAACACTTGCTGACATAAGTTGCTATGTGGGCCTTCATGCTAGACCACCAGTATGTGGTTCTGAGGTCGTGGTACATCTTATCCGAACCAGGATGTACTGAGTAGCGAGACTTGTGTGCCTGATCCATCACAAGCTCTCGTAGGTTGCCATAGAGTGGAACCCAAATGCGTCCTGTTACATAGTAAGCACCGTCTTCCTGTTGTTCTAACCGTTTCCTTGAGCCACGTAGGGCTTCAGCCCTGGCATTTTCTGGTTTCAATGCTTGTATGTTGCTGACAGAAGCTATTGAAGCTGAAGCTATCCAAAGACCAAAGACAGTGCAAGACCTACATGAAGATTGCAAGACAACTAAAGAAAAAGTTATTTTATGAAGCTATTGTCAAGGGGGAGTTTGTTGGTGCATGTTTGTGACAACAGCTTAGATTTGGTCTTTGGATATCTTGTAATTAGATAAACGATAAACAGTTAGCGGGTTTAGCTTTGTAATAGTTAGTTGTAATGTTTGGGCTAACTAAACCCAATGAATTGGGTGTGTGTGGGGGCGAATTGGGCTTGTCCAATTCGCAGTCCATGTTGGAAACCTTGGCCCAAGTAGCAAACCTTGTGTTATATAAACAAGGTTAGGCTTTAGGGTTTAGGTTAATCAGTGAATCAGTGAATCAGCTAATCAGCCAAAACAGTTTGTGAGAGATAGAATTTCGTGAGAGCTAGGGCTTGGACGAAATTAGTGTTGGTTAGGGTTTTAATTGATTGTAAACTGCAAGTTGGATAATCAATAGAAAACCCAGTTTGAAAGTGATTTGCTGTTTTAGTTTTCTACTTATTTCTATGATATTCTGATCAAGAGGATTCCGCACTCTTGATTGGAAAGACAATTCTGTGAAAGATCCATACGAATAGGGGACTTACAATTGGTATCAGAGCGTTAGGCTCTTGAAGGCTCGGTTCAGAATTGTTGCTGCAGAAAAGGGTTGATTTTCGGGTTGTTTTGGAAATTTTCGAAAATTTTAAGTTTTTAAGACCTAGGGTTTCGAAATATTGGTGGCTGATTTTCGAAATTTTTGAAGTGTTTGATCTGTTTGCATATTTAATTTTGCTGTATTAGTGTTTTTGGTTGCAGGTTTGGTTGATTCTTGAAGAATTTTGGCTGAAAAGGCTTGAAGATTCGAAGATTGTTCTTCGTGTTCTCCGTGTTCTTCATCAAGTTCATCATTTTTTTTGACAAAAGTTGCTGATTTGCTTGTTTGATCTTGCAGGAAGTTGATACGAAATCAGGATAAAATCTGCAAAATTCAGAAAAGATTGAATTTCCAAACTTAAAGACCAGCGAAATTAACTGTGCTAGCGAATTTAACTGATCTGCGAAGTTGTTGGCGAAATTAAAATCCAAAGGCGACTTTGGTAACCGTGTGATTGTCCACAGCAAAATCATCACGGTTTCAGCGAATTTACAGGTCGTCGTAATCGAGAAATTAACCAGCGAAAACAACAGATCAGCGAAATTAACCAGTTGACTAGCGAATTTAACTCAGCAAATTTAAAAAGCAGCGAATTTAAAAGGGTGGAATTTTCGTTGGGAAGCGTCGAGAAAATTTCAGTGTTTTGCAAATAGAAATTGATCCGTAGCTCGTTAGACAGAACTGTTTGGACCGTTGAATTCCATTGAATTCCCGAATACGGTTTTTGACATTATATATCATTGGATTTGTCTTTTCGAGACGATTCTAAAGGTGTAATTTGGTAACCACTGTTTTCGGAGAACTTTTGTACGGTTTTAACAGTCTGTTACGTTAAAATGTCAAACATGATGAAGTTGAAAGCACCTAAGATGATGAAGGTGGAGAATTATCTTACATGGAAGGACAACTTCAAATCCTTCATTGAATCTCAGGATGCACGCATGTGGATCTGTATTGAAGATGGGTACATAAACCCAACACATGATTTTGAGGGCAGACAACGTAGAACAGACTATGCGAACATGAAAGAGGATGATAAAAAGACGTATGAGGCTGAAAAGAGAGCCTTGGCTGCGATAAAGATGTCTTTACCTGATAGCATCAAGCATATCTTCAACAAGTACACTAATTCAAAGGATATGTGGGATGCATTACAAAAGCGATATCAGGGAAATGAGAGTGCCACTCAGGCATTCATGGCAGAGATAGTGCCAGTTGATGAGGCTGAAACTAGTGTGAGTGATGCTGAATCTGAAGTGAAGAATGCTGAAGCAAAAGTGGATGCTGAAGTAGAGAAAGAGAGTGAAGCTGAACAGGTTGTTGCTGATGAAAACTCAGAAGTTCATGAGAAAGAGGTACAATCTATTTCTGTGTGTTTGAGATGTCGTGAACTACAGGGTGAGGTTGCCAGGTTGACAACACAAAACCAAAGTCTGGTAAGTGAGATGTCTAACATAAAAGAAGCAAACTTTTTTGTTAAAAGAAATGAATCGTCATACTTGAAGAAAATAAAAGGTTGTGAAGCTGAAATTGAAGCTTTAACTTGCAAACTAAATGAAAAACTTCAAGTCATAGACTTAGCTCATGACGTGATGGCTGAGAAAACAAAAGAGATTTCTGAAAAATGCAAAGAGTTGTCAGATGCACAACTCAAAATTGTTGAACTTGAAAAGAAATTAGGTCAATTCAGAGATTCGTCTTTTGTAATGAAACACATGATGGGTGGGTTAAAGAAGAGTAATGACAAGACAAGTGTGGGCTTCCAAGGCTTTAATGAAGTTCCACCTCCTCTTAGTCATGACTATTCATTCCTGCCTAGTGAAAATGAGCTAGCAGACTTTATGGCATCTACACCTAGTAGTTTCGCATCCACATCAAGTAAAGGTGATGGATCTGAGAGTGATGAGGCTAAGAATAACAATAACAGGGAACCTTTTAAAAAGAAAAATTCACCGCCTAAGAATAAAAATCAAGCTTTTGTTAAAAAGATTAATTTTGTTCAAGGTAGTGATATGAAGAATGAAACAACTGTTATTGAAAATGAATCAAATGTAGAGTTTGCTAAAAATAAGAACAAAGAAAAATCTGAAATAAAGCAAACTGAACAAGGTTCATCCAAGGGATCATCACCATCAGATAAGGGATCTACCTCAGAGACTCCAGCTAAGAAGTCTTTGAAAAGGATATCGTGCTTCAAATGTCACGTCAAGGGACATGTAGCAAGCTGCTGTCCTAACAAAAAGAGTGAAGCACAACTTAGTGAAAAACAGAGAGGGAAATTACCAGTGAAGGAAGGTGATAGTGAGGAGAAAGGCTCAAATTCTCCAAAGAAATCTGCTCCTAAGCAACCAGTAAATGTTGCTGTTGGTGTAGATAAGGCTGGAACAGGAACTCCACAAGTTCCACGTTTTCAAAGAAATCAACAAAGATTTCAGCCTAGATCTCCACCAGGCAGATTTGAGAGACCTAGAAGCAGTTCACCAAGAATGAACAATTATAATGCTAATAATTTCAGAAGTCAAGGTCAATATCAAAATCGATACCAAAATAATGGTGGTCGAAATTTTTATAAAAATGGCTTTAGAAATTATAACAATCAAGCTTCTTGGATTCAAAATTCGAGGTACCAAAATCAAAATTTTCAAAGGTCAAATAGTCCAAATACATATAGGAACCCTCAGGACCAGAGACCTTATGGAAATCAAAACCCATTTCCATCAACAGGTCTGAGATCCAAGACTCCAGTTAGGAGTAATGGATATTGGATGGATATACCAGTAGTTGGTGTGTGCAGGAGCTGCTAAGGAGGATTATCAACCTATGTTGAAAATGGCTGCTCTAGGCATATGAAGGGGGATGTGAGATTGTTGATTTATATATATTGATTGATTTAAACTGAAGTTCAAAGTGCTGAGTTGACACACTAGATAACCTGGCAGATCTTTATACTAAAGCTTTTGACATGGCTCGCTTTGAACACTTAGTCGAACTCAACGGGATGAGGAATCCTGAATAACTGGTTTTTCATAAGAATTTTTTGTAAATAGTTTACTGCTTTTCTTAAAAATCAAAAACATGAAAAAAATAGAAAAACAAAAATGAGTTATCACTGTGTGAAAAAGAAGAAATGATAGTACATTGGCAAGTTAGACTGTCACACTGAAATTGAAATTAAAATGTTTAAGTGTGATAGCAGCTTCATCATATGATGTACCAGTAGGCAAAAAGCATGAAATAATCAACTTACCAATGTGATATAAATCTAAATGAACTGTGTATGAGTGGGGAACACATCAGTGGTGTATGGTTTAATGACCTTAAATCTTGCGTTGATAGATTGCCAAAATCTGAAGTTTTGGGTCTTTATACTGTTATTTCATCTGGGGATATCTTGACTGTATTTCTGTTCAGAACTAAAATTGTACATGACCCCAGGAAAGAAAATCACTTGGAATTAGCTCATTTCTATTTGAATGTCTGTATGTTGTCCCGATACACACAATTTTGATCTGATTCTGAAATCTTCTCTGAAAAAAGTCGTGTACCTCCTCTGCTGCATCCAGATATATGCTGACCTGGAGGTGCTAGGCAACGACAGCTTCTGCTGCATCCAGATACATGCTGACCTAGCTGTACGTTGTCGCGCTATAGATCTAATACACCCGAAAGAGGCCCTCAAGTGCCCAAATGAAACCCAATAAACCGATATCAAACTGAGAAAAACTCATTTGATCTGTATATTATACCATCTCTCCTAAAGATCTATTCTGTTCTCTTCTCAACCTATTCCCAGTTAAGATTTCAGAAATCTGGATTGGACTTGTGAAATATGTGGTAGGGAAGATACTTGCATGATAGAGTGTGTTGTTTATATTTCCAGGATTTGATTAGGATTTATTTGGGTGTTCATTGTTAAGCAATTAAAACATGATAAAATAGATTATATGCAGTCCTGGACATTGTCAGGATATCTTAAAGGATGAATTCAGTATACTCACCTACTACGATGAATCTTTGTGCATACCTTGATCGTGGGGGTATATCCTGAAGTGGGACACACTAGTATATCAGTAATTAATATTACCTTAACGTATCATATGATAATGGTACTTGAAATGTTCATGCATTTTGTTTAAGAGGACAAACATACTGGTAATCGTCTTGGACTGCTTTTCACGAAAAATTAAATAAAGAATATCTAATAGTGTGAAAACAGTTTGATTGTGCTGATATGATCTTCTTACCAGTGATTCTCACAAAAATAGAGTGTTTATTGCTTTTCGTATTTACTTGCTTTTAGAAAATATAAAAATACAAAAATAGTGTCTTTTTCTGTTTAAAATTATTAACGTACGGAAAACTGTTATTCTTGGAGGAATTGTTACTGATAGGGGGATACAGTGTTGGAAGTGAGTTCAAAATTTTAAATCATGCGGGTTATAGGGTGTGATTAAAAAGTTTTGCGTGTTGGTGATAAATTGGAAAAGGCTAAATCTGTTATACAGTTTAACAAATCTCTTGAATAATAATAATTTGTTTAACTTAGGTTGAAAATTTCTTATGGTTTCTCGAGATGTTTGTTTTATAGTAAACAGATTGAAGCAGTATGTTGCTGAGAAGTTAAAGTGATGAGTTGCTGTGAAAAGATGAGAGTTTGATTGGATGCATGGTAGAACCTCCTTTCTACATTGCAGACAAAGTTGAAGAGTTTGAAGATTGCTATTCAAATGCTGAACTGGAGTTTACTCAAACGCTAAAGTTTCGAAGATTTGGTGATTGGATGCATCAGCTTAGGGGGAGTCTGTTGCTGACAGAAGCTATTGAAGCTGAAGCTATCCAAAGACCAAAGACAGTGCAAGACTACATGAAGATTGCAAGACAACTAAAGACAAAGTTATTTTATGAAGCTATTGTCAAGGGGGAGTTTGTTGGTGCATGTTTGTGACAACAGCTTAGATTTGGTCTTTGGATATCTTGTAATTAGATAAACGATAAACAGTTAGCGGGTTTAGCTTTGTAATAGTTAGTTGTAATGTTTGGGCTAACTAAACCCAATGAATTGGGTGTGTGTGGGGGCGAATTGGGCTTGTCCAATTCGCAGTCCATGTTGGAAACCTTGGCCCAAGTAGCAAACCTTGTGTTATATAAACAAGGTTAGGCTTTAGGGTTTAGGTTAATCAGTGAATCAGTGAATCAGCTAATCAGCCAAAACAGTTTGTGAGAGATAGAATTTCGTGAGAGCTAGGGCTTGGACGAAATTAGTGTTGGTTAGGGTTTTAATTGATTGTAAACTGCAAGTTGGATAATCAATAGAAAACCCAGTTTGAAAGTGATTTGCTATTTTAGTTTTCTACTTGTTTCTGTGATATTCTGATCAAGAGGATTCTGCACTCTTGATTGGAAAGACAATTCTGTGAAAGATCCATACGAATAAGGGACTTACATTGTACCTGAGCATCTCGTATCTGGGAAGGAAGACTAGATTGAATGGTGAGTTGTAATGCTCGTACGCGCTTAGGCGTAGTGTCCTTTCGACTGAGGGCGTCAGCCACAACATTGGCTTTGCCTAGATGGTACTTGATGGCACATTCGTAATCGTTCAATAACTCTACCCATCGACGTTGACGCATGTTTAACTCCTTCTGCTTGAAGATATGCTCAAGACTCCTGTGATCGGTGTAAATGGTGCACCTGGTACCGTACAGGTAATGTCTCCATATCTTGAGTGCGAAAACAACAGCTCCCAGCTCCAAATCGTGTGTAGTGTAGTTCCGTTCATGAATCTTAAGTTGACATGACGCATAAGCAATGACCTTGTCACGTTGCATCAGCACACATCCTAGTCCCTGAATGGATGCGTCGCAATAAACCACAAAATCGTATGTGCCTTCAGGCAATGAGAGGATAGGGGCGCTACAAAGTCTATCCTTTAAGTGTTGAAACGCAGCTTCCTGTGCATCACCCCAACGATAAGTGACACCTTTCTGAGTTAGTGAGGTGAGAGGTTGCGCAATCTTGGAGAAGTCCTTGATAAACCTTCTGTAGTACCTTGCCAAGCCCAAGAATTGGCGAATTTCTGTTGGTGTATGGGGTGCAGGCCAGTTCCTGATTGAATCAACCTTGGATGGATCAACATGAATCCCATCCTTGTTTACCACGTGGCCTAGGAAATGGACTTCACGAAGCCAGAAGTTGCATTTCGAGAACTTTGCATAAAGCTGTTCTGTTTGAAGAAGTTCCAAAATAAGTCGTAGATGCTGCTCGTGTTCCTCCTGACTCTTAGAGTAGATCAGGATGTCGTCGATGAATACTATAACGAACTTGTCTAAGTAAGGTTTGCACACTCGATTCATAAGGTCCATGAAGACCGCAGGTGCGTTTGTTAGTCCGAAAGGCATAACCAAAAACTCATAGTGTCCATAACGAGTTCTAAAGGCTGTTTGGGAGACGTCATCTTCTCGGACTCTCAGCTGGTGATATCCCGATCTCAAATCAATCTTCGAGTAAAAGCTCAACCCTTGCAGCTGGTCGAATAGGTCATCAATGCGTGGAAGAGGATAGTGATTCTTCACGGTCACCTTGTTGAGTTCGCGATAGTCGATACACATACGGAAGGTACCGTCCTTCTTCTTCACAAACAGCACTGGAGCTCCCCATGGCGAAGAGCTAGGATGAATAAAACCCTTATTCAAAAGCTCTTATAGTTGCGTGGACAGTTCTTCCAATTCTGATGGAGCTAGGCGATAAGGTGCATGAGCTATAGGTGCTGCTCCAGGAGCCAGCTTGATTTGAAACTCGACTTGACGATGAGGCGGAAGGCCAGGTAGTTCCTCAGGAAATACCTCAGGATAGTCACGTACGATCGGAAAATCTTCTATCTTCTTCTCTTTCTTCGAGGTGTCTGTAACGAGTGCCAGAATAGTAGTGTGGCCCTTTCTCAAACACTTCTAGGCCTTAAGGAAAGAGATGATGCTCACAACAGCACCACTCTTGTCGCCATGAATCATGAGAGGTTTATCCCCTGAGCGAGGAATACGGACGATCTTCTCGTTGCACAGAATCTCTTCTTGGTGTTGGGATAACCAATCCATCCCAATGACAACGTCGAAACTACCCAAAACTATAGGAATGAGGTTGATAGAGAAGGTGTGACCAGCAAGAACAAGATTACAACCCTTGACTACGTGTGTGGCCTCTAAACTCTTACCATTAGCTAACTCTACAGTGTGCTTGGTGTTCAATAGTGTTGGGGTACGCTTAAGCATTTGACTAACTTTTAAGGACACATAGCTAGTATCGGCACCCGAATCAAATAAAACAGTAACGTAAAAGTTGTCCAGTAGGAACTTACCCGTCACGACGTTGGGATCGTTCCTTGCTTCTCCCTGGCCAATCACGAATACACGACCCCTGGCACCATTGCCGTTGTTACCCCCGTTGTTTCCATTCCCCTGGTTGTTATTATTGTTGTTGTTGTTCTGGTTACGGTTCAGTTGGGGACAATCTCTCTTGAAGTGGCCTTCAGCTCCACACTAAAAGCACCCTTTGTTGACACCTTGCTGCTGCTGCTGCTGGCGTTGATTTTGTGGGGCTTGTTCTTGCTGACGATTCTGGTTTGCGGGGTATAAACTTCTACAATCCTTTGCGGTGTGGCCTGGCTTGTTGCACCGATGACAGTTACTCCTGGTGCATGGTCCGCTGTGGTGTAGGTTACAGCGATTGCATTTGGGGTGATTTCCCTTGTACCCACCATGACTTTGACTACTAGATGATTGCTAACCAGGGCTCTTGTAGTCGTCAGTCCTTCTCTGCTGAGACTGAACAGAAGTTGAACCTTTGCTTGAAGTTCCATCCCATTTACGCTTGTTGTCGCTGGGAGTATCAGAAGTAGTTGTAGCACTAATGCGCTTTGGTAACCTGTTCTGCTCCACCGCCTGATCAGTGAGACGATGAGCCAATTGAACAACTTGCTGGATGGTGGCGAGGCAAGCTGAAGTCACATGACTTTGAATCTCTGGCACTAAGCCCTTAAGGTATAGTTCGATGCGTTTGATGGGAGGATCCACCATAGTAGGACATAAAATTGCCAGCTCATTCGATCTTTTTGTATAAGTTTCAATTTCTGACCCCGTCATCTTTAAGTTGAAGAACTCTACCTCCAACTTGTGAATGTCATCACGATTGCAGTACTCTTCCTTAATCATTTCCTTAAAATTGTTCCATGGGGTGGCATTAGCAGCAACCAACCCCAGCATTTGGACCTGAGCGTTCCACCACGTGAGCGCTATACCCTCAAGAGTACCAGTAGCATACTTCACCCTGCGAGCCACAGGGCATTCACACATCTCGAAAACAGATTCGGGCTTTTCAAACCAGTGGAGGAGACCTACAGCTCCTTCGGTACCACTAAAGGTACTAGGTCGACAGTCCATAAAGGTCTTGAAAGTACACAGAGGAGGTTGTGCAGGTTGACCTGCCGTGAGAGTAAGAAAGGACAAAGTTTAACACAAAGGTTGGTTCACGAGAGTAGGACCTAAAGATCCTAGAATGAGTTTAGACTGCAGGGTATACCTCCTGCTTGTGCGGCTGCAAGTGCCGCAGCAACTTGTTGGTTAATCAGAGCCGTCAACTGGGCTTGAGTCATGTTAACGCGTCCACTCATGATCTTCATATCAAAGGAAAACATGAGTGAGAGAGGTTCGTGAAAGAGCGATGACAGAGGAGAGTAAGAACACATGTGTTTTCAAACTATCGTTGCTACGTTTATCTAAGCATACAATAAGCCAAGTTCTTTGTAATCTAGCAAGTAGGCAATAAAACGTAAACCATATCACCTAGAATGTCGAGTCTTACATGTGGAGCAAAGCGTCGTTGTGGACCGTTGAGCACTGTACAAGTTATAGTCTGGTTTTAATAAAAACGTTTTCCCTTATTAAAACCAAGTTCACTATAACCAATGGCTCTGATACCAATCTGTCACACCCCCAAAATCCACATGCGGAGTATCACTGCTTGGAGGCGTGACTGACCAGGATCCAGCCACCAATCATATTGAACAAGCATGTAAGTAATTATATAAAAAACCAATACAATTGGTGTCCAAACAAAACATAGTTTAAGTTGCAAGCGGAAGCATAACGATTAAATCCAAAACAAAATATAAGTTCAAATGTTTCAATGTTTAACATGGCACACAATTGTCCATGTCCCACAACGACTCTTCCCCATACAAGCTCCAGCTAAGTACCTATTGACCTGCAAAGCATGTAGTAACGAGTCAACAACAAAGTTGAGTGAGTTCACAGTTGGGTATTTGTTTTAAGTTGTTCCAAAAACAGTTTCCTTTAACTGGCATCCCTGCCGTGGGGGTTACCCCATAGTTGAAAACGTGATTTGTTTATCCCATTTACTCTGGCAATCCAGCCGTGGGGGCTACCCTAGGTTTACTTATCTGGCTCTTCGGCCGTGGGGGATACCCCATGTATATACTACTAGACTCGTTACCATATCGACTGCTGACTGTAGTCATGTTTATGTGCCCTGAACTGTCAATGTCTATCATCATTGACGTGCCCAGATCCATTAGTTCACGCCCGTCCTCTGCGGTACGGTGTGAGGCTTGTCAGACCTAAATAGCGCTATCTAGCTAATGACCTGCTCGCCATTGGCCCGACGATTAAGTCGATATAAAAAGGAGGGACTTCGTGATAGAGTTTTGGTCTAGTGAAATTTAACTGTCCATGAGGACGAGGAATTATGTTCCTGAACCCGTACTGTCCTACCCAAGAAGGACGAGGAATCCATATTCCTTAACCCATTCCCAACCCCTGGGAATCCCATGCTTTGTAGAAAGTGTGAACTCACCTTAGGTTAGCTCGGCAGATAAGTAAAGGTCAATTGAGCTGCTAGAGGTCAACCACGTCCTAACATGGTTACCATACAAGTCAGGTCTAGGTTCAAGTAGTGCACGTATGTTTACACATAAGCTAACAGGTTACGAACATGTATTAATCATAGCAACACATTAAACATGTTAGACGAAACAGTAAACACATAAAACCCAACTTGTGCGATCAGGATGTATTGGGCTGAGGTAATCGTACAACCCAATAACATCTTGTGCGAGTGACCGGCCCAAAATAAATAAACAGTCCAGCATGTAAACGGTCCAAACAATTAAACATGAGACTTGTGCGATTCACTAAATGAAACCCAAAGATACCCGGCCCAAATAACATAAGCAATCCAACAAAAATACGGCCCAACAAATAAACATAAGTCTTGTGCGATCCGGATGGTCTTGTACGACTAACCAGTCCTTGTGCGATTGGGATTGGGCTTTGAGGCCCAACCGTGTAACAGTTTGTGTATGGCCCAAGCCTTGTGCGATCGGCACTATCTTGTGCGATCCACATGGTCTTGTGCGATCATGCAGATGCTGTGTTGTACACTGTGTTTGATCAGTTGCACTTTATGACTTGTGTGACTGTGTTGTGCGACCAAACACTTGTGCGATTGAGCTCTTGTACGATCAGATCAGGTCTTGTGTGACCTGATCTTGTGCGACCGAGAGAGCTTGTGTGACCGGTTAACTAACTCCCTTGATTCGTGCAGTAGTTACAATCACTCAAATAGTTTCCAAATTTCCATTAAATCAATTAATACTAACAGTTTCTAAACCCAACCAAAATCGATCAAACAAAGGTTTTATCATCAATTCTCTAAGAACCCTAATGAATAATATATGAACAATAATCATAGCCCTTAAACTTAATAACATGATTCATGTTCTTGATTATTAGCATTCATACTCATAACAATATATTAATCATCCGAAACACATCACAGCCGGTCATCATGCATTCGACCCTAAATCATCAATAGCACCATTCGATTATCAAATCCTATATGATTCGTACACACTATACATGTGAGCCGATTTTATGAACATTAACATTAACAGTTTACATCATCATCAATCATATATCAATCCTACATCATCATTGTTATGGGTCATTTTCTGAATATACATATCCTGACTAATATCCTGCTTTTAATTGTTTGTTTGTGACCAGGATACTGGACGGGGATATTGCTAACATCTTGGGTGATATCCTAAGTTTGAGTGAATTAAACACGTGCAGGTTAATGGCTGCAAGTTACTAACGGTCATCAGGACTTCTTCTCCTCAAGACTCGAGCGTATTTGTTATGAGGAAGCCATTGAACCCGAAAGACTTGGTCCTCAACGTTCAAGTGGGAATATTCGCTGGATCCCGGAAGTTTAGGATAGTTTGTTACATTATCTTTACTATAAATAGATGGGGGCGGATCAGTTTAAGGCACACAATTTTTCACCGACACTCTCGAACACTTTCACTCTCTAGCTCATTGCAAACATCACACTTGTATTCAAATTTCATTGTAACACATAGTCGATCCGCACCACATCCTGCACTGTATCTTGACGTTTGAAGTAATAAGAAGAACAAGGCAACTGCGATTGTCAGCTCCCGAGGTTTTATGCCGGCGATCTAGATTGATCAAGGGCTTTCCTCGTACATCTCGTGTCGTTTACTTTCCTTTTGCTCATAGTTTGATCATAGATACAGCTCTATATCCTGAGCCGTATCCTGAACACTGATTTTCTAAATAACTTAACAAGCATATTTTTCACACATATTTCTAGCACACTACCTCACTTAACTAATTTGATCACTAAATTGCTTAGGTAATTTTTGACCAAAACAATTTGGCGCCCACCGTGGGGCAAGTGGTGCTCTCTTTACTAAAAATTTTTGTGAAATCGCTAATCGGCTTTCTATTTTCAAAACTTTTTGCCACATTGTCCATAATGGCCTCAAGATCAAACATGAGTTCCTCTACTGTGTCTGCTATGACTTCTGCTACTACTGGTTCGGTGCTTCCACCACCTCCTCCAAGGATGCCAGCCTCTTCACGACCTCAGGATATTATCCCTACTCGCAGTGTTCAGGAATCTGCTCCCGTTCTAGCTTCTAATGATGAAATTCTTACTTTATTTGGAAGTGTGCAGGAACAAATGAGGCAGCAACAGGAAACAAACCAAATGCTTTTAAGGGAAATACAACTCCTGAAGTCTGGCTCGAGCAGATCTGCTGAGGATAATGTCACTCCATTACATCCCAGAACGTTGAACTTTAGTTCAGCTGTGTATACTGAGGATAACAGGGGGAATATTGTGCCCAGCCTTCCTCAGAATCATACTCCTGAAATACCCTCCTCGGTCAGGATGTCAACCATGAGGAGCTCAGGATATGCTTCAGGATATGGGCAAAATCCTCCAACAGGTAACGTGTCAAATAATAATAATACTCATGCTACTAACAATAGTGGATCTTTGCAGGATACAGGTGTAACATCAGCACTTACTAGGGAACTTCAGAAGTTGAAGGACATGATATCTAGTGTACCTGGGGTGGTCCAGTCGATCCCGGAAGTGTCCCAAGACAGCCACAAGATATCTCGCTTTGCATATCCTATCTGTGATGCTGAGATCCCAAAGAGATTCCAAACCCCCAACATGAAGCTTTATGATGGGACTACGGATCCTGAGGAGCATATTGCTCAGTATAGGGAAAGAATGGAGATTAACCCTTTCCCTCCGGAGCTCAAGGAAGCGTGCTTGTGCAAGGGATTTGGTTCCACTCTAACAGGATCAGCCTTAAAATGGCTGTTAAACGTTCCTCCTCACTTAATTACTTCGTTTGCTCATTTGGTTAATTTATTTAACAGTCAATTTTCTTATAGTCGGAGTTTTGAGAAACCAACCAGTGATCTTTACAGGATAACTCAAGGGCCTCAGGAATCCTTGAGGGATTATGTCAACAAATTCAGTCGAGAATCCTTGGATATCCCACATCTTGATGTTGCAACAGTTGTGCAAGCTTTTAAGATGGGATTACAAAAGGATTCTCAGTTTTATCAGGATCTTGTAATGAATCCTTGCAGGAATCTCGACGAAGCTCGTAACAGGGCTTTGAGATATATCCGTCTGGAAGATGACAGGAAGATGCAAGAAAGGATGAACTCATCTAACACTTATGAGTCAACTAACAGGAAGTCAGAATCCTCATTCAAGTCATATCGGCCTAAGCCATATGGTAGAAATGAAAACAAGAGAGTGAATGCTGTCGAAGATGAGGATCCTGAAGAGTATCCTGAGTTGTCTGAATATTGCTTCTCTGTTAACATTCCTGAATTGATGTATGCCATGCAGGGTCTAGGAGACAAGGCTAGGTGGCCTCGAAAGAATCAACAAAAGGCTGACTGGAAAAATAAGTCAAAATGGTGTGCTTTCCACGAAGATTTCAGACATGTAACTGAGGATTGCATTGCTCTAAGGAAAGAAATAAGCTATCTTCTAAGCAAGGGATATCTGAAAGATCTCTTAGGAAGAAAGAAGAATAAGGGTCAGGATACTGAGAAGGATCCTGAACGAGCAGCATCACCTCCCGCGGATGCCAAGATAATCAACTTCATTTTGGGAGGATCCGACATTTGTGGAACTTCGTATTCGGCAGCAAAGAGACATGCAAAGGAAGCTAAGGCCGAAAGGGGAGACAAACCTGTCAAGATGACTACCCTCACAACTGACAAAGTGATCACTTTTGATGCTGATGACAGGGATACTGTCCAGGATCCTCACCACGATGCTCTGGTAATAACGTTATATGTGGCTAACCATTTTGTACGCAGGATATTGGTTGATAATGGCAGCTCCGTCAACATAATCCAACTAGAAACTCTGAAGAGAATGAATGTATCTCCAATGGATATCACTTCAAAGTCTACCGTGCTTGTTGGGTTCAGTGGAGAGGCTAGAAACACAGTGGGAGAGATAAAGTTGCCAGTATACGTTGAAGGAGTCAACTCGATACAACGTTTCTGTGTGATGGATTCTCTATCCTGCTATAACATCATACTGGGAAGAAAGTGGATTCACGATATGAAGGCTGTGCCATCAACATATCACCAATGCATCAAGATACCTACCCCTTGGGGAGTTGTCAAAGTTGATAGTGATCAGCAGGAGGCGAAAGAATGCTACTCATCCTCGATGAAATCCTCAACCAAACCTAGTGCAGCATAGCAATTAAAGACGCGGGCCCAGGATATCATGGAGGATCCGGAGCAGGATGTGAAGAAAATTATCCTGGACCAGGATAATCCTGATATTTCGGTGCTCGTAGGGATCAATATCCCTCAGGATATTGAAGAACAATTAATTAACTTTTTGAAATGCAGGATGTCAACGTTTGCATGGAAGCATGAGGATATGACAGGCATATCCAAAGATATTATCACTCACAAGCTTGGAATTGATAAATCATTCAAGCCTGTGAAGCAAAAAAGAAGGAAGTTTGCTCCTGAGCGGAACACGATTATCCAGGAGGAAGTTGAGAGATTATTAAAGTCTAGGATGATCAGAGAGGTTAAGTTCCCAAGGTGGCTAGCAAACGTGGTTGTAGTACAGAAGAAAAATGGGAAATGGAGAGTTTGTGTGGACTACACAGACTTGAACAAAGCTTGTCCTAAAGACCCATTTCCTCTTACCCACATTGATGCAATGGTAGACGCCACTGCCGGGCATGAAATGCTGACCTTCATGGACGCATCCTTAGGATTTCAACAGATCCAAATGGAGCCTTCTGACCAGGAGGATACTGCCTTCATGACACCAACAGGTATTTATTGTTATACAGCTATGCCCTTTGGTTTGAAAAATGCAGGTGCAACATACCAAAGATTGGTAAACATGATGTTCAAAGACAAATTGGGGGACACCATAGAGGTATATATCGATGATATGGTGGTGAAATCTAAAAAGGCTGAGGATCACCTCCAGGATATCAATGGAGCATTTGATATCCTGGATCGATACAACATGAAGCTGAATCCTGCTAAATGCCATTTCGGAGTGGGGGCAGGAAAGTTTCTTGGATATATGGTGACGAAAAGGGGGATAGAAGCAAGCCCAGAGCAGATCAAAGCTATCCTGGATATAAAATCACCCTCAAATATGAAGGACATACAAAGATTGACAGGCCGAGTAGCAGCTTTAAACAGGTTTATCTCGAGATCCTCAGAGAAGTGCAAAGATTTTTATGATATCCTGAAGACAAACAAAAGATTCGAATGGGGGGAGAAGCATGAAGCAGCCTTGCAGGATTTGAAACGATATCTCTCAACCGCACCTTTATTGATGAAGCCTGAAAATGGTGAACCACTATCCCTATACCTTGCTGTATCAGGGAACGCTGTAAGTGCCGTTCTTATAATAGACCATGAAGGTCAGCAATATCATGTTTATTATGTTAGTAAAAGTTTGTTAGATGCTGAAACTAGGTATTCTCATTTAGAAAAATTAATATTAGCTCTAGTCATGGCATCGACAAAGCTTAGACATTATTTCGAGACACATAGGATACATGTTAAAACAAATTATCCTGTCAAAAATGTGCTTAGGAAACCAGAGATGTCAGGCAGGATGGCCAAGTGGTCAGTAAAGTTAAGTGCTTATGATTTAGTATATGAACCTAGAAATGCCATAAAGTCTCAAGCTTTAGCTGACTTTGTGGCTGATTTCAGTAGTGATATTCAGGATGAGGTAGACCTAGAAGTTCAACAGTTAGGAGAATCCTCAGGATCCTGGATATTATATACTGATGGTGCATCTAATGTAAGAGGAGTAGGATTAGGAATACTACTAAAATCTCCACAGGGGGACATATTACCCCAGGCTATTAGGTGTGAATTTCCTGCTACTAACAATGAGGCAGAATATGAAGCTTTAATTGCAGGATTAGAATTGGCTAAGAGTATGAGTATCAGAAATTTGCAAGTATATGTTGACTCTTTGTTAATTACTAACCATTTTAATGGATCCTATGCAGTTAAGGGTGAGAAATTAATCGAATATCTCGATATTCTCAAAAAATTAGCAGGATATTTCGATGTTTTTATACTTGAACAGGTACCAAGGGAGGATAATGCTGAAGCGGATGCCTTAGCAAATTTGGGATCATCGATCAGGATACCTAAAGGGACCCAAATACCGATACTACATGTCTTATATCCTGCAACGAAGCCTCAGGGTAAAGAAGTAGCGGGTATTCAGGATCCTGGAGCAGAGCATCCTGAAGAGGATCCTAAATCCTGGACGGCTCCAATCATGAGATATCTCAAAGAAGGACACATCCCTGGAAATGAAAATCCTAAGGCATTTAGGATGAAGGTATCACGATTCACTATTATAAATAATATTTTATACAAGAAATCTCTTGCAGGACCGTATTTGAGGTGCTTGGAGGATCCTGAAGCCAAAGAAGTACTTCAGGATATACATGAAGGGGATTGTGGTAACCTTGCTGGGGGCAGGTCGTTATTCTCAAAAGTATTAAGGACAGGATATTATTGGCCAACAATGAGAAAAGATGCCGCAGAATATGCTCGAAGATGTGACGCATGTCAAAGACATAGTAACATACTGCATCAACCTGCTGAACCATTGTATCCTATTGTTTCCCCTTGGCCATTTATGAAGTGGGGTATGGATATAGTGGGAAAGCTATCAAAAGCTCTGGGAGGAAAAGTCTTTATGCTAGCAATGACGGATTATTTCTCTAAGTGGGTTGAAGCTGAAGCATTTATTCAAGTTAGAGACCAAGAAGTAGTATCCTTCATAAAGAGGAATATCCTGACCAGATTCGGAGTACCAGCCGAGATAATCTGTGACAATGGTTCTCAGTTTATAAGCAAGAGAACTCCTGACTTTTGCAAGAGTTGGGGAATCAAAATGATAACATCTACTCCAGTACATCCTCAAGCGAATGGACAAGCAGAATCCTCAAACAAGATAATTGTCAATAACTTAAAGAAAAGGCTTGGAGCCAAAAAAGGAAGATGGGCAGAAGAATTACCCTTTGTTTTGTGGGCTGATAGGACAACGGTAAAGAATGCAACAGGCCAAACCCCATTTTCCTTGGTATTTGGAGCAGAAGCAATGATTCCAACGGAAATGACAATACCTACTGCAAGATCTACCCTAAGTGATCCCGAGCAGAATCCTGGAGCCTTGAGTCAGGATTTAGACACTATAGATGAGAAGAGAGATGCGGCAAGGCTAAGGATGGCAGCATATCAACAGAGAATATCCAGGGCATATAACAAGAATATTAGGACCAGAAGATTTAAGGTTGGAGATTGGGTGTTAAGAAAGGCTTTTCAGAATACTACTAATCCTGCCGATGGCAAGTTAGCTCCAAAATGGGAAGGACCATACGAAGTTGAATCAGAAGCAGGGAAAGGAGCATACAGACTCAAGAATATGGAGGGGGATATGCTACCGAGATCTTGGAATGCTATACACCTTAAGCTCTATTTCAAGTGAGTTTAGAATTTAATTTCTAACTCAGGATGGTATGAATTCTACCTTTTTTAAATATGTTTGGTTTAATTTGTTCTTTGTAATCCAATACTGACTTAAGCATCGGAGGGGTGTTAGCCAAGCTAACACCCACCTTAGTTTACAATTGTTTTGAAGGATATGTTTCAGGATATAGCTCAAGGATATGTACTCAGGATAACTCGAAAGATTAGAGGATTGGCCCCCTCTCTCACGCTTAAGGGATACTGATCCCTTCACAGGTTTAAAGGTATTCACCTTTCTTCCGAATTGGGTTTAAACACCCCGCCTGGAGCGCAAGTTATTCAGGGATAGTTCAAGGTGGCGGGACCAGTCCATGTAAAAGTGGCTGACAATTTCGTTACTGTTGGCTATATCCTGAATCCTAAAGGTATATAAGGATTGATCACCCTCTCTCACGAAAGGGTATTTTCATACTCTCTAAGGTTTAAAGGTTTTCACCTTTCTAAGTCTTGGAGTTTATACACTCCCGCCTATAGCGCATGAAAATTTGGGATTTTCCCCAGGATACAAGGGATTTATCTCCAGTACATCCTTGGGTTTTGCCCTTGGGACGTAAAAAATTGCCTATACAATGGAAACTGACATTCAGAAGATTTCTAAAGTATTTGAAGACATTGTACACAGGGGACATTCCTACCAAGGTGGTGATGTAGAGCTAAAAGGATGAGGCTCGGAACTAATGCACTAAGTACCTCGCACAGGGGACATCTTCATTGGAAGAGTTGCAAAGGGATTGAAGTTTGGTAATAGGTTTATACCCTATTTCTGGTATGATCTTTCCTTTGTAAACATTGTTTGAGTTTTTGATAATACTATGTTTGGTAAGAGATTAAATATCCTGGTATGTTCTCAAAAGGTATTTCTCAAAATATTTGATACTAATTAAGTATTATCGAAACAGGAAAGATAGATTGTTTTTCACTCTTTAAAAAACTTTCTACAAAGTTGAACGAATTTAATAACAGTTTTTAATATATGTCATTAAGCATATTGATCAGGATATTTTCATAAGATGACAATACAAAATTTTTACAAAGCTAAGAGTTACACTAAGTAATGCAAGGCAACATCAAATAAGTCAAAAGATAGTTATATTATTAACAAGTCAAAAGTTGTGCTTTTGGTTTCACCTCAAACCGAGGCCCATCCGCCAAAAGCACAATTAGTTTTTACCATACTTGTGTAACGGTTGCAGGCTATATCTCAAAACAGGACCTGTCCACCTACAACCGTTATCACATTCAAAACGAGTTATACTAATTGATGACCAAGGGCTTCGTCCTAAAACCTAGGACCCATCCACCTTTGGTCATCACATTGTTCTAGTGCAGGAAATGTAAATTGTTCAAAGACAGGAAAAGTAAATTGTTTATGCAACCACAACCATGAAATTTAAAAGTGGGCTCCGGCCTTGGCATGTATATCCATCATCGCCCACTCCGCTGCCTAAGGGGTAGCACCCTCTTGAACAGCAACCTCCTGCCCGACATCCATACCAGCATCATCCTCGGGATTCTTCTCAGCATTTACAGCAGCATCCTTTTCACCAGCATTCTTCCCAGCATTTACCCCAGCATTCTCAGAAACATCTTTTGAAGCGCTAGCATCCATTGCTTTGGCGGACTCTTCCACAGCAGATTTGACAGGAGGCTCCACAAGATTTCCCCCGAGATCTCTTAACTTCGCCTCTCAGGCCTTGATGTTCCAAGAAGGGCATTGCAAACCCAAAGCCATCGCCTCATAAGCCATTTTCAGTCTGGCCTGGAGAAGGGAGATCACGACGGAATTCTTGAGGCTCTCTCGGTATGAAGCCATGGCCTGCTCGTGTTAGAGTTGGGTTGCGTCAGACTTGGCTTGAGCCTCTTGGGTGATCTTTTGGATGGCGGCTTGGTGATCCTGAGTCATAGCCTTATACTTAGCTTCATAGTGTTCCGATTTAGCGGTGGCAATTGCTGCTTGATCTGCAATGGTGGCCTTGGCCTTTTTCAGCTGGCTTTCAAGCATGACGTTGGAGCCACATGCGTCCTCATAGAGGAAGACCAGGCATTCAAGGCCCTGCAAGGTAATACAACAGGCATTGTTCTAAATGAACATTTCTATTAAGCATATGATGCAGGATACAGGTCAGGATATTAACCTGGTTAAGGAAGCCGGTCATAAATGTGCTGGATTCTGTGAACCCGTGGTTCTCGAATGGGAATACATGTGGTGGAGCAGAGGGTTCGACTTCCTTTCTTTTCCGGGAGCTGGAGGCCCGGGTCCGGGATGCAGGGGGAGCCTTGGGAACAGCGGAGGTCTTTGAACTGGTGAGTTTTGGTGTAACGGATGATTTCGGGTTAGATTCTTGCTTGACAGGTTCAAGGCTGGAATAACTATCCAGCTCATCGAGTTGGAAGCCTTCGAGGTTGATAACTGGCACTGCACAAGGGAAGATGTTTTAAACTTGTTATACAATAAAATAATAATCAATTTAATATGAAGATAATTCTTGAAAATATGCTTACCAGACATGTTGGAGCTTGATCTCTGACTAGAGCTTGTAAGTAACAGGTTAAAAGTTCTTTCACCCTCTGGAAGCTTGTAGATCTCTTTTATTCTTCCTTCTGATTCAGCACTGGGGGGAGCTAGTTCCTTGAAGTTTGCTGCAAGAAAGAGGATAAACACATCAGGATATTGGTTCAGGATTGAGGTTTGGGATATGATTGGGGATAGTCCTAAAACCCTAAGTCCTACCAGAAGTCAACCATCTTTTAGGGAGGTCAAAACCCTTATCAATGGACTCTCTTTTCACAAAGAAGAATTTTCTTGTCCATTTATCCTCATTCTTAGTGGCCTTAAGAATGAGAGGGTCGCTGGAAATAGAAAAAAGGAGAAACCGGCTGGAACCATGTGACCTTAGACGGTAGGCCATCGGAAGCTCTTCGATGCATAGATCAGGCATATGGTGAGCCTTAATCTGCTCCAGGGTGATTAACACGCGCCAAACCATGGGCATGGTTTGGGCAAAACTAAGACCGGTAAGCTCAAAGAAGCGAGAAATGAAGGGAGAAAATGGATATCGAAGCCCTAATGAAAAAGGATATGCAAAAAAGCAAACCCATTCGTCGGAACAGAAATCCGATCGGACCTCTCGGTCGAATGGACGGAAGATTGTTCCAGCGGGAAAAGCACCGGAAGCTCGTAGGGCTGCGATGTCGGAGTTATCAAAAGAAAACACCTCTTTTGAAGGTTTTTGAAGTAAATTTTGTTTATGGAAGGGAGAATCAGAATCCGCCATTTGCGATCTAGTGCGGGTCGCCATGTAGGATAATAGTTGGAAAGAAGGGAATATGAACAATGGAAATAGATAAGAGAGAGGGAGAAAGTACCTGATAATCTATTGGAGATAAAGATAACCATAATGTGAAGTCCCTCGGTTAATATAGGCTAAATGTAGGGGGGGTAAAGAGTAAATAATGCCTTGGAAGTTGCACATTGTCATTTCAGGGGTCTCGTCACATTGATTGCCTTAATTGGAGAAATAAAACTTTTAAAATATATCCGTTGGATTGGTATACCAACCGATATATTTGGGGACAATTGTTATGGGTCATTTTCTGAATATACATATCCTGACTAATATCCTGCTTTTAATTGTTTGTTTGTGACCAGGATACTGGACGGGGATATTGCTAACATCTTGGGCGATATCCTAAGTTTGAGTGAATTAAACACGTGCAGGTTAATGGCTGCAAGTTACTAACGGTCATCAGGACTTCTTCTCCTCAAGACTCGGGCGTATTTGTTATGAGGAAGCCATTGAACCCGAAAGACTTGGTCCTCAACGTTCAAGTGGGAATATTCGCTGGATCCCGGAAGTTTAGGATAGTTTGTTACATTATCTTTACTATAAATAGATGGGGGCGGATCAGTTTAAGGCACACAATTTTTCACCGACACTCTCGAACACTTTCACTCTCTAGCTCATTGCAAACATCACACTTGTATTCAAATTTCATTGTAACACATAGTCGATCCGCACCACATCCTGCACTGTATCTTGACGTTTGAAGTAATAAGAAGAACAAGGCAGCTGCGATTGTCAGCTCCCGAGGTTTTATGCCGGCGATCTAGATTGATCAAGGGCTTTCTTCGTACATCTCGTGTCGTTTACTTTCCTTTTGCTCATAGTTTGATCATAGATACAGCTCTATATCCTGAGCCGTATCCTGAACACTGATTTTCTAAATAACTTAACAAGCATATTTTTCACACATATTTCTAGCACACTACCTCACTTAACTAATTTGATCACTAAATTGCTTAGGTAATTTTTGACCAAAACAATCATGTAAAGCAGGTATAGTACAACATCATACAATCATGAAAGTAATAGTTAAAACACTAACCGGTTAGAGAAAGAACAAGGATTGATCCGAATAGAAAACTTCGAGAGATGAGTATGCTTGCCGTCGGCTTCGAGAGAGAGAAAGAGAGAGAGAGTAGGGTTTTTGTGTGTGTTGTGCTTTGCAAGTAATGAGGAGTATACCCTTTCTCCTAAGTGTTATGCGTGTAAAAGAGAGTGGGCCGAACCCATCATGGGCTGCCCTTGATCCGAATACAAAGAGTGTAGCCCGAATGGCTTGTGCGATCGGGTTGTGTTGTGCGTTTGGGCTCGTTTATATACATACATACATTACACAAAACACATATCAAACATAACATTTCATTAATCATCAAAGTTCATACAATCACATAGTGTTCAAACACGCTACTCTTAGCACAAAGATAGGTTCTGAAATACGAGTTGTCACAGGAACCCCTAGGGATCAGAATATTTCTCTGAATGGCGTTTTTCAAGGCGTTTTAGACAAGATGACCCATTGTTCTATTATTTTTTATATACATTTTGGCATTTTACAATCGGAAAATTATATTACAACCACAGGGAAAAAATAGAAGCGAAAAAAATAAATTAAAAATCCTAATCGGATCTCTCTTCACAATCTTCATTGTCATCAGTCTCTCTCTTCTTTAATACTACAAGAACTGTCGCCAAATATATGGCGTTTTATGTAAAACTTAACAAACCTATCGGTTTGATTATTTTGTTTGCTCGTCTGTTGAAGTTGCTTTTATGGATGTTTGGGGACATAGATCTATGATGTGTGGGTGGGTTTTTCGCTTTGTTCTTCAACTTGATCTTCATCTTTATAATCATCCCACTCTTCAGTGTCATTGATCTCTTCTCCTCATCCAAGCCTTCTTCAAGAACAAAGAACACAAAATGACATATGACTGTTATTAGTATCTTTTTCTTGAAGATTTGTCCATCTCATACAATAAAATTTTACTGAGTTACTCCTCTCATCTAACAATCCATTCAGTGAAACTTCACAAAGAACAATACTTAATTTCCAAGAAAGCATATTAGCTATCTTTGATTTTTTTTAATTTTTTGGCATTTTTACAGTGAGTGGTATTTAGTAGTATTGGCGCGTTTTTTTTATCAAATGGAAGTTGCTGATAGGTATCATTTTATAGGATGTCTTTTGGCGCGTAGGTTAGGCGGTGCATTATTATAATAAAGTATTCGTTGTTTCAGTTACTGTTTGTAATTGTTGTTTTTTATAAGCTTTATCTCTGAAGTCTGTAACACGTCCCATCTTTCAAGTTTGGCGTTTTAGATTCTAATATAATAAATTTTCCGTCTCCTCAGTTTTACTGTTTTGTAGTTACTGTTTCTAGTTACCTTTTCAAGTTTGGTTTTTATTTTTTTTATTTTTTGGGTTTTTTATAATACTTGTCCAAAGTAATTTTATTATAGTTTGGTAGTTTTTGGGGCGTTTTATGGCATGATGGCGTTTTGACAAGCATTTTGGCTGTGTGGCGTTGTTATTATATATGACTTTGTTATTATATAACAATCAACTGAAAAAGAAAATTCAAAAATATATATATATATATATATGAACAATTGATCTTACAAATCTTCACTTTCACCGGTCTCTTTCTTCTTTTGAAGCATCTTCACTGGCTGTTTCGACTTTCGTATGATTTATTTTGATTTTTTGTTTTTGAAGTAGTTTTTTTGTTGCCATGCGGAAGCACAAAGTCTGAATAGGCCTCTTTTCTTGAAGATTTGTCCATCTCATACAGTAAAATGTTATTGAGTTTACACCCTTCAGCCAACAATCTTGAATTTCCAATGAACGATGTTTGATTTTTTAACTTTTTGGAGTTTTAGCGAGAAAAAGAATGCTACTAAATAAAAGCACCTTAAACCTCTAAATTTGATCATGCTAAATCAATAATGTTTTGCTGTAAGATGATGGACAACATTGTTAATTCTCAGTTAAGAAAGATGTATGACAATGTTGTCTACCCCATACAGCTAAACTTTATTGAGAACTAACCTCAATAATGTTTTTGTATGTTTTTGAGTTATAAATTGGATGGAAGTTGATGATAAAGTCAATAAGATTTTACTCAATGAAATGGACAATATCCTCACTTAAGGATTTTGTCTATTACATTGAGCGAAACCTTACCGACAACCAAACTGAATTTCAAATAAATGTTTTGGTTTAGAGGATATTTGATGTTTGGGTTTTTTGGCGTTTCTAAGACGAATGGTATATATTAAATATGACGTTTGGGTTTTTGTGTGTTTTAATGGAAGGTCTGAGATGTTGTATATATAGGATGTTTTTGGCGGTTTTTTTAGGCGGGATTTTATTATAATTAAGTTTAGCGTTTTATATCTAATTGCGTTTTTGGATTAGGATGGTGTGTGCTATTGTAGGTTAAGGCGGTAATTTTAATGGTGTTTTGTGTAGAGAAGTCAAAAGACTTTTTTACCCTTAATGAAGCGCGCCACAGTAATAAAAGTGATGTTATTTACGAAAACGTCACCGCGTCATCTAGTCCATAGATTGTTTTAATTTGACGATCCATAAGCGTTCTCTCCGTTCTCACACTTTTCACCGTTTTCTCTAAATCCTGACCCTATATATTATCACTTATATATATATATATATATATATATATACGTGTATATATATATAGGGAGAAGATCATGCGAGAACCACCTCTTATTGCGAGAACCGCGAGAACCAATGTGAACACAACCAAAAATGCCTAAAAATAGCTAAAAATCACACAAATTTTTTTTTAATATTTTTTATATAAAAATCGCTACTTTTCGAAGCCAAAAAATTAAAAAAAAAAATTTTCCACTAAAAGTAGCGATTTGAGCATAAAAATATTAAAAAAAATTTAGATTTTTTTTTATTTTTTTTAGGTTTTTTGGGGGTTTAGTTTTTAGCATTTTAGCTTGGGGGGTGGGGGGGGTTAGGTTTTTTGGGGGGTGGGGGAGGGGGGTTTAGGTTTTTTTTTTTGGGGGGGGGGGATAGGTTTTTTTAGCTATTTTAGGTTGTGTTCACATTGGTTCTCACGGTTCTCGCAATAAATGGAGTTCTCGCATGAGCCCCTCCCTATATATATATATACGTATATATATATATATATATGTAGAGAAGGTATAATGTACTTCACGCCTTAACGTACATTAACGTACTTCACGAAATATATAACATGCGTAATTATTTTTTTGACCAAAATAACGTGCGTGATTTTGGATCCCATGCGTGATTATGTGGTCCCATGCGTGATTATGTGGTCCCATGCGTGATTATATGTTCCATGCGTGATTATACCCCTGATCCAACGGTTACCATTGTCTCCTACGTGAAGTATGAATATATGTATATATATTTGTCCAAAGTCCATGAATTTGATAAGGAATATATATATATAAATATATTTTGGTATTTTTGTCCATACACCCATGTATGGGTGATTATGTGTATACTGTTTATAAATAACTAGTCTAAGTACCCGTGTGTTACACGGGTGACTAATAAGAAAAATAACTACTTTAACATTGTTGACGTAAATATTTTAATTATATGTACGTTGAAATATTAAGAGAAATGATAGAGAGTACACCAAATAATTGAGATTCTTTGTTGTAGTTCCGGTACTTGCTCGAAAAATAAAAAAAGGCAAAGATTTAATTTTTATACATTGGCCCAATGGGCCTAAATGGGTCAGATTGTCTATTGATCCGTCTTGGGTCACATAAATGGAACTGTAACATCCGATCTAATGCATACATACATACATAATTTCCCACATATACAAACACAAGATTGATGATGTCACCGGCAATAGGAAAAGCAAATGGTTGGCTAGGGGTGGCGGCCAGCTTTATCTTTTTTAATTTTTTTTTCATAAAATAGGTATCACCCTGCCATTGGTTGAAATGGGCGGCCGTCTCTCCCTCATTAGATCAACCATTTTATTATTTTACACACACTTTAAAATTACGTTTTCGCCGTCCAATAGTGTTTCTCTCCCATTGGTTCAAATGGGCGGCTAGCAATACCTATTGGAACACCCAGTTTATTATTTTATATCCACTTTAAAATTACGTTTTTGCCCCCAGTTAAAAAATACGGTTTTGTCTCAACTTCAAAATACATTTACCCTTTTGCCCCGAGCTAAAAAACACGATTTCGCCCTTGGTAAAAAAAAATACGCTTTTACCATCAGCCAAAATTACGTTTTCGACCCTGTTCAAAATAAAATTTTGTCCCCCCCCCCCCCCGGCTTAAAATTACGAATTTACACCACTTTATTATTTTTATACCTACTTTAACATTACGGTTTTACCCACAGTTTAAAATTACGTATTTGCCCCCAGTTCAAAATAAATTTATGCTTTTGCCCCCAGCTAAAATTTACGAATTTCCCCTCGGTTCAAAATTATGATATCACCCTCAATTTAAAATTATGTTTTTGCCCCCAATGCAAAATAAAATTATGGTTTTGCCCTAGCTAAAAACTAGGATTACCCTCGAAAAAATTTGATTTTTCCGTCAAGTAAAAATAAAAATATGACTTTGCCCCCAGCTAAAAATCGTGTCAAAGAGCTGCCTAATTAACACTCTTTTTACTTTTTATTTCTAGCAAAACTATAGTATTGTTTTTTTAATTGGCTGAGAATAATTCGGACATCGCCCCGCAACGCGGGCGGGGCATCACCTAGTTACATACATAATGTAGATATGCCTTGTATCTTACATACATATACATACATAGGAAATTATTTTAATGGGCTTGGGCTAAAACAAACAATCAATCAAAACTGATATGTACACTTTTCTCAGAATCCCATATAGTGGTGCACAAAAAACCCGAACCCGGACCCGGAAAAAAAACCCGGAACCGGGTATTATAAAAACCGGCTTTTCTATACCCGAACCCGACCCTACCCAGAGGGTAGGGACCGGGTATGCATATTTGATCTAAAACTGTCACACCCCGACTTTCCACGTGTCACCGGTGGGCCCGGTAGGGGAGTATCGTGACGTGGTTGGCAACATCATAGTCAAACAACACAATATATAAATGCACAGCGGAAGCAAAAGATAAATATATTACAATCCGAATATAAAGTAATATCCAAGTATTACAAACGGAACGTAAAGGATCCACATGCGGATCTTAAAACAACAAAAGAAATTATCAGACTAATGGCTTATGTGGAGGAGTTGCAAAGTCCTTGTCTAACAAGTCCTGAGCAGCTTCCAGCCTATTACGTACTTTTACCTGTCACTTAGACTTTGGAAAATACCTCAGTTTTCACTGGTAAATACACTCAACTGACTCATTTGAAAAGAGTTTAAGAAAATTGGTTTAGGTGCACAAGGCACGAAAATATATTGACACTTTGATTAAAATGCTCAAGGCAAAATTAATCTTTTATACTTGGGACAAACTATATCTCATGTTATCAGTTTTACATAACTTGCTCTATATACGGGGCCCGGTTCTATGCCGGTTCAAGATTAACTGACACACCACTATTCCCTTATTGGGAATCCCATATTGGGTATAATTAATTAATAAGCATATAGCATCTGTCAGGTGTATGCCTACACCCCGTGCTTAGGTCGTGGCCATTGTAATTTAATGAGTCAAGGATATCCAGGACACGGTCGCATTAACCCCCAATGTTTCAGTCAAGCAATACGAATTAAAAACAGGTTATTTGGATTTCCCGACTCATTGGTCTTTGAATCCCATACCTGACCATGCGGTATTTATATTACCGTATCCCAAGCCCGTAATAGGGAAAATAAGTTAAAAGTATTTACCTGAGCTAGCTCCTGTCTTAAATAGCAAGAATTTAATAACTCAGTCGTATTCACTTAAGTAAGCGTAGGTACAATTTACCGGAAGGCTCTAGTCTGGAATGATGGTATAAATAGCCAATTAGAATACTAACGGGTCTTTAATTAAGCCTAAACTTAGACCGGTTAGTTTTAAGGAAATATACGGTTCAAACGCATGATTAAGCGAAGACCGGAATAGAATGTGTTTTAGACCCAACAAGTATGAAGACTTGTATAAAATGGGTAAACTAAATACATTCTGGATTTTGAAATGAAAATTATAAGGTTTGACCCGTTTCGGCTAATTTATGCAAACTAGTTATATAAACCGAACCGAACGCGCAAGAGGCGTAACGGGTAACCATATGGGTTCTATACAGGTTTCCTAAGTTAATATGCTTTAAACATGTTGTGATATCAATAGGATACCTTCCATTTTGCCCAAAATAGAAAGTTGTCGAATCAAACAAGCTTAGACAAGTTTTATACTTATTATCAGGTTATATGAATGATAAAATAGATTATACGCCTTTTACATCGCTAATTATGAGTTAAATCCAAGTTTACAATTCTGTTGACTTTTTCTAATCTTCTTTGACTCGACAAACGACCTAGTTAGAACGGGTATCAGTGGGTGCCCTTTTAAGGGTTTAAAGCCCACATAATTACCAACTTATAACTACCTTAAGTTTGCCTAATCGCTGGACCATTAGCGATTAAACGGTAAGTCAAACCGTAATTACGACGGTTTGACTTCTAGGCTATTAACTAAGCAAGACTTAATTAAAGAAGGTTAAGCATACTTACAAGTGTCTAATGAACGATTAGGAAGGCTTAGAAAAGGCTCTTGAGTTCCAGAAGTCTTCAAGAAATGCAGATGAGATGAATGTATGAATGTTGCATACTTATGAGCTTTATATATGAACTTTGATTGTCCATGATCATGCCATCTATGTCTATAATTGTTCCAAGATGTGTACATGTGCCCTCTAGAGCCTAAATACCAGTATAGGAAGCCCATAGTATGCCAAAATGGCATTTTGAGTCGGTTACAAGGCTGAACAGCCACCTGTGTAACATTTCTGATCAGACAAGGCAGTCGCGTAGCGCAACTGCATAAGGGCTTAGTGCTCGCGCTACGCGAGCACGTGGTGACCTGACAAACAAGTTTCCATAAATTGCAGTTTTGGTCCCCGGTCCTCCTAAACGTCGCTTTCTCATTCTTTCTTGCATTTTGAGGCTTTAAAATTGACATAAAGGGGCTTTAAGACTTATACCCACTTTGTGAAGTCCTTGGCCACTTTGTGTTTACCCGAAAAGTCATAAATTTCCATGTTGACGCTTCTAACCCCTCGCACACGAATTTTATCATAACTTTCTCATACGATAACGAAACTTGGTGAAATTTTTATCACACATTCTAGTGAGCATAATTAATCGTTACAAAGCTTCGGGTTTGCTAAAAGGTCACTCAGAGGTATATCTTAAACATGTTGACACATTTAACCCCTGTAGTTTGTAATCTCTCACTTTCTTTCACAATTCGCTTAGTATGATCCATGATTTATTCGTTTAAGGTTATAAACATCATGTAGGGTTATTGTAAAGTATATTTATTCATTGTTGACATTTTGAACCCTTATTTTTACATAGTTTCATTGTTTGTCAACTTTAGTCCATCTGGAGTATTCTTTCACACGTTCAAGCTTATGACACGTGTCAATACATTATAGGACGTAAATTTTCGAGGTGTTACATCCTCACCCCCTTAAAATAAATCTCGACCTCGAGATTTGCTAAAATGCTTGAAGTACTTTTGTCGCATAATGGACTTAACTTCGATAACATAACCGGAGTCTTTCCAAGCTCCCAAAGTGACTCATATATTAGGTATATGTATCCTTTTGGAGCTTCTTAACCTGTCGATCCTCAATCGATACAGGATGCTCATCACATCATAAATCTGCATATCATTATGTGATAGTGCTTCTTGACTTATTGGCGAAACACATCCTTCAGTCACTAGTGTTCAATGTATAGCGAGCTCCGCCAAACTTCTTAAATAGGTTTTAGTTTATAAGCTATTTGATCTTGATGCATTCGATTTCCTTCGAATGATTTTATATATTCAGAGCTTAACTAACCTGATAATTTAACAACTTTTGGCACACCCTCCCTGGGTGATATCTTTTGTTGAACCTTATTCCTTAACAAGAATTTAGGAGGTCTGCTATTTTCATTAATCCTTGATTTTCTGCCGAATACTGGCATTTTATTGATGATTATGGATTTGCGTGACCTTATTTGTTGTTTCCAATACAACTTTCAGATTCTGATAATTGGACTTACCAAATCTCGTCCATCCAACGGATGTTTTGATATTTCATCTATACAGGGTCTCCAAAGGAGCCACCTTGATACTTATATAACAACTATTATAGAAAAGCTTATCTTAAGGTGGAATGGTTATTCCAACCACCGCTTAACTAATTTTAAGGAATAGCTAATCCTTACAGTTAGTCGACTCAATCGACGATCCTGGGCAGGTAATAGCGATTCTTAATCGTTACCTAATTAGGGTTGCGGTAAATAATGCATAAGCAAAATGAACCGTCTTTCTTATTTACTAAAAATCGGTGTTCTTAGAACTTTGAATTTTGGCTTTAAGAAACCTTCTCTAAAAACTTATCGATTTGGCTCTTAGTTCTTCCTATTCCGTTGGTACTAACAGATATAAGGCTCTTACAATAACTGCAGCCCTAAACGGGATGTTTATCCTAACATCCTCTTGCCTCTCAGGAGGTAAACAGGGTAGTTCTTATAAAGAAGCTAATTATGACACACAGAGATGTCAGAGATTTCCGCATTCTCAGGCTTTGGCTCATCTATCGCTGTCGGTGTCAGATAAATGACACATTCTCTTTACAATTGCAAAGATGCCCTAAGTAGAGATACTTATAAGGACATTTTTATATTGGATATCTTCTTTGAATACTACTAGTCGACTTTAGTACAATATGATCATTGGGATGTCTCAGGGGTTCCATGCATTAAACCTCCATACTGATCAGGCATGGAAGTAATCTATGGGACACACTAGGATATGCCAATTCTCATATGGCACTTTTATCAAACATAGTTTGGCATTCGCAGGCGATAGAAAACAAAGAAAAAAAATAATATATATTGTCGTACTCTTTTTGGGGAAGAGTACTCCAGATTCTCATGAAAGGATTATCTTCGAGGATAGGAGAGAGGGTCATTAAAGATTCCATTGGTAAATTATACCTTATATTTAATATTTGGAGTTTTTTTAAATGTAATCAAGAGTTTGCTAAGCTTATGATTTGCTAAAGGTTTATTATCCCTTGCATTAATGTAAAATACTTAGCAGACACTATCAATGCTAAATGGTAAGGGACGTACCTAATGCTATTATCGATGTGCACTGTCTCTGGCATTCAACCGGTAGTCCAGGCGTTTCCTTTCTTATCCTTCCCAGACTTAGCTGCTCCTTTCTTGGCAGCCTTAGGGCAATTAGTACTGATATGCCCCTTTTCGCCACAGCTGAAACAGTTTGCATCCTTTATGTCTCTACATTCGTGGGACTGGTGGCCAGCTCTTTTACAGATGCCACATTGTTTTATCTTTTGGTTTAATCGACACTGTCCCCAATGTCTTCTTTTGCAGGTTTTTCATGTAGGCTTTTTGTTGGAATCCTGTTGGTTATTGCTGAACTCGGATTTGCTCTTCTTAGGATTCTAAGAGTTATCCTCCTCCCTTTGTCTTTTCTCATTAGTTTCATTCTTGATCGACTTTTGTCTCACTATATCTAGAGTGAGAGACAAGGATAGATCTACAGCTGATCTGTAGTTGATTGGCCTTGAAGCCTTAACATTCCCTTTTATTTCTGGTGCCAAACCACCGATGAAACGCGCAATGCGTTTTGGTTCAGGGGTAATTAAATAGGGTACCAATCTAGATAGGGAGTTGAAGTCGGTAACATATTGCTGAAAATTTAGGTTTTTCATTGCGAGACTCAGAAAATCTGTCTCCACCTTTTCCACTTCGTGTTGTGGACAGTAGTTCTCTTTGATAAGGTCCACAAACTTGGACCATCCCATATTGTATAGGGGAATTTTCCCCGTGGACTGCATCATGGCCCTCCACCATACAAGAGCCTCTCCCTTGAAAGATTGTGAAACAAATTTTACTACGTCCTTATCAGCACAATCGCTGATGTCCACAACAGTTTCCATTTCCTCAAGCCATTCCATAGCATCAATTGCTCCTTTTTCGCCATTGAAATCTCTGGGTTTGCATGAGACGAAATATTTGTAGGTGCACCCGCCTTCAGTTGAACGGGGCTTATCAAGGAGTATTAACTCCTGAGGTTCGCTCTTTTCATCTGAAGAGTGAACGGAGCTCTCCTTACGAGCTGATGTATGTGTTTCCGTATGGACCTTTGAGTGAGTGACACTCGGTTCCTTTTTGTTCTCAAGGATCTTATCCACAACTTCACTAATTGCTGCGCTAATCAAGGCCTGAAGAGTAGTGCCATTAACATTTATATTTATATTTGCATCCTTGTTTTTAGCCGCAGTACTGCTGTGTGCTTCGTCGGAAACCTCCATTCTGGAGCTTTGGTACTAAACACCAAAAATAACATATGCTTAGATACAAACTAGTATGGAATCATCGTACTGGATGATTTATAAACCATGGTATTATTAAATCATAATGGCTGTTAGGTTTATAACTCCCTTATAGTTTGCTACTAGAAAGTATGTCAATTATATTTAGCCTAGGTCAAAAAGGACCATCAATTGTGTTTAAGGTTTGGACCAAGTCCATTACCTTTTGATAGGGAATCACAATGTCACAATTGTCTTTGTCACAACGAAAATCTTTAGATATTTGGAAGGCTTGTCACGAAGGACATTAATAATCATAGGCACGAAGGCCTTGTCACAAAGGACTTATAAGAATATGGCACTTAAGGCATTAATATATAAGCCGCAATTTTATCGGATTAGAGATCTTAAGGTTCGAACATAGTTCTTCACCTTTGGACAGAGAGTCAAAGACTACAGCCGTCATTTCTTTGGAAGGTAATTTATTTTGCCACAAAGGCTAGTCAATGGACATAATTCTGATTAACTGGATAATGGTGAGCTTCAGAGGAGTCAGACGTGGTGAAGCTTTGAAGGCTACTAATCCAAGTAGTAATAATTTGTTTAATTATAGGGAATCGTCGAATTTTGATGATTAATTAGCCATGGTGTAGCTCAACCATATAGACCAATAGATAGTATTAAATTTATTTGATTATGCTTGGCCTAGGTTTTTTAGATAAACCATCTTTGGCGTTTAAACGGAATATGATCCTTCATATTTATTAGACAGGGGACATAAGTCACGACTGTCAATGTCGTACCGACATTTTATATAGCGTAAGGGCTTGTCCCAAGGACTTTTTGATGGTACAGAGGCCTTGTCACTAGGGAAATTTTAAAACATAATCAATGATCCCTTTGGATCGAAAAATTTCATAATTCATTGTCTTGACAAGAAATTATGAAATAAAACTATCTTTTCATGTGTACATCTTTGCTCGTAGGTATACATCCCAATAGATGTTTTGATGTGTTCATCATGTTCAACGTTTATTTGCCATGATCCCTCTTGATCATTCACGCTAAAAATAAGGGGTTTGTAAAATCCCTAATATAAGGATGACAAGTGTGATTTTATAGCATCACAGTTGCCAGGAGTGTTAACATATTTAAAATGTTACAAGGATTTGAATCCTTTGAATAGGTTCTACCATCTTGGCCTCGTCTGTAATGACATATAGGCTAGGTCGTACCTTTAAGATTCTTTTTTTTATAATTAACGCGGAATAATCCTAACTCGAGATGTTAATAAGGATCTGAACCTAAATTGAGGAACTGCCATCTTGGCCCGGTCTTAAAATGACACGTGGCTAGGTCTTGTCCTTTTTAGATTTTGCCATTTTATTATAATGGTAGATCTTATAAAAGGAATATTATTTTTCATTTATTTCATATTTCCTGATTAGGATGAATATTTAGTCATTCCACTATATAAAAAAAATAGAGTTGCCCTAAGCGGGACTTGAAAGAAATAATGTGTCCTCGAAGGGAATGAAAGATAAATATGTCCTTATAAGGACTATTAAGGAAACGATCTTCTGCAAAAAAAGGAGTTCCTTCTTCATTTTATTTCTGAATGCTTTCTCCTTGGTTGCACGTTTCACCCTGGCCGCGGTACGAAGCTCATCATTTCAAGGCTCCGGATGTGGAGAATTTCTATTACAGCTTCTTCGCTTGGCGACGTATCCAATAAAAAAATTGGAAGCAAAAATTTCCAGATTAGGATTGAGAATATTCCTATGTTAAGTCTAGACTCAGAAGGTCAAGGAATGTGCTAATGTGTCATTGAGATTAAACACAAATAGGCTAATGTTTAATTCGCTCAATGTTGGCTCTGATACCAAGCTGTCACACCCCGACTTTCCACGTGTCACCGGTGGGCCCGGTAGGGGAGTATCGTGACGTGGTTGGCAACATCATAGTCAAACAACACAATATATAAATGCACAGCGGAAGCAAAAGATAAATATATTACACTCCAAATATAAAGTAATATCCAAGTATTACAAACGGAACGTAAAGGATCCACATGCGGATCTTAAAACAACAAAAGAAATTATCAGACTAATGGCTTATGTGGAAGAGTTGCAAAGTCCTCATCTAACAAGTCCTGAGCAGCTTCCAGCCTATTACGTACTTTTACCTGTCACTTAGACTTTGGAAAATACGTCAGTTTTCACTGGTAAATACACTCAACTGACTCATTTGAAAAGAGTTTAAGAAAATTGGTTTAGGTGCACAAGGCACGAAAATATATTGACACTTTGATTAAAATGCTCAAGGCAAAATTAATCTTTTATACTTGGGACAAACTATATCTCATGTTATCAGTTTTACATAACTTGCTCTACATACGGGGCTCGGTTCTATGTCGGTTCAAGATTAACCAACACACCACTATTCCCTTATTGGGAATCCCATATTGGGTATAATTAATTAATAAGCATATAGCATCTGTCAGGTGTATGCCTACACCCCGTGCTTAGGTCGTGGCCATTGTAATTTAATGAGTCAAGGATATCCAGGACACGGTCGCATTAACCCCCAATGTTTCAGTCAAGCAATACGAATTAAAAACAGGTTATTTGGATTTCCCGACTCATTGGTCTTCGAATCCCATACCTGACCATGCGGTATTTATATTACCGTATCCCAAGCCCGTAATAGGGAAAATAAGTTAAGAGTATTTACCTGAGCTAGCTCCTGTCTTAAATAGCAAGAATTTAATAACTCAGTCGTATTCACTTAAGTAAGCGTAGGTACAATTTACCGGAAGGCTCTAGTGTGGAATGATGGTATAAATAGCCAATTAGAATACTAACGGGTCTTTAATTAAGCCTAAACTTAGACCGGTTAGTTTTAAGGAAATATACGGTTCAAACGCATGATTAAGCGAAGACCGGAATAGAATGTGTTTTAGACCCAACAAGTATGAAGACTTGTATAAAATGGGTAAACTAAATACATTCTGGATTTTGAAATGAAAATTATAAGGTTTGTTTCGGTTAATTTATGCAAACTAGTTACATAAACCGAACCGAACGCGCAAGAGGCGTAACGGGTAACCATATGGGTTCTATACAGGTTTCCTAAGTTAATATGCCTTAAACATGTTGTGATATCAATAGGATACCTTCCATTTTGCCCAAAACGAGTTTAATCTCAATATAAGCCCCGTAGGGGTATTTTGGTCATTTTAAAGATTATAAAAGGGATTAATTAAGCTTCTGTGATCCGGGTCTGATTTTATCAGTAAAACAGTTTAACTTAACAGGTTATATCCGTTGGTGTTAAGTCTTAGGTGGCAAAATGGTTTTAAACCCTTACTATGCGTTTAATACGCGTATAACGCCGTTTTAAGCGACGTACGGGTTAAAATAGGATTCTGAGTTTTCTGATTAGTTAAACAGGTTCAAAACACTTCATTTATTATTTAAAAGCAGTAGCAATTGGATTGGCATTAAAAGGATTTGTAAAACTCATTTTATGGCTTAAAAGGGCATATTCGGTATTTACCGAATTAAGGCGATAATCCTAGCTTATGATCAGTTTAAAAATAATTAAAAATTTTCAAAAATCCCAAAATATTATATTACATCAGTGGGTAAAAGGTTTGGTGTCAAAAATTGGGTTTAGATTGGCTTTACGCTAATGACACCGTTCAATTACTAAGAAACGTTCTAATTACGTCATTAAGCATAACTACTAATCTAGACCTCCAACTGATGTGAAAATTTAGGGACATGTTTAACAATCAGTAACAAAGATTATTGTACTTTCATATTTCCAAAATTCTCGTTTTATAGACATAAGGGCATTATGGTCCATATTTAAGCACTTAACGGAAACGTCGGACAATTAAGGATTTAAGTGGTATAAACGCAGAGGATTATACAATCATGTAACTAGGTCCTAGTGGAACTTTAAGGCATGTCTAAACCTATCAAAACCGGCTCAGAACTGAAGTCAAAGCAGAAAGTCAAACTATGCGCCTTTCGGTTCCGAATCGATCTTAAACAGAAAGTTGTCGAATCAAACAAGCTTAGACAAGTTTTTATACTTATTATCAGGTTATATGAATGATAAAATAGATTATACGCCTTTTACATCGCTAATTATGCGTTAAATCCAAGTTTACAATTCTGTTGACTTTTTCTAATCTTCTTTGACTCGACAAACGACCTAGTTAGAACGGGTATCAGTGGGTGCCCTTTTAAGGGTTTAAAGCCCACATAATTACCAACTTATAACTACCTTAAGTTTGCCTAATCGCTGGACCGTTAGCGATTAAACGCTAAGTCAAACCGTAATTACGACGGTTTGACTTCTAGGCTATTAACTAAGCAAGAATTAATTAAAGAAGGTTAAGCATACTTACAAGTGTCTAATAAACGATTAGGAAGGCTTAGAAAAGGCTCTTGAGTTCCAGAAGTCTTCAAGAAATGCAGATGAGATGAATGTATGAATGTTGCATACTTATGAGCTTTATATATGAACTTTGATTGTCCATGATCATGCCATCTATGTCTATAATTGTTCCAAGATGTGTACATGTGCCCTCTAGAGCCTAAATACCATTATAGGAAGCCCATGGTATGCCAAAATGGCATTTTGAGTCGGTTACAAGGCTGAACAGCCACCTGTTCAACATTTCTGATCAGACAAGGCAGTCGCGTAGTGCGACTGCATAAGGGCTTAGTGCTCGCGCTACGCGAACACGTGGTGACCTGACAAACAAGTTTCCATAAATTGCAGTTTTGGTCCCCGGTCCTCCTAAACGTCGCTTTCTCATTCTTTCTTGCATTTTGAGGCTTTAAAATTGACATAAAGGGGCTTTAAGACTTATACCCACTTTGTGAAGTCCTTGGCCACTTTGTGTTTACCCGAAAAGTCATAAATTTCCATGTTGACGCTTCTAACCCCTCGCACACGAATTTTATCATAACTTTCTCATACGATAACGAAACTTGGTGAAATTTTTATCACACATTCTAGTGAGCATAATTAATCGTTACAAAGCTTCGGGTTTGCTAAAAGGTCACTCAGAGGTATATCTTAAACATGTTGACACATTTAACCCCTGTAGTTTGTAATCTCTCACTTTCTTTCACAATTTGCTTAGTATGATCCATGATTTATTCGTTTAAGGTTATAAACATCATGTAGGGTTATTGTAAAGTATATTTATTCATTGTTGACATTTTGAACCCTTATTTTTACATAGTTTCATTGTTTGTCAACTTTAGTACATCTGGAGTATTCTTTCACACGTTCAAGCTTATGACACGTGTCAATACATTATAGGACGTAAATTTTCGAGGTGTTACATCCTCACCCCCTTAAAATAAATCTCGACCTCGAGATTTGCTAAAATGCTTGAAGTACTTTTGTCGCATAATGGACTTAACTTCGATAACATAACCGGAGTCTTTCCAAGCTCCCAAAGTGACTCATATATTAGGTATATGTATATCCTTTTGGAGCTTCTTAACCTGTCGATCCTTAATCGATACAGGATGCTCATCACATCATAAATCTGCATATCATTATGTGATAGTGCTTATTGACTTATTGGCGAAACACATCCTTCAGTCACTAGTGTTCAATGTATAGCGAGCTCCGCCAAGCTTCTTAAATAGGTTTTAGTTTATAAGCTATTTGATCTTGATGCATTCGATTTCCTTCGAATGATTTTATATATTCAGAGCTTAACTAACCTGATAATTTAACAACTTTTGGCACACCCTCCCTGGGTGATATCTTTTGTTGAACCTTATTCCTTAACAAGAATTTAGGAGGTCTGCTATTTTCATTAATCCTTGATTTTCTACCAAATACTGGCATTTTACTGATGATTATGGATTTGCGTGACCTTATTTGTTGTTTCCAATACAACTTTCAGATTCTGATAATTGGACTTACCAAAGGTTTGCCATTTCAATTCTTTGACAACCAAAGATTGACCCGTCTCATCCAAAGAGTTCTACAACCACGTTATAACCAAGTAAGCCGCACTACTCTTCAACGTGATTGTCTAAAAGTGTGGAAACAAGCAAAACAACAATTGTTTTCGACTTTTCAAAGTTTAAAAACCGGTGTGAATTTGACGTGCGATGTTTGGTCGGCACCTCATGGGTTACCCGAATCGTACCTTTGTGTTACCGTGCATTGGATAGATCCCTCTACGTGGCAAATGCAAAAGCGTATGATTACTTTTGAGTTATTTCCTTATCCACATACATCAAACAATTTGTTTCAACTTTTAAAAGAAGTAATCGATGGTTATAACTTTGGTGACAAGTTGTTTGCTATCTCTTTTGATAATGCATCCAACAACACCGCCGCGGTCACACAACTAAAGTTAAGATATAAACCGACTTGCGACGGTGTTTTTTTTTCATAGCCGTTGTGTGGCACATGTTATCAATTTAGTTGTGCAAGACGGTTTAAATGAAATTGTGGATTTGAGAAAAAAAATTAAACAAATGCTACAAGATATTTTTACTACTAGCTAGGTAAAGAAAACCCTTATTTTTTTTGTTTAATAAATGTAAAAAAAAAAGAACCAAAGATGTATGCTAGAAATTTTTCTAAACAGAAAAGGTAAAGATCCTATAACTTCAATTTTCTACCACTTGCTGCTCATTTCTATAATAAGAAACCAAAAGAACTAAGACTAAAAAGTCAAAAGTCAACCTCATGTTCTTGCCTAAAAAAGTCAGCAGCATCTCTAATCTCTATTATTCGGGTTGCCTTTGCTTCTCCAATACTCCAAACATCTGTGCTCTGGATCAAGAGCCTCAATCGCCTGAAACAAACAACATTATTGAACAACAATATTAGTGAAATAACACAATTTTTGTTATCATTTTTCAAAACTAATTATTCATTTAACACTTCTAAAATGTGGACATATAAGTGTTTCAAAAAAACATATACCTTCATAATGGGGGGAGAAGATAACCCAAACATTTCAAGCCCATTAATGCTATGTAGAGGCTTTAAGGCCCGAAAGTAAGCAACATAAACTCGCTGAGAACTTATCATCCTTTCTCAATTCTTGTTCAGATAGATCCTTAGAAGCATGTTCTTTTACAATTTTTAAGATACTTGTCACTTTGATGATCACGAATAGAGGTGTAACCCTAAATCGGGTTAGAAACCGAACCCGACAACCCTACCCAACCCGAACCCGGGTTGTACCTGATTTATAGCCAACGCGGCTTGGACCCTTTTCAACCCGTAGAGTAGTACTCGGTTTGGATGTTTTTCAGCCACCCCGATCTTCTTCGACAGTTTGTAACCCGCATGAAACAGCCCGGTTTGTCAAATCTGTTTAAACCCTATTTAATGAACCCGCTCGACAAATAAGTAAACAACTATTTTACACATGGGCATCAATAGTGATGAAGAAGAACAAATGCTAAACTACAAAAAAAAAGATCAAATGCTAAACTACAACTACGTCGAAGAAGATGAATTGTTTTGCAAAAAGCAAAAAAAAAGTAATGATATTATGTTTTAATTATAAAATTTTAAAAATATATAAAATATTTTAGTTATTTATGTTTATTATATTTTGTAAAGATTTTTTTAATAGGGTTGAGTTTTACAAACCACCCGAACTGGTTTCATAGGGTTGAGTTTTACAAACCACTAACCCGGGTTGAACCCAACCCGATTTCACTCTCAACCCAGCTTGACATTTTTAATCTTCACTTCAACCCGGTTTGAACCTGGTTCAAGTTCAAACCCTAACCCGATTTGTTATTAGAAATGTAAACAGTTAAAAATGTAAGGTGCACCCGGTTATCAGTATATTGCAACAAAAACAACTTTTAAGAACAGAGTTTTGATATGTAATGATCTGTTTCTAAATGAAGTATGTTGAGAAAAAATAGGGTTATTAGATTTTATCACCCCCAACTATTGGCTATTGGCCGCTGCCACCCCCAACTATCACTTTGACGCCCGTCGCCCCCAACTTAACACTTAGTGTGTTCAATCACCACACCGTTAACTAATCACTAACTTTTGATCATGGTACTACACTTTTTGGGGTGTCATAGGGATCTTGGGAAGGTTTTAGGGATCTTAGGACACCCCAAAAGTATAGTAACAGGATCAAAAGTTAGTGATCTGGTGACAGAACACACTAAGTGTAAAGTTGGGGTGGCGGGCGTCAAAGTGATAGTTGGGGGTGGCAGCGGCCAATGACCAATAGTTAAGGGTGATAAAATCCAATAACCCGAAAAAATATTAGGTTGTTTTTTGATGTGAATCTTTAAGTTATAAATATATCTGCAAATGCAAGATTTTTTTAATGTTTTATGTGAAAAGAGAATAGAAATTAGACACTCACAAATGCAGCAACTGAACCTATAGGATTTAACTAATCAAATTATGGTTACCTTCTAAACAATCTTCCTTGTAATGGAATCCAATTCAAGACATAAAAATCTTTTTCATGAGTAAATCTATTGTAAGCGTTGTTTGGATGTAAAGTTCATTGAAGCATCATGTAATACAATTATATATTTCATGCTTTTTGTCAAAATACTTAATTTGAAAACAAACATCCAAACAGACCAAAATCAAAGCATTTGTAATTTAAAACATCACGACAACTATCAATATTTGCAAGTACTAACCGAAACTAAATGAAAAATATAAGCTAAATATACATGTAAGTCTTACTTTTTTTATCAAAATAATTCACTCCAGCAGATGCATTGGCTCTTAGTTGATGTTTATCATCAAATGCTTTAGCTTTATATTAATGGCATCTTGCCTAATTGCTTAACCGTTTGCCTCTCAATGTCCCACCTATGGAGCCACCCCATTGCTCGTCCACCAATATCACTGATTCGGTCATTGATAATCCTTGGACAAAAGCTTGTTCAAATATACATCAGATTACACACATTATGTCACAACCCCCGATCCCTGATCCCCGGGAACGGGCGGACGTGATCATAGATTTTGGTGGTATCAGTTTATTTAGTCTCGCAGCGGAATTTACATCAGGACCGTAGTTAGGAAATGTTTATCAGAGTAAAACCACCATACTTGATATTAATAAATACATGGGCAAAACCCAAGTTTCTTATTACAATACATTTATAGGGACAAACCCTATTTTATTGAATTTAAAACATCGTTTATTAGGTAACTTTTATAGCCACATTTTCCCAAGCCTTCAGTGCTCTCCAGCTGGCTTTTCATTAATTGGCTGTTCACATTGTGTTACCTGTAACGCGTTTTAAAAACATTTGTCAGTCGGAAATACTGGTGAGTGAATCCCAGTTTAATCAAGAAACATTTTATCAATTAAGACAGTATTGAGAGCGATCACATTGTTTATTTCTACACAATTACTCATTCAGTATTTGCCACTCGACCGAATCTATGGCTATGGTCAAATTACCCATTGGCTAACTCGTTGTCCAATAGTAATGAACTGTCATTCCTGACTTACTACTCACAAGCAGTAATAAATTTTGTATACAAAACCCCATAATACCGGCAGTAATTGAAGAACTACAAAGACTCAATCACCGCTTAATCACATTGTAAAATAATTAAGGTTTTGTAAAGTATTCCAAAAATATTAACAAAAAGAGGATAAACTCACAAAAGGAGTTTATATAAAAAGAGGATAACTCACATTGCTGTCTTAGGCTTTTCGTAAGGGTTTCCTGGATATAATCTATAATTTATACAAATGTACATCTGTTAGTACCATAACCCTTTGAATTTATTAATGATACCCTCCCCGAGACGGCATTCCAACAACTACGTCGGGCAGAACCACGACAGTTGTTACGGAACCCTAAATCAATCGGGCAGCGTAACTATTATGAAACTGGGGTTATAATACTTACAACAGAGCAGAACCTCGCTAATTTAGGGTATAATACCCAAAATATTATGTCTATAACTTCAGAATTCGAGAATGAGATTTGAGAATGAGCGACGGAAACTGAAAACTGATGCCATCTATTTATAGTTGTGTAATTGAGTCCTGTCGCGGCCCGCGTAAAAGACAAGGGACCCTTACGCGGCCCGCGTCAACACCAGTCAACGCAGTAGCTTAGCTGGGTCAGCTAGTAGACTCGACACGATGTCGACACCTGTCGGCCTCTGGTGTGATCGCGTGCTATGAACTGTCGCGGCTCGCGTCAAAGACCTATACACCCTTACGCGGCCCGCTTCAACTTAAGAAATCAGCGCAGTCAAGTCCAGCCTTGATACGGCCCGCGTAAAATAAGGGTAGAGTATGTCGCGGCCCGCCTCAACCCTATATTTCATGTTTTTGATTTATTTTATATACTATAATATAATTAGGGCTCGGTTTTCACATACGGGGTATAATATAAAACATATTAGGACATTTTATAATATATTAGAGTGTCGAAAATATTATGAGGGTGTTGGTTTTACCGAGGGTTGTTACATTCTTCCCACCTTGTTTTAGAGCTCGTCCCCGAGATCTACTGGAATAAGTGTGGATATTTTCTTTTCATTTTCGATTCAAGCTCCCATGTGTACTCAGGTCCTCTTTTAGAGTCCCACTTCACTTTGACTAGAACTAGTCTCTTATGTTTGAGATTCTTGACTTTCCTGTCTTCAATTTGTAGAGGTCTTTCTACAAACTTGAGTTGTTCATTTACCTCTATATCCTTAAGAGGCACTATCAAAGATTCATCAGCTAAACACTTTTTAAGATTAGATACATGAAACACATCATGTATTCCTGCCATTTCCTCTGGCAATTGTAGCTGATAGGCTACAGGTCCTATTCTTCTAATAATCTTAAGAGGTCCAACATACATGGGACTTAGTTTTCCTCGTTTGATGAATCTTACCACTCCTTTCCAAGGAGAGACTTTTAACAATACTTTATCTCCTACTTGAAACTCCAACGGCTTGCGTCGGTTATTAGCATAACTATTTTGTCGATCACGTGCTGCTTTCAGTCGTTCCTTGACTTGAATAATCTTGTCAGTTGTTTCTTGCACTATCTCAGGTCCAGATAGTTGTTTTTCCCCAATTTCTGCCCAACAGACTGGGGTTCGACACTTTCTTCCATAAAGTGCTTCGAATGGTGCAGCGTTGATACTTGTGTGATAACTATTATTATAAGAAAATTCTATTAAAGGTAAGTGATTATCCCAATTACCTCCAAAGTCAATTACACAAGCTCTAAGCATATCCTCCATTGTCTGAATTGTTCTTTCGCTTTGTCCATCTGTTTGTGGATGATAAGCAGTACTTAGCTTTAATTTGGTTCCCATTGCCTTTTGGAAACTTGACCAAAAATGAGATATAAATCGACTATCTCTGTCAGAAACAATTGATAAAAGAATGCCATGTAAAGAAACAATTTCATTTACATACAATTTAGATAATTGTTCCATACTAATTGTTTCCTTCATTGGTAAGAAATGAGCTGACTTAGTTAGTCTGTCTACAATCACCCAGATTGTATCATTTCCTTTCCTAGTTTTGGGCAATTTAGTAACAAAATCCATTGTTATTAATTCCCATTTCCAAACTGGCATCTCTAATTGTTGTAACAAACCTGAGGGTTTCTGATGTTCAGCTTTAACTTGTGAACAGGTCAAACATTTAGAAACATAAGCTGCTATGTCCTTTTTCATTCCTATCCACCAGAAAATTTTCCTTAAATCCTGGTACATTTTATCACTTCCTGGATGCATCGTATATTTAGATTTATTGGCTTCTTCTAATATACGATATCGAAGATTTCCTAATTTAGGTATCCACATTCTCTTTTCATGGAATCTCCAAATTCCATCTGTTCCTTGTTTTAATTCTTTTAACATACCTTTTAACTTTTCAGTATCTTCCTTGATTACTGACTCTTGTGCTTTTCTTATTTGATCATTTAAATCTACTTGCAGATTTAATTTAAGAGAACGTACCTTTCTTGGCTTTTCATGATACTTTCTACTTAAAGCATCTGCCACTATATTGGTTTTTCCTTCATGATATTGGATATCACAATCATAATCACTAAGAAATTCCATCCAGCGTCTTTGTCTCATATTCAATTCTTTCTGTCCGAAAACATACCTTAAACTTTTGTGATCCGTAAATATGGTAAACTTACTACCATAAAGGTAATGTCTCCAAATCTTAAGAGCAAAAATTATAGCTCCTAACTCTAAATCATGGGTTGAATAATTCTCTTCATGATTCTTAAGTTGTCTAGATGCGTAAGCTACAACCTTTTGGCGTTGCATCAATACACATCCATAACCTAATCTAGAAGCATCACAATAGACTACAAAATCTTCAGTTCCCTCTGGTAATGCTAATATAGGTGTATGGGTTAATCTTTGCTTAAGAATTCTAAAGGCTTCTTCTTGTTTAAATCCCCATTCAAACTTAACAGATTTACAGGTTAGCTTAGTTAAGGGAATGGCTATTCTAGAAAAATCTTGAATAAACCTTCTATAATAACCGGCCAATCCTAAGAAACTTCTAGCCTCAGTTGGTGACTCAGGGGTTTTCCATTTAGTAATTGCCTCAATCTTGGTTGGATCTACATGAATTCCTTCATAATTGACTAGGTGTCCAAGGAATTGTACCTGTTCTAACCAAAACTCACACTTTGAAAACTTAGCATAAAGCTTTTCCTTTCTTAATAAACTTAAAAGTGCGTGCAAATGCTTTGCATGATCCTCTTTACTCTTAGAGTAAATTAGAATATCATCTATGAATACGATTATGAATTTATCCAAATATGGCTTACATATTCGGTTCATCATGTCCATAAATGCAGCTGGGGCATTGGTTAAACCAAATGGCATGACAGTAAATTCATAATGACCATACCTTGTTCTAAAAGCAGTTTTCTTCCTTGTGTCCCGACATTTTGCAAAAGTTGCAGTATATGGAACATCTCCCAGAATGTTTTCTTTTGCAATACCTACAGTAAGGTGCAGAGGTAGAACCTAAATTTTTCCCACGGTTAGAATTTCCAGAACGAAATTCTTGAGTCAACTTCTGGGTTAGGTTCTTCTTCTGATCTTTTTCTCTAGTACGGACTAACTCATCAGTCAAGGTATTGGCTAGTTCTACAGCTTCTTCTATGGTTTGTGGTCTAGCTGCCTTGACTACGTGTCTAATCTCTCCAATTAATCCCCAAATATAACGAGAAATTAACACTGGTTCTGGTGAAGCAAGAGTTGGCACTATTCTAGCATATTCGAAGAATAACTTAGTGTACCCTTTGCTATCTACACCAGTCATTCTAAGGTTTAGGAATTTGTTTGCTATCTGTTCCTTTTTATTGTGTGGACAGAATTTCCTTTCTACCTTATCCTTAAATTCTTCCCATTCCATATTGTAGGTTTGATCACTTCCTTTTGTCTGGAGGATAGTGTTCCACCATTCTAATGCTGCGTTCTTAAACAGATTAGAAGCAAACAATATTCTATCTTCTTCAGCACACTTACTTATTCTTAAGACTGCCTTAGTCTTCTCTATCCATCGTAAAGTTGCAATGGCCCCTTCATTGCCTGAGAATTCCATTGGTTTACAAGACCAGAATTCTTTATAAGAACAACCATAAGGCATGGTTCTTCTTCTTTTGGGAATAGGCATTTGAAGTACCAGTCCATTGTTCACACTGTGTTCTGGTTCACTTGGTCCCTTACTGCTATGCTTACTCTTATTATCAGCATCCTTAACAGTTTTAAGTATAAATGGCATGGCATCTATAATTCCCTGTGCTACTATATGTTGGATAGCACTATTGTCCACTTGATTTCCATTGTTATTGTTGTTCGGGTTCCCATTATTCAGATTATCATCATTCTGAATATTATCATTCTGGATTTCCGGGTTATTATCCAAAATGACTTGATTTTCTTGGTCGGCCATCTGAATTTTAAACATTTATCCCATATTAATATCACAAATAATATTTTAATATAATTAATCACACGACACGTAGTTTTGCCAAAAGCGTAGATCATTGCTACTATACTCTTTTCATATACTTATGCGTCTATTACACACTAGTACAGAAATGAAATTACAATACCAACAGAAATAAAATAATAATATGCATCCGTACACACATATTTTATTTTATTATATTATTATTACTACTGCTTCTTCCATTCTAACATTCATGGATATGGATTCATCCAAAAATCCATATTGCGCTCATCGTATTTCCATACGAGACGCTCTCCCACCTGACGCATCCTCTCACTATTTTCTAAAATTTCCTCCCCAAAAGTTCTAAGTTCTTGAACATTTTCTGCACTCATTGGGGGTGCAGGTTCTCGGACTAGGTTTGGAATCTGGGGTTCTGGTTCCTGATATGGGGGTGACAATTCCTAAAATTGGTAAGGATCCTCTAAAATTTCCCTAATGTAGTTATCTTGGTAATAGGGATCTAAAGGGTCCATACCTGGGTAGACTTTTATGTTCTGTATGGGTGGATAGTCCTGGACAGGGTAACGTTGCACAAAGTCCCTATTATTGTCCCACCAAGGATCGTAATTCGGGTCTAGTGGGTTTGGTGCAGGCACCCTAGGGATTTCTTTTGGGTTAAAGTCATGCATCTCCACCTGGTTTTCCTGATTTTCTATCTCCATTGGGTGTTCTGGGTTTTGTGGTTGTGGGGCTACTAGTTGTTCCAGACCTGGGTCAGCAGCAGTCGTAGCTAAGATATGAAAATTAGCTAGGCTTCTATTTAACATATCTTGAGTATGGGTATCTGTCTCTCTCTTAATAGCTGCTACAGCCCTTTACTGTTGCAATTTTCGCATTCTCTTCCTACGAGCAAAAGCTTCTTTACTAAACCATCCTCGTTTCTTAGTAGGGAATGGCTCTTCAGATTGAGCTCTAAAAGCAAATATTCCATCTTCCTGATCAGCAGTATACCCAGAAAGGGCAGGCTGGGATGATGTACCTTCACTCCTAGGTGAATCAGATAACTGACGATTCACATCTGATGGTCCTTGATCACTCATACTGAAAACTAACAAATAGTCAAATAACACATAACACCTAATTACAGTTATGCATTTATTTACAAAATTTCCTAACATAAATTTCAGAATTTCAAGTGTCAGCAGAACACTTATTTGGCTCAGACCAGTGGCTAGGCTCTGATACCACCTTCTGTCACAACCCCCGATCCCTGATCCCCGGGAACGGGAGGACCTGATCACAGATTTTGGTGGTATCAGTTTATTTAGTCTCGCAGCGGAATTTACATCAGGACCATAGTTAGGAAATGTTTATCAGAGTAAAACCACCATACTTGATATTAATAAATACATGGGCAAAACCCAAGTTTCTTATTACAATACATTTATAGGGACAAACCCTATTTTATTGAATTTAAAACATCGTTTATTAGGTAACTTTTATAGCCACATTTTCTCAAGCCTTCAGTGCTCTCCAGCTGGCTTTTCATTAATTGGTTGTTCACATTGTGTTACCTGTAACGCGTTTTAAAAACATTTGTCAGTCGGAAATACTGGTGAGTGAATCCCAGTTTAATCAAGAAACATTTTATCAATTAAGACAGTATTGAGAGCGATCACATTGTTTATTTCTACACAATTACTCATTCAGTATTTGCCACTCAACCGAATCTATGGCTATGGTCAAATTACCCATTGGCTAACTCGTTGTCCAATAGTAATGAACTGTCATTCCTGACTTACTACTCACAAGCAGTAATAAATTTTGTATACAAAACCCCATAATACCGGCAGTAATTGAAGAACTACAAAGACTCAATCACCGCTTAATCACATTGTAAAATAATTAAGGTTTTGTAAAGTATTCCAAAAATATTAACAAAAAGAGGATAAACTCACAAAAGGAGTTTATATAAAAAGAGGATAACTCACATTGCTGTCTTAGGCTTTTCGTAAGGGTTTCCTGGATATAATCTATAATTTATACAAATGTACATTGGTTAGTACCATAACCCTTTGAATTTATTAATGATACCCTCCCCGAGACGGCATTCCAACAACTACGTCGGGCAGAACCACGACAGTTGTTACGGAACCCTAAATCAATCGGGCAGCGTAACTATTATGAAACTGGGGTTATAATACTTACAACAGAGCAGAACCTCGCTAATTTAGGGTATAATACCCAAAATATTATGTCTATAACTTCAGAATTCGAGAATGAGATTTGAGAATGAGCGACGGAAACTGAAAACTGATGCCATCTATTTATAGTTGTGTAATTGAGTCCTGTCGCGGCCCGCGTAAAAGACAAGGGACCCTTACGCGGCCCGCGTCAACACCAGTCAACGCAGTAGCTTAGCTGGGTCAGCTAGTAGACTCGACACGATGTCGACACCTGTCGGCCTCTGGTGTGATCGCGTGCTATGAACTGTCGCGGCTCGCGTCAAAGACCTATACACCCTTACGCGGCCCGCTTCAATTTAAGAAATCAGCGCAGTCAAGTCCAGCCTTGATACAGCCCGCGTAAACTAAGGGTAGAGTATGTCGCGGCCCGCCTCAACCCTATATTTCATGTTTTTGATTTATTTTATATACTATAATATAATTAGGGCTCGGTTTTCACATACGGGGTATAATATAAAACATATTAGGACATTTTATAATATATTAGAGGGTCGGAAATATTATGAGGGTGTTGGTTTTACCGAGGGTTGTTACACATTAAACCCTAGTCATTAAAATATGAAAATATAATAGTAAGATTTACAAAAAATACTAATCATATAATAAAAGGTTAAAACGGTTCATTGGCGATGGGGTTTGCGACTAGATGCGCTTTGCGCTTAAGCACGCTTAAGGCGCGCTTTTTTAAACCAAGGTTTGACATTCACCTATATTTTCATATCGTTCCAGAAACGTGCTAAATCCTTCCATAAGGTGCTTTCCAAGTAAATCCGCAACCTGAGAATATATAAGTCCTAGATATCAAAATACCAAATTTGCAAAAATAAACTTCTTTTTATAAACGTTTGTTTTTTCAAGTAAAACAAATGACAAAGAATTAGGTGTTAAATATGTAGCAAAATATCATAACATACCAAGCTTTGTAGTTCCTTCCTTGTAATTATTTCCGTGCTATAGATGTGCAAACATTTAAAAAATGCTTGATAATCATCTTGATTATGCAATCTATCCTTCACTTTCTCACAGAAAGTAAATTCTTGAATGTACATATTTGTAACGCATAAATACTCAACTGTCAGAGTTGTTCTGTTTATAAATTGGTTAACATATACCCCAATAATTAACTCACTTTTTAAGGAATCTTTATCACCATGCGAGGCCACACCTGAATGAACTCCAAAATCTTCAATCTTGCTTGAAGATTTTCATTTTTTGATATGACGCGTGTCTCTATTAGCATCATGATCGGGCTCTTTGTAATCCTGATCAGAGGTTCTTCGACCCCTGCTTTCCTTTTCAGACCGCTTTCTCTGGTCCTTGTGAAACTTCATCGATGTTTTGTCATCCTCGTCAGCGTTTAGATCCAGCTCGGGATGCGAACCGTTGATCTGATCTTGTCGGCTGCCTCCTCGTGGCTAATGTCATCACAGAGTCACAGCCTTAGTCACTTATGATAAATCAACATAGCGAAAAACTTGTAAAAATTAACTACATTACCTTGATTAACTCACTTTTTAAGGAATCTTTATCACCATGCAAGGCCACACCTGAATGAACTCCAAAATCTTCAATCTTGCTTGAAGATTTTCGTTTTTTGATATGACGCGTGTCTCTATTAGCATCATGATCGGGCTCTTTGTAATCCTGATCAGAGGTTCTTCGACCCCTGCTTTCCTTTTCAGACCGCTTTCTCTGGTCCTTGTGAAACTTCATCGATGTTTTGTCATCCTCGTCAGCGTTTAGATCCAGCTCGGGATGCGAACCGTTGATCCGATCTTGTCGGCTGCCTCCTCGTGGCTAATGTCATCACAGAGTCACAGCCTTAGTCACTTATGATAAATCAACATAGCGAAAAACTTGTAAAAATTAACTACATTACCTTGATTAACTCACTTTTTAAGGAATCTTTATCACCATGCAAGGCCACACCTGAATGAACTCCAAAATCTTCAATCTTGCTTGAAGATTTTCGTTTTTTGATATGACGCGTGTCTCTATTAGCATCATGATCGGGCTCTTTGTAATCCTGATCAGAGGTTCTTCGACCCCTGCTTTCCTTTTCAGACCGCTTTCTCTGGTCCTTGTGAAACTTCATCGATGTTTTGTCATCCTCGTCAGCGTTTAGATCCAGCTCGGGATGCGAACCGTTGATCCGATCTTGTCGGCTGCCTCCTCGTGGCTAATGTCATCACAGAGTCACAGCCTTAGTCACTTATGATAAATCAACATAGCGAAAAACTTGTAAAAATTAACTACATTACCTTGATATCCATTTGCGCATGTTTATGTGGACCCATTGCAGAGCTCCGTTGTTCATCGTAACGGTGTCAAAAAGTTTGTGAATTCGTCGAGAAGATGCATCTGGCATAAACTTTGTGAATTCGTCGAGAAGATCGGGTTGATCGTCAAAAAGTGCAGCAACTTGATGGTAAACTTCATTGATGCCCTTTTGTTCTTTCCGACACATGTTCAACATGTCCAAAAACGACTTGTGTACATGATCATCGTTTTGGAAACGTTTCTCCAAAAACGACTTGTGAAATTTAAAAGCAAAACCTAACAAAATATACGAATGGTATATAAAATTGATAACAGAAAACTGAGATAAATCTGAACAAAAAGGAAATTCATGGTTACATGCCGGTCAAATGTTGATTTTTATTTTTTGCCAAACAAATTTGAAACTCTTGATTCCTAAAACATGCAGGTTCTATTAATCATTTAAAACATCTACATATCAAGCCTATTTCACATTCAAAAGTGTAAATATTAATCGCTCTACACTTTTATATGACAATATGTAGTACAAAACTGCATTAAATAGTACAAAACCTTATACCTTATACGTGTATAAGAGCATGACCCTTTCACTATTTCATGTCCGAAAAATCAGTTTTAATTTTAGTTGATAGAAATTAAAAGATGATGAAAGGACAGGAGATACCTTTCAGATGCGCCAAAACATCATCCGAGATATCATTAAATCCTAAATCGAGCGCTTTAAACCCTTCAACCCGGAAAATACCAAAAAAGTAGAGTTATAAACTGAACATTTTAAGGGGAAAATATGTTATAAGGTAATGCAAGTTAACAAAATAAAAATCACATAACATGAGCATGCCTGTGTGAATCCGTTCATTCCAGCTTTCCTTCATTTGGGCAAACCTAGTGACCGAACGAAAAAACAAAAAATAAAATTCTAAAAGTGGATTAACAGCAGAAAATGGAGACTTGAACTTATCTTACCACCAAAAGCCTACAATCAAGGCCAACCTTATCTTCAAGAACTTTGAAAAGAATAGCATGGGGTTGACAATCAACCATGTTTTATTTGACCAACCATCTAAATACCTAGTTTATGCACCCATGCCCTTTTGGCATACCTTAACTCCACTATTGATAGTACATAAAAATCAAAGAATATAACTATCTTTTGCTATCAAATGAACAACAAAAAGTGCCAAAATAGGAGTCCAACTTGAACTTGATTTAAACTTGGAAACCTTTCATGAAGATGGTAATAATAAATTGAGAACCACAGTGAACACTGTTGGAACTAAAAAAGTTTTTGGTGCCAAAAAGATGCAACCAAATATTTAATCTATATACCCTCCTTTGCAAAATAAACTGGAGAACAAATAAACGCTTCTTATATGCATTTCACCACAACTCATTGCCGAAATATTTTTATTTATAAAATGGGCTTTCATTTTTCATTAAACATCTAACAAAAATCCTTTTTAGTTATAGGGAAAATTCAGCTATAAAAAGTGTCTAACAAATGAAAAACTGCAAAACAGGATGTACATATTGCTTAAAATATGGAAAAATGAGAAACAATTAGTTTAGATAAAGCTAAAAACATAAAGGTGTTGAGATGTGTAGGCTTCATAGACGCCCCCTTGTTTATATTAAGTAACTATTTTTAGAAAAAAGAAAATAAAAAAGGTGCACCTGTAGCCAAAGTTGTGACTGCATGTTTTCCCTAGGCCCAGTAGTAACTATGCCCCCCTGCAACTAGAGCGGAACTTATATTCCCATGCATCGTAGGAATATTGGACGTATTTGTACCGTTCCAGTATTCCATACCAATATTTAAGTTGGTGGCAGGACCAGCCACTGATTGGTTTAACCACAAAAAGCGGTCCACTTTGTCCTCCATTTGCAGAGTTTCTGTTTTCACGTGTCGATAAAATCATCGTAATAGCATTTATGTCAGTACCACAAAACATAAAAAATAATGAATTGCCTACATGGCAATCATAGAAACCCAACCTTCAATAGAATTTTGCCTTGATCCTGCTTTCATTTTGTGAATACTGCAAAAAGTTGAATGCACGTTAATCTTATCGAGCGTAAAGGCAATAGTAACACCAAACAGGTGATTAAATTAAGAGTAAAGTACACGGATGGTCCCTGTGGTTTACCAAATTTTTGGATTTGGTCCCTAGCTTTCCAAAAGTACACGAATAGTCGTTGTGGTTTTCACTTTGTAACACATTTAGTCTCCAACCAACAAATCTAAAGGTTTTAGCAGGTCCAAGTAAGGGACTAAGTGCATTGCAAAGTGTAAACTACCGGGACCATCCGTGTACTTTTGAAAAGCTGGGGACCAAATACAAAATTTTGGTAAACCACATGGATCATCTATGTACTTTACTCGATACTTACATTTTCAGAATTTCCATCAGTTGAACCTTCACTTCCACCCTCAGCAGCACTGAATATCCAAAATCATATTATAAAACATCAAGAGGAAGGAATATACAAAGTAACTTATATTTCAATAATTATACCTTTTGGGATAAGCTCTGTTAGCAGATGCACCTGCTTTGTTTGGTTCATTATTCTTGCCAGTAATCATATTTAAACTGCCAAGGCTTCCTTTTGACCTTTTAATCGGAAGTTTTGCCTTCCCATGTTGATCTTAACATGTAAACTTATTTTGCTACAAATTATAGATCACTAGTACCTGTAAAAGAAAATCTTTAAGAGGTTTGAGTATGATCTTGACACCATTTTAACTACAAATTTAAGAAACCCAGATTAAAAAGACAATCTTTTTAGTTAAATTCATCATTTTAACTACAAATTTTAAATACCCATACATGATATGAAACATAAACAAAACCAATTTCAAAATTAGATCATGACCATAAACATCTTAGCATAACAACTGTGTATATTGTTTATGACAACTATGAAAAATACCTGTTATAGAATTGATATGGTTTTTTTTATGAACAAGCAGGCTGCAATTGTCGAACCAGCCACCATCATCGACGACCAGAAGTAGGGTTAGGGTTCACATCAAGTGTCGATTCCTTTGTTTCTGATTTTTTGAGGGAACACAATTTGGTACCTGTCGAATGTTTTGAATCCCTAAAATACAAACGTGTATGAACAATGAGAAGATTAAACATACATTAATACAATCAACAATACTTAAAGAAATATCAAAATTAGCATCATCAACAATTTAATCACCATACAACAGTTCCACTCCACTCGGTTAGATCTCGAAATTCGCCAATAACTCAAAATCGCAACTTGATCACAGTTTCGGTATCGGCGTGTTTCACCAACCTCGCCTTCACCACCGGCTCCCGTGGCGGAGCTCATCATCATTTGAGCGATTGGAATTATATACATAAATTAGACACAAAACAAAAAAACTTAAAGCTTACAACAGATAATCAGTAAGCAGTCTTTCGAATGAACCTGGATTCTAGAAGAGTGCAATTTAGTGTTTTGCTAAGGGAAGAGGATCTTGCTTACAGCCCGGCCAAAGCCATGTTTTTGAATTCTGAATCAAAACTTGCAATTATTTGAACATTTGTTGTAGGATCTGAAGCACCAAAACATGATTCCAAGCGTCGAAGTTCCTAGCCTATGTTTCTTGTCTCTCTCAACATCATGAAGCACTCTCATTTTCCCTTCAATTTGTCCCAGCCTATATTTTGGTATTTTTTTCCATACACCCATGTATGGGTGATTATGTGTATACTGTTTATAAATAATTCCTTGTGTATTTTTAAGTGTATTTGGTTTTTATACTCCTTGGGAGTATTTAGTGTATTTTAAGCTCCTACATGTACACTAATATATATTTACACATAATATACACATAGCACATAATTTTGGTGACCACTATATATATATATATCCTAAAAATATACATATTTATACTTGTTTTAATTCTTGAAGAAAACTCTATCTCTTAACTTGTATTTTTGTATGAAAATTAGGGGAAAACCATGTTTTAGTTTCTTGAAGATTTTAGTAGAAAAAGTCTTGCAAACTTTATATTTTTCTAATTGACATAATTTCCCCTAAAAATGGAGGTTTTCCCATGTTTTAAAACATGTGTTTATTTTCTTTTAAACATCAAAACTCAAGCATCAACAATTTTGCCAGTAAGAACCACTAAATTCATCCATTCTTTTTTCATGTAATAAACTTGAAGTTCCACAAAAATTTGTAGTAATTTAGATCTTCACTTTAAACATGTAGATCTACTTGAATCAAAGCTCACTTGTTAATTTTTGTAAACTTTGTTGAAACTTTAATTTGTAAACTTGTTCATCCACTTGATTAGTAGGTTTAAGAATATGAATACTTCATTTTAAACAACTTACAAGTTCATTTTTAAGATCTTCAAGTTTACTAACATGTTTCATCATGGATCTTTCAAGATCCATGCTTACACTTGTTAGATCTAAGCTTCTAACAAGCTTACATATGATAGATCTTAGCAAAATCACAAAATCAACAACAACAACAACAGCTTCATCACATACTTCAAACATAACTAGAAACACTTTATTTTCTTTAGATTAAGTTGTTTTTTCAAATGTTCATCTTTTAAAGTTAAGTTCTCTTGATGGTTTAACTTGTACACATGTAACAAACTACTAACAAGAAGCAAAATGAAGATTAGAAGGCTTACTACTAGCTCTTGTGGCTAGGGACGTGGCAAGATGTAAGACCCATACATGATTTATATGACTTATAAATAAACTTCGACTATAATTGTGTATTAACGATTACAAATACACTTGAAATTATATGTTTGTTAAAACATTTTAATTAATAAAACATTTTTAACGTTTTGTATGTAAATTCGCCGTTTAAAACTTGATGACGAATTATTACGCGGAAGCTTGAATTCTTGATCGTGTCCGGTTCTTTATCGAGCTTGATTGTCCTCCGGCACCATATAGTAACCTACATTTCATAAAACATGAAATGAGTTAGTCACTTGGCATTTAAAACATGCCTAAACAATTTCGCGAGTCAAAAACATGCAAACCACAAATTTCAGATTTTACAAGCCGTCGCGTGACGCGACGGCACTTAACACTTCTGTCGCGTGACGCGACACAGTCGCGGGCCGCGACCAAATTGACTGACCTCCGTGGCGCGACGCGAGAGATCGATTTCGACAGAATGGTTTGGTGCTGGTGCTTCATATTACCAACAAACCAAATTTCGACTAAAATGATCATAACTCGATCATTTTTTATCCGTTTTTCCTCACATTTCTTCCTACGTGATCGTAGTTCGATTCTCCATCACATGGAGTTAAAATCCGACTTCCGGATTAAAAAAAATTTGAGACTTTTAGGCCTTCGGCTTAATATATTTTTACAACTTTTATTGACCCGTTCATGATTTTATCAAACAAGCTTATTTGTCGCATTCTAATGATCACGAACTTTATGTTGTAACTGTTTTCTATTGTATTAGATTCAAATCACGGGTTTATATGCATATTTAACCCGTTTTTGCTTATATACTTACTAGGTTAGAACCCCGTGTATTACACGGGTTGCATAAATGTAAGTTTATATAATAAATAATTAAAAAGACATATCTTTAAAAAAAACTCGTATGTTGCACGTATTGAATAAAATATAATGCCATATGTTAACACATAAAGTCGTCAAGTTTATCTTTTAAAAATGAACTTTGATGTACTATTTACTTATTATAACATTTTGCTTTGTTTTTTTTTTTTTTTGCATAAATGTAATTTTATATAATAAATAATAAAAAATATATCTTTAAAAAAACTTGTATATTGCACGTGTTGAATAAAATATAATGTTATGTGTTAACACATATAGTTATCAAGATTTATCTTTTAAAAATGAACTTTGAATGTACTCATAATAAAAACAAACGTTTATCCTTATCAAAAATTGTGTTTAAAATTATTTATAGAAAAACAAATATTTATTCTTATCTTATTTTTTTGTTTAAAATTATTATTATTATTATATGATCATAATAAAAACAAACGTTTATCTTTATCTAAATTTTTGTTTAAAATTATTTATAGAAAAACAAATATTTATTCTTATCTAATTATTATATCATCATAATAAAAACAAACGTTTATCCTTATCTAAATTTTTGTTTAAAATTATTTATAGAAAAACAAATATTTATTCTTATCTAATTTTTTGTTTAAAGTTAATATGGAAGATAAATACGAAAATAAGGCGAGAATGCATCAGGAAGTGACACGTGTCCAAAAAAGATTTTCATTTATTAGTATAGGAAGATTTTGACCCGTTAAGGGTATTTAAGTACTTTTAAGCATAATTCTCTTTCATTCGTTTCTAGCATTATATTACCACATTTCTTATCAATTAATCTTCCACCACAACTATAATTGTGGTGGGTTTTAATATGATAACTATTTGTTCCGAGTTTTTATCCCCCGGATTACTATTTTACGACAAGACGCATTTTAAGGCATTTGACTCACAAGAATCATACTTTTCGCTTTTATACTTGTCCTAAGTATTTATTTGATCAAATGACTTATTTCTAAACAACCCATAAGGGTCATTTGCTTGATTTGTCGATCAAGGGCATTTTGGTCCATATAAGCCTTTCATTTACGATAAATGATTTTGAAAGGCATATTGACCCAAAATCTCATATATTAAACTATGATCTTGTTTGAATATTCATTATGTTTTCAAAACAAAATGACTATAATTTAAATCATTCGGTTTACCTAAAAAGATAACCAAATGTCCATTTTTGACCTTATTTAACTCTCATTGAACCTTAAGTTCTAAATGAGTAGTTAAATTATTACACATACCTGGCTCGGATCAATATATTGACCCGTTTTAATACCTTGCTTTAATAATCGCTACTTAATAGCGATGCAATTATCCTTCCTCTATTAACTTCTGTGAACATAAGACTCGACAATCTTCATTAGTCGATATTTTCAAATGGTGATATCTTCACCATTTGACCCGTTTGGTCTAAGTGACCGTTTATCTTTGCGAGATGATATTTATTATCATCTTATCTACATGACTCGCTCCGGTTTACACCGTACGGTCATTTTTTTCTTATAAATTATTTCTTGACTCTTTTGACCCATTATGGCTTACGCTATAAAGTGTCTTTCACAACTAACGGTTATCGCCAACGAGTGAACGAATTACCGTTTTACCCTTATTATTTATGTTGGTTTATCCTATAAGGTAACCACTCGAAACTCATTATCTATTAGTCATTGCATGACCAAATAGTCGTATTAGTCCTTTTTAACCATTAAACATGGTTTATTATCATTGTCTTTTGTTTCGAACCGCACATGTCGTGTCGGAACATCATAATTCAAACATGACTTTCTATTATTCATAACCTATAAAACTAATAGGTATTAAATTAAAGGTGTAAGCTTTACTTACCTTGCATCCTGATTATGATTTTCCTTCTTTCTTGATTCGTTTGACCCGCTTCATTCCCAAGCTTCCACCTAGCTTGTCAAGCGTCAAACTATCATTGAAATTTGTAAGATGATTAGATTAGTCATAATCATTTACGACTATTCCATCCTACGATTCTTATGTCGAATTTATCATTCGATCATATCATTGGTCAATTATCCGGTAAGCATCATTCTTATGCTACCGTTTTTAACCACTTTATTAACCAAGTTCATGTAATCGAATTTCATCAATTTAACACAACTTTGATCATTTTTAACACATAATGATATCATACATCATTCAACATTAATATATCATCGATTTTTCATCTTATCATACTAAACTCACTACTTAGTGTAACACCCATCTTATTATTACTTGAATTTAATAAAATTTCATACGATTTATATAAAAGGTGTCTAAATTAAAACATAGTTACCAAAACGAGGTTCCAAGTAATCAAAACTAGTCAACAAACAACTAGTTAAAACATTCATGACCTGATTAGCAATTTGTTTACATTCAAAAGAAATAGAAACATTGTTTAACAAAGTTATGAAATCGTGGAAGCTTCAAAAGTTGTATTCGGTTCTTCAAAAACTTGCTTGACCGCCATCCGTATTCTTTCAATATCTGAAACTGGAAATGTTTAACAGAAAATAATATTATAATTCTTGGAATTATTGTTTAATCAAAACTGCGCTTAGAACGGATTCGATTAGCTATAGTATTAGAAAAATAACAAAATTTTCCAGGCTCTATCGTAACTTACGGTAGATTACGGTATCTACCGTAAGTTACGGTAGTCACTTTATGATTCTGGTCTACCGTAAATCAGTAGTGATCCACCGTAAGCTTTTGATCTCTACCGTAAGTTACGGTGGATACCGTAACTTACGGTAGCCACTGCAAGTTTATGTTTTGATTATATTGATTATTTAACCCGAACCAAACTCTCGGTTTTCTCATTCTTACAAACCAACATGTTAGTTCTCGTATTCTAATATGTCGTTTATCAGCAATAACAAAAGACCAATCTACTATATTACGAAGCATTTGCCACGCATTAATCGATTATTCGACCCGTTTGGCTCATCTACGGAATCCTCCATTATGATGACTACCAACAAGTTCTAACCAATCCTGGTCTTATTAATCAATATAACGAACATTATCGCTTTAAATTAAGACCACCTTTATACTACAATTCACTACACATATGCAAATTATCAAAGTTTACCCAATGTAACGAACCAAGTTACTTACCTTTAGTGCACGCCCTTCAAACGCAAGTCGCCACCGGCTTGTCCGCTTGGAGCTCCGGTATCCTTTCCTATAGAGTTCAACCAAGACATGTTTAGAACTCTTTTAAATTCATAGTTCGCATATTTTGCCGAAACATCACAATCATGCGGTTTAACTCAAATTTTCAGATTTAGGCCTTCTTTGAGGCATTTATGCGAACACTTTAAGGGCAGAAATTCACACTATATATTATCAAGTTCATAACTTGTCATATAGCCATAATTTTTCATCAATCAACTACCTTACATGAACTTTAACCCCTAAATTTCTGAAATCACTTCACATATGTTAAATATTACTAGAACAACCACTATAATCCTAGTGTTTATCATTTTCTCACAAAACCCATGAATCACCTTCAATGTGTTGATGAAGTTTTCAGAATTTAGGCATGATTTCACATATTGTTGTCTAGGTTTTACTCCTAGACACTATATCATTCCTATTCTACCCAAGTAACAAACATGCATCATCAAAATTCAGATTTCCTAAATTCATGAGAATTTCAAGTAGAGAATTCTCATCAAATTTTACATACCTTATAACCCTCTTGCGATGAGGATCACAAATCTCAGCTCGGATTTCGTTTGAGATCAGATTTGAACCTTCAATTTATGAGATTAGTGAATGTTAGGGTTTTGGAGAAGCTTGGTCGCCCCCTTGCTTCTGGTCGATCCCTGTACTCAATTTTGGGGTTATGTTTTAATAAAAATGTTTTTATTAAAACTATTTTCAAGTTTAACACTCTTGGTCCCTCTAGTTTCTTTTCTTTTATTTCTATGTCTTTAACTACTCATAAGTGATGAACTAACTAGGTTAGTGTCATTACTAATTAGATTATTTCACTAATTTAATTGCAACTTAATTGCAAATTTAAGAATTTGTATTTTCGGGATGTTACACTTAGCAAGTATGATTTATATTCTTAAACACCTAATTTGTTCAAGTATCATCTTATTAATTTCAGATATGATGATTCTAATTATAATTATATCATCAATTTCATCATATGATTAAAACCCACTTATCCTAGTTTGGTAAATCATATAATCATTCAATTCATATCATATATGTATAATTTTCACTTAGGGTTTTGTTCCTAAGTGAGTATATGTTAGTGCATTTATGTCTATCGCCTCCGTCATCTCAATCCGTAGCAGAAACTGTTAAATTCTAGGCTTTATGTTGTAATAGTTAGAAATATCTAGAAAAAGGCAAGGTGGCATTTATGTAAATAAGGGGAACTCTCCTTATAAGCCTTGGCCTATAAATAGGTGAGTTAGGGTTAACTTTTGAAAACTTTTACCATTTGTGACTTGGAGAGCTAGAGTTCTAGAGAGAGAAAGAGAGAGAGAAAGCTTGTCCAAGGTGATTCACGGTTCTTGTATCATTTCAGATCTATCAAAGAATCACGTTTATTGTACGTCTCGTGTGTTTCGGTCTTGCTCGTACACGGATTCTGCACGTCGTACGAGTCGGTTTGCAATCGATACGGATCAATCTGGGACCTAACAAGTGGTATCAGAGCGGGAGCTCGATTGCTCGGATCATTCACACGATTTCGCACAGGATTTCATCGTTTTCAGATCCAAAATCGCATCAGAATTGAGAAATTTCTTCACTTTTACATCTTTTTACGTCGTAAACAGAAAAACGCAAAATTAACAAGGATTTTACGGTTAAAATCGGATGATTTTTTGATATTATGAGCGAAAACAACTAATCAATAAGCCTACAAAATTTTAGATCTTGATTCAAAGTATTTTGGGAGAAATTTGAGATTTTTTTGATCGAAAAATGATAAAAGTTGCTGCTGTTACGTTTGTTGTTCTCCGCGCGGATGGCAATCCATGCGGATGACCATCCGCGTTGACTGATTTGTTGACCTATCCGTACGCATAAGTCGCCCGCACGGATAACATTTCATTAATCAGTGTTGACCTGTTGACTCTGCCACCCGCACGGACAACTTCTACGTGCGGATAGCAAATACGTGTCACAATCATTTCACACGATCAAGTCATTTAGTCAACATATTCTCTCAATAATTCAGTTGCTGTCTTTAATCATCACGTGATTACATTAGAATTTTGTCAGCACCGTTTATTGATGACAGATTACATGTGATAGTGATAATGTTTGTTGGCAATTGATTGTTTATCAGTAAATCACGTGATACTTCAGCAAAAATTCGATTTGTGTGAGTCATTAATGCATTCAGCGGTGAACATGTGAAGTTATTAAAGTGCATGTGATATTGTTTGTTGGTCAAATAGGAGTTGTGTCACCCGTACGTACAAGCCATACGCACGTACAAGCCATGCGCACGGATAGCATCATTTCCCATACGCACGGATAGCATTATACGCATGGATAGCATCATACGCACGGATTACTTTCAGCCATCCGTGTTGACTTGTTGACTTGCCATACGCACGGACAACTTGTCCGCGCGGATAACATTCCCACCCGTGCGTATCATCACCCGTGCGGATAACATCTCCGGATCCCCACCCGTACGTATCACCACCCGTGCGTATCACCACCCGTGCGGATAACAATACGTGTCTCATCATCACCCGATCAAGCAACTTAGTCAACATGTGCATGTGAACATTAAAGTACTTGTCAGCATCGTTACATGTGATCATAGTCTGCATGTTTTGATAAAAGGGGATGACATATCTTGGTCCAATGAGAATCTATATGTGACTGTCATTAGCATGTGATTTTGCCTTGAAGTCAAAGAGCCAACCGATCAACTCAAAGATTTGTCGTTTAGTATATTGGTTTGTGTCAAAGAAGTCAACTTCATACGCACGGATCCCCACCCGTACGCATCACCACCCGTACGTATCACCATCCGGATCTCCGTCCGAACGGATCTCCATCCGGATAGCAATCTCATCCGAATGGATAACGTTATCACGCGATTATTTTCACTATTGACTTGTGTTGACTCACTCGTTCGAGTACCCGTCCGATTCATTTGTTTGATAGTGTTTAAACTCATTGTGTTTGTTTGTTTGTGATTCAGGTGATTAAAAGGTGCTGTGATTTAAAGCGATTCGAAGTGATAAACAAAGCAAAAATCTAAGGAACGAAAATTCAAGAAGTATTTCGAAGATGTCGGAAATTGGCGAAGAGTTTTATAACACTTTTTATAATGCGTTTACATCTGAAGATATTCTAGTAACACCAAAGAGTGCTACAAAAGTAATATCGGAGAGTTTGAATCATGATAAGGTGTACGGAAATCATCAGAGACCACCAACGCTCATGAATATCGAAGATTATCACTGGTGGTATGAGAGATTTGAAAACTGGGTGCAAGCTTATGCATATGATAGCTGGATTTGTTTAACAATTGGATATGAAAAACCGAAAAATGAAAAAGGTGAATTGATCACACTTAAAGATTTCACGGCAGATGATAAAAAGGAACATTCAGCTGAATTGAGAATGAAAACTCTACTTCAACAATCTATCAGAGAGGATATTTTCTCATTACTTCCGTATGGTGAGACATCCAAATCAATTTGGGAAGCGTTAAAATTGAAAGCTGAAGGTGGGAAAGATATCAAGAAAAACAAAATATCGTTGTTAAAGAAAGAGTTTGACTTGTTTAGCTGCATGAAGAATGAAACAGTTCGTCAAATGATAGAAAGGTTCTGTCATCTGAAAATTGAATTGGAAAGGTTTAAAATTCACAAAGAGAGAGAAGAAATGGTGGATAAACTTGTGGAAGCTTTACCAAATGAGGACGATTGGAAAACCTATGTGATTGTGTTGAAAAATGATGATAAATTTGATACAATGACGTTAGAGACTCTGATTGAAAAGATAGAGGGACATGATCTGTTGATTGAAAAACAAAACAAGGTGTCTAGTTCTAATTATCAACAGAATGTTGGTCTGTACTATCGCAGAGGGTTGCTACAGAACAATGAATTTCCAAGGATCAAAACTGGTTTTACTGCAGAGAAGAATGGTGATTCATCAAAGAACACGTCTTCAAGTTATGATCCAGGATATCATTCTTCATCCACATCAGGATCATCAAAATCAAATTCCAACTTTGATTGGAAGAATTCTCCACTCTTGAATAATGAATTTGCTCAACAGCATATGAGCTTCTTAGCTTCTATTCTGGTATCTTACGAAGGTTTAATTGCAGGAAAGATCGGAAATCCTAACATGACAAAAGAGGATTACGATCAAGTGGATCCAGAAGAAATGGAACTCATGGATATTCGCTGGTGCATGGCGAGTGTCATTCGAAGAGCTCAAAGATTCATGGAGATAACTGGCAAAAGATGTTTGGAAGGCCCAGAAATGAAGATAGGTTTTGATAAGAACAAAGTTACTTGTTTCAAGTGTAAACAAAAGGGTCATTTCAAAAGAGAATGCACAAACAACAAAGCTGATGATAGCGTGAATCCGTTCTATGAAGATTACTACAAAAAGGCTATCTATCACAAGAACAATGAGCAGCCAACCAGAAAGCAGATTGAAGAAGGAACTTCTAGAGAGAAAAGAGCTGTTTTGTCAATTCGTGACCAAAGTGAAGATAATTCAGACTATGAAAGATCTGTATCATCTGTGTATAAAAATTTTGATTGGAACAAATTTGTTGATGAGACAGAAGAAAAATGGAGAATTTATGATGATGAAGGATATGATTGGAGTCAACATGATAAAGATGTTGGAAAGGCTAAAGCTATGGTTGCTGAAGTGAAACTTACTCGTGAAGAAAGACATGCTCGTCTTAGATTGGATGATGTGTATGATGCTTACAAAGAAGCAACACTAGCAGGCAGGTGGAGCAAAGAAAAGGAATGCTATGTTGATCCTCAGGGAAACCCGACGGTTGATCCAAAGAAGGTTGACCTTGATGCATTAGTTGCTGCTATACCTACTGTAAGTGTCTGGTGCAAAGGCCTTAGGGAGATTCCAAGGTACAAGGAGAAAGTTGAAGAAGGCATTCGGAAGGTGATATATGCTAGTTTGGAGAAGAAGAAGACAGTTGAGGAGATTGTGAATGAGAGTGAAAAGTTGGTAAATGAGGTGAAGAAAACTGATGAGAAAGTTGAGGAAGTTGTTGAAGAGAAGCAGCAGGTGTTTGAGGAAGTTCAGAGTTCACAAGCAAAGGAAACTACAGTGCCAATCGCTGAGGTAACTACTCAAACTGATACTTCTGATAAAATTGGTAAAAAAAGCTGAAAAACAGTGCAAGAAATGCATGGAAGCGTGCAGTGCTTGTACTGAAAAGGATGAAAAGTTTAAAATAAGAGACATTGAATTCACAAAAATAGAAAAGATTTTCAAAGAAAAATGTCATGAGATGATTGAAAATGAAAAGTTTTTGAAACAAGAAAATGAAAAGCTGAAACAAAAATGTGATTATCTTGAAAAAGAAAATAATACATTGAAAGAAAAATGTTCAGCTGTTTGCAACGAATGTATTCCAAAAGATAACAAAATTCAAGAGTTGCAAAAAGAATATGATAGAATGAAATTGTCATATCATACTGTAAAAGAAGCGTATGAAACTTTGAAAAGTAAAGTTAAAAGTCTAGATGATAGATTGTGTGCTTGTCAGAGAAATACTAAATTTCTTGAAGCCAGATTTGAAGATAAACAAAGAGTTTTAAATCAATATATTGATGATGTTGCTAAGCTTAAACAAGAATTGGCAGATAAAGAAAAGTTGGTCAATAAATTGCAAAGTTATCATTCATCTTCATATATCCTGGAACGTATTTTCAACATCACACCCGATGGAAAAGAGTCTGAAAAGAATAAAAATGGAATTGGATCTGAATACCATCAGGTTCCACCACCATTGGAGAATAATTATACATTCTATGAAGGCGAGAAGGTGGTAAAAGCAATAAACATGGTTGATCAGTTACCCGACAACATCGATGTGACTTACACCAAATCTGATGATATCAGTGATTCAGAGGTGGTTGGTAAGGTTGTTGAAAGTGTTTTAAAAGAAGAGTCGGTCAATACAGGTAAAGCTGAATCACAAGATGAAAATGAGGGAAATTTTCATGATAGTTATCTTAAACACTCAAGATCTGAAAAAGTTGTGGATGATGATTCAAAAGGATTGGTTTACACCATGATTGGATCGGACAAACTATTTTTAGATGTTATTTTCCCGATTCAGAATGTGATTTCAGAAAAGGTTGACAAAGTTTTCAAAATGATTGAGATTGACTGCGGCAATATCCAAGGGGGAGTCTGTTAGTGCATTTATGTCTATCGCCTCCGTCATCTCAATCCGTAGCAGAAACTGTTAAATTCTAGTCTTTATGTTGTAATAGTTAGAAATATCTAGAAAAAGGCAAGGTGGCATTTATGTAAATAAGGGGAACTCTCCTTATAAGCCTTGGCCTATAAATAGGTGAGTTAGGGTTAACTTTTGAAAACTTTTGCCATTTGTGACTTGGAGAGCTAGAGTTCTAGAGAGAGAAAGAGAGAGAGAAAGCTTGTCCAAGGTGATTCACGGTTCTTGTATCATTTCAAATCTATCAAAGAATCACGTTTATTGTACGTCTCGTGTGTTTCGGTCTTGCTCGTACACGGATTCCGCACGTCGTACGAGTCGGTTTGCAATCGATACGGATCAATCCGGGACCTAACAGTATACATCATTAATTCAGTCATAGCTTCAATAATTCATTCATAATTCGTGATTATGATGTTTACTCAAATTTCACAACTTCACAAATCATCAAAATTTGACATACCTTATGATCCCCTAGCTTAAGTGATCATTAATTCACGTTCAAATGTGAATTTAGACTTCGTTTGAGCCTTCAATTTGATGATATTGATAGAGTTAGGGTTTTGGCTCCATGGGAGCTCTCTGAGATCGAACAAAACACACACTGAGTGTGTGTTTTGTTTTGATTTCTCTTTTTAAAATTTAAGTTTCCAATTATCCAGGTTTGGCCCCTCATGTTTGGTTAGTTATTTAGTAGGCTACAACCTACTTATTTCTAACAACATTTCCACTCATTAACTAGGTTAACCGTTCCTAGTTAAATTAGTGGTTTCGGGGATTTCATGACTAAGTTTATTTTAAGTCCCGTTAACTCGGGCCTTTTATAAACTTTATTTATTCAAAAGCTTTCATTTAACTTTTATTTAATATTAGGTTTATTTATTTAAAATCCTAATATTCACTGATGCGTGTGTAGTGTGATAGGTTTTTAATGTATATGTTAAGCCCTTTTTAACACTTTTTAGCCAAGTTTTACGTTTATAAAACACGATATTTACTAACACTAAACACACATATGGGCAAGTGCACCCATCGTGAGCGTAGTATAGTGTTGGCAAGATACCGAGGTCGTCCAAGGACACAAGAGCTTTTAGTACCGGTTTATCCTCAACGTCTAATCAAATCAAAAGTTTAGAAAAAGGTTTTAAACTAGAAAAATAAAAACTAACTAAAATGCTGAAAAATAAAATAAAAATAAAAACAGATAGACAAGATGAATCACTTGGCTCCGACTCGTGTTTAGTGTAACCTTTGATTATTTCCGCACTTTTGCACTATTTAAGAAATTATCTTAGTTATTGTAGTAGGCCCCTCTTTTGGAGGTGACGTTACCCTCAACCCAGTAGTTTGAGTCAGCAAGGATACAATCCTAAAGGGTCGGATTATTGAAAGATAATTAATTAAGTTATTAATGCATATTATGGTAGGCCCCTCTTTTGAAGGCGACGTTACCCTCGACTAAGTAGTCTGAGTTAGCAGGGATACAGTCCTAAGTAGCCGGGTTAAAGTATTAATAGTAGCTTAACTTATGAGGAGATCAAAGAGTTTGGACCCCCGCCATCCAATACTGGTGGGTATTGAAGGAGGTCCTACTAAATTTGACCCAGGTCCTTTGCAGGATCCATACACTGAACAATGACAAGACTCTTACCAAACCGTTCCCTTAACCCTCGACCAGGTAGCCAACATACCTCCATATAGACCGTGGAGATATGAATGGTGAAAATCTTTTATTTTATATAGACAATAAAATAATGCCAAGACACCACGGACAAACGATAAGGAAGAATCACCTTCAACATAAGAAACTAGTTATTAAAGTCATTAATACATAACCAATTAAAAAGTGCGAAAAGATTAAAAATAAAAAGTATTACACTAGACATTTTGTCTTCACCAAGTGATGTAAGAGACTTAGGCAAACATGGCCTTGATTGTCAAGAACTCTTACGATCAATCTTGGATCCCGAGACGACTCACACACTCTATGATGGACAATGGATGATGGTGGTGGATGATGGTGTTGTGATGGTGGTGGGTGGTGGGTGAAGTGTGAGAGAGGTGGTGTGCCAAGGGATGGTTTGCAAATGAGCCAAGCACCCCTATTTATAGCCTGAACGGTGGCTCGGGCACGGCCCCTTGTCCAGTGGGCACGGCCCGTGTCCATCCTCTTCTCTGTCTTCATTAATTGCAGTTTGTCTGCATTAGTTGACCACGGCCCCGTGTCTGCTGGGCACGACCCCGTGTGCAGAAGCATATCTGTACTATCAAGATTTGCCTGGATTCTGTGAATCTTATAGTTGACCACGACCCCGTGTCCGCTGAGCACGGCCCCGAGGTGGGCGATGGAAGCTTCTACAACTTTGTCTTTTATGCTGACACTTGGGCACGCCCCCATGCTCACTGAGCACGGGGCGTGTTCAGCCTTCTGTTCTCTTGTTTTGCTTGGGAAGATGCTTTCGGGGAGGTCGGGCATGCCATGTTTGTTCCTTTTCTTGTATTTATGTTAGATTTAGCTACCTTTTTGCTTCTTTTGTTAATTTGAGCTCATTTAATCCTGAAAATACAAAAGGAAGACAAAAGCACACTTTTTCCAACATTAGTACTAAAAAAGGGTTAGTTTTATGCCACAATTAATGTAATTTATATGTTGTATTTTGCACACATCAAATACCCCCACACTTGAATCTTTGCTTGTCCTCAAGCAAAACTCTTTATAATGTGGCTTTACACTCCCAAATGGAATGGGTAGAAGAGAAGGTTTTTGGGCTTGTCATAGAGTGTCGGGATTTCCAAGATTCTTTATTTAAGTTTTATTTTTATTTATTTACAATCCTATTCGTCATGATTTATTTAAAACTTTTCATAAGATAAATTACTTATTAGGGCATAACATGCTTTTTTTTTAATTCTATTTATATACAAGTTCACATACCTCACGGGGGATCACTCAACACTCGGCCGAAGATGTATTTTAGTGAATCACTCGAGAGCGGCATGAAACTTACTCCTACCATAGGCTTGCCAAGCAATCAATCCTCCTCCTTTTTAACTATATATCTTTGTAAATATCAAGAGGACTTTTGGGGTGAAGGGTTAGGCTTGGGTTAAAGGTAGGTGGTTGGGTTAGTGGTTAGTAGAAAAAGGGCGAAAAGCGTAACAAGCATCGGTTTTCGTAAGACTTTTTATTTTTGCAATTTTTTTATTTTGATGAAGCCATAATTCAAACAAAGTTATTTTTGATGAACTTGCTTGTTTATTTCTTTTGCTTCATCATCAACATTTTTTTTTTGAAAGTCATACGAAAAACTGAGCTTGTTACTAAAACAAAAGGTTAAAAATGAAAAAGTTTTGGTGGGTGAAAGGGTGTTTGGTTTGGGTTAAGAAATGAAAAGGTTTAGGCTCAAAGGGGTTAACTAGGTGGATTTTGGGTAGGTGGTAAAAAAAATAATGATGTAGAAATAAAAAGGTTAGTCCTAATGCCTCCATCATTTACTTACTCGGGTTTAAGTTGGTAAGGACCGGGAATGCATTGTCGTGACAAGTTCTAGAGTTGTAAGAACCAAGCGGCTATTCACACAAGAAACGAAAAATGAGCATTTAGTTTAAAGATATCTATATGTATGCTCAATAAAGGCTCAAAACTCACTTTTGTGGGAATGGGTTTTTATGTGATCAAGTATATATAGTTAAATTCTAACTAAGCTTGCCATGCCTTTTCATAATTTTCTTATGTTGGTTCTTTTTATCACAACGCTATCGGTTGTAAATTTGTAAAAATATAACCTTTTTAGAATTTGAAATTCCCAAGTTAAACCTAGACAAGTAAAAAAAATGAAAATTTTTGAAAAAAATGAAAATTTTTGAAAAAAATTTGGGGTGATTAGCGGTTCCAATAGAGTTTTATGTAAGGCTTGTAATTAGGACTTGCAAGATTCAAAGTTTTAGCACCCCCCCCCCCCCACACACACACACACTTAAATTACATTGTCCTCAATGTGTCCCAAAAATAAGTTTTTAGATTAATTGAATGTGTAAAAGGTGTGAAAAAGCAAAATTTTATGTTATTGGACATCTGGACACGGCCCCGTGGTGTCCGGGCACGGCCCCGTGTTCAGGTGCCAGTAACAAAAAGTTGAACAAAAGAAACAGAAGCCTGGACACGGGGGCGTGTTGGGTGAACACGGCCCGTGTCCAGTTTACCTGAACTGGGTATTTTCAGCAGACTGTGCAGCACGGGGCCGTCTTGGGCGGACACGGCCCGTGCTGAACCTGCTGTATTGAAGAAAATTCGTCGAATGGCCCTGTTTTCGTGCATGGGATGCTGGTCCAAGTTTCCCTTATTATCCTTCACCATCCTGAGTGTGTTTTATTCATTCCAACATCATCCAAACACCAAATTAACTAAAACCATCATTCATTAAGTCATAGAGAAAATTACAAAATAATCCTAAAATTAAAATACTAGATAGTTAGGTCAAAGAAACACAAGAAATCTAAACCAAGAAGTTCTAGCCTACTACTTATTTTATTAGCAAAATTTTCGAAAAGATAAATCCCTCGGTTAGGTGTGGCTTGAAAAACTTCTTTCTCCGGGCATGGGTTCCTCACACGTCGGCGAGCCATTCTTCTATCTCCCTAGGAAGAAGAAAAGCGGGCTCATTGGCATTGGGTTGAGGAGATGCAACCTCCACTAGGACTTCTTGTAGATCTTCTAGAGGAGGTTCCGCTGGAATGTCGTCCCAACCGGTAGGATTGTTGATTCCAAGTGCTAGGTTCCAATCCTCTTGAGGGAGGATGGGTTCCATGGGAGGTGTTACAAGAATGTTTAACCTCTGGTGCAAGAGGTTTATTTCTTGAAAACTGTTTTCCAACCCCACCGTAAGATAATTTATACGGTCTATTAGGACCTCCTCTACCGAAGTCATCTCGTCAAGAGCTTCACGTAATGCCATCACGTAACGTACGAGAGTCGCTTCGATTGATGACCTTTTCTCCCTTCGACTGTTTCTTGAGTGCGCAGAAGAAGTTCCACTGTTTTGACTAGAAATTCTACGAAAACAAACCAAGAATAGTTCATTTTGATGAAATAGTACATCGGACACGACCCCGTGCTCAATGAGCACGGCCCCGTGTTCAACTTTCTGCAGATTTTCGGAACAAGGAATCTTGGAGTTTTAAATTATTTTTCCAACTTATGAAGCATTTTTGAACAGAAATAACTTAAAACAATGTTGCACAACTTATTTTTAGCAAGATTCCTTGGATAAAAATCTAATAATCAACACAATAAAGCTTGAGAGCAAGCTTCAATGGAGGTGTTGAGACAAGAAAGATGAAGAAGAAGGCAATGGATAAAAGAGGAAAGGACAAGATGTTTGTTAGAACCTTCTTTTAGAACATACCTAGGATGGTAGGTGAGAAGATCCTCTCAAATCTCTGTCCCTGGATGGTCCAAATGTGCAGGATTCTTGGCTGCATTTATAGAAAACGACAGCATGCTGGACACGGCCCCGTGTCGGCTGGACACGGCCCCGTGTGCAGGCAGGATCCTGACACATTTTGTCCGTATTCTGACTAGAAGTCAGAAAGGAATCTTTTGGTGGACACGGGGGCGTGTTGACCTGGGAACGGCCCCGTGTCGAAAGGCTGTTTATGAAGTTTGTCTAATTTTAAGGAACTTTTCCGGATCGGGTGGTTCCTTACTGGATGGAACAACCCCAAAGTGCCTAAGATACCTTAATTGTTCTAGATTAAGACGAGAACACAAGAGGTTGTCGGTGAGGGTGATTCCTAAGCTATATGTAGGTGGACAAGTCCAACCCTTTCCCGGGCTCTCGTTAAAGAAGGTGTATGCCGAATCGCTCAGGTCTATGTACGCATCGAACGAATTCGATGGGGAGTCCTTCACGGCATAATCGACACAGGGACGACTATCGCTCAAGTCCTCACTAGAGTTAGAGGTAACGTTGGTAACATCGAAGTTGTTTTTATGCGATCCCAACAATTCTTCTTGGTTATCGTCTTGAGATAAATTATTGAAATCTATTCTAAGTTCCTCTAACCAATTAAGAATTAGATCTTCCATTTGAAATAGTTCATCAAGAAGAATTTCTCCTAGAAGATCCGGTTGAGAGCATTCGAGAGAGAGATAAGGATTATTTTTACTTTCGCCCCTCTTAAGGCTACATGAAAACAATGGGTCTATATAGTGGGGCTTATAATTTAGAAAATAACATTATAATTCTTTATGAGAGCCACCACATATTTGACACCACGTACCATAAGAGTGCCGAAAGTAAAAAATATCATTATCACTCATGTTTGTGTCAGAAATTACCAACCGTCGGGATCTTACGGTTCTATTTTCAGTAACTGAATCTTGGGCACGGGGCGTGTTGGGTGGGCACGGCCCCGTGTTCAGCTTACTGTCTGACTTAAAACAGGATTGCCAGTTCCAATGATTGGGCACGGGGCGTGTTCAGCGGGGGCCTGTGCTGAGTTCTGCAGAAGCTGAAAAACTAAGAAAAATCTAAAAAAAATGAACAAAAAATTAGGGCGTTGATTCCTAACTTTCTTAAAATCCTTGTGTCCCCGGCAACGGCACCAAAAACTTGATGCGTGTGTAGTGTGATAGGTTTTTAATGTATATATTAAGCCCTTTTTAACACTTTTTAGCCAAGTTTTAAATTTATAAAACACGATATTTACTAACACTAAACACACATATGGGCAAGTGCACCCATCGTGAGCGTAGTATAGTGTTGGCAAGATACCGAGGTCGTCCAAGGACACAAGAGCTTTTAGTACCGGTTTATCCTCAACGTCTAATCAAATCAAAAGTTTAGAAAAAGGTTTTAAACTAGAAAAATAAAAACTAACTAAAATGCTGAAAAATAAAATAAAAATAAAAACAGATAAACAAGATGAATCACTTGGCTCCGACTCGTGTTTAGTGTAACCTTTGATTATTTCCGCACTTTTGCACTATTTAAGAGATTATCTTAGTTATTGTAGTAGGCCCTCTTTTGAAGGTGACGTTACCCTAAACCCAGTAGTTTGAGTCAGCAATGATACAATCCTAAAGGGTCGGATTATTGAAAGATAATTAATTAAGTTATTAATGCATATTATGGTAGGCCCCTCTTTTGAAGGCGACGTTACCCTCGACTAAGTAGTCTGAGTCAGCAGTGATACAGTCCTAAGTAGTGTAACACCCATACTATTTTAACGTTAATATGTATAAATAAAGTAATCATTTTATGAAAAAATGCCACTTATCAAAAACTTTTACATCTTGAGTATTTAAACATGTTTACAACATTCTAAAACATAGTTTAAAATGTTTACATATTCCACTTTTTACAAAACAAAACTAGATAATTGCGGAAGCTTCAAAAGTCGTGTTCGGTTCTTCGACATTTGCTTGATCACCATCCGTAAGTTCACCATACTCACCTAATGTCAAAACCACGTCCAATGTTAATTTTGACAAGAATAAAACGCGTATAAGCGAATTCGGATAACAAATTAATGAAAAACAAATAAAATATTTGGATCAGGGTCTCTCGCGCCCCGCGAGATGTTTTACGCGGGCCGCGAGGAAGCCTCGCGTGTCGCAACAGAATTCAGCACTCCTTCGCGTGGCGTGACGGAGTATGTTTTCCAGCAGCTTATTTTCTGAGAGCTGCAGTTGCTGCCAGCTCCGAAAATACTAAGATTTTAACTTCGTTTGGCCATAACTTTTGACTCGTAAGTCCGTTTTAGGTGATTCTTTTTCCTATACATCTGTAAATTCATTACCGACGTGTCTATCAACATAAATCGCATAAATTTTCCGTTTAAAAACAGTTGGCCTTTATTTTGGCACTTTATTTATTCGACCCGTTTGTCTACAAGTTCAACTTGTTTTATTGTCATCTTATGTCTACGACCGATTTACCCAATCCCGGTTTACCCACTATAGCGTTTTGCTCCCTTCAAGAGGGGCACTTAGGCAGTAATCTTCGTGCTTGTTTTCAAGGATTTAAACATGCTTTTCTAAACCATTTGACAATTAGAAATTTCTAAGCTTTAATCCCTCTACAAGGGTTCATTTTTTTGCACCTAGTTAGCGTGTCCGCTTCACGGCTTACGCTTTGTTTATGACCAATCAACAAGTGATGGTCATTGACTTCAACGTTTACTACTCAACCTGTTTTGACCCGTTTGGTTGTCGAATGGAGATCACCATTTTGAGACATTCCAAACTCTATTTCTAACACATGTTTTGACCCGTTTTATTTGTCTAAGGCACTTCGTCACTTCCACGACTTAACGGGTTTTCCTCTTTGGCTAATTCCAATACAACTAACTAGAAATGAATAAATAAACATAATGTACGAAACCATAGGTCGCGTACTTACATAACTTGTAAATGTTGATTTCTCACCATAATTACCCATTCCCGGGCTTGTCAACCTTAGCGTATCACTTCCATTCCATGGTTTATGCTTTATAACCCAAATTTAACGAATGATGTTTAAGTTGTTTCAAACACTTAACAATTCATCCATTATTTAAACCGTTGGGTTTGTCGAGTGAGTTGCATCACTTCATTGACATTCCAACACGGCTATTTTAAACAATGATATTAACAACATACTTATTTAACTAGTTTGACCCGTTTGGTTGTCGAGTGAATTACACCACTTCTTTGACATACCAAACGCCATCATTTTCGCCATATCAATATTTAACATAACTACAACTAGGTTTAGCTATATAAATGTAACGAGACAACAAGTCACGTACCTTTGAAGCGCACCCTTCAAACGCGTATCTTCTCCGGCTTGTCCACTCGACGATCCAGATTCCTCGCCTAAAGAGTTCAATTCTCATTCAATTTAGAACTCTTCTCATAGTTATTACTGCATAATTTACTAAAATAATCAAATATGCGTTTTCATCCGATTCTTAACATATTAACCCTCACTTAGGCATTTTAACGAATACCTAGCGGGTCAGATTTTTACATAACCATTATTAGGTTCTTGACATGTTATTTTCATCTACATTCACTTTAATTAACAAATCTATACTAAAATTTAACATCAATAATTTCAGATTCACCACATGAATTCAGATTTCACTAGAATAAGAACCATAATTCTAGTGTTTATTTAGTTTCTACAAACTCACTAATCACCTACAATGGTGATTATAAACCCCACAAGTATAATGCTAGATTTTAACAAGGAATCATCTAGGGTTTATCCCTAGATGCCATATTACTTCTAATTTCATCCATGCAAGACATAATCAAGCTAAATTTCAGTTTTTCACAATTAACCTAGAACTTGAGATGAATCAAAATACTAGAATTTTTCATACCTTGTGATCCCTTCAGTGAGGTGATCACTAATTTGTGTTTAGAACTTGATTTGGGACTGAATTGAACCTCCAATTGATCAATTTTAGTGAAACTAAGGTTTGGAGGGGAGCTCTTGTTCGCCCCCTGCTTCTTGATCGACCAGACACCACTTTGGGTGTGTTTGGTTTGTTTTTAATTTTGTTTTTTGAAATTAAGTTTCAATTTTAACAACATAGGCCCCTCCACTTTTATTTAGTTTATATTTTTGGCAATTTAACTTCATTCATGCTTTAAAACAAGACAACCAACTAACTGGGTTATTTATTTCCTAGTTAGTTTATTCTCGTTTATTTTATACTTTATAATTCTAATATAAAGTTTTATATTTTCGGGGTGTTACAAGTCCACCCCCCTTAAAAGGGTTTCGTCCCCGAAACCTTCTTTAAGTAGACCTTTGATTTGAACCTAACCATCTTAGTTTCGTTTTTCAAGGCATTCTTTCTTGTCCGGCATAAGGTTTTTATTCGTATTTATATGTTCGTCTTTTAGGCATATGTCATATTGGACCGTAACCCTTTGATCATCTATTTCCTATCTTTGTCGCCTATTTGACCGGGTTGTCTTTTGACCATCCAGTCACTGAGTCTGTCAGCATATTTACTTCACGCTAATCTTACCTTATCAAGTGCTCTACATAGGTCACAGCATTATTTTGACTATAACTTGTTTTATCGCCTTGACCAATTGGTCACCATTTTACCCCATACCTCGTTATTTGGGTATACTATAATGCCGTCATCGGCATCTTGCGCATTTATAATTTCACATCCAATAACTCGTATTATAATGTGGCTGTATTTTGTATCCCTTTTGTGTCCGTGATCACATCACGTCATGTTTAGGTTTATGTCAGCTTTTCATTATTATGAATCTTCATTTCAATGCATCATCTTACACCTATCGGCGTTAATACCTATATCCTTTAGTATTAACCATTTTCTAATTTCTCTCGTAATACTTATATTTGTTAGGATGTCGTTTCTTACTAAAACTGAATTTTAGTTTAATGTTTTTCTCTTTAACACATGTCAATTAATCATATCAGAAATTGACGACAAGAATTATTCTTCTCCGTTGTCATTTTACGCGGGAAATCATGACTGGTTCCCACGCTATATATTATCGGCCCGCAGGTTCCTTTACTTAGCCTCATAGGCTATTTTATTAGGTCTTCATATCTTTATTCAATTGCATAAGTATACCTATGGCGTTAAGGCACCTCCTTTTTATGTTTAGAATAATAAATTTTCGCCTTCACAATTCATTTGACCTTGATCGTAATCTAAGGCTATACTTATTTTCTTTCGGATTATCCTTCTGACTCTATGACTTCTTATGTCTCCTCCGCGTCGGTTTATTTTACTCATACCGTTGTTTGGTTTATGGCCCTATTTCCTTTCAACCCGTTACCGGGTTTGTTATCTTAATGTTTTTAACACCCCGGTTTTATTGGTTGGCGTTTTCCTTTCCATATTCTTTTACGACCTATCACATTGGTTCGGTAATATTTCGCACTTTCATTATTCGGGTTGCGCTTACTTGGAATATCAAGTATTATACTTTATTCGGCCCGTCCAATATTAAAATAATTGAACATAACTGTCAAAATTCTGTTTTTGCGAAATTTTATTGTCCTTTAGTCATAACTCTTAATACAAGTCTTTCGACTTTTCATCTGCGCCACCATCTTTTGGTTTACGTATAGATCCGTATTCCTACCCATCTATCGGTAATTTACCGAAGTCATTATCAAAGCAGCCATTCCGGCATGTATTGAGACTTTGTTTTGATCTATTCAGTAGTATTAGCGTATTTTGTCACCCTTATTCCACCAAGTCTTTTATTCTTTCATTCTTCTTGTTTGACTTGTTCGCGTGTACTTTATCGCTTATGATAGTCAAACTTTACCCCTATTCCCTAACATTCTTGTTTGTTGATTTATATTTTTATTTACCTTGATTCTTATCTTTTCCCTTGGGCTTATTACCTTAATGTAACACGCTCCCGTCATCTGGCTTCCGTTTACCTTTATTATCAAGCATTTTGCGTATTTGATCCGGACACCATCTTTCTGTTGTTAGCGACCCTTAGGTCTGTTTCTTTTACTAATATTTCGAAAGCCCATTTCTTAAGTCTTATCTGGTAAAACCACTTTTGTGGCTATACGGCTTTTGGGGTTTACCCGTTCTTATTCTAACACTTTCCTAAGGTTTATTTTACTAGGCTTTATATAATCACATCCATCACTGCAATCATCGTTCTTTCTCATGAGGATTTGATTAATAATGTATTACTTGGATGGTTACCCATACCCAAGTTGCTAAATTTGCATTTATTGATACTTTATTATTCATAGTAGCGAATAATACGTATCATTCATTTAACTTCTTTTTCGCGGATACTCTCGGTCCGAATTTTAATTTCTCATCCTTAACCTTAATCCTATTGAAACAATAACATAATTAATTCATTAAATTTTATTATTGTTTATCGTTGCATGAAATTTATCTACATCGTCTGTTGATGTAAATGACGCCCCTACGCGTTTTATTTAGTTCGGCCAAGTCAATAACCTTGTCTTCGCTATTTATTATTATTGCAATTTCCGGGTTCGAGTATACACGCACTCCTTCCCATTGCAATATCTACCGAGATTACTTTTACCTCGATGCTCAATGTACAGTTTCAGCACCTCTTATAAACAATAGAACTTTTATTATTACCTATTTCTATTTCTCAAAGCATAGGTAATTTCGTTAACGCGAATGTAGGATGTTGAATAAATCGATATAAAACAAGCGATTTATTTGCACTCGTAATAATTAAAAATTCATGCTGAAATTTAATTTACAAGAGTATACCTGAAGCGACATCAGGTTCAGCTTTAGTCTCTGTGGCTGTTATATAAAACAACTTTGTTCTTGATTTCTGGGCATCAGACTTTGTGTCGGTTGTGTCCTTGGTTCCAAGCTTCTTTGGACATTTAGACTTCTTATGTTTTGGCCTACCACATGTGCCCTTGTGAATTTTTCCACAAAATTTACACTGATGTACTACACTTTTTGTAACCCTTTTCTTGGGAGCTTTATTAGACTTGGATTTCTTTACGAAACTTGGATTCATATCCAACACCCTCCTTTCTTCTATTTCTTGTAATATGCTGTCTTTCAATTCAGCCATCATATCGTCCACCACCGGCACCATTGTGGTTTGTAATCTATCAATATACTGTGATAGACTATTTTCTAGAGCTTTTCCGACTGCCTCGGAAATCTTAGCTTTCATTTGTTCAGTCAATTGAGATGTCGAATCATCTCCAGTTACTCCAGACATTTCTTTAACTGAAACATCCATAATGGTTGATCAATAATTATTTAATTCATTTCCATCTTATTATACGGAAATTTATATCATTCTCACTTAATCATAAGTAATGTGTTATTCTTTTTCGGTTTGGTCAAGTATATATCTTGCCTTACCATTCTTACTTAGTGTATTTCCCAGGTTCGAGCGTATTTATACACTCCTCTCATACACTTTTCACATAATTCATATCGTTTAATCTCAATTATAAGTAACTCTTACCAGATGTCTTGAAACTGAAATGTTTACATCGATTATTAAACATCTCATTTATAACATAATTTTTTTTATTTGTTTCGGTTTAGCCAAGTGCGTAACTTGCTTTTACCGTTCACATTTTGTGCACTTTCCGAGTTTGAGTGTGTTAACACACCCTTCCCATGCACATTACTTCGTATCTCATTTCTTACATAAGATAGGATCTACTAAAATAATAAATTAATTCTTACCGGACGATTGATCAAGCTTGAACCGAACACTTTGTTGACAACCTTAAGCTCTGATTACCAACTTGTAACACCCATACTATTTTAACGTTAATATGTATAAATAAAGTAAGCATTTTATGAAAAAATGCCACTTATCAAAAACTTTTACATCTTGAGTATTTAAACATGTTTACAACATTCCAAAACATAGTTTAAAATGTTTACATATTCCACTTTTTACAAAACAAAACTAGATAATTGCGGAAGCTTCAAAAGTCGTGTTCGGTTCTTCGACATTTGCTTGATCACCATCCGTAAGTTCACCATAGTCACCTAAAGTCAAAACCACATCCAATGTTAATTTTGACAAGAATAAAACGCGTATAAGCGAATTCGGATAACAAATTAATGAAAAACAAATAAAATATTTGGATCAGGGTCTCTCGCGCCCCGCGAGATATTTTACGCGGGCCACGAGGAAGCCTCGCGTGTCGCGACAGAATTCAGCTCTCCTTCGCGTGGCGCGACGGAGTATGTTTTCCAGCAGCTTATTTTCTGAGAGCTGCAGTTGCTGCCAGCTCCGAAAATACTAAGATTTTAACTTCGTTTGGCCATAACTTTTGACTCGTAAGTCCGTTTTAGGTGATTCTTTTTCCTATACATCTGTAAATTCATTACCGACGTGTCTATCAACATAACTCGCATAAATTTTCCGTTTAAAAACAGTTGGCCTTTATTTTGGCACTTTATTTATTCGACCCGTTTGTCTACAAGTTCAACTTGTTTTATTGTCATCTTATGTCTACGACCGATTTACCCAATCCCGGTTTACCCACTATAGCGTTTTGCTCCCTTCAAGAGGGGCACTTAGGCAGTAATCTTCGTGCTTGTTTTCAAGGATTTAAACATGCTTTTCTAAACCATTTGACAATTAGAAATTTCTAAGCTTTAATCCCTCTACAAGGGTTCATTTTTTTTGCAACTAGTTAGCGTGTCCGCTTCACGGCTTACGCTTTGTTTATGACCAATCAACAAGTGATGGTCATTGACTTCAACGTTTACTACTCAACCTGTTTTGACCCGTTTGGTTGTCGAATGGAGATCACCATTTCGAGACATTCCAAACTCTATTTCTAACACATGTTTTGACCCGTTTTATTTGTCTAAGGCACTTCGTCACTTCCACGACTTAACGGGTTTTCCTCTTTGGCTAATTCCAATACAACTAACTAGAAATGAATAAATAAACATAATGTACGAAACCATAGGTCGCGTACTTACATAACTTGTAAATGTTGGTTTCTCACCATAATTACCCATTCCCGGGCTTGTCAACCTTAGCGTATCACTTCCATTCCATGGTTTACGCTTTATAACCCAAATTTAACGAATGATGTTTAAGTTGTTTCAAACACTTAACAATTCAACCATTATTTAAACCGTTGGGTTTGTCGAGTGAGTTGCATCACTTCATTGACATTCCAACACGGCTATTTTAAACAATGATATTAACAACATACTTATTTAACTAGTTTGACCCGTTTGGTTGTCGAGTGAATTACACCACTTCTTTGACATACCAAACGCCATCATTTTCGCCATATCAATATTAAACATATCTACAACTAGGTTTCGCTATATAAATGTAACGAGACAACAAGTCACGTACCTTTGAAGCGCACCCTTCAAACGCGTATCTTCTCCGGCTTGTCCACTCGACGATCCGGATTCCTCGCCTAAAGAGTTCAATTCTCATTCAATTTAGAACTCTTCTCATAGTTATTACCGCATAATTTACTAAAATAATCAAATATGCGTTTTCATCCGATTCTTAACATATTAACCCTCACTTAGGCATTTTAACGAACACCTAGCGGGTCAGATTTTTACATAACCATTATTAGGTTCTTGACATGTTATTTTCATCTACATTCACTTCAATTAACAAATCTATACTAAAATTTAACATCAATAATTTCAGATTCACCACATGAATTCAGATTTCACTAGAATAAGAACCATAATTCTAGTGTTTATTTAGTTTCTACAAACTCACTAATCACCTACAATGGTGATTATAAACCCCACAAGTATAATGCTAGATTTTAACAAGGAATCATCTAGGGTTTATCCCTAGATGCCATATTACTTCTAATTTCATCCATGCAAGACATAATCAAGCTAAATTTCAGTTTTTCACAATTAACCTAGAACTTGAGATGAATCAAAATACTAGAATTTTGCATACCTTGTGACCCCTTCAGTGAGGTGATCACTAATTCGTGTTTAGAACTTGATTTGGGACTGAATTGAACCTCCAATTGATCAATTTTAGTGAAACTAGGGTTTGGAGGGGAGCTCTTGTTCGCCCCCTGCTTCTTGATCGACCGGACACCACTTTGGGTGTGTTTGGTTTGTTTTTAATTTTGTTTTATGAAATTAAGTTTCAATTTTAACAACATAGGCCCCTCCACTTTTATTTAGTTTATATTTTTGGCAATTTAACTTCATTCATGCTTTAAAACAAGACAACCAACTAACTGGGTTATTTATTTCCTAGTTAGTTTATTCTCGTTTATTTTATACTTTATAATTCTAATATAAAGTTTTATATTTTCGGGGTGTTACAAGTAGCCGGGTTAAAGTATTAATAGTAGCTTAACTTATGAGGAGATCAAAGAGTTTGGACCCCCCGCCATCCAATACCGGTGGGTATTGAAGGAGGTCCTACTAAATTTGACTCAGATCCTTTGCAGGATCTATACACTGAACAATGGCAAGACTCTTACCAAACCGTTCCCTTAACCCCCGACCAGGTAGCCAACATACCTCCATATAGACCGTGGAGATATGAATGGTGAAAATCTTTTATTTTATATAGACAGTAAAATAATGCCAAGACACCACGGACAAACGATAAGGAAGAATCACCTTCAACATAAGAAACTAGTTATTAAAGTCATTAATACATAACCAATTAAAAAGTGCGAAAAAGATTAAAAATAAAAAGTATTACAGTAGACACTTTGTCTTCACCAAGTGATGTAAGAGACTTAGACAAACATGGCCTTGATTGTCAAGAACTCTTACGATCAATCTTGGATCCCGAGACGACTCACACACTCTATAATGGACAATGGATGATGGTGGTGGATGATGGTGTTGTGATGGTGGTGGGTGGTGGGTGAAGTGTGAGAGAGGTGGTGTGCCAAGGGATGGTTTGCAAATGAGCCAAGCACCCCTATTTATAGCCTAAACAGTAGCTCGGGCACGGCCCCGTGTCCATCCTCTTCTCTGCCTTCATTAATTGCAGTTTGTCTGCATTAGTTGACCACGACCCCGTGTCCGCTGGGCACGACCCCGTGTTCAGAAGCATATCTTTACTATCAAGATTTGCCTGGATTCTGCGAATCTTATAGTTGACCACGACCCCGTGTCCGCTGAGCACGGCCCCTTGGTGGGCGATGGAAGCTTCTACAACTTTGTCTTTTATGCTGACACTTGGGCACGCCCCCATGCTCACTGAGCACGGGGTGTGTCCAGCCTTCTGTTCTCTTGTTTTGCTTGGGAAGATGCTTTCGGGGAGGTCGGGCATGCCACGTTTGTTCCTTTTCTTGTATTTATGTTAGATTTAGCTGCTTTTTTGCTTCTTTTGTTAATTTGAGCTCATTTAATCCTGAAAATACAAAAGGAAGACAAAAGCACACTTTTTCCAACATTAGTACTAAAAAAGGGTTAGTTTTATGCCACAATTGATGTAATTTATACGTTGTATTTTGCACACATCAAATACCCCCACACTTGAATCTTTGCTTGTCCTCAAGCAAAACTCTTTATAATGTGGTTTTACACTCCCAAATGGAATGGGTAGAAGAGAAAGTTTTTGGGCTTGTCATAGAGTGTCGGGATTTCCAAGATTCTTTATTTAAGTTTTATTTTTATTTATTTACAATCCTATTTGTCATGATTTATTTAAAACTTTTCATAAGATAAATTACTTATTAGGGCATAACATGCTTTTTTTTTAAATTCTATTTATATACAAGTTCACATACCTCACGGGGGATCACTCAACACTCGGCCGAAGATGTATTTTAGTGAATCACTCGAGAGCGGCATGAAACTTACTCCTACCATAGGCTTGCCAAGCAATCAATCTTCCTCCTTTTTAACTATATACCTTTGTAAATATCAAGAGAACTTTTGGGGTGAAGGGTTAGGCTTGGGTTAAAGGTAGGTGGTTGGGTTAGTGGTTAGTAGAAAAAGGGCGAAAAGCGTAACAAGCATTGGTTTTCGTAAGACTTTTTATTTTTGCAATTTTTTATTTTGATGAAGCCATAATTCAAACAAAGTTATTTTTGATGAACTTGCTTGTTTATTTCTTTTGCTTCATCATCAACATTTTTTTTTTGAAAGTCATACGAAAAACTGAGCTTGTTACTAAAACAAAAGGTTAAAAATGAAAAAGTTTTGGTGGGTGAAAGGGTGTTTGGTTTGGGTTAAGAAATGAAAAGGTTTAGGCTCAAATTGGTTAACTAGGTGGATTTTGGGTAGGTGGTAAAAAAAAATAATGGTGTAGAAATAAAAAGGTTAGTCCTAATGCCTCCATCATTTACTTACTCGGGTTTAAGTTGGTAAGGACCGGGAATGCATTGTCGTGGCAAGTTCTAGAGTTGTAAGAACCAAGCGGCTATTCACACAAGAAACGAAAAATGAGCATTTAGTTTAAAGATATGTATTTGTATGCTCAATAAAGGCTCAAAACTCACTTTTGTGGGAATGAGTTTTTATGTGATCAAGTATATATAGTTAAATTCTAACTAAGCTTGTCATGCATTTTCATAATTTTCTTATGTTGGTTCTTTTTATCACGACGCTATCGGTTGTAAATTTGTAAAAATATAACCTTTTTAGAATTTGAAATTCCCAAGTTAAACCTAGACAAGTAAAAAAAATGAAAATTTTTGAAAAAAAAATTGGGGTGATTAGCGGTTCCAATAGAGTTTTGTGTAAGGCTTGTAATTAGGACTTGCAAGATTCAAAGTTTTAGCATCCCCCCACACTTAAATTACACATTGTCCTCAATGTGTCCCAAAAATAAGTTTTTAGATTGATTGAATGTGTAAAAGGTGTGAAAAAGCAAAATTTTATGTTACTGGACATCTGGACACGGCCCCGTGTTCAGGTGCCAGTAACAAAAAGTTGAACAAAAGAAACAGAATCCTGGACACGTGGGCGTGTTGGGTGAACACGGCCCGTGTCCAGTTTACCTGAACTGGGTATTTTCTGCAGAGTGTGCAGCGCGGGGCAGACTGTGCAGATAGGGAGGAGTGAAATGTGTTTGAAATTTGGTTGTGGGAGATGAGAGGATAAGGTAGGTGATGTTGGTTACTTATAATCCATGCACATTATCTTTCCATCAAGTAATACTAATACCCACTAAGTTTAAAGCCAACATTAGGAGATAACATGAGGGCATGTGGGGCCCTCATGTTGACCGTCCCCTTCCAGGGGTAAGATGTTCAAAGTTGAAGGTGTAAGGTGTAAGTTTGATGTTTAATTATGTGTTATATGTGTTTATGTGTTTTTAGGTGTTTTGAGGTGTTATAAGATCATATCTAGTTAAATAACACTAAAACAATGCTTCTAGTTCATTTTTGGTGTTTCGATAGTGTCCGATTAATTGTTTGGTTGTTGGTTCGTTATGATGCTATCTTGTGTAATTTATAAGGTATGGTGTACCTTTTGTGCCATGGTTTCATCCCTAACACTTTTCAAGTTATTCTGGATGTTTTATACTATTTCTACATCAATTATAATATGTTAAATGCTGAATTTTTACTGAAAAATGTTGAATTTACTGTTTATAGTTCGTTTCGGACAGTTTTTGGTGCTTGTTTAAGTTTCTGAAAAGTGTTAACATAAACCCTTGTTCTCCCACTTGGGTTTTAATATATTTTTTATGTCGGACCTACATCTAAGTCCTAAATCTATCGTTTAACTGAGCACTGAGGCTGTGCTGACATAGCTCGTCTAACTGGTGAGTTTACTAATTGTTTCGACACAATGCTTAAATTGTTTCACAATATGATAAATGAAATGTGTAACATGCATGATTTAAATGTATGAAATGCAAGCATATAATGTTGACGTTAAAACACATAATGGCAGACAATAAATAATTATTAAAGTAGTACGGAAGTTACCGGATTTGTGCCGATTGTCACAGTAAATTTATTGCACCCTGAGGAGACAATAATCTATTTGTAATATGAAATGTTTTCTTAAATCCATGTGCGTACGCTAGATAATAAGAAGCGAGAGCCAAGAATGCTACTCCGGGATAGGTTATGTAGTCAAAAAAATTTCAACCATATTTTTAAATCATTATGCGTGTCGAATGTTTTTGTTTTCTTCCCAGATGCAACACCAACACAAAATGCTAAATCCAATTAGCCTTTTAACTTGCGATTTTAGCTTCAAAACCTACGACAACAGTGGTAAAGGTACACAATACCTACAAAATGCTAAATCCAATTAGCCTTTTAAGTTGCGATTAAAGCAAAATGGTAGTCCTTGATTTAAGTGTCATACAACCTCATACACTAAGATCATAAGAACAAAGAGTAAATTAGAAGTAAAAAAACTTAGATATATACACTATTTAGAACATGAAATGTGGTTATCACTTTCACAACATACCTCTTAAGATAAGGCCCTAATTCCTGTCTTTGTTGCTGCAATTGTTTCAATTTTTAAAAATTGAAACACTTTTAGTTACTAAAGTCAAGCCTCAAAATTTAACTTATTCAAAGCATAAAAAGGATGAGAAAAAGACAACGACATGACTGTTACAAAGAGAGGAAAAAGTATATTCTAAATTTAGAATAACTTGTCTGAGTTCTTAGAGCAAGGTCAAATGGAAAAGTGTTCATTCACGACATGAGCTTCCAAAAAACATCAACCTTAGTATATCATTTCAACGAAAAACATATATTGATTGTAGATTAGATAAAAGGAAATCTGAGATACAATTGTTTCTATAATCCTTATGAGTTGGAAGTTCAAAAATCAATCTTAGGGAGTAAGAAAACAATTGCAGTGATAGCAAAGGAACTTAGGGTTTGCAAGTGACAACATAAACCATAGAAAGTTAGAAACTCAAAACAAAAATGCAATTACTTGAGGACATTCGTCTGATTTGAGACTTGAGATTTGAAAATTGTGCGCCATTCGCTTGTTTGACTACGGTGGCATGCCTGGTTCTTTCTTGTAATTGTAAAGATTACTTTTTTCTTGGATCATGTATGCATATTCTGAAATAGAAGAAACCCTGCTGACAATTAATACATTAAATTTGGACATTTCAACTGATAGGAGGGGTAGCATTGGAATATGTTATAAAGGTGCTGAAATCCCTAAAATGCCCCTAAAGTGTCTTAAATTTTTGAACAATACGCAAGTTTACCCCCTCTAAAATAGCTTGACTCTCTTGACCATATTACTTCAAAATGTGTACATAATGTAAAATTACTATAAGGATAGAAAACCTAATTTGCTTAATCTATACATATAATAAAAGAAACCAATGAAGGGACACATGTCATTCATTGGAGCTATTTATTTTTTAGTTTTCTCATCTCTATCTCCTACTTAATTATAGATAATTAATATTAATTAAAAGATAATTATAAAATTAAATTAAATTTAATATAAGTTTAAACAATTCGTATAAGAAATAATATAATCTTTTAAAATATTTATTAGATTTCAAAATTATTTATCTTGAAATTAATAAAAGACGTACACTAAATATAAATTAATATAATGTAAAGAGTTAATTGTCATTTTAGTTCCTGTGGTTTAGGCCATTTTATCAATTTAGTCCAAAGGTTTTAATACACAGGGTTTATAAAGATATAACAAGATATAATTTTTTATTGATTGGTATATAAAATTAGATGTGTTCAACCCATACAAAACAGGAGTTTCTTAAAAATATAACTTTTTCATTATTTAATATATAAAATTAAATTTACTCGATCCGTACAATACACGAGGTTCTTAAAGATATAACTTTTTTTTATTATTTGATATATAAAATTACATTTATTCAACCCATGTAATAAACGAGATTTTTAAAGATATATTTTTTTAACGGATCGTCAATATCATTCCACACGAAAAAGGGCAATTACAAAGCAATGGCATGTAGCCGGGCAACAAGTTGCGCCGCCACCCCCCTTTTGAATAGAAAAACAAATTCTACTAAATACAAGATATATTGTTTTATTATTTAGTATATAAAATTTCATTTATTCAACCCGTGTAATAAACAAAGTTTTTAAAGATATATTTTTTTATTATTTGGTATATAAAATTATATTTATTCAATCCGTGTATTACACGGGGTTCTAACCTAGTAAGGTAGTATAGATATAGATATAGATAAGGTCTTGTGTAATGGGGTGCCATATGATGGCAAAATTGGGCATAACGCCCCCATAGCGCCGCCAACACCATTACGGCGGACGCTATGGGGTAATTTTTTCCCTCCCGCGATGCATTTTACGGCGTGATCAATCATTCCCCACCCACACACATATACATACATACATATATATAAAGCTCATACATATATAACACCACTACACACTCAAGTTATACAAAACTCCTCTCTTACACAATCCGCCACTTGTCGCATAACGCCCCACAAGAGGCTTTATGAGATTTAGGTGGTGTTTGGAGTTGAGTTTTGAAGGAGATTTTTAGATTATTGAGTTTTGAAATCGTAAATAATCAGTTTTGAGTGTTTGGGTAAAAAATAAAAAAAATGATTATTTGCGTTTAGAAAGTTACAAAACGCAGTTTTCCAAAAGCAGCTCCCCCCCTACTGCAACAAATCGCAGTTTTCCAAAAATTGATTATTTGCGTTTAGTAAAGGATTTTCACTTGTTTATTTTCCAAAAATATATATTTGCCAAACACTCAAATAGTTGATTATCTGATTATTGTGATATCAAACAACATAATCAAATCCAAACACTATCTTTCAACATCACGTTTTGTTACAATTAATTATCTGATTATTCAAAACTCAACCCCAAAACACCCTCTTAGGGTATCCGAGGCACTCCCCTCTTAGGGGAGTCCCCTCTCTTACGCACGGCCAATCAGCACGCGCCACGTCAACTCCCCTCTTAACTCCCCTCACACCCTCAATTTGATGGCGGCACTCCTCTCTTAGGTGTGTACAAGTATGTAAGCCCAAGGTACAAGTATGTAAGCCCAAACCTCGATCCCCTCATCGGTGAATACACCCCGATCTTGGTCACCGCTTTCGGTCCCCGCGGTGATGGCACCGGTGTTCCCGCTCAGGGACTGGGGTCACGAACAACTCCCCGCATGGTGCCCCGGATACCCTTAATATAAATATAAAAAGCTTATATTGAAATTATTATTAACCCCTCCCAAACATTCTACGTGGCCACGTCAACAACGGTATCTAAAGCTTAATCATAGCAAGGACAAAACCGTAACTTCACCCACATTCTCCGAGATCTAATAATAACATCCGGCCGGCCGGTATCTTCACAAATTCCCGTTTCCTTTTACCATCTTCGCCGGAGTTCTTCACTCTCCGGTTTCTTCTCATCCAGATTCACCTCTACAAAGCCTTCAATTCGAATCAAATCCACAATTCACAATGTTAGCCAAGGCAGATCCTTCTCAAAAACTCTACACGCGCATGCGGTTATGGGAGTTTTCCGATCAATACGTTGTGGAACCTAGTGACGGTTCGTCTGGATCGTGTTTGGCGATTAGTCGTGTTAACGGCAACATGACGCTTCTAGGTTTGATTTCCTTCTCGTTTTGTTGTGTTTGAAGATCGTAAATGATTAGAATGTTAGTGTAATTGCAATTAGAATGAGATTTGATCGGTTTAATGGCTCTGTGACTCTTCTAGGTTTGATTTCGTTCTCGTTTTGTTGTTTTAGGTTTGTTGTATTTGTGTTTTGAATGTTTGAAGATCGTATTTGATTAGATGTTATTGTAGTTGTATTTAGAATGAGATTTGATCGGTTTAATGGCTCCGTCACTCTTCTAGGTTTGATTTTTTTCTCGTTTTGTTGTTTAGGTTTGTTGTTTTCATGTTTGAAGATCGTAATTGATTAGAAGTTTTTGAATGTTGATGTATTTGTAATGAGAAAGAGGTTTGATTGTTGAATACTTGAATCTATGTGACGGTGGAAGCGGAGATGCGGAAACAGCTTTCGTACTTTGTGATTTGTGTTAGTCACAATTTCAGTTTTAGGATATGTGAATGTTTAAACTTATAGACCTAATTTTCCAATTGTTACATAGGATTGTTGATCTTTGAATCCAATTGTGCAAAGGTTGCAATATGTTTCGAGATAGATGAAGTGAGCTAGGTCTAAGGGCTCTAGCATGTTTGTAAAAGTGCAATTACCAGCACTGTATTTCTAATTCGTTTTTAATTTGGTTAATTGACTATAGACTCAATACGAAAACCGTTAAATTTTCAAAAATTGGTTATTGTGATTTGACAGGAAACATGTAAAAGGCAGTTGTTGCTATTTGGTTTGATGACTATAAAGCTGGATGGGTTTTAATGATGATTTTTAAACTTGAGTAACCGAATTGCCAATGTATTGAAAGCGTGTTACTATGTGTGGCAAAATTTCTCGCTTTAAAACTTTTTCTTATCTTTATGCTATTCAAACACGTGATTTGATTGCACGAACCTCGATATTAGTAGAAACTGCTGATGCTGTGTGGGCTACTTGCTTCTGCAATAGTTTATGCATTTAAATCTTATGTACTGAATTTTTTAGTGTTTCCTTCTGTGTGTAGACGAAGTTCCAAACGCTACTGGCCGTGCTCCAAAAATTCAGACCATTTTTGGTGTTGTTGGGATACTAAAGCTTTTGGCAGGTCAGATGATGATTATAGTAGTAACCTTTTCTTATTAGTGCTTAAACTTTTTGTAGATATTCATCATGCATAATGCTTTTCGAGTTTGTTTCTAATGTGTTACACATAAATGCCTGTATAATGTCACAAGCTTGATTAAGCATTACAAGGAGTTTTCCCGATTCATGGATCCAAAATTCGAACCATAGGACTTTTAAGAACATGTATAAATAAATTAACACATGACTAAGGGAGCGTTTGAACGTGCATTTAAACTGATTATCTATATTTGAAGTTGCAATAATCAGTTTTGAGTGTTTGAGTAAACTGATTATTTGAAGTCACAATTATTAGATTCGTATAATCTCGTAATAGGTGGTTGTAAGAAAACTGATTATTGTGATAAATGTGCAATTACCTAAATCTCTGTAGGTTTAAGCAATGAAATTCCAGTCTCTTAGGTGCATAGGTGTATGTGGAATTCAGGAAAGATAGTTTTCCCAAAAAGGTTAGTTTGCCAGTTGATAACACCATGTACCATCTTTCCACTTTGGATCCAAATCATGTAGGTCCATGATTTAGTTATATTAGTTTGTGAGTCATTGAGTCATTCTAAGCTACTAATAATAATTAGTGTTTAAGAACAGCAAAGATTCTCACTTAATGGTTTCATAAAGTGTTAGATTTATCTACTATGAAAATAGGACAATGGCAGATTTAGGCTGTTTGGATGTGTGTTAAACTGATCAAATCGACTGACGGTGGGGAGGTAAACCAGGAAGCTCTTCAGCAATAATCAATTTTGAGTGTTTGGGTTAAAATGATTATGATTCTCGGCTTTTAATTATTCTTTGGCAAAACAATTAGATTTGAAGAAACTGTTTACAAGTTTCTATATGAAAACTGATTATTGAGTGAAGTGTAAAATTACTTGCCTATCCGTAGCTTTAATGAACTGTTTATATGGTTATAATTCTTGAAGTCAGTTTAATTGCATATAAAATACACATTCAAACACCCCCATACTTGACACACATTGCTGTAAACATTTTCTCTGATAAACATGTAAAGATTTATTTGACAGATAATAAAGATCTGTTAGTTTTACACTTTTACCATAAGTCATACACATTTGAACCCAAATTGTTTGACCAAAGTATTATTCAAATTGACAAGAGACTGATGCATGGTAATATGGAGCAACTAATAGGGTGTTTGGATGTACATTTTCAGTGACTATTGCGACTTGAAAAGTTGGGATCAGAAGCACATAATTAGTTTCTTAAAGATAAGGATGGTTTAGTTATTTTACATCTATTTCAATAGTCAAATTTTAGGTGGCAACTTCGCACCTGTCATCTAAATCTGATTATTTTAACTCCGTAAATAGGAAAAAACTCATAATCAGTATACCTAAGCACGCATTACTGATTATTGTGACTTCAGAGATAAATCATAATAATCAGTTAACACACATCCAATCGGCCATTACCCTTAGTTATTTAAAAGACACTAATCACGGTATGGCTGGTTTTATAAGAGAAAGAATTAGATATTTGGCAAAGGCAATATATATATATACACACACACACACACAGAGGACGGTTAACGTACAATAGCCCCTTAACGTGCGAAGCATACACGACTTAATTACGCATGTTCATTTGTAAATCACGCACGTTATAAAATTCAAACCCTAATCACGCATAGGTTAAACACAAAATCATGCATGAACAAAGCACATAAAACACACATGAGTAAGCCCTAATTACGCATGTGGTAAAAAAAGCCACTCATAGGTTGAAACACAAAATCAGGCATGGACAAAAACACAATTCACGCATGAGGAAAATCTACTTACGAATGTTATATGCATAATTACGCACGTTATTTGGTGGTCGCGTACGCTTCGCACATTAAGGGACTTTTGTATTTTAAACTTTCTCTCTCTCTCTCTCTCTATATATATATATATATTTCTTATCAAAGGTGATACGATGCATATGCTCTTTTGGTTGTAATGTTTCATTCGTTGACTCTTGAGCTGTTTATCTGCCTCTAGGATCATATCTATTCGTCATAACAGAACGTGAATGTGCTGGATCTTACTTGGGTCATCCCATTTTTAAAGTATTAAAGCTGAAAGTCTTTCCCTGTGATCTTTCTGTGAAAAACTCTCCCGAGGAACAGGTGAACTTACTGTGGGCCCCCTTTTCATTTTTAATTTTTTTGGTAGGTTCATTTGTTGTCGGTTACAGTATTTGTAATGCTATAAAATTCATAAATGGCAGAAAAAGATGGAGTCGGAGTTTTCTTCCATGTTAAAAGTTGCAGAGAAGACACCTGGCCTTTACTTCTCATATGATGTTAACATAACACTAAGGTCCATTTTTTCTCAAAGTTATATTGCTTCTATGCATTCTTTATCTTCTTCTCCATCAGTATATGCCTCTTTAACATTCATCATTTTGATATTACTTTTCATATTACACAATTAGTATGATATTCAATATGGACTATGGTTTTGGCATAAAACACACCATGTGAACCTTTTTTGGTCTGGTTCAATTTTCTGTTTGCAGTGCACAACGGTTGAATGACTTGGGTGACGAGTCAAGGCTTCTTCCTCTTTGGAGGCAGGCAAGTGTTGTCTTTAACTGAAATTCTTTGTTTTAACCAAAAACACATATGGTTGGATTTGGAATAAATTTTCCATTTTTATTTATTTATTTATATACTTTTTTTTTTGCCACAGGCAGAGCCTCGGTTTCTTTGGAACAACTATATGTTGGAAGTTCTGATTGATAACAAGGTTTGTTTTCTGTAAATTAAATTTTAAACATGGCTGAATTAATTGCTTCGCTGTGCAGAAATAAGTCTTACCAACTGAACTTTCTTGCAGCTCGACCATTACATGCTTCCTGTTATCCAAGGATGTATCCTTTTTCTTTTCAACCATATCAATAGTCAACTTGGGTTATAATTTTTTTTTATTTTTTTTTATCTCTAATGGTTTATACTGAATACATGTAAATGTTGTAAAAATAGCTAAAAATAAAAAAAGGAATATATATGCCCAAATTCTTACAACCTCGTGAACCTCCTAGTGTATTATTATTATAGAGGATGAATTATTGTTTTAGTAGTAGATTTCTTTTGTAATCACATTTAATACATTAATTAATTATATTTTTAAAAGAAATGGTCAAATAGTGTTGTACAACATGCTTTTCAGGTTGTACGTGTATGTAATTTCCATATTAAAACATATATAAAGCTTAATTGTCTCTAAATATGGGTAAATCATGCTAGAAACCTGTAGGAAATAGATAAAAATCTATATAATTATTTGCACCTCGATTTTAGACCTTGTCGCTTTTGTGTGCTACTCGTTTTTTTAAAACCAAGATAGGATGGTATATATTTATGTTTGTCCTCTTAACTTATGACCAGCTTTTCAGAATTTTCAATCGGCCGTCGGGAAAGATACAATAGATGTCACCCTCATCGCACGGAGGTGCACTAGGAGGACTGGTATGCTTCTCTCTGTAAGGGACATAACAATAACTTTTTACTTTTTATCAAGTACAAGACAAATCATTATATTATTGTTTATTTAAGAATTTCCTTTTGAGAAATTGGCAATTTTTTATATCCACTGTGATCAAGCTACTATTCTTTCATACAATTTCTTATCTGAGACTTTCATGTATGGAAGATTTTTTTCCTTGTATCTCATGTTTTTATTCCTCAGTTGTGATATTACTGAATTTCTTCTTTGTTAATTGAATTAGAAATATAGATGCATATTCACTTATCTGTTTTGGTTAAGTGTGAAAGTTGTAAATATGGGCAGGGACCCGGATGTGGAGAAGAGGAGCTGATCCTGATGGCTACGTAGCGAATTTTGTAGAAAGTGAACAAATTGTACACATAAATGGCTATACTGCATCGTATGTGCAGGTATACTTTATTTAAGCGGTTCATGTTCAATGCATGTAAATTCAACACAAGTAACTAACTGGAATAGCCTACAAAATCATGTTTTAATGAAAAATCTGAGTCTATATTTCTGAACTAACTTCATAAGTGATTCTACATCTAATGAATGCTTGATCACTTTTATTATTTTGTATCTTCTTTTTTTCAAATCACAATATGTCAGAGATCAGTTTATAGATTTTTGTTTGTAGGTCCGAGGCTCAATACCGCTTCTCTGGGAACAGATTGTTGATCTAACATATAAGCCTAAGTTTGATATTGTGAAACCTGAGGAAGCAGTGAGTAGACTATGCAACGCATCTATTAAAATGTAGTTTATTTGTTTCTATTTCTAACTATATATCATATGATCTCTGCAGTCTCGAGTTGCTGAGAGGCATTTCCTGGATTTAAGGAAGAAATATGGAAATGTGTTGGCTGTTGATCTTGTCAATAAGGTGTGTAATCAAATCACATATGTATGTGGTAATGGATTCATTAATGTTTGATTAACCTATTTTTTTAAAACGTTTTTTTAGCATGGTGGTGAGGGTCGCCTGTGTGAAAAGTACGCCTCTGCAGTACAGAATATTCTTAGCGATGATATGAGGTGGACTATTTGGCTCTATGTGTGTGTGTATCTGCATATGTATATTGTATGTTATATGCTAAATCTGTAGACCTTTGTAGATACGTGCACTTTGACTTCCATCGCATCTGTGGACATATCCATTTTGAACGCCTATCTATCCTTTATGATCAAATCGAGGATTTCCTTGTTAAAAATAGGTACGCTGGAATTTAGACATGGATTAACTATTACCGTGTTCCTCAATATCTGATATTTTGACATCATTGTGTATTAACTATTTGAAAGCTATTCGAAGTTCAAATCTGCAATATGTTCTTTTCTATTGAATCTATAGCTAGTTATCATTAAGATTAAAATGTTGGAATGAGGCTTTTCCAAAAAAAAAATGTTGGAGTGAGGCCCATTAACAAGGACACAATGTCATTTTCCATTCGAAACAATGATATTTTTGCATCATTGCTATTCAGAGTTCAAATATGCAATATTACACTATTGAATCTATAACTAGTTATCATTCTATTTCTAGAAACTGTACATGCAATATTATACTATGAATCTATAACTTGTTATCATTCAAGAGACTGTTAACTTGAAGATAATTTTTTTAAGGAGGGTCGTAAACAAGGACACGGTGGCATTTTTCTAGTTATGTGACGTACATGCACTCTTATTCAAATTGTAGGTACTATTTGCTAAACGAAAATGGTGAAAAGATTGAAGAACAAATTGGAATCGTACGAACTAATTGTATTGATTGCTTAGACCGCACAAATGTCACACAGGTATACGTACTTTTTTTGGGGGGGCTTTGTTGCTTTAGTTCATTTCTATTAACACTGAGCTATTCCTGCAGAGCATGATTGGGCGTAAAATGTTGGAACTCCAACTTCAAAGGCTTGGTGTTTTTGATGCTAACAAAATTATTAGCTCCTATCCTAGTTTTGACGATTGCTTTAAAATATGTATGTACATTATATTGAAATTCCTGGATCCTTGAGTGCGTGTGAAATGTTAAATGCGTTATCTTTTTATCCTGTCATAATTTTCAGTGTGGGCAAATCATGGGGATGATATAAGCATTCAGTATTCTGGTACACCTGCTTTGAAAGGAGATTTTGTCAGGTGCATTTACATCATCTTTCACTCTCTTGGTTTTCTTGTCATAGAGAATATTAGTTATATGTTTACATTTTTACAAAATTTTAATACCTCTGTTTGTTAAATATAGTTTTTTATCTTTAGTTTTTGTGCTCAGATAAAAATAATTTTGTTGTTTAGAGCAGTAGTCATCAAATCCAGTAGCTTTGAAAGTGAAAGTTTGCATTTGCTATTGTAATGTTTTGATACATTAATTATTTATGAATCTAAAATGTTGTTGAGAGAGTGTTGGTAAGTCAACCCAAGCCGTTTTGATTGATTCTTACAAACTATTTGTTTTGGCCGATTCTGAAAAATTACGTGGTTTGACTCGATCTAATTTGACTTCTTACGTAAAACATCTGATTTTTCTACTTAATAGGTAGACCTGTAATGAGTTTGTTTATGGGGATGTCTACTCCGTAACCACCATCTATTGTGTAGAATAGTACCTCAAATACCAAATATCATACATACATATATAATACTACATAAGGCTTCGGTTCACTTAAGAACCACCACGAGTTGTGAGAACCATGAGGCATGAGAACTCCTACTTCCCGCCTGAGTTGGGCCACAATTTTTTGCACAAACGTAGATGAAAATATTATAAACACATATGTAATAAAAAAGAAAATTTGTCGAGTCGGTAGTTACGCCTGATATAAGTTTTGTTTACGCGCTGATGTAAATTTTGTTACGGCGATGAATTTTTTTTACGCCTGATGTAAGTTTTTGCATGCGACATTTTTTTTTTAAATTTTCTTACTGAAACAAGTGATTTTTTTTAAGATTTTTAAGAAAATTATTTTTTGGAAAAACCTTTTGGAAGGCCTAGTTCTCATGGTTCTCACAACTCAAGGTGGTTCTCATTTTACCATTTCCCTGCTACATAAATACATAGATATAATATTTTATATGTGTGTGTGTATAGATACATGGATATGATCGACTAAAATGGGTAGGAAGGAAGGAGAGGATGACACATGTCCTATTTTTAATCTTTTCTTCTCTCCATGTATGTGTGTATGTGTATATAAACATATATATATGTATGTATATTAAGGGGGGTTCCATTGAGAACCACTAAATAATTAGTAACAAAAGGAACAACGTTTTGACCTCGGATCATATTTTAGTGGATAACTACAGTCATATCTCTTCCACTCCTTGAATCGCAACCATCACCTTCTCGTCTTCTTTATGATCAAAGGACAGAAAGTGATTTTCTTATGTTCCTAATTATTTTGTGGTTCTCATTTGGATCCACCTCTCTCTCTCTCTATATATATATATATATATGTGTGTGTGTGTGTGTTTGTGTGTGTGTGTGTGTGTACGCGTGTGTGTGTGTCTTAGGATCCTGTAAAAAGGACCATTTTTCGTGAGAAGGCATAAGAATTGACATGTAGGCATCATGTTTTGGACCTAGGCATAATGTTTTGGGTTGTTTTGGCAAGAAAAACACCAAACATAACAATTTAAGGCACAATGCAACGGATTCTAGGCTTAAAACTTAAAACACCATGCCAAGAACGTTAAGTCGTGTGTTTTAAGTGTTAAGCAGTGTGTTTTAGTTGTGTTTTAAATTTCATGCCCATAATACGTTGCCTTGTGTTTTAAATTGTTATGTTTGGTGTTTTTCTTGCCAAAACAACCCAAAACATCATGCCAAATTCCAAAACATGATGCCTACATGTCAATTTCTATGCCTTCTCACACTTCTCATGAAAAAGGTTCTTTTTACAGGAACCTCACCCATATATGTAGTGAAACTGTAAAATACAATATTGCTTAACGTACGAGCGTACGCTCTGAAATTACGCACGTTGTAAAACTCAAAACCCTAATCACGCATGTTGTGAAACCATAATCACGCATGTTATACTTATGTAATGAAGCATGTTATGGTTTTCAACATGCGTGATTATGGTTTCACAACATGCGTGATTAGGGTTTTGAGTTCTACAACGTGCGTAATTTCACAGCGTACGATCGTACGTCAAGGAATATTGTACATTAACCGGCCTCTATATATGTATGTATGTAACTATGTATATGTGTGTAAGTATAAGTATCTTCAAAAAGCTACCCGCAGGCAGAAGGAATAATAGAGTTACTAATCTAGAATCGGTATCAGAAAAATAAAAGGTTGTTTTTTTTTAATATCCCAATTCCCATAGATTCATATACGTTTTTTTTTTCAACTGAACTGACATGTGATGTTTCTGATGTACAATGTAGAATGATTCATGAGAATTTGAAGAATGTATTTGCATTTCATTTCTTGTTACAATGCCAATTAAGCTAATCCTGTTTATGCTTTCCTACCACTTTAGTTGTGGCAGCCAAATTGAAAACTTGTTTTCTGTTTGAGTCTTGATGATTATTTATCACAGTGATGTAGTAGTTCCATTTTAAGGTTTGAAAATCAACTTATTTGTCGCCTATTTGGCTATTTTCAGATACGGCAAGAGGACCACCCAAGGGATTATTAATGATGGTATAAATGCCCTAACGCGCTATTACCTGAATAATTTTGTCGATGGTACAAAACAGGTCAGCATTTCTCTCTCTTTAGCAATTAGCAATTATAGTATATTCCTGAGCATATTTTTTAATTATTTATCTATTGTTGCACATGTAGGATGCCATTGATTTAATGCAGGGACATTACATTGTTTCTGTTTCCCGAGACATGGCTTCCAAAAAGCCCCAAGGAAAGGTTGAGGCTGTTGCGGTGAGTGTAGTAATTTATCTACTAAATAAGTTATATCTCTGTGTGTGTAGGACACGTTTGTTTCAGAACTAATAATATGTTGAGAACCGCATGTCTTTTTTCTGAAAGTTGTGACAGTTATTCTAATGTCCATACTGTTTTTTTCTCTTGCAGTCTTTCCGTCTTGCTTTAGCGTTGATAATAACGGGGTTTGTTTTTGCAATGATGTCACTCAGGAAAGGTGAGTTGGTTTGTTTAAACTTATATGAATATGTGTTGGTCGGCTGTTATCATTCTCATCAATCTACCGACAATGGGAAAAGCATAGCCTGCATTTAGGGGGTGTATGTATGTGTTGGTTGGCTGTTATCATTCTCATCAATTTACTAGAGTTGCATCTTTCTGAGGACATGGTCCAAGATAGGACTTCGTGGAGGCGTAGGATTAGGGTTAAGGACTTCTAGAGGATATTACAGTAAGGTCTTAGGTGTATTTTAGGGACGTAATTATATTGTGTTCACTCTGATCACTTTCTTGGTATTGGTGACTTTTTTTTTCTATATTCTTTGACTTGGTGTATTGGTATGTTGTTCGTTTTGGAGCCGAGGGTCTCTCTGGAAGCAGCCTCTCTATCCCTAGGGATAGAGGCAAGGTTTGTCTACATCCCACCCTCCCCAGACCCTATAAGTAGCTTTGCTATTTGTGGGATTTACTGGATATGGTGGTTGTTGTTGATGTATGTGTGTTTTAAAAGTGATTATCTTGACTTGAAAATCAGATAATCAGTTGATTAAACCCAATTAAGGATGGGTTTATTTTGACCTAGCTAAACAAAAACATTCATAATTACTTTAGAGAGCTGAGGGCTGAGGCGAGTCCCAGCTCGGCTCGTTTAACTTTAGAGAGCTCAAAACTTTACATTTACATTTAAAGCTCGATCTCGGCTCATGAATAATTTTACAAGCTCGAGCTCGCTCACTCATTATAATGTATATTATTTCGTTATTTTTATCATAATTATATTTAATTTGTAATTATATATTATCTTATATTGTTACAAATTATAATTGTTATATTTATGTAATTATATAGCATAATCAAGCTCGGGCCGAAGCTCGTCTATTAAAGGAGCTCCAGTCTTGGTCCGAGCTCGGTTTAGCTCGGCTTAACTCGGCTCGGTTCGAGCTTTTAGCGATCTAATCTATAGTAGCTCATTACAACCCCTATAAAAAGAACCACCATTCTATGCATTTATGTGATTGTGTGAGAAAACCTCTGTTTGCTTAATTGAAATTGTTCCCTGATTAAAGCTTTTGTTTTGCAGTTCGGTATGATGTTTGGCATTTACTATTTTCTCTATTGTGGGCGGGACTAAGTTTAGCGATCGGGGGATTTGTGAAGGCCAATGGTCGGGTTTTCTGTAATCGACCTCGTCTGCACAAACCTCCCTATTGAATGTGTTGTTTTGCAAAGGTATTATTCATTATTTATAGTCTCTTTGAGAGCTTCTTCATTGGTCATATAATAACTTTGAATTCATTTGTAGCTTTCCACTTCTGTCTTCTAACTTGTGACTAAAGTATTGCAGTCACTTTTATGGGTTTCTTGTTACATGATGTGTTTTGACTTAAACAAAGTCAACTGATTAAATTTTGGAATGAAGTGAAACGTTTCTTTATTTTGGTACTTGTAAATCAAACATGTCATTACTCATTAGGCCACCTGTAGTGGAGCGCTACATGGCACCAATTCTCAATATAAATCCCCGTAGCGCCGGGGTACACCAACCCCAGGCGCTATGGGCAAAAAACTTTTCACTCCGCGATAATTATAACGCGGCCATCTTGGTTGCTCTCTCTCTCTCTCTCTCTCTCTCTCTCACACACACACATATATATATAATTGAAGGGGTTATATAACACACTCAAGTTATATAAACCCCTCTCTCTTACACATGTTGCCACTTGTCACATAACCCCCCTTATGGGGCTTGACCACTACACATGATCTTAGTAGTTTTAAATTTCTCTCATCCCCCCCCCCCCCCCCTCCCTCCCTCTCTCTCTATATATATACAATTATACACACACACACAATCGGAGATGTTGATCATATAACCACCATTGTAAATTTATATTTTTGATACACTTACAGTTTAATTCAGCTTTTGTTTCATGAAAATTGTCTCCTCAACGGTGGTTCTACACCCACTACGTCTCTCTATGATTTTACGTATTTTCGCTTTTGTTTTGAATGTTTTTCAACAATCATCGATAAAAATTAACATGAGTTTTGAGTTGTATATGTTTCCATATCATAACGCACTTTGTTGCATCATCTATGGTTGTATTTTTAGTGGCACCATTTAAATCTTGTTCACTTATATTTCCAAGGACTGAAAAAAGGCTTTAAATACGTGTTTCAAAACTGCTTGACTCCATATAAACATATGCGGCGAATTTCTTTTGTTATTTAGTCTGTATTTACATGTGTTTTGAAATCACTACGAGCGTGTTGCGAAAGGAACTGCTGACAAGAATAAAAAGAAAATGTATAAAAAAACACTAAAAGATAACCGAAAGAAAATCAACCAAAAAAGTTGTATGGTAACGATGTTGTTCGTATGAAACCCGTGGTCAGAGATGGGCAAATTATTCTGGGTATCGATACCAAATTTGCCGAACCAAAAGATCTTAAGTACCAATTCGGTCGATTTTTGGCCGGTCGACTAGGTTCGACTAGTCGCGACTAGAGCCGATTAGGCCCGAATAGAGCCAACTAGCGATTAATGGATTGATTTAACGAAAAACTACTCAGTTACTAACAGACTAGCGATTAATCACCAACTAGTCATGATTTTTACAACACTACTTATATATTAACAAACTTGGTTTTATATATTCAACTTGAGATTTAAAGAGTTGACTAGAAAGAATTGACGAATAAAGAAGTGAGAATGAGCAACTTTGAGTAAGAAGTAAGAATGAGTAACTTTTGTTAATGGATAAAGTTGTTGAAAATAAATAGTTGATCAATAATTTAATCAATATATTTATTCAATCTATAAAAATAAATAGCTAAAGAGAAAATTAAAAACTAATGCATCAAAACTTAAAAATTTAAACCAACTCTAAAATCAAAATAGTAACTTAAAAAAAAAACACCTTAAATGTATTAAGATGTAAACCCATTTATTAAACAAGTAGTGTTCTTGTTTATCAAATGAGTCATGTTCAAATTCACCCGATTTATTTATATTAGCCAACTAAAAGCCTAACTATCTTTTTATCAAAGTTTTGGGAATACCCCAACCCCTAATTTAATTGGGGAGCAAGAAGCTTTATTTAAAAATCAAAATCTACTTGATGTTTAAAGAAAATAGTAACCAAAAATACAAACATTAATTAAGATAAAAAAGTAACAACAAAGATAACTTATGACATATCTCTAAATAAACAAATTCCAAAACAAAAGGTTTAATACCAAAAACCTTCATTTCTTTGTCAAGTAACAAAATGTTAAAAGAATGGAAACTCATCCACTAAAATTAATATTCAAAATAAAAATTCATAACAAGTTTTGATATTCACTAAATTTGTCAATTATGATGGTTTCAGCAACCATTAGCAAGAATGCAAGATCAACAAAAATGAAAAAGATGTAAAAAGCTAGGAACTTGATGCCAAGTTAGATTTTAAAAAATAGTCAAAAAGACATTCAGAAACATGTTCAACAACAAAAAGAACCAACTGTATCATACCACTGATAATTTCAGTTCATAAAGTCCATAATAGATTTCATAATGGATAAAAAAAGAAAAAAATATCCTTGGAAAATGGCAGAGTGGCCCTGCAGCCAAAAACTTCAAATAACCAAAACCGGTCAAATACGATCAGCAATGTACCGCCCAAGCATATCAATCGGCTTATGAGAATTCCCGGGTCCGGCTCCCTTACGCTTGATCTTAATTCTTGCAAGATAATCAGCAGCAATCCATGCAAAGCTCAAGTTTACCGTTTCGCCCTCCCGATCAGGTTCTTGCAACTTTAAAGATTTCTTGACCCAAATCGGATGATATGTGACTTGATACCAAGCAGACGCTTTTTTCTCGAAAACCGCATTTCTCTCCTCATCCGAGATCTGGTCAAACTCGACACCGAGTTGGTCAAACACCTTCCGGAACTCCTTCCTTAAAGCACTATAAGCATGTTTGATTCTATCTTTCATTTCACCTTGCTTCTTGCTACCATGCTTAGGCATTGACCAGATATGACCCGTGACAATTTCTTCTTCACGGGACACTTTATATTGCCCAAGAAGCCCGTTTAATTGTAGGTCGTATTTCAATTTGCAATCCCATGCATCGTTTAAAAAACTCGCAGAGTCCAGAACTTCAAGATCTTCATCGTACGGGATACCAGAAGGGAGGATTTCAAGCTCCGAACACGGTGCGTTGTCGGTGTTGTAGAAATCTTTAATTTGTCGATATAATTTCCCGAGTATTTTTTCCGATTTGTAACTCTGAAAATTTTCTTTCCCCATGAAATCAGGATACTGCTTTGGCTTGAGCTGAGTTGGCATGTTGACGATCTTCCCGGTTTTTGGAAAATCGACAGCTGTCGCCGCCAGTTCAGCCAATTTTATGCATTTTTCATCGAGGGCTCCGTCATCGCTCAAGTCAGCATGCACAACATGTGCGTTACAAATTGTGCCGAGACTGTCATTCACCATGTTTTTTGTGAAAAACTCGATAATATCCTGTTGAAAATAAAAACATAATAATGTTGAGTTAGACTTGCAAAATAAAAAGGCATAATTTTTAGCTTCAAAAGTGGACAACAAAATCCATCAAAATCTTGAAAGTTGCTTAAAACTTCAGAAGAAACAAAAAAAACTCGAAATGAAGGATGAACAAAATGAAGGATGAACAAAATCATAGTCAATGAAGACAACAGTCGACCACAAAACCGAACTTAAAGAAAAATGACCATTTTGCCCTTAAACGATGTCCTCCGCGCTCAATTCAGCTTATTAAAATCTATGCGCTAGAAGTCATATGCAAGAAGTAGAAGGGGAGCATTTCAATTTTCAACCTATTTACTTATAATTGGTTCCATTTTAGGTCATGATTTATCTCTAACAGGTGAAAAATAAAAGGCTAAAAACATGTCAAATGGGTTGAATGGATAAAACGGGTTGATAACTATGGTTAAAAGTTTCCTAGTGGCCTTCCTAATGCATACAACAGGTTAACAGCCTAAATTCCATTTTATTCAACAAATAAGATTTTATTCTTTAAAAATATTTTTGTTATATTTTTCCAGCATGTAGAAAATTCATGAAAAATAATGGAACGCTGAAAGGTAGTAACAGCGATTTTCAGCGACAGTTTATGCCAAAAATTATTAAAAATTGATTTTTCGTCGAAAAAATGCAAGACCAGTTGGACAATTTTAAGGACTCATAGGACTACGTTCTGTATAAATTTCATGTAACTTAGAGTTATACTGAGTGAGTTATGACCCTTGTAAGACAACTCAAATTTCTGTTTCGAAAACAGTTTTGATACTTGTTTTTATAAATTCCGAAAAACTAACTCAGACGTACTAAAAAATTATGAATGTAGAATTAGGTATTTTACAAATGTGTTGAACTCAGAGGTAAAAAGAAGTTACCGGGGTTCTGACGTCACGTGTTAATTCTTTAGCTTCAGCGGCAGTATACTCCATAGGGGGCCAACTCCGTTTACTAGGCGGTATAAGATTTTCATCCCACGTAACAAAATATAGATCACCATCAAGATCGCTTCCTGAAGCTTCATCAGTGTGGGGCCGGTCTCCCTTTTGAGGAAATATCAAACAATCAAACAAATGTTCGAGACCTGGTACATTTACCGCTTTCAAAACCCGAACATCACCAGGATGGAGACACGGGTTCTTTGCGATTATCACAGTACCCTCAATCACAGTCAAATTACTAGTCGTTTCACTAAACCTTGACCCGTGTTTTGCAAAACAATTCTCGACAGACGGGTTAGACACTTGTATAAAACACTGACCCTGTTCGAGAACACCCAATTCATCAAAACACCCCATCAACCACCTTCCGTCATTCACGAAAATTCTCGACTTTTCCCGTAAATCTTCGAGTTGGGCGACGCGTATACTGCTTAACATACCCCGTAGGTGCGGTTCGGTTTTCGGGTCAAAACCTGAACCCAACATAATCGAAGCCGTGTTACCACTTTCAGCACATGAAGCAGTAATTACATCAAATGCCACTTCGGTATTTTCAAGCATTAAATTTAACTTTTCGACCATTTTCATCTGCATGTCCCAAAAGATTTCATCTTTAACATCTAAAGCAGAGAGTAACGTTATAATCTGCCGGTTCAAAAACCCGGGTTGTAACCGCGTCCAAGAACATATTTCGAGAACCGTATGATCAGATTCAAACTTATTCATACTTCGCCTTAACGAAAGCTTAAAGTTTTCACCTTCTTTATTAGGCCAACAAGCAATAACACCCTTACAGCCCGCGTACCTAATCTGATAGGCGCAGGGTTGGTTATCTGTTAATTGCAGTTTTTCAGCAACTTCAAGTGCTAGTTTGGGTGAAATTTTCCCGATTCCATCGGAAAACGTGTAGTTGTTTCTTTTAATATCTTCAAGATTCATATTAACTTCATGTCTCGGAACATCAACTGTCGCATATGTAGATGAAAAACATTGCCCCATTCTAGCAGCACATTTCGCGATATTTCTATTACTAAACTTTCCCATCCATGCAACGATATTTTTACACGAAATCTTTCCATTTTCAGCAAAAAACCATGCGGACCGATCCCGAAGTTGGTTTGCAGAGAAAGCCAAAAAACAATATTGACGTCCCGATAAATGAAACCCGTTACTCAAAATATCTTTTACCCGCCTAAACATGGTTGTTTTTTGTGCCATGAAAGTTGAAGTGACGTCTTTAACGATTGGGGCAGGGTAGAAATTAAGAACATTATTGTTTAAAGTTCTCATTCCTTCGTCCATGAATGTGACCCGTAAAAACCGATCGGATACTGCTCGATAATGGCGAAGAACACGGTTTGATAATTCAACTTCTGGTGGTAAAGCGTAAGCTTTTGTTGGAGTTATGATTAATCTCCCAACTTCAATCACGTCATTTTGCTCCAACGGTTTCTCGATAAGCTTCGGGGTGTTTAACAACCATTCTTGAACGGTTTTCAAGCGTTTAAATCCATCGTATAAAGGGTGTCGGTAAGCACAGATGTGCTTTAAAGCAGCCACGTTGACTTCTTCGGATTGATCTCTTAGTAAGTCAAAGACATTTTCTGTAAACTGATGCTGGTTGATGATGCATCTGTGTAACACTGAGTTGACCAAGAACATAACTTTAAAAGATATGTCTGGTTTGTAATGAATAGAGAAAAACGGGTCGGGAATTGGGAATCCAAATTCGGGTTCGTTTTCCGCTTTGAGTTTTGTTTTACGATGATCGACATGCACCCTTTGTTCTTTAAGAAATTCTAAAGCTTTTTTCACCTTCGACCCATCTCGAATTCGGATCATCACCCGATAAGTATTACATCTCCCGATGGCGCCACTTGGCGTGAAATCAGTGGTCCGGATCCATGGATCATCATCGTCCAACATTTCAAACGGATACGTGTTGATAATGTCATCATCAGCAGTTCTATAAGATATCAAAGGAGACGATGCTAACTGAAAAACCAACACCAAAAACGACTCCGAGTAATCCGTATACTCTTTAATATCATTAACATCCCTCACCAAAAACTCAACTTTATAGTTACATCTTATAATCGCGTGATCCTTGGTCCCTTTGAAACAAAAAGCCGTGTCTTTCGTGAGCAGAAACTTGCAGCTACGGTCAAACGGGTCAATAAGAAAGTCAACGCCAGAATCGGGACCACGCCAACCAACAACAAAGTCATCCCGGCTAGTCATCAGCCCGATTTCAAGAACCACATTTGACAACTTAAATGACGTTTTCTTTCTTCTCCGTTGGTTCATTCTATAAGGATTTTCCGGGCCTAAACTAACTTTTAAAACATGTTTGTCAAGTAGGAGCTCCTTTCTTCCTGCAGCCTCTAAAACGGAGGTGACCGAATTGGGATCTACAAAATGCACAAACGCATGCGGTTCAACCTTTCCGTAATCAGTGAGGATCTTGATTTGGTCAAGGTGAGCATTGAATTCAGGATAGGTTTCGGGTGGAGTCGAAGACTTCTTTAACCTACATCTATATACCTGACCATGTGTGTTTTCAAGATAATCCAATAGCATCTTTGCGGTTACCTCGTTGCCGAAGCCACCTATACTGACTTGTGAGACCACCAACTCTCTATCGTTTCCTTCTGAACCCATCGTTAAACTATATCAAGAAAAGCTGCTTTCTTTGTGTGATCAAACAACTATTAGCTGTTCAACATCAAACCTGCAACAGATTTAGACCAAACCCACAATTATTAATTCAACATATTTTAAAGTACCATTAATAGGTTTACATCTGTCTAAGAAAAAAAAATGTACAGTTTTTTTTTACCATTAATAGGTTTACACATCTACGCTAAATTTAGATCAATAACAACCTAAAGCATATAACATTAAAAAAATATATATATATAACATTTGTTTAAAATCAAGATCATGGGTCATTAACATGTTCAAAATTCAAAACCCCACTTCTTGTTCATGTAAAAAAAAATAATAAAAAAAAAACCCTTACTGGTTTAGGATTTACTAAAATCAACATTATGAAGAAAGGCCAGTTATAAATCAAAGTGAAAACAACCAAGAATCATGGAATAGTTGAAAGGGAAGCAGAATTAACCTTTAGTTGGTTTTGTACGGAACACACTTCAGAGAACAACCGGTGAAATTACGAATTGAATGTTTGTTGTGAAGGGATCGAGTGATACTTGTGCTTTGGCTTGATGCTCACGCAGAAACGGTGTCTTCTTCTTCACCAATTATTAAGTATGACAAAACTTTACCGCTTTCAATTATTAATTAAACTTTAAAGAGTAAATTACACAAATTTGTTATGGGTTCCCCTAAAATATTAATTTCACACCGGCGTATAATATTATACGCCCGTATAAAATAATTTAACACGACAAATATTTGGCTCGTATAATGTTATATGGGTCATATGATGTTATACGGCTCATATACATAGAGAAAATATTAGGCTGTATAACATTCTATACGGGTCGTATAACATTATATGAGGTTTGGGCCGTATAAATTTCTATACGGGCCGGATAATGTTATACGGCTCGTATACATGGACAAAAAAACATTCCCAGACATTTTTTTGTGCAACAATCAGTTAAACGGCCCGTATAACTCTATACGGGCCGTATACATGTAGGGGTGTGAAAATAAGATTTTAGAGGTGTGGGAATAATGAGACCCTTATTTTATTTATTAAATTGCATTTTTTGTCCTTTATTTTTAAAATCACGCAAAATATCATTTATTTATAAATTTTGCACGTTTTTTGTCATTTATGCTAACTGATGTTAACTTTTCAATTGACTTAAATTAAAATGTGCATTTTACCTAAAGGATATAATACGTAACCTATATTTTACTTAAGTTCTTTTCTTTCTTTTTATTTTATTAAATTTATCTTTATTGATTACTTTAAAACTTTCTTAATTCATTAATTAACAACTTTTTTATAAAAATATATGTTTTTATAATTTATTTATTTTCGTTTGTTTGATTAAATTATTTACTTTTTTATTTTATAAATACTGTAATTTTATATATCATGTTTTTACATGAACCGTTACCGTGAGCGAGTTATTTTTTTTTTATCATTTTTACAATTATTAGATATTATTTGAATGAAATTTACACTAAAATATTGAGAAAAATAAGCTCGATGGTCGCGTTACAACGGGTCGGTTTAAACTATGATGTTCTATAAATTTTTGTAACGTCATTTTTAAAGCAGCTGGTTAGCTTAGACATGTTATAAAATGTTCGACGTACACTCATCTCAAAATACAACCTTACATTATTTTTTTTTATCTATGTTTAAGCCGATTATCGTAACGCACTACCGACATGCTTATTTTTCTCCATATTTTGGTGTAGATTTCGTTCGAATAACATATAATAATTGTAAAAATGATAAAATAACTCTATCGCACCAACTATTTATGTAAAAACATAGTATAAAAACTACAATGTTTGTACAATAAAATAAGTAAATAATTTAATCAAACAAAAATTGTTAAATAACGAATTAAGAAAATTGTAAAGTAATCAATAAAATAATAGTCATACATTACATAACACTCTAATTTGCAACATATTCTTGTATTAGAAGTTGTACCCTATGTATATGTATTTGTACATGGTAATAGACACATTTTCTAAAACTGTGTTCCAGCTTTTCCCCATTCATTGCTTCCTACTATCCCCAACAGTTCTTCACTTCTTCCTTTTCACACACAAAGAGATAAAGAATCAAACCAAGAGTCGCCGTGCCGGGCAGGTCCGACGACCACGACAACCACCGCACAAGAGCGAAATTGGTGATGGTGGTTCGCTGTGGTCAGCAGCCGCAATTTGGGTGACGGCTAGGGTTCCGAACATGGAGGCAGCAACGACGTCCACAAAGGTTAGGATTCCAGTGGCATCGGGTAAATTCTGATGATACAACGACGACAACAGAAACTTAAATCGAGGTATGTATTCATCATCTTCTTCATTCCTATGAATAAAACGAAAAACAATGAATGGATTTTTGTGTGATATATAGCGGATTCTTATTGTATTCGTAATTGATTTCCCTCACATGACTACAGTTACCTGATGTGAAATTTGAAGCCGAGGCATTTGGAGTGAAGGATTATCTTCCGGCATCTCTAGACCCTTTGATAAAAGACAAAGATCTTCAAATTGGTGTAAGTTTTGCTTCTGCTGGCAATGGGTTTGATCCACTAACAACAACAATAACGGTATACATGCATATCTTGCCTTTAAACTCTTATCATCAATAACTGAAAACATTGTTACATATATGTGTATGCATTTGATTTTTGCTTATTTATTTTACTTTTTGTGGGTTACAAAAATTAGACTGGTTTATCAATGTCTGTTCAACTGGCTTATTTATTTTACTTTTTGTGGGTTACAAAAATTAGACTGGTTTATCAATGTCTGTTCAACTGGACATGTTAAAACAATATCTTGGAAAGCTTAAAAGGAACATTGAAGAAGAAGTTGCCGATAATATAATCAACAATAGCGTACCTGTGATCGTTGCAGGTAACAAAGATCTGTTGTTTACCCTTCTTATCAGAAGATTACAATATGATGCTGCATCTTATGCTAACATGATCGTTAACATGGTCTTGAATTTCACACATGTACCAATTATGTATCATATTTAGCATGACACCTCAGGCAAATCTCAAATCGTTAACAGGTCAAATAATGATTCTGATGTGTACTAAAATACACATATTTGTCCAGTGTGAAATGTATAATTATTGTATAGTTTTTATTTGTTTTTATTTAGTTTTTAGTACTTTATTATTTTATTTTGTGTTTTGCCAGGTCCTGGTGCAAATGGAGCGAAAACGAGTAATAAGGAAATAACCAGCCAGTTGGGCAGAATAGGGCGCCAGTGACCGAATTAAAATTTCCGCCATTTTCGTTAAGTGGTCCGAGCCCGCTATCTCTATGTATAAGATGGCAGTGTAAATTATATAATATAAATAAGTTAAAAAATAAAAAAATAAAAAATAAATAAAAATAATAATAAAATAATAATAAAATAATAAAGGAATCGTGGATTAGGTGAAAAAAAAAGCAAAAGAAAAAAAAATAATTAAAAAAAAAAAGGGAAACATCATGATTGAAAAGAAGAAAAAAATAATAAATTATAATAAAAAAATAATCACAATGGGAGACAAGAACCAAACTTTGGTCAAACTAGACCACAAATAAACTTCAGTGGGGGATTTAATTAAGCAAAAATGCAATATTTTGAAGCTATAAAAGGCACATGAAGTTTAGGAACAAGGACATTCATTCACAATTCACAATTGAAGTTCAAGGAGGATTGGTGAAGTACAACAAGTCTAGGATCAATTTGGGGAAACTAGGAGCAAGCGGGATCGAAGACTTAAGGGTTTAATTCTCTTATTTCATCCTTGTTTCTTTTGTTTTCCATATTTTGCCATGAATTCTATTTTTAAGATTAATGTTTTAATTTGCATAATTATGGTTGTTGGCTAATCACCTTAAACTACTTAGGTTGTGATGAACACTTGTTAAAAATGTAATTTTTACGCCGGTTATTGTGTGATTATGGTTTGTTCTTGATAAGTAAATAATTTAAGAAACTAGTTTGGTGTTTATGCATATTTTAACTTGGTTAATATTTTGATCATATATTTCACATAAATTCCAGTGAATGTCTTTTCATAAAAAGAATTAATGTTGATTTTCAAATCTTAACGGGTTTGGGTAAGCTTATGGTAAAATGGCCAATAAACCATAGAAATAATGATCAAGAATTAATCCGGTTTTAATGTTCTACTATTTTTAGCGCCGAAAAGTATAAAAATATTAATAGGTCTAGTTTAGTGTGTTACTAGGATTGTGTTTTGAAAGAAACCCGGTTTTAGTTTAATTATCACTAACTTGTCTATTAAACCAAATCAAGTTCCTTAAATTGCTTTAGACTTACAACTGAAAGGAAGTTAGTCTTTCCAAGCACTTTTCTAGAACACTAGATAACCGACAGGAAGTCTAGATTAACCGGTAATAAAAATAAATCTTCAGAGTTACATAGATGTCTTCCCGAGAAGGATTGGGAAACCTATTTGTTTTCTCTTAGGATTTAATATTTAAAGATCCCGGTTTCATATCACATAATTATCCGGTAAAAAGCATGTTAATAACAAGTGGGATTCCAACCTAAGTAGTCTTTCATAAATCATTGAAATTCATCCTTTGCTTTAAATTGTGCTTTGCTTATCTTGTTTAATTAGTTTATTTTAATAAATTGCAAATTTATATTTTTCAAGTAAAAACCCCCCTTTCAAACAAAAAAATACAAAAATATAAAAATGTTTATTGTTGTGTAATTTTTTAGTGTAAATAAATTTAATTAACGTAATTAAATAGTGTCCTGTGGGTTCGATATCCGGACTTACTTTTACTATACTATATTGATCGGTACACTTGCCGGTTGTGTGGTTTAGTTTTAAGATCGAGTCTAAGTATAAATTTAAAGCTTAGAGTGTCTAGTTAAAAGTTATTTTTAAAGTTTGTCTTTTGTACATTATTTGTCAAAAATGTGTTTTTTGTGTCGGACATGTAGTAACTGGAAGGGTTAAGTACCGATAGTTGAGAACTCCTGTCTAGGCTGGCATTCGTACAAATCCAAATAAAAGGACCAGTTGCCTACCTGGGGACTATCAATGAGAGTACCGATACCTATTAGGCCAAATCATGTCTAAAGTTTAATTTTGAGTCATTTTTATTTAACCATTTTTACAAGTTTTTAACATACCGCTTCCTAAACATCAAGTTTTTGGCGCCGCTGCCGGGGACACTTTGCAATTGCGTTAATTAGTTTGTTTATATTTTTTTTATTTGAGTCATAAGAGTCTAAAATCCATTAGTGTATTTTTTTTTAGATTGTATTTTTGTTTATTTTAATTCTGGAGTATTTTTTTTATTTTTTTTATTTGCAATTTTTATTTTTAGTTTTTATTTAATCCTTAGTTAGATTTTGTTTACTTGTTTATTTCCAATTCCTAGTTTAAGTTTCCTTAGTTTATGCGACATACAAGTTCACGAGGACCGCCCGAGTTTGAGCCACAAGACGATCCTGAGCTTTTATTCTCTCAACGTACCAACAATCAGGAAGGAGATTTAGGTAACACAAGTGAATTCCAAGTTTACGGGAACCCTTACTTCGGCACGGAAACAGAAACAGATTCCGAATCCTTCGAAATTTCACGTTCTCCGAGTCCAGAAACCAAAGCTCAAATGGCTAACCGCACTGTTTACCAACAAGCCACAACCGGTTTCACCGGTGAAGCTTCACCCGTCACCCTTCCCGATATCACCAATGAAAGATCTTGGCAAATCCCATCCTACATCATGACGGCTATCACTAACTCTTGCCAATTCCATGGCCGTGATGATGAGGATGCACCCGCTCACATAAACCGTATCATCCGTCTTTGCACCACCTATTCTATCGAGGGTGTGAACCTTGAAGCCCGTTACCTTCAGGTCTTTCCATTTTCTCTCGCTGGACGCGCAGCCATCTGGTTCGATTCGCAGCCAGCAGGAACTTTCACCACCTGGGCAGGTCTTCGAGATGCCTTCTTAGCTAAATATTACCCACCAGCCAAGGCATCCCGACTTCGCGATCAGATCCATTCATTCCGGATGGAACCTGATGAACCTTATCATCTTGCCTGGGAGAGATTTCAAACTTTACTTGCTCATTGTTCACAGCACGGATTGTCAGAATGGGCACTTGTAGAGAAATTCTACAATGGTCTCACCCCAGAAATCAAAGCCCGGTTTGACACTTCGGCTGGAGGACAGCTTATGGGAAAGAAAACACCCGCAGAGTGTAACGATCTTTTCGAGAGTTTTGCCCATTATGAGATGGATTATAGCGCTGCCAGCAGGAATTCTATTCCTGTGACTAACACCTCTTCAACCACTCGAGGGGTGAACCGAGTTAGCTTGGATTCATCGGTAGCTGCTGTTCTAGATCAGATGGAGAAGACTTTTACGAGAGAGCTTAATTAGATCAAGAAAAAAGTCGATAGATGTGAAGTATGTAGGGGAGGGCATGATACTGGAGATTGTCCAACACTTACCCTAGAGCAGGTTGAGTTCATAGCAGGTCAAAACCGAGGGCCCACCAACCCATTCAACAACAACTCATTCAATAACAACTCTAATTGGCGTAGTAATTACCGCTCGTCTGGAAATCCTCTTGGATTTTCTTTCGGTCAGTATCAAAGTAGAGGGCCAGGTTTCTATTCTAGTGGTAATTCAGGTCAAGGGAGTCAATTTGGTAATTCAAATCAAGGTCAATTTGGTAGTTCAATTTCAGGTAGTCAGTTTGCTACTGGGAGATCGTCTCAAGAGGGTCAGGTTAATGGTAAAGGTTCAAAGTCTAATCTAGGAAGAATTGAGGAGATGTTTGCTCAGTTAATGGCAAGAGATCAGGTTACTCATAAAACTCTAAACGAACTTACTAACTTCGCTAAAAATCAAGACCAAATAAATAAAAATCAAGAGCTTCATAATAAAAATCAACAATCCTCTCTCTTAGATCTTCAGAGACAAGTAGGTGATATCGCTAAACAACTACACGAGAAACCTCCTGGTCAGTTTTTGGGAAACACCTACCCGAATCCAGCTAATCATTCAGCTAAAGCTATTACTACTCGTAGTGGCAGGATTCTAGGAGAGGTTGCTCGAGAGAGAGTAGAGACAGAGGATGAAGAAGAGATAGATGAAGAGATTGTAATGGAAACTCCCGGTAAGGTGCAAGAGAAATTAGATCCAGCAAGTACCGCATAAACCAGAGAGCCTCAAGTTGAAGAGAGGGCAGAAAATCAACCAGTAGGAGTTAAGCCATCCCCTTTGGTTGATCATTCGCGTGTTCCATATCCCGCTCGCCTTAAGCATCAGAAATATGCTAAGGAATATGGCCACTTTCTAGAGATCTTTAAGCAACTAAAGATAAATCTTCCGTTCATCGAGGCACTTCAGTCCATGCCTAAATATGCTAAATTTCTCAAGGACCTTCTTAAGAGAAAAGATAGGTTAGGTGAGCTTTCAAACATTCCATTGACGGGAGGTTGTTCCGCGGTAGTCTTGAATAAGCTACCTGAGAAATTAACTGATCCAGGCACATTCACCATTCCGTATTTTTTCGGAGGTACCGTTGCCCCCGCTCATGCGTTAGCCGATTTAGGTGCGAGCATTAATTTGATGTTGTTTTCACTCTACGAGAGGCTAGGTCTAGGAGAGCTTACACCCACACGCATGTCATTGTCATTGGCTGATCGTTCGATAAAATATCCTAGGGGGATTGTAGAAAACCTGTTAGTCAAAGTCGATAAATTTGTATTCCCCGTTGACTTCGTTGTCCTTGACATGGAGGCTGATGAAAAAGTTCCAATCATTTTAGGCCATCCATTCCTTCGAACCGCTAAGGCAGTCATTGATGTCTTCGACGGTAAAATCTCACTTCGTGTAGGTGACGAGATTGTCACATTCGAGATAGAAAGAGCCATGCAATATCCCAATGATAGTGGCGATTATAATGGTCCATGTCATTCAGTTTACTTCCTAGATTCCTTCATCTCGTGCGTTGATCAGTGTTTTAACTACATAAGTGGAGCCGATTTAGTTGGTGAAGACGAGAATGAAGAAGAGGATGAGATTGAGATAGAAGAAGACGATCCGGAGCCGATTCCGGAATCATTGGAGCTGTGTGAGATCAAGGAGGAGAATGAGAGCAAACCCATAGAGTCACCTCTAGAGCTCAAAGTCCTTCCTTCCCACCTAGACTATGTTTTCTTAGGAAAGGAGTCCGGTTTGCCCGTCATAATATCATCTAAGTTGACGGAGGAGGAGAAAAGAAAGTTGATTGAGGTGCTACGAGAGCACAAAGATGCCATAGCATGGAAGTTGTCCGATATCAAGGGAATTAGTCCCACTTTTTGCACACACAGGATTCTCATGGAGGATGAATTCAAACCAGTAGTGCAACCTCAAAGGCGTTTAAATCCTAACATGAAAGAGGTGGTTAGGAAAGAGGTAATTAAGTTGATGGAGGCCGGGCTAATTTATCCTATTTCTGATTTCGCGTGGGTGAGTCCGACCCAAGTCGTCCCTAAGACGAGAGGAATGACCGTTGTCATGAATGCGAAAAATGAGCTTATACCTTCCCGTACAGTCACCAGTTGGCGAGTGCGTATCGATTACCGCAAGCTTAATGATGCCACTCGAAAAGACCACTTTCCACTCCCGTTCATTGATCAAATGCTCGAACGCCTTGCAGGCCAGCAGTTCTACTGTTTTCTCAATGGTTTTTCGGGCTATTTCCAAATTCCAATCGCACCGGAGGACCAAGAGAAAACCACTTTCACATGTCCATACGGTACTTATGCATACCGACGCATGCCGTTTGGATTGTGTAACGCTCCAGCGACTTTCCAGCGATGCATGGTCGCTATTTTCCAGGATATGATTGAGAGGTCCATGGAGGTGTTTATGGACGATTTTTCAGTTTATGGCGACTCTTTTGATCATTGTTTAGCAAATCTTGAAGAGATGATGAAGAGATGTATTGAAACGAAGCTAATGCTTAATTGGGAAAAGTGTCACTTCATGGTGACAGAAGGGATTGTGCTAGGACACAAAATTTCAAGAGCCGGCATAGAGGTTGATAAAGCAAAGATAGATACCATCAGTAGGTTGCCTCCACCGACAAATGTGAAGTCCGTTCGCAGTTTCCTTGGTCATGCGGGCTTTTACAGACGTTTCATTAAAGATTTTTCAAAGATCACGCGCCCCATAACACGACTCCTTGAAACAGGTGTACCCTTTTTCTTTGACGAGGAATGCCTGAAAGCCTTCAACTTTTTGAAGGAGAAACTTGTAAGTGCACCCATTCTTATTTCACCCGACTGGAGTTTACCTTTTGAACTCATGTGCGATGCTAGCGATTATGCCGTAGGAGCAGTTTTGGGCCAAAGGATCGACAAACACTTTCATCCGATCTACTACGCGAGTAAAACTCTTAATGATGCACAAGAGAACTATACCACCACCGAAAAGGAACTTCTCGCCGTAGTATTCGCATTCGATAAATTTCGTTCCTACCTCGTTCTTTCCAAAACCATTGTTTTCACCGATCATGCAGCTTTGCGTTATCTTTTCAAAAAGAAAGACGCAAAACCCCGTCTCATTCGATGGATTCTCTTACTCTCCGAATTCGATATAGAAATCAAGGACAAGAAGGGAGCGGAAAACACGGCCGCGGTTCACTTATCACGTTTGGAGGATCCTGAAAGAGAGGAGATTCGCGAGGAAGCGATTGGGGATAAGTTCCCTCACGAGCATATAGATTTCATTGCGGCTGAAAAAGAAGGTATGCCATGGTTCACAGATTTGGAAAATTACCTGGCAAAAGGAATGGTGTTGAGGGGTATGACCACCCAACAAAAGAAGAAGTTTTTCCGAGATGCAAGAAAATATATTTGGGATTATCCCTATCTCTTCAGGATAGGAGGTGATAGAATTTTGAGAAGATGTGTGAGTAAAGAGGAAGGTTTGGAAATTCTAAAGCACATACATGAAGGTCTAACAGGAGGTCACCATGGTCCACACACTACTGCACAACAAGTCTTTGATTGTGGTTTCTATTGGCCTTCGGTAGTGAAGGATGCTCTAGAGTTTGTAAAGACTTGTGATCGTTGCCAACGTACTGGCAATATCTCATCCAAGGATGAGATGCCTCAAAATCCAATTCAAGTTGTTGAAATCTTTGATGTATGGGGCATCAATTTCATGGGACCATTTCCCTCTTCTAGTGGGAACAGGTACATTCTTGTAGCAATCGACTATGTTTCAAAGTGGGTAGAAGCTCAAGCGTTACCCACAAATGACGCAAGAGTAGTGGTAAAGTTCCTTAAGAAACTCTTCACTCGTTTCGGTACACCTAAAGCGATAATCAGTGATCGTGGTACTCATTTTTGTAACACCCTCATGGAAAAGACATTGGCACGCTACGGTGTAACTCATCGATTGTCCACCGCATACCACCCACAAACGAGCGGTCAAGTTGAAAATGCCAACCGCGGAATCAAACGAATCCTAGAAAAAACCGTAGGAAATAGTAGGAAGGATCGGTCAGATAAACTTGACGATGCATTGTGGGCGTTTCGAACCGCTTACAAAACACCTTTGGGTACAACTCCATTCATGATAGTCTATGACAAAGCTTGCCATCTTCCGGTTGAATTAGAGCACCGAGCGCTTTGGGCTCTTAAAACTGTTAATCTCGATCTCACGGAAGCAGCTAGGAAACGTTACTTTCAAATTCATGAATTGGAAGCACTTAGAGACGCCGCTTATGAACGATCATGGAGCATAAAGGAGAAAACGAAAGCATTACACGATAGGAAGTTGAAGAAGTTTAAGGAGTTTAAAGTCGGTGATAAGGTACTTATGTATAACTCAAGGTTGAAATTGTTGCAGGCAAGTTAAAATCAAAGTGGACGGGACCATACATAGTGAACGAAGTGTTTCCATACATAGTGAACGAAGTGTTTCCATAAAACTGTTAAACTCAATTGTTCCGTATGGAAACACTTCGTTCACTATGTATGGTCCCGTCCACTTTGATTTTAACTTGCCTGCAAACAATTTCAACCTTGAGTTATACATAAGTACCTTATCACCGACTTTAAACTCCTTAAACTTCTTCAACTTCCTATCATGTAATGCTTTCGTTTTCTCCTTTATGCTCCATGATCGTTCATAAGTGGCGTCTCTAAGTGCTTCCAATTCATGAATTTGAAAGTAACGTTTCCTAGCTGCTTCTGTGAGATCGAGATTAACAGTTTTAAGAGCCCAAAGCGCTCGGTGCTCTAATTCATCCGGAAGATGGCAAGCTTTGCCATAGACTATCATGAATGGAGTTGTACCCAAAGGTGTTTTGTAAGCGGTTCGAAACGCCCACAATGCATCATCAAGTTTATCTGACCAATCCTTCCTACCATTTCCTATGGTTTTTTCTAGGATTCGTTTGATTCCGCGGTTGGCATTTTCAACTTGACTGCTCGTTTGTGGGTGGTATGCGGTGGACCATCGATGAGTTACACCGTAGCGTGCCAATGTCTTTTCCATGAGGGTGTTACAAAAATGAGTACCACGATCACTGATTATCGCTTTAGGTGTACCGAAACGAGTGAAGAGTTTCTTAAGGAACTTTACCACTACTCTTGCGTCATTTGTGGGTAACGCTTGAGCTTCTACCCACTTTGAAACATAGTCGATTGCTACAAGAATGTACCTGTTCCCACTAGAAGAGGGAAATGGTCCCATGAAATCGATGCCCCATACATCAAATATTTCAACAACTTGAATTGGATTTTGAGGCATCTCATCCTTGGATGAGATATTGCCGGTACGTTGGCAACGATCACAAGTCTTTACAAACTCTAGAGCATCCTTCACTACCGAAGGCCAATAGAAACCACAATCAAAGACTTGTTGTGCAGTAGTGTGTGGACCATGGTGACCTCCTGTTAGACCTTCATATATGTGCTTTAGAATTTTCAAACCTTCCTCTTTACTCACACATCTTCTCAAAATTCTATCACCTCCTATCCTGAAGAGATAGGGATCATCCCAAATATATTTTCTTGCATCTCGGAAAAACTTCTTCTTTTGTTGGGTGGTCATACCACTCAACACCACTCCTTTTGCCAGGTAATTTGCCAAATCTGTGAACCATGGCATACCTTCTTTTTCAGCCGCAATGAAATCTATATGCTCGTGAGGGAACTTATCCCCAATCGCTTCCTCGCGAATCTCCTCTTTTTCAGGATCCTCCAAACGTGATAAGTGAACTGCGGCCGTGTTTTCCGCTCCCTTCTTGTCCTTGATTTCTATATCGAATTCGGAGAGTAAGAGAATCCATCGAATGAGACGGGGTTTTGCGTCTTTCTTTTTGAAAAGATAACGCAAAGCTGCATGATCGGTGAAAACAATGGTTTTGGAAAGAACGAGGTAGGAACGAAATTTATCGAATGCGAATACTACGGCGAGAAGTTCCTTTTCGGTGGTGGTATAGTTCTCTTGTGCATCATTAAGAGTTTTACTCGCGTAGTAGATCGGATGAAAGTGTTTGTCGATCCTTTGGCCCAAAACTGCTCCTACGGCATAATCGCTAGCATCGCACATGAGTTCAAAAGGTAAACTCCAGTCGGGTGAAATAAGAATGGGTGCACTTACAAGTTTCTCCTTCAAAAAGTTGAAGGCTTTCAGGCATTCCTCGTCAAAGAAAAAGGGTACACCTGTTTCAAGGAGTCGTGTTATGGGGCGCGTGATCTTTGAAAAATCTTTAATGAAACGTCTGTAAAAGCCCGCATGACCAAGGAAACTGCGAACGGACTTCACATTTGTCGGTGGAGGCAACCTACTGATGGTATCTATCTTTGCTTTATCAACCTCTATGCCGGCTCTTGAAATTTTGTGTCCTAGCACAATCCCTTCTGTCACCATGAAGTGACACTTTTCCCAATTAAGCATTAGCTTCGTTTCAATACATCTCTTCATCATCTCTTCAAGATTTGCTAAACAATGATCAAAAGAGTCGCCATAAACTAAAAATCGTCCATAAACACCTCCATGGACCTCTTAATCATATCCTGGAAAATAGCGACCATGCATCGCTGGAAAGTCGCTGGAGCGTTACACAATCCAAACGACATGCGTCGGTATGCATAAGTACCGTATGGACATGTGAAAGTGGTTTTCTCTTGGTCCTCCGGTGCGATTGGAATTTGGAAATAGCCGGAAAAACCATCGAGAAAACAGTAGAACTGCTGGCCTGCAAGGCGTTCGAGCATTTGATCAATGAACGGGAGTGGAAAGTGGTCTTTTCGAGTGGCATCATTAAGCTTGCGGTAATCGATACACACTCGCCAACTGGTGACTGTACGGGAAGGTATAAGCTCATTTTTCGCATTCATGACAACGGTCATTCCTCCCTTCTTAGGGACGACTTGGGTCGGACTCACCCACCCTGAATCAGAAATAGGATAAATTAGCCCGGCCTCATTCTCCTCCTTGATCTCACACAGCTCCAATGATTCCGGAATCGGCTCTGGATCTTCTTCTTCTATCTCAATCTCATCCTCTTCTTCATTCTCGTCTTCACCAACTAAATCGGCTCCACTTATGTGGTTAAAACACTGATCTGCAACGTCGCCTATCTCCAGGCACTCTTTATTGTAACGGACAATGAACGCTTCAAGCGAATCATTGTCTCTGCGCCAGATGTTCATGACGTCCATAGAATCACGTTCATGACGTCGCTGCTGGCAAAAATGCGCGAGGAACTTTGCTTGCAAGTCCTCGAATGAGGTCAGTGACCCCACAGGCAAAGAATCGAACCAAGCCCTGGCCAGACCTGTTAGGGTCTGCGGGAAAAATTGACACCAAGTGGGTTCATCCCACCTGCCGTTGCACCCGGCGCCGATGAAGATGTTCATGTGGTCATCTGGGTCGGCCGAACCGTTGTATTTCCCAATATTTAATGGGAATTTGGTGGTGGTGACATCGGCGTTGGCAATCTCCGGGGCAAACTTTGATTTTTCGGCCGCAGATTTCGGCCTGTAGGGTTGGCTCTGGTGGCGCTTTGCAGCGCTGAGGTATGTAGTGCGGGGGTGAGTGGGAGGGACATAGTTGCGTTCTACCGGTCTGCTGCTAGTGGCATGGGACTCCCCGCAGTATGTACTGTCTTCCGGATCGGTACGTCCCTGCCCTTCATGGTGGGACTGAGGTCCCAGCCAGCTCTGGATACCGGGGCCATGGTGGGCTGTAGACTGTCGCCTAGTTTCGCCATGGGGGCCTAGGCGGCTATGTATATGGCCCCTGTGGCGGGACCCATATGAGGAATCGTCCTCATCAAGTGTGCGGACTTCGCAGTAAGAGGAACCGCGGTCTTCCTGCCTGCTTCTGGAGACCGGATGTGTTGGGGCCTTGCCGTCGTATTGTAAAATACGACCTGCAGGGGTATGCGGTGCTGGGGTAGGCCCCTGATGTGTGCAAAATGCAACAAATAAATTACATCAATTGTGGCATAAAACTAACCCTTTTTTACTACTAATGTTGGAAAAAGTGTGCTTTTGTCTTCCTTTTGTATTTTCAGGATTAAATGAGCTCAAATTAACAAAAGAAGCAAAAAGACATCAAAATCTAACATAAATACAAGAAAAGGAACAAGACGTGACATGCCCGACCCCACGACAACATCTTCCCAAGCAAAACAAGATAACAGAAGACTGAACACGCCCCGTGCTCAGCCAGCATGGGGGCGTGCCCAAGTGTCAGCAGAAAAGACAAAGTGGCAGAAGCTTCTATTGCCCACCACGGGGCCGTGCTCAGCGGACACGGGGCCGTGGTCAACTATAAGATTCGCACAATCTAGCCAAATCTTCATAGTACAAAGATTCTTCTGCACACGGGGTCGTGCTCAGCGGACACGGGGGCGTGGTCAACTAATAAGACAAGCTGCAATAAATGAAGAAAGAGAAGGATGTGGACACGGGGCCGTGCCCGAGCTTCTGTTCAGCCTATAAATAGGAGTGCTTGGCTTAAGCTCAAACCATCCCTTGGCACACCACCTCTCTCACACTTCACCCACCACCCACCACCACCATAACACCATCATCCACCACCATCATCCATTGTCCATCGTAGAGTGTGTGAGTCATCTCGGGATCCAAGATTGATCGTAAGAGTTCTTGACAATCAAGGCCATGTTTGCCTAAGTCTCTTACATCACTTGGTGAAGACAAAGTGTCTAGTGTAATACTTTTTATTTCTAATCTTTTCGCACTTTTTACTTGGTTTTGTATTAATGACTTTAATAACTAGTTGCTTATGTTGAAGGTGATCTTTCCTTATCGTTTGTCCGTGGTGTCTTGGCATTATTTTACTGTCTATATAAAATAAAAGATTTTCACCATTCATATCTCCACGGTATATATGGAGGTATGTTGGCTACCTGGTCGGGGGTTAAGGGAACGGTTTGGTAAAGGTCTTGCCATTGTTCAGCGTTTAGAGGTCCTGCAATGGACCTGGGTCAAATGTCACACCCCCAAAATCCACACGCGGAGTATCACCGCTTGGAGGCGTGACTGACCAGGATCAAGCCACCAATCATATTGAACATATAAGTAAATAGTAAAAGTCATTCATCAATACGATAGGTGTTTTCAAAACCAAACATAAACAAGTGTGTAGCGGAAGCATAAGTATGTAAACCCAATGTAATTCATAAGTTCAAATGTTTAAATATTTAACGTGGCATCCTCGATCCATGTCCCACAACGACCTGCTCCTCCCTGTGCAAGCTCCATATGTACCTAAGGTCCTGCAAGGCATGCAGCAGAGAGTCAACAACTAGTTGAGCGAGTTCACAGTTAATAGTTCAGTAATTGTAATAGTATAGTAAGCCTTGTGTTCGTTCATTAAGTCATGTATCGTATTAGTTCGTATCGCGACCCTCTAGGCATGTATGCGATGATTAGGGAAAGTTTCCCGAGTATTCTAGACTAGGTATATTTGTATCGCGGCCACCCGGCATGTGTGCGAAGTTTAGTGTATAGTTCGCAGCCTTCCCAGGCATGTGTGTGAAGATTAGTCATATTATCGCAGCCAACCCCGGCGTGTGTGCGAAGATCAGTCATATTATCGCAGCCAACCCCGGCGTGTGTGCGAAGATCAGTTCTATTAGTATCACTAGTCTAGTCGTATCTTATCAATAACCCTTCCTCACCCGAGGACCATATAACTAAGTTCCATAAGCTAGGTAAGTACAAGTAAATAATCCAAACCCATTCCCACCCTGGGAACCCCATGCCTTGGCTGTGTGAACTCACCTTGGTTTGCTCGGTATGCTAAGGTATGTGCTCACAGTAAATCAATCACGTCCTAAAGTACGCACGTATACATAATCAGTTTGTATTCACGAAGTTCACATATAAGCACAATCAATGATCACACAGTAGCACAAACCACGTATTCCAAATCATACAAGTCATGCGATTCACTTAACAGCAGTTAACTAACTCAGTTAACTCTTAACAGATTTAAACTAAGTTACTGTGCAAGTTACCCATTCGACGAAACCTATCCCTTTCGTCATGCATGTTCTCGGCGAAACACCTTTGTTTCGTCGGGACTATCCTTTGGCGAAACACTTCCGTTTCGTCATCATTGGCGTTTCGCCAATTATGTCAGTTACGTCGCCTATCAGTTACATGCAGGAACCCTACTCATCGTTAACAGCCGACATCAACATCATACGAATCTCAAAAATACATATCAGTTCACAATCACATGCTCATCATCATTACCTACTAACTGTTAATACATGAAATCATATTACCAAATCATTGTGAAATCAATCAGCCAAACCAACTCATGTATGACTTTAGCAAGTTATTCATTCTCATGGACAATCACATGTCTACTGCCATAAAGCATGCACTATCTTATTATATGCAATATATTACCACAATCGGTCCACTAGTAGTTTGTTTAATATATATGTTGTCAGCCATTTATAAAAAACTAAATTGACACAATAGATTTTAGTGGGCTCAAAGGCCCTATCATGTTAATCGGCTCTTCTGACAATCACATGCATTATAATCATTGAGAGATTCATGAAACCCTAAGTATTCATCATGAGATCGTGACCTTCTAGAACGAATCCATCAATCAAAACAAAAGCAAAGGCATACATTCACAGCCGTTTCATCAATCAAGTAAATACGCAAATATGTATTAAACTATCAAACTAACCGAGGTATCGAAGATGATGGTTTTGATCGCTAGAGAGAGCTTGGGGAAACACAGGGCTGCCGTCACACACAAGAGAGTTCTAGGGTTTTCTGTTCTTGCTAAAGTGACGAATGAAACAGAAAGTCCGGTATATAATTACGTAACGTGTTGGGCCCTTACTGGGCTTCGGCGAAACTGGGCTCGGCGAAACACAATCTGTTTCGTCGGGTTGGGTCACGGCGAATCACTTGTTTCGTCGGAGTTCGTTCACAGGTTAATAGTTTAAGTGTTTTCCTATTAAGTCTCATGTTATACATATACAACCAAACACTAAATCAAGCAAACACAATTTGTTTCATCGTAACACAATGTGTACATTACAAGTCAAACAAGTCAAACAACTACACAGTCAAAGTCAACGTGCATTTAATGCGAAAGTGAAAGTCGGAAACTCGAGTTGTCACATTATCCCCAACTTGAAAAAATTTCGTCCCGAAATTTAGCATGTGGTTACTGAGGAAGCTAGGTAAGTTGTATCGTTTACTGGTTTTCCTGGGGTGTCACATCAAATTTAGTAGGACCTCCTTCAATACTTAACGGTATTGGATGGCGGGGGTCCAAACTCTTTGATCCCCTCATAAGTTAACTACTATTAATACTATAACCCGGCTATTTAGGACTGTATCCCTGCTGACTCAGACTACTTAGTCGAGGGTAACGTCACCTCCAAAAGAGGGGCCTACCATAATTTGCATTAATAACTTAATTAATTATCTTCCAATAATCCACCCTTTTAGGATTGTATCCTTGCTGACTCAAACTACTGGGGTGAGGGTAACGTCACCTTCAAAAGAGGGGCCTACTACAATAACTAAGATAATATCTTAAAATAGTGCAAAAGTGCGGAAATAATCAAAGGTTACACTAGATACTAGTCGGAACCAAGTGATTCATCTTGTCTATCTGTTTTTCTTTTATTTTATATTTTCAGCATTTTTAGTTAGTTTTTATTTTTCTTAGTTTAAACCATTTTTCTAAACTTTTTATTTTGATTAGACGTTGAGGATAAACCGGTACTAAAAGCTCTTGTGTCCTTGGACGACCTCGGTATCTTACCAACACTATACTACGCTCACGATGGGTGCACTTGCCCATATGTGTGTCTAGTGTTTGTAAATATCGTGTTTTATAAATTTAAAACTTGGCTAAAAATAAGTGTTAAAGGGGCTTAAAATATACACCTAATATATATAACACTTCACACCCATCAAGTTTTTGGCGCCGCTGCCGGGGACACAAGGATTTTAAGAAAGCTTAAAATCGACGGCCTAATCAGTTTTTCAAAACCTTTTTTAAAACGCGCGCACATTTTTCTGCATTTTAGTTTAGTTTTGCATTTACAGTAACCTGTACACGGGGCCGTGTTCACTGAACACGGGGCCGTGCTGCACATTTTCATAAAAATACCCAGTAACAGTAGCTTGAACACGGGCCGTGCTCACTGAACACGCCCCGTGCTCAACGAAATCAGTAAATTTAATTAAAACGCCCAGATACAGATTCTGAACACGGGGCCGTGTCCACTGAACACGGGGCCGTGTCCAGCCTCTGTTTCCGTTTTTTATTTTTGTTTTCTGATCTCGAGACTTGGTTGTGGTCTGCTGAGTGATTCTTATGGATCAATACTCAGGAGGTTACAACTACACCTATGAGGAGGAGGATTATAGGAGTAATTATTGCACTAATTGTCGTAACACACACTCGGTTCAAAATAGTCACTCATATCAACCATCCAATTCATACACCTACTATGAGGAGCCCAGGTACGAGCCATCGACTTCATACACATCCTTTGAAGACCAAAGGTATGAACCTCCTCCCTCATACTCATATTTTGATGAACCAAGGTATGAGCCTTCTTACTCATACTTTGAGGAACCAAGATATGAGCCACCACCTTCATATGCTTATTATGAGGAACCATGGCATGAACAACCCACCTCATATGAGTATTATGAAGAACAAAATTACGAACCTTATCCATCATATGGATTCAATGAAGAACAATGGTGCGAACCATCTACTTCACATGGGTATTATGAGGAACAAAGGATCGAACAACCGGATTCAAGCTTAGAAAATTCCGATTCTTTTTCTATAACCGAAGTAACCGATAGGATATTAGAACACATTAGAGTTATCGATCGCTGTATAAAAGAATCTCGCGCAAGGGAAGAGGAGTCCCGCGCAAGAGAAGAATTAAAAAAGGAAGAGATAACTGAAAGTGTAAAAATGGAAGAACAAATAAGTGAAAAACCGACACATGAGTTAAACAACGAAATAGGTGAGTCCGACAACGTTAAAATTCAAGAAGAGTCTAATTTTGAAGAAATTAATCTCTTGTCACCTTCTTTTGAAAATCATTGTTTAGTACCCACTCATGCTAAGTTTTTAAAAGAGTTAAACACTAACACTAAAACTGACGAAACGGTAAGTGTTAAGTTAACTAATGATCAAACCTCGCTAATAAAAGAAGACCCATTTGAAATTAACATTACACCGGTTCCGTGTTTCTTTCAAAATTCGTTTATTAGTAATGTCACAATCGATAAAGATCTTTGTGTTAACATAATGCCTAACTACATTTTCGAAAAATTAAGTATTAGTGATTTTTCTCCACTTCAAATACCCATTTTTCTACCCAATCGGAAAATAATAAAATCAATCGGTGTAGTTGAAGATGTATTGGTTCAAACAAATCAAATGGTAGTACCGACCGACTTTGTCATCCTCGATGACGCTCCTCTAATGTTGGGACGACCATTTGTAAAAACTTACGAAGCTTTGAAAAACCGGAAGTTCAACAATCTACCTCTTCAATTAGGGGCATTTAAAAGAAGTGTCGATCTCGAACGGTCAATGAAATATCCTTTCGGCAATAATGACCCCCTAATTGAAGATGAAGATGAACCACCCGATACAAGTGAAGAGATTGACCACTTTGTTGAAGAAGAGGTCGCCATAGAACAAACTTTTAAAGTTCTTGATCGAAATGAGCAACCAAATAAGGAGTCTCCTAAAGACCCACCACTTGAGCTCAAAGAACTTCCAAAAGGTTTGGAATATGCTTTTCTAGACAAAGATGGTAATTTACCTGTAATTATTTCGTCTAAATTAGATAGCTTAGAAAAAGAAAAATTAATTAGTCTTTTGAAAAAACACAAAAACGCAATAGCTTGGAAACTTGTAGACATAAAAGGAATTAGTCCTTCCATGTGCACACACAAAATTTTGATGAATGATGACTACAAATCGGTAATACAACCACAACGTCGATTAAATCCGAATGTTCAAGAAGTGGTTAAAAACGAAGTCATCAAATTACTTGACGCCGGACTTATCTATCCTATCTCCGATAGTCCTTGGGTGAGTCCCGTCCAAGTAGTTCCAAAGAAAGGAGGTATGACGGTAATAACTAATGAAAAGAATGAACTAATACCAACGAGAACCGTCACAGGATGGAGAGTATGTATAGATTATAGACGATTAAATGAAGCAACAAGAAAAGATCACTTTCCTTTACCCTTCATTGATCAAATGTTAGAAAGATTGGTCATAAATTTTATTGTTTCTTGGATGATTTTTCAGGTTACTTTCAAATCCCGATAGCACCCGAAGACCAAGAAAAGACAACTTTCACATGTCCCTACGGAACTTTTGCTTATCGACGCGTGCCATTTGGTCTATGTAATGCCCCCGCAACATTCCAACGTTGCATGGTAGCCATTTTCCATGACATGATAGAAAAGACAATGGAAGTCTTCATGGACGACTTTTCTATCTTTGGGGATTCATACGACCAATGCCTCGATAACCTCGAACGAATGCTATCCCGATGTGAGGAAACTAACCTCGCCCTTAATTGGGAAAAATGCCATTTCATGGTAACGGAGGGAATAGTACTCGGTCACAAGATCTCAAGCGAAGGAATGGAGGTGGATCGAGCCAAAATAGATACCATTTCTAGATTACCACCTCCATCCTCCGTTAGAGCTATCAGAAGTTTCCTAGGGCATGCCGGATTTTATAGGCGGTTTATCAAAGACTTTTCTAAAATCTCGAGGCCTCTAACAAAATTACTTGAAAAAAATGCCCCTTTCATCTTTGACAAGGATTGCAATCAAGCATTTCTAACCCTAAAGGAAATGTTAGTCAATGCACCTATCATGATAGCGCCTGATTGGAAATTTCCTTTCGAAATCATGTGTGATGCCAGTGACTTTGCAGTTGGAGCTGTCTTGGGGCAAAGAAAAGAAAAGCATTTCCACCCAATTTATTATGCTAGTAAAACACTAAATGATGCACAAGAAAATTACACAACAACTGAAAAAGAATTACTAGCTGTGGTATTTGCTTTTGATAAATTTCGTTCTTATCTTGTTCTTTCTAAAACTATAGTCTATACAGATCATGCAGCCATTCGATATCTCTTCAAAAAGCAAGATGCAAAACCACGTTTGATTCGGTGGATTCTACTCCTCCAAGAATTTGACATTGAAATCAGAGACAAAAGAGGAGCAGAAAACACTGCAGCAGATCATCTTTCGCGCTTAGAAGACCCAGCTTTAGAAGCGACCAGGGACGAACAAATCAACGAAAAATTTCCAACTGAGTCCCTGGAAATGGTGGAATACAAGGAAGAACCATGGTACGCCAACTATGCTAACTACTTGGCTAGCGGTATAGTCGCAAAAGGTTGGCCACATCATCAAAGAAAAAATTTATTTGCCAATGTAAAACACTATTTTTGGGAAGATCCATATCTTTTCAAAATGTGTGCTGACCAACTCGTCCGACGATGCGTACATGGTAGTGAAGCACGAAGAATTCTCCGCCATTGTCATGAAGGTCCATACGGAGGACATCATGGTGCCGCTAGTACCGCACGAAAGGTATTTGATTCAGGATTTTATTGGCCAACCATTTACAAAGACGACCAAAGTCTTGTCAAGACATGTGATGCTTGCCAAAGAACAGGTAATATTTCTTCCAAAAACGAAATGCCACAAAATGGCATTCTTGTTTGCGAAATTTTTGATGTGTGGGGACTCGACTTTATGGGACCTTTCCCACCATCGAAAGGAAACAAATATATACTTGTGGCAGTAGACTACTTGTCTAAATGGGCCGAGGCCGAGGCACTTCCAACAAATGATGAAAGAGTCGTGGTAAGATTTTTGAAAAAAATATTCTCTCGTTTTGGCACACCTAAAGCATTAATAAGTGATAGAGGTACCCATTTTTGCAACCATCAACTTGAAATTTTTTTAACAAGATATGGGGTCTATCATCGGGTCTCAACAGCATATCACCCTCAAACAAACGGACAAGCCGAAGTGACTAATAGAGGTTTAAAACGAATACTTGAAAAAACCGTAGGGTTAAATAAAAAGGAATGGGCAGATAAATTAGATGATGCTTTATGGGCCTTTCGAATTGCTTATAAAACAACAATAGGCACAACCCCATATAAGCTAGTCTATGGAAAAAGTTGTCACTTGCCAGTAGAAATTGCACACAATGCCTACTGGGCAATCAAAAATGTAAACTTAGATTTAGAATTTGCTGGTAAAAATCGATTTTGTCAATTAAATGAATTAGACGAGCTTAGGAATTATACATACTCAAACTCTGTAATTTATAAGGAAATAATGAAAATTTTGCATGACAAACATATTAAACCTAATGAATTTCGAGTAGGAGATTTAGTTCTTTTGTTTAATTCACGACTTCGATTATTTCCTGGTAAATTAAAGTCTAGGTGGTCAGGACCTTTTTCCATCACCCATATTTTCCCACACGGTGCAGTAGAAATTAAATCTCGAAATGGGCCTCCATTCAAAGTCAATGGCCAGCGGCTGAAACTCTATCAAGGATTCATTGAGGATGAAGAAGAAGAGATCTCGTTTCAAACGGTGGAAGAATGAAAACATCAACATCATACCTGGTAAGTTACGAACGATCAGGACGATGTCTAAAGCGGTAAGTTTTCTAACCAAAGCTTATGGGAAACAAAGGGCACTCACACGAGCACAAAAAAAAATTTCAAAACTTTGCTCGGCACGAGGCCGTGTCCGCGCTGCAGTCGGGATATATCCCCTTTTTCAAAACAGTTACTTCATTCCACACGCCCCGTTTCCCCGAAAAAGCTCTGGTTCCAGGCGATTTTTCGCAGATTTTCGACGTCTCCTATCACTCTAACAACATCAAGGTATGATTCTATCACTTTTAGTAGTTAGATTAGTTACTTGCATGTAGTTAAAACACCAAAAATTTGGGGAAAATCTAGGGTTCTTGAAGTTCATCCGGATCGAACCTCAAATTTTTGTTTAGATCTGTTTACATTTAGTTAGATTAGTGTTATGGGAAGTAAATACACTTGTATTGTTCATAGATTCACCCGATTTCTCACAAAAACCCCAAACCCTTGTTCTTAAACCGAAAAAGATAAAATTGATAGGGTAAACGGGTTATTTTGGGAAAAAAGGCACTTAGGGTTTCATTTTCGGGGGAAACCGCACCTATTGGACCAAAAATTTTCAAGTTTTCGAAACCGGGTCGAAAAATGGAATTTTTGAGTAACAGACGCCTGGACACGGGGCCGTGTCCGCTGAACACGGGGTCGTGTCCAGCTCACTGTTTGCAGTTTTGTCCGGAAATACTTCTGTTTCGTGCTAACTTTTGGTGTATTCTTTCAGATGGCTAGGAAGTTCACAAGATTTAACGCCAATGAGCTCGATGCTAGAGCTAGATACGAGATACTTCAAACAAGGCCGGAGGAATACCCGAGGCAAGCATGCACGGAATTGTTAACTGTGGTGAATCAAATCGACCGTTTCAACAACATTGTCACGGGACCACTCAGAGTCGCTCTAACAACTCGACTCCGTTCCGTCCACGAATGCACGTTGGAATTCTATAGCACCTTCACATTCAACTCGAGGTGCGACCCGTTCGACAATGACGGGGTAGCATTCCGATGTGGCGGGATGAGGTATTCGATCTCTATGGCACAATTTGGGTCGATTATCGGGTTGTGTGCGGAAGAGGATGCGGGAAACGAGGAAAATACTGGAGGAATGAGAGAGATAGGTGAAAACGAACGCCAAGCCATTTGGGCTCAGATTGGTGAAGGGTACTACAATCCGAGCAGCACTAAGAGTATGAAGCTGAGGGATCCGCTCTACAGATACATCCATAGGCTCCTCGGCTACTCTCTTAGCCAAAGGCATGATAGTAGTGGCGTCGTTGGGTTAAGAGATTTGGTTGTCCTCCACTGCATCCACAACCGCAGGCCGCTCGATGTTCCGTTCCTCATGCTCCGAAACATGCATCATAACCGCCTTGCTAGTGCACCGACTCCTATCTTCTTTGGGGGTTGGGTGTACCGTCTCTTCAGGCACTTCGCCCACATACCTAGGTCATTTGAGAGGAGCCCATGGTCGGGTATGGTGGATATACACATATGCCGCTCAATGAACCTGATTTATGAGGCGGAAGACGGGACGGTAAGCTTTCAAAGGATGCAAGGTCATGCATGGAACCCGCAAGAAGCGCTTGTCCTCCAAGCTCCGCAACATCATCAGTACCAATACCAACCCCATGGTGATCCGGGCCAATCATCCTCCTCGGGAGGCGGTTTTCCTAACTTTCAAAGTTTGCATGATTTGTTGCAGGAAAACCTTATGTGCACCAGGAACACCTATAACATGGCGAGCAACACCTACCACCGGGTCGGAGCTATCGAAAGAAACATATCCGATATCCAAGATGATATTGGATATATACGAGACCACATTGCACACCATGGAGGGGATGATGATGATGATGACGATGACGATGCCATGGAATAGGCGGGAGGAGCGGAGGAAGAGGAGGTTGTTTGATGGTTCCCCAGGTTAACCCTTTTTCCACTCTTGAACAATTGATGGCCTGCGCGCCAAGTGTTGAACAATTTACTTTCCCTAACTTCTTTTATTTTCTGCATTTATTTTCCTTTTAACTTTGACATGGATGTTAACTTTGGTAAAAGTAGGATGTTTGCTATGGTATGGTATGGTGTTTATTGATTAAGCAGGTACATACGAGGCTTAGAGTGCTAAACATTAGTACTACTAAAGCCGGGACAGGAAAACCGAAGAAAGAAACCTGTTTTTCAACTTTGCAGACTGTCCACACGGGGTCGTGTCCAGCCGACACGCCCCCCGTGCTCACTCACCTGAACCTGCTGATTGTTTTAATTCTGCAGACCTTGACAGACACGGGGTCGTGTTCAACCAACACGCCCCCGTGTTCACCTTCTGTAAGTTTTCGTTACTGGCACCTGAGCACGGGGTCGTGTCCACTCAACACGGGGTCGTGTCCAGGTAACCAGTAACACAAAAATTTTGCTTTTTACACCTTTTTACACATTCAATCAATCTAAAAACTTATTTTTGGGACACATTGAGGACAATGTGTAATTTAAGTGTGGGGGGATGCTAAAACCTTGAATCTTGCAAGTCCTAAATACAAGCCTTACACAAAACTCTATTGGAATTGCTAATCACCCCAAATATTTTTTCAAAAATTTTCAATTTTTTTTACTTGTCTAAGTTTAACTCGGGAATTTCAAGTTCTAAAAAGGTTATATTTTTACGAATTTACAACCGATAGCATCGTGATAAAAAGAACCAACATAAGAAAATTATGAAAAGGCATGGCAAACTTAGTTAAAATTTGATTATATATACTTGATCACATAAAAACCCATTCCCACAAAAGTGAGTTTTGAGCCTTTATTGAGCATACAATTACATATCATCAGACTAAATGCTCATTTTTCGTTTCTTGTGTGAATAGCCGCTTGGTTCTTACGACTCTAGAACTTGCCATGACGATACATTCCCGGTCCTTACCAACTTAAACCCGAGTAAGTAAATGATGGAGGCATTAGGACTAACCCTTTTTATTTCTACACCATTATTTTTCTTTTTTTTTTCACCTACCCAAAATCCCCCTAGTTAACCCCTTTGAGCCTAAACCTTTTCATTTCATAACCCAAACCAAACACCCTTTTACCCACCAAAACCTTTTTATTTTTAACCCTTTGTTTTAGTAACAAGTTCGATTTTTCGTATGACTTTTCAAAAAAAAAAAATGATGAAGCAAAAGAAAATAAACAAACAAGTTCATCAAAAATAACTTTGTTTGAATAATAGCTTCATCAAAATAAAAATGAAAAAAATAGAAAGTCTTACGAAAACCGAAACTTGTTACGCTTTTAGCCCTTTTTCTACTAACCACTAACCACCAACCCAACCACCTACCTTTAACCCAAGCCTAACCCTTCACCCACAAAGTCCTCTTGATATTTACAAAGGTATATAAGTTAAAAAGGAGGAGGATTGATTGCTTGGCAAGCCTATGGTAGGAGTAAGTTCCATGCCGCTCTCGAGTGATCCACAAAAATACATTTTCGGCCGAGTGTTGAGTGATCCCCGTGAGGTATGTGAACTTGTATGTAAATAGAATTTTACAAAGGCATGTTATGCCCTAATAAGTAATTTATCTTATGAAAAGTTTTAAATAAATCATGACGAATAGGATTGTAAATAAATAAAAATAAAACTAAATAAAGAATCTTGGAAATCCCGACACTCTATGACAAGCCCAAAAACCTTCTTCTCTACCCATTCCATTTGGGAGTGTAATAGCCACACATTAAAGAGTTTTGCTTGAGGACAAGCAAAGATTCAAGTGTGGGGGTATTTGATGTGTGCAAAATGCAACATATAAATTACATCAATTGTGGCATAAAACTAACCCTTTTTTAGTACTAATGTTGGAAAAAGTGTGCTTTTGTCTTCCTTTTGTATTTTCAGGATTAAATGAGCTCAAATTAACAAAAGAAGCAAAAAGACATCAAAATCTAACATAAATACAAGAAAAGGAACAAGACGTGACATGCCCGACCCCACGACAACATCTTCCCAATCAAAACAAGATAACAGAAGACTGAACACGCCCCGTGCTCAGCCAGCACGGGGGCGTGCCCAAGTGTCAGCAGAAAAGACAAAGTGGTAGAAGCTTCTATTGCCCACCACGGGGCCGTGCTCAGCGGACACGGGGCCGTGGTCAACTATAAGATACGCATAATCTAGGCAAATCTTCATAGTACAAAGATTCTTCTGCACACGGGGTCGTGCTCAGCGGACACGGGGGCGTGGTCAACTAATAAGACAAGCTGCAATAAATGAAGAAAGAGAAGGATGTGGACACGGGGCCGTGCCCACTGGACACGGGGCCGTGCCCGAGCTTCTGTTCAGCCTATAAATAGGAGTGCTTGGCTTAAGCTCAAACCATCCCTTGGCACACCACCTCTCTCACACTTCACCCACCACCCACCACCACCATAACACCATCATCCACCACCATCATCCATTGTCCATCGTAGAGTGTGTGAGTCGTCTCGGGATCCAAGATTGATCGTAAGAGTTCTTGACAATCAAGGCCATGTTTGCCTAAGTCTCTTACATCACTTGGTGAAGACAAAGTGTCTAGTGTAATACTTTTTATTTCTAATCTTTTCGCACTTTTTACTTGGTTTTGTATTAATGACTTTAATAACTAGTTGCTTATGTTGAAGGTGATCTTTCCTTATCGTTTGTCCGTGGTGTCTTGGCATTATTTTACTGTCTATATAAAATAAAAGATTTTCACCATTCATATCTCCACGGTCTATATGGAGGTATGTTGGCTACCTGGTCGGGGGTTAAGGGAACGGTTTGGTAAAGGTCTTGCCATTGTTCAGCGTTCAGAGGTCCTGCAATGGACCTGGGTCAAATTTAGTAGGACCTCCTTCAATACTTAACGGTATTGGATGGCGGGGGTCCAAACTCTTTGATCCCCTCATAAGTTAACTACTATTAATACTATAACCCGGCTATTTAGGACTGTATCCCTGCTGACTCAGACTACTTAGTCGAGGGTAACGTCACCTCCAAAAGAGGGGCCTACCATAATTTGCATTAATAACTTAATTAATTATCTTCCAATAATCCACCCTTTTAGGATTGTATCCTTGCTGACTCAAACTACTGGGGTGAGGGTAACGTCACCTTCAAAAGAGGGGCCTACTACAATAACTAAGATAATATCTTAAAATAGTGCAAAAGTGCGGAAATAATCAAAGGTTACACTAGATACGAGTCGGAACCAAGTGATTCATCTTGTCTATCTGTTTTTCTTTTATTTTATATTTTCAGCATTTTTAGTTAGTTTTTATTTTTCTTAGTTTAAACCATTTTTCTAAACTTTTTATTTTGATTAGACGTTGAGGATAAACCGGTACTAAAAGCTCTTGTCTCCTTGGACGACCTCGGTATCTTACCAACACTATACTACGCTCACGATGGGTGCACTTGCCCATATGTGTGTCTAGTGTTAGTAAATATCGTGTTTTATAAATTTAAAACTTGGCTAAAAATAAGTGTTAAAGGGGCTTAAAATATACACCTAATATATATAACACTTCACACGCATCACCCCGCAGATACTTGCGCTTCTGCGCAAGCTCTGTTGTATGTTGCGGCCAACAGAGCTTGTTGCTGGTCGTACCAGGTATGAGGGTTCATGCCTGGAGGTATCACAAAAGCGTACTGTGATAAATCGTGTCCGAACGTAAGGGATGCGCCCCCTTGCGTTGATGTGCCAATATGTTCAACATTTGGGGCTAGGGGGATGGTTCCCGTAGGCCCTTGGTTTGCGGGGTTTAGGTTATCCCCGATAGTGTTGTTTAGACGATCAGACATAATCTTTGGAGAGAAATGGATGGTTGAAAAAAGTGCTAAGAGCCACGGTGGGCGCCAATGATGAAACAATGGTTAACCGGGTGGGGTTAACTCACTGGTCTCGTCAAGTAGGGTTAATCCCTTCTTTCTGAGGATCGCTGGCTGGATCGTCCGCTGGTTGGTTTCCTGCACAAGGAAACAAGCCGTGACTCGTAACAAGGAGGATGGGGTGGGGGGTGCTCCTTGTTACCACTCTCCGGCGTGAGAATCAGTAATTTGCTTGGGAAGCAAAGTGTGATAGTAGTAGTAGTGAGAGAGTTGAGAAGTGATACCTCAAACCTGGTTTGGGGTGGGTATTTATAGCCGAGGAGTGAAGGAGGGTAGTTGAGTAGCTAGCCTGACATCGCACATCTACCTGCAGGTGTGTCAGACCTGTCGGTTACGGTGGTGATGCCACGTCCTGCTGTGGTGTCAGGCTGTTGCACACACGTGGGCTGATAGGAGACTGTTCCCAGTGCCACTTGCACTGTGGTGTCAGACCCACTTGTTTCGTAGGCAGGATGCGGTGCCAGGCCACATCGCTGCTTGCGGTTACTGACGTTGTTCCCGCGTTCTTTGTTCTATCTAAGATGCATGCGGGATGCGGTGCCGGGCCGCGTCGCCGCTTGATGACTGTTACTGTTGTCCAGATCCCTTGTCGTGACGAAAATGTTCATAGGATGCGGTGCTTAGGCCGCATCTCTATGTTTAACATTCGTTCTCGTACTTAAGGCAAGTCTTCTCATCACTGGACAGATTGGACCGCTGTGTTCGCGCGTACCCGCACGGACACAGGTAAGTTCCTGCTGGTGGGGGTTTTTGATAAGGGTAATGGTCACTCGCGATCATGCTGACGCGAGATCTGGGACCATACCCCTTCACCATCTTTAGTTTTGATATTAACTTGCTGAAAATAATGTTAAGAAAGGAATCTTGACATTGATAAATATTTAACAGAAACCGTTCATGTATTAAACAAAAAGTTTAAAGAGAGTAGGCACAAGAATAAAGTCAAAAGTTGAAAGCGATGGTTCAAATCTAACTAATAACTAAATGCAACAAATTTATTAATTTGAGAGGTATTAAAAAGTTAGTAGAGGAAATCAACAAGAAAATTAAACAACAACCGATAACCTTCAACGTCTTTCAACGACAAACCTCCAGCGCCTTTCAACGACCAACAACCATCATCTTTCACCACCATCGAACCATCGGCAACCTGTAACAAATGTGAAGGTGGTGTGGAAGTGTGAAGGTCATGATGGCAGGGATGAAGGCGGTGGTGGCGGCAGTGTCGGAGCAGGTGCCGGAGTAGAGGTCTGAAGGTGTGAAGAAATGGTGGGGGTGGGGAAAGTGGGAAGAAAAGGAGATAGGGGTGGGGTGGGTAAAAGGCTTAGTTTTTTTTTATTAATTATTAAGGGCATTTTAGTCATTTCATCCCCTACTTAACTGAGAAAACTAATTTCATCCGCGCCAGGGACTATCCGGGAACAAAAATTGAAAAGTTGAGGACTATAGAGGTAATTTTAGAAAGTTAGTGACTAAAGCTGAAAAAAGACCAAACAACAGGGACCATCCGGGCATTTAAAAACAAAAAACGGGTGGTGATAGCTCCATCCACAAAATGGGGCACCAATGTGCGGTGAACAATTATATACTAATTATATTATATACTAATAAAAGAAGAAGTGAATGAATAGTGCTGCTTATTTACGATATTGCCATTGGTTTATTATTTGTTTTTTAAAAGTGATTTATTATTTGTTTTTTAAATTAAAACATAGTGATCTAGAAAATATAAGAATATAGGGTATGGGGCGGGGGTTGTGACGTGGGTTAGGTACAAACGCCCAAGTCACCACCCCGGGTGGGCTTGGGTTTCGGCGTGGCCCCTTGGGCACGGCTATGTGTTTAAAAAAAATCTAGGAAATATTAGAATATGGGGTATGGAGCGGGGGTTGTGGCGTGGGTTGGGTACAAACGCCCAAGTCACCACCCCGGGTGGGCTTGGGTTTCGGCGTGGCCCCTTGGGCGGGGGTTTCAGCCCGGGCGTTGGGCGGGGCTATCAAGATGACATGGCGGGATCTCATTGGCCAAGACAAGTAGCTGTTTGGGCTAGCCGTTGGCCAACGGCTATGTGTTTAAAAAAAATATCTAGGAAATATTAGAATATGGGGTATGGGGCGGAGGTTGTGGCGTGGGTTGGGTACAAACGCCCAAGTCACCACCCCGGGTGTGCTTGGGTTTCGGCGTGGCCCCTTGGGCGGGGGTTTCAGCCCGGGCGTTGGGCGGGGCTATCAAGATGACATGGCGGGATCTCATTGGCCAAGACAAGTAGCTGTTTGGGCTAGCCGTTGGCTAACAGCTATGTGTTTAAAAAAAAAGATCTAGGAAATATTAGAATATGGGGTATGGGGCGGGGGTTGTGGCGTGCGTTAGGTACAAACGCCTAAGTCACCGCCCCGGGTGGGCTTGGGTTTCGGCGTGGCCCCTTGGGCGGGGGTTTCAGCCAGGGCGTTGGGCGGGGCTATCAAGATGACATGGCAAGATCTCATTGACCAAGACAAGTAGTTGTTTGGGCTAGCCGTTTGCCAACGGCTATGTGTTTGAAAAAAAAGATCTAGGAAATATTAGAATATGGGGTATGGGGCGGGGGTTGTGTCGTGGGTTGGGTACAAACGCCCAAGTCACCACCCTGGGTGGGCTTGGGTTTCGGCGTCGCCCCTTGGGCGGGTGTTTCAGCCCGGGCGTTGGGCGGGGCTATCAAGATGACATGGTGGGATCTCATTTCCAAGACAAGTAGTCGTTTGGGCTAGCCGTTTGCCAACGGCTATGTGTTTAAAAAAAAGATCTAGGAAATATTAGAATATGGGGTATGGGGCGGGGGTTGTGGCGTGGGTTGGGTACAAACGCCCAATTCACCACCCCGGGTCCGCGCCGCAACGCACACGCATGGTTAACAACTAGTTAAAAAGGAAAAGAGAACCTGTCACTTGACAGACTTTCATTGGGCAAATAATTACCATTCAGACACTCACAAAATGTTGGCTTTTTGTGGGTGTAATCTCGATAACAAGTTTGCATTTTGATGCCCATTATAAATTATATTATAAACTATATAAAAAAGCAACATATATATGCATATGCAAGTTGTACCATATGTTGTAGGAGTTTTTCAAAAAAAATTGGATTTTTTCCTTTCTAACCCTAAAGTTTAAATCTTTGGCAAATTAAGCTTAAAGTTTCATTCTTTGTAATTTGAAACCCTTAGTTTGATTTTTCATTTATAATTCAAAAGTTTATATCTTTTGCAATTTAATCACTTTGATTTTTTTTTTTACTTTTAACTCAAAGTTTTACATCATTTGCAATTTAACCCTAACATTTTTTAACATTCAACATTGGTCTCTTATACTTTTCATCTTTCGCAAGTTTTCCGTTTAACGTTTCGTTCTAAATTTTTCGAGTTAACACGCCGCAACGTGCGTGTGCGGTTTCAACGTTTTTTCATCTATTTTTTCTCGTTTGACAGGCCTTTCGCAACGCATCTATTTTCCCCGTTTGATAAGTCTGTCGCAACGCGCGAGACAGAGATCAACTTAGTTATTCTTTTTATATTTTACACACAGGTTCACGGTCATGTAAGAAATATTTGACTTTTATCTAATTTGATATATAACTAATGAATCTCTGCCGCATTGCGGCGGGTGGTAATTCTAATTATTCCATATATAAATTATCAACTTGCTTGTGCATCATCACTTGTACTCTATGCTTGGGGAATTTTTCAAAAAAAAAAATAACTTGATTTTCCACTTTCAACCTTAAAGTTTTATCTTTTACATTTTGATCCATTCCTTAATTTTCCACTTTCAACCTAAAAGTTTTATCTTTTACATTTTAACCCATTTGAAATTTTCACTTTTGACTCAAACTTTTTCATCTTTTGTAATTTACCACAACACTTTATTATTTACAACTTTGGTCCTCCATACTTTTTATCTTTCGCAAGTTTTTCGTTTTACGTTTCGTTCTAAATTTTGCGAGTTAACTTGTCGTAGCGTGCATGTGAGGTTCAACGTTTTTGCTCTATTTCTCCATATTTGACAGACCCGTCGCAACGCGTCCATTTTTTCCCTTTTGAAAACTTTGCCGCAACGGGCGGGTCTTAGATCGACTAAGTTATTATTTTCTACGTTTTACGTTTCTGGTTAATTTCTTCGCATTAACACACTATAACGGGTGTGCGTGGTTCAACGATTTTTGTCTCCATTTCGTTCAGTGTAATTTTTACCATTTATCTATTTTATTTTTACGATGTTGAGAGTCGATGTCGTTGTCGCATTGTAGCTACTTGGCATGGTTTTACGAACGTTTATAACCTATTAAATTTTTTACTAATATTTTGTTTCGGTTTACCCCTATACTTCCTTTACTTAAAAACTATTTTTTATTTGCATATTTTATGTACGAGTATGTATAAATATGATTTCTTCTGCATTCCGACGTAAACTTTTTTTATAGACGAGTCAGGTCAAATATAATACGTCTTCGTTTAAAGAAACCATTTTTACGTGCATATTTTTATGTATGTTTCGTATAAATTCAAGTTATTGTTTGATATGAATTCCATTTACTTTACGTTTGATCCAATGACAATGTTTATACAAGTTACACTGAGTTTAACTGGATTCGTCGAAATGTGTGTTTTCATATGGTTAATGCATCATATAATGTTTGGACTAATCCATTCAATGTTTACGATGTACCCGCGCCGCAACGCGGGCGGGTCTTAACCCTAGTTTGTCATAAATTACAATAACCTTTGGTATCAAAATTTATGTCGACATTTATGTTTGGGTTTTCATTCTCCGAAAGCAGAACCAAAACTACTCAACTCATATGTCACAATATAACTTTTATTTTCTTTTAAACGCATTGTAGTTACTCTGTGGATGACACTTTAAGAGGTCAAACTATAAGAAAACTATGACGTTAGATACCACTAATAATAATAATAAAAAATCTAACTGAATGGTCCAGACCACCTTTGTTTCCACCCATGATTAGGCACAAAATATAAGTTTTTTTTTTTGAACGACAAATTTGGATCACTGACGTACCACTGGAGTATTATCGTGCCACCAACAGAACCACCCGATCATATCCATCTCCACTAGGCAATAATACCTATACACCAATTCAGAAGGAAACCCAAGAATCGAACCCATGACCTAATGGTCATAAGCCTTATTCCACCACCAAGATACCACTAGGCTATAATGCCATGGGTACAAAATATAAGTAACATATCCATAACACATATCTTTCCAAACTCTACCAGATATTTAAAATACTACGAACAAAGTTGTACCATAACAAAAGTTTTTAAACATCACTACTTTCTATAAAAAAAAAATCAAAAGTAAAAAAAAAAAAAACACCATCACCCATACAATTGCCCATACATTTGTTACTTAATTTTCACCTCTAACAAACTTTTTATTTAACGAAGATACTAAACAAGAAACACTATTCATAAATCATAACTAACTGTTAGTGTAGGGCTTGCCTGGGCGAACAATAATCGAACGGTTAATCGAAACCGAACCAAAAATCGACAAAACCGAACCAAAATTAACCAAAACCGAATTAACCGAAAGTCGGTTACCGGTTTATTTTTTGTACCATCGGTTAACTGAAATTAACCAAACTGAACCGAACAATTTATATTTTCATATATTTCCAGATTTTATACATTCATTTCATGTATTTATACATCAATTTCATTTCTCTATACCTCTACATGTATTTATACCTCAATTTCATTTCTCTATACCTCTACATGTATTTATACCTCTATTTTAGTGATTATTATACATTCATTTCCTGTATTTATATCTTCATTACGTGTATTTCTAAGCAAAAAATTTTGCCTTTGTTTGATTTTGTTATTAATCGAACCGAAAACCGACAATTTAACCGAATTAACCAAATCGATTAACAGAGGACTTCGGTTACGGTTAATGCTAATAATCGAATCGTACACACTCCTATAATGCCTACCTGCCAGATGTACAGACGTCTTAGAGATGAGACCAAAAGTTCAAACATGGACAAAGGCAAATGATAGTTTAGAATTATTGGTGTCTGTTAAAAAAGTCATAAATAACTTATTAAAAAACTAGAGTAAACTGCCAAAATGATCCCTGAGGTTCGGTCACTTTTTCCACTTTAGTCCAAAACTCAAGCATTTTGAATCTGGGTCCCTATGGTTTTAATTTTGTTGCCATTTTCATCCAAATCAAAACTGGTCAGATTTTTCAGTTAACATGCAGTTTTTTTTTTTTTTTTTTGTCTTTTTCTCCCTTTTAACGAAGGACAAAATGGTCAGATTTTTTTAATTTGTTATAATAAAACATTAAAAGACCATTTTGGCCTGCATTAAAAGGGAGAAAAAGACAAAAAAACTGAATGTTAACTGAAAAATCTTACAAAATTTTTATTTTGGATGAAAATGGCAAAAAAATTGAAACCACGTGGACCAGATACAAAAGATTTGAGTTTTGAACTAAAGTGGCAAAAGTGAACAAACCTCAAGGACCATTTTGGCAGTTTACTCAAAAAAAAAAAAACTATAATAAATAAAAGAGTAAACTGCCATTTTGGTCCCTGTGGTTTGGCCAGTTTTGCCACTTTAGTCCAAATCTCAAACTTATTACATTTGGGTCCCTGTGGTTTGCATTTTGTTGCCATTTTGGTCCAAAATTCAAAAACCTCATTTTTTTTTACTGTTGCAACCACCTATTTTGTCTTTTAGTTCAGGGGTATTTTAGTCATTTTGCTTTTCATTTTACATTTTCTTTATTAACATCATCCCCAAATAAATAAATCATAATCATCATCATCATCCCCAAATAACTGATTCTCTCTCTTCTCTCTCTAAATCGATCAGATCCAGATCCACCATCGTCATCTCCGGCGTCGTCCCTACCGAAACTCAGATCCACCATCGTCATCGTCATCTCTGCGTTCCTCTCTCTCTCATGTTTCTCTCTCGTTCGGCTCTCTCTCTCTCCTGTTTCTCTCTCTCTCTCTTTCTAGTGGAATGTTGTTTGAAGGAGATGGTGTTGTGATGTAAGAGAGAGAGAGAGGTGCGGTGGTTGCAGGGGGTGCGAGAGGGTGGTGGTGCTTGGCGGCGAGAGGGGGGTGGTGGTGGTGGTGCTTGTTTTTGTTTTTGTTTTTGCTCCACTCCCGCATCTCCACTCCCGGATTGAGTTGCAGGTGGTTTTTGTTTTTGTTTTTGCTGCATCCGCATCTCCCAACTTTGTTACTTGAATCTGTGCTGCATCTCTGTGAATCTCTGTGATCTCGGTGATCAGAGTCATCGCTTCTATGGCGGTGGTGGTGATGGTGGTGGTTATTGTTGTTGTTATTGTTCTGGCAGTGGTTATTGCTGTTGTTGTTCTGGCAGTGGCATTATTATTTATTAAGTTTGTTTCAAGGCTATGATGATCAGAGTATCCTGAGCAAAATTAAAGGGACATTGAAGATCCGACCCGCATCTTGGCGGGGCAAAATCCAGATGGCATAGTGAAGAAGAATTTGACATTCTCTCACCAAGCAACTGTGTATTCTGCAGCCATGGCGTAACTCGTTTCTTCTTTGTCCCCATCCCCCAATTACAGATCTGAGCCTGTCTCCTTGCATTTAATTTATTTTCTCTTGAAGATATGATTTTTTTTTTAAATCCAGGTTGTGGTGGGTTGTGATGGTGGTGTTTGGGTTGTGCAGAGGTTGAAGATGATGATGATCAGGGGTTGAAGATGATGATGATCAGAGGTTGAAGATTATATTTGAGGGTTTTTAATAAAAGAATTGCTTTAATGAAAATTAAATGACCAAAATGCCCCTGCACTACAGGACAAAATAGGAGGTTGCAACAGTAAAAAAAATAGGGTTTTTGGATTTTGGACCAAAATGGCAACAAAATGCAAACCACAGGGACCCAGATGTAATAAGTTTAAGATTTGGACTAAAGTGACAAAACTGGCCAAACCACAGGGACCAAAATGACAGTTTACTCTAAATAAAATAAAGTAACGAAAGAAAGAGCAATAAATAAAATACATATAAATAAAGGCGGTTGTGTTTGTAGACGTGACGGTCTATGCCATTACTTCCCGCTTCAAATCCCTAATTTCCTGGTAAATCACTCTTCGTCCCCAATTCAATCTCCATTTTCATACATACACTTGATTCTTCTGCGTTCAACTTCAGTTTCTTCTTAAAGGTAATCAACTATCACATCTTCGATCATTATCTCTTGTTACTTTCAACTTAATTTACCACTATTAATCGTCAATTTGAGCCCTAAGGACCAAGAAATTGATCCACTAGATGTTCAAGATACTGATATATGTATATATTCAGAAAATCCTTACCTCAACAATGACGGTTGCTTGCACCAATTGTTGTTCGTTAGTAGGTTTTGCAGATCATAGATATGCAAAAATCATGTGTTTTTAAAGTGATTATTGTGAGTTGAAGAACTAAAAGTTAGATAACCCGGTGCTTAAATTTGGGGCAGTTAGGTTAAGTTAACTAGATCCTTACAGTTGGTTGATGTATTCTGGTAAATGTTTTTATTTTGTTTTTAGATGTGTCAATTTGAGCATTATAGCTATGTAGGTTTTTGAAGTCGGCTCGTATTCTGATAAATAATCTGGTGGTTCTCATATTACTAGCCTAGTTGTTAATGGCGAATAGCGACAAATAGCAATAAGGTACCTTTATGATACATAGCGAATAGCGATAAATAGCGGACGGCTATTTTATAGATAGCGATACACTAGAAAAAAAATTAAAAGTATTTTATATCAAAATAATATATGCTATTTTACATTTATATATAACAAAAACCTAAAATCCAGCTATTTAATTGCGATTTATATTAAAAAAATGAAGTGTCGCTAGTCTCGCTATCCATCGCTACAACCCTAATAGCGACACTAGACCTATACGCTACGTAGCACGCTGTAGTGATCACTACGATCGCTATTGACAACTATGATTACTAGCCTGGTTTAGTACTATACGTGCATACCATAAAGGTATGATCCTACATTATAGCCACCAAGCTCTGTGATTTGGTTTCAATTTCACGGGAAAGTAACTGCTCTGAGAGAGTCACAATCCAATAGTTTTCAAATTTCATTATGATTAGGAGTTAGTAACTTATTATACAACTGTAATATTCAAACTATCAGAACTGACCTTTTGCAATTTATATAGTTTATGCTGATGGAAAAATGAGAAATGCTACAACTTGTTTATGCACAAATAGCTTTGTTTAGTTTGATTATTAAGGATTTAAGGGTACTGAATCTAGTTTGCTAGATCTTGCATTCGTCTTTTTTGGACATAGGGATGTTACTGCTCTGAACGAACCTTTTCTGTAAGTTAGGATAGTTATGCTTTGTACTTGTCAAATTTGATATGTTTACGGGTTAAAGAAGTATCAATGTTGACCTAAATTGATGTTTTGTGGTTCGTATTTCAAAATCAATGTGGGCTTGAACTGTGGTATAAATTTAGGTGTCAAAATTCAAGTGCTGGATCAAAGTGGGTTGTATTAAAGCAAGTTACTTTTTATTGGGTCAACTCATCAATGCTTTTTATTCATTTATTTATTTCATAAATAATTAATATATCAAATACGGTTACAGCCATCTTATTTAGATAATGATTCATGAATCCATCATTTTTCAGGAAAGCAATATAGAAGGTTGTCCGTTAGGTGACTATTAAGTTGTTTTACACGTTTTCTTTATATAGCTTATTTTTCACTTTACTCATTATCAATAAAATAAGACTTTTTTTTCACATAAATGGGATGAAGATGTGCCGTTGTGTAACCGTATGAATGTGTTCTAAAAAGTGAGACTCTCCTAGTCGATAGGGTTCCTGAAGCAGAGGCGAAGGTGCACACATCACGTACGGGAGCAGGGAGGCGCATTTGTTTTGCCAAAAAAAAACCTTCTATTTGTTAAAACACAACCATAGAAAATTATTACATTTTATAGTAAAACACTTGACATATATATCATCAAACACCACAAGTAGTAGAAAACCAACAAAAAAAGTCTACGTGTAATAATCGAATTCTAGAAACAAATAAAAAAAATAAAAGACATGGTGATAAGTGTCTCTAAGATTGTAAGGCTAAACTAGAAACCATCTCAATCGTTGTTTCAACAACATTCCCGAATATCACATTCTTCTTGTCATCTTTAGAAAGCCCAATATTCTCCTCCATACCCTTCATCTTCGTCAATCAACATAACTCCATGAGTCCATAAGATGGTACTCTAGGCCTAGGGCTGGTCATATGAGCAACATCTTTTACATTGATGTTGTGTATATGCTCTAGTAGCTTAAGTAGCTCATGTTAATTCATCACCATAAAACAGAAAATATGTAACATCTTCCTAGCATTTTCATCATTCATGTGACCCATCAACCATTCATTACTATAGTTAGTTCTAGCAAAAGAATAGGATCAGCTGTGTCCTTTCTTTGGTACCTTAGTTTCCTTCATTTTTTAGCTTTAAAAAGTGCGTTTCAGGCCTGATGCGATTGAAAAAATGCCTTAGGGGCCGGCCTTGAGGCAGCGTTTCATATACATATGGGTCAGAATCGGTCAAATTTAGGGTGTGGAGGAGGCAAATATGTGAAAATGACCAGAAGGATGAATTGTTGAAATGGTTGATAAGTACATGAGATGAGAGAGATGCAGCTTTTGGTTGTACATTAAGCTTATTTGGTTGTACACTTGTACATAGAGCAACGCCTCCGGTCTCAGTCTCACATACGTGAAGCTAGCGCTTCGGCTTGTTGGACCTAAATGCCTTGTGGTGCCTAGCACTTTTTTTTAAACCAAGGTTGTTTCAATGCATAGTTATATATTATATACTTCACGTCATTTAATTGGCTTTGCACCAATTAGTTTCACTTTTCTGTATGAAGTCGTTAAAAGGTATTATATGTAATTAATCAATGAAGTAATAAATGCTGTGCAAGTAATAAAGGGAGAAATTAAAACATAAAAAATATACATAATAAGTACACTAATTAGTAACTACAAAGTATTACTATGCTTATCCGCCTTAACATGGTTGGATGCGTCATCTGTCATTACTTGCACAACATTCCTTTCCTACTTCATCCACCATTTCATCAAGCATTTTATACAATGCATTTGTGCCTTTTTTCTTAATTTCAAACACATCTAGGATATAACAAACATAGAGTCTTTTGGATAGTCAACTAAAAGTATTACTCTTATGCTGTCAAAAGTGCTAGGTGCACTCAAGGCGCATAGACCTAGCCTGGAGCCTAGGTTCCAGATGTTAAAAAAGTTGCTTTTTAAGCTAGGTGAATAAAATAAAATACCATATTTAGGGGTTTTAGACATGTTTTTGGCTTGTTTAGGGCTAGTTTAGTCTTATTTAGGTTGATTCCAGGCTTATTTGGGTTTCATACGATTTTTGGCCGGTCGCCTGAAATAGCGCCTTTCAGGGTGCAACACTTACCATGCACTCTATGCAGTCAATAGCGGTCGGATAGCTTTTAGCGGCCCTCGTGTAAAATAGTGGTTCACTGGTTCAGAATAGCGGAACCGATATTATCAGTGATGTTGACCGCTACTTTGATTCCCAGATAGCGGTCATAGCACCAATTTTCAAGGTGTTATGTTTCCGGGCCAAAATTAAGGAAATGGCAATAAAATTTATTCTTTTAATAACCCAACACTAAAAGTCGAAACTTCAAATGGAGGGGAGATTATTGATTTATTTCCCTTCAACGTGGCAAAATGGGTGGGTTAGATCAGATCTCTGGTAAGAACTAAAATGGTTATAATTAGATTTCATGGCTTATGATTAGATCATATTTCAAATATCAACACTTTTGTGTTTTGACGTTTTATATTACTATTACTATTACTATTATATATGTTTTATGTTTTGTATATACATATATAAATTCTGCATGATATCAAAATTACTGATATCCTACCGCGATAACCTATATCTCAAATAATGGCCCTTGACCGCTATTTGATTTTGGACCGCTATAACTGCATAGCGTGCACTGGGCTGCACTTTTGCGCCTTGTGCGCTTGTGACAACATATGTATTACTATATCTTTTTGAACAACTGAATTGCGATATCCATCAGATAAATCAGAACTGTTGAGAGCCCATTATTTTTTGTTTGGGTGTCTTCAACATCCTTCTTAAGCAAAGGTGCCACAATATATGCATGCTAGGCACATGACACATGGGCTTCTTCCAAGTATTTAGACTAAAAAGTGAGCTCATCTAAATCGAGTAAATATAGAACATATGGTCTACAAATACATAAAAGAAAGCATTTGATACATGAGGCGCAGACATGTGTTCATTCGCGCCTCAATGAGAAGTATTAAAAGGCGAACACTTTGTGTACACTCTGCGCCTAACCTCACCTGAAGCTTTTTAAAACAGACTTATGAACATTGCGCAGTAAGTTATCATGTGTATCGGTTAGTACCAAAACTCGATTAACGCAAAAGCTTCTTTTACATGGCTCTCTTGTTATTCTTGTATAAAACATCTGGCTGCACAGGGGATTATTGTTCAGTTATAACCATCAGTGGCTTCTTTTTCATAACTGATGATGAAATTCCAATACTTCCTTTAATTTGCTATGTGTCTGGTAACATAAAGGGTGGTTGTATATAGTTTGTTCAAATTATACACGTTTTCTGCTTTGATCATAGATCATTACTGTACAATAAGATGCATATAGGTGTTGTAATTTTGAACATAAATTGTTCTTGGCTCCTATAAAGGCTATGTCCCTTTGTTTGCTATAAGGGCCTATAGTTTGCTCAATCTATATGGAAGGGGGTGCTTTGCAAGTATATGTCCATTTCCATTTTTAGTTGTCTTTTATAGATAAATAATTATTTAGTTATGATTACAAATAAACATCTTATTACAATAATAGTTGAATAAAACAACCTAGATGGTGCATGCAATTTAAATATTTTTTTTAACATATTCAAGCTTTTAGCTAAATTATGTGATTTGATCCATTGAGATAAAGCACAAAAGAAAATGACCCATTGGTATGTAAATGGGTAAAAATTACCACCTCTACTCGCATGGAATAAAGAAATACTCTCTTACCAAAACCACAAGTATATGGAGTAAATGATTGTTTATATGGTGGTTAACAGGCCATTGACGCAAGGCATCTGATAAGATGGTTGAACAAATGGTTAGCTCTAATCTCAGCAAGTATGGTCTCGGAAAATGTGCAAGCATCATCACTACGGCTACCACCACAACCACCACCACCACCGCCGCCGCCGCCGCTGAAGTGAGAGATGTGCAAAACGACAATAAACCTCACAGGTCCTTTGACGAAGATCAACCCAAGAGTCCTACTAGTGGTAATGTCAACCGTAATCTCGTTTATGCACGTAGAAAATCCGAAACAGAACTGAGTAACTCAGACAAGAACCGAACAACGTCATCAACATATCAACAGCACGCAACAGGTGACAAAAAGAAGCCTGATGAATCTTTTGCACTTAACTCTATAGCAGCTGCTGCTACTACAATTAGAAGTTTTGAAAATGAGCAAGCTTTGTCTGCAATGGAGCATTGGAGTGCAAGATTTGCTCAGTTGCACAACTACTTGCGCCAATGTGACGCCTCAAATCAGGAGGTTTATCTTCAGAGTGAGTTTCGTTTTGTTAGGTAGTGTGATTTCTATGCATTTACTTGCTCGTCTAATTCATATCTTTCATAATGCTAGAGCTCCGATCGTTTTCTCCTGATGAGTGTAATAGACATGCAGTTGAACTCGAGAGGCGTGCCATTCAACTAACCATGCAAGAAGGTAAAATACGTCTTACATTTCCATAACATCTGAATCATTAAGCTTAACATGATTTGCATTATTTGAGTTGCAGGGACAGAAATACAGAGGGTGAAGGAGTTAAATGTGCTTCTTCAATTCGGGCACTGACTCCTGTAGGAGAATTGAGATTCTATTCTGGTGAATGTTTAATTAAAAGATGCTGCTCATGTGATTATCGGCTCTCGGTGCTCGGCCTGTATGGTTAGGGACATGTGTAACTAACTATTTATTGAACCATCCAACTACAACTGTATTGATGAATATTTGTTGCAACTTTCTGACCCTGATCACTAGTCTAAATTATCTTTATTCAACTTCATGGCGTCAACCGTGGAAGAACCAGAAATTTTTTCCATGGGTGTCGGTAATTTTCGGTGTATGGATGCCCATCACTTGATTTTAGATTTTTCAGTCCGGTTTGGGTCTCACATAAATGCTTCATAATAAAATCCTACAATTGCTCTCTATTGAGTTTATTGTTTTTAAAAAACAATCTATTACATTTTAAGCAAATATTTTTTATACAAGTACAACATTGCTAAAATATTTGTAACAGATCCGTTTATGCAAATCAAGCTTAATGTATTTCATTGAAGGAAAACGTCTCTAAACACTTCTTGCTAAGATTATGAATCAAACTATAAAACTTACTTGTGCTAACATTTTGAACATGTCAAGATGGAGAACATTGATGGTTATGACTTAATAAGAATGAACTTCAAAATTTTTTAAATTAGATATTTAGATTCATGTGTTAGATAACAATAATAAACGATTTAAACGTAGATAAAAAGGAGACCCTTTTTCATTAAGATTGTTCACAAATAATTAAATATTTATAGTATTCTTAACTTAAAAACAATATTAATACTTCAAAACAAAAGGTCGGTGGCCTCTTAAAGATTTAGTATTTACAGAATTACATCAAAGGTTACAAGTGCTAAAAGAACTTGGTGGGTGTTTGGGATTCCTTTTGAAAAGGACTTTTGGAGTCAAGGACTTTTGAGAAGGAAAGGAATCCTAAATACCATCTGTGAAATACTTTTGAAGTCAAAATGAATCCCAAACACCATAAAAGAAGGACTTTTGGAGCTAATTATGACTTCAAAAAGGAGAAAAGAAGAAGTCAGGATTTCTTACTTATTGCTTTTGAGGAGGAGAAGTTGAAAAGGAATCCCAAACACCCAGAATTGAATGTAGAATTCTTGTTACGACTTGCCATCTCTTCTTTAGTTGATATTTAGCGTTTAAACCCTAAAATTTTTGTCGTTATTTTTCTTTTTTTGCCCAACAAGTCATGACACATAACACACTAACATTTTTTTTATAACTTTTAAATATGATGTATTATAAAAAGAGTACTAAATGTAACGTTCCAATATACATATTTTTATGTACGTTTCGATGTAAATTTCATCCAAAACCGAGTTTTCGTGATAATGTGCAAGTAATTAAAACATAAACATACAAGCCATCAAAGCTGTTTCAAAGGTTTCGTTTTTCTCTGACAACTTTTAAAAGATGATTTTTCATAAAATTCACGATTTGTCTTTTTTCTACGTGCTTATTTTTATCAGATCTTCAACATAAAACAAAAGTGATATTGGATTTAAATAACCCCAACTTTCACCAATTGGCCGATAACACTCCCAACTTTCGATTTGTACACCAACACTCCCAACTTTTAACTTATTAGACGATAACACTCCCTAACTAATTGAACCCTAACCTAGTTAGTTTTTGCTGATGTGGCGTTTTTTGCTGACGTGGCAGTTGAAGTGGGATTTTTTATGACGTGGCAGCCGATGTGGCAACTGATGTAGCAGCTGACATGACATTTTTGATGATGTGGCAGCAACTAACTGTGTTAGGGTTCTGTTAGTTAGAGAGTGTTATCAACCAATAATAAGTTGGAAATTTGGGAGTGCTGGTGTACAAATTGAAAGTTGGGATTGTTATCGGCCAATCGATGAAAGTTGGGGTTATTTAAATCTAATATCCCTAAAAACAAAAAAAAGTCCCAGAGTGAAAAGTAATGTACAATTTGTCAAAACCGAGTCTTACAAATTTTAACATCCGACGTAACTATTTATGTGAATTGTAATTTTTGGGAGCTAGGTTTGAGAGAGTTAAAAGTTATGTGTTCAAAATATAAAAAGAAATCTCTAATTTTAGGGTTTCTGTATTTTTTATATTCATTTTTAAAACAAACAAGAGGGTTTAGGGTTTACGATTGTTCATCCCTTCCGGTTCCTCCAACCCTCTTCAAGGTAATTGTCATTCATATTTAGCAGTTAAATCGGGGAATTTTAACCTGTATAAAGCGAATTCATGTTTATCTTCAGTTCGATTGATTATTTTCATCATATTATGTAGATTAAGTTGAAGAATTTTGCATAGTTTTGATACGTATGGAGATTAATTTGAAGAATATAGCATTTGATCTTGATTTTCATCCATCAAATCAGCTTGTTGCTGCTGGTTTAATCACCGGCAACCTTTTTGTGTAAGTTTTCTATTGATACGTTACTAATTTTCATATATTTCATGATTGTTGTCTAACTAAAAGCGTTGTATACATTATAGATATCGTTATGCTGAAGATTCGGAACCGCAGAGGTTAGTGTATGATTTATGACATGTATGTCTATGTGAGAAAAGTGTTTGATTTTGTTAAAAATGGTTAACTGTGCCGGTAAAGATCTCGATCACGTCAGTTTTGTTAGTTGAAAAGAGTATTTTTAAAAGGAGTGAAGATTGTATATCTGCACACATCGTCGTACATCCAGACCACGTAACTCAACCGTAAATTAATAAGTGTCTTTTATGCCGTGAACTTTGAATCATAGTTGTTAAAAGCCATCGCCTCTTGTGCCTAGGCCCATTTTCCTGGCGAGGCGAGGCGAGGCAATTGCACTATAATTCTCTGCAGGTGATGGTTTAGGTGCACATCCTGGCTAGATTCCTAGATTTCAAAGAGTACCCAGCCAAATGTCTAAATTCCCGCAAGATTTCTACTTTTATATAAGGAGAACTACTTTTCTAAACTAAATAGATGATATTAAATGTTGTATAATAGCTTTTGTTTATTGTATTTGAAGAATAGTATTATTTTTTTAAAATAATGTATTTTTAAGTTTTTTTCATTGTGCGCTTTTCTTTTCTCAGGCCCTCGCTTTTTTTGCACTTGCGCCTGGGCCACAGGCGAGGCCTACGCGCCTTGAGTGCGCCTAGTGCCTTTAATAACCTTGCTTTGAATCAATTTTCGTTAAGTTTAGAACATGAAACTAAATTCCATACAGAATTACAGACAAAAGCCTTGAAAATAATGTTATTATATTTATCTTCTTATGATGTTAAGTCTGGGTTATTTTAGGGTCTTGAAGGTTCGTGCTCACAGTGAATCTTGTAGAGCTGTTAGATTCATCAATGAAGGACGTGGTAATGAACATCATTGTTTATATACTATGCAAAACTGATTGAATACTGACTTCTTTCATTCCAATGAAGAGCTTAATGTTGTTTATTGTTTGTTTATTCTTATTATTATCAGTGATCCTCACGGGTTCTCCAGATTGTTCCATTCTGGCCACTGATATTGAAACAGGATCTCCAGTTGCGCGTCTTGAAAACTCCCATGAGTAGGTGTCCTTGTTTTCTACAATAGATTTGAGGATGTTTTGGTTATTATTAAGCTTTGATCTTTAGCGTACAATGATCATGTGTGTTGCAGGAAAGCTGTCAATCGCCTGGTTAATCTCACAGAAACAACGATTGCTTCTGGAGGTGATGAAGGGTGCATAAAGGTTTCTTACTTGTTATCTTTGTCTCAGTCAAATCTCTGTTCATGACTTTGCTCATATCAGTCTTATTCGACTTCTATATCTTGTATAGATCTATTCTTTTATCGATTCATTTAGAGGTCTAGATTTGAAATAATCTACCAGATGTTGATGTTTGGCCGTAAATCCATACTGGAGATTGACATAGCTGCTACATTTCTCTTTGTAGGTATGGGATACCAGACAACAGACCTGCTGCAATTCATTTCAAATTCATGAAGATTACATTACTGATATGACCTTTGAACCCGATTCCATGAAACTTTTAGGAACAAGGTACATTTCTCTCTTTATTCTTTGTTTTTGGTTAAGCTTCTATTGGTAGACATACTAAATTATGAAATTGTTTTTTATCTTATCAAGTGGAGACGGCACTCTATCTGTTAGTAATCTGCGAAGTAACAAGGTATGTGTTTAACATGATTTATGATACAATAACTTTTCTTTTCTACACTTGTATGTTCATACATTTAATCTTTACTTATTTTCACAGGTTCAAACACAATCAGAATTTTCTGAAGATGAGCCGTTGTCAATAGTGATAATGAAGGTATGTATATGTTGTAAAATTTGCAATACTCACACCAACAGTTAGAAATAAATTTAATTCCAGATAAGCATTACTGTAAATAAGTTCATCAAAGATATATTTACAACTTGCCTCTCTTTAGAAAAGGGCAAATGATCTCTAAATCTTGGAAATGTTTCTCCATGTGGTCTATATCTTGGAATAGGGTGTTAATAGAAGAATATAGAGCGAGGTTAATTGTTATCTGTTAAGTGCATGTTTGACATCATATTGCTTTCTGAATTTGACATTAATTTGTGTTCTTTGATTTAAATACTCAGAATGGGCGAAAAGTTATATGTGGGACTGAAAGTGGAACTATGTTATTATACTCTTGGGGATTTTTCAAGGATTGCAGGTAATGCTTAATGCTAATGGATATTTTTCTGGAAATTTGAGGTTTCTCGTCAGTGCAACATATAATTGGTTTTGTGGCAAATGTTGCTTAATCTATTTATATTTTCAGTGATCGCTTTACGGCTCTCACTCCAAATCCTGTGAACGCCCTGCTAAAGGTCAGTTATTTTGGGTTAAAAGTTGAGACCAGCCTATCAAAATTGATAAGTTGCACACGTTATCTTCATTCGGGTTTTAGTTACATAATAATGATTTGCTGTTTGCCATATGCTTTAGCTTGACGAAGAGAGGGTTATTGCTGGAACTGAAAATGGTCTCATCAGGTGAGAAGGATTTTGTAATTATCTTGTTTAATTCAGGTTTTTCATGAGTTTTAAACCTTTTTTTTTGCAATGTGTTTAGTTTGGTAGGTATATTACCCAACAGAGTAATTCAGCCAATTGCAGAGCACTCGGAGTATCCTGTTGAGCGTCTCGGTATGCCTCGTTTGTAGTATGGATATACATATACAATATATTTGTCTCTATATATGTATATCTGTGTGTGCTAAGAATAGCACTCACACATATACATATATAGAGGTAAGGTGTGCCTACATCTCACCCTCCCCAGACCCTACCAATAGCTTTGCTATTTGTGGGATTTACTGGGTACGATTGATTGATTGATTGTGTGTGCTAAGAATAGTCAATGTCAATCGGTTTTACTAAAGAAAAGGTCAGTTTGGGTGGTGTTATTGCCAATGGGTTAAAATAAGCACAGCTAAAACAGAAACGTGTCAAACCAGTTGAGCGTTCTTCAATCGTGATAAATTTGGATTACACCTAAACTTCAATGTTAAGGTAGCTTGCTACAATCTTGTCCCTAAACTGTGTTTTGTTCTTGTTTCAGCTTTTTCCCATGATAGAAAGTTTCTCGGAAGCATATCCCATGATTCGATACTGAAGGTGTGTTCTTTGTGTGTGTACGTTTGTTTATGATTGGAAAAGTTACTAACCATCAACATATTCGTTTGTAGATGTGGGATATCGATAGTCTACTTCAAGGTTCTGGAAAGAAAGTAGAGGGTAAATCGGGTTCTGACAGTGATGATGATGATAACATGGATATGGATACCGATAATGCTCCTCCAAAATCGTCAAAAGGTAGTGTGTTTTCTTTTCTAATGTAAGCAGAGTTGTTATTTTTGTTTCACAATGAAATCGAAACTAAAAATTTTGCCCGCTCTTGTTTTTGTAGAAAAATATGAACAGAGGCGTTCATAGATCATACACCATAATTTCCATAAAGATCTGTTTATGTGTTCCTTTCTTGCGATGTGTGTATCCAACTTTGCTTAATTTTGTTTCTTTTTCTAGGAACAAAGAGGAAAAACAACGGACGTGCACAAGGCCTCGATACCACAAGTGATTTCTTTGCAGATTTATAGTTTTATGTTTGTGGATACTCATGTGAGTGTGAAAAAAGTACGCCCATTGTGTTGTTAGAAGGGCAACACAGTTGTTTATGTTTCTTACAGGCAAAACACCCAACCCCCTATTGTGATTCGGATTGTGGTTTTTTATGATCAAATTGTCTGTGTGGATGTAGTAGGCATTTATGTTTGTTACATTTTGTTCGGTAGGTACTCAAACCACTTTCGACTACACGGGTTGTTTCGCATGTGTTGCGCATAAAAGCATAAACATGGATTTGACTCTAAACACAATGTTGGCCTAGAATTGTGTATCACAAAAAAAAAAAATAAATAAATAAAAAATAAATAAATAAAAAAACCCGCGTATTTTGTAGAAACTCCCACAACCCTTTTCTATACTATAAAGAGCGAAAAGTACACTAAGACTTGCTTATTAGCGCCGACCCATGAGAGAAGCAAAGTGGGTGACCGCCCAAGGCCCACTTTTTTGGGACCCAAAATATTACAATTGTGTGTATGTTTTACATATAGTTTTTTTTAACAAAAGGCGATATTTGAAATGTTATTTAGTTTAGACTCGATAAACATATAATCTCATTAACTATTTCATTTAGTTTAAGCTTTATTAAATAACTAAACTTAATTTTCAAATAAACCCTACTAAAATATATTAACACTGGTCACTGGTGAAAAAAAAAGGGACAACCCGTGAACTCAGTTTGACAGTCTTGAAACCTACGACGACCAAGAAACCAATTTTAAATGGCGATTAAAGAGGGTGAAGTCAGTCTTAAACATGACAAATGGTGATTAAGGAGGGTGAACCATGAACCCGGTCTTACGATTCTTTCACCTATTTGTATTAGATCATTTTGCGACAATACTTTTGTTATGTTTACTTCTTTCACCATTATCGTTGTATTATTGATTTTTTTATATTAAATTTATATTTTAGGTGGCTGTTAGGGACGGCCTTGTTGCATATATCTACAATCTTAAACTCAAACAGTCTTTTATCTTTAAACTCTTTTAACTTTAAATGTCTCTTCAATTAATCCGATCCACTTACTTCATGATATGGCTTTGGAGCTACAAGCCTACGTATGTTTTTATTTGACTCTTATGTCTGGAGACTATTGATACAGAGGTGAGATTATCGTTGTTTCTTTTTTCTTCTGCCAGAAAACAAGAATGTAGAAGAGAATATATGGGAGATGAAGTACAAAGTACAAACTAAACTAAACCTTAGAACCCCTTGGGCATTTAATTGGACTACATACATTAACAAAATCATCAAAGTATTTAACATACAAATTTATAAATAATAAAAAAAAAATACCTTAGAAAAACCATACAGACACTTGTAAAACTGATTTTCTTTTTCTACTCAACCAATAACATATTTTGGCTTCAACTAATTACTAAATATACAATAAAAGATACATTCATTCAAATAATCAACAAGGTAGAGGCAATAAAACATGGTAAATCATTTCATTTCCTATACATTTCCAACACCATCTATCTATCCAAATCCAATGTTAATCAAAGGTTGAATATGTCACATAATTACCAAAAACAAAAACAAAAACTACTTCTCATCCAAAGAATTTCTTATAAACTCTAAACAATCAGCGATCGCTTCCGCGTAAAATGAGTTTGATCTTCCAAACGATCTTATGTCGACTTTCGCTTTCCTTGTCGGGCTACTCCAATCCCTTACCTTATTACTTCTTCTCCTTCTTGATTCACTTTTGGAATATGAACCACAACATGACTTCCATGATCTTGCAACAATCCGAAAGAAATTCAACAACTTTGCGCGCAATCTTTGAACGTAAAATCTTTTCGAGTTGACCCGAAAACCTCTCGTGCGGATGGTGGTGTAACTCATATGCTTCATTTCAATTTTCTTTGAGGTTGATGGTACTAATAAGGTGTTGACTGTTGTAGTTTATATAGAGATTGAACACAGGGGTGAAAGTTGTCATTTTTTTAAAGTAAGAGGTGACACTTGTAGTTTTAAGTATGAAAATAATTTTCAATGGCCATTGTTCTTGAGAGGTGGGATTGAATATAAAAAATGTTAATATTTCTTTATTATCAACTTTGGGACGGTGAGTTTTGTTTCGTCTCTCTTGTATATATACATACATATATACACACAACACACACATCTATGTAGATCTATATATAGCACATGTATTTTTGAAAGGAAAAATAAAATGAAAACCCATTTAAGTTAACGTATTAAACTCGTTTCGTCTCTCTTGTATATATACATACATATATACACACAACACACACATCTATGTAGATCTATATATAGCACATGTATTTTTAAAAGGAAAAATAAAATGAAAACCCATTTAAGTTAACGTATTAAACTCTAGTGTAATAATCAAATAAAAAAAATTTCTTTTGTATTTTCTTACATGAAACGTCCCGCTTGCGGTATGCTTATATAATGTATATATGTGTGGGCGCTCTCGGGGGGGGGGGGGGGGGGGGGAGGGGCGAAAGTGAAAGTGCACTAATTTTAACGTTAATTTACTAATTTCGTGAAAATAACGTTAAAAAGCGAGGGACGGTTAATCATGCATCATGTGGTGGCATTGATAGCCGAAAGACAAGGTGGTACATGCGCTAATCAGCTTTTGTCCCAATTGCTGAGTGTTATGTGCCTTATGTCCAAGGCTTGATGCAAAACTACTATCGAGCCGGGGTCTCACTGGAAGCAGCCTCTCTATTCCTACGGGGTAAAAGTAAGGTTGTCTACATCTTACCCTCTCAGACCCTACCTTAGCTTTACTATTGGTAGAATTTACTGAGTATGATGATGATGAGATAAATAAAAACACAATTTGTTTGTTTGATAGGGTTTAACGAGTTTCATTAACTCAAAAGGGTTTCCATTATATCCATCACCTATATATAATATATTTTATATATCTCTGTATAAAAAAGGATTATACATAGAGGAAGGTTCAAATGAAAACCACTAGTTATTGTGAAAACTCGAAAACTAATTAAAAAAACAAAAAAAAATACCATTTTTTTTGTATACCAATTTTCGCCATTTTTTACATTTAAAAAAACAAATTCAAAAAAAAAAATAAATTTTTTTGTAGTGCACATGTGTATGTGTAATACTACTACACATGTGTACTACAAATTTTTTTTTTTTTTAAAAGTTTTTTTTTATATAAAAAAACCTGCGATTTTTATAAAAAAAATTGAATTTTTTTTTGTGTGTGTTTTTTAGCCTTTTTTTAGTTAGTTTTCGAGTTTTCACAATAAAAGTGGTTTTCATTTGAACCATCCCCAACCACTATCAATCAACAACTTTTCTTATATGTTATTGATCTTTGTGGGAAAAAAATATTAAAAATAGTTGATTAATAGATTTATGAATTATATAAATAAGTTGTAGATCATTTATTTTTGTTCGAATACATATATATGAAAACATTTTAATAATAAATAAATGAATCTTTTTTCTGGTGATATTAGATTTGCTTTATTATAAAAACACAAATTGTGATTCTATCAACATTTAAAAAATCACGGTCATCTTTTCCATGAATCTGAATCGTACTTTTGTCGATCTGAATCGTACTTTTGTCGTATAAATAGATTATCTGTAGATTTTACACTTAAAAAAAAACTTTGATAGGTTTTCATCGGCTCACGACTTTATTTTTTACAACCAGATGAAAACTTGTTTTAGGAGGATATTTATTCAAATATTACAATCGCTTCCTTGTTATGAAAAATTTAACAGGGCAAATGAGCCGAGTCATTCACGAGCTACTTGAAATTGGCTAGTTAAAAGCTCGAACTAAACTGAGATTAAAGGCTCGAACATGGAGCTCAATTATTAAACAGGTTTGAGTCTAAACTTTTATTATCGAGCTTGACTATAATCGTGAGCTAAACGAGCATGTTATATATAGTTGGTATTTGAATTATCAAATATATATGAAGTAAACCGCCAAAATCGTCCCTGAGGTTTGGGTATGTTTGTCATTTTCATCCAAAACAATTTTTTTGTACCATATAGTCCTTCACTTTTGGGATTTTTTATCATTTTCATCTAAACGTCTGACTTTTTTTTTTCTTTCTTTTTTTTTTGGCCAAAATCGTCCTTTAGATTTGGGATTTTTTGCCATTTCCATCCAAATGTTTGATAGAAAAAATAAAACAAATTAGATGTTTAGAATCAGAACTCAAAATAAGCCAATATCAAGTTTATACATATTTAGACTTGACTTGTCTCGTCTCGTCTCGTTTAGACGTTTACACCCCTGTAAAAAAATAGAATAGTTTATGTTTAAGCAAAAAAATAAAAATCAGAAACTGGCAAGAGAGTATACTCTATTTAAGAGATCGTTATCCATGACTCGTATGATTTATGTAAAATGTTATATACACAATAACAGTAAATAATTTAGAACTAGACATAACTAAAAAGTAACCATGAAAATTAAGTTAATTAAAAATGTATTAAGGATATCTTCAACTTTATTTAAAGGAGATTTATTCCCACCTTTATTTGCTTGGGGAAAAGGGATGTGAATATGAAACATCCTCTGAGCAAACTTATGTTTGAATTATATATTAAATTAATTAAAAGTATCTCTTCAAGATATCAGTACGTGTACCATTTCTAATCACTCGACAAACATTATATTAAGAAAATAGGTAAACAACAATCTGTTCCCTTTTTTCGTGTAGATACACACACGTGTGCGTATATATACACCCACCCTCTGTATATATTTATATTTTCATAGATTAAATAGACAATACTTTTTACCTAAAAATTGTGAGATGTAAAGTGTTAATATATAACTACACATGTGTTGTTACTTATCAGCAGGGGCGTACCTACCCTTTGGCCAGGGTGGGCGGCCGCACCCCTTGAGAAAAAAATTTAGTGTATATTTTAGGCGAAAAACCCGACCGCACCCCTTGAATATATGATTGAATACCTCATCCGTACCCCCAACAAATAATTTCTGGGTCTGCCACTGCTGATAAGCACTTTGTTGTTTCAACACTTTCTCCTCACTCTTTTTAGAATAAAAGTATTGTGTAACACTACCTTCTATATTTTTATAACTATACAAAATATATATTCATAACAATTCGGTTCACAGAGCTTGTTTTGTCGCAATGAAATGACACAAACAATCAATGCAAAATAAGTTAAGCAAGTAACCCATTCGCAACGAAGTTGAATCATTAATAGAGGTGACGAAGAAGGTAATAGCATTGTAAATCGGCAAGCGAATCAGTAAAAGTGTTATAGGAAATGTGGTTGATACGGGTATGGATGTATGATAATGCTAGGAATTAACAGTTCAAGTAATAAAATTGATGTATAGTTAATGATCTCATCATATTAAGTTTTAAATTTTGGAATTATGTCATATATGTGATGTAAATTGATGTGTAATGTAATGTCGTTTTCAGTTCTGTCAATCAACCTACTATTCATGTATTTTACTATCAGTATTCCATTAAAATTTTACTTGTACATGTGCGGATGCATAGTTGATTAAAGTTTACATTGTACATGTAACATGTGTAATACAAGATAATATATGAATAATGTGATTCCTTCGTTAAAGATGTTTAAGTACGTTGTTTCTCTCTATCTAACCGCTCTTCTTTCTTCTTTCATGTCACATACGTCTTGTCAAAATTTTCCTAACAAGATTTTATCACGTAACATGCACATGTTCATTAGTGGGGCTACTATATTCTTTTGTGAAGTTTTCCTTAAGCTCTTTGATTGTGCATCCTACGCTTTAAGCGCTGATCTCCTTGTTATTTTTGTATGGCTTTAAGCGTATGGTATTGAGAGGATACATTGTGAATGTATAACATTTGTAAGAGTAACATTTCCATTATATGTTTTTATTTTATTATTATCAAGCTAGTGCATTTATAACAATGATCCATGCATACACTAAAGGGCCATAGTTTATCTCAAAAACCAAATTTCATGGTTCGAGCTCACATCCCCACTTACACTTAAGGATTTTAAATCTATGGGTTGAGAATACTTGTAATGGAAGTCACCAAAACAACTCTATAGCTATGAAAGAAATTTCTCAAACCAACGTGGGACTCTCTGTTGACTTTCTATTGGTACCCTCTAAAAATGTAGACACATGAAATCACTCACAGTCTCTCTTTCACCTTTAAAAATGCATTGTAAAGTTTCGTATTTTCATACTTTCTATTTTTAGAAAGTCTGTATTCGTATTTCATTTCAATCCTTATAACTTCGAGATCTTGATCATAATGAAAATCGCATTTTTATCATACATGTTTATTCATACATGCACAATACATAATCAATTACGAAATACGCATTTATATTTGGAAACTGGGTCATACACCGAGGATATATTTTCTTGGAATTATATTCAAATATATTCATACATTACACATGCTTGTATACACCTTAAGATGCCTAAAACATGCCCAACTATGTAATTATAGCATAAAATGACACACAACCCAACTGTAGGGACTAACATTGACACTTTTGAGGTCTTACAGAGCGTAACACCAAACCCTTACGGTCCGTAAGCATGTCTGACGGGTAGAATGTTGGACAACTTGCGAATTAAGTCCGGTTTTCCACTTTTCAACCACCTAACACCTAACTAACTTCATTCAAACCCCAAACCCTAATACCCACTTATATATACCCTTCCTCCACACCTCCTAAACACTTTCCGCATTCTCTGATCACTCTCTAATTCTCTCAAATCTCCAAATCTCCAAATCTCCAAGTGTTGGCAGATTGTATCAAGGTTCAAAACAGTGAGTCTTGAACACTTTTTCTCATCTTTTCTTCTTGTTTTCTTCTTTTTTCTTACTTGGATAACCTTTAGGAGTGTTTTCACAAGTTTACCATGGTAAACTAAGTTGGAACATCAGCATTTTGAGGCCCAAAGTTGGATTTAAAATTCTGTTTTTGTTAAACTTTTCTAAACATTGTTCATCCTACTTCATTTCTTGAACATCTTCAAGTTGCCAAAAATCCCATTGTTGGGATAGGTTGGATTGATGATTATTACAAAAATGATAGGTGGTTAGCTCACTTTCTAAGTTACCAAAACAACTTCCAAGTAACAAAGTGAACAAGACTACACAAAGTCTCCAAACACTATCCATGTTTGGAATGCACTCGTCTAGTCAAGTCACTTGGTTGTTTATGTGAATTATATGATTTAGATACTTATATTTACCTTCTTGTACTTATGTTCCATGACCACCCGAATCATCTATGTGATGATTAGTGCATTAGTGAACAAAAGGGTTAATGGATTCATCCAACCTATGCATGACCATACTTGACAATCTATGACTTAGACTTAGACTATAACTAACTATATACACACAAACACATATGTAATAATCAATCCGAAACCAAACTATGATAGCAACCAATCCATGGTTGACTATCATGTGTTAAGGTGAAATCCTATCTAAGTGTAGAAATTTCTTACTTTGGACTTCCAATGAGTGTAAAACTCATGAAGAACATCAATCATTATGGTGTCCAAATAAGTGTTCTATCAAGATTGATTTTTGTGTAATTTCATATTGTTAAAATTCCGAATCCCTTCCATCATCGAATCCATAAACTCACATACCTTTGTTTATCCTTTTAGGATAACCTCAGTGTTCCATCCTTCAAATTAATCAAGACTCACTTTGCGGAAAGCATTTGCAAACTGTGAGTATACTTGACCATCTTTTGTTTTAACCACTTTTGGGTGTAACATGTATAACCTATTAAATTCACAAAACACATAAAATCAATCTTATGCAAACACTCAATCCATTAAAAACATGCTACTTGTTATACTTGATGTTTATACATGCTAGAATACATTCATCCGACCTATTTGTCATTAGCTTCGCGAGCCTACCTTAACATGTATAGCGCTATAGGAGTAGCACACCGCCCGTTTTCGGGTCATTGTTAAGTAATCCTTCTTTACGGTCTTATTCATTGCGATGATAAGATTATGCTAGTGGACACTTTGGTTTGACATATAGTTTTTGCATGCTAGTATGATATATAACTTAGTATACAAATTCCCATGTTAGATTTAAGACTTTATACGTATGCTATGTAAATCAAACTTGAATGCTCACCGACTTTTTTGTGTTGACATATACTTTAATGCATGTTGCAGGAAATTGATGATGATACTCAGAAAATCTACTTAGGGTGGACTAGAAATGCACCCAAACTTTACTTTATGTATTTCCTTTATGCTAGTCATGTAAAATTGCAAATTGTTGTACTTTCCTTTCAAGACGATTGTATCTTTGAAGCTAGCAATGAAAGAAAATTTTGATTATTCAATTATTTTCACATTTTAGTACGTTATAATGTTTTGAACAATCTCGTTCGTTTCACTCCGATGTTTCCGCCATCGGTTGGGGTGTGACATGCAAAGACATGAAATCACCGACTTTCTCTCTTGTTCTAAATGAATCCCTTCCCCGTCCTATCTTTGAGAAAACTATGTCAGTGATTGTACGGTTGATCCATATTTGAGCTACGACATCGTCAATAGGCTTAGTGCCTTGCTTTGGTTTCGTACTTTGTGTGACCTTTGTGTAGAGTTTTTATTATTTTTTGTGTAAATTCTGAAAAGAGGTGGACATAAACATTCTAGTCGATCCACATATTGACTATGGGGCTTCTATACACTTTTGTCTATCTCTTTGTTATTTCCTGTGATTTTAAGGTTGTGCAGTCGATCTCTTTGTTATTTCCTCATTGAAGGACCAAGCAAACATATCTCATCTATGGAGTACTGGACTATTCTTAGATACTGACTAATGACTGATGCGTGTGAAGTGTTATATATATTAGGTGTGTATTTTAAGCCCCTTTAACACTTATTTTTAGCCAAGTTTTAAATTTATAAAACACGATATTTTACTAACACTAAACACACATATGGGCAAGTGCACCCATCGTGAGTGTAGTATAGCGTTGGTAAGATACCGAGGTCGTCCAAGGACACAAGAGCTTTTAATACCGGTTTATCCTCAACGTCTAATCAAAATAAAAAGTTTAGAAAAAGGTTTTAAACTAAGAAAAATAAAAACTAACTAAAATGCTGAAAATAAAAATAAAAAATAAAAACAGATAGACAAGATGAATCACTTGGTTCCGACTCGTATCTAGTGTAACCTTTGATTATTTCCGCACTTTTGCACATAATTAAGAGATTATCTTAGTTATTGTAGTAGGCCCCTCTTTTGAAGGTGACGTTACCCTCACCCCAGTAGTTTGAGTCAGCAAGGATACAATCCTAAAAGGGTGGATTATTGGAAGATAATTAATTAAGTTATTAATGCAATATTACGGTAGGCCCCTCTTTTGGAGGTGACGTTACCCTCGACTAAGTAGTCTGAGTCAGCAGGGATACAACCCTAAATAGCCGGGTTATAGTATTAATAGTAGTTAACTTATGAGGGGATCAAAGAGTTTGGACCCCCGGCATCCAATACCGTTAAGTGTTGAAGGAGGTCCTACTAAATTTGACCCAGGTCCATTGCAGGACCTCTAAACGCTGAACAATGGCAAGACCTTTACCAAACCGTTCCCTTAACCCCCGACCAGGTAGCCAACATACCTCCATATAGACCGTGGAGATATGAATGGTGAAAATCTTTTATTTTATATAGACAATAAAATAATGCCAAGACACCACGGACAAACGATAAGGAAAGATCACCTTCAACATAAGCAACTAGTTATTAAAGTCATTAATACGAAACCAAATAAAAAGTGCAAAAGATTAGAAATAAAAAGTATTACACTAGACACTTTGTCTTCACCAAGTGATGTAAGAGACTTAGGCAAACATGGCCTTGATTGTCAAGAACTCTAACGATCAATCTTGGATCCCGAGACGACTCACACACTCTACGATGGACAATGGATGATGGTGGTGGATGATGGTGTTATGGTGGTGGTGGGTGGTGGGTGAAGTGTGAGAGAGGTGGTGTGCCAAGGGATGGTTTGAGCTTGAGCCAAGCACTTCTATTTATAGGCTGAACAGAAGCTCGGGCACGGCCCCGTGTCCAGTGGGCACGGCCCCGTGTCCACATCCTTCTCTTTCTTCATTTAATGCAGCTTTGTCTTATTAGTTGACCACGCCCCCGTGTCCGCTGAGCACGACCCCGTGGTGCAGAAGAATCTTTGTACTATGTAGATTTGCTGGATTGTGCGAATCTTATAGTTGACCACGGCCCCGTGTCCGCTGAGCACGGCCCCGTGGTGGGCAATAGAAGCTTCTACCACTTTGTTTTTTCTGCTGACACTTGGGTACGCCCCCGTGCTGGCTGAGCACGGGGCGTGTTCAGTCTTCTGATCTCTTGTTTTGCTTGGGAAGATGTTGTTGTGGGGTCGGGCATGTCACGTTTTGTTCCTTTTCTTGTATTTATGTTAGATTTTGATGTCTTTTTGCTTCTTTTGTTAATTTGAGCTCATTTAATCCTGAAAATACAAAAGGAAGACAAAAGCACACTTTTTCCAACATTAGTACTAAAAAAGGGTTAGTTTTATGCCTCATTTGATGAAATTTATATGTTACATTTTGAACACATCAAATACCCCCACACTTGAATCTTTGCTTGTCCTCAAGCAAAACTCTTTAATATGTGGCTATTTACACTCCCAAATGGAATGGGTAGAAAAGAAGGTTTTGGGCTTGTCGTAGAGTGTCGGGATTTCCAAGATTCTTAATTTAATTTAATTTTTATTTATTTACAATCCTATTCGTCATGATTTATTTAAAACTTTTCATAAGATAAATTACTTATTAGGGCATAACATGCCTTTGTAAAATTCTATTTATATACAAGTTCACATACCTCACGGGGATCACTCAACACTCGGCCGAAAATGTATTTTTGTGGATCACTCGAGAGCGGCATGGAACTTACTCCTGCCATAGGCTTGCCAAGCAATCAATCCTCCTCCTTTTTAACTTATATACCTTTGTAAATATCAAGAGGACTTTGTGGGTTAAGGGTTAGGCTAGGTGGTTGGGTTGGTGGTTAGTAGAAAAAAAATGCGAAAAGCGTAACAAGTTTCGGTTTTCGTAAGACTTTTTCTATTTTTGTAACTTTTCTTTTGATGAAGCTATTTATTCAAACAAAGTTATTTTTGATGAACTTGTTTGTTTATTTTCTTTTGCTTCATCATCAAAAAAAAATTATATATATATATATATATATATTTGTTTTTTTTTTTGAAAAGTCATATGAAGAACCGAACTCGTTACTAAAACAAAGGGGTAAAAATGAAAAAGGTTTTGGTGGGTAAAAAGGGTGTTTGGTTTGGGTTATGAAATGAAAAGGTTTAGGCTCAAAGGGGCTAACTAGGGGGATTTTGGGTAGGTGGTAAAAAAAAAAATAATGGTATAGAAATAAAAAGGGTTAGTCCTAATGCCTCCATCATTTACTTACTCGGGTTTAAGTTGGTAAGGACCGGGAATGTATCGTCATGGCAAGTTCTAGAGTCGTAAGAACCAAGCGGCTATTCACACAAGAAACGAAAAATGATCAATTAGTTCTAATGATATGTAATTGTATGCTCAATAAAGGCTCAAAACTCACTTTTGTGCGAATGGGTTTTTATGTGATCAAGTAAATATAATTAAATTTTAACTAAGCTTGTCATGCCTTTTCATAATTTTCTTATGTTGGTTCTTTTTATCACGACGCTATCGGTTGTAAATTTGTAAAAATATAACCTTTTTAAGAACTTGAATTTCCCGAGTTAAACCTAGACAAGTAAAAAAAAAATGAAAATTTTTGAAAAAATTTGGGGTGATTAGCGGTTCCAATAGAGTTTTGTGTAAGGCTTGTATTTAGGACTTGCAAGATTCAAGGTTTTAGCATCCCCCCCACACTTAAATTACACATTGTCCTCAATGTGTCCCAAAAATAAGTTTTTAGGTTGATTGAATGTGTAAAGAGGTGTAAAACGCAAAAAAAATTCTGTTACTGGGCGCTGAACACGGCCCCGTGTGATCCGGGCACGGCCCCGTGTTCAAGTGCCAGTAACAAAATTAAAACAAGATAAACAGAAGTCTGGACACGGGGGCGTGTTGGGTGAACACGGCCCGTGTCCAGTTACCTGAACTGGGTCTTTTTCTGTAGACAGTGCAGCACGGGGCCGTGTTGGGTGGACACGGCCCGTGCCGAGCTTACTGTAAATGAAGAAATTTGTCGGACGGTTCTGTTTTCCTGTTTGGAGTGCTGGCTTAAGTTTCCCTTGCATCCTTTGTCATCTCCAGTGTGTTTTATTCATTTCAACACCATCCAAAACACCAAATTAATTAAAACCATCATTCATTAATCATAGAGAGAATTACATAATAGTCCTAAAAATTAAAATACTAGCTAGTTAGGTCAAAGAAACACAAGAAATCCAAGAAGTTTCTAGCCTACTATTTATTCTACTAGCAAAATTTCCGAAAAGATAGATCTCTCGGTTAAAAGTGGCTTGATAACTTCTTCCTACGGGTATGGGCTCCTCATACATCGGCGAGCCACTCTTCGATCTCCCTAGGGAGAAGAAAAGCGGACTCATGAGCATCGGGTTGAGGAGGTGTAACTTCCACTGGAATTTCTTGGAGTTCTTCAAGAGGAGGTTCTGCCGGAATGTCGTCCCAACCGATAGGATTTTGAATTCCAAGTGCGAGGTTCCAATCCTCTTGAGGGAGGATTGGTTCCATATGAGGTGTTACCAGAATGTTTAACCTCTGGTGCAAGATGTTTATTTCCCGGAAACTGTTTTCCAACCCCACCGAGAGATAGTTTATACGGTCAATGAGGACCTCCTCCACTGAAGTCATCTCGTCGAGTGCTTCGCGTAGCGCCATTACGTATCTTACGAGAGTTGCTTCAATCGATGGCCTCCTTTCCCGTCGGCTGTTCCTTGAGTGCGCAGAAGAGGTTCCGCTGTTTTGGCTAGACATTCTACGAAAACAACCCAAAAACAGTTCATTTTAATAAAACAGTACTGCGGGCACGGCCCCGTGCTCAATGAGCACGGCCCCGTGTTCAACTTTCTGCAGATTTTTAGAACAAGGAATCTTGGGGTTTCAAATTATTTTTCTTAACTTATGAATCTTTTTGAACAGAAATAACTTAAAACAATGTTATGTAACTTATTTTTAACAAGATTCCTTGAACAAAAATTCAATAAACATCACAACAAAGCTTGAAATCAAGCTTTAATGGAGTTCTTGGTGCAAGAAAGATGAAGAAGAAGGCAATGGATAAAAGAGGAAAGGACAAGATGCTTGTAGGAACCTTCTTTTAGAACATACCTAGGATGGTAAGTCAGAAAATCCCTCCAAATCTCTGTCCCTGGATGGTCCAAATGTGCAGGGTTCTTGGCTGCATTTATAGAAAACGACAGCGAGCTGGACACGGCCCCGTGTCGGCTGGACACGGCCCCGTGTGCAGGAAAGATCCTGACACATTTTGTTCGTATTCTGACAAAAGTCAGAAGGGAATCTTTTGGTGGACACGGGGGCGTGTTGACCTGGGCACGGCCCCGTGTCGGAAAACTGTTTTATGAAGTGCGTCTATTTTAAGGAACTTTTCCGGATCGGGCGGTTCCTTACTGGATGGAACAACCCCAAAGTGCCTAAGATACCTTAATTGATCTAGATTAAGACGAGAACGCAAGAGGTTGTCGGTGAGGGTGATTCCTATGCTATATGTAGGTGGACAAGTCCAACCCTTTTCCGGGCTCTCGTTAAAGAAGGTGTATGTCGAATCGCTTAGGTCTATGTATGCATCAAACGAAGTTGATGGGGAGTCCTTCACGGCACAATCGACACAGGGACGACTATCGCTCAAGTCCTCACTAGAGTTAGAAGTATCATTGGAAACAATGAAGTTGTTTGAATGCGGTTCCAACCTCTCTTCTTGGTTATTGTCTTGGAAAAGATTATTGAAATCTTCCCTAAGTTCTTTTAACCAATTAAAAATTAGATATTCTAGTTGAAATAATTCATCGAGAAGCATTTCTCCTAGAATATCCGGTTGGGCGCATTCGAGGGAGCGATAGGGATTATTTTTACTTTCGCCCCTCTTAAGGATACTAGGAAATGATGGGTCTATATAGTGGGGTTTATAATTTAGAAAAAAGCATTCTAATTCTTTATGGTTACCACCACATAATTGACACCACATAGTACCATAAGAGTGCCGAAAGTAAAAAGTATCAGTATCACTCATGTTTGTGTCAGAAATTACCAACCGTCGGGATCTTACGGTTCTGTTTTCAGTAACTGAAACTTGGGCACCGGGGCGTGTTCAGCTTACTGTCTGACTTAAAACAAGATTGCCAGTTCCAATGATTGGACACGGGGCGTGTTCAGCGGGCACGGCCCGTGCTGAGTTCTGCAAAAGCTGAAAAATCTAAAAAAAAATCCTAAAAAAATGAAAAACAAGAAAAACGATTAGGCCGTTGATTCCTAACTTTCTTAAAATCCTTGTGTCCCCGGCAGCGGCGCCAAAAACTTGATGCGTGTGAAGTGTTATATATATTAGGTGTGTATTTTAAGCCCCTTTAACACTTATTTTTAGCCAAGTTTTAAATTTATAAAACACGATATTTTACTAACACTAAACACACATATGGGCAAGTGCACCCATCGTGAGCGTAGTATAGCGTTGGTAAGATACCGAGGTCGTCCAAGGACACAAGAGCTTTTAATACCGGTTTATCCTCAACGTCTAATCAAAATAAAAAGTTTAGAAAAAGGTTTTAAACTAAGAAAAATAAAAACTAACTAAAATGCTGAAAATAAAAATAAAAATAAAAACAGATAGACAAGATGAATCACTTGGTTCCGACTCGTATCTAGTGTAACCTTTGATTATTTCCGCACTTTTGCACATAATTAAGAGATTATCTTAGTTATTGTAGTAGGCCCCTCTTTTGAAGGTGACGTTACCCTCACCCCAGTAGTTTGAGTCAGCAAGGATACAATCCTAAAAGGGTGGATTATTGGAAGATAATTAATTAAGTTATTAATGCAATATTACGGTAGGCCCCTCTTTTGGAGGTGACGTTACCCTCGACTAAGTAGTCTGAGTCAGCAGGGATACAACCCTAAATAGCCGGGTTATAGTATTAATAGTAGTTAACTTATGAGGGGACCAAAGAGTTTGGACCCCCGCCATCCAATACCGTTAAGTATTGAAGGAGGTCCTACTAAATTTGACCCAGGTCCATTGCAGGACCTCTAAACGCTGAACAATGGCAAGACCTTTACCAAACCGTTCCCTTAACCTCCGACCAGGTAGCCAACATACCTCCATATAAACCGTGGAGATATGAATGGTGAAAATCTTTTATTTTATATAGACAGTAAAATAATGCCAAGACACCACGGACAAACGATAAGGAAAGATCACCTTCAACATAAGCAACTAGTTATTAAAGTCATTAATACGAAACCAAATAAAAAGTGCAAAAGATTAGAAATAAAAAGTATTACACTAGACACTTTGTCTTCACCAAGTGATGTAAGAGACTTAGGCAAACATGGCCTTGATTGTCAAGAACTCTAACGATCAATCTTGGATCCCGAGACGACTCACACACTCTACGATGGACAATGGATGATGGTGGTGGATGATGGTGTTATGGTGGTGGTGGGTGGTGGGTGAAGTGTGAGAGAGGTGGTGTGCCAAGGGATGGTTTGAGCTTGAGCCAAGCACTTCTATTTATAGGCAGAACAGAAGCTCGGGCACGGCCCCGTGTCCAGTGGGCATGGCCCCGTGTCCACATCCTTCTCTTTCTTCATTTAATGCAGCTTTGTCTTATTAGTTGACCACGCCCCCGTGTCCGCTGAGCACGACCCCGTGGTGCAGAAGAATCTTTGTACTATGTAGATTTGCTGGATTGTGCGAATCTTATGGTTGACCACGGCCCCGTGTCCGCTGAGCACGGCCCCGTGGTGGGCAATAGAAGCTTCTACCACGTTGTCTTTTCTGCTGACACTTGGGTACGCCCCCGTGCTGGCTGAGCACGGGGCGTGTTCAGTCTTCTGATCTCTTGTTTTGCTTGGGAAGATGTTGTTGTGGGGTCGGGCATGTCACGTTTTGTTCCTTTTCTTGTATTTATGTTAGATTTTGATGTCTTTTTGCTTCTTTTGTTAATTTGAGCTCATTTAATCCTGAAAATACAAAAGGAAGACAAAAGCACACTTTTTCCAACATTAGTACTAAAAAAGGGTTAGTTTTATGCCTCATTTGATGAAATTTATATGTTACATTTTGAACACATCAATGACCCCTCTATTTTGGGTTGATGAGCCCTTGCCCAGCTTTTCACAAGGTTTGATTGGATTTTTTTAGCGAGCATGCGATCCATTGTAAGGAGTTATTTGGATTCAAATACAGGCATGCTATGGGGATGTTCTATGTGATGTTCTTAAGCGAACATGAATTTCTGCTAAAAAGGTGGCCCCCGTGAACTTTCTGACTGTTAGGATCTGAGTTTTAACTTGTGTGCTTTGGGTGGAGAATTATGTATGAAAGATAATATAAGATAGAATTGCAATGGAATTATATGAGCACACAAATTTGGAAATATATCAAACTTGTGCTAACGATTATAATCAAAAGATTACAAGAATGATTTTACACTCTCTCTCAGTCTGACCACTCACTTATGTTTGTACAATAAGGATGTTAAGTTATAAAAGAGATCTCTAACAGGTAAGATCTATTTATACTAAGTACAAACATATGTTCACAATCAAGGCTGGCATCACCCTGATAGCAAAATCTAACATTTATAACATAAAAGATTCCATAGATGTTAGAAACATATTTTGGAATTAATAATTGATTATATATACTACACCTTTGTTTTGATTGACACTGTTACATTGATAAACTATGTTCTTTAAACCTCTGTTGAGTATGACCAAACATCTGTTTAGGCCTCAGATGTTTGGTCTTCACCATCAATGTTTTGTCTTCAACAGGACTTTGAACAGATGTTTTTTTTATTTTCCAACAGTGTTTTCCAGTCTTCAACATAACTTTGTAATCTTCAAACAAATGTCCTGTTAGTGTTCAAGATTTACTATCTTTGTGGAGAGCTGTAGATCGTATCTTGTTTTTTTTATCGGGATAATATGTTTTGGCTTTTGATATCATCTGTTCTTTGTAAGTCCAACACTGACGCATTCGCTTAAAAGGAGGTCTACTATATGATCAACTGATATTCTTGTGTTTGGGTGAGCAGAAGGGAAACATGCCTGTGTGGCGTGTGGACCTTACAAGAGTGCCCCCTCTTGCTGGGCTCAGGGACAATGAGTTTGTTGCGGGCTAAGTTGCGTTGAAGATGGAATCAAGAAATGTCACTAAACACGAGAAACCTTGTTTAGAGAAGCAACACGTGTTTATCCCTTTGCTTTTAATGGTTCCCTAGCTCCGGAGACTGTGGAATTTCTTAATAGAGTCAATAGGTCGTGCATAGTAATTTCTCAACCCTAAGACTCAAAGTTTTTTCTTCAGCAGGATCGATTTTACTATCTAAAAGAAGGTCGTGACGTAACTTATTGTCCGTTTACCTACCACTTTACAATAACAAGAGCAGCAACAACAACAATTTATAAGTAACATTTCAATCATATATTATATTTTTATTATCATTAATTTTGATGCATTTACAACGATAATAACCCACAGAATGAAGGGGTTATCCCTTACTTTCACTTGTCATCAACAAAATTCTATAAGACCGTCCGTAACGGGGCGGTATATATCGCCGGAAACGATGATGGCGCCCCATAGCGCCCGGGTACACCGTTACGGCCGGCGCTATGGGGTAAGTTTTTTGCCTCCCCCGCTATGTATATCATGGCGTTACCATTCCTTCCCCACTCACACACATATATATACATACATATATAAAGCCCCATATATATGTAACGACTCGCCCAAAAATGTCCTAAAACGATCCGTAAGTGAAAACCCGGACACCTTAAACCCTAATGTTCACGAAAAACCAAGAAATTAAGAAACTTGGATTTCACGCGGGTCGCGTAAGACATAAGGCTAGTCTACGCGGGCCGCGACAGATCGAAAATCACCGGATAAGCATGAAGGCCACGTAGCATGACACGTGTCAAGACCACCGATGACTCAGCAACCCTTACCGCCGCCTTTATGGCCCTCGCGGGCCAAGTAAGATACATCAAAGGGTTTACGCGGGCCGCGTAAAACCCAATTTCATGCTATAAATTGCCTGGACCTGGGGCTGTCCTCTGTGCTCGAAATCCTATTCTTAAAACGCCCCTATTCTGCTAAAATCGAATTTCCGGGTAGTGAAACGCTGCTACGACTACAAGGTATTAGCTCGATCACTGCTACGTTTCAAACTGCTACAATTCTTTTCTTTCCTTCAGCTTTTATTATAGTAAATAGTAGCTCGAGATTATACCTTCTAAATCCCGAAACTCTGCCCGTTATTAGGGTAATAACTTAAATCACTGGTATGATACCCTATCCGATCGATTGAAACTGATCCAACGGATGTTTAAGTGCTGCCAGTACTTGGCTATACTTTGTCATTCGTCGTGAGGGTTTTGATCTCGTGATTATCGTTAAAGTTGAATTGAGTTAATACGCTAATACGAGTTCCATTGTATCTAGCATTAGAACTCATAATCAGGAAGCTGTTAAACTAGTATATCAAACTTAGCAATTAAAATAACTTAGCAGTTAAGTAAGCTCAGTAAGTTAATTAATTAGCTAAATACGTTATTTAATTAATCGGCTAATTACTTAATTTAAACCGTTAAGATTAATTAATCGGTTAAGTAAGATTAATTAAGCTAATCGAGATTAATTAAGCTAATCTAGATTAATTAAGCTAATCGAGATTAATTAAGCTAAGCAAGATTAATTAAGCTAATCGAGATTAATTAACCTAAGCAAGATTAATTAATCAGCTAAGTAAGATTTATTAAACACCTAAATAGATATACATGAAAAGTAGATATATATGGGGTAGATATTATCTAAGGAAGATTTTATCTAAGGAAAGTGTTATCTAGGGAAGGTTTTATCTAGGGAAGGTTCAACTAAGGAAGATAACACCTAGGGAAATTCTATATAGGGGTAAAACTTATCCCTTGACTATAAATAGGAAGCTTAGGATTCATTTTTCTTTGCTCATTTCTTTTCTTCTTCTCTCTATACGTTGGTGTTCTAACCAATAATCACCGATGCGATGTTCTGTCCGATCGATTCAGAAACCAACTAACGGATGCCAAAGTGCTATACTTTGTGAGTTCGAAACGGATGCCAAAGTGCTGTACTTTGTGAGTTCGTTAAACGGATGCCAAAGTGCTGTCTAAACAAGACTATACTTTGTGAATTTCGTTAAGGTTCGGATCTCGTGATCATCGTTAGGTTTGATGTGGTTTTACACTAATACGTATTCCACTCTGTTAAACTAAATGTTTAACTACCCGAAACTCTACACCATACTCTTACAATCAAAATGGATGCTTAATCATCAGAAGGTTCAAAACCATAAAGTATATGCTTAAATATCAGAAGGAGTAGAATCAAGAAGCTTGTTAAATCAATACTGCATGCTTATAATGTGAGTCATTCTCTTTTCATCAATAATGTTTTTCAATACTCCAAGTATTTTCAAAGGTTATAATTACAGGGATTAAGTCATGGTTATCTTAATCACTGGCTAGTGGGGTATTGTGCACATTACTAATTTCTCACAGTTAGGCTAATAAATCCTAACAGTGATAATCATCACTACTTGGGTGAAAGGACCCAATAGTGGTATGACCATCGTCACCAGGAGGTGACACGGCGCCAGATAAAAATAAGATAGAAGCCATTGTAATCGCTCTTATGCTGTAATTTATAACTATGTGTCATTTTTGTACAAACTGAATGAACTCACCAGTATTTCCTGCTGACCAAATCTTTTTAAAACGCGTTTCAGGTAATTACAGTAGATTGGAATAAGAGTGATGATACGGCACCAAAAGGCTTACAGAAGTGGCTTGATTTATCAATTAAATTAAGAAAAGTTGTTTTATGTATTCGGGTTTATCCCATATTAAAGCTACCTTTCAAAACATGGTTTTATCCCATCTATTAATAAATAAAATCCGGTGTTTTCTAAACTCTGACATTTTTCCTAACTCACGGTCCTGATGAAATTTCCGCTGCACTACTTTTCTAAATAACCACCGGTACCACTGAACTGGTTCGCGGCTCCCGATTCCGTCCAGGGTGGGGTCGGGGGTCGTGACAATATAAGACTATGTGTAGTGGTAGAGCCCCATGGAGCCTCATAGTGGGGGGTTATGTGACAAGTGACAATTGTGTAAGAAAGGAGGGTTATGGGGCTTTATATAATTTGAGTGTGTAGTGGGGTTATATATGTATGGGGCTTTATATATATGTATATATATGTGTGTGAATGGGGAAAGAATGGTAACGCCGTGATATATGCAGTGGGGAGGCAAAAAACTTACCCCATAGCGGCGGTCGTAACGCTGTAGGCGGGCGCTATGGGGCGCCATCATCATTTCCGGCGGTATATACCGCCCCATTACGGACGGTCTAACCCCACTATACACTCAAGTTATATAAAGCCCCATAACCCTTTTTTTCTTATGCAATTGTCACTGTCACATACCCCTCATTATAGGGCTCCATAAGGCTCTACCGATGGCCTAAGCTAAAAAAACTTTCTCAAACAAATGTCCTAGAACTTTTTGTAATTTAGCCATTATATATATATATATATATATTTATTGTTAATGAACTACGATGAATAGTAACTTTATTTTTATAATAATATATAGCTTTTTATTATTTTTTATTTAATATATTATAATATTTTATTATTATATTTACTTTTAATAACATATTTTTAATATTTTTTTTACCTTTTTAAAACCATATATTTTCTTTACCATTTCTAATAATTCTCTTTTTCTTTGTATAGAACATATATTATTTATCGATTAATTTGATACTTCTCTAATAATTTACGTATATAACTTTTTGCTAAAAACTTAAGTACGTAGTTCTGATTTATTTTTTTCCTGACATTTCCTTATAAGTTCTGTTAAAAACGAAGTTATACTCAAAATTTTGGTATTATAAAATGGTATGATGATAAACCTAAACCGTTCTAATGGTTTAGTTTTCTAAACAATATACTTTATTTTCAATTATAATATATATATATATATATACTAGTTTAATAAGCATATTGGAAGGGCAAGAATGGTTATTTGCCATTGTACAACCATTTTAAGCACATTATACAACCTCTAAAGCATAAAGGTGTTGAAAACTTCCCTCAAACACGCGGCCATCAAAACCCTGAAATTTCATTTCAAAATTCAAATTGAGAGCCATGTATCATTTTCGCTCTCTCTCTTCCTCGAGATCTGGAAACCCAAATCTTTGAAACCCTAAAGCCATTTCAAAATTCAAACCTACCTTTGTTTCTACATTACCTTTCGAATCTGGAACTGCAAGACAAATTAAAGGAGAACAACGATTGGATGTAAGTCTCTTTCTATAATCCGACACTATTTCATGGATTTCAAATCCCAACACAAAAGAAATCTGGTTTCTTTCACCATCCCTCTCTCTTGAAAAACCCTAGATCTGCCTCTGAATCGTTTATCTAACAACAAATCTCACATATTTTCGAGCTTTTTCTTTCTCAAACACAGTGGTGGTGATAACCCAGACGATAGAAGATGTCGGATATGGTGGTCGTGGGTGGAAACCTAGACGGCTGCGGAGGGTGCCTGTATTTTCTTTCAGCAATCTTCAGTGGAGTTTGGGTAGCTTTTTGTCAAGATCCAGTGAAATCACTAGGATTTTTGTGTTACAAGGATTTTTGTGAAAAATCTGTGGTTCCTCGAATGTACCCTGTCTTGAAAGTGTCCCCGTTGCCCTCAGTTGGTAATTTTCATAAGTGTTCTTCATTATCAGTGATTACCACAGCTTCAAACAGCTTTTGTAGATTGTTTTGTTATATTTAATTATATGACAATTATCATGAAATGTTGTAGTTCAATATAAGTCATTTGACACTCGAATATTAAAACCAGACTCTCTTTTGTGGGATGGGGAAGTAACTGAGGTTTTGTTTTTTTCACACTTTTATTTATCTTCGTTGTAAAATTTCTATGGTTTATGTTGTTATTCAGGGTGAGGCGCCACACGATTTCAGTGTTTGTTGGTGACAAAAGTGGAATGATAAACCGGATTGCAGGAGTCTTTGCAAGGAGAGGGTATAATATCGAGTCACTTGCTGTTGGTTTAAACAAGGACAGAGCTCTTTTTACTATAGTTGTATCTGGGACTGAAAGAATGATAGAGAAAGTTATGAAACAACTTCTAAAGCTTGTTAATGTTTTAAAGGTTTTGACTTACATTCTGACTATTGATTGATTCATCATATCATCTATTTGTTTTTTAAAGCTTTAACTGTCAAATTGACCGTTTTAATAGGTTGAAGATATCTCAAAGGAGCCACAAGTAGAACGTGAGTTGATGCTCATCAAGATAAATGAAGATCCAAGATAACGTTTACAGGTATTTATATAATTATGCCATGCTCTTCATGTTTTGGTTAATGAGTGTTATATATGATACACTGAAGTACTGAACTGTTCTGATAAGTTGCAGTGTAAATGATGTTATATTTATATATATGGCAGTTTTTTACAAGTGTTTGATGTCGCCAGTTATGTGTTCGCAATCCATGTAACTAGATGTAAGGATGCACTTTGTGATTCTTGATCTTGGATGTGTATTTTGGTAATGAAATGAGGTTCTCTTATTGTAAGGATGCTTTTAATGATTCTTGACCTTCGGTGATGAATTATTATCTTATGTGCCAGGTAGTTGCGGTCTTCGTTTAAAAAAGTGTGTCTGAGGCGCGCCTAGGCGCGAGGCATAAACCTTAGTTCCTTATGTAGTTTGAGGTGCAGGTTGTACAGAAAGCACAACTAACAGCACACGCCTCATGTATATGACCCATTTTTGTGCAGCAGATTGTTGTAAATCATGCTTTTTATAGATGTGGGCATCACTTTCTCCTTTTTTTCGTTGATGTATACTGTATAGATGTGGGCATCACTTTCTCCTTTTTTCACTACAGAACACAACGCGTAGTAAAGGGTTCACTACCGATTTTTACTTTCATATGCCGGTACCGTAACCGGTATTTTCAGTACCGGTTGCCACCGAGCTAATCCCTACCCTGAAACTAAAAAAAGAAATCATTAAAAGTTGAAGAAAATCAACAATAAAAAGTTGTACGATACGATTGTTGTTTGTATGGCACCCGTGATCAGGGATGAGCAAATAGTACCGTGTAGCAGTACCGAATTTCTCGAAATAAAAGATATTCAAACTTAATCCGGTACCGACTTTTGCCGTTTTCTGTATCAGGCTGGTACCGGGTTCTTGTGTGTGACGTTGTCGGTTAAAGATAAAGGGTTTGATGGGGAAGAAGATGACATTTTGGAGAAGCTAGGGGGAGCTTTGAATACTACTAAGCATATTTGGGCTGGAGCTGTGGCTGCTATGGTCTCAAGGTCACTTCTTTATTATGGATTTTCAAATGAAATTACTTGTTTTTTTTTTGCAGCCCTAAATTGGATGATCATAGTTGCTGAATAGTAATAATTGTGTATTCAAAGCATCTTTGGGCTGGAGCTGTGGCTGCTATGGTCTCAAGCATTGGATGATCCAAAATTACTCAGATAAATGCTAAACTTGTTTTATAATTAATTGATCTTTTAAATAACTTGCTGAATAGTAATAATTGTGTTTTACACTTGCTTCTACTGACATTCCATGCATATGTTCTCAAGATTGCAGACAAACATAATTTCCTTATTTTTGAAGACCGTAAATTTGCCGACATTAGCAACACAGTAACAATGCAGTATGAAGGGTGAGTATTCAGTATTCATCATGAACATGTTAAATGACCAAAAAGCCCAAAACTAATCGTCTCGTATAACTTAACTTGCAGAGGTATTTTCCGTATATTGGAGTGGGCAGATATAGTGAACTGTCACATTATTTCAGGTCCTGGAATCGTTGACAGGTTGAAGTTAAAGGTTTGTTAACCTTTTATCTTTTCTTCGTTTAGGTTCTAAATGAAAAAGGGGTTGACGAATTTGTTGACTTTTAGGGTTTACCTCGCGGAAGAGGGTTACTGCTAATTCCGCTTTTATCCACGCAACACCCGGTGTTCAGTTAGTTAAAGGTGGTGATGCATTGGGCCGCAATATAACACCCCAAATTCTGTAAGATTCAAAAACTTAGACTTTCAAAGTCAACAGTTGACTTCTTGAAATTTTAGGATTGATGACTAAGTTAATATTTGATTTTAGGTAATTGGTGAAAGAGGCAGTGATATAATCATTGTAGGCCGTGGGATCATAAAAGCCAATAACCCTGTTGCACTCGGAACTACGCGAGCTCTAGAGTATGTCACCGCATATTAATTTTTTTAATTATTATTCCTCTTTTTGTTCTGGATTTTTCTGAAGCCGTTTTAATTGGCAGGTACTTGCATGAAGTTTGCCTTCCTTCTGTGGTACATAGAAACTTAAGGTCAGCAAACATTTTACTTGACGAAGAGCTGAATCCTCATTTATCAGACTATGGTTTAGCCGCCCTTACACCCAACACAAAGCGAGAGGTAAATTTAATAAATCTGGCATATGTATCTTCAATAGGTATTTGAACAAGTTTTGTTCAAATTTGTACAGGTGGCAACACAGTTAGTTGGTTCGTTTGGTTATATCGCCCCTGAATTCGCATTGTCTGGCATATACACCGTAAAAAGTGACGTTTATAGCTTTGGAGTGGTGATATTGGAGTTGTAGACCGGTCGGAAACCACTGGATACGTAAATCCTCAATTAACGATATATAGAATTACTTTTTTCAATTTTTTATTTTTTGTTTTGACATCAGTTTCTTGCATGTTCTGTAGGATCGTGTAATTGACCCGAACGAGTCGTTCAGAGGAGTTTTACTACGTTTCAGAGGCGGAAACTAAGAAACAAAGGTAGAAACTGCTAGTTCTTCACTTTAAACACTCTTCTGATTGATATTATAACAATTACAATCAGGAAACACACCGGCAGCACTTCGGTACAATATTCTGATTCCCCACCAAATGACATGATCACTAGCCTATTTATAGAGTTTCTGATTCCCCACAAAAGTGCACTGTTCATTTCGTGGGAAATCACCATTTCGTGGGAAATCCCCATTTCGTGGGAAATCAACTCTAAAACTCTATTTTCCTGAACTACGTGCCCTGATCTAACATATCTAGTGTACGACTCGATACAAGACGAAATCGACATATGTATGCACTAACAGACTCCCCCTCAGATGTTGACGAGTCTTCAGTGTCGAGTCTTTTCAACTTCAGTCTTGATCAGTCTCAGGGCTTCACTCTTTCACTCAGCATTAACAGACTCCCCCTAACAATGTGCTGGCATTCCTTCAGTTCATCAGCATCATCTGCTTCAGGATCGTAATATGACTTTCACAAATTCAAAATCTTTGCATGGCTCAGACTTTGTCCACTGAATCGAAACCTGGCTCATGCTCTATCCACAGCATCCTCAGGCATCAGAATCTGGCTCTTTAAACACAAGCTTCTCAGGATTGATCAACCTGGCTCTACTAAAGATGTTCCAAGATCGTAATCTAGCTCTCGATCTGCTCAAGATTGTCACCTAGTTCAAACTTAAACCTGCACAATCTCTACCTCAAAGTAAATTTCACACATTTAACAATTAAATGTAAGCACTAACACTAACTCTCCCTAAAAAATAAACCAATAATTTTGATGAACCACTTTTAAAATTTGATCAAAACACATTTGATTTTCAAACACATACTTCTTTTCACAAAAATGTCATCATGTTTAGCACTTGGGATTTTGAAAATCAGCTCTCTCCAACATCAGTTGTCGCAAATCTTTTTGAGTTTTTCAAAAGTTTATGCTAAAACACACTGAAAATCTTTTTGGATTTTTGAATGTAAAGAAATGCAGTAAAGAAATATTTACAGACAATATTTTTGTGAGTTTGTGTAAGAGGATCATATCAGTTCTTGACAAGTCACAAGTACCGTTGAGCTTAGTTACACATTAAGAATTAAACAATTCACTTAGGTAGTCGATATACTGATCCACTTAAATTCTCACACAAATTTCAACTGATTCAGGATATGAGTTAGATGTTTTAAGGACTTAAACTCATTCATGTGTCCCACCTCTTGAATATACTCCCGTATCCAGATCCCAATATTCAGTCTTACAGGTGAGTATACCACAGATGATATCTGTAAGGGAATAAATTATAGTACGAAACCGTGAGAACTCAGGTCAGAACTTCCGTTCAGCAGAGAGATGACGGCGCGACTTTTGGTGTGTCCCCTTTAGAGGATCTTTTGTATTACAACAACAATGACTATCAATTTTATTGTTTCATCAATTTGCTGAGGGCGGCGCTATTTTTCAAGCAAGCAGAAAGTATTCTCCGGGGACTAGGTCAGAATTTCCATTCAGCAGAAGTCCCGGGATAATACCCCAGATATCACTGAGCATAAAGACCTAGTATCTCAGAAAGAGGGACCTTTCAAACGAGATTTCAGGGGTTACCTATATATCCAAGTAGTGTTCCCCACGAAATAAGCAAGTTTGAATTTAAGTTTATATCCCGAACAAGCTTACTAAATGTGTAAAAACCTATCGGCATATCATCACTCAGACTGTTTAACGCTATTTAAACATTACATTTCTTTAGCATACTGTGACTGTCTACTGATGTACTATCATTTCCTCTTCTTTGACACAAAAACTCATTTTTGAATTTTATCATGTTTTTGTCTTTTTCAAATTTTCAAATGTTTTTGGATTTTCAGAAATTTATACTCCCCCTAAAATGCAAACACATTTCAGGAAATTTGAAAACAAACTGTACAATAAAATTGACAACCGATATCGAATCGCTTCAATTCGCCATCCACTTGGCATAAACAATCAGAACTCCCCCTTACACAAAACTATTTTCTCATTATGATTTCAAAACACTTAGGTTTGTTTTAACCAAAATGATTTTTCCGGAAAATAAGTTTTGTTGATTTTATAACTTGTAGGTTTTGGGGTGTGGTTCATCACATTGTTTTTCAAAATACCAATTGTAAGTATGGTCCAATCAAGTTCAACTTAATGACCTTGATTAACCACTTGTAGAAAAAACAAGTACAACTTAATGTCCTTGATTTACCACTTGTAAGAGTAAACCTTCCATAAACCACTTGTAGGAATAACACATCTACACAAAATCATTTTACCAATAAAGATGCCGATTCCTGCTTCACACTTACCAACCTGGAAGCTCCGGCAATTCACACTTATCCTGTAAAAATTCAACTATTTTTAAGATTCAATCTCACAATCAATTACTAAGAAAGATGCCGATTCCTGATCCACGATTACAAACTTGGGATCTCCGGCAAGTCAGATTGTTTAAGGAAAAAGAATTTCCACCCAAGTCTGACCAACCTTGGGTGTTTTTAACTCTTTTAGCTCTTGTTCATTAGGGTTGTAAGTTGCTTTCTTTGTTGCGTAAAAATCTTTAACCCCTTTTACTTTCCCATCAATCATTTTCCCAAAAAATTTCTTAACATTCCCATTGAATGTTTTCTCAATATCAAATTCCTTTTTATCAGAAAAGAATTGATTTGAGGTTTCAACCTTACCAACTTTCTGTTTAATCTTCTCAAACTTCAGTGATGGAAATTCATCATCATTCACTGAAAATATAGAATTTACCTCTTTTACCTCACCTTGTGGCTCTTCTGGCTTTGTGGAACCAGAATCATTTCCAACTTTTGCATCACCCTTCTTGACAACCCACATTTAGTTATCTTTTGCTTTCTTTTTGTAAAAATTCTTTTTAGAACATTCACCGACCTCATAAGTTGAATTTTCAAACATTTTGAATTTTTCGGTTGTTGGTTCAACATCAACAACTATTTCTTTCAGTTTTTCAGAAATTCCTTGGTTAGTATTAGCATTTTTCGGTCAGTTCCATGCAATGTGACCGGCTTCATTGTATTTGAAACAGGTTCGAGTCTCTTTTGGATGAAACACTCCAGTTCCATTCCTTTTCTTCTTAGCAAGAAACTCCTAGTTTGATTGTCTCCAGAAAGGTTTCTTCTGTTCTTCTTCTGCACTTCCTCCTGAAACAAATTATGTCTTTGTTTTAGAATTTTTCTCATTTTTATAATTTTCTGGTGGAATAAAACCTAATCCTTTCTTTTTGTAGCTACCATTATGGTTTGGTTTCTTTTGGAAAACAGAACCAGAATTGTAACCCTTTTTCTTGTTTAATCGTTGTTGTACTCTTGAAGTGTATTTTTTAGGTTTTCCAGTAAGATTTAAATCTTTTATTTCAGAAATCTTAATTTCTGTCATTTTGAAAACCTTTTTGATCATTTCAAATCTAACACTTCTTATTGGAAACTCTTTGTCAGAATATAATTTGTCAGAATCATTTAAAGTGTATGCTACTTCAAATGTTTCATCATCCAAATTTGCTTTTGATAACAAAAACTCTTTACTGTATGCCCTTTTAACCGACGATTTTGAACTGTTGACTGACGAACTTGACCCTCCAGACTCAGATTTTGACTCAGACTCCTCATCAGTATCCAACACCTGATCGACCACCTTTTTGATTAAATCAGACTCATGATCAGTGTCATACGATGTGAAAGTAACATCAATGTTTTCTGGTAATTCATCAGTTGTGTCGGTTTTTAACTTTATATTGACTGCTTTTTCGAGTTGCTCCTCATTTGGTTTTCTGGGAGAATAACCTTCCCAGATCGGAGGCGGACACTTGTTATAGCTAACACTCGGTTTCTTACCAGTATCATTCTTCTTAGGCTTCTCATCATCTTTATAGGCTTCAAAACCTGCAACAGTGGGATAAATTCGATCAATAAGATAATCAGAACTAGAATAACTCTGTAATAATCGTCTGATTCTCTCATTTTCAATCTTTTCATTCTCCAACTCCCTTTGCAGCTTGGCACATTCTTCGATGTAGTGATTTATCGCTTTCTGCTTTGTCATCATCACAGAATTCATCATGGTTAGTGCTTGTTCTCTTTCAGAATTTGTCTTTTGAAGACCAGTTACTGTTCTATTCAAAACATCATAAGAATCCTTTACATAGTTGAGATTGAACAGTAATTGTTCTTTCATCTTCTCAATCTCAGCTAGCTTCTCTTCTTTTGCTACACATTCCTTGCATGGTTCTAAACACTTTGAGCAAGGTTTGATGATTTCCATAATCTTTTCAACTTCTATGATTTTTTCAACTTCAACCACTTTCTCAGCTTCAGTCACCTTTTCTGCTTCACTCACCTGCTCAGTCTCAACCATCTCCTCAGCAACACTTTCAAACTTCATTTCTTTTTGTTCTTTTGCAGCCTGTTTCTCTTTCAGTTTCTCCAAGCGATCTGCAAAATCGAAATGAAAACTTTCAGGAGAGAGATGAGTTTTAGCAACATTAATATGTCTTTCTTCTTCATCATCACTGCTGTTGTCAATTGGTGATTGATCAAACTCAATTGACTTTTCAGCATTATCATCCGAAGAACCAGAATCAACTGGTGTTTGATCAAAAACAACTTCCTTTTCTGAACATTCATCACTTTGTGAATTTTCATCTGCACTATGTGATCCTTCTTCTGATGAAACAGATGTTTCATCTTCATTCTTCACAGTTTCACCAATGGACTTCATCCATGTGGTAAACATATCTGGTTCTTTCACAATCTTAGCAATGAATGCTTTAAAATCTCCTTTTTCATCCACAAACATATCCCAGCTAAAACCTTCAGGTAACCTTTCGTCATCTTGATTGATTAGGCATGCTTTGCTTTCGGGCGATATGTATTTGTGCCAGTTAAAATCCACCAAACATGCTCTCCTTGAATCCTCGATCACTTTTCTACCATGAGCCACCTGTGGTTCTTGCTGTTGTTGCTGGCCAACTTGCTGATATATGGCTTTCCGGTAGTAGTCATCTTTTCCGAACGGATTCTTTACATCACTAGCTTCTCTGTTCTTGCATTCCCTATTGAAATGACCTTTCTCCCTGCATCGAAAACAAGTAACTTTAGATTTATCAAAACCTAAAGTAGAAACATGTGCATCAAGAAAGTCATTTCTTCCAGTAATCAGCTTGAACTTCTCAGCTCGTCTAAGAACACTAGCTAGACACCATTTAATGTCCATGAGCTCCATCTCTTCAGCGTCTATCTGATCGTAATCCTCCTTTGTGAGCATAGGATTCCCGATCCTCCCAGCCACTAAACCTTCATAAGATAGCAACACAGAACCAAGTAGTGCCATGTGATCTTTCGCAACTTCTTCAGAAAAACTTTGTCCGTCTGGAAGATTCAAGGCAATGTTGCATTGTATCACATAACCACTTCCACTTTTCGTACTTTGAGAATTGAAGCTTGATGTAGTATCTTTTGGATTAACACTTGGGTATGAAGAGAAACCACTACTACTTTTAGAACTTTGATCAACTTTTTCAGATGAATCTCCAGCACTAAACGCAGTTTGGATTTTCGGGCTTCTTTCAACTTCTGAAACACTGCCTTTGTAGTACATTTTTACATCCTGTTGACCACTTGGACTGTTCATCCTCGCGATCTTCTGCTGTTCCAAATCTTGACCCTCAATCTTCTCGATAAACTGAGAAATCGTTAACCCATCATAAACCCCAATGTTCTTCAAAATCATCAAGTATGTGCCCCATTCCTTTTGTGGTAAAGCATCAGCTAACTTGTCTACCCACTCTTCACGATCTTTTGTTATACTAAGCATCGACATGGATCGCACTAAGTGGCAATAACGTTCAATTAGCTTCTTTGTATCTTCACCCGGTAGACTGCTGAATAAATCAAACTCTTTCTTGAGCAACGCCTTCTTGCTCTTAATCATGTTCTCACTACCCTCAAACTTGACTCGAAGAGCATCCCATATTGATTTTGAAGTCTTGTCATGTTGAAGCAGTATAAAGATGTCTTCTTTGATTGATTGCTGAAGCAAACTTATCATCATCTTTTCAGCTCTGTACATATCTCTTTCTTGATCACTAAACTCAGATATTGCTTTCTCAACTTGCAAATCAGTCCATGGCAAGACATACTTCTTCAGAATACATTCCCATGATCTCAGATGGTTTGCCTGAACTCAGTTTTCAAATCTGTCTTTCCACCCGTAGTACTCTTCTATGCTCATCAGTTTCGGGGGCTTTTGTAACGTTCCGGTCTCGTTTTCCAAGTTCATATTCTGAGCAATAGAAGCCGGAGTAGTCGGGGATGAGGTGAATGCGTTGTAGAACTCGTTCTCCATTTTTTTTCAATAGCACGTATTTCAAAAACAATTGTTTCAAGCGGAATAACCTTGAACAAATTCAAGCGAAATAACTAGAATACTCTTTCAAGCGGAATGCTGATTAGAGTGAAATCACCACTAACTTTGAAGCAGAATCCCTGATTTAGTAACTTGGAGCGGAATCAACAAGTATGGCAGTCTGGAGCGGAATCAGTAAGTATGTTGGACCTGAATCACAAGTATGGCAGTCTGTAGCGGAATCAGTAAGTATGTTGAAGCTGAATCACAAGTATGGCAGTCTGGAGCGGAATCAGAACTGAAGTTGGAGCGGAATCAACACTTTGAAGCTAAATCAAACACTTTGGAGCAGAATCAGCACTGAAGTTGGAGCGGAATCAACACCTTGAAGCTAAATCAAACACTTTCGAGCGAAATAAGCCGAGCGGAATCAAGATCTCGAGCGGAATCAGAAAATGTTCTTTCGAGCGGAATCACTTCTAGAGTTGATTTTGGTCATTTTTACTGTGAATTTTGCAATGAAACTTTCAAGGGTTTGTCAATAGGTAATTTTACTGTGAAAAAATGATCCGATTTTGACCGTTAAAACTTCCTGAATTGATGAAAGAAGGTGTAGAAGATAGAAAATGCAACAAATATCAGCTGTAATCTGCAGAACTCCTCCTCCTGAGCTCTGATACCACTTGTAGGATCGTGTAATTGACCCGAACGAGTCGTTCAGAGGAGTTTTACTTCGTTTAAGAGGCGGAGACTAAGAAACAAAGGTAGAAACAGCTAGTTCTTCACTTTAAACACTCTTCTGATTGATATTATAACAATTACAATAAGGAAACACACCGGCAGCACTTCGGTACAATATTCTGATTCCCCACCAAATGACATGATCACTAGCCTATTTATAGAGTTTCTGATTCCCCACGAAAGTGCACTGTTCATTTCGTGGGAAATCACCATTTCGTGGGAAATCACCATTTCGTGGGAAATCACCATTTCGTGGGACATCACCATTTCGTGGGAAATCAACTCTAAAACTCTATTTTCCTGAACTACGTGCCCTGATCTAACATATCTAGTGTACGACTCGATACAAGACGAAATCAACAGATGTATGCACTAACATCTTCTGTTCGTGATGTGTACGGTTCAAGCCCGCGGTCAGAACAATCACTTGTAAGATGGGCCACCCCTCAACTCCATGACATCGACTTCTTGGCCAAAATGGTTGATCCTACGTTGAACGACATGTATCCTGCCAAATCTTTGTCGTGCTTTGCTGACATCATTGCCCTTTGTGTTCAGGTAAACTTGTCATAACTTAGTTGTTACATATATAACATATCTAATTCAAAACAAATAAGAAAAGAGCATAGCATGATGTTTTTGGTGTTGTATACATACAGCTCGAACCGGAGTTCCGGCCTCCCATGTATGAAGTTGTGTAAGCGTTGGTTCGGCTCATGCAAAGGGCAAGCGTGGTTAAGAGGCGACCCAGTGAAGACTCGGGATTCATATATAAAACACCAGATCATGAGGCGTACGAGATGTCGTATTAATATATCTGAATCAAAACCTTGCGATTTTCGCATATATGTATGCAAGGTCAAAGACTCAACTTTGATGATGACGAGTTCAATGACGAGATCTGGAGTATGTATAATTATATATCTTTCCATGCTCACATGTTTATCCATTGTGAGATATGTGAGGATAGGACTCAAGCAATTCTCGGTGATAATTATATCCAAAAAGGTGTGCAGATTTAAGTAGGGAGACTTCAAGGCGTCTGTCAATGTCTTATCCGTGAATACAGAATGATTTGTACTGTTTTATGCATATTTGTACTCAAAAGTTGAAATTTATGACAATATATACAAGCGTGCACAAAATGTTTTTATGTATAAAATATAAAACCCGATGCTATTACTTTTATCTTTAAAGTTTTGGCATCAAAAACTGCAAATTCTCACCTATAGAAATTGAATATGGAAGGTTTTAAAAAACAGGTAAATGGTTAATAATTTACTTACTAGATTTGTTGACGTCGCGCTTTTTGGAGCAAATTATAGTATGTGGCTCGTGAAGTTCTACATAGATAATGAATGGAGTATTGGTTTTATAGCATATATCCTTTTATGTGGGACCAGGCCCTTTTGGGCCCGAACTAAGTCCCAGATTTTTCGGGCTGTATTAAAAGTCCATTCAAGTTGTATTTTCGAGTCGTGTCAGAAATTAACACCCCTAATAAAAATAAATGACAGTAGCCTCTCTGACCCAAAGGCAAAAAAAAATTTAAATTTTAGTTATGACCCAACTAAACTGAACCTTCTCATGCACACCCTTAGAATTACTAACAAGTGTTTGTTTTCCGTTGCATCGTGAATTTGGTTTTGGTTATGGCTCAAAACTGAACCGTCCCGTACATAGCCCTAAACTCACCAACCTAAGTGACATGTTTCCCGCCGCATCGCGCGGGTAAACGACTAGTATATATATATATATATACTAGTCGTTTACCCGCGCGATGGATATACTACTTTAATAAGCATATCGGAAGGGCAAGAATGGTCATTTGCCACTGTACAACCATTTTAAGCACATTATACAACCTCTGAAGCATAAAGGTGTTGAAAACTTCCCTCAAACACGCGGCCATCAAAACCCTAAAATTTCATTTCAAAATTCAAATTGAGAGCCATGTATCATTTTCGTTCTCTCTCTTCCTCGAGATCTGGAAACCCAAATCTTTGAAACCCTAAAGCCATTTCAAAATTCAAACCTGCCTTTGTTTCTACATTACCTCTCGAATCTGGAACTGCAAGACAAATTACAGGAGAACAACGATTGGATGTAAGTCTCTTTCTATAATCCGACACTATTTCGTGGATTTCAAATCCCAACACAAAAGAAATCTGGTTTCTTTCACCATCCCTCTCTCTTGAAAAACCATAGATCTGCCTCTGAATTGTTTATCTAACAACAAATCTCACATATTTTCGAGCTTTTTCTTTCTCAAACACAGTGGTGGTGATAACCCAGACGATAGAAGATGTCGGATATGGTGGTCGTGGGTGGAAACCTAGACGGCTGCGGAGGGTGCCTGTATTTTCTTTCAGCAATCTTCTGTGGACTTTGGGTGGCTTTTTGTCAAGATCCAGTGAAATCACTAGGATTTTTGTGTTACAAGGATTTTGGTGAAAAATATGTGGTTCCTCGAATGTACCCTATCTTGAATGTGTCCCCGTTGCCCTCAGCTGGTAATTTTCATAAGTGTTCTTCATTATCAGTGATTACCATAGCTTCAAACAGCTCTTGTAGATTGTTTTGTTATATTTAATTAGATGACAATTATCATGAAATGTTGTAGTTCAATATAAGTCATTTGACACTCGAATATTAAAACCGGACTCTCTTTTGTGGGATGGGGAAGTAACGGAGGTTTTGTTTTTTTCACACTTTTATTTATCTTCGTTGTAAAATTTCTATGGTTTATGTTGTTATTCAGGGTGAGGCGCCACACGATTTCAGTGTTTGTTGGTGACAAAAGTGGAATGATAAACCGGATTGCAGGAGTCTTTGCAAGGAGAGGGTATAATATCGACTCACTTGCTGTTGGTTTAAACAAGGACAGAGCTCTTTTTACTATAGTTGTATCTGGGACTGAAAGAATTATTGATCAAGTTATGAAACAACTTCTAAAGCTTGTTAATGTTTTAAAGGTATTGACTTACATTCTGACTATTGATTGATTCATCATATCATCTATTTGTTTTTTAAAGCTTTAACTGTCAAATTGACCGTTTTAATAGGTTGAAGATATCTCAAAGGAGCCACAAGTAGAACGTGAGTTGATGCTCATCAAGATAAATGCAGATCCAAGATAACGTTTAGAGGTATTTATATAATTATGCAATGCTCTTCATGTTTTGGTTAATGAGTGTTATATATGTTACACTGAAGTACTGAACTGTTCTGATAAGTTGCAGTGTAAATGATGTTATATTTATATATATGGTAGTTTTTTACAAGTGTTTGATGTCGCCAGTTATGTGTTCGCAATCCATGTAACTAGATGTAAGGATGCACTTTGTGATTCTTGATCTTGGATGTGTATTTTGGTAATGAAATGAGGTTCTCTTATTGTAAGGATGCTTTTAATGATTCTTGAACTTCGGTGATGAATTATTATCTTATGTGTCGGGTAGCTGCAGTCTTCGTATAAAAAAGTGTGTCTGAGGCGCGCCTAGGCGCGAGGCATAAACCTTAGTTCCTTATGTAGTTTGAGTTGCAGGTTGTACAGAAAGCACAACTAACAGCACACGCCTCATGTATATGACCCATTTTTGTGCAGCAGATTGTTGTAAATCATGTTTTTTATAATGTGGGCATCACTTTCTCCTCTTTTTCGTTGATGTATACTGTATAGATGTGGGCATCACTTTCTCCTTTTTTCGCTACAGAACACAACGCGTAGTAAAGGGTCGTCGGTTTCTTGTTCGTTTAGGCCCTGAGTTGGGTTCTTGTGTGTGACGTTGTCGGTTTAAGATAAAGGGTTTGATGGGGAAGAAGATGACATTTTGGAGAAGCTAGGGGGAGCTTTGAATACTACTAAGCATCTTTGGGCTGGAGCTGTGGCTGCTATGGTCTCAAGGTCACTTCTTTATTATGGATCTTCAAATGAAATTACTTGTTTTTTTTTTGCAGCCCTAAATTGGATGATCATAGTTGCTGAATAGTAATAATTGTGTATTCAAAGCATCTTTGGGCTGGAGCTGTGGCTGCTATGGTCTCAAGCATTGGATGATCCAAAATTACTCAGGTAAATGCTAAACTTGTTTTATAATTAATTGGTCTTTTAAATAACTTGCTAAATAGTAATAATTGTGTTTTACGCTTGCTTCTACTGACATTCCGTGCATATGTTCTCCAGATTGCAGACAAACATAATTTCCTTATTTTTGAAGACCGTAAAATTTTTGACATTAGCAACACAGTAACAATGCAGTATGAAGGGTGAGTATTCAGTATTCATCATGAACATGTTAAATGACCAAAAATCCCAAAACTAATCGTCTCATATAACTTAACTTGCAGAGGTATTTTCCGTATATTGGAGTGGGCAGATATAGTGAACTGTCACATTATTTCAGGTCCTGGAATCATTGACAGGTTGAAGTTAAAGGTTTGTTAACCTTTTGTCTTTTCTTCATTTAGGTTTTAAATGAAAAGGGGGTTGACGAATTTATTGACTTTTAGGGTTTACCTAGCTGAAGAGGGTTATTGCTAATGCCGCTTTTATCCACGCAACACCCGGTGTTCAGTTGGTTAAAGGTGGTGATGCATTGGGCCCGCAATATAACACCCCAAATTCTGTAAGTTTCAAAAACTTTGACTTTCAAAGTCAACAATTGACGAAGAGCTCTAGAGTATGTCACCGCATATTAATTTTTTTAATTATTATTCCTCTTTTTGTTCTGGATTTTTCTGAAGCCGTTTTAATTGGCAGGTACTTGCATGAAGTTTTCCTTCCTTCTGTGGTACATAGAAACTTAAGGTCAGCAAACATTTTACTTGACGAAGAGCTGAATCCTCATTTATCAGACTGTGGTTTAGCCGCCCTTACACCCAACACAAAGCGAGAGGTAAATTTAATAAATCTGGCATATGTATTTTCAATAGGTATTTGAACAAGTTTTGTTCAAATTTGTAGTAACACTTCGTAAAATCGTGTCCAATAATGTGTTGACACGTGTAATGAACCCTAATAAAGTCAAACGTTGACTGTGAAGGACTATTTTTCGTCAAAAACGAAAACTATGAATATAGAAGGACTGAAAGTGTCAACATGCCTAAACTAGGCCTCTGAGTGACCTTATACGGTGTCCGTATTCTCAAATGAGCACTTGTTGGACGAGAGGAGCCGTTTGCGTAATTATGTGAAAGTTTGCGCGTCGAAGGGTTAAAAGTGTCAAAATGTTAATTCTTACATCTGAGTGACCTTTTAAGGAACCCAAAGCATTTGGTTGTGCAATCATACTCTTGGGAATGCCTAATATGTTCTACATAGGGCTTTGATGCTATTAAATGATGATACACGCAAGTTTTCGCGTTATAGGGACCATAAGCGTCAACAATTAAAACTACACCGTAAAGTGACCTTTTAACGAACCCGGGGCTTCGTAATGATCCATTATACTCTCAAGGATAAGTGATATAAATTTCACGAGGTTTCGATATCATTATGCGTTGTTTACGCAAATTTCCAAGAATAAGGGTTAAAAGAGTTAATGAGACAAAATTAGTATTTTCGGGGATCGTTTAACGAAACCGGACGTCACGGTGATTGGTTATACTCTCAAGATCATCTACATATTGATAAGAGGGGTTGAAAGTGCTTAAGTTAAAGGTTAAAATGCATTTAAGAGTGCAGGGACTGAACTTGCCATGTTTGAAAATACTTTTGCTGATTTCTTGAGTTTAGGCGGGCCGCGTAAGAGACCCTTTACTCTTACGCGGGGCGCGTAAAAGTCCCCAGTTTCGAAAATAGATTTCAGCTCCTGTTTTGTTTATTGCAGCCATGATTTTCTTCCTTGATCTTCAAGTTATGTGTTCACCAAGGCTTTTGATCTGAATACAACATTTGTTACAATCTTATCAAGCCTTGGAGGACACACTAAACACATGGCATAATCCAAGAACTTTCCAAAACCTATAAATAGGATGAAGTTCATCCATTTCTATTGCCATTTTCGTTCTATCTTCTCCTCTATCAAACTTGGAGCTCATGATCTGATTAAGGAACTTGTTTTCTTGTAGAAAAGATAGCTATGACCCTTTGTAAGTGTCTTAGCCCTCTCTATAGTTCAGTTCTATGTTTTAATAACCGAAAAGTCAAGTTATCGTAAATTAACTTTGACTTTCGGTTTGAACTCTAATGGTCCAGCCACTGATCAAATTGAAAGTGGGTATAAGACCATAGTTAGGTAGGTGATTAACCCTTAAAAGGGCACCTCCTAATTCCTTCGTTTGCTTAGTTAATTGTCGGGTCAAACCATTTAGGTAAAAAATCAAACTTGGCAGATTAATAAATAATAATTAAAAACATTAATGCAGAGGTTATAAATTATATTCTAACACTCTAATAACTTGGTAATAATTATTAAAACATGTCTAAGCATGTTCAACCCGACAATTCTGAGTTTAGGGTCGGTTCGCAACCGAAAGTCGCAAAAGCTTGACTTTTGCTTTGACTTTCAGTTCTGACCCGATTAAGCTTGATTATTCCATGTTTTAAGCTTCCATTAGGACCGTATTATATAGTAGTATAACCCCCTGAAGTTATATTGCTTGGTCCTTAGTAGTTTGAAGTATATGCTAGTTTTCGTTATTATGCTTATAAATGCCAATTTCGCCCTTTTGACATATAAATGAGAATTTTGAAAATGTGAGAGAACAAAAACCTTTATTACTGATATATAAGTATGTCCCGAAAATTTCACCTCAGTTCTTGGTCTCAAATAGGAGTTATGCTCGATATCGTAAATAGAAGCTTTTTATTAATTAAATTGCGATATCTTGCATAAGGCATGTTTAAACTTGGATTTTGACCCAAAACTCATTACCTACTATTAAGATATTTTTTTTAGGGATTTTTGGAACTTACGATCAGATTATAATCTGACCGTATCATGGAGTTCTTATATAATTCGGTAAATGACGATAATACTCTTTTCATGCATAAAAAGAGATTAACAAATGATTTGAATGCCAAACCTTTTTCTACTGATTTTATACATTAAATAAATTATTTTGAGCATTCAAAACTGATCAAAATCTCAGATTTCCATAAAACCCTTTAATTAACGTCAATTAGCGATTTTACGCTTATTAGGTGCATAGTATGGTTCTTAAACCATATTTAACATCTAAGACTCGTTACCTACTGATTTTATAATTAAATTTTAATATTATTACAGTAGGTATAAGTCGTGAACTCAGACTTCCAAAAATGTCTGTAAAAGCATATGTGAAATGACCAAAATACCCTTTCGGGGCATAGTTTGGCCATAAATGGTAAACCTCACATATGTTTGATATCTTATTGATATGACATGATAAAATAAATAATTTTATTGATTACCAAAGACCAGAACCTCAGTTTGCTTTAAAACCTCTTTTATAAAGGGTAAAATGACCAAAATGCCCTTACGGGACTTAATTTGGTTTTAAATACTTTTTGGGCATATATGTTAACATCCTACTGATGTATTAACATATTTTAAGCATAATAACATATGGGACTTGTATATGGTTCATTTGGTTGCCCGTTACGCATTTATGCGTTCGGATCGATATATGTAACTAGTTTACGTAAGTTTACCGAAACGGGTTTAACCTTATCGTTTTTATCTCAAAACCCGGAATGTGTTTAGTTTACCCATATTATACAAGTATTCGTACTTGTTGGGTGTAAATAACATTCTATTCCGGTCATCGCTTAATCTAGCGTATCGTACCGTTTAAGATGCTTTAAGCTAGCCGGTCTAGGTCTATGACTTAAATAAGACCGTTAGCTTTCTGAATTGGTTATATATTACCATCACTCCAGACTAGAGCCACCTGGTAAAAGCTACCTGCATTTAGATAGATTGGATACGACTGAGTTATTATGCTGTGAATCAAGTATTAGCTCAGGTAAATACTTTTAACTTATTTTCCCTTATACGGGCTTGGGATACGGTATTATAATACCGCTTGGTCGGGTATGAAATCATTTAATCGGATTTTGATTAATAAATTTATATAACCCATTTTAATCTGTCTTGTTTGATAACATAAACATTGGGGCTTAATACGACCGTGTCCTGGATATCCTCGGCTCGTTTCATTTGAAAATGGCCACGACCTATGCACGGGGTGTAGGCATACACCTGACAGATGCAAATGCTAAAATATAAACCCACATGTTGGGGATAACTCCTTTGTGGGTTCTATAAGTGGTGAGTCGGTTAATCACGACCGGCTTCCAACCGGCCCCAATTGTAAGACAAACATATAAATCTGTATACAAGATTATACTTAAATAATTGTCCCAAGTTATAAATGATTTGTGCTTTATGCACTTAAATCAATTTTCATAAAATCTTTTCAAATGAGTCAGTTAATTGTATTTACCAGTGAAAACTGACGTATTTTCCAAAGGCTAAATGGTAGGTACTACTCGTAATAGGCTGGGGGATTGCTCGGTGTCGAAATAGAGGATCTTGCAAATCCTTAAAGATGCCATAAAGTCTGCTAAGCTTCATTTTATACTTTCCGTAATGACCCTCCTGTGGATTTGATATTACAGGCTCGTCTATAATAAATACTTTGATATTTTCATACATTTGAGTTTGTAATAATATTTTATATTCCAAGGCTTCCGCTGTGCTATTCTTTAACCTCAATTCCGCTGTGCTATTCTTTAACCTCAATTCTATTGTAATAATATCTTGGTCCGAGTCTTAATTTCTTATCTTTAACCTCAATTCTATTGCAATAATAAAAAAATTAATTCATTTAATTTTATTATTGTTTATCGTTGCATGAAATTTATCCACATCATTTGTTGATGTAAATGACGCTCCTACGCGTTTTATTTAGTTCAACCAAGTCTATAACCTTGTCTTCGCCATTTATTATTATTGCAATTTCCGGGTTCGAGTGTACACGCACTCCTTCCCATTGCAATATCTATTGAGATTACTTTTACCTCGATGCTCAACGTACAGTTTCAGCACCTCTTATAAACAATAGAACTTTTATTATTATCTATTTCTATTTTTCAAGGCCTTGGTAATTTCGTTAACACTAATGTAGGATGTTAAATAAATCGGTGTAAAACAAACGATTTATTTGCACTCGTAATAATCAAAATTTCATACTGAAATTTTAATCTACAAGGGTATACCTGAAACGACATCAAGTTCAGCTTTAGCCTCCGTGGTTGTTATATAAAACAACTTTGTCCTTGATTTCTGGGCATCAGACCTTGTGTCAGCTGTGTCCTTGGTTCTGAGCCTCTCTGGATAATTAGACTTTTTATGTCTTGGCTTACCACATGTGCCCTTGTGAATTTTCCACAAACTCCGCACTGATGTAACACACTTTTTGTAACCCCCTTCTTAGAAGCTTTATTATACTTAGACTTCTTTACGAATCTTGGATTCATATCCAACACCCTCCTTTCTTCTATTTCTTGTAGTATGCTGTCTTTCAATTCAGTCATCATATTGTTCACCACCGGCACGATTGTGGTTTGTAATCTATCAATATACTGTGATAGACTATTTTCTAGAGCTTTTCCCACCGCCTCGGAAATCTTAGCTTTCATCTGTTCAGTCAATTGAGATGTCGAATCATCTCCGGTTACACTGGACATTTCTTTAACTGAAACATCCATCACAATTTATCAATAATTATTTAATTCATTTCCATCTTATTATTCGGAAATTTATATCACTCTTACTTAATCATAAGTAATGTGTTATTCTTTTTCGGTTTGGTCAAGTATGTATCTTGCCTTACCTTTCTTACTTAGTGTATTTTCCTGGGTTCGAGCGTATTTATACACTCCTCCCGTCTTTCCGTCATCTTGAATTTGAAATGTTTACACTAATTGTTAAACATTTCATTTATGACATATGCGTCATTCATTTTGATCTAGCCAAGTTCACCACTTGCTTAAACCATTTATGCTTAATGCACTATTCCGGGTTTGAGTGTGTAAACACGCACTTCCCGTGCATATCAAATCAAATTTTCTTTTTCTAGTATTCTAGTAAGTCTACTAAAGCAATTAATTCTTACCGGACGATCGATCAAGCTTGAACCGAACACTTTGTTGACAACCTTAAGCTCTGATTACCAACTTGTAACACCCTTATTAAAAAGACTGAATTTAATATTAATTTGCATAATTTAAACCAACTTTGCCATTACAAAGTATGTTACATGTTAACAAACCAACATATTCGTGACGCTTACTAGCAAGTTTATAAGAAATATCCACTAGTCATCTACCGACTAGATTTAAACTTGCAAAACACGGATGAGAAATTTACTTAAAATATAAACATTGTCTAGACAAGATTTAATTTAGCGCGGAAGCTTCAAAATGAGTGTTCGGTTCTTGATAGCATGCTTGATCATCATTCGGATAGTCCCCATGAATACCTAAGGTCAAAACCATTTATAAAGTTAGTTTTGACATAGTATTGGAGTGTATAAACAAGATCCAACATCAAAATATAAAATAAAATAAATTTTTCCTGTTCTGAACCTGTCGCGTGTCGCGACAGGTAACGTTACATCCGTCGCGTGTCGCGACAACTCCCGCGTGTCGCGGGAGGACAATCGAATTCTTCCGCGTGGTGCGGGGGAAAGCTATTTCCAGCAGGTGCAGGTTTGCAACCTGGCAATCTGCCCAGCTCCGAAAATTAACAAAATTCTAACTTAAAACTGTCATAACTTTTTACTCGTTAGTCCGTTTTGTCCGATTCTTTTTCCTATGAGTCCATAATAAAATTACGGATCCAACCATGTGAATTTCACATCGCGGAAACCGAGATACCGACAATCGGTTCTTAATTTCCTTATTTCAAATATCCAACCCATTAGTGTAAGTGCTTAACACTTCTTTTCTATTCTTAAGTCTTTTTAGACATATTTACCCAATTTCCCGGGCTCATAATTTTTGGTGCATTCGCGCCACTCTATGGCTTTACGTTCCCTTAGAACTAAATACCTTTTTCTTCGGAATTCAAGCATTCCGTTTCAAGCGACCCCTTTTATTTAACTTCTGTTGTTTGACCCGAATTCCCGGATTCTTAGACTTAGGTTAATATAACCAATTCGTGGGTGTGGTACAATCCACCATTTAACAAAGTATGAGACTTTCAAGTCTCAACTCTCGTGATTCTTTTAAAAGTATCATTTTGACCCGTTTGGCTATTTAGTGAAAACCATCACTTTATTGATAAGCCAAACTAAATTCCAAGTTCTTACTTTGACCCGTTTGATGGTCGAGTGTACTCCGCCACTTTAACGAAGCACCAAACGCATCTGTTACACTACAACATCATTTACACACCAAATTCAAACATTTACACATAATTTGACGGGACTTAAGCCACGTACTTGCATAACAAAACAACATTATCAACCAACAATTCTAGTTAACTATTTTGACCCGTTTGTTTGTCGAGTGATCTTCGTCACCTCTATGACATACCAACTCGCAATTGACACTACATTCTCATTAACTTTTCTAAGACTATTGTTTATACACAATATAACGAAACCGAAGTTACGTACCTTTAAAGCACACCTTTCAAGCGTGAATCACCTCCGGCTTGTCCGCTTGACGTTCCGGATTCTTCGCCTAAAGAGTTCAATTCACAATAAATTTAGAACTCTTTCACAAGCTTTAACGCATAATTCTCTACAATGATCAAATCTGCGTTTTTACTCAACTTTTAACATTTTAGCCCTCATTTAGGCGTTTTATCAAACACCTTGCGGGTCAAATTTCTACATGATCTAAACCAAGTTCACAACTTGAATTTACCACCCAAATTAACTTCAAAAAGACAATATACCCATATTTTAACATCAATAATTTTAGAGATTATCTGACAATTTCAGTTTACACTAGAACAAGAGTCTTAATCCTAGTGTTTATCAAGTTCTACGAGCTTATTAACCATCCACTATGGTGATTTTGACTCTTACAATTATCATGCAAGATTTTAACAAGAAATCGTCTAGGGTTTGTCCCTAAACCTTATATCACCTTCCAATTTCGTGTTTACAACACATAATCAAGCTCAACACTCGATTTCAATCACATGGAAGAATTTGGGTTGAACTAAGATAACCTAATTTGACACACCTTCTGATCCCCTTGTCGAGGTGATCACGATTCCATGTTCAGATTTCGATTTTAGCTTGATTTAGGCCTTCAATTGAGAGTTTTAGTGGAAGTTAGGGTTCTTGGAGAGCTCTGGTCGCCCCTCCCTGTTGTCTGGTCGACTTCAACACACCAAAGTGTGTTTAAGTTTTTAACTCTTTTGTTTTATAAATTATTAGTTTCAACTTAGGCACTTTTGGTCCCTTGCCTTTTGTTTATATTTTATTTTAACCCTTAACTACTCATATGTCTTTAACTAACTAGGCTAGTGTCAATCCTAGTTAGTTTATCTTACTAATTTATTTGCAAACTAATGGCAATTTAAGGAATTTGCATTTTTCGGGATGTTACAAGTCCATCCCTCTTAAAGAGGGTTTCGTCCCCGAAACCAAAGTACGTACTTAATAAAGTAGGGTAGAGACGTCGCATCTCCTCTTCGGACTCTCACGTAGTGTCCGAGCCTTTCCTGTGCTCCCACTTGATCCTGACTTGATCGATTTGTTTATTTCGTAAGTGCTTGACCTTTCGATCTAAAATCTCCACTGGTTTCACTGCATAATTCAGGCTATTATCCACTTCGATATCATCATAGTGGATATGAGCAGTTTCGTCTGCTAAACATTATCGCAGTTGCGACACTTGAAACGTGCTATGTATTCCACTCAATTCTTCCGGTAGCTCGAGGCGATAAGCCATCTTGCCAATCTGCTCGATGATTTTAAATGGCCCGATAAACCTCGGGCTTAGTTTCTCTCTTTTCCTGAATCGGATAACACCCCTCCCTTGGGAAAACTTTTAGCATAACTATATCACCTATTTCCTATCCTTTGTTGCCCTTTTGATCGGGTTGTCCTTTGACCATTTAGTCACTGAGCTTGTCAGCATACTTACCTGACGCTATTTTTATATTAACAAGCGCTCTACATAGGTCACAGTGTTAATTAGGCTACAAACTGTTTTATTGTCTAAACTAATTAGTCACCATTTTACCTCATACCTCGTCATTCGGGTATGCAATATTGCCGTCATCGGCCCTTTGTGTGTTTATAATTTCATATCTAGTCATTCACACTATAACGTGATTACATTCTATATTACCTTCGTGTCCGTGATCACATCACGCCATGTTTAGTTTTACATCGTCTTTTCCTTCTTAAGAATCTTTCCTCCGAATGCATCATCTCACAGCTTTCGGCGTTAGACTCATATTCTTTAGTACTAACCATTTTCTTATTTCTCTCTCGGTATTCATAGGTGTTAGAATATGGTTTCTTTACTAAAACTGAATTTTAGTTTAATGCTTTTCCCTTTAACCATGTCGATTAATCATATCAGAATTTGACGACAAGAATTATTCTTCTCCGTTATCATTTTACGCGAGAACTCATGACTGGTTCCCATGCTATACATTATCGACCCGCAGGTTCCTTTACTTAGCTCCGTATGCTATTTTATTAGGTCTTCACTTTTTTTAGGGTGAGACCCTATAGTTTGTTCCGTTGTATTTGTGATCCGATGGTCATTTTGGTCCCGTAAACCTTTACATTGTTTATAACCTGAAGGTTATGGTGATCCCATGGATCGTCTTCTTTTCATATCTTTATTTAATGGTATAAGTATACATATGGCGTTAAGGCACCCCCTTTTTATGTTTGGAATAAATAAATTTTTGCTTTCAAAAATTCATTTGACCTTGACCGTAGTCTAAAGCTATACTCATTTTCTTCCGGATTATCTTTCCGACTCTATGACTTCTTATGTCACCTTCGCGTTGGTTTAATTTACTCATACCGTTATTTGGTTTATGGCCCTATTTCCTTTCAACCCATTACTGGGTTCGTTGTCTTAATGTTTTTAACACCCCGGTTTTATTGGTTTGCGTTTTCCTTTCCGTATTCTTTTACGACCTATCACATAGGTTCAGTAATAATTCGCACTTTCATTATTCGGGTTGCTCTTACTTGGAATATCAAGTATTATACTTTATTCGGCTCGTCCAATATTAAAATAGTTGGACCTATCTATCGAAATTTCTGTTTTTGCGAAATTTCATCGTCTCTTAGTTATAGCTCTTAATCCGAGTCTTTTGACTTTTAATCTGGGTCACCGTCTCTTGGTTTACGCATATATCCGTAGTCCTACCCATCTATCGGTTATTTTACCGAAGTCATTATTAGAGTCATCATTCTGACATGCATTAAGATTTCGTTTTGATTTATTCGGTGGTATTAGCGTAACCTGTCGCCTTTATTCCACCGATTCCTTAATTCTTCCATTTATTTTGTTTGACTTGTTCTGATGAACTTTATTACTTATAATAGTCAAACATTTATACTTGTGCCTTAACATTCTTGTTTGTTAGTTTATAATTTTAATTACCTTGATTCTTATCCCTTCCCTTGGGCTTATTACCTTAATGTAATCTGCTCCCATTATCCGGTTTGGAGGAAAGTCCTTCATGGATTCATTCCTAAAACCAAATCTATTGAATTGTATTCAGACTTCGAAGTCCATACCGGAGGTCCCTGAGGCTCCCGTATTTGAAAATAATACCAGTGGATCCTAATGATCCCCATTTCTTACCTCTAAGTTTTGAATTCCCAGATTTGGATTGTATCAGTCAAAACCCAATCCGTGATACATATTATTCTTTAACCATGGGATTCTTAAATTCTACTTCTATAATGGATCCTGATTGGAATACTTACATTATTCACTGAGGTCTTCAGTGTCCCTACTGTATATGGTAAACAAAGAAGAGAAACAATCGAAATGGAGCAAGGAAGGCGTTAGAGAATCCTTCTTTCATAATATTCATTATCCTTTAAGTCCTTATAAGGACCTATCTCTTCTATATAGTTCCTGTGTGGATATACCTTTCAACTTAAGACCCTATATGGGCATTTGCTATTTAGTCCTTTCATGGACATTATATTTCAATATAGTCCCTTCATGGACATTATATTTCAATAAAGTCCCTCGGTGGGCATGCTACTTCAAAATAGTCCTTTCATGGACATTATAATCCATTATAGTCCTTTCAAGGACATATTGTTTCATTAATACGTCCCAATGAGGACGTATCTTTCGATATAAAGTCCCTACGAGGACAATTATTTATTAACGTCCTTTTATGGACATGTTATATCATAAAAGTCCCAATACGGACATATTTTATAGTCCCTTTTCGGACTTATATTTCCTTTTAGTCCCTGCGTGGACTAGAGTTATTTAAAGTCCCTGTGAGGACACCTGTACAGCAAAGCCCTTTTGTGTGCACGCTGTACCAATATAGCCCTTTTATGGACATGCTATATCATAATAATTCCAATGCGGACATATCTTATAGTCCCTTTGTTTGACTAATACTCCCTTATAGTCCCTGCACGGAATAAGGTTATTTAAAGTCCCTGTGAGGACAACTGTACAGCAAAGCTCTTTTGTGCGCACGCTGTACCAATATAGTCCTTTTAAGGACATGTTATTTCATTAAAATCCCTTTGAGGATACGTTATCTCGAAATAGTCCCTTTGAGGACATGATATTTCATTATAACCCCTATATGGATTTATAATATTTTATAGTTCTTATATGGACTTATATTTATACTTTTAGTCCTCTGTGGACATATATATATATTTATATATATATATATATATTACTAAAAGTCCTGATTAAGGCACTATTGTAAATTTCTAATAACTTCGGAAAGTTTTGAAAATTTTATGTAGGTATCCACTTCGTCCTTTATTCAACAATAGTTCTGAATTTTACTCGAACTTTATCGATCAGCTGAAAATTTTCAAAAGATCCTCTTAACGGTATAACCTAGCCTATATGTCTATGAACATGGCTATGATGGTAAAACCCTCTTAAGATAATTAATCTTGTTAACATCTGAGAACATGTTAACACTCCTGACAATGTGGCTTGAGAAACCACACCAGCTATCAAGGTATTGGATTTCGTCCAAGCCTTAAAAGCCTATATGATCAGAATAGATCATGGCAAGTATCATCAATACGATGATCATACCATTTAACATCCTTTAGTGATGTTTCGCCTACGGGCCATAGCACATTGTCCAATTGTGACAAAGACATTGTGATCCTTACGATCCCCTGTTCAAGGTAGTGAGCTTTACTCAAGCCTAATAGTCTATATGATCAATGCGATCATGACTAAAATCATCAGTACGATGATTAAATTTAACATCCTTAATGATGTTTTGCCTAAGGGCTATATTATATTGTCCATCTGAGACAAGCAATTGTAATCTTTTGTGATTCTTTGCCCAAGGGGGTGAGCCATGCTCAAATCCCATAGTCTATATGATCATTGAGATCCTGACTAGTATCATCAATATAGTGATCATAATATTAACATCCCTTGTGATGAAATGCCTACGGGCTACACTTTACTCTATTGTCGATAAGACAAAGTTAGTGGTGGTCTTTATGATCCCTGTACAAAGTGGTGGGTTATACCCAACCCTAACAGTCTATATGATCAGTATGATCATGAGTAATATCATTAAATGCAATGATGATATATGAACATCCATTAGTGATGTCAATTGGGTTACCTTTGTGCCAAATAAGTCGTTGTTAGAGACAATGACAGTTGTAGTTTATGACTACCTGTCCAAAGGTGAAGAACTATGTTCAAACCTGGAAGCCTCTAATCCAATAAGATTGCGGCTTATAAACTAATGTCCTTGACGACAAAACAATGAGTTATGTTTTAAAGTCATTCATGACAAGCCAATGTGCTATAGTTTGTCATTCGTGATGTTAGGACCGGTTTGACTCCGAACGATTGCGAACCGACTCGTACGACGTGCGGAATCCGTGCACGAGCAAGACCGAAACACACGAGACGTACAATAAACGTGATTCTTTGATAGATCTGAAATCGTTACAGGAACCGTGAATCACCTAGACACTTTCTCTCTCTAGTTTCTCTCTCTAGAACTAGAGCTCTCAAATGTAGCAAATGAGCAAAAGTGTCAAAAGTCCCTAAAGCTAACCCTAACACATCTATTTATAGGCCAAGGGTTATAAGGGATTTCCCCTTATTTACAATAATGCCACCTTGCCTTTTTCTATCTAATATTACAATGTAAGGCTAGTTTACTTTAGTTTCAGCTACGACTTGAGATGACGGAGGCGATAGACATACTGCACTAACAGACTCCCCCTTGGATATTACCGCAGTCAATCTCAATCATTGAGTCAAACTCGTAGCTTCTTTTCTTTCTCTCTCTCTAGCTCGAACAAAATCCCGGTGGATCTGTTTTCAGCTTCAGCTCCTTCCTTTCGGTAAACTCTTCAGGCTCCCCCTTTCGTCAAGCTTCCGTGCTTTTGGGATCGACACCTGGCTTTTCGGTTACAAGCTCTTCCGGGAAAGAATCCTGGCTCCTATGCACGCTTCCCCTAGCGTTGAGCTCGTCTTCAGACTCCCCCTTAGACTCGGCTATCGGGATCGTAGTCTGGAATCTGCAATCCTCAAACATTTATAAGTAACAATGTTTTGAACTTCCAGGATTGAAAACCTGTCTCTCTCAGCTTTTGCTAAAATATTTTATAATGAAAACATTTTCGGTTGTCCAGGTATCGTAACCTGGCTCCATCAAACTTTCTAAATCAAGATCCTGGGACTAAGATATAATAATATGAATATATCTAGAATTACTTGATACTCTCCCCCTATCAACAATCTTCAAAGATTTGGCAGTTTCAGCGAACCGGATCGGAAACTGGCTCTTTTACAGATTTTAACAATCTAAGCATCCAAATCCCTCACAGTTAATCATCCAAGTCCAACTTAATGACCTTGGAGATATCACAAACTGTTTTTGATTTTTGATTTTAAAACATCAAGTTTCAAATTAATGAACTTGTTTTATTTTCAGAAACACAATCAGCATACTTAGATTTTGAAACTCAGCACTCAGACATCGGTTGTCGAAAATAAAGCAGAAATCAAAATCTTTTTGTATTTTTCTGAAAAATAAAGCAGTAAAGAAATATTTACAAACATATTTACACACAATATTTTTGTTTGAGTTTGCGTCAGAGGATCATATCAGTTTACGACAAGTCACAAGTACCGTTGAGCTTAGTTACACATTAAGAATTAAACAATTCACTTAGATTGTCGATATACTGATCCACTTAAATTTTCACACAAAGTTCAACTGATTCAGGATACGAATTAGGTGTTTTAAGAACTTAAACTCATTCATGTGTCCCACCTCTTGAATATACTCCCGTATCCAGATCCCAATATTCAGTCTTACAGGTGAGTATACCTAGATGATATCTGTAAGGGGAATAAATTATAGTACGAAACCGTGAGAGCTCAGGTCAGAACTTCCGTTCAGCAGAGAGATGACGGATCGACTTTTGGTGTGTCCCCTTTAGAGGATCTTTTTGTTACAACAGCCATGAATAGCATTTTTCAATGTTTCATCATTTTTTTAGCTGAGGGCTGTGCTATATTTCAAACAATTGCGGAAAGTATTCTCCGGGGACTAGGCCATTGCTTCCGCAAAATCAGAAGTCCCGGGATAATACCCCAGATATCACTATGTATAAAGACCTAGTATCTCAGAAAGAGGGGCCTTTCAAACGAGATTTCAGGGGTTACCTATATATCCAAGTAGTGTTCCCCACGAAATAAGCAAGTTTGAATTTAAGTTTATATCCCGAAAAAGTTTACTAAATGTATAAAAATCTACCGACACATCATCAGTGAGACTGTTTAACGCTATATAATCATTACATTTCTTTAGCATACTGTAACTGTCTACTGATGTACTATCATTTCCTCTTTTTACACAAAAACTCAATTTTTGAATTTTATCATGTTTTTGGCTTTTTCAAATTTTCTAATGTTTTTGGATTTTCTGACAATAATACTCCCCCTAAAATGCAAAACCATTTAAAGAAAATTTCACAAACCGATACTGATAGCTTTGTCTCGCCATCCATTTTCTGCTTTTCATGCACTGATTTGCAGAAAATATAACGTACCCCCATGATTTACAACCCATTGATTTTCGACAGTTTGAAAACCGTTTTTCAATCTTGTGAAAGTAATCATGTTTGTTCCGCCGTGAGGGTTTCGGCATATTCAATCAGAACTCCCCCTTACAACAAACTATTTTCCCATAATGATTTCAAAACACTTAAGTTTGTTTTAATCAGAATGGTTTTTCTGGAAAAATTAGTTTGTTTACCCATCACTTATAGGTTCGGGATCATCTCATCACCTTGTTCTCTTTTTACCATTTTGAAAATTTAACATTATTAGGTCAAACACCACTATCACTTGTAGAAAATCAAGGACAACTTAATGTCCTTGATTAACCACTTGTAAGACGAAATATCACAGTTACCATCCTGTGAATTTCTCAAGAATGATGCCGATACCTGCTTCACACTTACCAACCTGGAAGCTCCGGCAAGTCAGAAATTCAACCAACATATTTTGACACCCAAGCTTGACCAGTCTTAGGTGTGTTTTGAACATTTCTCTTTTCTTCATAAAATTCTTTTGCCCCTTTTACCTTTCCATCAGCCATCTTGCTAAAAATATGTTTAACATTGCTATTAAACATTTTTCCAGCATCAACACCTTTTGATTTTAGGTTTGCGGCTCGTAATGGTGGAAAGTTCTCATCATTCATTAACAGAACTGTCTCTTCCTTTTTTACCTCAACTTGTGGCTCCTCTGATTTTGTGGAATCAGATTCATTGCCCGAACTTGGCTTGTCTGACTTGGATGAGCCAGATTCATCGCCAATAACTTTCTTTTTCTTCTTGTTTGTCCTCAGATTTGCATCTGAAGAATTCGATTTTCTTGACTTTGCCGTCGAGTGAATCGATTCATCAGAACTTTTATTCGAACCAACCGGTGAACCCGAAGACAAAATCTTCTCCAAATACTCTCTCGCCTTCTTCCTCTTTTTCCTCAGTCTGTCTCTTTGCCCCTGCGAAAGTTTCACTTTCTGTTCTAGAACCTTCTGTTCTTTGGGCTTGACTGGTGTCTTCACCGTTCTCTGAGATTCAACCCTTGATCTTCCCATCGATCTCCTTGGGCAATCTCTTGCAATATGTCCTCTGATATGGCAATTATAGCATCTTCGTGTTTCAAACTTCCAATTCTGCCAGTTAACAGCAATGTGTCCTCTAACACCACAGGAATAGCACACTCTGTTATCGTACCATCCACTTCTGTCAGTCCAAACCTTCAGATCATAACATTGTTTGGCTTGGTGATAATCATTTCTCCTCTTCAATGCTGGATTTGTCTTTTGAGCACTGTGGTCAAACGTGCACCACTTATTACCATCATTTTGTGAATTTTCATTTACAAATTTTTGTGATTTTTTATAATAATTTGATGACTGAACTGATGAGCTTTTATTTTCATTTTTAAAATTTTTCGAATTTTTAACTTTTTGTTTATGTTCTACACTCTTCTTAACAGGTTTTTGTTTAGAACATTCACCTGTTTCAGTAGATTGCAAAACAGTATTTTTAAATTTTTCTTGTAAATCTAAAAATATTTTTCTTTTCTTTTCTTTTTCTTTTTCATCATCAGCTTTGTCATCACAATCTTCAATTTTGACTTTGTCAAAATTTGTGACTTTGTCACTTATTGGAACAGAATTGATCGGTTTTGGACAAACATATGATGCAGAAGTCACAAAACTTTTCAATTTGTTTTCTAAATCAGCAATTTTCTTTCTATTACCTTCGGCTTCATGCTCAAGTCGAATGATTTTATCAAGATGAGAATTTATTTCACATTGTTTTTCAAGATTATTTTTACCAAAAACATCTCTCTCATCTTCTAAAATCTTTAACTGACTTTTGAAATCATTTTCAAATTTTAATTTTTCATTTTCAAACTCTTTTTCTTTTTCTTTCAAAATCTTGTTATCCAATGTCAAACTGTCCATGTCACTCAACAGTTTGATATTTTCAGATTTTAGTTTTTCACAGTTCAAGCGCAACTCCAGAATCTGTTCATCATCAGCTTTCTTCCCATCTTTCAAAGCTTTGTTTTCCAATGTCAAATTCTCCGCATCACTCAAGAATTTGGCATTGTCTTCTCCAAGTTTATCACATTTTGAGCATTTTTCATTCATCTTTTCAACATCAGCTTCTTTCTTTGTTTCCATCCTGAATGTTCCTGCACAAAAAATTTTAACAAAATCAAGAGGGTTTGCATATTCATCAATAAAACAACCTCTCTTAATATCATATTTCATGACATTTTTTGCAGCAATACATACAGAAAATCTTTTTCTCATTTCGATGATCACTTCCAAATTTATCTTTTCTAAATCCCTCTTCATCTCATTCATCAACTCTTCTTTTTTTTTCTTTATCAAACTTATGTGATCTGAGCTTATCGATGAATTCTCTAAAATGAAGCTTTGAGAAACTAGCATCCCTTTTTAGTTCACTTAAAAAATTTTCCCACTCTAAAGGTAATGCATCAGCAAATTTTGAAATTTTTTCAGCATTTGAAACCCTTATCTCATATCTATCTAACTTATCAATCAACTCATCAAACCGTCTATCCAATTGTTCCAAAGATTCATTTTTCATGCACAAGAAATTTTCGAATCTTTTAATCCAAACATCCTTCTTATTCTTCTTATCAATCCAAGATCCAGAAGTCCAAACGTTTAAATTTTTAAGATTCTCGTTTTCCTGTTCATCAAACGGTTTATCCATCTTGAATCACCTGAATATAAACAAACAAGATTAGTTCAATTATTATCAAACAACTTGATTGTACAAATACTCGAACGAATGAGTCGACACAAGTCAATTGTTTTAAATGAAATTCAGTGACACGGATTGCCGATCGAGCGGATTGCTATCCGTGCGGGTGGGACAGTATCCAGATGAAGATCCGTTCGAATGGAGATCCGGATGATGATTCGTCCGGATGGGGATCCGTGCGGATGAAGGGGATCCGTGCGGACGAGACCTTTTGACCACAATTAATGAACGACAAAACCACTTGTAACCTTGAATAACCTTCACGTGAGAATCTGATTACAATTAAAGTGGCTGACAATCTTTATCACAATCACATGCAATGTTCTTGAAATTCACAAATTCACATGTTCACAGAATGCATTAATGATTCACATGTATTGTTGATAATGTTGACTGGTAAGCTGAAAATGTTGACTAAATGTGGGTCGGACGAGTGAGGTGCAATGACACGGATTGAAAATGCTATCCGTGCGGACAAGTTATCCGCCCGGATGGTCAAATAATAGTCAACACGGATTGTTATCCGTGCGGATGGGGATCCGGATGATGTTATCCGCGCGGACAAGTTGTCCGTGCGAGTGGCAAGTCAACAAGTCAACACGGATGGCTGAAAGTAATCCGTGCAGGTGGGGAATGATGTTATCCGCATGGGTGGGTGCTATCCGTACGGGTGATGATCCAGATGATGTTATCCGCACGGGTGACACAACACCTTGAATCTGACACTTAAACAGTCACGTGACAACAATTATGAGAATTATTTGCTATAATGAAGATCACATGCAATCACCAATTTTCAAATCTCTGAAACAATCTCATGCAAATACTGAATTCAATTTAATATCATGTGCGACTGATAACTATCACATGAAATGCAATTTATCAAAACAAAAGCCACGTGCAATACTGAAATCACATGTCTCGGAATGATATCCGACCGAATCAGTCAACTAAAGTCAATGGATTTAATGAACTGCAAGAGTGAAAGAAATCACGTGACCTGATCAGGCAGTCCTGAAATGTTGACTAAAGTGACTAGTTCGGGTGAGATGTGGTGACACGTATAGCTTTGATGCGGATTACTTAACCGTCCGGATAGGTCAACAAAGGTCAAAGCGGATTGTTTATCCGCGCGGGCGACTTATCCGGATGAAACGTTATCCGTGCGGGTGGCAGAGTCAACAATAGTCAACACGGATTAATGAAATGTTATCCGCACGAGTGAAAAGAATGATTGTCCGTGCGGGTGAGCTAGTCAACAATAGTCAACCCGGATATGTCATCCGCACGGATAGCAATCCGTGCGGTTAACATCAAGAACAACAGCAGCAACTTTTAACATTTTCGCACCACAAAAATCTAATTTTCTCACAAATGACTTAGAGTTATGATTTGAAACTTTGAAAGCTTTTAGATTAACTGATTTTGCATATCTTATCCGAAAATTATCAATTTTTAACCGTAAAATCCTGGTTAATTTTGCGTTTTTCTGTTTAAAACGTGACAGAGATGAAAGATGAAGAACTTAGACAAATCTGATGCGATTTTGGATCTGAATACGATGAAATCCTGTGCGAAATCGTGTGAATGATCTGATCAATCGATCTCCTGCTCTGATACCACTTGTTAGGACCGGTTTGACTCCGAACGATTGCGAACCGACTCGTACGACGTGCAGAATCCGTGCACGAGCAAGACCGAAACACACAAGACGTACAATAAACGTGATTCTTTGATAGATCTGAAATCGTTACAGGAACCGTGAATCACCTAGACACTTTCTCTCTCTAGTTTCTCTCTCTAGAACTACAGCTCTCAAATGTAGCAAATGAGCAAAAGTGTCAAAAGTCCCTAAAGCTAACCCTAACACATCTATTTATAGGCCAAGGGTTATAAGGGATTTCCCCTTATTTACAATAATACCACCTTGCCTTTTTCTATCTAATATTACAATGTAAGGCTAGTTTACTTTAGTTTCAGCTACGACTTGAGATGACGAAGGCGATAGACATACTGCACTAACACGTGACAAGTCAACATATTAAGTGTTAATATTCCTTGTCATAGGCCTTTTGTGCCAGCATTGATAAATGTCCTCCGTGACAGGCCTTGGTGCCATATCTTGTAACGTCATTGTAACAAGGCCACTTTAAGCCATATCTAAATGTCCTTTGCGACAAGGCCTTCGTGCTATATAATCATTTATGTCCTTCATAACTAGGCTTTATGCCATATATTTTCATGTCCTTTGCGACGGGCATTTATGCCATATATGTATATAATTATAATAAAAGTCATGTAAGGCTAGCCTTTGAGCTATTCATAATCGTCCTTGTGACAAAGACAGTTGTGACATTATGATTCCCTGTCAGGCAGGTATTGGACTCGCTCCAAACCTTAAATACCATTGATGGTCCTTTCGAGACCTAGGCTAAATGTAATGGATATACATTCAAAAAACATTCATTAGGAATGTTCGGAACATAATAGCCTATACGGTTTATGGATGCCGTGGCTGATCTATGTCAGGTCATCAGGATGATGACTAACATTTGTTTAAGATGGTGGTTATTACCAAGTTTCGAGAATGGCAAACTCGAATGAGGTAGACAACAGTCGCAATACTATTAATGCGACAAAAGCTAATAATGCTACAACATAAACCTCAATATTAATGGAGTTAATCTCCAAGCTGTGGTTGACGCAGCAGTTTGAAATAGCCATGGAAAAAGGTCATGAAACAATTCAAAGAGCCGAATGCTTCTCGCTCTAAATTTCATTCAAAACCTCAATCAATTGCTTAAGAAAAGAGCTTTGTTCACACTTCGAATGTGAAGGATGAACCAAGGGAGGAGGATAACTCCCAGAAATCGAAGAAGAAGAAGAGCAAATTACGGGCTTAATAAGAACCATCATAAGTTCAGTAAGAATCCTGTATGTAAGAATTGCTATAAAAAACACTGGAGATAGTGTCGAATAGGATAAAGACCAAAGCAGTGTGCATCTGCAAAGAAACTGGTCATCAATCCCATGAATATAGGGACATAAAGAATGCAGTCTGTTACGGCTATGGTGAGAAAGGCCACATCTGAACTAAGTACCATAAAGTTTCCAAAGAAGGCGCAACTAAGTCTGCAAAGGCTAAGAAAGGAAATGCCTGAACTCACCTGATGAATGCCAAGAGGCAGTACATGATGTCATCAAGTACATTCCTTATCATTTACCAATGATCATTTCTGCTAAGTGTCCTGTTTTTAATATAGGCAATAATAAGTCTTTCATAGACTATAAGCTTAGCAAAACTTTGATGATATTCATAGAACTCCAGATTCTAAGTCAGGTAGAACTTACCAATGAAACCTGAGAGACCGATTCTTCTATTATCGGCGATAATCCTTCTTTAAATCTAAGAGTACTCTTTCTTTGAATAGAGTACGACGATATATGTTATTTTAATTATTTTCCTCATTGATTTTATCAAACTGCGAGTGCCAACTATGTTTGATAAAAGCGCCATATGAGGATTGGCGTAACCTAGTGCGTCCCATAGATTGCTTCCATGCCTGATCAGTATGGAGGTTTAATGCATGGAACCACTAAGATATACCAATGGTCATATTGTACTTAAGTCAACTAGTGGTATTCAAAGAAGATATCCATAATAAAAATGCCTAAGTAGGTGTCTCTACTTATGGCATCCGTGCACTTGTAAAACAGATATGTCGTTTGCATGGCACAATCAACGGTAAGTGGACCAAGATTGAAGATTGAAGCTACCTCTATCATATTTGGATAACTTGATTTCTTCTCAGTAGAACTACCCTGTTTTACCCCTGAGGGGCAAAGTGAAGTTAGGATGGACATCCTATTAGGAGCTGTACCTGTTACAGATGCTCCATATCGGTTAGCATCAACGGAAATGAAAGAACTGTGGGCTAACCAAATGAGTTTATGAGAAAGGTTTGTACAGCTTAGCTCATCATCTTAGGAGCTCCGATTATTGTTGATAAAGGAAAGCATGATGCAATACGCTTGTGCATTGGGTATTGCAACCTAACTAAGAAACGATTAAGAATCGTTATTAGCTGCCCAGGATCGTCAATTTGTTCGACTAACTATGAGGGTAGATGATTCCTTAAGATTGATTTGGGTAATAGTTGGAATAACTATCTCACCCAAATTAAGTTCTCCTATAACCGATAGCATTATATAAGCATCAAGGCTGCTCCTTTGGAGACCTTGTTTGAAAGAAAAAGTCAATGCCCGTTTGTTGGGCAGGAGTTGGGAAATCCTTTTCGCCAATTTTCATAATCTGAGACTGTCCTAAAAGACGACGGATAAGATATTATGAATCTGTAATCGTCTGAAAGCTGCCAGTAATCGGCAAAAGAGCGATGTGAAAGAAAGGCGCAGATCTCTTAAAGTTCCAAGTAGGGAACAAGACTCTATTGAAAATACCAACATGGAAGGGTACGATACATTTCAGTATAAAGGGCAGGTCGAGCCCTGGATATTTAGGACCATTCGAGATCATCGAATGTGTCGGCAGTATAGCTTATGAGCTAAATTTGCCTGAGGAACTCGGTGGAATTCACGATGTGTTCCACATTTCTAACTTAAAGAAATGCCTAGCTGATAAATCGCTAGCAATGTCTTGTAAAGACATATAGATTGATGAAAGCCTGAGGTTTATTGAAAGACCTATATCGATCAAGGACCAACAGGTTAAGAAACTCCGAAAAGGAGCATGCACCTATTGAATAGGTCAACTGGAATACCCGTAAAGGTCCCTAAACTACTGTGGAAGTTAAGTCCATTACAGAACAGAAAGTACTTCCATATTTTTGAGCAAATCTCGGGGTCGAGATTTCTTTTAAGGGGGTGAGGATGTAACACTTCGTAAAATCGTGTCCAATAATGTGTTGACACGTGTAATGAACCCTAATAAAGTCAAACGTTGACTGTGAAGGACTATTTTTCGCCAAAAATGAAAACTATGAATATAGAAGGACTGAAAGTGTCAACATGCCTAAACTAGGCCTCTGAGTGACCTTATACGGTGTCCGTATTCTCAAATGAGCCACTTGTTGGACGAGAGGATCCGTTTGCGTAATTATGTGAAAGTTTGCGCGTCGAAGGGTTAAAAGTGTCAAAATGTTAATTCTTACATCTGAGTGACCTTTTAACGAACCCAAAGCATTTGGATGTGCAATCATACTCTTGGGAATGCCTAATATGTTCTACATAGGGCTTTGATGCTATTAAATGATGATACGCGTAAGTTTTCGCGTTATAGGGACCATAAGCGTCAACAATTAAAAGTACACCGTAAAGTGACCTTTTAACAAACCCGGGGCTTTGTAATGATCGATTATACTCTCAAGGATAAGTGATATAAATTTCACGAGGTTTCGATATCATTATGCGTTGTTTACGCAAATTTCCAAGAATAAGGGTTAAAAGAGTTAATGAGACGAAATTAGTATTTTCGGGGATCATTTAACGAAACCGGATGTAACGGTGATTGGTTATACTCTCAAGATCATCTACATATTTATAAGATGGGTTAAAAGTGCTTAAATTAAAGGTTAAAATGCATTTAAGAGTGCAGGGACTGAACTTGCCATGTTTGAAAATACTTTTGCTGATTTCTTAGGGCTGGCAATTTTGCACGAATACACGAATACATGACATGAATCTACACGAAGTTAACAGGTATTATGTATGGCCTTAACAGGTATCGTGTACCAAACAGGTAGACACGAGATTACCTGTTAATTTTCGTGTATAAACAGGTTAAATACATGTTTACCAGTTAATACCCATTAGTACACGATAAGAAATTAAATTAAGTAAAACTCATCAGCCATGTGCGTGTGGGTTCCTTAATTCATTTCTAATTTCATTCCTCATTCAATTCAAAAAAATAAAACCCTAAACTCCCCCTGTAACTCTCAGATAACATGTCGTGTTCGTGTTAACAGGTATTAACAGGTAATTTTCGTGTATAACAGTCGAACAGACGTGTTAACAGGTATTAACAGGTAATTTTCGTGTATATCGTGTCTTGTTCGTGTTCGTGTTTGAAAAAAAGGACACGATAAGTTATCGTGTCGTGTTCGTGTGTGGGGTTTCGTGTATCGTGTCGTGTCTTATCGTGTACGGGTATACACGATATGCCAGCCCTATAGGCGTAAAGGGCAGCCTTAGACCATAAGCCAGTGAAAAAGGGATTTCTTGAGTTTAGGCGGGCCGCGTAAGAGACCCTTTACTCTTACGCGGGGCGCGTAAAAGTCCCCAGTGTCGAAAACAGATTTCAGCTCCTGTTTTGTTTATTGCAGCCATGATTTTCTTCCTTGATCTTCAAGTTATGTGCTCACCAAGGCTTTTGATCTGAATACAACATTTGTCACAATCTTATCAAGCCTTCGAGGACACACTAAACACATGGCATAATCCAAGAACTTTCCAAAACCTATAAATAGGATGAAGTTCATCCATTTCTATTACCATTTTCATTCTATCTTCTCCTCTATCAAACTTGGAGCTCATGATCTGATTAAGGAAGTTGTTTTCTTGTAGAAAAGATAGCTAGGACCCTTTGTAAGTGTCTTAGCCCTCTCTATAGTTCAGTTCTATGTTTTAATAACCGAAAAGTCAAGTTATCGTAAATTAACTTTAACTTTCGGTTTGAACTCTAATGGTCCAGCCACTGATCAAATTGAATGTGGGTATAAGACCATAGTTAGGTAGGTGATTAACCCTTAAAAGGGCACCTCCTAATTCCTTCGTTTGCTTAGTTAATTGCCGGGTCAAACCATTTAGGTAAAAAGTCAAACTTGGCAGATTAATAAATAATAATTAAAACCATTAATGCAGAGGTTATAAATTATATTCTAACACTCTAATAACTTGGTAATAATTATTAAAACATGTCTAAGCATGTTCAACCCGACAATTCTGAGTTTAGGGTCGGTTCGCAACCGAAAGTCGCAAAAGCTTGACTTTTGCTTTGACTTTCAGTTCTGACCCGATTAAGCTTGATTCTTCCATGTTTTAAGCTTCCATTAGGACCGTATTATATAGTATTAGAGTTAATTGCCAAAATCGTCCCTGAGGTTTGGGCACGTTTGCCATTTTCGTCCAAAATGACACTTTTGTACCAAATTGCCCCCAACGTTTGTAACTTTTTGCCATTTTCATCCAAACCACTAACTTAGTTTATTTTTTCTATTAAGTTGAGGATATTTGGATGAAACTGGCAAATATAAAACCACAGGGACGATTTTGGCAATTTATTCAAACCTTTTTAATTTCTTTTATTTAATTATTTTTGTTACATATATAATAAAAAAGAATATATATGGAGTTTTTAGAAAGAAAAAAATAATAGTTTTGTCACATAATTTTTATAAATTTTCATCCAAATCACTAACTCAGTTTATTTTTTCTATTAAGGTGAAGGATGTTTTAAATTTTATAAATTAAGACATAAATTAATTTACAGCTTCTTTATATAAATCAATTTTATAAAGAAAAAACGTCATTGGTGTGTACACATAACAATCGATTACAACTTTTAGTATTTATCAGTTGTAGAGATAGAAAAAAAATTGTAAAACGTTACATATTTTTTAAATGTGTTGAGAACCTAATAAATATGTTGGTAAAAATAAAATATTTATTTAATTAAGATTATGAGGGTAACTGACTAATACTTATTATGATTGGCTTGAGTAAAGAAACTTTTGGTTCATAGCATTATAATTACAATTTGATGAGTAATTTTAAGGTTTGGTAATGATACGTTGTTTGATAAGGGAAAGAGTAGAAGATGAATTACAAACTTGGTACATATGATAAGATTTTTTTATTTGACATTTTCAATAAGATCACCAGCATTTTAGTTTTATAAAATTTAGAGGTTTAAGTAGATTTTATTTTTATAAAACTTCTCTATAAAAAAAATTAGAAATTAATTTCTGTCTTAGTTTATAACATCCTTTGTTTTAATAGAAAAATTAACTTAGTTTGTGGTTGGATGGAAATTTATAAAATTTATGTGACAAAGCTATTATTTTTTTTATATAAAAATTGCACGTATATTCTTTTTTATTATATATGTAACAAAATTAATTAAATAAAAGAAATTTAAAAGAGTTTGAGTAAATTGCCAAAATCGTCCCTGTGGTTTTATATTTGTCAGTTTCATCCAAATATCCTCAACTTAACAGAAAAAATAAACTAAGTTAGTGGTTTGGATGAAAATGGCAAAAAATTACAAACGTTGGGGGCAATTTGGTACAAAAGTGTCATTTTGGACGAAAATGACAAACCTGCCCAAACCTCAAGGACAATTTTGGCAATTAACTCATAGTATTATAACCCCCTGAAGTTATATTGCTTAGTCCTTAGTAGTTTGAAGTATATGCTAGTTTCCGTTATTATGCTTATAAATGCCAGTTTCGCCCTTTTGACATATAAATGAGAATTTTGAAAATGTGAGAGGACAAAAACCTTTATTACTGATATATAAGTATGTCCCGAAAATTTCACCTCAGTTCTTGGTCTCAAATAGGAGTTATGCTCGATATCGTAAATAGAAGCTTTTTATTAATTAAAATGCGATATCTTGCATAAGGCATGTTTAAACTTGGATTTTGACCCAAAACTCATTACCTACTGTTAAGATATTATTTTTAGGGATTTTTGGTACTTTCGATCAGATTATAATCTGACCGTATCATGGAGTTCTTATATAATTCGGTAAATGACGATAATACTCTTTTCATGCATAAAAAGAGATTAACAAATAATTTGAATGCCAAACCTTTTTCTACTGATTTTATACATTAAATAAATTATTTTGAGCATTCAAAACTGATCAAAATCTCAGATTTCCATAAAACCCTTTAATTAACGTCAATTAGCGATTTTACGCTTATTAGGTGCATAGTATGGTTCTTAAACCATATTTAACATCTAAGACTCGTTACCTACTGATTTTATAATTAAATTTTAATATTATTACAGTAGGTATAAGTCGTGAACTCAGACTTCCAAAAATGTCCGTAAAAGCATATGTGAAATGACCAAAATACCCTTTCGGGGCATAGTTTGGCCATAAATGGTAAACCTCACATATGTATGATATCTTATTGATATGACATGATAAAATAAATAATTTTATTGATTACCAAAGACCAGAACCTCAGTTTGCTTTAAAACCTCTTTTATAAAGGGTAAAATGACCAAAATGCCCTTACGGGACTTAATTTGGTTTTAAATACTTTTTGGGCATATATGTTAACATCCTACTGATGTATTAACATATTTTAAGCATAATAACATATGGGACTTGTATATGGTTCATTTGGTTGCCCGTTACGCATTTATGCGTTCGGATCGGTATATGTAACTAGTTTACGTAAGTTTACCGAAACGGGTTTAACCTTATCGTTTTTATCTCAAAATCCGGAATGTGTTTAGTTTACCCATATTATACAAGTATTAGTACTTGTTGGGTGTAAATAACATTCTATTCCGGTCATCGCTTAATCTAGCGTATCGTACCGTTTAAGATGCTTTAAGCTAGCCGGTCTAGGTCTATGACTTAAATAAGACCGTTAGCTTTCTGAATTGGTTATATATTACCATCACTCCAGACTAGAGCCACCTGGTAAAAGCTACCTGCATTTAGATAGATTGGATACGACTGAGTTATTATGCTGTGAATCAAGTATTAGCTCAGGTAAATACTTTTAACTTATTTTCCCTTATACGGGCTTGGGATACGGTATTATAATACCGCTTGGTCGGGTATGAAATCATTTAATTGGATTGTGATTAATAAATTTACATAACCCATTTTAATCTGTCTTGTTTGATAACATAAACATTGGGGGTTAATAGGACCGTGTCCTGGATATCCTCGACTCGTTTCATTTGAAAATGGCCACGACCTATGCACGGGGTGTAGGCATACACCTGACAGATGCAAATGCTAAAATATAAACCCACATGTTGGGGATAACTCCTTTGTGGGTTCTATAAGTGGTGAGTCGGTTAATCACGACCGGCTTCCAACCGGCTTCCAACCGGCCCCAATTGTAAGACAAACATATAAATCTGTATACAAGATTATACTTAAATAATTGTCTCAAGTTATAAATGATTTGTGCTTTGTGCACTTAAATCAATTTTCATAAAACCTTTTCAAATGAGTCGGTTAATTGTATTTACCAGTGAAAACTGACGTATTTTCCAAAGGCTAAGTGGCAGGTACTACTCGTAATAGGCTGGGGGATTGCTCGGTGTCGAAATAGAGGATCTTGCAAATCCTTAAAGATGCCATAAAGTCTGCTAAGCTTCATTTTATACTTTCCGTAATGATCCTCCCGTGGATTTGATATTACAGGCTCGTCTATAATAAATACTTTGATATTTTCAGACATTTGAGTTTGTAATAATATTTTATATTCCAAGACTTCCGCTGTGCTATTCTGTGTATGATTGACCATGATGATATCAACTACGTCACGATACTCCCCACCGGGCCCACCGGTAATATGTGGAAATATCGGGGTATGACATTTGTACAGGTGGCAACACAGTTAGTTGGTTCGTTTGGTTATATCGCCCCTGAATTCGCATTGTCTGGCATATACACCGTAAAAAGTGACGTTTATGGCTTTGGAGTGGTGATATTGGAGTTGTAGACCGGTCGGAAACCACTGGATAGGTAAATCCTCAATTAACGATATATAGATATACTTTTTTCAATTTTTTTATTTTTTGTTTTGACATCAGTTTCTTGCATCTTCTGTTCGTGATGTGTACGGTTCAAGCCCGCGGTCAGAACAATCACTTGTAAGATGGGCCACCCCTCAACTCCATGACATCGACTCCTTGGCCAAAATGGTTGATCCTACGTTGAACGACATGTATCCTGCCAAATCTTTGTCGTGCTTTGCTGACATCATTGCCCTTTGTGTTCAGGTAAACTTGTCATAACTTAGTTGTTACATATATAACATATCTAATTCAAAACAAATAAGAAAAGAGCATAGCATGATGTTTTTGGTGTTGTATACATACAGCTCGAACCGGAGTTCCGGCCTCCCATGTATGAAGTTGTGTAAGCGTTGGTTCGGCTCATGCAAAGGGCAAGCGTGGTCAAGAGGCGACCCAGTGATGACTCGGGATTCATATATAAAACACCAGATCATGAGGCGTACGAGATGTCGTATTAATATATCTGAATCAAAACCTTGCGATTTTCGCATATATGTATGCAAGGTCAAAGACTCAACTTTGATGATGATGAGTTCAATGACGAGATCTGGAGTATGTATAATTATATATTGTGAGATATGTGAGGATAGGACTCAAGCAATTATCAGTGATAATTATATCCAAAAAGGTGTGCAGATTTAAGTAGGGAGACTTCAAGGCGCCTGTCAATGTCTTATCCGTGAATACAGAATGATTTGTACTGTTTTATGCATATTTGTACTCAAAAGTTGAAATTTATGACAATATATACAAGCGTGCACAAAATGTTTTTATGCATAAAATATAAAGGGTGATGGTATCTACACATCCCCTAAAATTTTTGTACATCCCTCAATAGAAACCATATAGGCCAATACGCTTCCCATAGGGTTTTAAGCATTAAATGCGACACCAATAGGAAGCGTATTGGGCAATACGGTTCCTATCGGTACAATATTCTCTGACGCGCACGCAGTTCAAAACTATACAGGTCTAAAAAGTGACCCAATAAGAAGCGTATTGCCCAATACGATTCCCATAAGTTTAATAGGAAGCGTATAGGGCAATACACTTCCCATAGGGCTTGGGTTGGTGAACGCATTAAATCAATAGGAAGCGTATTGGGCAATATGATTCCTATTGGTATAATAGGAAGTGTATGGGGCAATATGGTTCCCCTAGATCCAAAGTATAGGAAGCGTATGGGGCAATATGGTTCCCCTAGAGCCAATGTATAGGAAGCGTATGGGGTAATATGGTTCCCCTGGTCCCCTAATCTAAATCCTTTTTATAAAAATGTGTCAAAAAACGTTTATACATTATTTGTATAACTTAAATTCTTTTCATTTTAAATTTGCAGATATGGCGTCAGATGATGAGATAGATGGCGCGGGAGATTTCGATCCATGGGCCGGTGACGATTGTTCACGATATCCATATATGGTATACCCTTCCTAAACGTATGAAGCAAAACGGTTCAATAAACTTAGAGAGATGAAGGTGGGGTGCATGAGAGGGATACATTGGGATTCGTTAGAGACATGTGGGGTGGCGGACACTGTTCGACAGGTTATCGAGCAGGATAGCCCGTGGGATCGTTTATTTCGAATAGGAGCCGCACCATCTTATCGGCCGCTGATGGTGGAGTTTCTTTCCACATTCCGCTATAGACCTCGACCGGATGACCGGCCGAACTCGGATTTTGATGATCCGAACTTGCCGGCCCCATCACCCGAGATCACATTCCGTCTGTTCGGTGAGGTATTTGAGATGTCGCTTCGTCAATTTGCCGTCGCCACCGGTTTTTACACAGACGAGGAGTTGGTTCAGGACGTGTATACCACGGCTATCGATCGTATGCCCGAGGATGAGTTGATTGCTTGGTGGCCCACCATCAGTGAAGGTCCATACACCAAGGCGGAGGAGGTCCGATCCTCGGAGATTCGCGACCCGTTAGTTCGTTACTTGCATCGTTGCTTTAGCACGGGCATCGCGGCCCGTGGCAAGAGTTGCGAGAACGTAACAAAGGCCGATCTTTTCTATCTCTATTGTTTATTTACTGGTCGTCCGTGCGCCCTCCATCTCTGCCTGGTGGATTATTTTGTCACACGTTGGAAAAAGTAGCGTCGTGGTAGTATATATGGAGGATCGTTTATCGGCCGGATAGCCCAGAGTGTTAGTCGGTACTTTGGTTGGGTCGAGGATAGGTATCCACCGCCGGCTCCCTGCAAATATTTGGACATGAGGTCGATGACAGGGATGAAAGTGGCGGTAAACATTCCTAATGTTGGTTATTGGTTTGTCGGGACGAACCGTCAGGTTTGGGCATGGCAGCCGTTGGTACATCACGCGCGTTTGGAGGCCGAGGAGGTTCAGATGCCTCAGATGGCTGAGCAGGATGGCGGGCATGATGATGTTGAGGTCCCGCCTTAGCATGAACAGGGGGATCATCAGCATCCACAGAGAGCTTATCGCGCGGTTAGGATGCCTCGATCAACCAACCGTCTTCTCGATAGGATTTTGCGTAACCAAGATGAGCAAATGCGACTTCTAACACTGCATGGTCAGGAGATAACATCCCACGGTCGCCATATGGATCAGATGCATGATGACATAGGGTGGCTGATGACTGGCATGGGTGAAATGTATAAGTACATGTGTATATCGGTTCCACCCCGTCCACCACCACGAGTTTATCCGGACCAAGGCCCGTTCTTTACGCAGCAGCCCGACCCGTCCATGCCATCCTTTACCCAACCCCTCCCGTCCATGCAGGTATATTATCTTATTTTTATTTCATTTATTTACGAGCAATTTAATGTTATGTAATGGGTATTTTGTTTAAATTCTTATAGCCTTACGACCCGTCCTATAATCAGCCCGACCTTTCCTTGCCACATTTTCCTCGGTCCGGCCAGACCATGCCGCTCTTTCCTCTGTCCGACCTTTCCATGCAGGTATGTTATTTTGTTTTATTTCATTTTCTACGAACAATTTTAATGTTATGTAATGAGTATTTTGTTTGAATTTTTTATAGGCTCCAGGCACGTCCTATACACGGCACAGCCCGTCACCCTCTACTAGGCGTGACCCGAACTTTACAGAGGAGGAGCTCGCTGAGTCTGACGAGTATTGATGATGATAGTGGTTTTTATTATCATATTATGTAGTACTGTACGAACAATTGAATTTAATTTTAAGCATTTGTAATATTTGTTTAATGTGGATATGTTTAATTTGTTTGGATTCCTTAATTTCACTACGTCTTTTATAAAATTTATAACAAAAAAACTAACATCATTTTATAACAAAAAAAACAACTTAATTAATGTTAAAAAAAATAAAGTTAAAAAAGATACTAGTAACAATATGTTGTTCTTGCAAAAAAAAAAAATTCCTCCGGGGAACGTATGGCCCTATATGATTCCTCTTGTCTTTTGAAAAAAAAAAATCATTAAGGGAGCGTATGGCCCTATACACTTCCTTTTAGCTGACCATCTTTTGAAAAGTTTGGTACACATATAGGAAGTGTATTGCTTAATACGCTTGGACCCAGAGGAACCGTATTGCCCTATACGCTTCCTCTGGTCCCCTAATCATTAGCTGGCCATCTTCTGAAAAGTTTGTACTTCAAGTACACATATAGGAAGTGTATTGCTCAATACGCTTGGACTCAGAGGAACCGTATTGCCCTATACGCTTCCTATAGGGTTCAAGGGATGTGCAAATAACCAAGGAGGATGTATGAATAACCAAGCCGAATATAAAACCCGATGCTATTACTTTTATCTTTAAAGTTTTGGCATCAAAAACTGCAAATTCTCACCTATAGAAATTGAATATGGAAGGTTTTAAAAAACAGGTAAATGGTTAATAATTTACTTACTAGATTTGTTGACGTCGCCCTTTTCGGAGCAAATTATAGTATGTGGCTCGTGAAGTTCTACATAGATAATGAATGGAGTATTGGTTTTATAGCATATATCCTTTTATGTGGGACCAGGCCCTTTTGGGCCCGAACTAAGTCCCAGATTTTTCGGGTTGTATTAAAAGTCCATTCAAGTTGTATTTTCGAGTCGTGTCAGAAATTCACACCCTTAATAAAAATAAATGACAGTAGCCTCTCTGACCCAAAGGCAAAAAAAATTTAGATTTTAGTTATGACCCAACTGAACCTTCTCATGCACACCCTTAGAATTACTAACAAGTGTTTGTTTTCCGTTGCATCGTGAATTTGGTTTTGGTTATGGCTCAAAACTGAACCGTCCCATACATAGCCCTAAACTCACCAACCTAAGTGACATGTTTCCCGCCGCATCGCACGGGTAAACGACTAGTATATATATATATATATATTTATATATATATATATATTGTTGATAAAGGACGATAAATTGTAACTTTATTTTTATAATAATATATAGTTTTTTATTATTTTTAATTTAATATATTATAATAGTTTATTATTATATTTCCTTAATAATATATATTTAATATTTTTTACCTTTTTAAAACCATATATTTCCTTTGCCATTTTTTAATAATTCCATTTTCTTTGTTTAGAACATATATTAATTTATCGATTAATTTGATACTTCTCTAATAATTTACGTTTATAACTTTTTTTTTTCTAAAAACTTAAGTACGTAGTTGTGCTTGATTTTTCCCTGACATTCCATAATAAAATTTGTTAAAAACGAAGTTGTAGCCAAAATAAAGTATTTATTTGGTATTATAAAATTGTACCATGATAAACTAAACCGTTCTAATGATTTGCTCTCTAAACAATATGTTTTATTTTCAAATCACATTTGTTTTACATTATCATTTGCGCGGTTTCGCCGCAACGCGCGGCGTCAAGTAAAACTAGTTTGCATAATTGGTTGTGTTATTTTAACTGTTACCAATAATGTAACCTTATTTAATCACCAAATAATTATAAAGTTAGTGCAATGCAAATATATAAAATAGCAAATTCATTCCTTATCATTAGATAATAATCCCAATTAAACCTTACATTAAGTTGTTTGACATTTTATATTTAAGCGTCACTATGGAATTTATGTATTCTGCTAACAATAGATACACAAACTATGTACAATTCAAAGAAATAGTTCAAGCAAGTCTTTGGTTTCTTTAGAAAGTAAGAAATGAGAAAAAAAAAAAATTAATATTCTTCAAAGAAGACCGGAAAAACCCTAGTGTAGATCAAGACGAGTTCGTTTGTTTGATTAAAAAGTAGAGTGAGACTTAATAGGGACTGGAATGAATGATGTAATTTTAAAGTCAGTTTGTAATGTGTTGACATTCCACATCCTAGCATCTTTGAAATGTATGCCTAACAATATAATTTTGGTAATAAATATAAAAAAAAACCTATAGCTTAGTTACATCTTGAGGTGAGGATAATACTTTGAAACTACTAGAGCCTGAGTTCGACTCTTACAAAAGGGTTTTTTCTTAGGCTAGGGGGTGTGGTGTACCGTTCCTGGCCACCTCAGCGTCGTTAGCGCCCCTTAGCACCCCTACCCATCCTCTGCTCGCCAAAGGGGAGGCGCCATCGATCCTCCGCCAGCCTAGTAACGAGTGCTAAAGGGAGGGGCTGGTGGGACCCACTGTTTTCAGCCAATCAATTTTTTTCTCTTTATATTATGTTTTTTGTATTTTGTTTAATAGGGGGGGGGGGGGCTTTAAACCATTGAATGCAAGCTAAAGGGAGGGACTTTAAAGCCCCTATGTGACATGGCGTTGATGTGACTCTGGCGTGGCACTATAAAGTCCCTAGGGGCTTTAAACCACACCCTCAGCCTTAGATTTATCGAGTTTTCTCCTGAATTGGTGTATATGCATTATAGCCTAATGGAGCTGGATATGATTGAGTAATTTCGCTGGTAACATGATACTCTAGCGGTCTATCAGTAATCTAAATTTACCGTTAAAATAAAAAGGAGACACAAAAGAAAAGGCTAGCTGTGGACACTGTCATAATCTGAATTAGATAAAAATGAATAAATAAATAATAAGAGACAACAAAACATATCATCATCATCATACTCAGTATATCCCACCAATAGCAAAGCTAATGTAGGGTCTGAGGAGGGTAAGATGTAGACAGCCTTACCTCTACCCCGTAGGAATAGAGAGACTGCTTCTAGTGAGACCCCCGGCTCGGTAGTAGTTTTGCATCAAGCCTTGGACATAAGGCACATAACACTCAGCAATTGAGACAAAAGCTGATTAGCGTATGTCCCCCTTGTCTTTCGGCTATCAACGCCACCACATGATGCATGATTAACCATCCCTCGCTTTTTAACGTTATTTTCACGAAATTAGTAAAATAACGTTAAAATTAGTGCACTTTCACTTTTGCCCCCCAATGGCCCACACATATATACATTATATGCGCATACCGCAAGCGGGGCGTACATATTAAAGAATTGTGTGTGTGCGAATACGGCGGATTGTTACAAGACACGGTGCATGGAACCAAAATGAAGGTTACCACGTGAGGCCGTGTGGCGGTAGGTTGGTAGGTGTGACATGCATTTGCCTTTATATGCAACATACGACTTATCTTTACTTTTTTATTCTACATTTGGCTTATAGGTAAACGTAAAACACAATTTTTTAACTTTTTTTTTCTAGGTTGGGAGTTTGGTTTCTTGGTTTATAAATATGGGAATTGGTAATCCAAATATTGTAAAAAAGATGCCACGTGTTTCCTCATAAAATTTGAAACATGTCATAGACTCATAAGGCTAGACGGTATGGGGACCGTCCCTGCCCCGTCTTGGCCCGGCACCGCCCTGTACACCATTTTCGGAGCCCCGTCGGCGTCGCATTCATCTGGGTGGGACGATGAAGACGGGCACTGTCGGAAAGTGAATGATGTGTCGTAGTGTAGGGGCTAAATATGTAACTTGGTGTTCTATATAAACACCATTCTTTGTAACCCTAATCTCTTGTACAATACAATCTCAATACAATTCAAACCCAAATCACTGTGTTTCTTCTCTATACTAGACAACATGGTATCAGAGCAGTGTTGATTCTTGAACACTTTGCTCATCATCAATCTGACTTCAAACCAGAAAAAAAAAAAAACCAAAATCAAAACCAAAGTTCCAAGAATCGAACCTGCAAGTTTTTGCAATCCATCAAACCACAACAGCAGCCGCAACTGGTAGCCGCCGTCGTTCATCAGTTCCGGCGAACTTCAGTGGCTTTTGTTTCTGTCCGATTCAATCCGCTTGTTGTCAGTTCGTTCAAACTGCTTGCTTCAGTCCTTGTTCTCTTAACCCTAATAGTGTTGTTCGGGAGTCATAGTGGTGGCGGCGGCGGAGATTTAGAGTGCGGACGAATTAGGGTTAGGACAGAGGATAAAGTTTCTGCTACAAGAAACCCTAACCGACCCTAGTAGCGGATTTAATCAGCCACGGTGTTTTTTTTTTTTTTTTTTTTTTTTTTTGCAGCCTCAGTTTTTATGAAGTCCCTTTGTTAGCGGAAATAATTTTTTGAAATAAAGATAGCGGACTTGTTTAATCCAGAAGTCAGCGAAGGTGTGCGGGCGAAATTGTTCGGGGTTAACTTAAATCTTGAACGCGAGTTCAAGTTGCCCGGCGTATTTGATAAATACGCCGGTAAGATAACTTCTGTCTCGGGCGTCGTAATTCTGGCGGATTTAAGTGGTCCATCATATTTGTTCCCGACGTAATTGATAAATCTTGAACGCGAGTTCAAGTGTCCAGCATATTTATTTAATACGTTGGTCTGCTGTCTTGTCCGTAGTGACAGTTTTTACCCCCCCCCCCCCCCCAATAAAAAAACGAGGAAAAAAATTGGAAAAAATGGAAATCAATCATAAAAAAATAGTTCTTGTATATTTGATTCTGGTACCACTGACAACATGACATTTGAACCGTTGAACATACAGTCAATGTCCAATCCTAGAAAAACTCAAATCCATACCGCAAATAATGGAATGATGCAAGTAAAAGGAGGAGGGACTATTGAAATTTCACCAACTATGAAATTATCAAATTATCTCTATGTTCCATCATTATCACACAAACTGCTCTCCATTAGCCATATTACCAAAGAACTGAATTGCAAGGTACTAATGCACCCTACCTTTTGCCTTCTACAGGATAGCAGGACGGGTGTGATTATTGGACGTGGTACTGAGCACCAAGGATTATACTATGTGGATGAAGTGGCTCAACAGGGTACTGTGATGTTGGCACATGGAACCGAAAACCAGGAAGCTTGGCTATGGCATAGACGTTTGGGACACCCATCCGTTGGCTATTCGCACCTTCTGTTTCCAAAACTCTTTCCTTCAAATGGAAAAATAGACTATGAAACCTGCTTTCGTGCTAAAAGCCATCGACAACCATTCAAACCTAGCAATACGAAAGTTGGTTCACCTTTTTCACTAATCCACTCTGATGTGTGGGGTCCTGCTCCTGTGATGGGGGGGGGGGGTAGGGTCTTCGGTATTTTATACTATTCGTGGATGATTGCACTCGCATGACATGGGTATATTTTTTAAAAAACAAAGCCGAAGTTTACGAGAAATTTATCACGTTTTATGCTATGATTCAAACTCAATTCCAAACACAAATCCAAATCCTTTGATCCGACAATGGGGGGGGGGGGGGGAATTTGTCAATACATCCATGAAACAATTCTTTAAAACCAAAGGATTAATTCATCAAACCTCTTGTCATACCCCCGAACAAAACGGTGTTTCCGAACGGAAAAACCGTATTATTCTTGAAATGACTCGAGCTCTTTTAATTGAATCTCAGGTACCTAAATCTTTCTGGCCGGAGGCGGTTACAACCTCTGTGTATCTCCTAAATCGGCTCCCCACAAAAGCTCTTAAATTTACGACTCCCTTAGATTGTCTATCTAAGTCGGTCAATATTCCCCATCCTCTTACACTTGAACCTCGAATCTTCGGGTGTACAACATTTGTTCATATACCCAAAACCAACCGAAACAAGCTTGGCCCATGTGCTGAGAAATGTGTATTTGTCGGCTATGGGATCGATCAAATAGGTTACCAGTGTTATAATCCAAGAACTCATCAAATGTTCACCACAATGAATGTTGACTTTCTTGAAACAAAATACTTTTATAACACCCAACTCAGTGGTCAGGGGGAGAATGAATATATAGACACTCTGAGTTGGTTAACCCAATTTCCCTCGTCTGAAGAAGTAGCAACAGGAAACCATCACAGTACTCCGAGTCAGTCACCTTCAAACACAGCCACACAATCTGCGGAGCGCAGTACCACTGAAGAAAGTCCATCCAACGTGATACCAGAGGTAAGAAATAATGAGAACTCTGAGTGTACTACGTCTTATAACTATGAGACATCAAGGGAACACACAGAACCGATAACAACCGAACCTACAGAACATGTTGAACCAGATGTTGAGCACGTTGAACAGGTTGAACCAGTTGTTGAAGAGATGGAACCAGTTAGTGGGAGTGTTGAACCAGGTGGAGCAGAGACAACCGGAAGGTATTCCCTTCCTCCAAGAGAAAATAGAGGAGTTCCTCCTAAGAGATACTCTACAGAAAAGGTGGCTCCAAGGTCTAGGTACCCTGTGGCAAACATTGTCACTGGAAACTTGTCTAAGGAAGCTAAAGCTTTTGCCGTTGCCTTGTGCTCTGAACAAATGCCATCTACAACATAGGAAGCCTTGAAATCTGAAGAATGGAAAAAGGCCATGGAGACCGAAATGGAAGCTCTCAAGAAGAATAACACGTGGGAGAAATGCACCCTTCCACCAGGAAAGAAACCGGTGGGATGTCGGTGGGTTTTTTCAGTCAAACAGAGACCTGATGGCACGATTGAAAGATACAAAGCTCGGCTGGTTGCAAAAGGTTACACTCAGACTTATGGAATCGACTACTCTGAAACCTTCTCCCCAGTAGCCAAAATCGATACAATCAGAGTCCTTTTTTCAATAGCTGCCAATAAAGGTTGGCCTCTTCATCAATTTGATGTAAAAAATGCCTTCCTTCACGGCGAACTGAACGAGGAGGTCTATATGGACGCTCCACCAGGATTCAATGAGAATTTCAAGGCTGGAGAAACATGTCGGTTGAAGAAATCTCTTTATAGGCTTAAGCAGTCTCCTAGAGCTTGGTTTGGGAGGTTTACCCTTGCTATGAAGAAATATGGCTTCAAACAAAGCAACTCAGATCATACCCTATTTTTGAAACGAGAGGCAGTCTTGTGACCTGCTAAATTATCTACGTTGATGACATTACGGGAAACGATGAAGAGGAAATGTCAATGCTAAGAGATAAAATTTTTTCGGAATTCGAGATGAAAGACCTGGGAAGATTGAAGTACTTTCTTGGAATTGAAGTTCTAACATCTAAACAAGGGATTTTTATATGTCAAAAGAAATATGTCCTTGATCTGCTAGCTGAAACCGGAATGATTGAGTGCAGACCGGCAGACACCCCAATGGTGGTTAATCACGGCCTACACATGGAAGATGGAGCAGAACTAGCAGATAAGGAGAGATATCAACGAATGGTGGAAAAACTGATATACCTCTCCCACACTCGTCCAGATATAGCTTATGCAGTAGGAGTGGTGAGTCAGTTTATGCACCAGCCCCAATGTCACACCCCGAATTTTCCACGTGTCACCAGTGGGCCCGGTGGGGGAGTATCGTGACGTGGTTGGCAACATCATGGTCAACAACACAATATATAAATGCACAGCGGAAGCAAAAGATAAATATATTACATTCCGAATATAAAGTAATATCAAGTATTGCAACGGAAAGTAAAGGATCCACAGGCGGATCAATAAAAGAAAAGAAAACTGTTCAACAGACTTCAGGCATCTAGAACTTGCAAGATTCCTTATTATCGCCCTGAGCTTCCAGTAAATTTCGTTCAGTACCTATCACTTAACCTTTTTGGAAAATACGTCAGTTTACACTGGTAAATACAATTAACCGACTCATTTTGGAAAAAGAGTTTGAAAAGTGATTCGAGTGCAAACGGCACAAAATATCTTGACACATTGATTAAAATGCAATGAGGCAAAATTAATCTTTTATACTTGGGACAATTTTATTAATAAAAATCTTGTATCCGATTTACATGGTTGTCCAACATTTAGGGCCGGTGATTATACAATACAAGCCGGACAAGATTAATCGACACACCACAAATATAATCTCACAAGAAGATACCCTTACGAGTGAGTATACGTTATACATATGCAACAGGAGGTGTTATGTCTACACCTTGTGCTTACGTCGTGGCCATTCACTTTTTAAAATGAGCCAAGGATATCCAGGACACGGTCATTAACCCCCAATGTTATTTGTTATCAATCAATACAGATTAAAACGGGATTATGCAATTTAATCATCTCCGATTAAAAGGTTTCTACACCCGACCAAGCGGTATTTTTATAATACCGTATCCCAAGCCCGTATAAGGGAAAATAAGTTAAAAGTATTTACCTGAGCTAGCAATGCAATTTATACTCAGCCGTATATTCTAATCAGCAAGCACAAGTACTTCTACTGGGGCTCTCAATCTGGAACGAAGGTTTTATTAACCTATTAGATTCCTAACGGGTCTTATTTAAGTCGTAACTTAGACCGGTTAGTTTTAAGGAAGGTTTACGGTTCGAACGCATGATTAAGCGAAGACCGGAATAGAATGTGATTTAGACCCGAAAAGTTTGAAGACTTGTATAATATGGGTAAACTAAACACATTCTGGATTTTGAGATAAAAAGGATAAGGTTTGACCCGTTTCGGCTAATTTATGCAAACTAGTTACATAAACCGAACCGAACGCGCCAGAGGCGTAACGGGTAACCATATGGGTCCTAAACAGGTTTCCTAAGTTAACATGCCTTAAGTATGTTGTGATATCAGTAGGATACCTTCCGTTATGCCCAAAACGAGTTTAATTTTATATTAATCCCCTTAGGGGTATTTTGGTCATTTTAAAGATTATAAAAGGGATCAATTAAGCTTCTATGATCCGGGTCTGAATAAATCAGTAAAATAAATTATTTTAACAGGTTATAACATTTGGTTATAAGTCTTATATGCCAAAATAGTTTTAAACCCTAACTATGCGTATAATACGCGTATAAAGTAGTTTTAAGCGACGTACGGGTTAAAATAGGATTCTGAGTTTCCTAATCAGTTAAACAGGTTCAAAACACTCCATTTAATATTTAAAATCAGTAGCAATTGGATTGGCGTTAAAAGGATTTGTAAAACTCATTTTATGGCCGAAAAGGGTATTTTTGGTATTAACCGAATCGAGGCGATTAACCTAGCTTATGATCAGTTTAAAAATAATTAAAAATCTTCAAAAATCCCAAAATATTATATCACATCAGTGGGTAAAAGGTTTGGTGTCAAAAATGGGTTTTAGATAGGCGTTACGCTAATGACGTCATTTAATTACTAAGAATCGCTATAATTACGTCATTAAGCATAACTCCTAATCTGGACCTCCGCTTGATGTGAAAATTTACAGACATGTCTAATAATCAGTAACTAAGATTATTTTACTTTCATATTTCCAAAAATCTCGTTTTATGCTCATAAGGGCATTACGGTCAATATTTAGGCGTTTAACGGAAACATCGGACGATTAGGGATTCGAGTGGTATAAACGCAGAGACTTATACACACATGCAACTAGGTCCTAATGGAACTTTAAGGCATGTCTAAATCTATATAAATCAGGTCAGAACTGAGGTCAAAGCAAAAGTCAAACTTTTGCGTCTCTCGGTTCCGAATCGGTTCTAAACATAAAGTTGTCGAATCAAATAAGCTTAGACAAGTTATTATACTTATTTTCAAGTTGTATGGCTGATAAAACAGGTTACACGCCTTCCGTATCATTAAATATGCGATTAATGTTTCTGTTGACTTTTTCGGACAACCTTTGACTCGACAAACGACATGGTTAAGATTGGAATCAGTGGGTGACCTTTTAGGGGTTTAGTACCCATATAAATACCAACTTATAACAACTTTTGATTCGACTAAACTCTGGACCGATTGTGATTTATCGGAAAGTCAAACCGTAGTTACGACGGTTTGATTTCTAGGCTTTTAACTAAGTATAACTCAAACAAGAAGGATCAAAGGCACTTACACACGACTAATGGATGATATGCAAAGCTTGGATCAGTTCTTGAGCTCTTGAAAATGTCCAGAAGTGATGAATGAACAATGTGGTAAAAATGTGGGTCTTGATATAAGGCTTCAAACACTCTTAGATGATTAACACATAAGTCTAGGGGTGTTGCATTATCATCCACAAGTACCCTACATGCTAAAAACCATCTTAGGCTGCCCAAAGTATCGAAACAATTGCATTTGAGTCGGTTACAAGCACCAACAGGCAGCTGCCTGTTTTTTCTGCATCTGCAGGTCGCAGGCGGCCCGCATTAGATGTTCACATATGGGAAGCGGGCCGCATGGCCCCTCAGATCAGGTCACACTTGTTTCATTTATTGCACTTTGGCCCCTAGTCCCCCGAAAGGTCGTTTTCATGATGTTTCTTGCATTTTAAGGCTTTGATATTTATATATAGGGGCTTTAATACTTATACCCACTTTGTCAAGTCCTCGGGTAACTTTGTGATCACCCGAAAAGCCCTAAATTTCAATGTTGACGGTTCTAACCCTTGCACACGAATTTTATCACAACTTGCTCATACGATAACGAAACTTCATGAAATTTTTGTGGTACTTTCTAGTGAGCATAATTAATCCTTACAAAGCTTCGGGTTTGTCAAAAGGTCACTCAGAGGTATAACTTAAACATGTTGGCACATTTAACCCCTGTAGTTTGTAATCTCTCACTTTCTTTCACAATTCGCTTCGTATGATCCATGATCTATTCGTTTAAGGTTATAAACATCATGTAGGGTTATTGTAAAGTATATTTATTCATTGTTGACATTTTGAACCCTCAAATTCACATAGTTTCTATGTTTGTCAACTTTAGTCCTTCTAGAACATTCTTGCACGCGTTCAAAACTTATGACACGTGTCAATACATTATAGGACGTAAATTTTCGGGGTGTTACATCCTCACCCCCTTAAAAGAAATCTCGACCTCGAGATTTGTTAAAATGCTGGAAGTACTCTTTGTCGCATAAAGAACTTAACTTTTATAGCATATCTGGAGTCTTTCCAAGCTCCCTTAGTGGCTCTTATATTAGGCGTATGTATCCTTTTGGAGCTTCTTGACCTGTCGATCCTCAATCGATACAGGATGCTCATCACATCATAATTCTGCATATCATTATGTGATAGTGCTTCTTGACTTATTGGCGGAACACATCCTCCAGTCACTATTGTGCAATGTATTGCGAGCTCCGTCAAACTCCTTAAGTAGGTTTTAGCTTACAAGCTACTTGATCTTGATACATTCAAGTCCTTCGAATGATTTCCATATATTCAGAGCTTAACTAGCCTGTTAATTTCACAAATTTGGTACACCCTTCCTGGGTGATATCTTATGTTAAACCATATTCCTTAACAAGAACTTAGGAAGTTTGCTATTTTCATAACTCCTCGATTTCTTGCCATATACTGGCAACCTACAATTGATTATGGATTTGTATAATCTTATTTGTTGTCCCCCAGGCAACTTTCAGATCTTGATATTTGGACTTACCAATTCTCTATCTAATACTAGACATTTAACATTCCATCTATACAAGGTCTCCTAAGGAGTAGCCTTAATAATTACATATCCATTATTATAGAAAAGCTTTATTTTTAAGGTGAGATGGTTATTCCAACCACTGTTTAACTAATCTTAAGGAGTAGCTAATCCTTACAGCTAGTCGAACAATTCGACGATCCTGGGTAGTTGATGGCGATTTTTTTTTATCGTTGTCTAAATAGGGTTGCGGTAATGAGTGCATAAGCAAAATGAACCGTCTTTCTTATCTAACTAGTATCATACTCTGAAAATATCGAGTTAGGCTATATGAATCTCCTATCTTAAAATTTACTTAATCAGGTTTCCGGTTATCCCATAATTAACATGGAGTTCTTACAACACTCTAACCCAAAGCGGGATGTTAGTCTTAACTCTACCTGCCTCTAGGGAGGTAAACAGGGTAAACTTAGGAGAAGATAATCAAAGTACAAGGAGGTTGCAGAGATTTTTCATATCTCAGGCTCCAGTTCACTCATCATTACTTGTGTCGAATAAGTGACACATTTATGTTACTAGTCCACGAATTCCTTAATCGGGAATATTTACTTGGACAATTTCATTTTTGGATATCTTCTTTGAATACCTTTAGTTGACTTTAATACCATATGATCATTGGGATATCTTTGTGGTTCCATGCATTAAACCTCCATACTGATCAGGCATGGAAGCAATCTATGGAATTTATTAAGATACGCCAATCCTCACATGATGTTGTTGTCATACCATTTGATATTCGAAATCGATAGAGATTAAAGAGATATCAACAATATGTGTTTATATTTAATCAGAATGGAAGGTTCACAAACTAGGCACCTAGCTCGGTTGGCTAGGCGCGCGAAAGGGTGTGGCCTAGACCCAGGTTCGAATCCGGGGACGACCGGTTCCACCATTTTTGCGACTTACCGATTTCTTACAGGAACAGAAAAATAGATCTGGTAAATTTTCTACTTGTAAGTTTTACCTTACACTTAATATATATAGGGTTCTTAAGAACAGTTTTAAATACTTGTTATACTTATAGTTTATGAAGGATTTACTGATATCCGAACAAAAATAAAACTCTTAGCATTTAAATTACTGATGAAATATCAAGGAATGTACCTGTTATCATTATTTATGGACTAGCTTAGGCATTTTAGGCGCTTCCAATTTTAGGCTTTACTTCCTCAGCCGCATTTCCTTTGACAAATTTAGGGCACGTAGTCTTGATGTGGCCCTTCTCATTACAGCCGAAGCAGACGGCACTCATCATGTCCTTACAGTCCAACGTTTTATGTCCCTTAGCCTTGCAAATTCCACACAATTTAGCACGTGGGTCTATTGTACATTTTCCAAAATGCTGCTTTTTGCAGTTAGTGCATTTGGGTCTGTTATCAGACTGACTCGAGTTCTTCCTAAACTCGGAATCCTTCCCGCGCTCCGAGCTTCCCTTCTTCTTCTTGCTATATTGATGAGAGTTCTCCTCATCTCTCTCTCTTCTTCCTTCGCCAGAAGCCTTAACAGACTTAATTCTAATTGCATCTAAGGTGAGAGATAAGGATAAGTCCACCGCGGATCTATATGTGGTTGGCCTAGATGCTTTAACATTTCCTTTTATCTCTGGTGCTAGGCCTCCAATGAAACGCGCTATGCGTTTAGGTTCAGGGGTGACTAAATAAGGAACTAGGCGGGACATAGTATTGAAACTTGTCACATATGCCTGGCAATCCAAATTTTCCATGACCAAAGTCAAGAAGTCCGATTCTATCTTTTCTACTTCATGTTGAGGGCAATAGTTTTCCTTGACTAATGCAACAAATTGCTCCCAAGATAAGTTGTAGAGTAGAACCTTTCCTGTGGCTTGGAGCAATGATCTCCACCATGCCAACGCTTCTCCTTTGAATGATTGTGAAACAAATTTCACAACATCTTGCTCCGCACAACCGCTGATGTCAACAACAGCGTCCATCTCATCGAGCCATGTCATGCAATCGATGGCCCCTTCTTCTCCTGTAAAGTCTCTAGGCTTGCAGGAGACAAAATATTTATATGAACAGGTCTTAACTGGTGCCTCTTGATGAAACACAACCTGTCTAGGCGGAATACTCCTTTGATTTGACAAGTCATGAACATCGTCCTCCCTTAACTCATGTGTGTTAGAAGGGGGCGTACTACGAGCCGCAGATAGAGTCTTAGAGTGGGTATCACTTGACTCATCATACTGCCGATTAAGTGTTCGAGTAACAGCATAATCTATTATTGCCTGTAGTTCTGCTCCGGTTACATTAATTCTGGTAGTATCATTGCTCTCCTTCATGTGGCTGTTAACTTCATCTATTCCAGCCATGTAGCTTGATGTCTACATAAACATTGACGATGATTTATTCAAAGGTTATTATGGAATCATCATCTTTGACGATTCATCAACCATGGTAATATAAACCATATTGGTTAATTTGTTAGTTATATTTAGTTAATATTTTTCATTATAACTTATCCTAGTTATAAAGCATCAAGTATATTAAAGTGGCGCAAAAAGCCTAGTCCCAAGGACAGTCTTAAATTTTTATAAGCCATGATTTCAGAGAATCGAGGCATTAAGGTTTGAACATATTTCATTACCTTTTCTTGACAGAGAGCCAAAGACTTCAACTGTCTTTGGTCTTTTAGGACAATAGATATAGCCCGTGGGCATTTCCCTTCTGAGGGATGGTTATAATATGATCATCTTCTCATATGCTATTAGTCGAGATCATATGGATCCTACCGACTATTATGCTTGGACCTGGTCCAACATTTTTAGACAGGAGGTCAAAGACCACCACTGTCGTTGTCTTATCGGACAACAAGTTTAGCCCGTAGGCACTTCATCACTATCGGATGTTTATAATGTGATCATCTTATAGGACGACACAAGCCATGATTTCTAAATCACTAGGCTAGATAAGAAAATTGGAAGAATCCAATATAAGGATGACTGTTGTGATTTTATCGAATCACATTTGTCAGGAGTGCTAACACGTTCTTAGGTGTTAACAAGGATCTGAATCCCTTGGGTAGGTTTCACCATCTTGGCCGCGTAGGCTAAGTTTCACCTTTAAGATTCTTTTTAAAATGCCTACTGGCAGGGAAGGAAGGATATTTATTTTATTCAGGATTTTTTTTATCAAAAATCCTAATTTATATGCTAATAATAGCACAAAAGGATTAGTCACGTAGACAAGTTTAATTTATAAGCCATGATCGTTTGGGATCGAGGCATTTGGTAATAGCACAAAAGGCTTAGTCACCGTTTTTAGTCTCAGAGGACGTTAATTATAGCCCGTAGGCACTTCCCTTCTAAGGGATGTTATTTTCCATTTATTTCATATCTCATGTTTAGAATGAAAACTCAATTTAATCAATCCATTATATGAAAATAAAAGTACAGAGTTGCCCTAAGCGGGTCTTTGAAAGGAATAATGTGCCCTTAAAGGGACTGAAAGATAAATATGTCCTTATGAGGACTATTAAGGAAACGATCTTCAGCAAAAGGAGTTTCTACTTCAAGTTATTTCTGAATGCTTTCTCCTTGGATGCTCGTTTCATTCTAGCCGCGGTACGAAGCTCAACATTTCTAGGCTCCGGGTGTGGAGGACTCCTATTACGGCTTCTTCGCTTGGCGACGTATCCAATATATAAAAATTTGGAAGTAAAAATTTCCAGATTAGGATTGAAAGTATTCCTATGTTAAGTCTAGACTCAAAAGGTCAAAGAATGTGCTACTGTGTCATTGAGATTAAACACTAAGGGCTAGCGTTTAATTCACTCAATGTTGGCTCTGATACCAACCTGTCACACCCCGAATTTTCCACGTGTCACCAGTGGGCCCGGTGGGGGAGTATCGTGACGTGGTTGGCAACATCATGGTCAACAACACAATATATAAATGCACAGCGGAAGCAAAAGATAAATATATTACATTCCGAATATAAAGTAATATCAAGTATTGCAACGGAAAGTAAAGGATCCACAGGCGGATCAATAAAAGAAAAGAAAACTGTTCAACAGACTTCAGGCATCTAGAACTTGCAAGATTCCTTATTATCGCCCTGAGCTTCCAGTAAATTTCGTTCAGTACCTATCACTTAACCTTTTTGGAAAATACGTCAGTTTACACTGGTAAATACAATTAACCGACTCATTTTGGAAAAAGAGTTTGAAAAGTGATTCGAGTGCAAACGGCACAAAATATCTTGACACATTGATTAAAATGCAATGAGGCAAAATTAATCTTTTATACTTGGGACAATTTTATTAATAAAAATCTTGTATCCGATTTACATGGTTGTCCAACATTTAGGGCCGGTGATTATACAATACAAGCCGGACAAGATTAATCGACACACCACAAATATAATCTCACAAGAAGATACCCTTACGAGTGAGTATACGTTATACATATGCAACAGGAGGTGTTATGTCTACACCTTGTGCTTACGTCGTGGCCATTCACTTTTTAAAATGAGCCAAGGATATCCAGGACACGGTCATTAACCCCCAATGTTATTTGTTATCAATCAATACAGATTAAAACGGGATTATGCAATTTAATCATCTCCGATTAAAAGGTTTCTACACCCGACCAAGCGGTATTTTTATAATACCGTATCCCAAGCCCGTATAAGGGAAAATAAGTTAAAAGTATTTACCTGAGCTAGCAATGCAATTTATACTCAGCCGTATATTCTAATCAGCAAGCACAAGTACTTCTACTGGGGCTCTCAATCTGGAACGAAGGTTTTATTAACCTATTAGATTCCTAACGGGTCTTATTTAAGTCGTAACTTAGACCGGTTAGTTTTAAGGAAGGTTTACGGTTCGAACGCATGATTAAGCGAAGACCGGAATAGAATGTGATTTAGACCCGAAAAGTTTGAAGACTTGTATAATATGGGTAAACTAAACACATTCTGGATTTTGAGATAAAAAGGATAAGGTTTGACCCGTTTCGGCTAATTTATGCAAACTAGTTACATAAACCGAACCGAACGCGCCAGAGGCGTAACGGGTAACCATATGGGTCCTAAACAGGTTTCCTATGTTAACATGCCTTAAGTATGTTGTGATATCAGTAGGATACCTTCCGTTATGCCCAAAACGAGTTTAATTTTATATTAATCCCCTTAGGGGTATTTTGGTCATTTTAAAGATTATAAAAGGGATCAATTAAGCTTCTATGATCCGGGTCTGAATAAATCAGTAAAATAAATTATTTTAACAGGTTATAACATTTGGTTATAAGTCTTATATGCCAAAATAGTTTTAAACCCTAACTATGCGTATAATACGCGTATAAAGTAGTTTTAAGCGACGTACGGGTTAAAATAGGATTCTGAGTTTCCTAATCAGTTAAACAGGTTCAAAACACTCCATTTAATATTTAAAATCAGTAGCAATTGGATTGGCGTTAAAAGGATTTGTAAAACTCATTTTATGGCCGAAAAGGGTATTTTTGGTATTAACCGAATCGAGGCGATTAACCTAGCTTATGATCAGTTTAAAAATAATTAAAAATCTTCAAAAATCCCAAAATATTATATCACATCAGTGGGTAAAAGGTTTGGTGTCAAAAATGGGTTTTAGATAGGCGTTACGCTAATGACGTCATTTAATTACTAAGAATCGCTATAATTACGTCATTAAGCATAACTCCTAATCTGGACCTCCGCTTGATGTGAAAATTTACAGACATGTCTAATAATCAGTAACTAAGATTATTTTACTTTCATATTTCCAAAAATCTCGTTTTATGCTCATAAGGGCATTACGGTCAATATTTAGGCGTTTAACGGAAACATCGGACGATTAGGGATTCGAGTGGTATAAACGCAGAGACTTATACACACATGCAACTAGGTCCTAATGGAACTTTAAGGCATGTCTAAATCTATATAAATCAGGTCAGAACTGAGGTCAAAGCAAAAGTCAAACTTTTGCGTCTCTCGGTTCCGAATCGGTTCTAAACATAAAGTTGTCGAATCAAATAAGCTTAGACAAGTTATTATACTTATTTTCAAGTTGTATGGCTGATAAAACAGGTTACACGCCTTCCGTATCATTAAATATGCGATTAATGTTTCTGTTGACTTTTTCGGACAACCTTTGACTCGACAAACGACATGGTTAAGATTGGAATCAGTGGGTGACCTTTTAGGGGTTTAGTACCCATATAAATACCAACTTATAACAACTTTTGATTCGACTAAACTCTGGACCGATTGTGATTTATCGGAAAGTCAAACCGTAGTTACGACGGTTTGATTTCTAGGCTTTTAACTAAGTATAACTCAAACAAGAAGGATCAAAGGCACTTACACACGACTAATGGATGATATGCAAAGCTTGGATCAGTTCTTGAGCTCTTGAAAATGTCCAGAAGTGATGAATGAACAATGTGGTAAAAATGTGGGTCTTGATATAAGGCTTCAAACACTCTTAGATGATTAACACATAAGTCTAGGGGTGTTGCATTATCATCCACAAGTACCCTACATGCTAAAAACCATCTTAGGCTGCCCAAAGTATCGAAACAATTGCATTTGAGTCGGTTACAAGCACCAACAGGCAGCTGCCTGTTTTTTCTGCATCTGCAGGTCGCAGGCGGCCCGCATTAGATGTTCACATATGGGAAGCGGGCCGCATGGCCCCTCAGATCAGGTCACACTTGTTTCATTTATTGCACTTTGGCCCCTAGTCCCCCGAAAGGTCGTTTTCATGATGTTTCTTGCATTTTAAGGCTTTGATATTTATATATAGGGGCTTTAATACTTATACCCACTTTGTCAAGTCCTCGGGTAACTTTGTGATCACCCGAAAAGCCCTAAATTTCAATGTTGACGGTTCTAACCCTTGCACACGAATTTTATCACAACTTGCTCATACGATAACGAAACTTCATGAAATTTTTGTGGTACTTTCTAGTGAGCATAATTAATCCTTACAAAGCTTCGGGTTTGTCAAAAGGTCACTCAGAGGTATAACTTAAACATGTTGGCACATTTAACCCCTGTAGTTTGTAATCTCTCACTTTCTTTCACAATTCGCTTCGTATGATCCATGATCTATTCGTTTAAGGTTATAAACATCATGTAGGGTTATTGTAAAGTATATTTATTCATTGTTGACATTTTGAACCCTCAAATTCACATAGTTTCTATGTTTGTCAACTTTAGTCCTTCTAGAACATTCTTGCACGCGTTCAAAACTTATGACACGTGTCAATACATTATAGGACGTAAATTTTCGGGGTGTTACACCCAAGCAAGCCATATGGAAGCAGTATTAAGAATCATCAGGTATCTTAAGGGAACAACAGGTCATGGTATACTGTTTAAATCAAATGGGCACTTAGAAATCCAAGCTTATACAGACGCCGACTGGGCAGGGGATAAAGGAACGAGAAGGTCAACCTCAGGATACTTCACCATGGTCGGAGGGAATCTAATTACCTGGAGAAGTAAAAAACAAAAGGTAGTCGCCCTATCTAGTGCAGAAGCCGAATTCCGAGGAGTTGCACGTGGCCTAGAAGAGATTCTGTGGATTTGCAAGCTCCTAACGGAGATTAGCTTTCTTCCTACTACAACAACCAAAATCATGTGCTATAATAAAGCTGCTATACAAATCTCAGAAAATCCAGTCCGACATGATCGAACAAAACATGTGGAGGTAGATCGACACTTCATCAAGGAGAAATTGGAGGAAGGTATCATAGAGCTCCCATATGTACAGTCAAAAGATCAACTCACTGATATTCTCACAAAAGCTGTCAACGGGAACGTGTTTAGTAGCTGCTTGAGCAAGTTAAGTATTGGTGATCCCACTACTCAACTTGAGGGGGAGTGTCGGAAAGTGAATGATGTGTCGTAGTGTAGGGGCTAAATATGTAACTTGGTGTTCTATATAAACACCATTCTTTGTAACCCTAATCTCTTGTACAATACAATCTCAATACAATTCAAACCCAAATCACTGTGTTTGTTCTCTATACTAGACAACAGGCACAAGAAGACAAAAGGCCTCTCCCACACACATATACATACAACACACACATATATATATTTTAGGTTCATCCCCCATTTCCTTAGTTCCATCCTCTTTGCCCCATCCTCACACCCATCCTACGTGGTGCTGACGTGGAGGCCCATCCTCCATCAACCATACCGAATAGCCTAAGATTTGAAACAAGTCATAGAATTCTAAGACCATGTGTAGTCATAAAGCCCCTTGGGGGCGTTATGCGACAAGTGGCGAAACGCGTAAAAGAAGGGCTTTATGGGGCTTTATATCACAAGAGGGTGTAGTGGGGTTATATATGTATGGGGCTTTATATATATGTATGTATATATGTGTGTGAGTTGGTAACGGTTGGATTTTTGAAATACTCCCCCTCACGCCGCTATCCATTTCGTGAGAAGACAAAATATTCAACCCATAGCGCCGACAACAACGGTGTTGCTGGGCGCCATCGATGTTCCCGGCGTGATATGAAGCCCCACTATGGGTAGCCTAACACGAAATAAACAGGTTTTGAGTTGTAATGCATAACCCATTTAATTGTATTCAGGATAAAATGTTTATACACTTTAGTTAAATGGTTATGTCTGAGTTAACCTGTTAACTTAAGAAGGTTGACAATAAGTTAATTGTTTATTAACATGTTTAAGCGATTTAATGTACCGTTTATGACATGTTTAATCAACTTGTAACACATTTACAAACATGTTATTCGTTTACAATCAATCAATTCGTTTACAACTCGTTTAAATAAGGGGGACTTGGCATGTAATAATCCCAACTAGAGGTTATTGGCCATTGACAGTCCCACCTTTGAATATTCCCCCCACCAGTCCCACCTTTCACCTATTTTCCTACACCGGTCTCCCGTTAAAAATAACTTAACGGAGTTAAGCTTTTTTCCAAATTACAAACAACTTTTTTAGGGTTTTGATCAGAACGATGATACAAGTCCATTGATGTAAAACTTATCTCGAAATGGTACTCCAAATGACTTGATTTTTGTTAATTGGAAATTTAAACACCCGAATTGAAGCGTCGTTTTCATCGTTTGGAGCACCGTTTCGAGGTAAGTTTTACATCAATGGAGTCGTATCGTCTTATAATCAAAAGCCGTAAAAAACTGTTTGTAATTTGGAAATAAACATAAATCCGTTAAGTTTTTTTTAACGGGGGACCGTGTTGGAAAAATAGGTGAAATATGAGACTGATGAGGGGAATATTTAAATGTGAGACTGTCAATGGCCAAATACCTCTAGTTGGGATTATTACAGTCCAATTCCCTTTAAATAATTGTGTTATATGAGTGGTGTTTGGTTTACAAGGTTTTCCATATTATAGTTGATTTTTTCACATAATTACATACATGTATGGTGTTCGGATTCATTATTTAAACCCATCAGCTCAACATATTATCATCTCTATATATATTCTTTAAGCTATAGTTGATATTTGATCGATACTAATATTAGAAGGTATAGTGTCATTTGTTGTATCAAACTTGAGAAAAATTGTTAGTTATATATAACATGTTTAAGCATATACTTAGACCAATGAAACAATAAATTTAAGATTTGCTATACATACAAGTGTTATGGATTCGTTGATAGATAAGTTCACCTTATAGAAAATGAAAGTATGAAATTGTGGTCTAGGATTATCAATTATGACAATGAATGGGCATCCGGAATTAATGCTTTTGAATAACAAATGTTTTTCCTACTCTACTTCCTATTTTACATCATTTAAGTTATGCCTTTATTCAGATTTAAATCTAACATCTTCTCTTTTTAACGGTAAATTTAGATCACTAACGGACCACTGTAGTATCATCGTGCCAACAGCAGAATCACCCGATCATATCCATCTCCACTAGGCAATAAATAATGTATATACACCAATTCTTCTAGAGAAACCAAATAAATCTGGAAAAAACCCCCTTATAGAAATTGAACCCAGGATCTAATGGTTCTTAATTCTAATCACACCCTTAAAATGACACTAGACTATAATGTCATGGACACCTAACACATCCTCTCTAAGAGGCATATACCTCTATTAAGTGAGCTAGGTCCATATTAACAAATAATGGTTAAGTACATTTTAATACACTTCAACAAACCTATTAATAAAAAACTTTTCGATAATATTTTTGAATAGCAAAACCAAATATTTTAAAAACTATATCCATAGATCTCGAGTTTTATTAAAAACTATATTAGATTTAAGTGTCATTTACGTCCATGTGGTTTGTTCACTTTTGCTATTTCAGGCAAAATTTTAAAATTGCACCGTTTTCCTCTCTAACATTTTGGAAACGTGCCATTTCAGTAAAAAAAACAACTACTGTTAAAAAATTCAGTTAGCTTAGGGGTAACCACAGTCAAAATTGCAGTTGGTTGCGATCGAACCCGTGACCACCTGCTTAGAAACAAACTAATGTTACCCCTAAGCTAACTGAATTTTTTAACTGTCGTTATTTTTTTGGACAGAAATGGCACGTTTTCAATATATCAAAAAGGAAAATGATACAATTTTGAAATATGACCTAAAATGACAAAAATGAACAAACAACGTAGACCACACTTAACTCACTAAATTATTAATGTTTTATCTATAAAATTTCTGAAAATTGAGGATGGCCGGTAAAGGATACACAAGATAGACAAGGAAGCTTTGGTTTTCGAAATCTGGCCAGTTTTGTGGTCGGGCGGCATATTTTCGCTAGTGTCGGTACTTTCCATATATATGTTCCAAAATGGGAATAATTAAATAAGCATGTTTTTACTTTATAAACTATTTTAATAATTTAAAAAATTGTAGGTTATTTCATCATAATATATATTTAATTATAAAACTAAAAACAGTGTCCCCAAAAGTTATAGCAGTGATAATCGCTTAACATGCTCATCTAACTCTCTAATTTTGTCACATTCAAAAACCAATAATAGATAATTTTTATTTTAACTTGATTTACAAATAAGAACAAAAGAATTGAAGTTATGTTGGTATATAGGCTGGGAAATAAGGAAAAAATTGGACAAGTTGATGCATCTTTCTACTAAGGCAACATATATAGAAAGTTTGAAACGATGTATACAGAAAGAGTGTATATAATGCCATAATTAACACATTTCAAATGCATAACTAGATTTCTAACCACCTACTTTACTGGGCCGGCCAGGAGGAGGGGTAGGGTGGGCAACCGCCCAAGGCCGGGGAGCTAAATTTTTCAAAAAAAAATTATATATATTTTTATATTTTTATATTTTAAGCCTTCTTTAGATTTTTTTTAATAAAATTATATATTAGGAGCCTATTTTTTCTACTCGTCCTGCACTTCTGGATTTTCGAGGGTTCACTTCTGGATTTTTGAGGATTCTTAGGGACGGACCTTACACCAACTTTCTAAACATGTGTTTGCAACTTGAATAAAACATTTACAACATAAATATAATTGGCATTAGTCAATAGAGGACACTTATGGCGATTGCAACTACCTTTTTTCCATCAAAAGGGAAAAGGGACATATTTTATGCTAAGTTGTGTAGAGAAAGTGTAGAATACAATAGTACTTTCGTGCAAAGATATGCGAGCAAGAGATTGAGACGCGTGCCACTCTGATCACACAAATAACGTGCGTAATTATGCATATAACATGCGTGATTAGGGTTAGTCATGCGTGATTTAGGGTTAGTCATGCGTGAACATGTGTGTTTGTTCATGCGTGAGTAGGTAGTTATGCGTGATTTTTATGTAATTTTTGTTAATGCGTGATTTTGAGTTTACCCTATGCGTGATTAAGATTTGAATCTTATAACATGCGTAATTTACTCGCGTATGCTTCGCACGTTAAGGGGCTATTGTACGTTAACCTTCCTCAAGTTGTGTAACTAACTATAACTATTTATCATACTATTGCAATCCAATTAAAAAAACACGTTAGTTAAGTATTTATATGATATTGTATGTTGAGAAATACATAAAGACTAATGTTACACAACTCACGAAGGCTCTTTGGTCAATCCTATTCCATTAAAAAGAGAGGGAATGTATGATAGAATGCCATAAAGATGGAATTGAATCCGATTCCATTTGGTGCCAACCAAACACGAATTTCTAGTGGAACTCTTCCAAATTATGATTCCAGTGAAATCTGCTAACTAGACAAGGCTCGGGTATTATGTACATTGCCCATTTATGGTCAACGTAAGGCCATTGTTCGTCGAAGTACGCAAAAGATTGTTAGATTGCCTAACTGTTAGCTCGATCAAGCAAAAATACGTCTAAGCGTCTTTACACGCCAACTCTTATAAAGTCGGCTTTACATTGGTAAGCGCAGTTAGATTATTTGCCTAAGTGATTTACACATCGGTCATTTGTTGATCAACCCCCAATAAGGTTGTAAATAGTTTTAGAAACTACACTTCCTAAGTTGGTGTCACAAAAACATAACTCTTCTACCAAAGTCAAAAGTGAAGAAAAGATATGCTTGTATAGTTGTTGTAGATCTGTGTACAGGTTTACATGGCATCCCTAAGACCATGCGAAATGTTAAATGTTTGAATTGAAAAACTTTTTGGAAGTCAGTGAGTGAAGAAGTAAACCATGTAAGATGAAGCGATGCTTAAATATCGACAGAATATGATAAATCTTCTAAGTTTGTACAAACCGAACCAAGTTGCATACTTTTTAAGGACATCCGTGTACTGCTGTCGATAGTGTGCCATTTGTTCACATAATTCTTAACTGAAGATTAGGATAACCGGCTCTCGCTTTATGCCTCTCGAATAGATCTTCAACCGCATCCACAAACTGCCGGTGTACTTCTGAAACCTGCAACAAGCTTTCATAATCAGTTTCAAAAACCAAACACGGGTTTCTTTTAAAGCCAAATTATTAACTATAATACCTCTTCCATGGTGGGCGTTGTATTTTTCTTGAAATGTATCGGTCTACCAACCACCACATGCATTGGTTGCCGGAAGGGTATAGGAGACCTAAAATAGCATAGACCACATTCCGTAGTTAAATGATGCGTGCATAGTACTACACACCCGAAAATAGTAATATTGAATCAAGGGAACGCACCCGAGTATACCCCAGAAGAAAACCGGAGTGAACCTTATGGCCCGAGACAATTTCAGGAACAATTTCCCGCGTGGCTTCCACCACTTGTAAACATAGGACTGCAGCATGCAAGAGATTTGGTAGTAAAAAAAAACCAATGCATGAAAGCAAGTGCATCAAAATATACAAGAGTTTACCTGACCGAAACCAAAAACTGGAACCAAGGGGGAATTAGTCTCCATTGCAAGGCGTACAAATCCTTTTCTTGTTCTCAGAAAGGCGATCTATAGTAAAGTATTGTGTTAGATCGTCTCAAGGTTAATCAACCCGCCATATAACAAAACGAATATAGAAAGTATATTGGTATGAACACAATCACGATCAAGAGCGTAGTTATGTGGAAATGGGCCCTGGACCAAATTTGTTAACAAGCAGCCCAAGTTTGTGTTTTGATAATTGTAATTTTTAAATAAATGAATTTCAGCCCGTTCACTCATTCATCTCGCGCACCTCTTTTTAGCTCTATCAATGGATATCTGCATATTAGAGGTGACAATCTCGACCCATTTATAATATATGGGTTGATTTGGGTTGTGTTTTATCCGTTAGCCGCCAAATATGTTAAATTATGGTATTGTTTTTATTTTGTAATGACGATGGTTAAGAAGGTATAACATGTTACCAGCACAAAGAGAAACCATTAAGTTATCAACCAGCCTTCTTATGTAAATGTTGAAGACAGAACATCAAGTATTTTTATCTTAAGATCATTGGTAAGTTGCTGCAGTTGAATACAACATTCAGGTGCTTGAACAGAAAAAAAAATCCTATATAATGCTTTCTGAGAATTGTACCTCAGAATCATGATCCATGTAAAACGTCTCCTGAACGCCACCTGGTATGACTATGCAGCTATAACCAGCTTTTAGGAGAGAGGAGAAATTTTTCCTTGTTGCAGCCGTTAGTCCAAGCCATGTCCATATATGCCTCAGAAACGGTGTATAGAACACCTGTGCGGATATTAATTATATAAGAGATGAAAGTGGAGCAACATTAGAATCAGAAGTGGCAAAATGGCTGTGTTGCTAACAGGTTTTTGGTGCAGGTCGAAACATGCTGGGGCGGCGGGTTGACCCGCCACAATAATAATAGGAATAGCAATAGCGGTAACAATAATTATAGTAACAATATTAATTAATAATGATATTTGGAATGTGTACAACATCAGGGGTAGCAAGTCTTACCGCGGTACTGGCAAGGACCTTTATTTTAGGAAGAGGCATGAATCCCGTAAGATCTGCCAGTGCGACAACTCCAATCGGCCAGACTGAATGCGGCTCATACCCAAAAACTGCACGGAGAATGGCATATGTTATAACGTATATGTATCATGTTATGAACAAAGAGGACTACTGGTCAAAAGCTATTGGAAATACAGCTGAAACCAATACATGAATGTGTGAATCACATTTAATCATGATTAATTAGTGTTTTAGAGTGAGAAGTTAAGTTACTACTTCCAAGGCTTAAAGCAACAATATTGTTTTGCTTGACAAGACATAGTTGTTTTTGGTGCTTGTATTAGTTAGAAAATGTTGTTCTTGTATTAGAGGTATCGAATTTATTCATGAACATAACAACTGAAGATAGGAGAAGCAAAGAAGTCAAGTTGTCAAAGGAAAAGAAGAAACAACACAACTTCAATCCCAAAATTAGTTACTCTTATTGTTACTCCCTCAATCCCCCAAAAAAAGAAAAGAAAAAAGAAAAAAAGGACCATTTCCTTTTTGCTATGTTTTATCACTTGCTTTTTTCACCACTTAGTTATTATCACTATAACTTACAAACACTTTTAAAAGATACCCAAAAATGCTTGAGACAGTTCTTCATATCATAAATCTGATTAATATACTATCCTACAGACACCTTATAAATAACATGACCACTAACATTTGTCCTCTTGTACGCCTGTACTGTTTATCCCGACTTCACCTTAAGATCAGGTGTTAGATGTAGAACTTTAGGTGTTACAATCCATGTTATAGAAACAAAAGTAATACACATTGTGTCTCAAACACGATAAACTAGGGGTGTCAATCATGCCAGGTTGAATCGTTCAACCCAAACCTGCGCACACATAAAATGGTGTAACCTGAACACGACTCATTAAACCCATTTATCTAAACGTGTTGATGTGTTGTAAACGTTCTAAACGGGCAAACAGGTTGGCAGGTCAACCTCTTTAATTATATGCGTTGATGGGTCAACCTGTTCAATTAAATGGGTTATACATGCCAACCCAAACACAACTCATTTACTAAACAGGTTAGATATGACAACCCAAAACCCGATTATGTATGTGTCATAGTTATTAAAAGCCAGCGCCTCTTGCGCCTAGGCCCATTTTCCAAGCTAGGCGAGGCCATTGCGCTTTAAGTCAGGCATTTGCACTTTAATTCTCTAGGTGATGGTTCAGGCACAAATTTCGGCGAGATTCCTAGATTCCGGAGAGTTTCCGGCCAAATTCTCTAAATTCCGGCAAGATTTTAGCCAGATTTCTGATTTTATATAAGGAAAACCGAAAACTACTTTTCTACACTAATATTTTAGAACTTTTGCTACCAAACAGATGATCTTAAATGTCATATAATAGCTTTAGTTTATATAATTTGAAGAACAATATTAATTTTCTAATACATAAAATATTTTAAACTTTTTTTCATTGTGCACTTTTTTCTCCTCAGGCCCTCGCCATTTTTGCGCCTTGCGCCTAGGCCTCAGGCGAGACCCACGGGCCTTGAGTGCACCTAGCGCCTTTAATAACTATGGTATGTGTCATGTTTCAGGTGTGTCAAGAACTGCCACTCATAGGATAAACTAATTTTCCAGATTGCTCACACATACATATGTCTACAGTCTAGAACCACTACTATTCACAGTTAGTTACCACAACCATTTCATCTCCAATATCCAATCAATTCATGTCAATTCTCAACCAAACTAACGTAATACAGACTGTATATCACTAAATTCTCCTATATGTATTGTCAAAGGCGCAAGGCCCGCACTCAAGGCGCAAAGGCTAAAACTCAAACTCTATCAACAAAACTTAAAATTAAAAAAAACACACACACACACACACAATGTACTCAGTTACCATAGGCCTGATCAGGAACAAAAGCTTTATAATCCTCCACATACAGCGTAACCGGAAAAAAACCGACAGCGTGCTTGCATATGTATCTGAAAATAATTAAGCCAGATCAAACTTCAATTGTGCAGTGCCACAATTGTAACAATTGATAAGTTCTATATCTCCTAAATCAATCCTAATTTAGGTCATAGGGGATAAATATAAAAAAATCCATCCAGTAACCATCACAATATCTAAATGCACATTAATTATATATTCATACTACAATTCAGTTCAAATTAGGTATTATTATTCACCTGCCTAAACCTCTTCCCCATCTACTCCTCTCATTAATCGGAATCACAATTAAGATCACAAGCATTCCAATCACACTGCAAAAACACCACAACAATTAGCAAACAAACATATCAAAACAACAAATCCGATAACAGCAATCGCAAATTTGCATGAAAACTATACACGAAGAATTTGTGAATCGGAAGAAAGAAAAACGAAGCGAGAAAAATAAAAACGTTGAGATGAATTGAGCCGAGCCAAGCTATCATTGCGAGTGCTGTGTGGATGAGCGGCTGTGGTTTTCCGGTGAACTCCACCGGCGGTGGTATGGACATCGGTGGCGGTGGTGGTGGTGGTGGCGAAGTTCCGTTTGTGTTCTCCGTCGTGGACATGACGAGTTGTACGAAGAGCTTTGGGAGTTGTACGAAAGGTCAAAAAAAAAAATTAAGTTAGAAGAGTCAAGAATGATCGATTGACTTGGGTGACACACTCGATGGATGGACACATGTGTACCCGCCTGTTTTCGTATTCTTATTTTGTTTTGTTTATTTATAGAGGGTAGGTGTGAAACATTGTAAGAAACGATCACATATTTTACTTTTTTTTTGTGTGTTGTTATTGTTTGTTGTTGGCATCTCACATAACAACTACCAACAACTATTCATAAATTCACATCAACTATTGTTAAGTGTTGTAACATCTATAGTACAAATGATTTTAATGTGATGCTTAACCTTACGGTGTGAACTGATATAGAATTTAAGGCATTCGGATATACTTTAACTCTCTTTAACTACAACACTTAGATGTCACGTCACTTACTTTTCCCCATTTCACTTCACCTCATATCAAGAAAATGGTTTAGGTGTTGTTTGTTTTTGCGGACATAAACTGTCTGCAAGCTGATTTCATCTGTTCACATGTTTGCAACTGAAGATGTGGTCTGAAGCTCTGCAAGCTGAAAATATAAAACTGTTTGTTTTTATAAATTGATAATGTCTGCACAAACTTTGTTTATGCATATACTTTCCCCTCATCCCTTTCATTTTAAACCCTAACACACCAAACACTCTCTGCCTTCTCTCTATACTTCGGCGACCGGAGCCATTTGTCCGGCCAGTAGGCGTCGGTTTTCCGGCCGACCACACCCACCAAACCTACCCTTTTCTTGTAGCCTCTCACACACACGCAGATTCGAGAGATCCAAAGATCAGAAGAGAGAGAGAGAGATGGCAGAGAGAGAGAGAGAGAGAGAGAGAGAGAGACGCGACGGTGGTGAAGGACGGCCGAGCCGTCCCTCCGGCGACCCGAAAAGCCGCGATGGCAGCAGAGAGTGTTTGGGGGGTGGGTAAAGGGGCGTTGGGGTTTGGTGGCGGTGGATGAAGGGGCGGTGGGGTTTGGTGGCGGAAGAGAGGAAGAAAGGGTTTTGTGAAGATGTTTGAAGAAAATGTTTCATAGCTTTTTTTTTTAAAGATGAAAGAAGCCATTTTTAGATCTGTTTAAAAAAAAACGGTCTTCAAGGGTAATGTATGCGCGCCTGCAGACATCAGCTCCTTGAAGAGAGAATGAGATCGGAGAGAGAAAGAGATCAGAAGAGAGAGAGATCGGGAGATAGAGAGAGATGGCAGAGACAGAGAGAGAGATACGACGGTGGTGAAGGACGGCCGAGCCGTCCCTCCGGCGACCCGAAAAGCCGCGACGGCAGCAGGGAGTGTTTGGGCGGTGGGTGAAGGGGCGGTGGGGTTTGGTGGCGGTGGATGAAGGGGCGGTGGGGTTTGGTGGCGGAAGAGAGGAAGAAAGGGTTTTGTGAAGATGTTTGAAGAAAAAGTTTCATAGTTTTTATTTTTTAAGATGAAAGAAGCCATTTTAAGATCTGTTTAAAAAAACAAACAGTCTTCAAGGGTAATGTCTGTGTGCCTGCAGACATCAGCTCTTTGAAGATGTTAGAAGAAAAAACAAACACCCCCTTAATCTCACTAACTCTACTTAACCATGTTCTTTTAGTCGTTTGGGTGTAAAAAAGGAAAACAAATTAAGATATTTTCTTAACATTTCGTTAACATGTTAATAAACAACCCCTTTAGCGCCCCTTAACACAGGGAGTGAGTGGTGTGCATTGCAGGTTAACATGTCTTGTCACTATTAGCACCCTATATGGTAGGGTACACCCCAAGGTCTACGTTACAATATGGTTGCCTCAGCTTTAATTAAACATACCAATAATGGTTAGATTTTTTTAATTTATTATAATAAAATGTTAAAAGACCATTTTACCCTTCATTAAAATGAAGGAAAAGACAAAAAAAACTAGATGTTAACTCAAAAATCTGACCAGATTTTGATTTTTGATGAAAATGACAACAAAATCGAAACCACAGGGACCCATATTCCTCTAAAAATTGAAAAAACTTACATTTTTACCCATCTAATTTGCTTAATAAGATATTATTTATTTAATATTAATTAACTATATTTTTTTAGACGGCTAGATCACCCGATTAGACCTTTGGCCTTTGATCACCCATGTCACGAGTAGGAAACCTGCGGTTGACATATTATTGCCAGTTTGAACCGGTGCCATAGTTCGCCCTCGCAAGATTCGACACTGAGACTTCCCGGACATGAACCCCACATAAGTGGGTAAACCTTCCCACCTTCCCCAAACATAATTAATTAATTATTTAATTTAATTTAATTTATTTAACTATATTACATTTAGAAAGTTACGTGAATAGTAGTATTTTTAAAGTTACCTTGCTTTTTAGCATTATTACTATAATGTCATTTTATTTGTTGGTGAAATCAATCTACTCAAAGTAAGAAAGTTAGGTGAATAGTAGTATTTTTAAAGTTAACTCGTTTTTTAGCATTATTACTATAATGCCATTGTATTTGTTGGTGAAATCAATCTACTCAAAGTAAGTTTTGTCCAATAAAAAATAATTATATATAATAATAATTTACGTCGATTTCATCTGTTCACATGTCTGCAACTGAAGATGTGGTCTGAAGCTCTGCAAGCTGAAAATATAAGACTATTTGTTTTTATAAATTGATAATGTTTGCACAAACTTTGTTTATGCAAATACTTTCCCCTCATCCCTTTCATTTTAAACCCTAGCACACCAAACACTCTCTGCCTTCTCTCTATACTCCGGCGACCGGAGCCATTTTTTCGGCCAGTAGGCGCCGGTTTTCCGGCCGGCCACACCCACCAAACCTCCCCTTTACTTGTACCCTCTCACACACACGCAGACTAGAGAGATCCAGAGAGAGAGAGAGAGTTCAGGAGAGAGAAGGAGATCGGAGAGAGAGATCAGAAGAGAGAGAGAGATAGAGAGAGATGGCAGAGATAGAGAGAGACGCGACGGTGGTGAAGGACGGCCGAGCCGTCCCTCCGGCGACCCGAAAAGCCGCGACGGCAGCAGAGAGTGTTTGGGCGGTGGGTGTGAGAGCCTCTGATCACCCATGTCACGAGTAGGAAACCCGCGGTTGGCATGTTATTGTCAGTTTGAACCTGTGTCATAGTTCGCCCTCGCAAGATTCGACCCTGAGACTTTCCGAACATGAACCCCACATAAGTAGGTAAACCTTCCCATCTTCTCCAAACATAATTAATTAATTAATGAACTATATTACATTTAGAAAGTTTCATGAATAGTTGTATTTTTAAAGTTACCTTGCTTTTTAGCATTATTACTATAATGCCATTTTATTTGTTGGTGAAATCAATCTACTCAAAGTAAGTTTTGTCCAAATAAAAAATAATTATATATAATAATAATTTACGTCGATCTTGTGAATAGTATGTTAACTAGACAAATTTAGGATGTTAATTACAACATTGCCACAAGCCTTGTGAAAAAGAGAATCGGAGAAGTGAAGCGGTTCACATCCTTCACATCACCCCCGCTGAGAAGCTTCCGTTTAGCATTCCGGTCGTGGTGACGAAAAACTTTTCTATCCTGCTCTCTGCGACATGCGAGATCACCGGCACCACACCTCTTTTCTTCTACGGCCAAATCCATCGACTTCAAGCCGAATGATGAAATATGCCTTAATCGTATGGCAGTTGGTTGTTTGAAGATCGACAGGCGACAAAGAGAGCAAAAGAACAGCAGGTGAACATACAAGCCATCAAAGTTGTTCAATATTTCGTTTTTTTATTGTTTTCTCTTACAACCTCAAAAATACGCTATTTTGTTAATTTCGGGATTTGTCATTCTATGTGCTTATTGTTATTAGTGTTTCAACATGAATTTTTGGTGAGGTGAATACTAATGTACAAGTTGCCAAAACTGAGTCTTACAAATTTTACGTGCCTATTGTAATCAATGTCTAAACTATATGTATTATTGTATTTTTTATTATTAAACGACTACTGTTGTTATTATATTATTTTTTATTGCCAGTGTTCATGTGTACTAGAGGGATTCCACACACGACGCGACAAAGTTTGGTTTCAGTTGATACCAATTTAGTTTGTTACAATACGAGTACTCGATATGGCAACTAAAAAGAAAACCAAAAACCTCAAAAAACAAATTATGATATGCCCAAACCAGTATTACGTACCATTGTCTTTACTATTATCGACTAGGTCATATGATGCGTGTGTAGTGTTATATATTTTTATTAATATTTTATGCCCATTTTACACATTAGTCAAGTTTTAAATTTATAAACACGATATTCTAGTAACACTAAACACACATATGGGCAAGTGCACCCATCGTGAGCGTAGTATAGCGTTGGTAAGATACCGAGGTCGTCCAATGACACAAGAGCTTTTAGTACCGGTTTATCCTCAACGTCTAATCAAATCAAAATTTTTAGAAAAGGTTTTAAACATGAAAAATAAAAACTAAAATGCTGAAAAATAAAAATAAAATAAAAACAGATAGACAAGATGAATCACTTGGATCCGACTCGCCTTTAATGTAACCTTTGATGATTTTCGCACTTTTGCACTTTTTAAGAGATTATCTTAGTTATAGTAGTAGGCCCCTCTTTTGAAGGTGACGTTACCCTCAACCCAGTGGTTTGAGTCAGCAAGGATACAATCCCAAAGGGTCGGAATATTGAAAGATAATTAATTAAGTTATTAATGCGTAAAGTGGTAGGCCCCTCTTTTGAAGGTGACGTTACCCTCGGCTAAGTGGTTTGAGTCAGCAGGGATACAATCCCAAGTAGCCGGGTTAATGTATTAATAGTAGTTTACATATGAGGGGATCAAGCCATTCGCACCCCCGCCATCCAATATCAGTGGGTATTGAAGGAGGTCCTAGTAAGCTTGATCCAGGTCCTTGCAGGATCTATACACTGAACAAGGCAAGAACCTTACCAAACCATTACTTTAACCCCCGACCAGGTAGCCAACATATCTCTATATAGACCGTAGAGATATGAATGGTGAAAATCTTTTACTTTATATAGACAGTAAAGTAATGCCAAGACACCACAGACAAATGATAAAGAAGTTTCACCTTCAACATAAGAAACTAGTTATTAAAGTCATTAATACTAAACCAAATAAAAAGTGCGAAAAGATTAAAAATCAAAAGTATTACATTAAATGCTTGTCTTCACCAAGTGATGTAAAAGACTTAGCCAAACATGGCCTTTGATTGACAAGAACTCTTACTATCAATCTTGGATCCCGAGACTACTACACACACTCTAAGGTGGATGATGGATGATGGTGGTGGATGTGGGTGTTGTAGTGGTGGTGGAGTGGTGGTGAAGTGGGAGAGAGGTGGTTTGCCAAGGGATGCCTTTGAAGTGAACCAAGCACCCCTATTTATAGCCTGAACAGAAGCCCGGACATGGCCCCGTGGCCGTCCTCTTTCTCATTCTTCATTAATTGCAATGTTCTGTATTAGGCTCCACATGCCCCCGTGTTCGCTGGGCACGGCCCCGTGTGCAGAAGTGTATCTGTACTATCAAGATTTGCAAGATTCTGCGAATCTTAGCGTTGACCACGCCCCGTACTGAGCTGGGCACGCCCCCGTGCTGGGAATAGAAGCTTCTACAACTTTGTCATTTTCTGCAGACACCTGGCCACGCCCCCGTGTCCGCTGGGCACGGGGCCATGGTCAGCCCTCTGTTTCTTGTTTTTGCTTGGGAAGATGCGGTCGAGGGGTCGGGCATGCCACGTTTATTCCTTTTCTTTGTATTTATGTTAGTTTTTGCTGCATATTTTTTCCTTTTGTTCATTTAAGCTCATTTGGTCCTGAAAATATAAAAGGAAGACAAAAGCACACTTTTTCCAACATTAGTACTAAAAATGGTTAGTTTTATGCCTCATTTGATGTAATTTATATGTTGCATTTTACGCACATCAAATACCCCCACACTTGAATCTTTGCTTGTCCTCAAGCAAAACTCTTTATTATGTGGCTTACACACCCAAATGGAATGGGTAGAAGAAAAGTTTTGGGCTTGTCTTGAGTGTCGGGAATCCAAAATCTTTATTGGGTTTTATTTTTATACTATTTACAATCCTATTCGTTATGATTTATTTAGAACGTTTCATAAGAGAAATTACTTATTTGGGCATAACATGCCTCTTTAAAATTCCATTTATATACAAGTTCACATACCTCACGGGAGATCACTCAACACTCGGCCGAAGATGTATTTTTGTGAAACACTCGAGACCGGCATGGGACTTACTTCTACCATATTCTTGCCAAGCAATCAATCCTCCTCCTTTTTAACTATAAACCTTTGTAAATATCAAGAGGACTTTGGGAAAGGTTAGGCTTGGGTTAAAGGTATGTGGTTTTGGGTTAGTGGTTAGTAAAAAGGGTTAAAAGCGTAAAAAGCATCGGTCGTCGTAAAACTTTTTGTTTTTGTGACTTTTATTCAAACTAAGCATTTTCAAATAAAGTTTCTTTGAGGAACTTGTTTGTTTATTGCAAGACTTCATTTTTTTTGATAAAGAACGTCACAAGAAAACCGAGCATTTTACTAAAACAAAGGGTTTAAAAGAAAAAAGGTTTTGGTGGGTAAAGGGTGTTTGTTTTGTTGGTTTAGAAATGAAAAGGTTTAGGCTCAAAGGGGTTAACTAGGGGGATTTTGGGTAGTTGGTAAAAAATGAAAAATAATGGTATTGAAAGAAAAATGGGTTAGTCCTTATGCCTCCATCATTTACTTACTTGGGTTTAAGTTGGTAAGGACCGGGAATGTATTTTCGTGGCAAGTTCTAGAGTCGTAAGAAACCAAGCGGCTATTCACACAAGAAACGAAAAATGAGCATTTAGTTTAAAGATGTATGCTTGTATGCTCAATAAAGTCTCAAAACTCACTTTTTGTGGGAATGAGTTTATAATGTGATCAAGTATATATAATCAAATTTTAACTAGATTTGCCATGCCGTTTCATAATTTTCTTATGTTGGTTCTTTTTTATCACGACGCTATCGGTTGTAAATTTGTAAAAATATAACCTTTTTAGAACTTGTTATTCCCAAATTAAACCAAGACAAGTAAAAAAACGAAAAGTTTTTGAAAAAATTTGGGGTGATTAGCGGTTCCAATAGAGTTTTGTGTAAGGCTTGTTATTAGGACTTGCAAAATTCAAGGTTTTAACATCCCCCCACACTTAAATTACACATTGTTCTTAATGTGTCCTAAAAATAAGTTTTTAGGTTGATTGAATGTGTAAAAAGGTGTTAAAAAAACTTTTTATGTTACTGGGCAGCTGAACACGGGGTGTGGTGGGCTGAGCACGGCCCCGTGGTCAGACTGCCAGTAACAAAAAGTTACAGAAGGTTGACCACGGGGCCGTGGTCAGTTACCTGTTAGAAAATTTTTCTGCAGAACCCTGGGCATGGGGGCGTGTTGGGTGGCTACGGCCCTGTGCTGCACATGCTGAAATGATGGAAACGTTGACGGAAGGCTCTGTTTTCATGCATGGGGTGCGGTTTTAACGTCCCTTTGGCAATATCCACCTTTTTGAGTGTGATTTATTCCTGAAAAGTAATACTAAACTAGAAAACATAAAAGTAAAACTAATCTAAAACTAAGGATAGTTCCGCGGAATACCTCCGTGGTGCGCCACGTTTATAAGGGTCCTTGGCTAGACCCACCTTATCGGGTGGTTCTGGCTCATCTTCAATTAGGGGGTTGTCATTGCCAATTGGATATTTCATTGATTGTTCAAGATCGACATACCTTTTATAGGCCCCTAATTGAATGGGTAGGTTGTTTTGCTTCCGATTAATCAAAGCTTTGTGGGTTTTCACAAAAGGTCGTCCCAACACAAGTGGGGCGTCATCAGGGATGACAAAGTCGGTTGGAACTACCGGTTTAATTTGTTTGGACTAACACATCTTCAACTACTCCCATGGATTTTATTATTTTTCGATTAGATAGAAAAATGGGTATTTGAAGTGGAGAAAAATCACCAATATTTAATTTTTCGAAAATGTAGTTTGGCATTATATTAACACCAAGATCTTTATCAATTGTAATATTACTAATAAAGGAATTTTGAAAGAAACATGGAACCGGTGTAATGTTAATTTCAAATGGATCTTCTTTTATTAGCGTAGTTTGATCATTTGTTAACTTAATGCTTACCATTTCGTCAATTTTAGTGTTAGTGTTTAACTCTTTTAAAAACTTAGCATGAGTAGGTACTAAACAATGATTTTCGAAAGAAGGTGATAAGAGATTAATTTCTTTAAAATTAGACTCTTATAGAATTTTAACTTTTTCGGACTCACCTTTTTCGTTGTCTAGTTCATGTGTCGGTTTTTCACTCACTTGTTCTTCCATTTTTACCTCTTCAACTATCACTTCTTTAGTACATATTACCTCTTCCCTTGCGCGGGACTCCTCTTCCCTTGCGTGGGCTTCTTTTATATAGCGCTCGATAGTTTTAAGGTGTTCTATTATCTTTTCGGCTACGGGTGAGATAGTTGGTGGCTCATCAAATTGATCGGAATAAATATCCCCACTGCTTGAGTTCGGAAGTTCGATCCTTGGTTCCTCATAATACTCATATGAGGTAGATGGTTCACACCATTGTTCATCATTGTAAGTTTATGATGGATAAGGGTCATAACTTGGTTCTTCATAATACTCATATGAGGTGGGTTGTTCACGCCATGGTTCCTCATAGTAAGTATATGAAGGTGATGGTTCATATCTTGGTTCCTCAAAGTATGAGTATGAAGGCTCATACCTTGGTTCATCAAGATATGAGTATGAGGGAGAAGGTTCATACCTTGGCTCTTCATAGGATGTGTATGAAGTGGATGGCTCGTACCTGGGCTCCTCATAGTAGGTGTACGAGGGGGATGGTTCAAAGAGGTCACAATATTGTACCGAATGAGGATTACCACAAATGGTACAATACTCTTCTTCATAATTATCCTCCTCATAGTGGTAGTTGTAACCTCCTGAGTATTGATCCATAAGAATCATTCAGCAGACCACAACAGAGTCTTGGGACCAGAAAACAAAAATAAAAACAGAAACAGAGGCTCACCACGGCCCCGTGTTCAGTGAGCACGGCCCCGTGGTCAGGTTTTGTATCTGGGCGTTTTAAAAAATGTAACTGGTTTGGTTCAGCAAGGGGGCGTGGTCAGCGAACACGACCCCGTGTTCAGACTACTGTAATGCAAAAACTACCTAAAAATGTAAAAATGTGCGCACAGTTTTAAAAAGGTTTTGAAAAACGATTAGGCCGTCGATTTTAAGCTTTCTTAAAATCCTTGTGTCCCCGGCAACGGCGCCAAAAACTTGATGCGTGTGTTGTGTTATATATTTTGATTAATATTTTAAGCCCATTTTACACATTTGTCAAGTTTTAAATTTATAAAACACGATATTCTACTAAAACTAAACACACATATGGGCAAGTGCACCCATCGTGAGCATAGTATAGCGTTGGTAAGATACCAAGGTCGTCCAAGGACACAAGAGCTTTTAGTACCGGTTTATCCTCAACGTCTAATCAAATCAAAATTTTTAGAAAAGGTTTTAAACATGAAAAATAAAAACTAAAATGCTGAAAAATAAAAATAAAATAAAGACAGATAGACAAGATAAATCATTTGGATCCGACTCGCCTTTAATGTAACCTTTGATGATTTTCGTACTTTTGCACTTTTTAAGAGATTATCTTAGTTATAGTAGTAGACCCTTCTTGTGGCACCTGCGGAAAATCCACAGTCATCCTGATTTTACATCTTGCCGCTTTGAATTGCTTGTCAAATTTCGGGACGAAATTTCTTTCAAGTTGGGGATGATGTGACAACTCGAGATTTCAAGGCCTTCCTTTTACACATTACTTGTTCCACAATTCATTTGATGTTGTATCTTGTGCACGTTATTTGATTGGTTTATGTAATGTTACTTTGAGTGTTGCATGAGATTTATGTATTGGATAATGCTATAGTGATGATTAACCTTGCCGACGAAGGATGAATCCTTCGTCACCCTCACTCCTCGACGAAGAATAGAACTTCGCCGCATCCCACCTTCGACGAAGGTGGATTGTTCGTCACCCTCACATACGGCGAAGAATGATTCTTCGCCGGCCCAAGTCATTTCGAAGCCCAGTAAGGGCCCAGTTCACCTATTTGATCATATACACGCTCATAATTCACGAAACCTATCATATTGCAAACCCTAGCTCTCCCTCTCTCTCAAAAGATTGACGGCTGACTTCATCTATCATTCTAAAGCTTTTTAATCGAAACATATCACTGGTTAATCTTGTCTCAAGGTTAGTGCACCGTTTTCGTTCATTGGATTATTACTCAATACGTGACTTCGTGTAAGGATAATTCTGGTGTGAGTATCTATAGTTAACCTAGATGTATGTTTGATAATTATCGATGATCCAGAACTGATGCACATAAACTATTGATGATTAGAGAGTGAACTTTGATTATTATTGATTGGATGTAACGTGGAAACTAGGGTTTCGTTCATAGGATTGTACGTCTAGATTATGCGAATGATCATGATGTGAAACTATGGTTAAATTGTTGATGTTGTTTATGATTAGGGTTGTATGAATATGAATAACTGTTGTTTGATCCACTGTTTATGTCGAAAAGGTGTTAACTGTTGTTATGTGAAATAAGTTGTAACTGTTGAGGAGGGGCGACGAAGATCATCCACGACGAAGATAATGCTCCCATCGAAGGATGGATCCTTCGTCGACTGACCCTGGACGAATCTCCTGGGTTCTTCGCCGTGCCCATCCCTGACCAAGAATTGATTCTTCGTCGTCTGGGGTCTGACGAACTTCTCAGATCCTTCGTCACACTCGTCTCCGGCGAAGAATGATTCTTCGCCATAGGGGTACTTCGCCGAGAAGACACTGGGTGTAACAGTGGTCAGTTGTGATGCATGTGTTGATGAATACTTGTGGTTACGAATACTAGCTATTGCATGATAACAATTCAATTTAGGGATAAGAAATCTGACTTGTCTTATGTGGTTAAGACATTCATCTGTTATGTGTTATGTGGTCACATGGGATGTGGACTCGTATGTGAATTGGGTATTTGATACATGTCATACAATGATCTTGATGATGAATGCAAACTGTATTAAATACGTGACATATTTGATTGTGAAACTGATTCGACTGGTAACCACGGTAGGGTTTGGGTTGACCAACTTGGACGGGTAACTTAGCATACCGAGCAATCAAAGGTGAGTTCATTCCTCTTAAGCATGTGTCCCGGTGGGTGGGACAATCATTGGGTATTCCTGAGAGGAATAAGTCATTTGGGTAAAACTGGGATGTTGGATAATATACTCAATTCCTATCACCATTAAGTCCCATCTTGTTTGTTACCTGAGAGGTAACGGGGTATTAGTTGATAGCGCTATTTAGGTTTGGCACCCTCACCCCGTACCTGAGAGGACGAGTGTGAACTAATGACCCAGTCATGACCAATGCTTAGATAGGGGCATTGGGGAAGGGCAAAAATAATATAGAGCTGTCTTGTATTGTACCTGAGTTATTATCAACATTATAATCAATGAACTGAACTAAACACTTGGTAATTAACGTTTTCATAAAACTATGAACTCACCAGCGTTGTCTGATACACTTGTTGCATGCTCGCAGGTCGTTAGGTACTATGGACAAGGAACTTGCTGTCTGGATGGCTGGAGTGGTCATGGGTCGCACTGCTTGGATATGCATGACTTGTTTTCTGATTTCATTATACATTGGGTTTTGAAACGTTTAAACAATGTTTATTTATTAATCGCTTCCACTGAACATGTTGAATTTGGATTATGTTATGAAGGCTTTACCTTAATAAATGGAAACTTTATTTCAACCTTGATATTAGTTCAATGTGATTGGTGGCTAGATCCTGATACGTCACACGCCTAGCGAGGTTTTCGCATGTGGTATTTTGGGGGTGTAACAGTTTGGTATTAGAGCCACTGGTTATAGTGAACTAGGTTTTGAAACGTTTTTATAAAACCAGACTATAACCGAACAGTTCAGAAAATCGACCATGACACTCAGCTCCAGATTGCAAGGTTCGTCTCTTGTTTACTTATTGTACGTCATATTTAGTGAACACCTGAGTTTGACATTACATGTGAATACACACCTAGCACTATAGCTTGAGTTCTTGTGCTACTAGCCCATATTATGTGATTGATAGTGTGACACTTCCCTACACCTACCTGATTTATGTTGTGATGTTTTCTCTTGCTACTCGAACTTGAGGAATCTTTTAGCATAAGTTGGAAGGAGCTGGGATAAACATGCAAATTGCATTGTTATTATGGGTGCACACATAATAATAATGTGGGGTGCATGTGAGTCCCAGTGAGGCCTAACAAGTGGGAAAGGGGTTCCGCTCTGTTGTCTGATGTAAACATTAGTAGTCTGTAGAAGTCATCGTGAAGTTTGACTCCTACTTTATCTCGACTCTTAACCTTTTCCCTTTTCTTATATAGAATCATGAGCGGACGAGGCCATGGACGTGGTCACATTGCGATGACTCAGGCCGAACTGACAAACTTGATTAACACACGTGTGGCTGAGGCTTTGGCAGCCTATCAAGCTGGTACGATATGTGCCAAATACACCTTATTCTTGTGTCGCTTACACAACTCTTACCTGTGTGCTGTATTTTCTTTCGTCCTTAGGTCAGCAAGCGAATTAGAATCAAAATAATCCACCTGCCTGCACGTTCAAGACGTTCATGGACTGTAAGCCACAGATATTCAGTGGGACTGAAGGAGCTGTGGGACTAGTGCGTTGGTTTGAGAAGGCAGAATCGGTGTTTGCGATGTGTAACTATCCTGCTGGGGACAGAGTGAAGTATGCTTCAGGAACACTTGAGGATGGTGCATTGACTTGGTGGAATGCCCAAGTCCAGATGCTGGGCATTGAGATGGCGAATGCCACTACTTGGGAGGATTTCAAGGAGTTGATGAGAGAGGAGTAATGTCCTCGTGATGAAGTACAGAAACTGGAGAACGAGTATTATGACCTGAAAATGGTGGGGTCTGAGATTGAGGCATACACGAAACGGTCTCATGAATTAGCTAATATGTGCCCGAACTTATCACGACCTCCACACCGAAGAATCGAACTGTACATCAAAGGATTAGCCCCACAGGTGAAGGGCTTGGTTACTGCAGCGAACCTCAACAACTTAGCTCAGATCATCCGCTTAGCTCACAAGATCACAGATCAGGAGGTGGAGCGTGGCTTGCTACCACCGCGTGTTTCTACTACTGCCACTACTGCTACAGCTACTACACCTGCTACTGACAACAAACGTAAGTGGAATGATGTGGACAAGGCGTCCAACTCGAATCAGTCACAGAAGAAGCCAAACAACAATATCAACTGCAGTTTTAGCCAGTCATCTTCTGTGAATCAGAGCAACAATTCGAATCAGGGCTCATACGGAGGGAAGCAGCCTAAGTGTAACTTCCACCATCGCGGGCCGTGCACCCGGGTATGTCATAGGTGCAACAAGGTGGGCCATATGGCTAGAGACTGTAGGGTCTCACTCCCAAGGCAGCAGCAGCAGCAACCCCCACAACAACAGCAGCCACAGCAACAGGAGAGACAGCAGCCTCAACAGAATCAGGGAAATCGTAAGGCGTGCTTTCAGTGTGGTGACGAGGGCCATTTCAAACGGGATTGCCCTCAACTCAATCAAAATGCTGGTAACAACAACAATACTGGGAATAACAACAATGGGAACAATGGTAGGAACGGAGCACGTGGGAGAGTGTTTACCATTGGCGCTGGGGAAGCCCGCAATGATGGCAACGTTGTGACCGGTACATTTTCAGTGAATAATCTATTTGCTTCTGTTTTATTCGACTCTGTTGCCGATTAGAGTTATGTGTCATTGGAGTTCAGTCGTCAGTTAGGATTGAGTCCTGCACCTCTTGTAAACAAACACGTTGTAGAGTTAGCCGATGGCAAAACGATTGAAGCTTCACATGTTCTTTTTGGCTGTAAACTTGATCTTATGGGCCAAGTGTTCGACATTGACCTACTCCCCGTTGCTCTTGGAAGCTTTGATGTGGTCGTTGGTATGGATTGGTTATCTAATCACCAAGCGGAAATTCTCTGTAAAGAGAAAATCGTGCGTATCCCTCTCCTCAGTGGAGCACCTTTGTCGGTTCAAGGTCATCATAGTGGTGCAATGGTTGGCATCATCTCAGCCATGAAAGCCCAGAAGTGTTTGCGAAAGGGCTAACCGGCTATTTTAGCTCTTGTTGCTGACACTCAACCTGAAGAAAGGAAGATTGAAGACCTTCCAGTTGTTCGCGAGTTTTCTGATGTGTTTCCTGAAGAGCTTCCTGGTTTACCTCCACACCGTCAGGTGGAATTTCAGATCGACCTCACACCAGGAGCAGCCCCGATTGCCCATGCTCCTTATCGTCTGGCACCAGGAGAGTTGCAAGAGCTGTCAAATCAACTCCAAGAGCTATTGGATAGAGGTTTTATCCGACCTAGTTCTTCGCCTTGGGGAGCCCCAGTTTTGTTTGTGAAGAAGAAGGACGGGTCTTTCCGTATGTGTATTGATTATCGAGAACTTAACAAGGTGACAATCAAGAACCGCTATCCTTTTCCACGTATCGATGATTTGTTTGACCAGTTACAAGGGTCAAGTTTCTACTCGAAGATCGACTTAAGATCGGGCTATCATCAGGTGAGAGTCCGAGAGGAGGATGTTCCAAAAACAGCTTTTCGAACGCGGTATGGCCATTATGAGTTTTTGGTTATGCCATTCGGGTTGACAAACGCACCAGCGGTTTTCATGGACCTCATGAACCGCGTGTGCAAACCGTATCTCGATGATTTCGTCATCGTGTTCATCGATGACATCTTAATCTACTCTAAGAGCAAGGAGGACCATGAGCGACACTTGCGTCTTATCTTGGAGCTCCTGAGGAAGGAGCAACTCTATGCGAAATTCTCTAAGTGTGATTTCTGGATTCGAGAAGTACACTTCCTTGGTCACATTGTGAATGAAATGGTGATACACGTGGATCCTGCTAAGATTGATGCTATCAGAAATTGGGCGGCACCAAAGAATCCTTCGGAGGTGCGATAATTTCTTGGTCTCGCTGGGTACTATCGCAGATTTATTAAAGACTTCTCGAAGATTGCTCAACCTCTTACCTCGTTGACACAGAAAGGCGTTGAATACTTTTGGGGAACAAAGCAGGAAGATGTTTTCCAGCTCTTGAAACAAAAACTATGCAGTGCACCAATCTTGTCATTACCTGAGGGAACCGAATATTTCATAGTGTACTGTGATGCTTCTATTCAGGGTCTCGGTTGTGTGCTAATACAACGCGAGAAGGTAATAGCTTATGCTTCTCGGCAGTTGAAGGTTCATGAGAAGAATTACACGACTCACGACTTGGAGTTGGGAGCCGTCGTTTTCGCACTAAAGATTTAGAGGCATTATCTGTACGGTACCAAATGCACTATTTATACCGATCACAGGAGACTCCAGCATATTTTCGATCAGAAAGAGTTGAACATGCGACAGCGTCGGTAGGTAGAACTCCTAAATGATTACGACTGTGCCATCAAGTATCACCTAGGTAAAGCTAACGTTGTAGCTGATGCCCTTAGTCGAAAGAAAACGAAACCCAAGCGCGTACGAGCCTTACAGCTCACTATTCACTCAAATCTTCCTGATCAGATCCGATCAGTTCAGACTGAAGCATTGAAGGAGGAAAACCTGGAAGCTGAGTATTTGCGGGGCATGGAGAAACGACTCGTGGAGAGGTCAGATGGCATCTATTACTTTATGGAATGGGTATGGGTTTCTTTGTTTAGAAATCTTAGGGAGCTGGTGATGGAGGAAGCGCACAAGTCCCGATACTCTATTCACCCGGGTTCAGATAAGATGTATCAGGACCTCAAAGTCTTGTATTGGTGGCCGAAGATGAAATCTAACATCGCGACGTATGTGAGTAAATGTTTGACTTGTGCGAAAGTCAAGGTAGAGTATCAGAAACCCTCAGGCCTGCTTTAACAACCAGAAATACCCATGTGGAAATGGGAGCAAATTGCTATGGATTTCGTCACTGGTTTGCCAAGGACTCAAAACGGGAACGATACCATCTGGGTGATCGTTGACCGCCTCACGAAATCTGCGCACTTTCTAGCAATCAAAGAAACTGATAAGTTCTCTCAACTTGCAACTGTCTATCTGAAAGAAGTGGTTTCTAGGCACGGGGTGCCAACCTCTATTATTTCTGACCGTGACCCGCGTTTCATATCTGATTTATGGCAATCGATGCATAAATCATTCGGCTCACGTCTCGAAATGAGCACTGCTTATCACCCACAGACGGATGGTCAAAGCGAACGAACCATCCAGACACTTGAAGACATGTTGCGAGCGTGTGTGATCGATTTTGGTAAAGGGTGGGAGAAACACTTGTCGTTGGTCGAGTTCTCCTACAACAACAGTTACCACACTAGCATCCGGGTAGCTCCGTTTGAAGCGTTGTACGGCTGGAAATGTCGTTCTCCTCTTTGTTGGGCTGAGGTGGGTGACAGCCAGATCACAGGTCCGGAACTTGTTCTTGAAACTTCTGAAAAGATTGTCCAGATCAGAAACCGTATGGCGGCGGCGCGCGACCGGCAGAAAAGCTACGCTGACAAGCGTATGAAACCCTTGGAGTTCGCTGTAGGCGATCGTGTTATGTTGAAAGTTTCACCCTGGAAGGGTGTGGTGCGCTTTGGGAAGCGCGGCAAGCTTAATCCACGCTATGTTGGGCCGTTCAAAATTTTGGAGCGAATCGGTAAAGTGGCCTACAAGCTCGAGTTACCTGCAGAGTTGGGTAACGTTCATGATGTCTTCCATGTTTCACAATTGAAGAAGTGTTTGTCCGATGATGTGACAACTGGCACCAAACCGGTAATTTCCATACACTTTAATTATTATTTAATGACTGCAATTATGTGCTTAAATGTCAACAATGTCTGATCACATACTATACAAGTGAATTCATGCACGTTTTATACTACAAGAATTACTTTATGCATTAATGAACAGTGTTGCGTCAGGAATACTAGTAAACTCACCGGTAAGACACATTGTGTCAACAATTCTGCAGAAAGCAGTTAGACAGTAGAATTGAGGCCTAGGTGTAGGTCCAACGACAAGAATACATTAAAACCCAAGAGTACATACAAGGGTTTATATATAGACTTTCCGGAAGCTAAAATACGCACTAAAAAGCACCCGAAATACCCTTTAAAAGCTGAATTTTATATAATTCAGCATTATAACGAGATTGTATCATGCAAAAATATGACAAATTGATCCAGAATACTTTCTTATGTGTCGGGAATTAAAAGTGTCACAAAAGAATACTTAAAGGACACTAAACGGTGCAATTTAGCACTTTAACGAACCGGTATTTAACCGAACAACCGGAAATTACCCGGAACATCAAAATATTGCTAGGGACATTGTTTAATTATTTCTGGGCTAGTTATGGTCCCCGAACACCCTAACATATTATATAATGCAAGAAACACATTAAACACTAGATATTACATTTAACCTTCCACTAATCACCCCTTTATCATCAAAACATACAATTAACCCCCCCATGTGATATTTACGGCCCCATGTGGAGGCCCCACCTCAAAGATTTCATAAATCTTCCTAATATCTTCCATAATCATTCTCCAAGATTTAATTTGATATGTTTGTACTTTAGGGAACAAGAGGACCTTTGGACAATAGATCAAGTTGGTTATAAGTAACTATCTTCTTCACTTAATCACACATTACACCACTCAACACTTCTCCTCTCTCCCTCTACAAGCTTCGGCCGAACCCCCATCTATACACCACCATCTTCATCATTCAAGCTTCATCCAATCTTCATACTCACAAAGGTGTTCAAGGGTGATTAAGGAGGCTTGGAACTCTTGGATCTTGAAGGACCTTCTTCATTTGCTTTTATCCAACCATTTTGTCATCTCCAAGTTCTAGTATTCTTCCCTAGCTTGAAGCTAGTGGTAAGGCTCTCTTGATCTTGTTTACTTCATATTTTTGGGTGGTTAGAAGATATAACATGTTGATTATCATAAGAACACTAAAAGACATACACATGAATCTTGAAACATAAGGTGAAATATGATGGTATCTTGATGAAATGATGTTGTTTAGTAGATGTATAATGTTTGCTTGTTGATTTCTAGAAATATTGATGTTGATCATATCATGGAACTTGCTAGATTATGATTAAAAAAACATGATTTAGCAAGATAGGGGATGATTATGTAACAACATGAAATAATCATCTTCTTGATTTAACATGAACTTGAATGTAAAAGGATTTTCTTGAAAAATAATAAACAAAGGGGGTTAACAATCTTGTAGATTCAAGACTTGTGAATGATTTTCCAAGAAAACCAAGTTTAAAATATGATTTTTAGAAGATCTTGGTTTTTACTAAACCTACACTATTTTTAGTGGAAAGACAAGTAAATAAACACTAGAGAAACAAGAAGATGTTATGGATAAACATTTTTGTAAATTATATTTACAAGTTGTAAACACCAAATCTCTTCAAGAATGAGATTTACAAACAAATAACCATGTTTTTAAGGGTAACTAGACCTACTAAATAACATGGTAAGTTACTACAAGTTTTTACAAAAACTTCAAGTTCATGATGTAGTATGATTTACATGATCTAGACTATGGTAAGACTTGATTGTGTTGTTGATGATTTAAAAGAAAATAAACACATGTTTTGAAAACATGGGAAACCTCCATTTTTAGGGGAAACTATGTCAAAATTTTTATAAATTTTAACACTTAGAAAAATATAAGTTTTTGAGAAACTTATTCCCTAAAAATGTATCTAAAAATATTTACCAAGGTTTCCCTAATTTTTGTGGTAAGAAATGATGATTTCTTCGAGATTAAAATTGATATTAAGTATGTATATTTTTTAGAAAAATATATATATTTATTGATCACCAAATTTTGTGCTAAGTGTATGTAGTATGTATTACATGAAATAGTGTATTAGGACTTGAAAATACACTAAATACTCTTAAGAAGTGATAATACAAAAATGCACATACAACATGCTTAGACAAATACAAGAAAATATATTTATGAAAATATATTACTTGATAGAATAAATAACTTGGACAAGTTATGAACATGAAATGAAGTTTTGGACAAAAATACATAATTCGGGTGAAAAATACAAGATGCTTATATTTATTTTTGAGAAAATAATATAAGTAAGACACATAGTTAAAAATATAAATTATTTTTAACACAAGAACAAATACATAAAAGATAGTGACTTGTAATTGTGCGATACAAGTCTAGTGACTAACGTTAATAAAACACGTTTAGGTCGCGACGCTAAATAAGCAAATCCGGTGAAGTTTACGGCGCAAGGAACGCAAAGTTGTGAGTTCATGCTCCCCCTTTTCTTTTAACTGTTTTCAGTTTTATAACTTCGGGGGTGAAGTACATGTTACTAAATGTTTACAGAAAGATACAAAATACATGAGTTATGGTACGATTGATACAAGAACAAAGGAATGATACGAGAAATCGTGTCACGAATAGGGTACCATAAGCACCATTAATCAACAATATACCAAGACCGCAGAACAAAAGGTTCGATCTAACGGGTGTCCGGGCAGCCACACTCTTGGTGAAAACTAGTACCGAGTAGTGCTTTTGTGTCTCAGTCGTGAATCGACAACTAGAAAAATGCCTATGGTTTGGTTGCTTCCTATGTCGTGTCACATGTTAATGGCCTTGCAACCCATTAACAACAAGATACATACAGAAATACTTGATTTGTACAAGATACATACAGAAATACTTGATTTATACATGACACATACAGAAATACTTGATTTATACATGACACATACAGGAATACTTGATTTATACATGACACATACAGAAATACTTGATTTATACAAGATACATACTATGTTTTCATACAAAGTATACAAACAAGAACTGCATGAATTCACACCAACATTATGTTGACGTTTTTTCCAAAAACTCACATGTATTTCAGGTAACTAAAGTGGATGTGCGCGCGGTCTTACTCATGCTCCTGGATGTTGTTTATGTTTTTCCTTAAATAAAGTTGTAAACTTTCAGACAATATGCTGTCTCGTGATGTAAACACTTAATCTATGTTTTCAGTAACGTAATGTTATGGGTATTTGAAGTTATTTTTACGACATGTAGTATGTTTACCTTTCGTATGCAATGAGAACCTTTCATGATCACACCTCGTGCTTCCGCCTAAGAAAGGGGTGTGACAGATGAAACACTTGTTGTACCATTTCAAGAACTAAAAATCGATGACAAATTGCAGTTTGTCGAGGAACCAATCGAAATTATGGATCGGGAAGTCAAGGTTCATAAGCATAGTCGAATTCCAATCGTGAGAGTTCGTTGGAACTCAAGACGTGGACCGGAGTTTACGTGGGAACGCGAGGATCAGATGAAGCTCAAGTACCCACACTTATTCCCAACCGACCAATCCAAATCTGATGCAACTGGTGAATTTCGGGGTGAAATTCCCTTTCAAGTTGGGGATGATGTGGCACCTGCGGAAAATCCACAGTCATCCTGATTTTACATCTTGCCGCTTTGAATTACTTGTTAAATTTCGGGACAAAATTTCTTTCAAGTTGGGGATGATGTGACAACTCGAGATTTCAAGGCCTTCCTTTTACTCATTACTTGTTCCACAATTCATTTGATGTTGTATCTTGTGCATGTTATTTGATTGGTTTATGTAATGTTACTTTGAGTGTTGCATGAGATTTATGTATTGGATAATGTTATAGTTATGATTAACCTTGTCGACGAAGGATGAATCCTTCGTCACGCTCACTCCTCGACAAAGAATAGAACTTCGCCGCATCCAACCTTCGACGAAGGTGGATTGTTCGTCACCCTCACATACGGCGAAGAATGATTCTTCGCCGGCCCAAGTCATTTCGAAGCCCAGTAAGGGCCCAGTTCACCTATTTGATCATATACACGCTCATAATTCACGAAACCTATCATATTGCAAACCCTAGCTCTCCCTCTCTCTCAAAAGATTGACGGCTGACTTCATCTATCATTCTAAAGCTTTTTAATTGTAACATATCACTGGTTAATCTTGTCTCAAGGTTAGTGCACCGTTTTCGTTCATTGGATTATTACTTAATACGTGACTTCGTGTAAGGATAATTCTGGTGTGAGTATCTATAGTTAACCTAGATGTATGTTTGATAATTATCGATGGTCCAGAACTGATGCACATAAACTATTGATGATTAGAGAGTGAAAATTGATTATTATTGATTGGATGTAACGTGGAAACTAGGGTTTCGTTCATAGGATTGTACGTCTAGATTATGCGAATGATCATGACGTGAAACTATGGTTAAATTGTTGATGTTGCTTATGATTAGGGTTGTATGAACATGAATAACTGTTGTTTGATCCACTGTTTATGTCGAAAAGGTGTTAACTGTTGTTATGTGAAATAAGTTGTAACTGTTGAGGAGGGGCGACGAAGATCATCCACGACGAAGATGATGGTCCGAAGAAGGATGGATCCTTCGTCAACTGACCCTGGATGAATCTCATGGGTTCTTCGCCGTGCCCATCCCTGACGAAGAATTGATTCTTCGTCATCTTGGGTCTGACGAACTTCTCAGATCCTTCGTCACACTCGTCTCCGGCGAAGAATGATTCTTCGCCATAGGGGTACTTCGCCGAGAAGACACTGGGTGTAACAGTAGTCAGTTGTGTTGCATGTGTTGATGAATACTTGTGGTTACGAATACTAGCTATTGCATGATAAAAATTCAATTTAGGGATAAGAAATCTGACTTGTCTTGTGTGGTTAAGACATTCATCTGTTATGTTTTATGTGGTCACATGGGATGTGGACTCGTATGTGAATTGGGTATTTGATACATGTCATACAATGATCTCGATGATGAATGCAAACTGTATTAAATACGTGACTTATTTGATTGTGAAACTGATTCGACTGGTAACCACGATAGGGTTTGGGTTGACCAACTTGGACGGGTAACTTAGCATACTGAGCAATCAAATGTGAGTTCATTCCTCTTGAGCATGCGTCCCGGTGGGTGGGACAATCATTGGGTATTCCTGAGAGGAATAAGTCATTTGGGTAAAACTGGGAAGTTGGATAATATACTCAATTCCTATCACCATTAAGTCCCATCTTGTTTGTTACCTGAGAGGTAACGTGGGAATTAGTTGATAACGCTATTTAGGTTTGGACCCCCACCCTGTACCTGAGAGGACGAGTGTGAACTAATGACCCAGTCATGACCAATGCTTAGATAGGGGCATTGGGGAAGGGCAAAAATAATCTGGAGCCGTCTTGTATTGTACATGAGTTATTATCAACATTATAATCAATGAACTGAACTAAACACTTGGTAACTAACATTTTCGTAAAACTATGAACTCACCAGCGTTGTCTGATACACTTGTTGCATGCTCGCAGGTCGTTAGGTACTATGGACAAGGAACTTGCTGTCTGGATGGCTGGAGTGGTCATGGGTCGCACTGCTTGGATATGCATGACTTGTTTTCTGATTTCATTATACATCGGGTTTTGAAACGTTTAAACAATGTTTATTTATTAATTGCTTCCGCTGAACATGTTGAATTTGGATTATGTTATGAAGGCTTTACCCTAATAAATGGAAACTTTATTTCAATCTTGATATTAGTTCAATGTGATTGGTGGCTAGATCCTGGTACGTCACACGCCTAGCGAGGTTTTCGCATGTGGTATTTTGGGGGTGTGACACCTCTTTTGAAGGTGACGTTACCCTCAACCCAGTGGTTTGAGTCAGCAAGGATACAATCCCAAAGGGTCGGAATATTGGAAGATAATTAATTAAGTTATTAATGCGTAAAGTGGTAGGCCCCTCTTTTGAAGGTGATGTTACCCTCGGCTAAGTGGTTTGAGTCAGCAGGTATACAATCCCAAGTAGCCGGGTTAATGTTTTAATAGTAGTTTACATATGAGGGGATCAAGCCATTCGCACCCCCGCCATCCAATACCAGTGGGTATTGAAGGAGGTCCTAGTAAGCTTGACCCAGGTCCTTGCAGGATCTATATACTGAACAAGGCAAGAACCTTACCAAACCATTCCCTTAACCCCCGACCAGGTAGCCAACATATCTCTATATAGACCGTAGAGATATGAATGGTGAAAATCTTTTACTTTATATAGACAGTAAAGTAATGCCAAGACACCACGGACAAATGATAAAGAAGTTTCACCTTCAACATAAGAAACTAGTTATTAAAGTCATTAATACAAAACCAAATAAAAAGTGCGAAAAGATTAAAAATCAAAAGTATTACATTAAATGCTTGTCTTCACCAAGTGATGTAAGAGACTTAGCCAAACATGGCCTTTGATTGACAAGAACTCTTACTATCAATCTTGGATCCCGAGACTACTACACATACTCTAAGGTGGATGATGGATGATGGTGGTGGATGTGGGTGTTGTAGTGGTGGTGGAGTGGTGGTGAAGTGGGAGAGAGGTGGTTTGCCAAGGGATGCCTTTGAAGTGAACCAAGCACCCCTATTTATAGCCTGAACAGAAGCCCGGACACGGCCCCGTGGCCATCCTCTTTCTCTTTCTTCATTAATTGCAATTGTCTGTATTAGGCTCCACACGCCCCCGTGTTCGTTGGGCATGGCCCCGTGTGCAGAAGCGTATCTGTACTATGAAGATTTGTAAGATTCTGCGAATCTTAGCTTTGACCACGCCCCGTGCTGAGCTGGGCATGCCCCCGTGCTGGGAATAGAAGCTTCTACAACTTTGTCATTTTCTGCAGACACCTGGCCACGCCCCCGTGTCCGCTGGGCACGGGGCCGTGGTCAGCCCTCTGTTTCTTGTTTTTGCTTGGGAAGATGCGGTCGAGGGGTCGGGCATGCCACGTTTATTCCTTTTCTTTGTATTTATGTTAGTTTTTGCTGCATATTTGTTCCTTTTGTTCATTTAAGCTCATTTGGTCCTGAAAATACAAAAGGAAGAAAAAAGCACACTTTTTCCAACATTAGTACTAAAAAAATGTTAGTTTTATGTCTCATTTGATGTAATTTAAATGTTGCATTTTACGCACATCATCATACCTCAATTGTCACACCCCAACCAATGGCGGAAACATCGGAATGAGACAAAAACGAGATTGCTCGAGACCTCATAACACTATTGCGACAATATCTAATTCAAAACTTATTTCATTCATTGATAACAATTGTCGATTACAATACGTAGAAATCAAAATACACCATTTGTTTCAAAAGTACAACAACATTACAAGAAGTAAAGTACAACATTGTTCAAAATGATACAACAACATATGTCAAGTACAACAACATAATTTAGTATTTCTAAATGTGTATATAAAGCATCCTTACTAGATTTCATCGACATCAACATCATCAACCTGCAACGTGTTTGAAAGTATAGTTTAATACAAAATGTATTGACGAGTATACAACTTTAATAATAGCATAAGTATAAAAAGATTTAAACGAATCCACATGGCAAACTTAGTTATCAAGATTAACGTAAAACTGGCATGCGATTATACAAGTCAATCCTCTGATTACCGCAAGTTTAAAAGACTTAACATGACAACAAGACTATGGGCGGTGCGTTACTCCTATAGCGTTATACATGTTAAGGGGAGGCTCGTACGAAGTTAATGACAAGTTTATCACATAAGAATGTTCCAGAAACACGAATCAAGTATAACGTATTGGCATGCATGTTTGGATTGTTTGCGTGATTGCATAAAATGTAAGTGTAACTGTGCAGGTTGATAAGTAAACACAATTGTAAAATGGGAAAAGGGCGTTCGAGTATACTCACGGTTTTTGCTAATATTCGTTAGTTAATCCTACGAGTTGTTGAGTTGTTGACGAGAGCGCTAGAACACCGAGGTTACCCTACAGGTGGGTAAACGAAGGTGTGAGTTGTTGGAGTTTGAACGGAGGATTCGGATTCGGTATTTAAAGTATATAAGTATAATGGTACGAACGTATGATTAAACATAAAGTATATTTCATCTAGGCACCCGTTATGACACTAAGTTACTGTGATTTCACGGGTCCTGATTTGCCCGATAGAGTCAGTAACGAGAAACGTGGTGTCACACCCCAACCAATGGCGGAAACATCGAGATGAGACGAAGTGTGAAGATTGCTAGAGACATCATAACGCTATTTGTGACAATATTTAATAAATCGATTTCATTTCATAAAGTAAATTGTCAACATTACAAGAAATTCAAATACAACAAGTTCAAAGAAGTACATAACAACATAAGCAAAATTGATACAACATATTAAACCTAAACGTCTATATGTGTACTAGGCATCAACGCTACTTCTTTTCATAGCATCGTCATCATCAACCTGTAACATGTTTAAAATACAATACAATTCAATGCAAAAGCAAAGGCGAGTATACAAGTTTGGTACGTACATAGCATAAGATAAGTTTTAAACAATTCCTCATAGCAAGCAGGTGATTCAAGATAAACAATAAATTTGGCATGTGTCTAACATATCAAACCAATAATGAAACGGAATATGCTCATGACATAACCACAAGTCTACGGGCGGGTCGTTAATCCTATAGCGCTATATATGTCATGGTTTGGCTCGTACGAAGTTAATGATAAGTTTAACACATAATGTCCGCAACCCAAGTTTAAAGTATCAAGCAAACACGTATACAAGCATGTTATAGGAATGTTCATGTGTTTAAGCAAAATGTTCATGTTATAGGAGGCGGGAGGTTGAACCTTCCACTTTGGTACCTCTTGGTGTCATGTAAGTCAAGTAGGAGGTGGGAGATGAAACCCTCCACTTTGGTTCCTCGAATGATTTATTAACATATAGGTCATGTAGGAGGTAGGAAGACGAATCTTCTCTTTAGGAACCTCATAGATATGTACAAGAAATGATACAACTAAACTAAGCAAAACATCAAGAGGTGTGTGGACTTGTATGTAGGTTAGCCTAGGCTAACCATGTAGTCACACTATCTTCAAGTTCAAGACTTGGCACCACTTGTGAGCTAATAACTCGATTAAAACAGAAAGTTTGGAGTGTTTATACACTCCTATTTAGTGTAAAACATCCTTGGTTTAGCTTTACTAATCATATTATGGACTAGAAGCATAAGAACACAAGCTTGTTTGAAGTATTCAAGAGTTTAAGAAAGTTCGAAACAAAACAGAAAGTTTATGGACAATTTCAGGGCACTTCCTGGTCTGATTTCTCCAAGGAGAAACCAAGGAATCAAACCCCATGATTATCCAAGCAAGTAGGAAGAAGAATCAAGTAATTTGGTTGAGTTTTGAGCAAGTTATGCTCACTTTTGTATGAAGGTGTGAATCTGTCCGAATTTCAGAATCTTGCAAGAACTTGAGAGTGATTTTTGGAGAGATTTGAGAGTGTTGAAAGTGTAGAATGGCTTGGAGAAGATGGGTATTTATAGGGGATGAGTTTAGGGTTGATTGGAGGTGTTTAAAGGTGGTTTAGAGCTGATTGGAGGAGGTGAGAACTTGGGATTTCGTGCATAATCGCGGAGATTACAAGCTGCTGTCCCGCCAGACCCCCTTACGGACCGTAAGGGTGGGAGGCTTACGGTCCGTAAGCCACAGGCAGAAAGCACAAATTTTTTTTTTATGTTTTATTGTTTTGCAACTTGACCCAAAGTTATTTAGGACGGGTTTTGTGACTTATTTAAGGTTCCTAAGCACATGTAACATGTTCTAAGGGTTGCACAAGTATCAAAAGAATAATATTAAGTATAAAACTCATATGTAATCACGGTATCAAGTGTGTATGTTACGTATTTATGGATTCAAGGTATGTTTGTAAGCATCACGAATAAGTATCAAATTGTTCCACCAACAAATGTACATTTATGTATGAAATATGTGTAACACGTATTTAAAAAAATGCAAGTTTTCATTCATGATTCAAGTCTCGAGTTTACAACGATTACAAAGAAAGAACGATTACAAGTGCACAAGGTTTCCAAAAATAGAAACACGAACAAGACTTGCTATAAATGGAAAGTACAAATAAGCAGGGCGTTACAGTCTCCCCTCCTTTAGGGAATTTCGTCCCGAAATTTAGGAAGATGTATGGAAAAGATGCGGATACTTCGTCTTCATGTGACTCTTGAGTTCCCAAGTGAATTCAGCGCCACGTTTACCTTCCCATCGAACCTTAACGATAGGAATTTTACTGCGCCTCAATAACTTGACTCCTTGATCCATGATTTCGACGGGTTTTTCCACAAAATGCAATGTCTCGTTGATTTGTAGATCTTCGAGTGGGACATGAAGTCCCTCGTCAGCAAGATACTTCTTTAGATTGGATACGTGGAAGACAGGATGTACATTGTTGAGTTCTTCAGGCAGGTCCAGTCTATACGCAACCTTGCCAATCCTTTCGAGAATCTTGAAAGGACCAACGTAGCGAGGTGCGAGTTTCCATTTCTTACCAAATCAAACCACGCCCTTCCAAGGGGATACCTTGAGAAGCATGAGGTCACCTGTCTCGAATTCCATAGGTTTGCGACCCTTGTCAGCGTAACTCTTTTGTCGGTTCCTGGCCTTCAATAAGTTATCTCGAACCTGTAAAATCTTGTCCGTCGTCTCTTGTATAAGCTCAGGACCAGTGATTTGAGCTTCACCAATCTCGTGCCAACAAATAGGCGATCGGCACTTGCGACCATACAATGCTTCAAAAGGTGCCATTTGAATACTCATGTGATAACTGTTATTGTACGAGAATTCGACCAAAGGCAAGTGTGTATCCCAGTTGCCACCAAAATCTATTACGCATGAACGAAGCATATCCTCTAAGGTTTGGATAGTACGCTCGGTTTGACCGTCTGTCTGAGGATGGAAGGCAGTGCTAAGGTTAAGTTCAGTACCCATCGCAGATTGAAAAGTTTGCCAAAGGCGAGACGTAAAACGAGCATCATGATTGGAAATGATGTCAATGGGAATACCATGACGACATATTATCTCATTAGTGTAGACTTTAGCCAATTTCTCGACTTTGAAATCTTCGCGAATGGGGAGAAAGTGAGCTGATTTGGTCAATCGATCAACGATCACCCAAATACTATCATGACCAGAAGAAGTACGAGGAAGTTTAGTGATAAAGTCCATGGCAATGCTCTCCCATTTCCAGGTAGGAATTACTGGCTGTTCGAGCAAGCCAGAGGGATGTTGATGTTCAGCTTTTACCTTCAAGCAGGTAAGACATTTCGCAACGTAAGAGGCGATATCTCTCTTCATCCCAGGCCACCAATAGGAGGTACGCATGTCGTGGTACATCTTATCAGCACCAGGATGAACAGAATACCTTGTTTTATGTGCCTCATTCATGAGAAAGTCTCGGAGGTTTTCACGATTAGGGATCCAGATACGATTGAGATAGTACAGAATACCATCAGACTTAGACACGAGTTCATGTTCCTTAGCGCCTCTTACCTTAACAGAGAGGCTACCTTCGTTAATGGAGGCGTATTGAGCTTCACGTATGCGGTATTGAAGATCGTTAACGAGTTGGTGACAACGAATACCCTTCACATGAGTTTTACGACTAAGGGCGTCGGCTACTACATTCGCTTTACCTGGATGGTATTTAATTTCGCAGTCGTAGTCGTTTAACAATTCCACCCAACGACGTTGACGCATGTTCAGTTCCTTTTGGTCGAAGATATGTTGAAGGCTCTTATGGTCGGTGAAGACCACACACTTAGTACCATAAAGGTAGTGTCGCCAAATCTTCAATGCAAAAACAACTGCACCAAGTTCAAGGTCGTGAGTAGTATAGTTTTTCTCATGTATTTTGAGTTGCCTCGACGCGTAAGCGATAACCTTTTCGCGTTGCATAAGGACACAACCAAGGTCAAGGTTTGAAGCATTGTAATACACGACGAAGTCGTCGTTACCATCAGGTAGTGTGAGGATAGGAGCATTACAAAGCATGTCCTTGAGTGTTTGAAAAGACTCCTCTTGTTCGGGACCCCAAACAAAAGGTTTCTCTTTTTGAGTCAAGGAGGTCAAAGGGACGGCGATTTTCGAAAAGTTGGAGATGAAACGACGATAATAACCAGCAAGACCAAGAAACAAACGAATATCAGACGGAGATTTAGGTGCGATCCAGTTCTTCACAGCTTCGATTTTAGCGGGGTCAACGTGAATACCGAGTTCATTGACAGTATGACCAAGGAATTGAACCTCTTTTAACCAAAATTCGCACTTGGAGAATTTGGCGTATAGACGTTCAGTACGAAGAAGTTCAAGGATAAGACGCAAGTGTCGCTCATGCTCTCCTCGCGTCTTAGAGTAGATGAGGATATCGTCGATGAAAACGATCATGAAACGCTCCAAGTACGCTTTGCACACGCGGTTCATCAAATCCATGAAAACAACAGGTGCGTTGGTCAACCCAAAGGGCATGACCATGAACTCATAGTGACCATAACGTGTACGAAAGGCGGTTTTAGGTACATCCTCCTCGAGGACTCGAAGTTGATGGTACCCAGAACGAAGATCGATCTTTGAGAAACAGGTCACGCCTTGTAATTGATCAAAGAGGTCATCGATGCGAGGAAGAGGGTATCGGTTCTTGATAGTAAGCTTATTGAGCTCACGATAGTCAATACACATACGGAATGACCCATCTTTCTGTCACACCCCGACTTTCCACGTGTCACCGGTGGGCCCGGTGGGGGAGTATCGTGACGTGGTTGGCAACATAATAGTCAAACAACACAATATATATGAATGCACAGCGGAAGCAAAAGATATTTATTATTACATTCCGAATATGAAGTAATATTCAGTATTACAACGGAAGTAAAGGATCCACAGGCGGATCTTAAAACATATCATTTGTTCAACAGACTTTAGGCGCCTAGAACTTGCAAGATTTCTTATTAGCGCCCTGAGCTTCCAGCCAATTTCGTTCAGTACCTGTCACTTAACCTTTTTGGAAAATACGTCAGTTTTCACTGGTAAATACACTCAACCGACTCATTTGAAAAGAGTTTAAGAAAATTGATTTAGATGCACCAGGCACAAAACCTTTTGACACTTTGATTAAAATGCACAGAGGCACAATTAATCTTTTATAACTTGGGAAAATTATTTGTATATAATCTTGTATACAGTTTTACTTATTTGTCGTCCGTTAGGGCCGGTTTGTAGGGCCGGACTAGATTAACTGACACGCCACAGGTATAATGCCCACGGGCTATCATCCTCTAAGTGGATTACCAGTTCCGGTATAATGCCCACAAGGATGATACCTCGGAGTGGATTACCAGTTTTTACATAATGCAACTGTCAGGTGTATGCCTACACCCCGTGCTTAGGTCGTGGCCATTACTTCGAATGATGCCAAGGATATCCGGGACATGGTCATTAACCCCCAAAGGCCATACACCAAATAATAAAATAATACATATTAAACAGGTTATGTAAGTACATCAATCACAATCCGATTTAAATGACTACATACACCCGACCAAGCGGTACTTTTATAGTACCGTATCCCAAGCCCGTATAGGGAAAATAAGTTAAGAGTATTTACCTGAGCTAGCTCCTGTCTTAATTAGCAAGAATCTAATAACTCAGCCGTATTCACTTAAGTAAGCGTATGTACCATTTACCGAAATGCTCTAGTCTGGAATGATGGTATAAATAATTAATTAGAATGCTAACGGGTCTTTAATTAAGCCTAAGCTTAGACCGGTTAGTCTTACAGGAAGATACGGTTCGTACGCACGATTACGCGAAGACCGAAATAGAATGTGATTTAGACCCGACAAGTTCGGAGACTTGCTTAATTTGGGTATTTAATACACACTTTGAATTTTGAGACAAAACCGGTAAGGTTTGACCCGTTTCGGCTAACTTATATAAACTAGTTATATAAACCGATCCGAACGCGAATAACGCGTAACGGGTATTCATAGAGTCATTTACAGGTTTCCTTAGTTAATATGCCTTAAATATGTTGTGGTATCAGTAGGATACCTTCCATTATGCCCAAAACGAGTTTAATCTCAATTTAAGCCCCGTAGGGGTATTTTGGTCATTTACCTAAGGCATATATATACTACCTGTCATACAACTACTCGAACGATGTGACCATAAGGTCACTTAATGTGTTTGGTCGGATCCTAATGATCGACCAAACGGGTCGGGTTCGAAAGTATAAGCGATTGTTTAGATCGCTTACCTTTACGACCCTATATAAGCACTAAACTAAAAGTGACGAGCTAAGCATGTTGAAACATGCTTGACTAAGTTAGAAAACAAGTTTGGTATCAAAACAAACGGTTTTGATACCCATAAGTAGTTTGGTTACAAAATACGCAAGAATACGTATTCTGGCCGAAACTACGGCTCGTCACTGAGCCTAGATAACGTGGTAATCAGTAGGTATAGTCACTAGGGACTATAACCATCGTGATCACGCTCACGTTATGAAGTTCAAACGAACTTCGCATCGACCATAAACTGGTCAATGCAGAAAGTCAAACAAAGTTTGACTTTCGGACCCGAAAAGCGATAAAAGAACGAAAGAATACTTACGAAGGGTCCCCGCTAGTAAATCTTGATCGAATAGCTCAGGTATGAAGCAATGGCTTCAACTTAGAGCTCTAGGATCAGATTTGTGGGTTTTTGAGTTGTGAGGGGTTGGGTATTTATAGGATATGCACCACCGTTAGGATCGTTTCTTGGAGAAGAGGGCACGATCAAGGCCGTACACTTGTCGGAAGGTTATGGTGCCTAAATTGCCACTAACCATAGGAAATCAACATGTGGCATTGAGATTGGGAGTGCCAAACAGCTGCAACCAGCTGTTTTATACATTTAATCTGGTCAGAAGGGGCCATGCGGCCCGCTTCAGGATGCCCTTAAACTCATGCGGGCCGCATGAGGGTCCTGATCAGACAACAAGTTTGAAAAATGACAGTTTCAGTCCCTGCACGTGTTTAAGGCCTTTTTCGACACTTCTAAGGCCCGTAAAGCCAACTTTAAGGCCCTAAAATGTTACCTAAACATTGTGGACATGAAACATGCTCAAAAATGTGCCGGGTGATGGTTCGTTTGGTCGTACGAACGCGATGTTCGCTTAATTACGACGGAATGCGCATAAGTGCCAAAAACGATCCAAATGACGCGACGAATGGATTTTTCTTATGGCGAACACTAAAATAAAATATTTTAGTGCTTACATAAATTTTTGGATGACCAGATGTATTCAGAATGTAGGTTATGCGCGAAAATGCAAACTTATGCACTTTTTGACGCTTTTAGTCCCTGATCCTTCTACACTTGATCTTAACATGCTTTCTTGCACTTCGAGCCCTCTAACTTGACTTTTATGGGCCTTAAGACATAAACATACTTTGTTAAGTCCTTGGGTAACTTTATGGTTACCCGAAAAGTCATAAATTTCAACGTTGACGCTTTTAACCCCTCGCACACGAATTTGATCATAACTTTCTCATACGATAACGAAACTTTATGAAATTTTAATCGTGCATTCTAGTGAGCATAATTTACATTTACAAAGCTTCGGGTTTGTCAAAAGGTCACTCAGAGGTATATCTTTAACATGTTGACACATTTAACCCCTGTAGTTTGTAATCTCTCACTTTTAGCTTCGTATGATCCATGATTCATTCTTTTGAAGGTATGAGCATCATGTAGGGTTAATGTACAACATATTTATTCACTGTTGACATTTAGAACTCGTATTTTCATATACTTTTCAAGTTTGTCAACTTTAGTCCCTCTAGGGTATTCTTTCACACATTCAAGCTTATGACACGTGTCAACACTTTATAGGACGTAAATTTTCGGGGTGTTACACTTTCTTTTTGACAAACAAAACGGGAGCGCCCCAAGGAGAAGTACTAGGGCGTATAAAGCCTTTATCAAGAAGCTCTTGAAGTTGACTCGAGAGCTCTTGCATCTCAGAGGGTGCTAATCGGTAAGGAGACTTAGCGACGGGTGTAGCGCCAGGCACTAAATCAATACGAAAGTCGACGGAACGAGCAGGAGGCGGACCGGGAAGATCATCAGGAAATACATCAGGAAAATCACGTACGACGGGAACGTCACTTATGCTTGGGCTTTTGTCCTTCTTTTCTACAATGTGGGCGAGAAAGGCGAAAGTACCCTTGCGTAAGCATTTATTCGCTTGGATACACGACATAAGCTTGAGACCCTGAGAAGGTTTCTCGCCATACACGTGTAGAGAATCATCGTTTGGAAGGGGAAGGCGGATGAACTTTTCAGAACAAACAACTTCAGCACGAACTCTTCTAAGCCAGTCCATACCTACTATGACATCGAAACTACCCATTTGCATGGGTATGAGGTTAATCGAGAACGTATGATCGTTGAGGTTCAAAGAACAATTGGGAAGAATGGAATCGACAGTGACGGCTTTACCATTAGTGACTTCGACAGCGAAAGATTTTGGCAACCTAGAGCGTTTACACTGAAGCAAGGATTCGAATTCTAACGACACAAAACTCTTATCGGCGCCAGTATCAAATAGACAAGAAGCATAAACATGGTTCACAAGGAACGTACCAGTAATGACGCCGTTTGCATTTTGAGCCTGAGCAGCAGTGATGACAAAAGCTCGACCCCTCGCAGGTTGTTGGGCCTGTTGCTGTTGTTGTTGTGGCTGTGGTTGTTGCTGTCGAGGCTGTTGCGGTTGGTGTCGTTGAGGGCAGACATTGGCCATATGGTTGATATCACCACACGTGAAACATGCTCGCACAGGAGCGACTTGATCTGGAGCTAATAGGGCCTGGTTTTGATAGGCCTGAGGCGAGACGCGGCAGTATTGAGAAGTATGCCCATATCGGCCACACTTGGCGCACTTTTGACACTAAACGTTTGGAGGGTGATGGTACTGGCATTATCCACACTTAGGTTGCGTTCCAGTATAACCCCTGCGTGGAGTTTCATCGTTGGTAATAGCAGGCATGGCTTGTAGGGGTTGTGGGTTTGGCGGAGTGACAACCGCGTAATTTTGGCTTGAAGCCTTCCGCTTCTTGCCTCGGTTTTTCTTGGATGGTTCGTCAGTGGGTTCAACGGTGGCTTGATGGGTGGTTTTCAATGGGGTTTTCGAGGTATTTTTACGCATGACATGGTTACTGTTCAAACGGACAGCTAAACGATAAGTTTCCTCGATAGTGGTTGGGCTAGCAGCTTCCATGAGGTTCATGAATGAATCAGGGCAACATTGGATGTATTTGTTGATGGCTTTTTCGGGAGTATCAACTTGGCTAGGACACAGGATGCTAAGTTGTTTGAAACGAAGAGTTAAACCATCATTGTCGTCACCCACTTGTTTTAGGTACCAAAACTCGCTTTCTAACTTCCTTATCTCGTGCGGCGGACAAAACTCCTCTTTCATGATTCTTTTCAATTCGGTCCATGGCAACGCGTGAGCGGCGTCCTCACCCCTTATACCTCGCTCAGAGGTTCACCAATCAAAAGCCCTTGATCGGAATACCCCTGTGGCATTTTGGGTGCGTAGGTCGTCAGGACAACCACTTTGACAAAAAGTGATTTCCATGGCATCAAACCAAGAGAGTAGCGCGGTAGCACCATCTTTTCCAGTAAATTCCAATGGTTTACAAGCCATGAATTGTTTGAAGAGAAAAGGTGTCTTTGGTTTATCCACCTTGGAGTCCACTGAACCATGAGGGGAATCGGTGTGGGTTAGAATGCGGCTAAAAATGTCAGGTATAACTCGAGCCATTTGGTCAGCCATTTGTTCAGCCATGAGCCCAACTAGCTCTTGTTTGGAGATGGATTCGCTGTTGGAACCTTTCTTTGACTTGGTCTTCTTTGATGAGCTTGGAGATGCCATCTAGAAGTTTGAAAGAAAAGGAAAGGATGAGACTTGATCATAAATTTTAAAACAAGGTTTTAGCATGTAAAAGCATGTATGAGTTCATGTATCATGTAAATTTCACATAAAGCATAAGTTTCCAACATGTATTCATCAAGTATAGCACGTATGAATGCGTATAAGGAGTATAAATTTAGTTTGTTCACGAGGGTTATTATTGTTTTTGATTGCGATGACGTGCGAAATGAGTTTAAAAGTTTGAAATGAACGAACGTTCAAGTATAAAATAACATAATAATTGAGATACATAAAAGAGAGGCTCAATAAAACATTGGATTGTTTCGGGTAGAGAAACGTCGACTATTCCAAAGTGGGTCGAAAGTCCTTTCGAATTAGAGAAAACATGCTTTGGCCTATAGGTAAGATACTCTCGTCGAGAAGCGATTAACGACATCTTACCCTTCCAGTTACTACACGTCTCTAATCGATTGAAACAATCGGGACTTGGCGAGATCGAAAATCGAGGAATGGGACTCAATCGACCAGGTGCGGGTTTCACCCCTAACTTGACGATTTCGTACCCTAACGTGGTTGGTACTCATTGGGTCGAAATATAATTTCAACACTATAACGAGGGTCCACTAGAGTTTGAATTGGAAATTTACCATTTAGATGTGGATTTCACTCCTAGCTAAATGGCGAAATTTCATGCAAAAATAAGAATAAGCGGAATGAGAGTCGTTTACCAAATTGTGGGTTTCACGCCTATTTTGGTAAACTCGTCTCTATGCATAGAGTGTCTTCAAGTCTTCAAGTGTATTGTGTAAAATGTCTTAGGAAAGACATAATGTAGGTATTAAGACCAAAAGAAGAGAAAGGAGCAAAGAAGGGAGCATAAAGTTTTAAGCATGAAACAAGAATGGTAAAAAATATGGTTCCTACTATAGACTAGGTCGAACATGGCAATTCTACCTAATTCCCTATAGTTATGGCTCTGATACCAATCTGTCACACCCTAACCAATGGCGGAAACATCGGGATGAGACGAAGTGTGAAGATTGCTAGAGACATCATAACGCTATTTGTGACAATATTTAATAAATCGATTCCATTTCATAAAGTAAATTGTCAACATTACAAGAAATTCAAATACAACAAGTTCAAAGAAGTACATAACAACATAAGCAAAATTGATACAACATATCAAACCTAAACGTCTATATGTGTATCTAGGCATCAACGCTACTTCTTTTCATAGCATCGTCATCATCAACCTGTAACATGTTTAAAATACAATTCAATGCAAAAGCAAAGGCGAGTATACAAGTTTGGTACGTACATAGCATAAGATAAGTTTTAAACAATTCCTCATAGCAAGCAGGTGATTCAAGATAAACAATAAATTTGGCATGTGTCTAACATATCAAACCAATAATGAAACGGAATATGCTCATGACATAACCACAAGTCTACGGGCGGGTCGTTAATCCTATAGCGCTATATATGTCATGGTTTGGCTCGTACGAAGTTAATGATAAGTTTAACACATAATGTCCGCAACCCAAGTTTAAAGTATCAAGCAAACACGTATACAAGCATGTTATAGGAATGTTCATGTGTTTAAGCAAAATGTTCATGTGTAAGTTTTGTTAAGTAAACATGTTACGCCCCAAAAGTGATAAAAGTAAAGAGGGGGATACGAGTATACTCACGGTTTTGCAAGCTTTCCAACTTGAATCCGTGAAGAGTTGATTGATGGAGGGAACACCAAGTTATCCTACAAGAGGAAAAGTCAAGGCGTATGAGTAATTGGGAAGAATGATGGGATATTCGGACTTAAGATTCAAGGAATGACAAAGTAAATATTATGAAAAATATTCACTATGGTATTAGCACTTGTCTTGACACTATAGTAATCCCTAAGGATTGTATGTGATTTCATAGGTTCAAGACCTATTAGAATCGTGACAAGGAACTATACACATAGTGAGAAACCTATTAACTTGGTAGAAGATTTATATAATCACTATCAAGGGTTCGGTGTATAATATATACATAATAATATATTTAGTCATGTAGGAGGCGGGAGGTTGAACCTTCCACTTTGGTACCTCTTGGTGTCATGTAAGTCAAGTAGGAGGTGGGAGATGAAACCCTCCACTTTGGTTCCTCGAATGATTTATTAACATATAGGTCATGTAGGAGGTAGGAAGACGAATCTTCTCTTTAGGAACCTCATAGATATGTACAAGAAATGATACAACTAAACTAAGCAAAACATCAAGAGGTGTGTGGACTTGTATGTAGGTTAGCCTAGGCTAACCATGTAGTCACACTATCTTCAAGTTCAAGACTTGGCACCACTTGTGAGCTAATAACTTGATTAAAACAGAAAGTTTGGAGTGTTTAGACACTCCTATTTAGTGTAAAACATCCTTGGTTTAGCTTTACTAATCATATTATGGACTAGAAGCATAAGAACACAAGCTTGTTTGAAGTATTCAAGAGTTTAAGAAAGTTCAAAACAAAACAGAAAGTTTATGGACAATTTCAGGGCGCTTCCAGGTCTGATTTCTCCAAGGAGAAACCAAGGAATCAAACCCCATGATTATCCAAGCAAGTAGGAAGAAGAATCAAGTAATTTGGTTGAGTTTTGAGCAAGTTATGCTCACTTTTGTATGAAGGTATGAATCTGTCCGAATTTCAGAATCTTGCAAGAACTTGAGAGTGATTTTTGGAGAGATTTGAGAGTGTTGAAAGTGTAGAATGGCTTGGAGAAGATGGGTATTTATAGGGGATGAGTTTAGGGTTGATTGGAGGTGTTTAAAGGTGGTTTAGAGCTGATTGGAGGAGGTGAGAACTTGGGATTTCGTGCATAATCGCGGAGATTACAAGCTGTTGTCCCGCCAGACCCCCTTACGGACCGTAAGGGTGGGAGGCTTACGGTCCGTAAGCCACAGGCAGAAAGCACAAAATTTTATTTTATGTTTTATTGTTTTGCAACTTGACCCAAAGTTATTTAGGACGGGTTTTGTGACTTATTTAAGGTTCCTAAGCACATGTAACATGTTCTAAGGGTTGCACAAGTATCAAAAGAATAATATTAAGTATAAAACTCGTATGTAATCACGGTATCAAGTGTGTATGTTACGTATTTATGGATTCAACGTATGTTTGTAAGCATCACGAATAAGTATCAAATTATTCCACCAACAAATGTACAATTATGTATGAAATATGTGTAACGCGTATTTAAAGAAATTCAAGTTTTCATTCATGATTCAAGTCTCGAGTTTACAACGATTACAAAGAAAGAACGATTACAAGTGCACAAGGTTTCCAAAAATAGAAACACGAACAAGACTTGCTATAAATGGAAAGTACAAATAAGCAGGGCGTTACACGTGGAACTGAAATAAACGGAAACCAAACATTGCAACTCCGTTTTAACTATTAAACAGTCACGTTGTGACTTCAATTGAGTTATTTAGTTATATTATAGTATAGTAACAGTCCTATAGTCATATAGATCATAGAAGTCATGTATGGAGGTAATAACCTCATTATAGTTCACCAAAGCATAAGTTCATTAACTAAGTTAACGAACTGGTTGGTCATGAATAACAGTAAGTAAATAACAGAATTTAAATACCAAACAACCGAACAAGGACAACCCAGGTGTGTCGTCTCAACATGGAAGGTGTGAACCAAGTACTGGAGGCTGGGCGGGGTTAACTTATTCTAGGTCTAGGAGATTGTTTGGGTGTTCGTTTGCAATTTCAAGTGAGGCGGTGGAACTAGATTGGAAGCCAAGGCCACCACAGTTCACACTCTGTTATCACAGAGTCATCCATATTGAAGATGGAGATCTAAGTAACATTCAACACTTGGAAAAATGTCAGAACAAGATGGAACAGGGCCTTTCGTGCGAATGGTGCTGCTTCGGGATGAAAATAGTTCGGTTTTGTTTGAACAGTTCATCCTCTTGGCTGGAATCGACCTCAACTCTAATCCACATGCATTGACTTAGCTTGTGAGCTTGGTGGGCTTATGATTCTACCAAGTTCAATAACAAAAGGTTGTTTTATAAAAGTTTGAAATATAAACTTCAATCTTTAGCTTGGTCCTCATTATGTTTGAGAGTTGTCATCAGATTGCCAAGGCAAATCTGTGAAACCAAGCTGTGAAGATTAAAGGAATGTAGAAAAGATAGTAGAAAAGTAGAAGAACTGAGAGAAAATGTAGGTTAGTGAGCTTAGAAATCACTTAAAATGATTCTGGAAGTGTTCAGCTCGGAATGGTCGATTTCAGTAAGTGAGAGAGATTTCCGGAGTGTGGAAGGTGAGAAATGAGGGTGAGGTTCGTATTTATAAGCTTAAATGGGTTTAGGAACGAATAGGCTTGAGCGATTGGGCCTTTCGGGCGACTAGAACTTTGGGGCGGATGGCCCCTTCGTGCGGATGGGACCCCATTCGCACGAATGGTCCAGTTGTTCGAAGGTCCGAGTTTGTTTTCGCGTTTCTTGCCGGTTTTAAGCGTGTAAGTGCAATGCATATGTGTAATGTATGAATAAAGGCATGTATAAAATGAATTTGCATGTATAACAAGTATGTATTTGCGCATAAATGTATTAGAATCAAAACCTAGGAGTTTAGAACGAAGATAAAGTAACCTATGTTCATGACATATAACCATAATCCGGTTAACATCACAATTTCAGTTAAATATATACATTGTATTATATAGTATAAGTTAATATTTATCCATCATATAACATCATAGAATTCATGTAAGTCAAGCATGGAGGTATGTATACCTCTTTGTATGATTCACCAAAGCACAAAGTTTACCAACTTAGTTGGTAATCCCGGCTGGTCATGAATGAAAGTGAAATGCAACTAATCTACTAACATACTAAGTAGCGAAATAAGAACAACTCAGGCATGTCATACCCAACATGGCAAATGTTGGAGGCAAGGCGGGGTTAACTTACTTTAGGACTAGAAAACTACTTAGTGAATATGAATAAAACATCAAGTGAGGAGGTTGAACAAGTTTAGGATAGCCAAGGCCTCCAAGGTACACACATTTACCAAAACACAAGTCTTGCCATATGAACTATAGTAAACTTTGATAGTTTCATCACTTGCGGGTTGTCTTAAATCCTATCAAAACAGAAAGTTTAGAGGGTGTTTGCAGCTCTAAACTCATAAGAATCAAACTTAAATAAGTCCTACAACCATGGATGGGTTTAGGAACATGTAGGCACAAGATTCATGTAAGAAAGTATGAGTTTTATAAAAGTTTACAATATAATCTTCCAAAACAGAAAGTTTGGACCTCAAAATGGTGATGTTCCACCTTAGTTTACCATGGTAAACTTGCGGAAACACTCATAGAGGTGTTCCAAGCTTTCATGATGAAGAAGAAATGAAGAAAATATGAAGAAACGTGAGAAAAGTGCTCACTTTGGCACTTAGAATATTATGCCTTTTCTTGAGTTTGCAACTGATTTGAGAGAGTTTTGAGAGTGTAGAGGAGTTGGGAAAGTGAAAATGGTGAGATGAAGGCTTGTTTATATAAAGATGAGGTAGGGTTTTGTGTTAAAGGAGATTGAATGGTGATTGGGGAAGAAGAAAGGTGAGGGAAATTGGCCAACCAGCTCAAAGGAAACAGCTTTTTGCGGATAAGGGGGCTTGGCGTGCCGTCACGGTAAAAGGGGTTAGGCGTCGCGTCGCGCCACGCCTCATTTGGCAGATTTTTTGTTTTATTGCAATTTAGTCCTTGAACTTTATATGTTCCTCATTTTATGCCAAAACTTTGTAATGTAACATGTTTTCAAGTATGAAATGCGTATGTAAGTATAATTCGTGTATCGTTGATAGTGGCAGCCATTAATTTTCATATCTGAATCTTGGTCTTTTTAATAGGTAAATCTTTTAAAAAGAATAATAACAAAGTGATCAAACACTATATATGCAACAAATGAGGTTTAATTTTATGTCAAGTATCAATGCAATGTGTTTTAACCTATGATTCGAACAAGAATTGATTGAAGACATGAATCATGATTTAAGCCTTAAGGACAACCTTGTTTTCATTCTACTATTTGAGTGTTAAAAGTCAACTTGATAACCATTAAACCCGAACCCGATTAACGGTTAAACCCGAAGCCGATATAGTTAATTGGGTTGGTTATCGAATAATATTTTCACCACTAAATTCCTGAAGAATCTGACCCGAATAACCCGATAACCGAAAAACTAACCCGATGAACACCCCTATTCGCGTCAATATTTAACTATTTATTTTTCTTTCTAACTTAATATATACTTTTTATTTTATTTTTTATAGTTACAAATTTATACATAAATTTTAGAGGGAATGTCTCAGCTCAAACCTAAGCAACATAGAATAATTTATGATTATTGGTGTAAATAAGTAATATTTTTTTTTAAAGTTATTAACATAACTTATTAATTTGTGATTAAAAAATACTTTTAAACGATTAGTTATTTTTTTATACAGTCAAGTAAGGTAGCCAAATATTCAACAACAAAAACCTTTAAATATATTTTAATTGTCGATCATTCATATGTGATGTGTGTGTTTGTCAACCGTAAACAAAGTAATTGCCCCCACGTTAAATGAGTCTGCAAACTTAAATACAATGTATGGGCATAAAATTTACATATATATTTTAGACACTTGTCAAATTTAATATAAAATAAAAACGATTTATCTTATGTTTTAACTTTGTAACCAGCTGTAAGAGTTTATAACAAGTTCATTTGCTGAAATAGTAATGTAGTATTCTTACGAATGGTTGAGATTAAAAAAAAAACAGTTAACCCTAAAACAAATACTGAACTCAATTAACTATCAACTATGAATCTTCACTTAGTTGTATAATTTCTAAACTAGTCACTTGATTATTGAGAAACTAACTCGTGTGTTTTTATTTTGAATTCCCAATTAATTAACTGAAGAAACACAAGTCTAATTCGTCGGTTTATCCCGATGCTCAACCGGGTGGAGAGTAATCTGATCTTCACAAGCTCTATTCCTTGTTCGAATCTGTAAAACTAACAATACCGTGAGCTCGTTACGAGAGGTGGGGGGTTCTTCTCGTAACCATCCTCCTGCGTGAGAATAAGTGTTGTTCTTTCTAGAGAGAAAAGTATAAGTTTGGAGTGAGAGTAGAGTGAATGGAATGGTTTTACGTTTGGAGAAGTGTGATATTTATAGCCGAAGGATTGGAGAAGGATTGGACGAGACGTCGTTGTCAAGGTAAATCCTTTGGGCCCCTCTGCCATGACAATTAGTGTCCGCAGAGGTGGAGTATGTCCGTGGGCCACACGTCACTTTCTGGATGTACTTGTTGTCTAGTCTGTTGTCAGCCGTTAGTGGAGGTTGTAGGAACTAGGTTCACGTTTTCAATAAAATATATTACAAAATATAAAATAACGAGACTCTCGTTATTTGTGGAAAATTCAACTAGTACAATACCGGTTACAAAATTAAATAAACGAAAATAGAATACAAAATAATTGTACCAATCTTGATTCAAGCCAGCGTCTTGTAAGAACTTCAACCGCACCGTCTTGTACGAACCTCCGCTGCAAGAATGAACAAATTGCCGTTGTCGTTTTTGGTTGAGGATCGTGTTAGACACGGGGCCCTTAAAACAGATTCCGCGCATCCTCTCAGACGGTCTGTTTCCAGGATACAACAACCGAAGCAGTAGTTGTACTGCAGGAGATGGCTCTCGCGCCCGAGAATACACCGGGTATAATTTGGTGTTATGGAAAAAGATGAAGTTGATAAAGGATAATTTAGAGAGTGCTCCTCTCTAAAATTCCATGGAACAAAAGAACCTCCTTTTTGTGTATCTCTCTAATATTACTTTAGAATGAGTCCTCATTCTTTTTATAGTCATACACATAAAGAGCTAATTAAAACCCAATCAATATTGTCATAAGTTAGACAATTAAACAAGATATTAAACCTTGTAAGCAATAGGTTTTAATTTCTCATTAATCTTGTACTAAACAAGATATTTAATATTGTAACATACAATATTTAGGTTCAATCAAATGGATTAAAGTGGTCAACTCGAAACGCTCATTTTCATTCATGACAGAATTAAATGAGTTGAAACAACTAGTTTGACCAAGTCCAACCAGCTGTTTTGTTTCCGCTGCAAACCTGTGCGCGCGCTAGAACTGATCCGCCAGTCCGCGCGCCATGCTTCAAGGATCTCATGCCACGCCATATGGAGTCGCGCACCACACGGAATGCAACTACGCATACCAGGATGCCACCTGGTCATGCGCCATCCATACTCGTGCGCCACACGGATGCCACTATGTATACCAGGACGCCACCTGGTCATGCGACATCCAAACTTGTGCGCCACTTGCATTCTTCGCCATAGCCAATGACATGTGCCATGACATGGCATCCGCCTACTCCACCCAAGGGTGCGCCATAAGCGGACCCGCTATGTATCTGACCACGCGCTCATGGACAAAAATACAAAGGCGGTGTGTGAAGTTCAAAGTGCACTACATAGGGCCTATAGCCCACGGCACGCACGCATATGTGCACGAGTCCCCACTAGTGTTTGCCTTTAAGGAAACAATATACAAGGAGTGCTCCTCCTTATAAACCACTTTAAGTTTTGTCATCCCACCTATGTGGGACAAGTTGACAAAACTAATCCATTTTATTCATCTTTGTTTGTTCCAAACAAACAACTTCAAGCTTCGATATCTCATTCATCTTAGCTCTATTTGGACATAGTTTGAACACAAACCATAAATAATTATTTATACAACACATATATAAATATTATTAATGTCCAAAATATTTAGTGAAAAACTCATTTTCACTAAAATTTCCAACAATCCCCCACATGAATGGAGATCGATTAAAACACACAAAATTCCCCGATGAAAACTCGACAGTCGAGTATTGCAGGATAGGTAGGTGTAGCCTTTGAACCTTCCTTTGTGAAGCATACTTAGCCTACTAGGGTTTTATAGACGTGATGTCCTTGAACAACCCCCCATTTGTGTAAACGACAATATACATTCACACAATACTTTCCCTAGCCGGGCCATCTCCTCATGTATGTCTCCAATAATGGTCATGGAGCACTTTCCTGGTTCTGCGGGAGCTCTAGGAATTATGCCCTAATTCCATTCGAAGCGACCACACTTCTCTCCAACATAGGTGATTTCCCTTTAAATCATTAAAAGCATTATGGTTCATTATGATTTACACGAATCATTTAACCACATAGTATGCTTAGCCTCACAACAATGTCACTGGATATTATAGGAATGGACTAGGACGTATTTAAACACCCTTTTATAGTTTTAGGGGGATATATGAACATATACACTAGCTTATATATAAACATATATATTAGCTATGCCCCCACAGTGACTACCACTCGGTTCATGATTAAGTTGGCCTATTGAACCTAGATCTTGGGATCTCCAGTCAACTAGGTTAGGTTTCCCTCATGTCCCTTTTTCCATGGCTTTAGTCCCATTCCACAACCTGATCTCTTATCAACCCACTGGTTGTTGGATCCAAAATTATCTTTGACTTTGCTAAGTCACCAACGATAATTTAAATAGCGATCAGTTGTTCTAACGTGTTCTTGACTCGCTAGTCACTTTGCCTTTTAGTCGATTCATAAGACCTATAACTCGTGATCTCAACCTGGATCCAGTCATGTACCTTGTCTTTAGAATGACATGAAGCTCAATTCATGGCTAAACACGTTTTCACCATGCCTTTAGTGTGTCATGACTGACATCTTACTAGATTGCATCTAACCAATTGGCATTCGAGTCCAATCTACTCAATTGACTCCATATAACCATTGTGTACTCCACTTGGTCATGCGTTTGCAATATATGCAAGTCACCCCCACATTTAAGTGTAATTGGATAGCATCCAAATGGGGTGATGAAAGGTTCTCCCTTTCATTTTGAGAAAACTTCTCAACTACCATTTCCACATTCAAATGCAAGTCACCCCCACATTTAAGTGTAATTGGATAACATCCAAATAGGGTGATGAAAGGTTCTCCCTTTCATTTGGAGTTTGAGAAAACTTCTCAACTACCATTTCCACATACCCTAAAGGGTTTGTTTCTTAAATGGTTCCTCCCCCCACATTGCTTGCATTTTAATGAAGTTATATTTATAGTTTTGTTTAGCACAAAATTCATTCTTGTGTCATCACATATTTTGAATGTTTTAATGTTAATTTAATCTCCGTCGAGCATATAAATTAACAAGTATTAGTCTAGCATGCTTTAGACTACCATACTCTAGCATGTGAACAGAAGATGCATCATTCTGATTCTTCACAGCCTTAAGAGATAACGCACTATCTCTTCCAAACATTCGTTTCTTAGTTTAGACACAATAATGAAATTTTATTTCACCATTCCAAAACCATCGGTTTTTAGGAAGGCCTCAAAACCATAGTTAACTCCATCCATTAGGAACATAACTTGTTTGCCTTTTTATCTCCAAGGCTTCACCATTGACTTCCTAAAGACTTAAACATAAGTCTTAATCCAAGTCACTTTGATGAAAAATCTTTGTATAAAATCACTTGAGTCTTGAGATATAGCCAATTAGATTGACTCTCAACAACAAAGCATTCACGTATGCCTATAGTGATGTATACATTTACGTTGTTATTTAATTAATACCATGTATTGGGATACTCTCCCAAATTGAGGACCAAGCCTCCACATAGTTTAAACAACATTGATGGTGGTAGAAGCATCTACAAGTCCAACACTATTGTAAATTTCCATTAATAAATTTCCTAAATTTATTAAAACATTTACAATAATAACATATATTTCTTTCATATGTTATATTCTTTGAAAACTTACATGTGCATTTCCATGTTGATGCTCTCAACATTAGATGACATATCTCGTTTTCGTGTATTCCATCTCAAACCTTACACCACATTTCTCACGACGCCGTTATGCATTTGATGTTTGATTTGTGACTTATTACATAAGTCATGATCACAACCCGCTCGTTGTGTTTGTGTAAATTCCTTTTTACACTTTGTATCAAAATGTGTATCCTTTTGACAACTTATTAGTAGTCCAAAATAACGGATACACCAATGATATCTAAATATCAAAAGCCAAAGTGTTATTATCTTCAACACTTTTTACCGAAATAAACGCAATTATTTAGTTCAGTGTCATGTTTTGAGGTACTCCCTCATCTTGGAACTCTAAACCTGAATAATCACAAGTTGTCCAAAGTATAAAGTTGTTTACAATAACTACTCGCAAGTAGTTGAGCAACTTATTATATTTATAACAACATCGAGTTGTTTTTCACCAAATAGTCTCTCCAAGCCATTATATGGTTCAAGACGTTATACTTTGCAAAGACATGTTTTATTCGTTCAAAACATTTCTCGTTTTTGCAAGTGTTTTAATATTAAACTATATATTTATGTTTTGATTACAAATCAAGACAATAAACCTTATAATAGTTTAATAAATAAAACAATTTCAAACTCGCTCGTTTGAAAATAAAACGAATACACATCGTTTTAATAAATGGTTTATCATATTCAAACCATTTCTAACCGCTGTTAGATAATAACGATTATCAATCGTTAAAAAGAGTGGTTTGTATGATAACCAATTCTAATATGCTAATTAGAATTTAAATGTTGAACAAACATTCAAAATATTCGGTTTTTATAAAGTAAACCGCTTCTAACGCGCTCGTTAGAAATAAAACGAATACATTTATTCACTTTTGGTTTAAATGAACGTTTTCTAACACGCTCGTTAGAAATAAACATAAACATTTTCTAACACGCTCGTTAGAAAATATATATAAACGATTACAAATCATCTTAAATAGTTTATCATAGTTAACATGGTTCTAACCCGCTCGTTAGAAATTAACGATTGCAAATCGTTAAAAAGGTTGGTTATAAGATAAACTAATTCTAATACGCCCATTAGAAAATTAGACGATTATTTATTTCCATAAGCCGTTTTTGGTTTATATAAAATAAACGTTTTCTAACCCGCTTGTTAGAAATAAACAATTGACAAAATAGTTTCTAACACGCTCGTTAGAAAATAAACAACTATCAAACTCTTTAAATCGTTTCTAACACGCTCGTTAGAAATAATCGATTACAAAATTTGTTTCGAAGTTTATAAAAAAATATAAACTATTTCCAATACGCTCATTAGAAATAAACAAATAAAACCGTTTAAACATATGTGGAAAAATTCCGTTTCTAACTCGCTCGTTAGAAATTTAATAGTTTAGACGAAACCGTTACAAGGTTTATTATCCAAAATAATTGTCTCCAACTCGCTCGTCGGTAATTATTTGAAATAATAATATTTTCTAACATGCTCGTTAGAAAATCTAAACGTATATTTTCTAACACGCTCGTTAGAAAATCTAATCGTCTTTTAACAAGTTAGTTCTACACAATCATCGTATCTAACACGCTCATTAGATATAAATAATGATATTAAAACTTATTATTCTATACAATTCTAACACGCTCGTTAGAGATATAAAAAGTTTTAATGTCGTTATTCTTTCAACAACGTTTCTAACACGCTCGTTAGAAGATATTAAAACTAGTTATTTTTAAAATAATTATTTTCTAATATGCTAATTAGAAAATAAATATATTTCAAGACTTTTAAAACCAACATTAATATATCAATTATGGTTCCTAAAAGCTTTTTATTAAGAAATTAAACGTTACAAAAACATTTGTAAGGGGTTACAAAATAAAATTTTCTAATACGTTCATTAGAAAATTTAGTATTTCAAAAACATATTGAGATACATATTATTTTGTATATTGTTCGGTTTAACAAAACACGAACACAATCCATGAAACTCCAAAACTTGAATCAAAACGTTCGTTTTGCAACACGGTATTCGGATTAAAGATTGTACTCCAATCATAAAATTAATCCGACTCATTTTACTAAATATATATTTCCCAAAAAATATTTACAAGATTTTAACAAAAATCCCACTAAATATTTTAACTTTCGTGAACCTAAATCCTCGTAGAGAAGGGATTTAAGATTGTAGCAACAATCTTCACGAAAGTCTGTTTTAAGATTGTAGGAACTAGGTTCACGTTTTCAATAAAATATATTACAAAATATATAATAACGAGACTTTCGTTATTTGTGGGAAATTCAACTAGTACAATACCGGTTACAAAATTAAATAAACGAAAATAGAATACAAAACAATTGTACCAATCTTGATTCAAGCCAGCGTCTTGTAAGAACTTCAACCGCACCGTCTTGTACGAACCTCCGCTGCAAGAATGAACAAATTGCCGTTGTCGTTTTTGGTTGAGGATCGTGTTAGACACGGGGCCCTTAAAACAGATTCCGCGCCTCCTCTCAGACGGTCTGTTTCCAGGATACAACAACCGAAGCAGTAGTTGTACTGCCGGAGATGGCTCTCGCGCCCGAGAATACACCGGGTATAATTTGGTGTTATGGAAAAAGATGAAGTTGATAAAGGATAATTTAGAGAGTGCTCCTCTCTAAAATTCCATGGAACAAAAGAACCTCCTTTTTGTGTATCTCTCTAATATTACTTTAGAATGAGTCCTCATTCTTTTTATAGTCATACACATAAAGAGCTAATTAAAACCCAATCAATATTGTCATAAGTTAGACAATTAAACAAGATATTAAACCTTGTAAGCAATAGGTTTTAATTTCTCATTAATCTTGTACTAAACAAGATATTTAATATTGTAACATACAATATTTAGGTTCAATCAAATGGATTAAAGTGGTCAACTCGAAACGCTCATTTTCATTCATGACAAAATTAAATGAGTTGAAACAACTAGTTTGACCAAGTCCAACCAGCTGTTTTGTTTCCGCTGCAAACCTGTGCGCGCGCTAGAACTGATCCGCCAGTCCGCGGGCCATGCTTCAAGGATCTCATGCCACGCCATATGGAGTCGCGCACCACACGGAATGCAACTACGCATACCAGGACGCCACCTGGTCATGCGCCATCCATACTCGTGCGCCACACGGATGCCACTATGTATACCAGGACGCCACCTGGTCATGCGCCATCCAAACTTGTGCGCCACTTGCATTCTTCGCCATAGCCAATGACATGTGCCATGACATGTCATCCGCCTACTCCACCCAAGGGTGCGCCATAAGCGGACCCGCTATGTATCTGACCACGCGCTCATGGAAAAAAAATACAAAGGCGGTGTGTGAAGTTCAAAGTGCACTACATAGGGCCTAAAGCCCACGGCACGCGCGCATATGTGCACGAGTCCCCACTAGTGTTTGCCTTTAAGGAAACAATATACAAGGAGTGCTCCTCCTTATAAACCACTTTAAGTTTTGTCATCCCACCTATGTGGGACAAGTTGACAAAACTAATCCATTTTATTCATCTTTGTTTGTTCCAAACAAACAACTTCAAGCTTCGATATCTCATTCATCTTAGCTTTATTTGGACATAGTTTGAACACAAACCATAAATAATTATTTATACAACACATATATAAATATTATTAATGTCCAAAATATTTAGTGAAAAACTCATTTTCACTAAAATTTCCAACAGAGGTTTAATGATTTGTGGGTTGGCGTCTTGTGATTGGCCAGACATCGCTTTTGCCTATGCCTCATGTCCCCTGCATGATGGGCGTTTAGCGAAGATCGCCTGGTACAATGCCTGATGGACGGTGATCGAGTGCAAGTTCTTTTCCGCTTGTGGTGGTAGTTAAATGTTTGAAAGTTGAAAGTCATCAAGGTCATAGACCAATGGCGGCGGTGGTAGTGGTAGTGGTGGTGGTGGCTGAGTGGTGATGGCGGCGGTGGAGGTGGTTGTGGTTTTTTTTTTTAAATTGGTATGTTTTTTAGGTTTTTTTAGTTAGTTTTCACAATGAAAAGAGTTTTCGCTTGAACCCTCCCCTATATATATATATATATATATATATATATATAGGGAGGTTCATAACGGATCTTTGTCCTATATAGGGTAAGGTTCATGCGAGAACCACCCTTATTGCGAGAACCGCGAGAACCAATGTGAACACAAAATAAAATCTAAAAAAAATCAAAAAAACACTCAAAAAAATTTTTTTTTTAATATTTTTTTAAAAAAATCGCTATATTTAGTTACCATAAAAAAAAACTTTTTTTTTCGAGAAACAGTTATCCATGCACATGTGCATATGTATCATTACTTCGACAAATTCGGTAATACGTTATCAGGAATAGACAATTGCACTTTAATTTACAATACCATTAGTAATACACTACTTTTTACATTACCAATATTCAAAATGCACATGTGCATCATTAGGTATAACCATGATATAACGTGTTTTGGTACAAAAAGTTTGTGATTTTGAATGGAGAAGTAGGCCCATATACATGTTTTTTGGTTAGTTATATCTAGTGGTTGATGATTTGGTTATAGTTGTTAATTTTTGATGTAATATGTTGATTGGATGGTATAAATGGTGTTTACATACATGTAATAAAGTGAAAATATTGTTAATGGTATTGTATTATGGATGGTAGGAGGTAATGGTATTGCATTATGGATGGTAGGAGGTAATGGTAGTGTATTATGGATGATATGATAGATGAAAAGGAAAGTGTATTCAACGTAGTGTAACAAAACACCTTATTTCATGTTGATACATATAAATGCACATGTGCATTTCTAATATTGGTAATGTAAAAAGTAGTGTATTACATATGGTAAAAAAAAAAGGGTAATGCACGGTACCCTTGACCGCGGAGGGGATAACCCCTCCCAGGCCGCCACCCGACAAGCCTGAGCCTGGCAGTAAATACCCTTGCCGAGCCGACCCTTTGAGGGTACTTTGTTCGCCCCAAGGTTCGAACCCGGTACCTCTTGGTAAGAGGTGGGTGTCGGTGGCCAACTGGGCTACCCCAACTAGTTTGTATTACATATGGTAGTGTAAATGAAAGTGCAATTGTCTAATATGTGTAATGAATTACGGAATTTGTCAAAGAAATTACAAAAATGCACATGTGCATGCTTGTGTATTATGGATGGAATGATAGATGAAAGAGAAAGTAGTGTACCAAAACACCTTATTTCATGTTGATACATATAGATGCACATGTGCATTTCTAACATTGTTAACGTAAAAAGTAGTGTATTAAACGTGATAGTGTAAATGAATGTGGAATTGACTATTATTTGTAATGAATTACGGAATTTGACAAAGAAATGATACATAGGCAAATGTGCATGGATAACTGTTACTCGAAAAAAAAAATTTAATTTTTTTTGTAACAAAATATCGCGATTTTTCCAAAAAAAATAGTTAAAAAAAAAATTTGGGTGTTTTCTAGATTTTTTTTAGGAATTACTGTTTGTGTTCACACTGGTTCTCGCGGTTCTCGCAATAAAGGGAGGTTACTAACGGATCTTTGTCCTATATATATATAGGGCAAGGCTATATAGAAAACCCAACCTCCCGACATTTTTTTTTTGAAAAAAATAACACATGTAATATACATGTTTTTAAGAGTTTTGGGCCAAAAAAATCAAAAAAGCGCCGAAGGGATGATTTAAAAAAAAAAAATTTCAGCAATTTCTGTCTTTTGTGCCTAACACATGTTAGGCAACCGGACATTGCTGAAATTTGTTTATTTTTTAAAAAAAAATCCCTTCGGCGCTTTTTTGTTTTTTTTGGCCCAAAACACTTTAAAACATGTATATTACATGTGTTATTTTTTTCAAAAAAAAAAAATGTCGAGAGGTTGGGTAAAAATGGGGGAAGATTTGAGTTTCCAGAGTTTTCTAAAAATTTAAGGGTTTTCTGTCTAGCCTTCCCTTATTGCGAAGCCGTATTGATCCGGTTTACGTCCTCATGTGTTCGTAAGGAGGGAAACCTCGAAAAGTCCAACCAATCAACCGAAGAAAAAGAAAGACAGTAGCATGCTTGATGTTACCAACACTCTGGGCGGCAAACATTAACTATCTCAAAGGTAATGTTGGTGATATTTGCTAAATTAGTCCCTTAATTATTTGAAAGTTATTATATTAGCCTTTTTAAAGAAAGATATATCTATGTACATGATACATGTTTATTTCATAGATTTTGTTTATATAGAAATACTTCTACATGTGTGTATATATATATACACATATGTAATTGTATACGCATAAAAGTGTATTATACGACAATTTCGATCGAGATGGTTATATAAAATAAAACTCAAAAATTTTTAAAACGGGTCGGATTTTGGGAGCCCATTTCGTCGGATGTTACAACCCACTACTGTCCATCACCACCACTGTCCACCACCCACTACCGTCCATCACCACCACCACCGTCCACCACCGTCCACCACCGTCTACCACCATCACCGTCCAGCACCACCACCACCCACCCACCACCACCGTCCGTACACCACCACTAGTATATTTTAGAAGTCTGCATACGTTAAAAAAACAAACAACCTTCTTCTTGCAGACTACAGAGGTTTGGTCCATCTCTTATTCTACAAATGTTTGGTCCATCTCTTATTCTACAGATGTCTGTAGATGTGGTCCGCAGACTGCAGACATTTTACCTCTTAAAAAACAAACAGCACCTTAGTGGTGGTAAATAAACCCTAACACGGCGAGTAAACCCAAAACCGTAACATCTAGTACGAGTATTCGAATAAGATATCATGGTATAAGACGGGTGTCATATTAGGTGACAGTGTCGTCTTCGAGGATGAAATAAGAATTTTGGGGCTCGCGCGAGACAAAAAAAAAATTGAGCACCTCCCTATAAAATAAACTTATCAACTATATATCAAAAAACCACAATAAGACGATATATGATTAATTTCTACAAAAAAAAAAAAATCAAAGTTTAAAACATGTAAGTTTCATCTTCCAAAATTATAAACATCGACGACATGGATTAAAAGAAATTTGTTGTTCAAAAATAAAAAGTTTTAATCAAAATTAGTACACAACCATACTTAAAGTTTAAACACATATTTCTAAATAAAAAACAAACACACTTTTTTTGTGTCATACTCCGAATCTAAATAAAAAAGACGCTTACAAAACTACAAAAACAATCAACACAATAACACATCTAATTCACTTCTGAATCCATAAACGACCAAAAACTCTAAAAATCATCATAACAAACGCGTTACGATTTTCATCAACAATCATCCTACTCTGAATCAAGAACAACATGCTCACAAAACTCACAAGTCACAATCATCGATTTTACGAATATACGATTCTCACACTCTGAATCTAAAACAACAAACTCACAAAAGATCTAAACAAACAATCAACGATTCAGTTTTTAGGACAATATTTTGGGTTTAAACATGTGGGCGGTTGGGGAATGTTTGGGCCTCCGTAGTTAGTTTTTAGGGCCTAATAATCAATATTTTGGGCCTTTTATTTATATACATACAGTTCCCAACCAGATGTGTAGACGTAGTTGCTTCTTTTGATCGGTTAAAAGAGAAGGTGAAACCCACTTTTTAAACGGCTAACGAATTCTCTAAATAGTTTACCGGAGAAATTCATTACATCGGGATACACTCGCCTTCAAACCACGGAAAACCCTCACCTGGGGCCGAAGCTCGTGAACACTCGGCCGAAGGCACAACAGTGCGATGAGGTAAAACCCGCTCAGTTTAAGGATCGAACTAGTGATCGTCTACCGAATTGTTAACAAGCGCAGTGGATAGGGACTTATGGGTTTCTAAGCAATATTTGACCAAATGTTTCTGAAGAGGTATGGTCCCAATTCCTTGCCCACATGGCAAAGACCACACCACTTTTCCATCCTACATGGCGCCTACACCAGCAAACGAATCCAGAAGCTTCTAGAAGCTTCTGGAAAAAGTCAAGGTGGCCCCAAAGATGCTCTCCCCGACAGAAAGGACAGCACGTGTCACCACTCATCAAACGCCATGTAGGCCTGCAGCAAATCAAGGAGCAGACCGACAGCAGCGGTACGATGTTTCCAGCGTGGACAAATATAGGCGCGCCACGTGTACCACCACCCTGACCACAGCAGAGGAGATCAAGAGGATATTCCCCTTGGTCGGACAGCTGGCGCCCTATAGCAGCTGGCAAGGTTGCTCCTCCCTCTTTCACCCTCCGGCTATAAATAGGACCCTTCATCGTCCAGGTTAATTCTATTCGACTCTCCATTCTCTCACTCTTAACACACACTGTTTTATTCCTCGGGACAATACTTATTCTCACGCCGGAGCCTGGTTAAGAGGGAAACCCCCATATTCCCCTCTTAACGAGCTAACGGTGTTACTGTTTTGCAGAACCAGTCTTTTGGCGAGTAAGAAAGGAGATTGAACCCACGAAAGAGACGACCCAGCTAGTTAATCATTGGATTTAACCAGTGTTTCATCATTGGCGCCATCCGCAATTTTTACAAACCACTTTCATCTCCTTTTCCTTCGAAAAACTCTCTAAAATGACTGAACCAGCCCCTTCTCCTCAAATAGACGGAGAAGTCTCTTCCTTTGAACTCATCACGGACACCGCGCGCGTCCAAAGAGTCCAGGGGAACGAGACCATCCAAGAAGGACGAGTGAACAACGATTTTCCTGATATCTTTGGAAGTGCATCCAGAGTGGTTAGGCAAACCACAAACGGAGCCACTTTCCAAACCTAACCCAGGATAATCAACCAAACCACAAATGGAGCCACTTTCCAACCTCCACCTGCGGTAGTCCTCCAAACACCCCCAACAGTTCAAGCACCAAACCATGGAGCTGGCCCTTCAGCTCCATCGGAACAAACACAACTGAACTTTTCTGCACTTTTAGGGCTACCCGAGGGAAAAACTCTGGCTTCCTGGTATGCCGAACAAATGGCGTCTATAAACCTTGTTTATACACAACTCAGCGCTCAACAAGCTTTGCTCCAAGCACAAGCTAACCAATCCGCTTTTGTTACTCCACCGCAAAGGTCTCTGAGCACGCACATGCCTCAGCAGGCCAATGCATGGAACTTACACCCTGAAAAAGCACCTGTACTAAACATCAGAAGGCCAAGCGTGCACGACACGCGCGATACTTATGGCGAAACAGAAAGCAATTATGTGCAACACTCCCATCAATAAAGAAAGGCAGTTCAAAGTCGTTTAGGCCCGCGCAACATAAACGACGAATGCGATAGCTATGACGAAGAAGATGACCAAACGTACAAGAAAGAGGACACGGTATTCAGCAGATTACCACCTGAACACGAGGCGTACAAACCCCGCAAGCGCGCAGGGTACAATCCAAAAGCAGAACATGATTACTCATTAAGCTATCGCCCAGATGACATGGCCGAAAACTCAAAATTCATCAGAGAGATTGCGACAGCCGATATCGACAAGACAAAACTGCCACACAATGTAGGCAAGTACAACGGCTTAACAGATCCCGATGACCACCTCAAAGTCTTCAACGGCGCAGGGGTAACAGGTAGCTGGAATCTACCAACTTGGTGTCATCTTTTCGTACAAACCTTTGTCGGCGCAGCGCGCGTCTGGTTTGACAGCCTGCCAGCAGGAAGAATCAAGTCATGGATTGATTTTCGAGACAAGTTCCTCGCGCACTTCTCTCAACAGCACAGGCACACTATAGACCATGTCGATTGCCTGAATATATGGAGGAAAGACCACGAAAGCGTGGAAGATTTCATCACAAGGTACAACAAAGAATGTCTGGAAATCGGTGATGTAGGTGAAAAGACGATGCGCACTCATTTTATGAGGGCAGTAAAGTGCGGCGACTTGATCAAGCGATTGAAAGGAAGAGATGGAGGCCCCAAAGATTGGGAAACCTTCATTGAGGTAGCTAAAACAATTGCGCGCACAGACAAACAATTGACCAGTGACGACAACCGTCAATACAGTTACAACCACAACGACCGGCGCAACAAGAAAGGCAAAGGCCAATCATGGAAAACATCCGGCTATAGAGAAAGAAGCCCGGTAAAAGAAGACGCACGCAATACAATCAACCAAATTGCTCACCGCAAGGAAGTTAAAAGGGAGAACAGAGAAAAACAGTGGACACCCTTAACAAAGACTCCTTCTGAAGTTTTGTCAACCGAAAATCACCAGTTCAAGCCTCCTCTACAAATGCGAAACAAGAGGGGTCAAGACCCAAATCTTTTCTGTGAGTTCCACAAAGACACAGGTCACCTGACCGATGACTGTTTTAGCTTAAAACAAGAGATAGAAAGAGCCCTGAGAGATGGAAGACTCACTCATCTAGTGAAAGGCGGAAAGCGCGATCACCGTCAAATTCAGCGAAGGGAAGAAGGGCCAGACAACAAAAAGCTCCGAAAATTAGAAACTCACATGGTTCAAGGAGGTCCACGAAGGCCAAAGAAGAACTATAACAAGCGCACACAAGACGACTCTTGGCGCGAAAGACAAGTTGTTTTTCCCATAGTAAGAGGAGGTCCAAGAAAAAGGCGGCCCATAGTCATATCCGGTGTAATCGGTCACTACCAAACCGACTACATTTTCATTGACCCAGGGAGCACCGCATATATCATCTACGAACAATGTTTTAATCAATTCGACCAAGAGGACAAAGCGCGCTTGGAACCGGTAGACTACCCACTGACCGGTTTCTGCAACGAAGCCGTTTTTCCTCTAGGCCAGATATCGTTCCCGGTGCTACTCTCAGACGGAAGAAACTCAAGAACAGAGGAGGTCACGTTCATGGTACTACCAGCACATTCAAGACATGACATCCTGTTGGGAAGAGAATCCCAAGGAGATTTTAGTATGATTTGCTCTGGGCCGCATTCAGCTGTTGGCTTCCCAACAGAAACAGGGGTAGCACTAATCTATGCGAGCAAAGAAGTCTTGGCAACAGACGAAATCAGGCCAGCAAAAGCAAGCAAATCTGCACCACGCGCGGAAGCTGAAAAATGGGTGCTAAACAGCAAATACCCAGAACAAACGGTCACCTTGGGCCTTGCAATGTCTGAACTCACGCGCGCGGCGCTGAAGAAGTTGTTATTCGAAAACATGGATGTGTTCGCCTGGACACCAGCCGACATGGTGGGTGTTCCACGGCACATAGCAGAGCACAGATTAAACGTCTCAGAAAGTGCCAAACCTGTTGTACATGCCAAGCGCCACCTAGGAGACATAAAGCATGTCGCTATGCAAGAACAAGTCACGGAGCTGTTAAACGCAGGAATCATCAGAGAAGTCTGATACCAAACTTGGGTGGCGAGCCCAGTAATGGTACAGAAGGGAAACGACAGTTGGAGAATGTGCGTAGATTACAAGGACCTAAACAAGGCATGCCCGCGCGACTGTTATGCCTTACCAGATATTGATGAGAAGATCGATTCGCTAGCAACCTTCTGATGGAAATGTTTCCTTGACTGTTATAAGGGGTTCCACCAAGTACAGATGGCCATCCAAGACGAGGACAAAACCGCATTCCGCACACCGACGGGGCTATACTGCTACACCAAAATGCCTTTCGGTCTAAAGAATGCGGGTGCGACTTATCAGAGACTAATGAATGAAACGTTCAGTGATGCTATCGGCAAATACATCGAAGTGTACATAGATGACTTGGTCATCATGAGCAAAGAGGAAAGTACGATGCTGATGAACATCCAAAAAACGTTTGACACACTGCGCGGTGTAAGTATCAAACTAAACCCAGCGAAATGTTCCTTTGGCATGGAAGAAGGAAAGTTCCTGGGTTTCATCGTCACAAAGGATGGATTTAAAGTAAACCCTGAAAAGGTACAAGCAATCGAACGCATGCCTTCGCCATCAACGATCAAGGAAATGCAGAAGTTGGTTGGACGGTTAGCAGCACTCAACTGTTTCTTAGCCAATCATGCTGCTAAATCTTTCCCGTTTATCAAGACTCTTCGCAATTGCATGAAGAAAAGTCAGTTCCAATGGAGCCCGGAAGACGAACAAGCGTTCCGAGAAATGAAAGATTGCCTCATAAGACTGCCAACACTGACGGCGCCAGTGAAAGGAGAACCCTTAGTGATGTATTTGTCAGCATCAGACAAAGCAGTTGGAGCAGTTTTGCTCGTAGACCGACAAGGCATATAGACACCAGTTTATTATGTGTCTTGCACCCTTAATGATCCAGAAACGAGGTATGCTATAATGGAAAAACTAGTGCTGGCACTAATTCATGCATCAAGGCGGTTGCGCAGATATTTCGCCAATCATGTCATTCATGTCTTAACAAATTACAACATCGGTAACATCCTTGCGAGGCCCGAGATTTCTGGAAGATTAGCGAAGTGGGCTATAGAACTGGGAGGCCATAACGTGGTCTTCAAGCCAAGACCAGCAATCAAAGGCCAGGTGTTGGCTGATTTTATGAAAGAGGTGCCCGACGACAAGGACAGGGAGTGTAAGGCAATGGAAAGAGCTGAAAGGCAATGATCAGAAGAACCATGGCTACTGTATACAGATGGCACATCCAACGAGGATGGCTCAGGCGCAGGACTTAGGCTGGTAAGTCTAGAAAAACACGAATTCACATATGCCATCCGGTTAGACTTCAAGAGCACGAATAATGAAGCCGAATATGAAGCCTTCCTTGCCGGTCTGAGGTTAGCGATCAAGATGGGAGTCAAACACATCGAGGCGCATGTGGACTCCATGTTAGTAGCCGGGCAGATTAACGGCCAGTACGATGCCAAAGGAGACGTAATGGCATTATACCTAGACCAAGCGAAAACATTGCTACAAAACTTCCATTCTTACAAGGTGCACCATATCAATCGAAGCGAAAATAAACCAGCAGATGCACTGAGTAAGCTAGCATCCACCAGTTTCCAACACTTGGCAAAGGATGTGCGCATCGAAGTTCTGAGTAATCCATCAGTGCCGCTGAGGCAAGTGAGCGTTATTCAGTTGGGAACTACATCTTGGATGACTCCTATAATCATGTATCTCTAGTCTGGGATCTTACCAGAAAACAAAGCCGAAGCAAGGAAAGTTCAGTACAAATCCAAGCACTACCAGATGGTTGATGGAATCTTATACCGAAGATCTTACCTAGGGCAGTTGTTGAGATGCGTCGACCCAGAAGATGCAAACTACCTGATCCGAGAAATAGATGAGGGAATCTGTGGCATCCACGCCGGTCCGAGGATGGTAGTAGCGAAAGTGATGAACGACGGGTACTACTGGCCTGGAATGCATCTAGATGCAGTGAAGGTTTTGAGGAAATGCAGCGGGTGCCAGAGACATGCCCCGAAAATGATGCGCCCCAAAAATGAACTAGTCCCCATAACAACGGCTTGGCCGTTTCAACAATGGGGAATAGACATGGTTGGTCCTTTTCCTGAAGCCCCGGGTGCAGTGAAATTTATCATAGTCGCGGTAGACTATTTCACAAAATGGGTGGAAGCAAAGGCGCTGGCGTCAACCACATCTACTGTAGTGCGGCGTTTCATCTGGGAACAGATCATCTGCAGATTCGGGCTGCCTCTAAGAATTATCACCGATAACAGAACAAATTTTGCTGCAGAAGATCTTCAACGCTGGTTCAAAGAGCTGCACATAGAGCATACCTTCTCCTCGGTAGCGCACCCGCAGGGGAATGGTCAAGTGGAGGCCGTCAACAAGAGCATTGTAGATGGTATCAAAGCACGGTTGGGAACACAAAGAAGAGGCTGGGTTGACGAACTACCCAGCATATTATGGGCCCATAGGACGATGCCAAAAACAAGTAACGGAGAGACACCGTTCAGTTTAGTCTATGGGTTCGAGGTCGTGATACCAGCAGAGATCGGGCTACCGTCGCCAAGAATGCTCTCAATAAACATGATCAACAATGAAGAAGAAAGGAGGTTGGACCTTGACCTCCTAGAAGAAAGAAGAGAGATGGCGGCAATTAGTGAAGCGAAATACAAAACCAAACTGGAGAAGTATTATAACTCCAAGGTTCGAATTTGCATGTTCAATCCCGGAGATTGCGTCCTAAGGGACAATGAGGCGTCCAACGCCGAAAAACCCGGAAAATTAGCTCCCAAGTGGGAAGGGCCTTATGTTGTAGACGAAGTCCTTGGGAAAGGGGCGTATAAATTACGTACCCTGGACAACAAAGAGGTCCCAAGAACCTGGAATGCCCAGCAGTTAAGAAGATGCTACATGTAAACGGTCGAAGTTTTTTCTATGTACTTGTAATGGCCGCGCGCCAACACATTTAGCACTAATACAAGAAGTGTTTGGCTATTTTTTCTCATGATAATTTTTTGTTACAACTGCATATATTACTTTGGGCATACACGAAAACATCAATGGCTAGACCTTAGGAATCATTGTAGACCTCCAAGGCTCGTCACAACCAAGTGCACAGCCGGGTCAGAAACACAACCAAAGCCTAGAAAACGCCAAATAAATACTTCGTGCCCACACAAACACGAAAGCATCGAAAACATGGTAAACAAACATTGTAAGACCCCCTAAGCTGAACACACCCGGGTCAACACAATAACCTGTAACTCGATCACTTCGTACAAACGAATCAACATACGCGCCTAAACGACAGAACAAACGTTGTAACTAACACAGCACAACCTGTCAGTGCCATCATTCATTCGTGATTCCTAATCAAAGTAATTACACATGCACATATTGTAACAATAGCAAAATTCACAACGAACAAAGAAACAGAGCAAAATATTAACATAAAACAGGTCAGGTATCACAAAATGTTAACAAATACGACAACTATAGGCAAATTGTTCACGAAGCACAAAGGTAAATTGTTCATGGAATTATCAGTTAGTTACAAGGCTATCAAAGCCCGTACACGGCGTGCAAGCCGGGATTCGTCATTCCTGATGACCGGTACCAGCGCCCCCAATCGCATGATCTTCATCATCAAGGGCCTTCTTCAACAAGGCAACACCGTTAGGTTTCCGAGATAATTTTTGTGCAGCTTTGACAACTCCAAATTCGAGTGACTCAAACTCTTGTCGCTTTTCAGCATACCGGGCAACACAGTCAATCTTGTATAATTCAAAGTCCTTCAACGGTTCTTTTGTCTCAGCTGCAGCCCTTCCCTCAGCATACCCTTCCTTACGACCAAGATCACGTGCCGCTTCACCAAGCTCATATACGTACTTGGCCAATTCTTCAGAACCGGCGATACGTTCGGCAATCTGCAAAGATAACACACACATGAGAGAAGCGGGAAGGAGTAACAAAAACAAACAAACATTGGCAATTACCAGAGGCACCGCACGAGCAAGTAACCACTTGCAGTCAGCAGCAGTTTCTTCCACCAAAATCTCAGAGGCCTTGGCCTCAGCAACTCTTTCTTTAGCCAATTTCTCCAATTTGGCAATACGCTGTATGTATTCCTGTTCCCTCTTCTGAGATGCAGCATGATCCTGCTCAGCCTCGTCACTGATTTTCTTCTTCTCTTCCGACAATCTCACAATCGCATCACGCTGCGCCAGCAACTCTTTATTGGTCCGCTCACAAGCGGCCTCCCAATCTTTTTGTTTGTTAGAGTTAACCTGTTTCTCCTGCGCAAGCTTTTGCTCTGCATCAGACACCCTCCACAACAAACCCTTCCTCTCAGCATTGAACTTCTCCTTCTCCTCAACAAGTGCTTTTTTATCATTTTCAAACTCAAGGGTCTCCTCCCCCATCAGCTTCCATTCTCGAACAATCTCCTGGGAGGTAGCAAAATAATTGACCCCGGCATGAATATGATCGTCCAAGAGATCAACCGGTTGCGCCTTTTCTGAAATAACCTCTCAGCAGAGGGGAGGGACAAGGAGAAGAACTCTCGACAGTTGTCATGGTCATTCATCCGGGATCCCTGAGTTAAATTCCACCGAGGAGCATGCAGCAGATCATCACAAGCTGGGTAATGGGTATCCCAAGACCCAGCTTGGACATTTTCGAACTCAGGACTCCGGGGCACTCCTGAAGTCGCACCACCAGCACCTGGTGGGCGTCTGGTATAGATGGTTTGACGAGGCGTAGCCTCACTTGACTCTGCCTCGGTTTCAATACCTTTACCGCGACCATCACCACCAGCACCACCTGCATCATCACCACCACATTCACCAACACGCTCAATCTCCACATCATCTTGTTTTCTCTTCTCACCCAGATCATCATGGGGAGGAGAAAAGCTGAACGTCCTAGACGGTGGGGAGGCAGGAGGAGTAATCTTCGAAATATCAACCTTGCGCGAAGTCTTACCCGACTTGGCACCTGCCACGAGACAACCACGATAGTCAAAAACAAGAAGGAAAACCAAATAACAAGACTTACAAGTGCAAAGTCTTTACCTTGAGGAGCAGAAGCAGCGTATATCTTCTCCAACAGATTACCGCGCTTCGCGCTGAAAACATTCATGTCGATCTCAGATTCAGAAGGTGCAGGAGGAGTTTCCTTCTGAAGTTTAGACTTCTTGGTAGCAAGAGCAGCGGCAGCTTGTTCGTCAAGCTCTTTCTTCTTGGCATCAAGGGTTTTTCTCTTCTTCATAATCTCAGTCAAGGTCTCATCATCTTCAGGGTCACGTTCAGTACGTTTGCTCCCTGCGCCTAAACCAAATAGCGTGTCAGAAACGACAACATAATCTAGGAAAGGAATAGCAGAAGGTCGCTTACGAGGAGTTTTGACAACATTCTCCTCAGCCTTCTTCTCCTTCCCCACAGACTTATCCACCTTGTTCTTCTTCCTGGTTTCTAACTGCTCAGCAGTTTCCACCGGGGTATCAACATCAATCTCAACATCAACAGGCTCGTTCACAGCCCCTTGCGCTGGACCTGCACGAGGGGAACGGAGGATTAGGCCTTCATGCGATCTGTCAGAACTCTCACTCGAGAGAACAATAACTTCCTCTCGAGCAGGATAAACAACGTCATCATGCTCATCACCATCATATTCACCTAAAACAACGTTGGCATAGGTGGCAAAGCTCTCACTAGTAGGATGCAAAAAACGGTTACGGATTTGGTCCAACCATGTTGGTTTCCCCTCCGCTTGAACCGCTTCAACCATGGCACCACCGGCCTTCGGGTCAAGAACATTCAACAAGCTGTATCCAACTGCCAAATACAAACATATGAGGAAGAACACAACAAAACAGGAGGAAAACGCAAACAAACAAGAAACATTGCATACGTTTGCCTTGATAACCGTAAACAGGAACACCAAGAGGGTTCTTTGGGAACCAAAGCATGCTCACACCGGCGCCAACCAACGCCCTCTCCTCAAGTTGAGAAATAACAGTGGCTTTATGCGTCACCTTCTTGTACCACTCTTCTTTAGCAAAATCCACGGTCACGTCAACCTTAGGGATCCCTTCACCCTCCGCTCGATAATGCATGTCTACCGGAATAACACCACGGCGAATGTAAAAGAACTTCTGTTTCCAATCATGCAAGCTTTTTAGGGGGTTGGAACAACAAGGAATAACACCACCGGTCCGGGAGTTAAAAGAATAAAAGCCACCGGTGTAGGTCACGCTGTAAAAAGCATTGAACATCTCAAAGGTCGGCTCAACATGGTTGGCCCTGCAGATAAACTCAAAATGGGTAACACGAGGGAGTCCCAACGCGTTGATTTGAGAAATATGAAGCCCGTAATTCATCAAGACGTTGGCAGTAAACTTCGTCATGGGTAGCCGGAAATTACCCTCCCGGAAGAAGGCATCATATAACGTAATATAACCCGGAGGGGTATCCATGGCGGTAGAGTTTGGGGTCGGAAACTGAGCACCCCACTCAGAAAGAAAACCCATGTCCCGAACCAAATTGTGGAACTCTTCTTCTTTCCAACTTATCACCGCTCGATCTGGACCAGGAGGGTTCCTACCCTTATACTTTCTCTTCTTCGTCAAAGGATTAGCTCCAGAAGACATGGTGCAAGAAAATGAAGAAAAGAGATATGAATGAACTTGGAAGAAAAAGGTGGAAAAATTTTGAGAGAGAAATAGGAGTTTCAAATTTTGAAAAGTGAAGAAGATGAGGGAATCGCCATATATTTATACCCATCACATTTAATGCGATGGGTAGTGGGCCGTCAGAGATCCAGAACGTCAGCCAACAGGAGGAAGACACGTCAGCAGAAAGAGAAACCGTCGCCTCCTTTTTCGGGAGCGTGGGCGGCACACGCCTGACACCATGAACGAAAGTAATTAACACCACTGAAAAGGCGACTGTTCACCTCCGACAAGACATCAGACAGTCACATCAGTTGTCTTCATCCCAAGAAAGGAAACTTCTTTCAGAAGGAAACACCACCACGCCGTACGCCACGCGTACAGTTGGCTCAACTTTGCAAAGTTACCAACACGCCGTGCGCCACGCGTCCAGTTAGCTCAATTTTGCAAAGTTACCAACACGTCGTGCGTCACGCGTCCACTTGGCTCAATTTTACAAGTTACCAAACACGTCGTGCACCACGCGTCCACTTGGCTCAATTTTATATATTACCAACACGCCATGCGCCACGCGTCCAGTTGGCTCACATATGCAAAATCACCACCATACGGGATGCGTAGTGCGACCACGCGACTCAACCGTGCAAAGCAGCAAACATGTACTTCAAGAAAGCCAACAACAACTACCCTTATAAGTCCACAATCCCTCCTAGACAATCAACTCAACTAGAAGGCACACTGGACTGGGGGGACTTGAAGAGGTATGGTCCCAATTCCTTGCCCACATGGTAAGGACCACACCACTTTTCCATCCTACATGGCGCCTACACCAGCAAACGAATCCAGAAGCTTCTAGAAGCTTCTGGAAAAAGTCAAGGTGGCACCAAAGATGCTCTCCCCGACAGAAAGGACAGCACGTGTCACCACTCATCAAACGCCATGTAGGCCTGCAGCAAATCAAGAAGCAGACCGACAGCAACGGTACTATGTTTCCAGCGTGGACAAATATAGGCGCGCCACGTGTACCACCACCCTGACCACAGCAGAGGAGACCAAGAGGATATTCCCCTTGGTCGGACAGCTGGCGCCCTATAGCAGCTGGCAAGGTTGCTCCTCCCTCTTTCACCCTCCGGCTATAAATAAGACCCTTCATCGTCCAGGTTAATTCTATTCGACTCTCAATTCTCTCACTCTTAACACACACTGTTTTATTCCTCTGGACAGTACTTATTCTCACGCCAGAGCCTGGTTAAGAGGGAAACCCCCATATTCCCCTCTTAACGAGCTAACGGTGTTACTGTTTTGCAGGACCAGTCTTTTGGCGAGTAAGAAAGGAGATTGAACCCACGAAAGAGACGACCCAGCAAGTTAATCATTGGATTTAACCAGTGTTTCATCAGTTTCCCTTTGCATTAACAATCTGGAAATCAAATTATATACTACCATTTTATTTTTAGTTGATTGATTAGTTTGATATTTCAAATACATTCACGTTTGTTTTAATTTTTTTTATTTAGTTTATTGTCACTAAGTTATGAAACTTTAGCGCAGCATATTAAAAAAATTGTTGTATGTGTTCTAACTAATTTATTAGTAATATTTTTTAACTTTTAAAAAAAATGTGTTATCCATGTTACTTTATTGTATGAGCTGAACCTTATATTATGTAACTAACTTTTTTTTTATTATATAACTTAATCTGTTTTCTATTTCATATTTCATGTGTTAAATTTTCTCTCAAATTTTGCTAAATAAAAATTACTATTTGTAATAGAATATTTTTTATTCATATTATCTGACTAACTTTTTTTATTAATTAACTTAACTTTTTCTTCATATGTTAGTTTTATTTTTCACTGATTAATAATTGAACATATAACGATTTTGTTTGTTGGGTTTTATTTAGATCAAAATAGCAAAACCTGTGGCGAAGCGTGGGGTGCATATGCTAGTTATTATACATAATACGGTAGGTGTTTATGTTAATCATACGTTAATATTCGCAAACCACACATTTGAAGTACAATTTATATACTTTAGGGACATATTTTGCTATATATTATATACAATGGGGACGCATAATGAAAGTATTTTATTTGAATTTGGCGGGTAAAAACTGATGCGCACAAGGACTAAAAGAATAATAGGTTTTAAACCATAGGGACGCTAGTTGATATAGAAAATGGTAAAATGGACATTTCAATTAACTTAACTAACTGAGTTGGCTTTAGGTACTCAAATCGTAGTGTTGTTAATAAGCGAGGGACTCAACCATCCAACATCTCGCTGCAAGGACTCTAGTTGAGTCCGCCTGAAATCCTCTAGAACACAAATTGTATTTTACTCTAAGGCTATGAGGTGTGGGGGCTTCATGGGGCTCCATCCATGCCACATCAGCATCCATCACCACACCCTCCAAGTGGGGGCTCCATAGGGCTCCATGGTGATAAAGCCCTTTAACGCCAAAGTTGGTTAATTCAGGTGGGGCCCATTAGTTTTAAACCAATCAAAATTAAAGGGGGGGCTTCATAGGGGCTCCATCCACACCCTCTAAATTAAAGGGGGGCTCCATAGGTGAGTTGGATCCTAGGTGGACTTGATAAAGCCCCATGTGGCTCCATCTACACCTCATAGCCTAAAAGGGTACTTTCTTCCTCTCTTAAAATAACAACCATTAGTAAGCATGATTTGGACTACCTTGGTATGGTTTATGGTATATGAAAACCTTCATTTTGGCTAGTTTTGATCTTTTACATTAATGATTAGGTTTTGAGAGCACACATTCATTGATAAAAAGAGAATCCTATATGCGTGTACTCGAGTTAGGTTGGGTGGTGTGAAATAAAGCCCATAGGGGCTTTAAGACGCCACGTATGTGTCACGTTAACGTCACGTAGATAGAAGGGCTTTGAAGCCCCCACACTTAACTAGCATTGTGGAATTACGCCCCTTTAACTTAATTAAAAAAAGAGAAAAAAAGAAAAAAAAATAGATTTGTTTATGCACATGGCCCTCACTAATGTCTCTCTCTAGTGCCCGTTAAGGGCTTGACGATGGCATTGATGACACTCTTTTTGACGGAGCCGAAGCAGTGTGGAGGTACCCGGTTGAGATGGCTAGGTGAGGAAGGGTACCCCACACCGGGTAGCCATAGTGTGTTGCGCTGTAAGCTAAAATTGATTAAAGGTACAAGGAAGCATGGGCGGAGCTTTTAAGGGCCGGGAGGGGGCGGCCGATCCCCCGAACTTTTTGCTTAGTAGTGGAGAGTATGTAGTTTTTGTATAGAATTTTTTGGGTATATATGTTTTCGACCCCCCGGTTTTATAGAAATTTTTAGGTCCGGTAACTTCCGCCCCGGTCGGAAATCTCAAGCTTCGCCACCGTAAGTAATATTATTCATTTATGGACTTCGAAGATGTTCTATTTAATCAGATGATCTGTTATGAGTATCACTATGAAGACTTAGTTACCACTTCTTTTCAATGTCGAATTTACACAAAACACATGAATCATGTGTTACCATAATCTAAGTTGGAAAAATAACGGAAAAAAACAAATAAAATGATAGTATATATCTTGTCATCAACGAAATAAAAGTAGAAAAATTATAATAATCAACATGTGGAAAATTGTATTATTATATCCCACAGCAAATACATTCATTTATATTGTGGTTTTTTTTTTTTTTGGTTTGTTAATAGGAACAATAAGATTCATTTGAGCTGGTTTATTGGTTGAATTACCTGCTCAAATTCTTGTAATTGTTTTTCTTCCGGTTTGTTATTTTTCTCGATTACTATTTGCATGTACTTTCGTTTACAGGGGTAAGATCAAATAAAAAGTTGATTTTGCCTAAGTAGGATGAGAAGGAATCTTAACCATTCATTTTTCAAATCAATGGTTAAGATGAAAGTGTAGGAGAAAGGAGGAGAGCAAGGGTATCTTGAGGAAATCCTATTTATGGACTCTCTCTCCATATGCAAGTAACATGCATATTGCACCTTCATTTTTTAAACGTTCATAACTTTTTTATACGACATTATTTTTTTATAAAAATTTCACAATAAAATCGAGCGTTTTTTTATCTTTAATTTGAGTATCATATTGCTATATAAAATATGAAGACTTAAAAAACCCACTAAAATGTGTTGTATTTCTATGTTGTATAATATTTTTTTGTGCTGGGTTTTTGTACTATATTTTTGTGCTAAATTTTTTGTGCTGAATTTTTTTGTCTTAAATTTTTTTTCTCAATTTTTTTTGCTGGATTTTTTTTGTACTACATTTTTTTGCTAAATTTTTTCGTGCTATATTTTTTTGTACTAGATTTTTTTGTGCTATTTTTTGTACTACATTTTTTGTGTTATATTTTTTGTACTAGATTTTTTGTGCTAGATTTTTTGGTAATATATTTTTTTTGTTGTATTTTTAAAATATAAAAGGAGTGCCACATGTCATTTTCACTCCTATTTATAAGGAGCAAAATGTCCTTCATTCCTACTTATTAGGAGTGCCACATGTCATCATCACATTTCTTCTTAGGCTACTTAGGCAAAATCCACTTTTTAGTGGATCTTTCCCCTTCGTTTGCATTCTACCTCTATTTTTGGTAGTAGGTATATTTAAAAATACTATTTTATAGTTTTAGGTAGAATTTCAATTTTTTTTTTCTCATAATGAAAAATGGAACAAATCGAAAACTTTAACCTAAATTGATTATCACGGCTAGAAAAAAATAGAAATAGCATAAAACTTTTAAAAACTTGGTTAACTCACTCGATAAGTTTTTTTTATTTATTTATTATTATTATTTTTGGGAACGACGACTTTCTTGTGTTATGTCACTGCACTTCCCAAATTAGAACAGTTGACTGCCACTTGACAGACATTGTGCCACCACAAGAGATCTGATTGAAGATATTGCATTATAATGGATACAAAGTAACTTCCGAAGATTGAAAGAGAGGCAATCACAGTTCGATATTAGTCTTGTTGCACTTTTTCGAGTTCATGACGAATAGCCCACTAGGGACTGCTTGGCTTGTTAGCGAGAAAGCGCATAAAAGAATACCGATCGATAAAATAAATAGGCTCAAGTACATTAGTCCGTAACTACCATTTTGACTAGGTGGATGTTGTCTTCTAGTTGACTTCTTTCTGTGTGTTAGGCCACCGCACTCCCCAAATTGGAACCGCCAACTGCTACTTGACAGACGTTGTGCCACTATAAGAGCTGAACACTTTCTGGCGTAACACATAGTTGTACGAAAACCCGGGTGGGCTCAGGATAGAACCTGACACCTCTGTGAAAGCCCGGGTGAGCTCAAGATTGAACCTGACACCTCTGTAGGAAGGCTAGGCTCTAACCATCATTGCCTAATCTAACAAAGTGACACAAATTGAGGATTGAACTTGGATATTCAATGGAGTATCCAAGTCTTCCTATCACTAGGTCACAAGTGCTGGATGACAAGTTTTTCTAATATATTTTTTAGTTTTTTACTTTTTTTTTATCAATCGAATAAAACCCTAATTGAACTATTTTCAAGTTAACGGATGCAAATTTATCCCTAAAATCTGATCGACATATAGAAATATAAAATAAAAAAAAAATACGCAAAGTCAGCAAACACCGTTCAATATTTTATTTATACTTTTTAAAAGGACAATCTAATTATTATATTATATTATAATTAAAGTTAAAACGAGGCATGTAAAATTTACATTTTTATTTGTCATTATTCCTTCAACAATTAAATCCACTAAGAGAAAACAAAATGAAAGAGGCTTATTTTCTTCTTTTATAAAAAAGTTATATATATTGCTTTAAAAATTAAAAGGCCATTTTTAATGTATATGTTAAAGCAACAAGAGTATGGCAGAGGAAGGTCCAGAATCAACTCCAAAAGGTAGCTCCTTGGTCGGAATCTGCAATCAAAGAACACCGTTGGTCTTAACGCGAGAGGTGGCATCCCGCGTTTGGACTCCGGCGTGAGAATCAGTGGATTATTCTTAAGAGTCTTAGCGTATTAAACTTTGAATTTTCTCAAAAATACCCCCGAATTTATAAAAAACAGGGTTATTTAAGTAATTTCGTCGACTAATATGCATCGTACACGCCTATACGATGCATATTAAACTATGAATTTCTCAAAAATACCCCTAAATTTATCGAAGCTGTAGAATGAGATCCTCCACTGTTGGGTTATCATCTTTCAACCCCATTTTCCCTAAATTTACCGATTATATTTTTCAACGGGGATGTAATGCAATGATTCCTCTCAATTGAATAGACAGACACTTGCTTCATAGGAGTCACTTGAATTGTCTCGGATGTAATAACAGTACATGCATCTGTGCCTGCTTGAATTGTAGGAAGCAAAGGATAACGAAGATGAACATTGTATTTATCACGAAAGTACTAAACAACTGAGATAACAGCTCCGGTTTCATCAGCTGCATTTGGAACAAGAAGTCCAACAATTCGTTCATTATCTGTTGTTGTCTCAACAATATGAATGCACGCAACGAATTTGACAACTGTGACAGCTTATTAAAAGTTCCTCAGGCTCATGGCAACCGCACAAGTAAAAAAACTGGTATTGTTGGTTGTTGTTCTAGAAATTGAAGGAAAAGCACTCAAATACACAACGGTTCTCCAATTCCAGATCCGTAATGTAAGGAGAAACGTTGAGATAACGGACATCCATCAAGCTCAAAAAGAAAACTTGTGTTTCCCATAGCCACCATTCCCATAGTCACAAACGATTGCGATTTATATTTCCCATAGCCATCGTTCCCATAGTCAAAAACTGTTGCGGTGTGCAATTCTCGGTTGTACCACGAGTGGGTATAAGATCCGTGGGCCTATTCTCGGATCTGTGACTCCATGGAAGATGTGATTAAGGTAAGCGTGCCATAAAATTGCATCTTTTAGAGCGAGACCTTTAAGTACGGATCCTACAGCTGCATTTGGAATAAGAAGTCCAACAATTCGTCCATTATCTGTTGTTGTCTCAACAATATGAATGCACGCAATAAATTTGACAACTGTGACAGCTTATTAAAAGTTCCTCAGGCTCACGAAAACCGCTTATTATGCGTTTCAAATCAAAGGTCCCATCATTACAACCACTTGTTTGAAAATGGCCAGGAGAGTTGATAAACTACAATTGGAATTGATATTGGAATGATTCCTCTCAATTGAATAGACAGACACTTGTTTCATAGGATCCGTGGGCCCTATTCTCGGATCTGTGACTCCATGGAAGACGTGATTAAGGTAACTATCGAATCACACCAATTCGTTGAAACCACATGTTCGTGTGTTGCATTTTGGAAAGATGACTGAATAGCAATCTGAATAAGTTTCTGGAATTAGAGAACAGTTGTGTCTAATCATATCAACCACCGCCTTGGTAGTTGTTATCATATCCATTATCCCCTTGGCAGTTGTTACTAGCGTATGATAATTTTATAAAAATAGCCCTAATTAGGGATAAAATACATACAACGTAAACAACGGCATCAAAATACAGAGCTTCATCTTTATTTCTGTAAATCGCACAAACAAGCTTGCCTTGAACGAGTCTAGAACACTCGTAATCCTCAACCGGCTTTAAAACCGGACGGAATCTATGAAGAAACTGATTCGATTTCACGGTGAGTGGAGAAATTAGCGACGGAGAAAACTTCATCGTAGAAACTTTGAACAAGATAAGAAGGATGAGATATCGGCAGTTAAAGATAAGTCAAGAACAAAGAAGAACACTTGAAGAAAAAGCAAGAACTTGGAAGTATTACCTGAGTAGTTGTTACCACATGACGCATGATAAAAGCGATTCTCTAGACAATCTGGGATTATGTTTCGTTTTAGGAGAACGTGTAATCCAGAGGTCGGTCTCGAGTGGGCATAAGATCTGTGGGCCCTATTGTCGGATTTGTGACTCCATGGAAGATGTGATTAAGGTAAGCGTGCCGTAAAGTTGCATCTGATTTTTAAAACATTTCCCACTGACATAATATTTTACAAATTGGGAACCACATATTCGTGTGTAAAAGCTCGGAAAGATGACCGAGTAGAGATCTGAATATCGTGCTTTTCACCAAACACTTGGAGTGCTCAAACATACGCATTCCATTCTCCATCTGAACTATGCATTCTCTCACAATGTCTAACAACTGAATTTTACTTTCTTGTAGACTGGTGGGCTTGAATGGTTTTAATATATTTCATCTTGGACTATCTAGTCTAATACTTGAAAATGGATATGATCGTGTCAAGATCTTTATCTATCATCTCATCAACCAACTGCTCGAAATCTCTTTCGTTTCTCAGGCTCGCATTCGAAGATCCTTGCATTGGACACAACACACCAAAAATAAACTTCAAAAATAAAAAAATAAAAACAATACGATACACTATAATACGATACTTAACGATAAAAAAATAATAAAGATTTTAAAACTCATTAAAACAAAAATAACCAATAACAAACACCAATAACAAACCCAAAACACCAAAAACCAAACACAACACACCAAAAAATAAACTTAAAAAATTCAGGGCCTTAATACGCATCGTATAGGCCTATACGATGCGTATTAGGCCAGCCACCAGACAACACATGCACCTGTCAGTCTGCCATGTCTTTTACTTTATTCAATACGCATCGTATAGGCCTATACGATGCGTATTGAATTGAAAAAATGTGCGGATAGACAGGGCAGTGTGCCAATAGAATTTCCGTTTCTAAAAAGCTACATAGTATATTTTGATATATTACAATGACTAAATAGTTACAAAGTATATTTTGACATATTACAACCAGTGGCGAAGCTTGAAAATTTACACTGGGGGGTAGGAAGTCATCGGATCTAAAAATTCTATATAAGTAATTTTTTTATAAATCCGGGGGGTCGAAAACGTATATACCTAAAAAATTCTATACGAAACGTATATACATAACACTACTGAGCGAAAAGTTCGGGGGATCGTCCCCCCTCCCGGCCCCTTGAAAGGTACGCCCCTAATTACAATGACTAAATAGTTGTAAGAAGAATAATGTTCCACAAAAGAGCTTAGTCAATGCATGGTACGATCATAGATCAACCATAATACATTAATACATGTGCAAACTTTTGAAACATTTTTCTCACATCTATGTAACCACTTTTATTCCGACACTTAAGCTAAGCTCTTCTTTAAAAGATTCATAGATTTTTGGACACATCTTTAAGTAATACTTTTACTACAATTTAAGTTGCAGGGGAGAAATGTAAGGAGGCTAAAGTGTAAGAATCAAGGATGACTAAAGAATTAGGAATGGGATAATTTTGGTATTTTTAAATTGTAACCAATGTTGTCTATTTCTCCTATCGGTACCTCACGGATATGTTTTTCATTGTCGGGTGGACTCTTCTCACTAGGTCACCCGTCCTAATACTAATCTCACTCGAGCACACTTAATTGTGGAGTTCTTTTATCATCCACAACCATTGCGCCAAAAACAGGTTGATGATATTTGAGGCAAGGAATTCTTTATGAATCCAACACCTCTCTTGCCCATCACCGATGTGGGATTTTACTAGGGTTTTATAATCACCCCCTTATAGACTTATCGTCATCGATGATGTCTGCCCCCAACATCCCAAGCAGGGACATGGGATTTGGCTAAGTTGCCCTTGTGAACACTACTAGGGACTTATCATTGTTGATGAGGTTTGCCCTATCATCATGAACGCAAAATGAGTGACACTGATACTATATTCAACATTGTAACACTCTAGGCAAATTCCACACTGGTCATGGATGAGAGAGATGTTGGGTTCGTTACGAATGCCCCGCCTTAAATATTACCGATGCGTTTTGGGCGCAATGGTTATGGATCCCATCAAAACTCCACAATTAAGCGTGCTCAGGTAGGAGTAGTACACGAGGGGTGACTTTCGGGGAAGTCACTACCTAGGAAATAAAAAAAATACGTGAGCTCTTTGTAGGCAAAGCGGACAATATTAGGGGCACAACAAGCCGAATATTACATATGGTATCAGAGCAACTCATGTTTCGTTTGGGATGGTAAGGCAGATCTCATCGAGTGTGATGAGTCCCCTGGGTTAGTGGTGCACAAAATACCCAGTTACGCGCGGAACTGGTTCTGGTTCCTACCCGATGGTAGCAAGAACCGGTTCAGACCCTGTAGTACCCGGAAGTTCCTACTCGGTTCCTATTTTTTTTCAATTTCAGTTTTTGTTAGTAAATTGTATAAAATAATTGAACAAAATCTGGACAGAAAGTAATAAAATTGGAGAAACAGTAAACGAGTGAATCGGGCTTGTGTTTGACACAATTCCCTTAAACAGGTTCGTCGTCTATTCCCAGGTTACGCCGGTTCGAAGCAGCACCACGCACTACCGGACTTGAGCACTTGCCTGAAAAGAAAACCGGAGAATGCTGCAGAGAGATCGAGAGATAAGAGATTGTTTTCGGTGTGTCTAAACTGAATCATATGGTTCGGTTTTATAGCCATAAAACCTTAACTGTGTTCTCATCATCATTGCAACAAATTAAAGACCAGAATAATGCTCATTATTGCAATTATTGTATCAGTTTTAAAACTGAAACATAAAGATCATTAAAACGAATAATCATAACAGTTTAAAAACTGAAAATAATGATAAACGAGAATAACAGTTACGAGTCTGTGCAAAAACTGGCCTCACACGGGCCCGGGTTTTCGGAGATGCATTTGTGTTCGCAGGACGTGCAGGCACGCACGAGTTCAACCAAATTCCAGTTCTGAAACTCAATTTTTTTGCACCCCCTACACGCGCGCGGGTAGGACTTGTGGTAAAACATGTCATAAGACTACAATTGCTTGGTCAAGCTTTTGCCTTATAAATTGCCTTTTCTTTTGTTCCCACACCAATGTGGGACAAGGTGGTTTTACCACTTGATACTTTCCATTCACACCAAACTTCCAACAATCCCCCACATGAATGGAGGTCAATCTCAGAAACAACATTATTCCAATTTGATTTCAGCAGTTGAGTTTTGCATACGATAGGTAGGTGTTACCCTTTGAACCTTCGCTCATGAAATGCACTTAGCCAACTAGCTCTGAGTAGAACTTGATGTCTTTGAACTCGTCAGCCATTTGTGTAGACGATAATGCACTTCACACAAGACTCTCTCTGACAAAGTCAAGTCCTCATAGTTATGTTCGTTATGGTCATGAACATGAGCCTGGTTCTGCGAGAGCCATTAGGTATTGTGCCCCAACAACACCCTTCGAAGCGACCCCACTTCTCTCTCACATAGGTGATTCACTATGTATGGTTACCTTAGTCAAATCATTAAAATCCATAGGCTTAGCCTCACACTTGTCACTTTTAGGAATGGACTAGGAAGTTTACTAAGCCTTGCAATAAACTCCCTTATATATATACGTAGGGTTATCCCCCGCAGTGACCTTACTAATTCATACAATTAGGTTTTCCTATTGAACTCAGCTCTTGGGATTTCCAGTCTACTGAGTTAGGTTTCCATCATATGAACTTATATTTTCAAGGGCTTCAGTCCTATTCCCATGGACGCCTTCTGTACTAACTCTCTACTTAGGCCTTTTGTTAGCTGATCCGCAATATTATCCTTTGACCTCACGTAGTCAACAGTGATAATTCCTGTAGAAATTAGTTATCGTATCGTATTATGTCTACGTCTAATATGTCTATTCCTACCGTTATACATTGTGCTACGAGCTCTGCCAAGTGCCGATTGGCTATCACAATGTATACAAATGGTCGATGCCAGCTTAGGCCATTTTGGTATATCCTCAACAAATTGACGTAGCCATTCTGCCTCTTCACCTGCTTTATCTAAAGCGATCAACTCTGATTTCATCATGGATCTAGCGATAACCGTTTGTTTTGATGATTTCCACGATATAGAAGCACCTCCAAGTGTGAATACATACCCACTTGTTGCTCTGGAATCATTCTTGTCAGATATCCAATTTGCATCGTAGTGTCCTTCTATAACTGTTGGATATCTGTTATAATGCAACCTGTATTCTTGGGTGTATCTTAAGTAGCAAAGCAACCGAGTGATACAGTTCCAATGTATTGAACTTGGGTTGCTCGTGTACCTGCTTAGCTTGCTCACAGCATATGCTAAGTCTGGTCTAGTACAACTCATAAGATACATCAAGCTACCAATAATTCTTGAGTATTCCAACTGGTTTACAGGTTCACCTCTATTCTTGGCTAGATGTTGACTCGTGTCAAGTGGAGTTCTAGCTTCATTAGAGTCATTTGCATTGAATTTCTCAAGAATTTTGTCCACATAATGGGATTGACTTAAAACAAGTCCACTTTGGGTTCGCGTGATTTTGACCCCTAAAATCACATCCGCAAGACCCATATCTTTCATGTCAAACCTTGCTTTTAGCATCTTCTTTGTAGATTTTATGATTTTGTCATCACTTCCAGCAATGAGCATATCATCTACATATAGACACAAAATGACCTATCCATCAGACGTGTCCTTCACATACACACACTTGTCACATTCATTGATTTTGAACCCAACATCAAGCATGACATGATCAAACTTTTGGTGCCATTGTTTTGGAGCTTGTTTCAATCCATACAAGGATTTTACAAGTTTACACACTTTATTTTCTTGCCCAATAGCTGTGAAGCCTTCGGGTTGCTCCATGTATATTCCTTCCTCTAGAATTCCATTCAAGAAAGTTGTTTTCACATCCATTTGGTGAACTTTCCAAATTTCTAATGGCGGCAATAGCAAGCACCAACCTGATGGATGTTATTCGCGTAACTGGCGAATATGTATCAAAGTAATCTAAACCTTCTCGTTGTTTATATCCTTTGATACCTTGCTTTGTATTTATAGATGGTTCCACCTGGTTTCATCTTCTTCTTGAAGATCCATCGATATCCTAGTGGTTTACATCCTTGAGGAATATCCACTAGTTCCCAAGTATGATTTTGTAAGATAGAGTCTATCTCACTTTTGATTGGACAACATTTGATTCCCCGACTTGCTCCACAAATTTGTCAAGTAGCTCAAACACCTTTTCCCATGTCTTCATATAAGAAGAAGCATCAGTCGATTCCATAAAAACGGTTCCTTTAGAACTATTGACCAAAAGGTTGATCAATGTTCTACGCCTCCGATCTCTCCAACCATCCGACATAATCGAACACCCGGTTTTTGACCACTCCACCTTTTGCTCTTCGATCCACTTTTCCACATTGTCTACCTCGTTCTTGTCACACCCCGAATTCCACGTGTCACCGGTGGGCCCGGTGGGGAGTATCATGACGTGGTTGGCAACATATTAGTCAAACAACACATTATTTAATATGCACAGCGGAAGCAAAAGAAAGATATATTTCAACTGAATAAAATATTGTAATATCGTGTATCACAAACAGTTGAAAGTTTATCCACAGAAGGATCAAAATAAATAGGAAACAATAGTTCAACAGACGTTAGGCATCTTAAGCTTGCGAGACTCTTTATTGATGCTAAAGAGAAAATCCAGCCGATTACGATTAGTACCTGCATTTAATCTTTTTGGGAAAATACGTCAGTTTACACTAGTAAATACATTCAACCGACTCATTTTGAAAAGTTTAATAAAATTGATTTGAATGCACGTGGCACAAACTTTTTATAACTTGGGATAATTATTTAAATATATAAAATTGTAAAAGAATTACATGTTCCTTATGCGTTCAGTAGCCCGGATCGTGCCGGGTTAAAGATCAATAGACACACCACATTATTTATTTATGCACTGACGGGTGTACGCCTACAACCCGCGCTTAAGTCGTGGCCATTTCGTAAAATGATGCCAAGGATATCCGGGACATGGTCATTAACCCCCCAAAGGCTTTAAGTAAACAAAACAATTTAAACGGGCCGATCAAATTTCAATTAACCACCATACGATGGAAGATTTAATGCCCGACCAAGCGGTATTTTATATACCGTACCCCAAGCCCGTATAGGGAAAATAAGTTAAAAGTATTTACCTGAGCAAAGTAATAATCACAATAAGAAAATGCAAGTAGCGTTTACTAGTCCTCCTAATCTGGAACGAAGGTTTATAATAACCTATTAGAATCCTAACGGGTCTTTAGTTAAGCTTAAGCTTAGACCGGTTAGTTTCAAATATACGGTTCGAACGCACTGGTTAAGCGAAGACCGGATAGAATGTGATTTAGACCCGACAAGTTTGAAGACTTTCTTAATATGGATATTTCATACACATTCTGGATTTTGAGATAAAACCGATAAGGTTTGACCCGTTTCGGCTAATTTATGTAAACTAGCTACATAAACCGAACCGAACGCGTAATAAGCGTAACGGGTAACCGTAAGAGCCATATACATATTTCCTAAGTTAATATGCTTCAAATATGTTGTGACATCAGTAAGATAACTTTTATTATGCCCGAAACGAGTTTAAACACAAACTATGCCCCGTAGGGGTAGTTTGGTCATTTTCAAGGTTATAAAAGAGTTTAAGTATTAACCTGAGTTACAGGTCTGATGTAATCAGCAAAAATGCTCAATTTAATAATTTATAACAGTAGGGTAAAGTATATATGTGAAATTTATCAATTATAACCAAACTATGCACCGTAGGGGCATTTTGGTAATTTCACATAAGCCGAAAAGCTCAAAACTGAAGTCTGAGTTAAAAAACTTTTGCTTACTGTTAAAATATTATAATTTACCTAAAATATCAGTAGGTATCAACCCTTGTATGTTTAAAATAGTTTTAGTACCCACTATGCGTTAAAAACGCTTAAAAAGGCGATTAGAAGCCGTTTCCGGGTTCTACATATAAAGCTGATGTTTTTATTATTCCAGAAGGTTTAAAATAATTTATTTATCATATAAGATCAGTAGCAAAAGGTTTGGGGTCAATTAGATATGTAAAACTCATTTTATAGCCCGAAAGGGCAAAACTGACGATTACCGGATTAAGCCTATGACTATAAGTTATGCTCAGCCTAAAATTAATTAAAAATATTCAAAAATCCCAAAATAATATATTACATTAGTGGGTAATAAGTTTGATATCAAAAAGTAGGTTTAAATAGGCTATACGCTAATTACGCCGTTTAATCGCTAAAAAGCTTTATAATTACGCTAATGAGCATAACTCTCAATCTACACCTCAAACTGATGTCAAATTTTGGGTGCAAGTTTATAATTCAGTAACTAAGGTTTCTACTCTTTTACATTTTCAAAATCGCGTTTTATGGTGAAAAGGGCATAATGGTCAACATATGAGCAATTAACGGAATCGTGCATATTAATTGGATAACTAATGAACCAAGGTGTATAATCACAGAGGTTTATACTAGCAGGTAACCTAGTCCAATTAAAGCTCTAAGGTATTTCTAAAACATAACAAAACGGGTCAGAACTGAAGTCAAAGCTTTGCGACTTTCGGTTCCGAACCGGGTCTAAACAGAAAATTGTCGGGTTGAACATGTTTAGACATGTTCTTACATTAATTACCAAGTTATATTAATGATCAAACAGGTTGTATGGGTCCTACATTGCTAATTATGCATAAATTAGAAATTAAGCATTCTGTTGACTTTTTAATAACAAGTTTGACCCGACATTTGACCTAGTTAGAGTGGGAATCAGATGGTTCCCTTTTAAGGGTTTATTGCCCACATAATTACCAACTTATAACTACTTTCAATTCGACTAATCACTGGATCATCAATGATTAATCGCTAAGTCAACCGTTAATTACGACGATTTGACTTTTAAGCTAAAACTAAGCAAAAACTTAACTAAGAAAGGTTAAGCATACTTACTGAAGTCCTATGCATGATTAGTGATCACTTGAGTCTGCTTTGGAGCTCCAGAAATGATCAGAAATGCTGAAGGAAGGTGTGAAGAAATGGTTGCAACCTTGGCCCTTTATATAGTGCTCAAGAACTCATAGATTGTTGACAAACAACTCTAGCAATGTTCCCTGATCACTAACACATGTCCCTAGTGTCTAGGAGCCATTTAGGGGTCGTCCAAGATGAGGAAAATCGTTTAAAGGTCGATTATGCGCGAAAACAGGCAGCTGTCAAAAGTTTCTGCAACTGGGCGTCTGACGCGGCCCGCGTAAGATACATCAACATCTTACGCAGCCCGCCTGAGCCTCGTATACAGATTTTTCATTTTCTTTTTGTTGCATACTTGTCCCTTGGCCTTTCGAAGGGTCAACCAAACATATAACTTGCAATTTGAGCCCCTCATCTTGACCCATAAGGGGTTCATGACTTACACCCACTTTGCTAAGTCCTTGATCACTTCCGGTTAACCGAAAAGTCATAGTTTTCAACGTTAACGCTTTAACCCCTCACATACCAATTTGATCATAACTTTCTCATACGATAACGAAAGTTTATGAAATTTTTATCGTGCATTCTAGTGAGCATAATTAATCTTTACAAAGCTTCGAGTTTGCTAAAAGGTCACTCAGAGGTATAACTTAAACATGTTGACACATTTAACCCCTGTAGTTTGTAATCTCTCACTTTCTTTCATATTTAGCTTCGTATGATCCATGATTTATTCGTTTAATGGTATAAACACCATGTAGGGTTATTGTAAATTATATTTATTCACTGTTGACATTTTGAACTCGTATGTTCACATACTTTCCGTGTTTGTCAACTTCAGTCCCTCAAGAACATTCTTTCACACGTTCAAACTTATGACACGTGTCAACACATTATAGGACGTGAATTTTCCAGGTGTTACATCCTCACCCCCTTAAAAGAAATCTCGACCTCGAGATTTACTGAAATAAATGAGGGTATTTTTCTTTCATTGTGGACTCAACCTCCCACGTGTATTCGGGACCTCTACGGGCATCCCATTTTACCTTTACAATAGGCACATGCTTCCTTCGAAGCTTCTTAACCTGTCGATCTTCAATCGACAATGGTTTTTCCACAAATTTAAGCTCTCATCTATATGCACATCTGTATGTGGTATGACCAGTGATTCGTCAGCGAAACACTTCTTCAGATTGCAGATGTGGAATACATTATGAATACCACTGAGCTCTTCAGGTAAGTTTAGCTTATAGGCAACTGATCCGACACGTTCGATAACCTCGAAAGGTCCTATGTATCTCGGGCTCAACTTGTCTTTCTTACCAAATCGCATCACTCCCTTCCAGGGGGATACTTTAAGCAACACTTTGTCACCTACTTCGAATTTCATAGGTTTACGCTTTGGGTCTGCGTAGCTCTTCTGCCTATCTCGGGCAGCTTTGAGACGGTCACGAATCTGGACAATCTTGTCCGTCGTTTCAAAGACTATCTCCGGTCCTGACAGTTGGACATCTCCAACTTCTGCCCAACAAACAGGCGTTTTGCACTTTCTACCATATAAGGCCTCAAAAGGCGCAGCCTTAATGCTGGTATGGTAGCTATTGTTGTAGGAGAATTCGATTAACGGTAGGTGGTTATCCCAACTACCACCTAAGTCAATCACGCATGCCCGAATCATGTCTTCCAAAGTTTGAATAGTACGCTCACTCTGACCGTCCGTCTGAGGATGGTAGGCCATACTAAAATTCAAACGCGTGCCCAAAGATTGTTGGAAACTTTTCCAAAAATGTGACGTGTATCTAGTATCTCTGTCAGAGATAATAGACACAGGTATGCCATGTAAAGCTACAATCTTATCCACGTACAACTGGGCTAACATGTCGGAGCTGTAAGTCTCCTTGATGGGTAAGAAATGTGCTGACTTAGTCAGTCTATCAACTATAACCCATATCGTATCATTTCCTTTCCTTGTCTTTGGTAACTTGGTGATAAAATCTATAGTTACCATTTCCCACTTCCACGTAGGAAGTTCAGGCTGTTGTAGCAAACCTGACGGCTTCTGATGTTCTGCTTTGACTTGCGCACACGTCAAGCATTTAGATCCTGGTACATCTTATCAGCTCTAGGATGAACGGAATATTTGGAACTATGGGCTTCCTGGAGGATAACATCCCAAAGTCCTCCATAAATTGGAACCCATATTCGTCCATTCAATCTCAGAATTCCGTCTTTGCCAAGAGATAACTGCTCCTCAGTTACTCCTAGCTTTTCGTTAGGATAGTTGGCTTCCAACACAGCTTCCTTCTGTGCAGCTAACAACCTTTCATTCAAACTGTTCTTTATTTCAATGCTCTTGGCATTGATTCGGATGGGTTTCACCCTTTCCTTTCGACTCAAGGCATCAGCGACTACATTTGCCTTGCCGGGATGATATCTGATTTCACAATCATAATCATTTAAAGTCTCCATCCAACGGCGCTACCTCATGTTTAAATCCTTCTGATTAAACAGGTGCTAGAGGCTCTTGTGATCAGAATAGATCACACACTTGATTCCATATAAATAATGCCTCCATAGTTTTAGTGCAAATACAAAGGCACCCAACTCCAAGTCGTGGGTGGTGTAATTCTTTTCATGCACCTTTAACTGTCTTGAAGCATAGGCAATAACCTTGCCTTTCTGCATAAGCACACACCCCATGCCAGTGTATGATGCATCGCAGTAAACTACGAATTCTTCGGTGCCTTCAGGCAATGTCAGTACAGGAGCGTTGCTCAACTTTTGTTTTAGGATATCAAAGGATTCTTGCTGTTTAGGTCCCCAGTCGAACTTAATCTTCTTCCTAGTTAAGGAAGTTAGGGGTGCAGCAATCCTTGAAAATTTTTCAATGAAACACCTATAATATCCCGCCAATCCCAAGAAACTGCGAATTTCTGTGGGAGTCTTTGGCTCCTGCCAATTCATGACGGCTTCAACCTTAGCGAGATCCACTTGGATACCACGCTCACTAACGACATGTCTAAGAAATTGGACTTCACGAAGCCAGAATTCACACTTTGAAAACTTGGCATAGAGTTTCTCATGATGTAGAAGTTTAAGAATACAGCGAAGGTGTTTCTCATGGTCAGCTTGGTTCTTCGAGTAAATGAGAATGTCGTCGATGAAAACGATGACGAATTTATCTAAGTAGGGCTTGCAGACGCGATTCATGAGATCCATGAACGCGGCAGGTGCATTAGTGAGCCCAAAAGGCATCACTAGGAACTCGTAATGACCATAACGAGTCCTAAATGCAGTTTTGTGTACGTCTTCATCTCTAACCTTCAGTTGGTGGTAGCCTGACCTCAAGTCAATCTTCGAGAAATAACTTGCCCCCTGCAGTTGATCGAACAGATCGTCGATCCTGGGCAAAGGATACCTATTCTTTATTGTGACCTTTTTAAGTTCACGGTAATCGATGCACAGACGCATCGATCCATCCTTCTTCTTGACAAATAAGATTGGCGCTCCCCAAGGAGACGAACTAGGTCTAATGAAGTCTTTAGCTAGCAATTCATCTAGTTGCATTCTTAATTCCTTCATCTCCGTTGGTGCCAACCTATAGGGTGCTCTAGCGACTGGTGCTGCTCCAGGGATGATGTCAATTCTGAATTCGACTTGCCTATCTGGCGGTAAACCAGGTAGTTCTTCAGGAAAAACTTCAGGGTATTCAGAAATGACGGGGATATCTTCTATCTTCGGTTTAGGCTCATCAATAATCACTTGTGCCATGTAGATGACACAACCCTTCTTTAAACACTTGGAAGCCTTGAGCATAGTCACTTGCTCAGGCAGCCCATACTGGGTATCTCCCCGAATGGTAAGTGATTCACCAGACGGAGTCTTAATCACCACTTGCTTTCTATTGCAGACAATCTGGGCCTGGTTATGAGATAACCAGTCCATACCCAAAACTATGTCAAAACCGGCTAACTTAAAAGGAAGTAGGGACAGAGGAAAAGAGTGGTTCTTAATGGATATAACACATCCATCTAACATAGTTGAGACGGTTTCTATGGTGCCATCTGCTAACTCCACCTCATAATTCACACTTAAGGTTTTGACAGGTAGATTCAGTAATTTGCAAAACTTATTATCTACGAAAGACTTATCAGCGCCTGAATCAAAAAGTACTCTTGCATAGACATCATTTACAAGGAAAGTACCTGTAATCACGTTGTCGTCCTGGACGGCTTCCTTTGCATCCATCCTGAAGACCCTAGCATTGGTCTTCTTTCCTTCGTCGTCTTTCTTTGCATACTTTGGGCAGTTGGTCTTAATGTGCCCCTTTTCATTGCAACGGCAGCACGTTGCGTCTTTTAGCTTCTTGCAATCCAAGGTCTTGTGTTCCTTGGACTTGCATATCCCGCAAGCAAAAGTTCTTGACTGAGTCTGCGAGTTCGATTCGAGTCTGCACTTTCCAAAGTGCTGTTTCTTGCAAATCTTGCACTTGGGCTTATCACCAGACTGATGCCCATCCTTCTTTGACTCAAACCCCTCTTGTTGTCACCGTTTCCTCGGTGCTTCTTGTTTGACCTCCGTGAATTATCATCTTCACGTTTTCTTTTCTCAGCATCTTTGTTCTTCAGCGATCTTTGTCTGACCGCGTCCAGAGTGAGGGACAGAGATATGTCAGCTACAGATCTGAAAGTAGCTGGTCGAGAGGCCTTCACGCTTGCCTTTATCTCGGGGGCTAAACCCCCAATGAAATGAGCTATTCGTTTGGGTTCCGGGGTCACCAAATACGGAACCAACCTCGACATTGTATTAAAGCTCGTGAGGTAAGCTTGGCAATCTAGATTGGTCATTACCAACGAAAGAAAATCTGACTCAATCTTCTCGACCTCATGCTGAGGACAGTAATTCTCCCTGATGAGGGCACCGAATTGTTCCCATGACATGTTGTACAATGGGATCTTCCTAGTGGCTTGAATCAGTGATCTCCACCAGGCCAAAGCCTCGCCTTTAAAAGATTGCGACAAAAACTTGACTATATCCCTCTCAGCACACCCGCTGATATCCACTACTGTATCCATCTCATCTAACCACGTCATGCAGTCTATGGCTCCTTTTTTCCCAGTGAAATCTCTGGGTTTGCATGAAACAAAGTATTTATAGGAGCAACCTTTACTACGGGGTTCTTGATTTAGTACAATCTGTTGAGATGGAGCACTGTGGTGGTTTGAGGAGAGTCGATCATCATTTTTCTTCGGTTCTTCCTTCTTGGAAGGTGGCTTCGAATGCGGTGTAGATAGGGTCCTACTTCGAGTCCCATTATATTCTTCGTACTGCCGCTCTAAGGCCTTTGTAACAGCGTCGTCTACTAACGCTTTCAATTCAGCACCCGTTAGATTAATTCGGGCGTTATCATTGTTCTCCCTTGGGTGACTATTAATTTCATCCGAGTCAGCCATTTTAATTTAAACTGTTACATAAGACAATAACAATAGTTTATTTGGGAGTTTATCATAGAATTGTCTTTTATGGCAATTCATTAACCATGGTATACATAAACTATATTTGGTTAATTTACAAATCACATTTTTTTAGGATTTTTACTACAATTTATCCTAATTATAAAAACAATAACAGTTTTATTAGTGGCACAAAAAGGCCTAGTCACAAGGACATTTATAAATTATAAGCTATGATTTCAGAGAATCAAAGCTTTTAAGGCTTGAACATAGTTCATTACCTTTTTCGGACAGGGAGTCATAGCTACCACTGTCTTTTGGCTCATGTAGAAATGAGCAAGGCCCGTAGGCACTATATTACCAACGTATGGTCAAAATATGATCATCTTAATTGATGATTTATACCCATGATTCAGAGATCATTAAGTTGGGTTAGGAATCTTTTAAAGAATCCTTATATAAGAATGACGTGTGTGATTTTAATGAATCATATCTGCCAGGAACGTTAACATGTTTTTAGATGTTAAATGGGGTTTGAATCTTTTTAACAGGTTTTACCATCTTGGCCAGGTCTTATAATGACACTCAGGCTAGGTTTCACTCTTAAGATTCTTATTCAATATTTAATAGGCAGATCATTATTAAAAGGAATGATTTTGATTTATTTATTTCATATATAATATTTATGCATATAATGGCAAAAAGAAATTTATAAACTTATCATTCCATTAATTATTAAAAGATTACATACTGCCCTAAACGGGTCTTTTTAACAACACTTACCCACGCAGGGGTCAAACTGAAATACTAGTCCACGCAGGGACTTAAACAAACAACATACCCTCGTAGGGGTTAACAGAAAGATAGACCCACGCAGGGGTCAAAACAAACAAACATACCCACACAGGGGCTAATACAGCAAGACAGGCCCACGCAGGGGCTCAACTGATACAAGGAAATTACAACAACAGTGGAAGGATTCAATGGTCCTTCTTGCTCTTCCCTTTTATTAGGCTTGTAAATCCTTGGAAGAAACTTTGTCGCTCCCTGCGGTCTCTGTGAAAGTCTCGCTCGACTTGGTCCAACCTTTGCAGAATTTCTTCACGCTCTGGTGGGGAGAACCTTGGCGGCTGCGATTGTTGCCGAATAATAGGTCTAGTAGGTATTTGGTACCCATGAGTCGGGTATCCTACTCCCCAAGGAGCTCCATACTGTCCTTCAGGATGAAGGGCGTTATAATTGGCCGCTACCATGTATGGGTCGGCTTCAGCGTAACCGTAGTTGGTGTGAGCTGGCTGCTCAAATGGGTTGTATGCCATTGAACCCGTGTAGGCAGGAATCGGGTTATCAAAACCCATCGGTGGTGGTTGCGGTGCAACTAGGTTTGAAGGTCCACCCATTTGTGGATCTTCTTGAAGTGGCGGATAATGACTGCCACTTGATTGTCGAGGAGAGCTAAAATGAAAGTCACCTCCTCGTGCAGACATACGCGCTCCGGTTCTCCTACGCCTCGGCGGTTGCGGAGGTGCCGGCTGAACTGGTGGCGGTGGAGGCGGTGGCGTGACTGCCACGAATCGTGAATCCTCAGAGGGATCCTGCTGCTACTGTTGCTGGTGAGGCGACGAATGATGCGAGGGTGTAAAATACCACTCGTGTTGATTAAATCATGCCTGATAACTGTCCGGACCATGGTAGGGTGATCCATGAAAAGACGAACCGTCCGAGACATCGATGGGATGGTTGGGAGTTCCGGTTGCGGGCTCGACGGGATCGGTGTCCTCGTCCATATCCTCTGCATGATCGCCGGAGTAATGATCCTCTGGCCCCAATGGGTTAAAACCCACTGGTTCTTGTATGTAATTTGCCGGGTTAAACCGGCCCCTAAAAACAGGTGTGGGGTTACCAAAGGAATTATGCGATAGGGATCGCTGAAGAGGTATGTAAGAAGGTTGAGGGTTGTCGGGCTCATTTTCCGACTGTGGCCCATATGAGTTGTGAATGGGAGGTGTCGAACTGTGCGAGACAGATCGTCTAGCAGGTTCAAAAAGGTTCCTCCGGTTTTCTCTAGGGTCAGCACTCGCAGTGGTGGTAGGAGCTCGCATGTGCGAAGGTCCTGCCTCGTCGTCATTGGGGGCGGTGATTGGCCCCTTGCCTCGTCCTCTTCGTCGAAAGAATCTTGGTGGCATAATTAATCCTGTCAATACAACATGAGATAACGACAAGAATATATAAAATAAAGGACAAAACAAAACAAAACAAAGTAGAATTTGTCCTAGGTTATTTGTCTAGACTCGAAAGTTTTTGGAATGTGCAATTATGTAACTGAGATTAAACACAAAAGGCTAGTGTTTAATTCACTCAGTGTTGGCTCTGATACCAACCTGTCACACCCCGAATTCCACGTGTCACCGGTGGGCCCGATGGGGAGTATCGTGACGTGGTTGGCAACATAATAGTCAAACAACACATTATTTAATATGCACAGCGGAAGCAAAAGAAAGATATATTTCAACTGAATAAAATATTGTAATATCGTGTATCACAAACAGTTGAAAGTTTATCCACAGAAGGATCAAAATAAATAGGAAACAGTAGTTCAACAGACGTTAGGCATCTTAAGCTTGCGAGACTCTTTATTGATGCTAAAGAGAAAATCCAGTCGATTACGATTAGTACCTGCATTTAATCTTTTTGGGAAAATACGTCAGTTTACACTGGTAAATACATTCAACCGACTTATTTTGAAAAGTTTAATAAAATTGATTTGAATGCACGTGGCACAAACTTTTTATAACTTGGGATAATTATTTAAATATATAAACTTGTAAAAGAATTACATGTTCCTTATGCGTTCAGTAGCCCGGATCGTGCCGGGTTAAAGATCAATAGACACACCACATTATTTATTTATGCACTGACGGGTGTACGCCTACACCCCGCGCTTAAGTCGTGGCCATTTCGTAAAATGATGCCAAGGATATCCGGGACATGGTCATTAACCCCCCAAAGGCTTTAAGTAAACAAAACAATTTAAACGGGCTGATCAAATTTCAATTAACCACCATACGATGGAAGATTTAATGCCCGACCAAGCGGTATTTTATATACCGTACCCCAAGCCCGTATAGGGAAAATAAGTTAAAAGTATTTACCTGAGCAAAGTAATAATCACAATAAGCAAATGCAAGTAGCTTTTACTAGTCCTCCTAATCTGGAACGAAGGCTTATAATAACCTATTAGAATCCTAACGGGTCTTTAGTTAAGCTTAAGCTTAGACCGGTTAGTTTCAAAGATACGGTTCGAACGCACTGGTTAAGCGAAGACTTTGAAGACTTGCTTAATATGGGTATTTCATACACATTCTGGATTTTGAGATAAAACCGATAAGGTTTGACCCGTTTCGGCTAATTTATGTAAACTAGTTACATAAACCGAACCGAACGCGTAATAAGCGTAACGGGTAACCGTAAGAGCCATATACATATTTCCTAAGTTAATATGCTTCAAATATGTTGTGACATCAGTAAGATAACTTTTATTATGCCCGAAACGAGTTTAAACACAAACTATGCCCCGTAGGGGTAGTTTGGTCATTTTCAAGGTTATAAAAGAGTTTAAGTATTAACCTGAGTTACAGGTCTGATTTAATCAGCAAAAATGCTCAATTTAATAAGTTATAACAGTAGGGTAAAGTATATATGTGAAATTTATCAGTTATAACCAAACTATGCACCGTAGGGGCATTTTGGTAATTTCACATAAGCCGAAAAGCTCAAAACTGAAGTCTGAGTTAAACAACTTTTGCTTACTGTTAAAATATTATAATTTACCTAAAATATCAGTAGATATCAACCCTTGTATGTTTAAAATAGTTTTAGTACCCACTATGCGTTAAAAACGCTTAAAAAGGCGATTAGAAGCCGTTTCCGGGTTCTACATATAAAACTGATATTTTTATTATTCCAGAAGGTTTAAAATAATTTATTTATCATATAAGATCAGTAGCAAAAGGTTTGGGGTCAATTAGATATGTAAAACTCATTTTATAGCCCGAAAGGGCAAAACCGACAATTACCGGATTAAGCCTATGACTATAAGTTATGCTCATCCTAAAATTAATTAAAAATCTTCAAAAATCCCAAAATAATATATTACATCAGTGGGTAATAAGTTTGATATCAAAAAGTAGGTTTAAATAGGCTATACGCTAATTACGCCGTTAAATCGCTAAAAAGCTTTATAATTACGCTAATGAGCATAACTCTCAATCTACACCTCAAACTGATGTCAAATTTTGGGTGCAATTTTATAATTCAGTAACTAAGGTTTCTACTCTTTTACATTTTCAAAAATCGCGTTTTATGGTGAAAAGGGCATAATGGTCAACATATGAGCAATTAACGGAATCGTGCATATTAATTGGATAACTAATGAACCAAGGTGTATAATCACAGAGGTTTATACTAGCAGGTAACCTAGTCCAATTAAAGCTCTAAGGTATTTCTAAAACATACCAAAATGGGTCAGAACTGAAGTCAAAGCAAAAGTCAAAGCTTTGCGACTTTCGGTTCCGAACCGGGTCTAAACAGAAAATTGTCGGGTTGAACATGTTTAGACATGTTCTTACATTAATTACCAAGTTATATTAATGATCAAACAGGTTGTATGGGCCCTACATTGCTAATTATGCATAAATTAGAAATTAAGCATTCTGTTGACTTTTTAATAACAAGTTTGACACGACATTTGACCTAGTTAGAGTGGGAATCAGAGGGTGCCCTTTTAAGGGTTTATTGCCCACATAATTACCAACTTATAACTACTTTCAATTCGACTAATCACTGGATTATCAATGATTAATCGCTAAGTCAACCGTTAATTACGACGGTTTGACTTTTAAGCTAAAACTAAGCAAAAACTTAACTAAGAAAGGTTAAGCATACTTACTGAAGTCCTATGCACGATTAGTGATCACTTGAGTCTGCTTTGGAGCTCCAGAAATGATCAGAAATGCTGAAGGAAGGTGTGAAGAAATGGTTGCAACCTTGGCCCTTTATATAGTGCTCAAGAACTCATAGATTGTTGACAAACAACTCTAGCAATGTTCCCTGATCACTAACACATGTCCCTAGTGTCTAGGAGCCATTTAGGGGTCGTCCAAGATGAGGAAAATCGTTTAAAGGTCGATTATGCGCGAAAACAGGCAGCTGTCAAAAGTTTCTGCAACTGGGCGTCTGACGCGGCCCGCGTAAGATACATCAACATCTTACGCGGCCCGCCTGAGCCTCGTATACAGATTTTTCATTTTCTTTTTGTTGCATACTTGTCCCTTGGCCTTTCGAAGGGTCAACCAAACATATAACTTGCAATTTGAGCCCCTCATCTTGACCCATAAGGGGTTCATGACTTACACCCACTTTGCCAAGTCCTTGATCACTTCCAGTTAACCGAAAAGTCATAGTTTTCAACGTTAACGCTTTAACCCCTCACATACGAATTTGATCATAACTTTCTCATACGATAACGAAACTTTATGAAATTTTTATCATGCATTATAGTGAGCATAATTAATCGTTACAAAGCTTCGGGTTTGCTAAAAGGTCACTCAGAGGTATAACTTAAACATGTTGACACATTTAACCCCTGTAGTTTGTAATCTCTCACTTTCTTTCATATTTAGCTTCGTATGATCCATGATTTATTCGTTTAATGGTATAAACACCATGTAGGGTTATTGTAAAGTATATTTATTCACAGTTGACATTTTGAACTCGTATGTTCACATACTTTCCGTGTTTGTCAACTTCAGTCCCTCAAGAACATTCTTTCACACGTTCAAACTTATGACACGTGTCAACACATTATAGGACGTGAATTTTCGAGGTGTTACAGTTCTTTAGAAGTGGAACTCACAACTCATGATAAGAAGGCGGCTTGAGATTTGGCCCATAGTTTCCGATAGACGCGATCATCTCTTTGAAAGCATCTAACTTAGCAACATTGAATGCTATTCCCGCTTGGTAAACAAACGCAGCTATTGTTTGAATTGTTCTTCCTCGGAGTTCTTTGTCACAAGCATCATTTATGCTTGTTTGTCTCAGACTTTGTTGGAACTTATGAGATCGTTCATACTTGTACTGGATTAGTTTTATTATAGTTTGTAGCTTGTTTTAAAGTCTAGGGGCATATTTTGTAATTTAATGAAAGTAGCAAACCTGACCTAGTGTAGATAAGATGCCAGCATAATTATAATTATGCTGGCACGTCAGGATCTATATAAACCCATGTATTGTTGCCCTAGCCAAGCTTTTGGCTCTCTTGGTGAATATTAGTGTTGTTTACATTTCAATCTCTACTATTGTGCTTAAATCAGATTTCCAAGGTGCTTCATTGATTTATCTTCTTGTTTGGATTCAATACAACACTTGTTGTATTCATCATACCATTAGCTTCATCTTCATTCTTGATTCTTCTTAACATTTTTCATAGTACAAACACTTAATCAATAGGTGTTTTGGACTAAAACAATCAACCACTGTGATCCGGATTGATATTGGGATCTACAATTAGGTATCAGAGCCTTAGTGCTCTTGGTTGTTGTGTTTTTGTTAAGATTTTTCAAAGTTTTGAAGGTTTTTCAAAGTTTCAAGGGTTTTCAAAATTTTGGACTTAAAATGGATTGATTGGTGTGTTTAATCGATAGGTTGTTGTTAATCTGTGATTAGGGAGTCATTTTGGACATTTTGATGCATAGAAACATGGTTTTTGAGTCGTTTTTGGGTGATCAGAGGGTTTTAGTTCGTGTTAAACCCTCTGGTTGGCGAAGCTAAATTTGAATATAGCGAAATTATGTTGAATACAGTGAAATTATTTTTGAATACAGCGAACGTGTTTTTAAATACAGCGAAATCATATTTGAACATCGCATAATCGACAATTTCGCCGACTAAAACTTGAGCGAAGTTGCTGATTTCCGGCGAAATAGTGCCAAGTGTCTCTGTAGAGAAATTATCGAAGGCGACTTCGAGAACTGTGATAAAGAACCACAGCGTTTTTATCACGGTGTCCGGCGAAATAAGCCAAACTAACGTGTGTGTTTATTGTATCAGCGGAATTAGCTCTCTTCGTTCGTGCAGGACTTCTCCGTGTACCGGCGAAGTTCGTTCTGTTCCACTAATTTCAGTCAGATCTCCGGCGAAGTTACCTATTTCGCCGGCAAAATTGCTCACCACCAGTTAGTCAGCGAAATTAACTTCTAATCAGCTCTCTTAAGTAAAAAACAAGTCAAGATGTCGGTGAATCAACTAAGTCCAATTGGTCAAGCTGAACTTGAGACCGGAACCACCACAAGACCACCAAAGTTGAAAGGAGACGAAGATTTCGGTACTTGGAAGAATCGAATCAAGTCATTCTTCGAATTCACTGACTATAATCTATGGCTTTCTGTCATCGCTAGACCCCATGTTCCAACGGTAGTTCAAGGAGATGTGATAGTCAATGACAACGACCCTACAACCTTCACCGATGAAGACAAAGCTCTAATCCAACGCGACCGTCGTGCACATGCTGCCTTAACCATGGCTTTATCAACTAATGACTGTAACATGTTTGAAGAATACAGAACTGCTAATGAACTCTGGCACGCTTTGATCGAACATTACGAGGGAAATGAAGAGCTAATTGAGAGCAAAAGAGACATGGTGCAGAAGCAATACGACATGTTTGGTGGAATTCGTGGCGAAAGCCTTTCCGGTCATATTAGTCGCTTTCTGAATATGATGACCAAGATGAAGAAGGCAGGAAATCCTGTCACAAATCGTGCTGCCATAAAGAAGCTTCTGGATTCGCTTCCAAAGGAATGGAGCCTTCAATGCATGATGATAAAAAGGGATTTCCTCAACAACCCAAATCCTGTCACACTGTCCGATTTAATCAGCACTCTGAAAGCTTTTAAAATGGACGTCAACAAACGCGAAATGAATACAGCTGGTTACCCCCAAAGGCAGCTCAGACTTCTACTGGACTGAAGAATGTGGCATTTCTAGCTTCAGGAGGCACCAGTAAACAAGCCTCCGAGATGTCCTACTTTAACGTTTCCGCAAGCGCGTCAAAGGCTCCACAATCTAGTGATAAGGCTACTGTGGTTGGTGATACTCAAGCTTTGAAAGTGTTAACTGAACATGTGGCACTTTTTAACATGTTTTTAGTAGCTATGAAGCTTTAATGTTGGGAGAACTCAAGAAGGAGATGCTCACTGCTGAAGACATGTATCAGGTTGATCCAGATGACATGGAGGAGATGGATTTGAAGTGGCAGATGGCTATGATCACTTTAAGGTTGAAGAAATTTCAGGATAAGACTGGGAAGCGTCTGGGTCTTGGAAAAGCTGGTTTTGACAGATCCAAGCTGAGATGTTACAACTGCAAAAATTTGGGTCACTTCAAGCGAGAGTGTCCTTTGTTGAAGGAGGGAAACACTGAAGCTGCTCCTGCCGTAAAACCAATTGCTATTGAAGAAAACAAGAACAATGCTACTCCCAACACACCAAAAGCTCTAGTTATTGAAGATTATGATTGGGGTGAAGAAATTGCTGAAGCCAAGGAAGAAGTCAACAAAGCTCTTATAGCGGGTCGTCATCAAAACAGTTTGAGAAACATGCTGCGGGAATCCTAAAGGGGGACAACATTGCAGACAAGGGTCTGAAAAGCATTCTCATCTCCCCGGAGCCTGAAAAAGAAAAGAATTCTGAAGAAGCTGAAAAACCAAAGGAGCATGTTCCTAAGAAGTCATCTTATGAGAAGAAAGAAAAAGGAAAAGTCTCAGCAGCAGCAATGAAAACAGAATCCTCCAAAGAAAAAGCTGACAAAGACTTTGTAAATAGTATTCCACATAACTTTAAAGTAAAGTTATGCACACCAGCTTGCGTTGATGTCGTGGCACATTACAAATCTTTTAATCTAGAATTTGAGAGGCAAAAAGACAAAGCTTTAAAGTTTAACAAAGAACTTAAACAGAACGAGGCCGCATATCAGAGAAAGTTGAATTCAACTTTAGCTGAAATGCAAACTCTAAAAGAATTTGTTTTTAGAAAAGATTTTATCATTAACGATCTCACAGATAGATTGGAAAAAGCTTTGAACGAAAATAATAAATTACAAATTATCATAGACAAATGGAATGTTAGTCAAAAGGCCTTTACTGACATAAAAAACTGCCAATGACCAACGTATGTAAAGGACGGGATCGGGTATAAGGATAGGCAAGGAAATGAAAGAAAACTTTTCTTTCCACCACATTGCAAAAACTATGTGCCTATGCCAACTCCTCATCCCGACAGTGATTTCATTGATGAAAAGGCCTCAGTAGAACAAAACGATTCTTTCAAAAACGAAACAACCGCTAACATTTCTAAAAGTAATGCAGATCCAATTGTATGTAAAGAAGATGTGTGTGATGAGGATGGAGACTGCGGCGGTTCAAAAATAGGAATAGGTTATTCAGGCGACAGTTATTCCACCGTTAACTGGTTCGCCTGGAACTGTTCTAAGAAAAACAATATTCGGGATGAATGTAATAATTTAATTAGGACGGATGACTGTAATGGCCGTGTGCCTAAATTTAACTCTTTGGATGACTGTAAGGGCCATGTGCCTACATTTGAGACCCGTGATCGTGAACATGCTATGTTTGAATGTCATGATTTAAATTCTGCATTTTGTGATGATAAAAATGTTTGTGAATCTCCTGTATTTGTGCCAGAATTGAAAAAGAATAGCTTTGGAAAATTCCTCACCGAGGAAATTCCAGAATTTATTCCATCTCGAACAGGTATGACAGATTCAGAGAAGAAAGTCGCTAAGGATAGCAACAAAGAAGATTCAAGCTTTTCTGTCTCAGAAAAGGAGGAAGAGACTTCAAGTCCTGATGAAGAGCAAGAATCAGAAAATCCAAGTGAAGATCAAACAACAGAAAGTGAAAGCTCCAAAGATTCAAGTGATGAAACAATTGAAGATCAAAATTCAGAAAGTTCAAGTGAAGATCAAAGCTCCGATGATTCAAGTGACGAAGCAAGTGAAGATCAAAATTCAAGTGAATATCAAACAAAAGAAAGTTCATCAGATTAAGACAATGATGAAGATTGTTCAGAAGATGAAAGCCGAGTTGACAAGAAAATGAAGAAAGTCGAGAGCTCAAGATACACTGCATCAAAAGATTCTTCAAAAAGCTCAAGACACTCATCACATACATCATCTTCTAACACCAAAAATCCCAGACGTAAACGATGTTTTCGCTGTGGTCATTTAGGACATACAACGAAACATTGTAAAAACAAGAATTTTTCTAAACCAGAATATGATTTTGTTAAAAACTTCACAGATCAGCTTGATCATCTTAAGAAATCTGTTAAAAATTTGGTTAATTCAACAGCTTATTTTTGGAAGCAAAAAGAGGACATCGTGGGTCAAAACCACGATAGATCCAAAGTAAAGCAAATCTGGGTTCCCAAATCAAACTAATCTGTGTATATATTCTTGTATTTCAGAATAAACTCCAGAAATGGTTTCGAATGCTCATGGAATATATCTGGCATGTCGACAGCAGATGTTCAAGACACATGACAGGCTTAAAGGAACTTCTGAAGAATTTTCGTTTTATTGATGGCGATTTCGTGTCATTCGCTGGAGACGAGAAGGGAGGGAAGATCGTTGGAATAGGAGATGTCGTGTCTGAAGCACTCACTTTGGAAAATGTCAACTATGTTCCAGAATTGTGCTACAATCTTATGAGCGTATCACAAGTCTGTGATAAAGGAATATCGGTGCTTTTCAACGACATGGAATGTTTGTTTCTCAAGCCTGAATATGTCGTTCCTGCAGAGATGATCATGCTCACAGCTCCAAGACAAAACAACACATACGTGCTCAACATGAAAAACGCCAAGACCAATGATAACTTGACTTGTTTAATCTCAAAAGCTTCAGAATCGGAGTCACTGCTTTGGCACAGGCGACTGGGGCATGTAAATTTCAAAAATATGAACAAACTCTCTAAGTTAAACTTAGTAAGAGGTCTTCCGATAAAAGAATTTCCTTTTTCTGAAAAATGTATAGCATGCGCCCAAGGAAAGCAACACAAGAAATCGCACAAGTCCAAAGCAGTGAACACAATTACTGCGCCTCTTCAATTAATGCATATGGATCTTTTTGGTCCAATAAGTGTTAAGAGTCTTGCTAAAAGTGTCACACCCTGTCTTTTGCGGAAGCGTATGATGTGTGACTAGCTTGTTATCATTGCATTCAATCGTAATAAACAACTACATGATCAAAACGATGTTCATCCATTTATGAAAATTTAAGTATTACAAACACTTGTTATTTAAGTTTTCAAAACACGACCTTTGACAAGGTTACAATTCAACAAAAGTGGATGACATCTAAACTTGTAGTCTACTTCTAGTTACGACACTTGCGCCCAAGATCCATCCTGTCACCTGAAATGCATGTAATTTTGGAAAACATCAACATAAAGTTGAGCGAGTTCATGCGTTTTGTATTTCACGTTTTTATACTTTGTATGAAAACATAGTATGTGTCATGTATAATTCAAGTCTTTCTTGAGTACCCCACGTACTCGAGTATAATTCCCGTTGTCTTGAGTACCCCACGTACTCAAGTATCATTCAAGTTTTCTTGTGTACCCCACGTTTTAAATGATTGTTTATACAAGGACATTAAGGCACGTGAGGACATAGGGAGCTTTAGTATATTCTCCTTCAAGGCATGTTAGGACATAGGGAGCATTAGTATATTCTCCCTCTAACTATGTCGATTTTCCTCGACTGTGTCGATTAACCTCGACTGTGTCAATTTCCCTTGACTGCGTCGATTTCCCTCGACTGGGACACCGAAGCACTCAAGTGGTCGCATAAGGACCATGAGTGGGGCTCGGCCGTACCCGTTAGATCTAACCCTCGTCCCTAATTAAGTATTAATGGCATCTCAATATCTAGTTTAAGCTCACATGATCTAGTATTTTCTAGGCTTTTATTAAAGTTCATCATATTGCACTCACCACGAGTGCTTCTCGTATTCTCAAATCATATTGCACTCGGTTCTCGTTCTCACCAAGAGTGCTTCTTGTATTTTTACCCTTTGTAAAAATTATAATATTTGTAACATGTATTTCACCCCCGAGAGTTATAAAACTGAAAACAGTTAAAAGAAAAGGGGGAGCATGAACTCACAACTTTGCGTTCCTGTGCGTCGTAAACTTCACCGGATTTGCTTAATTAACGTCGTAACCTATACGCGTTTTCTTAACGTTAGTCACTAGACTTGCGTCGCACAAGTACAGTCACTCTCTTTTGTATATATTCTTGTGTTAAAAATATTCTATATTTTTAACTAAGTGTTTTACTTATATTATTTTCTCAAAAATTAATATAAGTATCTCATGTTTTGCACTTTGCACCCGAATTATGTATCTTGTATGTTGTATGTGTATTTTGTGTTTATACTTCTCATGAGTATTTAGTGTATTTTTTTAAGTCTTAATACACTAGCACGTATAACACATACTATATACACTTAGCACAAAAGTTGGTGATCAAATAATATATATTTTTCTCTCAAAAATATACATACTTATATCCATTTTTATTCTTGAAGAAATCATTATTTCTTATCACCAAAAATTTAGGAAACCTTGGTAATACTCTTAAATACATTTTTAGGGAATAAGTTTCTCAAAAACTTATATTTTTCTAAGTGTCAAAATTTATAAAAAATTTGACAGAGTTTCCCCTAAAAATGGAGGTTTCCCATGTTTTCAAAACATGTGTTTATTTTCTTTTAATTTCAACAACAATATCAACAACAATCAACAACAACCTTTATTTATCAAACTTGTCAAAACAAGCATATACCACAACTTATGAACTTGAAAGTTTGTAAAAGTATGTAGTAACTTACTAGCACATTTAGTAAGTCTTGTTACCTTTAAAAATAAGTTTGGTTTCTTAGAAACTTTATTTTTAAAGAATATGAAGTTTCACAACTTCTAGTCAAGATTTACAAAAATATTTCTTTGTTGAACTTCCTTGTTACACAAGTGTTTACACACTTGTTTATTTACTAAAAAAAAATATTTAGTTCATGTAAGATCCGGGTTTTAAACAAGACTAATATTTTTGCTTGGTTCTTCCGAAAAACCACTTGTAGATCTTTAGATCTACATGTTTAGAGTCTTATTTTACAAGAAAAATTACTTTTACTCAAGTTCATGTTTCATGGGTGGAAGGGTTCATCTTCTTTCACATCTCTAGCACTAACATACTACTAGTTCATGTTCTTGGACATGATCTAGTATGCGTAGATGATGCTCCATCCCACTTTTAATGACAAACAACATCAAATAATCTCAACTAGACAAGTTTCACAAGATTTACACAACTAGTTTCTTTTTATCCAACATATTCATCTTACTTTCAAGACTTTAAGTTATGATCTTGTGTGTTCTTGATTTTTAACCATTAAACTTCTTATTAACCACTATAAACAAGAACAAGATGATGTTTGAGAACACTTACTACTAGCACAAGGCTAGGGAAGTTCAAGTGTATAAATGAGGTGGATAAAAGCAAATGGTTGAGGTTCTTCAACTTCCGTAAGCTCCTAGCTTCTTTGTTATGCTTCTTACACCTTAGGATATGCTTGGAATGTGTAGAAGATGATTGAAAATGAAGGTATGGAGAGGGGGTGTTGGAGCCGTGGCTATGGAGGAAGGGAGAGAGGAGTTTTGGTGTGTTGATGGTGATGAGTAATGGTTATGACAAGTCTTGTGGTTTATAAGGAAATCCTCCAACATTTTATTACCCTTAGGTCACAATGTTCCCTAACCTTCCATCAAGATCAAATAAATAAATAAAAGAAATCCCCATGTGGTGCCCCATGTTAGAACCGTTCATTTAGGGGGGGGGGGGGTATTGGTTACATTTCAACTACAAGTTACTTATCCTAGTTACATGATAAGTGTTAATTTTAGTGTTAAGTGTGGTTAGTAATATATAGTGTGTTAGGGTATTCGGGGACCCTAACTAGCTTAGAAAAATAAAAACAATGCTTCTAGCATTATTTTGGTGTTCCGGGTATTATCCGGTTGTTCGGTTAGACACTGGTTCGTTAAAGTGCTAAATCACACTTTTTAGTGTCTTTTAAGTACCCTTCTTGTACCCTTTCAATTCCCAACACTTAGGGAAATATTCTGGATGGTAAAACGAAATTTCTGCATAATATTCATATGATTAAATGCTGAATTGAGCTGAATTATACGAAATTACGCACTTAAAGTGCGTTTCGGGTGCTTTTTAGTGCTTATTTTTGCTTTCGCAATGTCTATAAATTAAACCCTTACATGTACTCTTGGGTTTTAATGTACTTTTGTCGTCGGACCTACACCTAGGCCTCAATTCTAATGTCTGACTGCTTTCTGCAGTTCTGTTGACACGATGTGTCTTACCGGTGAGTTTACTAATATTTCTGACGCAACGCTCTCGTTTATGCATAAAGCTATATTTTGTAGCACAAAACGTGCATGAATTCACTTGCATGGAATTCAGAAATTAATTTGTCTGGTAAACCAGATCATGCACAGTCATTTAAGCACAAATTACTGTTCATTTCGTGTACGGAATGTACGGAAAAGTGACGGTTGTCACAGTCTCCCCCCGTTAAAAGAATTTCGTCCCGAAATTCAAGCGATGCCATCGGTCGCAGGGGAGTTGTGAAACCAATATGGTCACTTAGATTCATGATTTGACTTCATGTTCCCATGAAATCTCTGGGTCATGTCATGAATTCTATCATACTCAAATAGATCAATCATGACTTTTCTGTGTCTTGTGGACTCTTGGTCCCTAACCTCAACAGGTTTCTATAGTATCACGGACTCTTGGTCCAAAACCTCAACAGGTTTCTATAGTATCACGGACTCTTGGTCCAAAACCTTAACAGGTTTCTATAATATCACGGACTCTTGGTCCAAAACCTCAACAGGTTTCTATAGTATCACGGACTCTTGGTCCAAAACCTTAACAGGTTTCTATAGTAATTCTTGTCGTTTGTCATTGACGTGAATCTTATTTGTGGGAACAACGACTGCTCCTTGAGTCAGACTCCTCTAACGATTAGACACATGAATGTGTCGCGATCACTACTGATCTTTTTCTGGGAGTTTCATCTTGTGAACAATGCTTCTGATCCCTACACCGGGGATTCAACCTTTTCGTTTTTTTTTCAACTCACACTACGCCTTCTCTAGGCGAGGCTCTCATTTAAGTCATACTTCTTGTCTCATATTCTTACGATTTCTGCCGCTCATCGGCGTAATCTTTCTGTATTCTATGGGCTGTCCTGATATGATTACATATCTGAAGGATCTGGCCTCTAGTTTTCCTGGGCCATCTCGGGCCAGTTGATTGTTTAATTCTCGTCTCCGTTCAACATGACGGGAATTTACTCATTATGTTCCGTCTAAAGCTTTACACGAAGCGGTTTAGACGACGGTGTGATAGATACCGTTGTAGGAAAACTCCACTAAGGGCAAGTGAGTGTTCCGACTTTTCATCAAAGTTTATCACACAAGAACATATTGTGTTTATACAGTCTGCATTGTTCAGCAGCTCAGTTCATATTCGAGTTCTTACGATCATCGGTGTGTTGCAACCCTTGTGATCAATAAAGATCGTGCAACGTTTTCTTTCAGGTAATGACGTCCAGTTGCGGCGCGCAATCACTGTATCTATCTCAAGATCTCTTCTCATGATTCCTTAATCAATGTGCCGCGTGTGCAATGTCGTGGTCTCGTTGCATCGACGTACAATCGAGACTTGTCGAGAGACGTCACATAATTGCAACTCTAGCTCCTTAGCTCTTGGTTGCAGGGTTGGCGTGAATTTCGTTCTTATCCACCATGTATCTTAAAGTTCTCCCTTCGCGAACTCGAAATCCGCTTTTCGTCATCATTGCACATAACTGTGCTTTCTCTAAGAGTTGCAAGGTAAATTGCAGCTGTTGCTCACGACCTTCCTTGGTCGTTGGCCATATAAGAATGTAGTCAATAAGTATATGACTTATCTAGGTATGGCTCACACGTTCGATTCATGAGGTCCATGAATATTGTCGATGCATGTGTTAAGCCAAATGATACGACAAGGATCTCGTAATGCTCGAAGCGAGTCCTAAAGGTCGTTTTAGGGATATTTCCTCTTGAATTCACAGTGGAGGACATCTTGTCCTCAAGTTGATCTTTGAGTGGTAACTAGAACCTTACGATTGGCTCATTTGTGTCACCAGTCCCTGGGCAAAGGATTCTGATTCTCAATTTTCTGAAGTTTATGCAAAGTGGAGACTACCAAATTTCTCCCTGTCTCCTTAACTAAGGATGCTACGTCCTTAATTTCCTCTGTCTAGTAGCTCTTGCAGTTATATCAGAGGTTCATGCTTCGCTGGTGAAGCTAGTCGGTATGGCGTCATTCGTCACTAGTGCTGCTCCTGGCACGCGATTTATCCTGAACTCCTCTCGTCGCTACAGAGAGGCGTTCCTGGCAAGTCTTCCGAAAAGGCTACTGGGACTTCTTCCGTCACGGGGATGTTCTCAGGCTCTGCAGTCTACTCGGAGGCGTTTTTATGACCAATGAGGGATGTCGTAGATCTGCCGCCTTGTGGGGTCTAGCATCCTTGCACCTATTGCAAGAAAGTTGGGTTTCATCATCCGCAAGAGGGATGCGACTGATTTTCTCATATCAAACGACGTCAGCTGTATACTTGGATTTCCGATCCATGCTGACTATCATATTATGACTTCGCGAGTCAAGGGTAACAGAAGGTTCAGGCCTTCTGAGTTCCTAAAATATAATTCCTTACTTGCTTCGTCGGCTTCAACTAGCCTTCTATATGCCTATTTCGAAAGAATATGGGACGTCTATTTTATTTGAAACTAGGCCAGGCAGTTTCTTAAGTTCTAAGCATGTAAGGTTAAAGTTGATGCCAGTATTAATTAAAAGTAGATGCATTAGGTTGGTTAATAGGGAACGTACCCGTAACCGCATCTGGATCCTGGCATGCTTCACGAGTTTCGATCGTGAAAACCCTTCCTTGCTTGTTTCTTCCTAGGGCAATCTTTCCTAAAGTGCCCTGCTTCACCACATTTGTAGCAACCTGGTATTCTCTTATTTCTTCCATCTGGGTCCTTCGCCCAACAGGCATCCTTGCTGTGCCGTTCCTTTCCACACTTTCCGCACGTAGGCCTTAGACATCGACCTTCATGGTGAAAAGTGCATTCCCCGCATCTCGGCTTAGTCCCCGAGTATATTTTACCACCAGCCTTATTAGTGGCTCCATCAGTTTTCCTTCCAGGCGGTGGGTTCACTTTCTTTCTTTTGCCTGTTTTAGAGCTTCCATAGTTGACTTGGGTGCTCATCTTTAGATTCGAAGACTTCCTCTTCTTATTGCCTGATGACTCCACATGAGTCTCTTTCTTGTTATCCTCATATTCTGAAAATTTTCCCGCACGTAGAGCTTCTTCAGTAAGGGTGACACTCATATCGATAGCCTCTGCAATGGTTGAGGGCTTTGAGGTAGTAACCATGCTCCTGGTCTGAGGTGAAAGTCCCCAAATGAATCGTTCAACCCTTTTGAATTCCGGTTTGACTAAGTAGGGGACGACCCTAGACAAGTCGTGAAATCGTTGGATGTATTCAGGAATCTTCGGTCCGTCCATTTTCAAGTTCCAGAACTCCACCTCAAGCTTCTGGATTTCAGCCCTAGAACAGTATTTCTTTTCCATCAATTCCTTGAGCTCGTCCCAGCTTAGTGCATAAGCAGCATCCGCACCAAGGGTTTGAACCTGAAGGTTCCACCAGGAGAGTGCGCCATCTACGAATAACCCTGAGATATAAGTAACACTCTGTCGGGGCGAACAGTTACTCATTCTTAGAATGAAGTCAGTCTTTTCTGCCCAGCGAACAAATACAACGGCACCTCCTGTGCCATCAAAATTCAATGGCTTGCAGTCCAGGAACTGTTTATAGGTGCAACCAGTTGGAGGGTTATTTTCAGTAGTGCCATCGCTGTGCTTAGAGCGGAGGGCTTCATGTCGCGCAATTGCCTGTGAGATGCGTTCTTGCAGCTCGGCTTCTGTCCTTGGCAACGTACTGGTGTTTGTGTCTCGCCTAGGCGGCATTCTCTTCTGCCAAAATGGTATGAAGTAGGTTAGACAACATTCCAATTGTCTATGAGATACATAGCACCATAAGCCATTATGTAATCACCCAATTTCTCACGTATATATAATCAGTGTATAAGCGAGGAAATAGTTATTGAGCCTTCACATAGGCTTGCCAACTTGGCATATTGTTTGAAATGAACTCGAGGCTACATCGCCTTGGTCATTCAAGTTTCAGTTATTTCCTGCTACATTGGTTTTCTTAGGTCTTTAGCTTTACTGGTGCGTATATTTCCCCTTTGATGGGGTTGTTTGGGTAGAGGTGATAGGGAGTGTATCGTCACTGATTCTTCCTGAATGTCATTCCACCTCTCTTGCTTAAACATCGTCTTCACAAACGTCTCGTATGCAGGTAGAAGTGTCAGTCACGAAGTAGGCTAAGACAGGCTTCCTACTTCCTAACGTGCTAAAGCACTGATCTATGTGTTGTTCTACCAGATGAAGGTGTGAACACCTATAGATTATTTTGTATGGTTTTCATTAGCTCGACCCGCAGAGTCCACCAGGATTTCTGTGCACTACAAGTCGTTATTACGTGGGCCCCCGTAATAATAAATTGTCTTGCACAGTTACCCCAATTTTCTCTCGTCCAAGCAGATGATCAATCAAGGAGGGGACACTATTGTCCTTATACCTCTTGTCATGGAAAGGACCATTGCAGTGGTCCACGCGCTAACACTCGTTGTTGTTACGCGCGAATAGGCACGATGATTAGATGAAGTAGGAATAGAGAGAATTCCTAGTAGTTGGAGGGGCACCTTCAAGATGAATACTTCATCTTCCTTTTCTGGTTAAGTGCGTCGTCAATCTTGCTTCACATAAGCCGCAGGGATCTTGTCCCGTTGATTGAGAATTCGATCAAGGTTGCCGCCTCTGCCTCGTCATCATCACCATAGTTAGGCACCTTCACGACCGAGAGGGAAGAGCAGCCATCTCCTACGGAAGCAAGCTCAGCATCTTGCTTGGTAATCACTCCCAGCCATGAGCTTTGTAAAGGATGCGAGGTCGGTAGCTTCATCGTGCGAGTCACGTATAGTAACAGGAGTCGGAGTCGAAAGTATCTTATTCACGTCAATAATCATTCCGTACACTTATTTGTATGTATGTATATAAATAACATATATGCTACTTAGCATAATCAAGCATTTTAATGCATTATATCGTGTATAACTCTCGTTTTTTTTGGGGGGGTCATTTTGTTTTTGGCAAGTCTAACTCGTGTAGACTATGCTTTATTTGGCGCCTTATTTTAAAGGTATTCCTCACTAATGTCCTTGCCTTGTCACTTTTTGAAAAGTATCTGACTTGTGGATCTTGGCGCTTTCGTGAATGCAATGAAAACCTTTTTGTAAAATGTTTTCGTGAGAGAACTCTAGTGATTGTAGTCTAGACTCGAGAAAGAATCCTAGTTCACTACAATCGAAGCTCTGATACCAAACTGTCACACCCTGTCTTTTGCGGAAGCGTATGATGTGTGACTAGCTTGTTATCATTGCATTCAATCGTAATAAATAACTACATGATCAAAACGATGTTCATCCATTTATGAAAATTTAAGTATTACAAACACTTGTTATTTAAGTTTTCAAAACACGACCTTTGACAAGGTTACAATTCAACAAAAGTGGATGACATCTAAACTTGTAGTCTACTTCTAGTTACGACACTTGCGCCCAAGATCCACCCTGTCACCCGAAATACATGTAATTTTGGAAAACATCAACATAAAGTTGAGCGAGTTCATGCGTTTTGTATTTCACGTTTTTATACTTTGTATGAAAACATAGTATGTGTCATGTATAATTCAAGTCTTTCTTGAGTACCCCACGTACTCGAGTATAATTCCCGTTGTCTTGAGTACCCCACGTACTCAAGTATCATTCAAGTTTTCTTGTGTACCCCACGTTTTAAATGATTGTTTATACAAGGACATTAAGGCACGTGAGGACATAGGGAGCTTTAGTATATTCTCCTTCAAGGCATGTGAGGACATAGGGAGCATTAGTATATTCTCCCTCTAACTATGTCGATTTTCCTCGACTGTGTCGATTAACCTCGACTGTGTCAATTTCCCTTGACTGTGTCGATTACCCTCGACTGTGTCGATTAACCTCGACTGCGTCGATTTCCCTCGACTGGGACACCGAAGCACTCAAGTGGTCGCATAAGGACCATGAGTGGGGCTCGGCCGTACCCGTTAGATCTAACCCTCGTCCCTAATTAAGTATTAATGGCATCTCAATATCTAGTTTAAGCTCACATGATCTAGTATTTTCTAGGCTTTTCTTAAAGTTCATCATATTGCACTCACCACGAGTGCTTCTCGTATTCTCAAATCATATTGCACTCGGTTCTCGTTCTCACCAAGAGTGCTTCTTGTATTTTTACCCTTTGTAAAATTTATAATATTTGTAACATGTATTTCACCCCCGAGAGTTATAAAACTGAAAACAGTTAAAAGAAAAGGGGGAGCATGAACTCACAACTTTGCGTTCCTGTGCGTCGTAAACTTCACCGGATTTGCTTAATTAACGTCGTAACCTATACGCGTTTTCTTAACGTTAGTCACTAGACTTGCGTCGCACAAGTACAGTCACTCTCTTTTGTATATATTCTTGTGTTAAAAATATTCTATATTTTTAACTAAGTGTTTTACTTATATTATTTTCTCAAAAATTAATATAAATCTCATGTTTTGCACTTTGCACCCGAATTATGTATCTTGTATGTTGTATGTGTATTTTGTGTTTATACTTCTCATGAGTATTTAGTGTATTTTTTTTAAGTCTTAATACACTAGCACGTATAACACATACTATATACACTTAGCACAAAAGTTGGTGATCAAATAATATATATTTTTCTCTCAAAAATATACATACTTATATCCATTTTTATTCTTGAAGAAATCATTATTTCTTATCACCAAAAATTTGGGAAACCTTGGTAATACTCTTAAATACATTTTTAGGGAATAAGTTTCTCAAAAACTTATATTTTTCTAAGTGTCAAAATTTATAAAAATTTTGACAGAGTTTCCCCTAAAAATGGAGGTTTCCCATGTTTTCAAAACATGTGTTTATTTTCTTTTAATTTCAACAACAATATCAACAACAATCAACAACAACCTTTATTTATCAAACTTGTCAAAACAAGCATATACCACAACTTATGAACTTGAAAGTTTGTAAAAGTATGTAGTAACTTACTAGCACATTTAGTAAGTCTTGTTACCTTTAAAAATAAGTTTGGTTTCTTAGAAACTTTATTTTTAAAGAATATGAAGTTTCACAACTTCTAGTCAAGATTTACAAAAATATTTCTTTGTTGAACTTCCTTGTTACACAAGTGTTTACACACTTGTTTATTTACTAAAAAAAAATATTTAGTTCATGTAAGATCCGGGTTTTAAACAAGACTAATATTTTTGCTTGGTTCTTCCGAAAAACCACTTGTAGATCTTTAGATCTACATGTTTAGAGTCTTATTTTACAAGAAAAATTACTTTTACTCAAGTTCATGTTTCATGGGTGGAAGGGTTCATCTTCTTTCACATCTCTAGCACTAACATACTACTAGTTCATGTTCTTGGACATGATCTAGTATGCGTAGATGATGCTCCATCCCACTTTTAATGACAAACAACATCAAATAATCTCAACTAGACAAGTTTCACAAGATTTACACAACTAGTTTCTTTTTATCCAACATATTCATCTTACTTTCAAGACTTTAAGTTATGATCTTGTGTGTTCTTGATTTTTAACCGTTAAACTTCTTATTAACCACTATAAACAAGAACAAGATGATGTTTGAGAACACTTACTACTAGCACAAGGCTAGGGAAGTTCAAGTGTATAAATGAGGTGGATAAAAGCAAATGGTTGAGGTTCTTCAACTTCCGTAAGCTCCTAGCTTCTTTGTTATGCTTCTTACACCTTAGGATATGCTTGGAATGTGTAGAAGATGATTGAAAATGAAGGTATGGAGAGGGGGTGTTGGAGCCGTGGCTATGGAGGAAGGGAGAGAGGAGTTTTGGTGTGTTGATGGTGATGAGTAATGGTTATGACAAGTCTTGTGGTTTATAAGGAAATCCTCCAACATTTTATTACCCTTAGGTCACAATGTTCCCTAACCTTCCATCAAGATCAAATAAATAAATAAAAGAAATCCCCATGTGGTGCCCCATGTTAGAACCGTTCATTTAGGGGGGGGGGGGGGTATTGGTTACATTTCAACTACAAGTTACTTATCCTAGTTACATGATAAGTGTTAATTTTAGTGTTAAGTGTGGTTAGTAATATATAGTGTGTTAGGGTATTCGGGGACCCTAACTAGCTTAGAAAAATAAAAACAATGCTTCTAGCATTATTTTGGTGTTCCGGGTATTATCCGGTTGTTCGGTTAGACACTGGTTCGTTAAAGTGCTAAATCACACTTTTTAGTGTCTTTTAAGTACCCTTCTTGTACCCTTTCAATTCCCAACACTTAGGGAAATATTCTGGATGGTAAAACGAAATTTCTGCATAATATTCATATGATTAAATGCTGAATTGAGCTGAATTATACGAAATTACGCACTTAAAGTGCGTTTCGGGTGCTTTTTAGTGCTTATTTTTGCTTTCGCAATGTCTATAAATTAAACCCTTACATGTACTCTTGGGTTTTAATGTACTTTTGTCGTCGGACCTACACCTAGGCCTCAATTCTAATGTCTAACTGCTTTCAGCAGTTCTGTTGACACGATGTATCTTACCGGTGAGTTTACTAATATTTCTGACGCAACGCTCTCGTTTATGCATAAAGCTATATTTTGTAGCACAAAACGTGCATGAATTCACTTGCATGGAATTCAGAAATTAATTTGTCTGGTAAACCAGATCATGCACAGTCATTTAAGCACAAATTACTGTTCATTTCGTGTACGGAATGTACGGAAAAGTGACGGTTGTCACAAAAAGTCCCTACTGTTTGGTGATTACAGATGACTTCTCTCGTTTGTCATGGGTTTATTTTCTTGAAGCAAAGAGTGAGACGGCTGACATCCTTAAGTCATTCATTCCCTTGATTGAAAACGTGACCAGATTGAAAGTGAAGTCGATCAGAAGTGATAATGGTTCCGAATTCAAGAATCAAACCTTCATATCATTCTGTGCAGAAAAGGGAATTCATCTCCAATACAGTGCGGCTAGAACTCCTCAACAAAATGGAGTCGCTGAACGAAAGAACAAAACTTTAATCGAAGCCGCGAGAACTATGCTGGTGGATTCAAAGCTTCCAATCATCTTCTGGGCAGAAGCCGTGAATACAGCATGCTACATTCTGAACAGGGTTCTCATTGTAAAACCTCACGGAAAAACTACATATGAACTTCTTTTCAAAAGGAAGCCGCTTATTGATTTCTTCAGACCGTTTGGATGTTCTTGCACTCTTCTAAACACTCAAGAGAATCTCATCAAGTTCGAAGCAGTGGGTGATATCTGCTATTTCATGGGATATTCATCCACTCAGAAAGCCTACAGAGTCTACAACAAAAGAACAAAGATGGTGATTGAATCGTATTACGTTGACTTCCAAGAAGGAAACTACACTAACATTGGAAGTACTCCCAATTGGTTCTATGATGTGGGTGTGATTTTCAACACCTTCGAAATTCCAGAAGATGTTCCAGAAGCAGAACCTGCAGAAGCTGCTCAAGTTGAACCTCTGTTTGACTCTTCAGATATTGGTTTAACTCCTTTCACTACCCGTTTCTCTCCATTTTCTGCTGATCCACTTCTCTCTGTAGATGAAGTAAATGGTGACACTTCGCCTGAGAACACCCCTGAAAATGGTGCTTCTTCTTCACAGGCGAATGTGGATGAACCAACTCAAGAAGATGACCCTCCAGTAATATACGTTGACGAACACTTCACCAACCTTCCGCAGCAAATTGAGTCTCACACAAATGCAGGATACAAGACAAATCTCAATCATCCTCTTGAAAATGTCATAGGTGCAGTAGAAGAAGGAGTACGTACACGTGGTCAGTCATCAAGCATCAACAAAGGGCTGTATGCAGCTTTTCTCTCGCAGTCCGTGCCTCGAGACATTGAAGAAGCCATTCAAGACTCCAGTTGGGTTCAGGCCGTGCAGGAAGAACTATCTCAATTTCGCAAACTCAAAGTTTGGGAGTTAGTAGATTTACCTAAGGGAAAGTTTCCGATTGGTACAAAATGGGTCTTTCGCAACAAGATGGATGATCGTGGAGTAGTAATCAAGAACAAGGCTAGATTGGTGGTGCAAGGTTTTCGTCAGGAGGAAGGAATTGATTACGAAGAAGTTTTTGCTCCAGTTGCAAGATTAGAGGCAATCAGAATATTCCTTGCATACGCGTCTTACAGAAATTTCAAAGTTTTCCAGATGGACGTAAAGAGTGCTTTTCTGTATGGCAAGGTAAAGGAAGAAGTCTACGTGTGTCAGCCTCCAGGTTTCGAAGATCCCCATTTTCCAGGCCGCTACTACAAGTCGGACAAAGGCCTCTATGGTCTTCAACAAGCCCCACGTGCTTGGTACGAGACTTTGTCAACTTATCTGTTGAAGTGTGGGTACACCAGAGGAACGATCGACATGACTCTCTTCACCAAACGAATCGGAGAAGACGTAATGCTGGTTCAGATTTATGTGGACGATATCATTTTTGGGTCAACTAACGAGGAGTTGTGTAAAGAATTCGAGACCGTCATGTAGGCAAAGTTTGAAATGAGCATGATGGGGGAACTCACGTTCTTTTTAGGATTAGAAGTGAAGCAAAAGGAGGACGGTATTCTTATTCACCAGGCTAAGTACATTCGGGATATTCTCGTAAAGTACAACATGAACGACTGCAAAGTTGCTAGCACCCCGTTCGCCTCTCAGACAGAGCTTACTCTAGATCCTCAAGGAAAACCAGTAAATAAGTCCTTCTACCGCTCAATGATAGGCTCTCTGATGTACCTAACTGCAAGCAGGCCTGACATTATGTGGGCAGTCTGTCTCTGTGCTCGTTTTTAGACAAATCCCAAAGAATCAGATGAAACCGCTGTAAAGCGCATCTTCCGCTATCTTAAAGGAACTCCGAAACTAGGTCTTTGGTACCCTAAAGATAGTAATTTTGATCTTATTGCTTATTCTGACAGTGATCATGCAGGTTGTAAAGTGGATCGCAGGTCTGTATCAGGAGGATCTCAATTCTTGGGAAATCGTCTGATCTCTTGGCAAAGCAAGAAGCAGACAACGGTGTCCACCTCCACCGCTCAAGCTGAGTACACTGCGGCCTACAGTTGCTGTTCACAAGTTCTCTGGATACAAAATCAGTTGTTGGAATATGGAATCAACATCATAAAGACTCCTATATTCATCGACAATGAAGCATGTCTGGGAACTGTGAAGAATCCCATCCACCACTCCAGAACAAAGCATATCGAAATTCGAATTCACGCAATTCGAGATGCCTACGAGAAAGGATACATTCAAGTGGTGCCAGTGGACACAACACAGCAACGGGCCGATATTTTCACGAAAGCCTTTGATAAAACCCGATTCAACCAGCTGGTAACCTGGTTGGAAATGGTTAATTTCCTTGAATGGAAATGAATCTTGTTGTCCAAAATCGTTCGTAAATACTCTATCTTTTGTCCATATTAAAAAAAAATGTTTGTTAAAAGTAAAACAAGTATCGCAAAACGTTGCTCACCAAAAAGATTTTCTAATTTTTAAAATTTCATTTTCGAGTAATGGACTTTCGAAAATAAAGATTTTAGGGGGGATATTCCAGAAAATCAAAATAGATGCTTGTGTCTGACTCTTGTTAGAAGAAATGATAGAAAATTGCTAACACTTTGTCATTTCTTGAAAAACAGAAAACAAAAAGAAATCGGGGTACCAAGCAACGACGTGTCGGTAGATTCAGCAACACCAATGAGTAAACTGCTGTTAGGGAGCAAAACATAACGTCTACACTAGGATTCTGGCTTTTCTCAAGCATTACGCATCATAGTGGGTAACACGTTGCGGCATATGGCTTAATGGTCTTAAATCTTGCGTTGATAGATTGCCAAAGTCTGAGATCTCGGGTCTTTATATTGGTTTTTCATTCGGGGATATCATAGTTGTTCTTCTGCTGCATCCAGATACATGCTGACCTAGACGCTATGATATCTTTTCATAATAAGTGCCACAAATGGCCAAAACCTTAAAATGGATTAGTTTGGTCTCTCTGCTGTACGAAAGTACTGACATGTTCACCAAACTATCTATCATCAAATCGTACCAAATCTGGTATCTGTCTCCGCCCTCGGTAGTTTTTGGGATCTCTGTTGTACGAAAGTACTGACCTGATCACCAACTCTATCGTTGAAATGCAAAACGAATGAATTCAATATACTCACCTGTTATGATGAATCTTTGTGCATACCTTGATCGCGGGGGTATGTCCTAATGTGGGACTCACGGGCGTAAGGATTCTATTCTCAATAGCTTGTGTGGGGCCATAGAAGTCCTGTCAATATTACCAAAAACATGATAAACGCGCTCTCCGAAGGCATGTTGAAAGAAGGATGCATGGATTTAAGCGGACAAACATACTGGCAGTTTTTTCTTGTGCCTTAATTCGCTAATAATAATAATAAATAAGGAATTGACAAGTGTTGACAATATGATCTTCGGCAGGTAAGTCGACGAGCGTCAAATGAATCAAGAATATCCGCTAAAAATGGAACCTCCCAGAATTGAAAAATGAAGTTCGAAGTCAAAATGGCCCAAATTTTCTATAGTTTGTAAATATTTCATAATTTATGCTATTTTAAACAAAAATGGGCACGTTTTTTGAGAAAGTTTGAAATTCACGATCGAATTTAAAAGTTGATTTTGAAATAGATTGGTTACTCACTTTTCACGGCGTAATAAAGATACCAGCGAAATTATTAATTTCGCTTGTCATCTTTTTTTTAATATATAAGTACATAACCGACCTATTTTCAAACTTTTCAAACTTCTCTTTCATCTTCTCTGTAACCGGTTCATAATCAAATCTGTTCAAGTCACTCATCATTCAAATATTTCGATCTCATTGTTTGATCAAGGTCATAGGTAACATAATGTGTTTTACTCTTCGTTTACAGATCATCATATATGTCGGATTATGCTAGTTTTCGTTGTGTTTGGTTTCTTCTTGAAGTTCATGACTTAGGATCTTGAATCAGTAGATCTTAGGTTGTGTTGTGAATGCTAATAGCCAATTCAACTAGTATTTCGAGATATTCATTCATAATAGAACTGGCTGAGATCATGGATGAAGATGGAGTGTGATCTGTTAGGGTATAAGAGGGGTTTATCAAGAAAAATATGATGCCAGGGAATTTAAGTTGAACACAGCGATGATCGTAGCGAAATAATCATGGATCTAGGAATTTCAAAAGTCTCGAACGCGAGTTCGAGCAACCGGCGAAATAATTTATTTCGCCGGTAAGTTGGCCTAGACAAACGTCTTCGCTGATGAATGTGTTACGTGACCAAACCCTGTCTTCGCCGGAGATCATCAGCGAAATTAAATTGAACTCACATGTTTATTACCGGCGAAATCATTCCTCACCTGCATTTGTCACCAGCAAAAATATCTGATCCGTGTCATAACCATCAGCGAAATTTTGGATTGTTTCCTTTAGTCGTTGCCGGCGAAAACACACTTGATCCGATATAGTCGCTGGCGAAATAGCTTGATCTCGTAAATAATCATCAGCGAAGATATCCTCTAAGTCATTCAGCGATTTTGCCCTTTAATTTTGTTTAATCTTGAAATTTTTTTAAATATCTTTTGTAAATATTTTCTAAAACTATTTTCCTTATATAACATGTAAATATTTTTATCTTACTATACATATGTTAGTATCTCGTTGTGAATATTATATCTTTATGTCGTAAATTTTCTAACTTAGCTCGTTTGTTGTGTCGGAAACAGGATGGTGAAAATTGTCGAGTGGGATAAGACATTGAAGCATAATCATAGTATCAATCTTGAGAAAGTACCACAGGATTTCCAAGACACGGCAAGATGGATACAATCAAGCAGGATTGGGTACGCGGTTCAAACAAAAATTCCTATTTATCGAATCCATATTCAAGAGTTCTGGAAAACAGCGAAACCCGAAACTATCAACAAAGCCAGAGGGATATCTGCAACGGTCCGCAACAAACGTGTGATTGTGACTGAAGAGAGGATTCGCACTGTTCTGAAGCTGAAAGATAACGCACAAGATCCGATCAGGTTGAACAAGGACGATGTTTTGGATGGTTTTCGTGGCATGGGATACGTGGGAGACTTCAGTCAAAAGAAAGAGATAAAAAGAAATGGGCTCACAAGAGATTGGAGATTCATAGTACACGTAATTGCTATGAGCATAGCTCATCGTAAAGGTGGATATGACGGTCTGAATCTGGAGTGGTCGGCAGCCATGTTGAACTTGTGTTTGAATCAAAAGTTCAACCTCTCTGGTCTAATCTTCAATTACATGCTCGAGAATGTAAGAGGGCCGACTTGGGCAATGTATCCCAGATTCATCCAGATGCTGATCAACGATCAATATGACAAACCGTCGCATGATGGAAACCTCTACACCTTTCATGTTCCCACAAGTTGACAATACATAGAGATCAAAACGAACGAATGGGTAATGTTACATGACTGGATGTATACTGCAGAAAGACTGTCGTTGGTCAAAGCAGCTTACAAAAAGTACAGAGAAGCAGTTCAAGCAAAACAACAAAGAATCGCGCAAGAGGCTGCAGAAAAAGAAAAAGAACAATTGAAAGGAAAAAGAAAAGGAAAGCAAGCAACAGACGATGAACCTCCAAAGAAGAAGAAATCCTCTGAAACCCCAGAAAGACTTATGGGTGCAAGCTTCAGAGCCGCAGATTCAGAAGAGCATCGTCAACATATTCAAGATATGCGGGAAATTCATGCAATGCAAGAAAAAGAAAAGAGAGAAAAGAGGCTTGAAAGACAAGAAATGTCAGAATCTGAAAGACCAGTTGTAGTAACAGAAGAAGAGAAAACATTGGACGATTTTGTTGATACATTATTAACAGATCCAGAAGAAATTTCTGCAAGCAAGCCAACTACCCAAAAGAAGAAGTCAACAGATGAAGGACCTTCTAGGTTTCCTCAAGTAAAACCAACAAGGATCTCAAAGCCTCCTGTGCCTCCACAAAGGGTTCGTCCGTTTCAAGATTTATATGATAAACTTGTCAAAGAGATCGGTCCAACTTCAGCTAAAGAAATCTGCCTCCTCAAGAATCAAGTGAATGATATAAACATCTTAAGAGAAAAGCTGAAAGATCAAAGAAAGAAAAACAGAGAAATGCATGCCTATGTCACTGGACAATCACAGTACATTAGGTTTCAGAAGCATGGGATAGAAAAGTTATACAGAATGATGAAGAAAATATGTGCAAAAATCGAGATAGAGCCCATGTTCTCTTTCGCAGATATCTTTGACTTTGAGGCATTTAAAGAGGAGGAAGCAAATAGGAAGAAGAAAGAAGCTGAAACAAAGAAACGTCGTCTGGAGTCGACAGAAAAGTAACTGAAGGAGACGAGAGTGACGAAGAAGAAATAGACAGGGATGAAATGCCTGCAAAATTCATTGAATGGGGATTAGAAGAGGAAGTTGTGTATGAACAAGAAGATGGAAAGACTTTCTCTCCACAGCATCCCAAATGGTTTAAAAAGGAAAGAGAAAAACTTCCTGACTTCTATCAGGTAGTAACTGTTGAGAAGAAAGAAGCCACTGATAAAATTATCAGTTGGATGTACAACAATCTCAAGGGAATGTTTGTGGTCAAAAGAAGAGGTGGTGTAATTCAGTACTTCCGAACAGGGTATGATCTCTTTTCTCTTCCAAGGTGGGATCTACGCGAACTTGGCCGACTGGATATGTTAAATCCAGAAGATAGAAGCGTTGGTGGGGACTTTGAGCGCATAATTTCCAAAGAATGCAACAAAGGTTTCCCAAATTTCAAGCCGCAGCGTCCCAGAAGGAGAGTATCCAAAACAACGAAAGATCCTATTACAGGAAAAGGCAAAGTGTGGGTTATTAACCCTGCAAAAGTTGTCACAAGAATCAAGCTCCCGGATGAAGTACCAGTATGTCTAAACAAGTTCAAGAAGTAGTTCTATGATAGCCACACGGGTGAAGCGGTGATCCGATCAACCGAAAATGAAGATATTCGAATATTGGATCCAATGGATGTATTTATGTTCGGACTCTCTGACCTAACAATGCTGAATGCAAGTCGCATAAATGTTGGAGCTGGAAACGCTAATCTTGAAGAGGCCATGTTATTTCAAAGGGCAGTGGATAGAGCTTGGAAGATAAAAAGAGAGATGCTCGACATCGTTGATAAAATTGAGAAAAGGAAGGAAGCTGATGAAAAGAAGAAGGAAGAAAGAAAGAAGAAAAAGCACGAAAGAAAGAGAAGTCTTCCTCATCAACAAAATAATCCACCACAACTTCTCAAGCAACATCATCACCTCCGGCCTCATCCACATATGAGGCTATTATGGAGGAACCACCGTCAATAAGTGAAGCTATTTTAACACAAGAAACTCCCGCCACAACAATCGAAGTTCAAGCAACACCAGAAGCAACAGGGAATGAAGAAGTCCCTCCAGAGCCTGAAAAGAAAGCTGCAGACAATCCAGTGGAAACTACTGAAGAATGAAAAATAAGTATGCAACGATCTAGGGGGGATATTGTTGGAACTTATGAGATCGTTCATACTTGTACTGGATTAGTTTGATTATAGTTTGTAGCTTGTTTTAAAGTCTAGGGGCATATTTTGTAATTTAATGAAAGTAGCAAACCTGACCTAGTGTAGATAAGATGCCAGCATAATTATAATTATGCTGGTAAGTCAGGATCTATATAAACCCATGTATTGTTGCCCTAGCCAAGCTTTTGGCTCTCTTGGTGAATATTAGTGTTGTTTACATTTCAATCTCTACTATTGTGCTTAAATCAGATTTCCAAGGTGCTTCATTGATTTATCTTCTTGTTTGGATTCAATACAACACTTGTTGTATTCATCATACCATTAGCTTCATCTTCATTCTTGATTCTTCTTAACTTTTTCATAGTACAAACACTTAATCAATAGGTGTTTTGGACTAAAACAATCAACCACTGTGATCCGGATTGATATTGAGATCTACAGACTTGTTGAGTTTCCTTTGCTTCTTGTTACATACATGTTAACAAGATAGGAACAACATTTAACTAACTGCAGTCAGAATTTAACATTAGATGCAGTCAGAATTTAACAACATTTAGCCAAGTTCGGTAAAAAAAACTAACTGCAGTCAGAATTTAACAACATTTAAAGTCAACTACAATGAAAAGGAAACTAGGAACAACATTAAATGTTAACAAGATAAAAAAAATCGAAAACAACTCACCTGATTAAATGCTGTAGACGACTTGGGTTCTTGAGTTTCTTGGAGAAGAAGAGAGCATTTGGGGTTTTTAATTTTAAGAAAAAATCAAGGGTTTCTGGTGGCTGATTATTAGGGTTAAAAAGGATAAAAGAAACAAGTCTTTATCTAGTGGTTAAAAGAAATGGGTTACAGCTGTAAAAACACTTTAAAAAAATAACATAAAAACAGAAACTGCGCATGATAGAACAAAAGCCGGCGTTTTTTATTCGTTGCGCCTTGTTCCGGGCGCGCGCCTGATCACTGTTTTTACAAAAAAAAAGCCCATATTTGCGCCTAGGCTACCACCAGGCGCTACAGGTGCGCTGCGCCCAAGCGCCTAGGCGCGCGCTTTTTGCGCTTTTGACAACATAGGTTTTGACCAATCTTAGTGCGAGTATAAATCTGATGCCTTATTCATTTTTAGCTAAGCTAGGTTTAGGTGAGTCTTCACCTACGCACATGAGTTTGCAATTAGCTGACACGTAGGGGTGCAAACGAGTCGAGCCGTGACCGAGCTCGACCAGGCTCGAGCTCAAGCTCGTTTAACATATGAAAGCTCGAGCTCAAGCTCGGCTCGATTCGAGCTTTATTTCTGAAGCTTGAGCTCGGCTCGAAGGTAATTTTTCAAGCTCGAGCTCGGCTAGGGCTCGACTCGTTTAGTATTTTTTAATTAATTTATATTAATTATAATTATTATACATATAATTTAGTTATTTTTTATATTTATATAAATGGTAATTATTATTATATAAATATATGTTTAATATATTAATAAAAATATATAAATAGAAAGCTCGATTAGGCTCTCGAGCTCGATAAGCGAAGCTCGGGCTCGGGCTCGTTTACTAAACGAGCTTGTTTTTAGGCTCGAGCTCGATTAAGCTCGGCTCGTTCGAGCTTTTTTTCGAGCCGAGCTCTCGAGCTCGTTTGCACCCCTACTGACACACCAGTTAAGTAGTAGAGAATGTTCTAGTTAAGATAGGTAATTTATGTGTTCATGTATCGAATGTCTGTATTGATAAAATATGTTATCACATACAAACATCATAATAGCTATAATTAACTCATAAAAATGATTACTTTTTTGTAATCTTCAAATAAACCATGAGTACTTTTTTTTTTTTTTGAAGGGTAACTTTCATTAACACAAGGCCAACCCAAGACGGGCCAGCAACAAAACAACAAAAGACTTACATATTTACAAACGATACCCAATCTTTCCAATCTACCCCTCTATATTTCGATCTATTTGAGAACCACAAAAAACCCAAGGCTTTAGACTCACTAATAATGTTATCAATTCTAATAGGAGAGTTAGAAAACTTGGCGTTGTTCCTAGCTCGCCAAATGCTCCAACAAACTATCAAAATAATACCTTGAATAGCTTCCTTCTTTTTCACCGAAGCGTTGAGATCATTGCCAAAGGAGAGAAGATCCTTGAGATGCAACGCGTAAACATTTGGAATCTTGCACCAAGAGCTCACTCCTTGCCAAACATTCGCAGCTATGTAACACCCATTAAAAACATGATCAGCCGACTCTTCTTCCGACCGACACATTGGGCACAAGGAATCAAGGATGCCAATGTTTCTTTTCCTTAGAGCTTCAGCTGTGGGAATTTTTTCCATGACCAACCTCCAAGCGTGAATATTGACTTTAGCAGGAACCCATTTGCACCATTTCATGACAAAAGAATCGTTGATAACCGGAACCTCTTTCAATAAACTTTTGACAGATTTAACAGAGAACTCACCCGCCGGATCCGCACCCCATTTCCACCTGTCAGGAACTGCCGATAACTGGACTCCCGAAAGAGCATCCTTCAGCTGATCGAGGATTAATAACATACCAGCATCGGATAGGGCCGATCTCCAATGCCACCGAAACTGAGTCTCGGAGCCAACCTGAATGATCCTCTCGGCCACCGAACATTTCTTGTTTGATTCGAGCCTAAATAAATCCGGAAACTTGGATTTGAGGGGCTCATTGAAAAGCCAATTATCCAACCAAAAAGATACCTTGTCTCCATTGCCAACAGAAGCGATCAGAAAGCTCCTAAGGTATTGACCTCCTCCACCTTTAGATTTGATGACATTTTTCGCTATATTGACCCATACCCCATTATTAGATTTTTTAAAAGGTATGCATTCCCAACCTACCCGACTCGAATGGATAGCGTCAATTACTTTTTTCCAAAGGGAATTATTTTCCGTTTTATACCTCCAACCCCATTTGAAAAGAAGGGCCGTGTTCACATCTAGTAACTTGTTAAGACCCAATCCCCCGTTTTTCTTGTGCCGAGTAACCTTATCCCAAGCAACCCAATGTAATTTTCTTTCTTCCGCCGAACCTCCCCACAAGAATTTTTTTACCATCGACTCCAATGAGGCGATCACTTTCTTTGGCGCTTTGTAGAGCGAGAAGTAATAGCAAGGCAAACTCTCCATCACCGATTTAATTAGGACCACCCTTCCACCAATAGAAAGAAGACGGGCCTTCCATTTAGCTAGCCGAGCGCGGAAAATATCAATAACCGGTTGCCAATTACCAACACGGTTCATGTTGGCACCAACCATAAGACCGAGGTACTTGAAAGGAGGACAATCCGGCTTGCAACCAAATTCACTAGCAAACTCCCCAACTTCATCCAACCCTACTCCTAGCCCATATAAATAAGATTTATCTATGTTGATTTTCAAGCCCGAGCTTAAATAGAAACAACGAAGAATTCTTACTATATTCATAACCTCATTCCTTGACCATTCTCCTAACATGATTGCATCGTCCGCGTATAAAAGATGAGAGATTAACGGACCGTTATTAGCAAGCTTGATACCTCTAATGATTTCCGCCTCCTTCGCTTTGTCAATCATACATGATAAAGCCTCCATCACAACCAAGAAAAGAAAAGGAGAAAGGGGATCCCCTTGCCTCAAACCTTTTTCACATTTAAAAGTAAATGTCGGCGACCCGTTAACCAAAACCGAAGAGTTGGCCGACTTGAGAATCCCCATAATCCAAAAACACCATTTATCGTGAAAGCCCATCTGACGAAGAATGTTCACCACGAAGTTCCAATTAACATAATCATATGCCTTATCAAAGTCAAGCTTGAGAATAAAAGCTTTTGATTTCCTCTTTTTTATCCATGATATAATTTCATTGACGATGAGCGGACCATCCAAAATATACCTTCCCCTAAGAAAGGCCGATTGAGGTTCAGAAATGACCCCAACCAACACCGTCCTCATTCGGTTAGCTAGGACTTTTGAAATCACCTTACTAATCACACCAACCAAGTTTATGGGCCTATAGTTGATGAGAGCCACCGGGTCGGCCACCTTAGGAACGAGAGCAATAAAAGAAGCCCCACTTCCTAAAGTAATTTCTCCGGAGTTATGGAACCAGTCAAAAACTTTAGCAAAATCTTCTTTGAATAATTCCCAATAGTGCTTAATGAACTTGAAGTTCATCCCATCCGGGCCCGGGGCCCTCTCGTCCCCACATTCAAAAACTGCATTTTTAACTTCTAGGTCAGAAAAAGGCTCAATTAATGACAGACTTTCAGCTTCCGATATTTTCTTCACATTATAACACACCGAAACCGGACGCACGGGGCTACGGTCTTTAAATTTATCCCGAAAGAAATAGAGGACCTGTTTCTTAATAGTAGTAGGTTTCGAGCACCAGACACCATTAATATTGAGACCGTGAATAGAATTAGCCGCTTTCCTACTATTGATCGAAGCATGGAAGAACTTCGAATTCTCGTCTCCCTCACAAGCCCACCTCAACCGGGCTCTTTGTTTAAGGTCCAAAGATTTTCTAAAGTCAACTTCTTTGACAGTTTTTCTATTTTCCGACAATATCCATTCTTCTTCTTCCGAGAGATCTCTGTCTTCCATTTCCTTTTCTAGGACTTCCAATTCTTCGAGAGCCAAGATTTCAGTTTCTTTTTCTGTCGCCAAAAAATTATCCCTCCATATTTTTAACCGGGATCTAATGTGAGCAAACTTTGAAGAAAGACTAACATCAGGAGGGCCACTAGGAATAAAACTGTCTGAGGCCTCCCTAACCGCTTCATCGAACCCAACCTGCCCAATCCATGAACTATACACCCGAAATGGCTTGGGGCCAAAACTGAGATTAGCCACTTCTAAAATAATAGGGCAATGGTCAGAGTGCCTGCCAGGGAGAGCTCTCACACAAGCAGAAGGCCACATATTAAAAAATTCCGAACAGACTAGAAAACGGTCCAACTTACTAAGTTTCCTACCGTTATCCCTTGAACATGTGAATTTGCGCCCGTGCATGGGAAACTCCATCAACCCATTCTCGTAAATAAAATTATTGAAATTTTCAGCACATACCACTTTAAAGCTGGAATGTTTCCTTTCCTCCTGAATCCGCACAGCATTAAAGTCACCAGCCAAAATCCACTGACCTTCTGATGGGTTAATAACAGCTGTAAGTTCCTCCCATAACTGTCTTTTGGCCGAAACACTTTGGGGAGCGTAAACATTGACTAAATTAACCGACACCCCACTACCAACCATGGAACCTTTGATGATCAAAAAACACCTGTTCTGGACAGTGGAGGCAACCTTAAAGATTCTAGGATCCCACATCCAAATAAGCCCCCCCGAAAGACCAACGGAAGCCTCGAAGGCGAACTCAAAATTATTATTCCCCCAGTATCCCACTAAACCCGGTTTAGAAATAGACTCCACCTTAGATTCTTGAATCGCAACTGCCCCAATATTGTGAGCCACTCTAACCTCTTTGACCCAATTAGCTTTTGCACCCCCAATAATACCCTTGATGTTTAAAGAAAGCAGATTCATGGGTACACCACATTCATACCTTCGTCTCTAATCACTTCTCTGATCAGCTCATTGTGATTATCAAGGTCCACTCCAACTATGTTACCAATTCTAATTGTTTCTGAAACCTCGTCTTTGTCCTGAATCTCGAGGGAATCAGGCACAATTTCCCCTTCAATCTCGTTCGGAGCTCCGCCATCTCTTTCTACCCCACCGTTAAGATTACCTGTAGAAGAATAGTTGACATTCTGAGAAGAAAACTCCTCCTCATCCATCTGGGAATTAACGCTCTTAACAGGAACCTTCTCGGCCATATTGTTCTCCACACTCGGATCACCAGCATCTGCGTTCAGGTCAAAAGAAAATACCCCCTCATCCCTGGGCCTTTTTTTGGGTCTCTCATCTGATAACGATCTAGAAGGCCCATTTTGAGAGCGAGCCTTAACAGTGGACCTGGGCTTTACCAACCTTTTTTTGGACCTAAACAAATTATTGTCCGATTTAAAATAATAAACTTCTTTATTATGGGGAACGTCATCATTCAAGGAGCCTAGGGCCCCACCCGGGCATGGCATCGGCTTCTCCACCCGAGAGGGAAGAGAAACGTTGAATTCCTTTGCAAGATCATTGGCTCCACCACTTTGATCACCATGAATGGCGGCTTCATTAATATCCACCGACTTTTCATTATCCTTCACCAACTTTTCAATCCCAGCCTGAAAACCCATCGGAGAATCAAAGTCAAACCCATCTTTCCTTCCATGCATCTCCGTCTGTTCCAAAGAATCCGAAACGGAGTGAACCTGATGCGACGAATCAGCACCGGAAATTAGCACCTCACCGACGGAGTCCGGAACCCAATCACAAATCTCTTCTTCAATCCATACCCTATATTGTTTATTCATCCACCTCAAAGTAACGTGGTCGTGTATCCTTTCGCCCTCCCCGACCAGAAGACCAATCCGGCTGAAAGACAAGTTACCATCACTCGCCTCTAATTGAGATCCATGTACAATCCTTCCGAAGTGCTCTGCTATGTTATTAAACACATCGTTATCCGCCAAATGCATTGGAATACCTTGAACCCTGACCCAAGCCAACCTTTCAAACGGAAGAGACTGATTGTTCCAAGGGTCTAAGCTTGAGAACCAAGCTTTCCACCTATTATGATCAATCGTAAAGCTAACGCAGGACTCGTCTGAATCAAACTTCAAAAGCATAGAGAGACCACCCAGATAACTAAGCGACACCCCTGAGACGCTGTTCTCAGCGAGAATAACATTGAGTTTCCTTAAAATAGTCAAGTCTTTACATCTCCCCACCAAACCATGAGTACTTGCATTCTACTTTAGCAACGGTTGTTTAGTAACTTATGGAAACATTTTTCCCAATAATTTTAAGCCTAATCATTCATCTGCTGTACCTTATACAGTATACACACAATCACATTTTGAGCATATTCTTAAATGTACATGACACCATCTGCCAACAACAATACGCCACAGCATCCCTGTGACCCATCTCCCCATTCCTTTTAATTCTTCATGCGATACCTCTTTATTTACATCCAAACTGACCCCAAATTCTCCCTTTATTCAATAAATATTAAATAACATTTTCTTTAAAAAAAATCAAAACTTTTTTGCAGGTGGAAGAACAGTTTCTAACCTGCAGAAATGGGTTCTTCTCACAATATCTTTTTGGGTCTTTTCATATGTGTTTTGCTGGCACATGTTACTACAATCTTCACTTATGCTAAGGTATGTTTTGTTGGATCTTGTTAAAGAACAGTTTTTTTTTTTTTTTGTTGGTAATGGTGGTGTTATTAACTGTTGTTGGTGTAGGTTTATGTGGTGTATATGGGTGGTAATGCTAGTGATGACCCAGATGAAATCTTGATGAAAAATCATCAAATGCTTGCTTCTGTTCATAGTGGACGGTTAATCATTACATCCCATTTGATTTCTCATCTGGGTTTTGTTAAAAATTGAATCTTTTTTAACTTTCTTTAAGATTTACTACTTTTGAAACAGTATTGAAGAAGCACAGGCATCTCATTTGTATAGTTATAAACATGGGTTCAGAGGGTTTGCAGCCAGGTTAACAGATGATCAGGCTCTTCAAATATCCAGTAAGTTTATAAAAAAATTAAAAAAAATATTTTTTTTATTATTTTTTGGTAATTTGATGATGGGGTGTTGCAGAGATGCCTGGGGTGGTGTCTGTGTTTGAGAACAAAAGAAGAAGTTTGCATACAACACATTCATGGGATTTCATTGGTCTTGTTGGGGAAGAAACAATGGAGATCCCAGGTGTTTCAACAAAGGATCAAGTTAATGTAATCATTGGTTTCATTGATACAGGTTTGATATTCATAATTCCTAACAACAACATTAAACATGAGAATCTTGGTTTTTTTTTTTTTTTTTTTTTTTTTTTTTTGCAACTGTTACCTAACCATTTGGGTCACCAAAACAGTCATTAATGTTTGTTTTAAGCCCAATTTATAAATTAAAAAAAAATATATAAATTGATTATGATATTATCTAGTATTGGTTGTATATTACATCCATGGAAACAAAACACATGCTCTCTCTCTCTAGGACCATTGAAACAGATCTTCATATCATCTTTATTTCAGGAAAAAAGTTGAATAATCTTTCAAGTTTTTAATTTTTATTTTTTATCATAATTATAACCAGGACTGTCTTTTTTATTGTCTAGAAACTTTCCATGACCACAACTTTCTTGAATTATGCATTCTGTATGCTCATATTGATCTATACAAGCCAAAACTACAACTTTTGGTACTTTATATATGTCATTATCTGTGTAGGATTCATGCTGTTATTAATCTAAAGTTACAGTTTTTTTTTTTTTTTTTTAAACAAAAATGTGGGTAATTAACAGGAATTTGGCCAGAATCCGCAAGTTTTAGCGATACCGACATGCCCCCTGTGCCAGCTGGCTGGAAAGGAAAATGCCAATCAGGGGAAGCATTCAATATTACACATTGTAACAGGTCTTCAATTATTATTCAGCTATTATTACCTCCATGATTGGTTTTTCAGATTTGTTTTATTTTCTTATTTTTTATAGACCGATGATACACTGTTGTTAGTTCATGATTGGGTTCAGATCTAATCTAAATTTTGTGCTTACATAGGAAACTGATAGGTGCTAGATATTATCTGAGCGGATACGAAGCCGAAAAACAAGATAAGCTTGAATATATCGATGATCCAAAAAACAAACGCTCTTATCGATCAGCAAGAGATAGTAACGGCCATGGGACCCACACTGCCTCCACGGCTGCAGGGCGGTACGTGATGGACATGAACTACAAGGGTCTGGCTCAGGGTGGTGCGAGAGGTGGTGCACCGATGGCTAGGGTGGCGGTCTACAAGACGTGTTGGGATTCAGGCTGTTACGATGCTGACATATTAGCTGCATTTGATGATGCCGTAAGAGATGGGGTGCACATTGTGTCGTTATCTCTCGGCCCTGATGCCCCTCAAGGAGATTACTTTAGTGATTCGATTTCGATCGGCTCGTTTCATGCGGTTAGCCGTGGGATAACGGTTGTTTCTTCGGTTGGTAACCAAGGGACCACGGGGTCTGCCACTAATCTCGCTCCATGGATCATCACGGTTGCAGCCACCTCCATTGACCGAGAGTTTATAGCTAATATTCAAATGGGAAATGGCGTTAACTTGAAGGTATCGCACTATCGCGTCTTAAACACCCCATATAACATGACGGGTATATGGTTAACGGGCCGTTTTGATGCTCGCAGGGTGAAAGTCTAAGTGTACTCAACATGACAGCTCCTGCAAGAATAATTTCGGCTTCAATAGCAAACGGGGGTTACTTCACTCCCTATCAATCCAGGTGAAGCAACAGGTACTTTTGTCGATTGTTACAAAGTAGACGATTATAACGCGTAAATTGAAGTGTTAAAATCTTTATGTTCTCGGTGCAGTTACTGCTTAGAAAGCTCGTTAAACTACACCAAGACACGAGGGAAGGTGTTGTTATGCAGACATGCAGAGCGTTCATCAGAGTCAAAGGTGGCTAAAAGTCAAATAGTCAAAGCAGCTGGTGGAGTCGGGATGATTCTTGTAGATGAAGATGTTGATGTTGCAATCCCGTTTGTGATCCCGGCTGCTATCGTCGGGAGAAAAGTAGGAAAACGGATTTTATCGTACATTAACAGCACACGGTTTGTGCCTTTTACTTTGAGTGCTTGACTTTCGGGACAATCATAGTTGACTTTTTTTACTGAAATGTAACCATCATTCTTGTAAAATGCAGGAAGCCAACGTCACAGATTCACTCATCGGAGGCTGTTATAGGATCTCAACACGCACCTCGTGTTGCATCCTTCTCATCAAAAGGTCCCAATGGATTAACCCCGGAAATCCTAAAGGTATACATGCTTAATTGTTGCATGAAACTTTATTCAATTTCGACTAGTTTTGCCGAACATTCTAGGCCGACAGTTTGAGAAACAACAAACCAAACCAGCTAGTTTTAACGGTTCGGTTTTCACGGTTTCAACAGATTTCTTTCTTTTCCAAAATAGTTAGTTTGTATTTACATGTAAAGATTTAAATGATAAAGATAGTTAAATGAATATAATACAAACAATAATTAAAAAATAAAGTTAAGCGGTCGGTTTGATGTGCCCGGCCAGTTTCAAGTTCCAAACCATCGGCAAAATTGTTAAACCGCCAAAACTGAAGCATGAACCAACAGTATAAATCTGAAACTGGCAGAACCAGCTGACTTGCTATGGTTTGGGTGGTTCAGTCGGTTTATGCTTGAACCGGTACGATAGTGGTCTGTGAGCCAATGGTTGTTGACTATTTGAAAGAAACCGATCTAAGTGATTCAACTTCAATTGTAGCCGGACGTTGCAGCTCCCGGATTGAACATCCTGGCGGCATGGTCCCCGGCGATCGGGCAAAAAATGAAGTACAACATTATGTCAGGAACCTCCATGGCATGCCCTCATGTAACCGGAATCGTAGCATTAATAAAAGCAGTTAATCCCTCATGGTCTCCTTCTGCAGTTAAATCTGCTATCATGACCACAGGTAAACATTTATTTTATCACCTTTAACTTATCACTTACAGAGTTACAGAATATAATACGCGTAATAATCTATACAGCTTCGATTTTCGACAAGAGTGGAAAGCCAATGCGGGTTGACCCAGAAGGACGACGGGGAAATCCCTTTGACTATGGTTCTGGGTTCGTTGACCCAACAGCAGCTCTTGACCCAGGTCTAGTCTATGACACAACACCAGCGAACTACAAAGCCTTTCTTTGCTCAATCGGATACGACGACAAGTTACTTCACCTCATCACCCGAGACAGCAGCACTTGCGAAACCCAAACGTCGTTCTCAACGCCCTCCGCCCTTAACTATCCTTCCATCGTTGTACCCGATCTCAAGTCAAACTTTTCGGTCACTAGAACTTTGACTTGCGTCGGGAAGCCACAAAAAAGAACCATTTATCGAGCCGTGGTGTCTCCACCACGCGGAGTTGAAGTCGATGTAGTCCCACAACGACTAGTTTTCGACACGTACGGCCAGAAAATGAACTTTACCGCCACTTTTAGATCCTCTGCGCCATCTCAAGGTTATGTTTTCGGTTACCTACAATGGAAGAACGGGAAGTCGCGTGTGACTACGCCTCTGGTGGTCCGGACTGCGCCATCTGACGTGTGATCGGGTACATAAGTTACAGATTCAAAGATTTGTGAGAATACACTACTACACTAAAACAGCGTTAGATGAAGATATGGGTCAAATTTGTTTACTTAATCTCCTTGTGTAGTTATCTTGATCATATTAGTAGATTGGCTTATGGCTATGAGATTTGTACAACTGTTATTTATTTTTGTTATCCGGATGATTCAGTGTTTTGTAGATGATCCTTAATAAAGTTGTGATTTGAGTGTAATGAAAGTGTTAAATTATTTGCTAGTCTATTATTTTAGTTTGGTGTGTTATAAATATCACTTTCTTGCTCTTTTAATTTATTCAACACGTTTTATTTTTTAATATATATTACTTTATTCTAAACATTATATATTAATTAATACTATAATAAATATTTATAAACCCCATAAAGGTACACCGTACATCACATGTAGAAGTAGTTTATAAAGTTGGCATGGCATGTTCAAGTTATAGGTTTTGACAATATTGTTAACTATAAACACCTTTTAATAACGTATAAATAATTAATATACTAATAATAAATATAATTATCAAAATAATTTAGGGTATAAAATAAAAGTGATTAGGTTTGCCTTGTTAGTTTAATATAATTTTTGTTGACTATTATACAAATTAAAGTTTGGCAAACTTTGAGTTATATATAACAGTGTATATCTTAAAAAACCGACATACTTTCTTATTTTTCATAAAATAAGTCTTCTAACATTTTTTTAACATATAAAAGTCTTTACACATAGGTGGAAAAATACGAAAAAAACCAATCAAATTAATTTTGTTATGTAAAAATTCTTATACTTGTCTAGAACACATTACTTGTAAACAAAATATTTTAAAATAATATCTTACTTTTTACGCTAAAAAAGGTACGAAAAATGTTGTCTAGAATGCTTGTCAACTTTGTTGTAAAAAAAAGTTATACAACCTATCATGGGAACCCGCATCGGTTGCGGTGCTCAACCTTGGCCCAACCCGTTTGAATTTTCGCAACCCAGACCTTTAACCCGCATGCGCCCCTTCCACTCTACTATAACAAAAGTTGAGCAATTTTTCATGAATAATACGAAAGTATGTTGGTTTTTATGATATGAATCTATATAAAATAAGCATAAAATTATATACATATGAATTTAGAGTCTTCATGAACAGTACCATATATTTTAGTTCTTTTGTTAATTTTATAATATTATAGCATTTTATAAGAAGATGATTGATTGTTATTATTAAGATGTTAGGCGGGAACTTTAATAATTAATTATAAACATATGTTAATGCTAAATACAAATGAATTGAGACTTTCAATATTTTCTTTTATATTTTTAAAATTAATTGTTTTATAATTTAATTTGATTTTTTCGCTAATAACTTGCATTTGTTAAGTTGTTAAAAAACTGAATACGTAGTTGTGCTTAATTTTTTTCTCGACATTTTGGTATAAATTTTGTTGGAAACGGAGTTGGATTCATAATAACGTATTATTTCGTATCGTAAACTATACGAGTGCCGTTAACATTTTTGTTAAAAAAGGGAGTTGTATTAAAAACATATAGTAAACTATACATATATCAATACCATATTAGTACCATGACAATTTCGACAAAACAACATTGGTACCGGTATCGGTAGTATCGAAGTCGGTATTCATTTTTTTGGTTTTCGATTGATGTAAAATACGAAACAAACCAAAGCAACACTAACCGAGTTCCCGCCACATAGCGTGGGGGAAATACACTAGTTAGTCTTCAAAGTGAAAATTGTAGAACTACAAAAGCATCATGTACAACAAATGAATACAATAACCCCTTTGCTAAACTAGTAACCATTCCACTAAGAGTCGCTTAATCATTCCAAAACTCATCAAGAGCATCTACAACACCTTCAAAACTCCCAAACTTCCTACTCACCACATCCACCCTCACCCCAAGCCTCTCCGCTCCGGCCGAAGTAACCGGCCCATGCGCCGCCACAACCACCCCCGGATTCCGCTCCACCACCGCCCCCCAATCAACCCCCATCGCCCTCAAACTCTTCAACATCCCTTCCACTTCACCCGTACTCGTAAACACCACCGCATCCACCACACCACCATTGTCTCTCCGTACCATCGCCTTCGCACACTCCACCCCCATCCACCGCGTTTCATACGCATCCACCCTCACCGCCACCCACCCGTTTGAACTCAAATCCCGTATGAAATTCGGAACCACCGGCGGCTCTTCCAACTCCACCACTACCGGCACCGGACACAACACTCTCCGCCCGCCTCCAAACCCTAGCTCCTCCACCAATCCCGCCGGCGTTGAAATTCTAGGCCTCAAAACCTGTAAGATTACGAAAGACTGAATTGATTTCCATAAAATTAATTACAATATCCAAAGATAAAAGAAACCCTATATACCTAACTAGGAATGAACTCGGTATTGGTATCCAAAAAACATAAAAAGTGGGTACCCGTAGTGGTACGACTGTACGGTACGGTATTCGAAGGTAAATCGACCAAAAATACCATACCGGTACCGAAACGAAAGTACCAATCCCGAAAATAGCTTGATATGGTACCAGTACCCGATACTAAATACTCGTCTTATACCTAACTAGGCCCGTGAACTCAATACTAATGAACCAATTATTAACCAGATCGTACTAATAAACCCTAAGAATAATAATGATAATAATAATAATATACGTTCCTTGATTCTTTCATTGTTGTTACAAAATCTACCAACGAACGAGTTATCAACAAGCTCAGTATCCTTTCCAAGAGCGCATATTATGAACTGGTCGCCGGAGGGGAGTAACGGCGGCGATCGGAGGTCCGATAAGGCGTCTGAAAAAGCAGAGATGCCGGAGCGTGAAGTGAAGGCGAGGGCGGAGAAGAGGTTGATTTGGGGGTTTGGTGGGGAGATGTAATGGAGGAGAGAGGATTTGGTGTGGGTGGTGGGTTCGACGGTTACGGTGGGGCACCAGAGTGGCGTCCAGCCCTTGTGGTGGATTATGGGGGTGAGACGGGCGGCGTAGTTTTCCGGCGTGGTGAAGGCGATTAGACGGTCTGAAGTGGTCATTTTTTACTTTTGCGATTGGGTATTTGATTTGATTAATTGTTTTGTATCGGTAGAAAGGGGAACTAACATTTTGAGCCATTTTAATTTGTAAACTTTTACATGAAATAGCCCTCTGTCTATAATTTAACCTTCTTGTTTTAACATCGAATTTTACTCCTAATTCACCTGAAGAAGTTTTAAACTCAAATCACAAACTGAAATGGATCCGAAAAGACATATTTTTTTTTAACGGCCAACAGAATTAATCTCGAGCACTCTTGGGGCACCCGCTGGACAAACAGAGTACTCCGAGAGTAACCCGAGTCCACCACCAATTCCAGGGAAAACCCGATAACCCACTCGCCCGTATACACGACAGTGAAATTACCGGTAACCGAATACGACCTATTTATTTAATAAGTGGGTTAACCTTTCAGCTTATTTAAGTGTTTTTAGAAAAGTTTATATTTGGATTTTAGATATGAAATATCATAACATCTAAAGTTAAAAGTTTTAGTTTTTTTTTTTCTAATTATTACCTTATATAAAGTAAAATTAAAGTTTCTTTTGAACAATTTTATTAAACTCTTTTCTTCCAACGTATTTGTTTTATTAGTTAACTACTTATACTTATTCTCTCATATTTTCATTACTATATAGTCTTAGTTTCAAGTATTGTTAGAGCATTCATATCCAACCCACCATATTTTCACCTTAAATTACACTAAAAAACACTACATTTTATCTCTCCTTTTCAATTAAATAATACTTTTTTATACCTTTATCATTACTTTTTCTCTCTCCTCCACTCACAACCACTTTTAAAATATATTAAAAAAATATAGGGGGTGAACAGTGTCCCCCCAAATATACAGATGAACAGTAACATTTTCTCTCTCCTACACTCAAAACCACTTTTTATATTTTAAAAACAACACACACATATTTAGATTCATTGGATGTGAATGCTAAGAGTAGTTTACTTTTGACTTATTAAGTTTTAGCCACCAAACTTTTCAGTCTTTCCTCACAAGTCATTTTAACTTTTCATTTTTTCTAAAATATGATAACATCATAATCTTTTTTCTTTACATTGCTCATTAACTCTAATAGAGTTAACCGTCATTTTTGTCCCTGTAGTTTGTCCAAGTACGTTAATTCAGACCAAATTTCAAATTTGTACTATTTCCATCCCTGACATTCTTGAAACATGCCAGTTCCGTCCAAAAAAACATGAGTTAGCTGCCATTTTCGTCCATGTGTTTTGTCCAATTATTCGATTCCACCTTAGTTTTTTTTTGGATAGAACTTTTTTTTTTTGGATAGAACTGGCATGTTTCAAGAATGCCAGGGACGAAAATGGTACAAATTTGAAATTTTGCCTGAACTGTCATAATTAGACAAACCACATGGACGAAAATGAAAGTTAACTCTTATTATCTATATAACTATATAAAGCATTTCACATGTACAAAATAGTAAATTAACACTAATTTTTTAAGATGGCAGACTAACAGTCTCAAACAAAACCCACTAATTTTACAATTTTCTTCCAATTCTACCCTGCTCTCCCTACATCCCCTATCAGATATGAAACCGCATAAGGAATTCGATGAATTAGGTTTTAATGAACGTGGCACATTGAATCACGAAATCAAACGTTTCATCGGTTATGGCAACGGAATCATTCTTGATTGACGATGAATTGAAACCTGGAGCAATTAATGGAAACCACCCATTGAATGCTAGCAGCAAACTAAAGATTGGAAATTGATTACATGCCTACAATTCTTTAATATATAAGGAGCGACCATTCTTTATCTCTCTCTCTGTAACTGAAAATTGAAACCCTAATAGCCGAATATATAGATTGTTGGATGATGGAGAGGAATATAAGAGTACAGAGAGGGGGGATGAGCCCAAAAGTTCTCCGGCCGGCGACAATGACACCGATGACGACGTGGGATTTGCGGTCGGTCAATCTGGACAAGATGTTTGCACCCAAATTAGTAAGTGTTCATCTTTTAAAAACCTAATTTCTATCCTCACAAAACACAACTGATGATAATCATTCAATTTGATCCTTAATGTTTTGTTGCTGGTTATGGTAACTGTCAATTATTTTATTATATAATGAAGATCAGGATGGTGAAGACATACCTGAAGAAGAAGCTGTTTGTAGGATATGTTTGGTAGAGTTATGTGAAGGTGGATAAACCTTGAAGATGAGAGACCGGGTGTTACAAGTAAATCGGACAATATTGGTTGGTATGAGAGACCGGGTGTTACAAGTAAATCTTCTTATAATTTTCTGATCTCGTTACATTGAGAGGAAGATTCGAGCCTTCTCATAAGAAAATAGGACAATATTGGTTGGTGTGAGAGACCAGTGTTACAAGTAAATCTTCTCATAAATTTCTGATCTCTTTACAGTGAGAAGAAGATTCGAGTGGTTATATGCATCGATTCAGTTAACTTTTGTGGTAGTCTTCGCGCATATTTTCTGCTGGCTGGGCTCAAGGTACTTGGTTTATTTTGGTTTCATTTTCATAAGTCGTAAAAAAGTATGCAGTATATCTTATTAGGGGTGATAAACTTTAAAATGTTACAAGTTTATAATCGATAGCGGTTTTGGGTTTCTCCTGAGAAAGATTTAACCCACATTGGTTTTTATAGTAATGTTACGGATAGAATGTAGTTGGTGCTATGTTTGTAACAAAATTCTTATTTTTTATGCATTTCAAGAACATTAGGGTTGGATTCAGAATCTAAGTTTGACTGAAGGGGGTTGTATATATATCTGTTTTGACCTGTTAGTTATATACGGGTTAGTGCGTAGGGGTGTAAAAAAACCGAGGCCGAACCTTGCCTAACCTCGATCTCTGCTCGTTTATTACTTATTTATAATTATAATTTTTAATTATAACATAATATATATGTTATTTAGCTATTTTTGACATTAAATAGTTTATAATAAATATTCATAATTTATATATAATAAATACTATGTAAGTATATAATTTATATATTTTTTTTTGCTTGCGAGCCTACTTGAGCTCAAGCCGGGGCTCATTTAAGCTCGGCTTGATTCGAGCTTTTAGTGAGCCGATTTTGGGCATTTGGAAGCCAAAAACAGGACAGAGTGGTGCGTGTTTTTTTTTGTTTTAAGATATGCAACGCTTGTTGATGTTTATTGTTACCGTTTATTTCACGGTGCTAATTTTGTTTAACGAAGTACTTAATTGGGATCGGTTTGATTGATTAGGGAAACAAGAGAGAGAATACGAAATGGTACTAAAGAAGACCTTGCAAAGCATCTGCCTTTTGAATGTTCATCCTAATACAACAACATCGATTGTAATTCAGGTATGTCGATTCTTAATTTAATTCCTTGTTTATAGAAGGGTGCGTTCGATATGTAACTGAGTTTACGGCGAGAATTGCTTAATGCACTTGTACATAGTGATTGAGAAATATAACGTACAAATTGTCTCTTTCACCGTCTCCATCTCTTCCGCCCTGAACCACCACCCTTCTAATTCGGTACCATAAACACATTTTATGACAACAATTGGTTCAACTTGTTGCATTTGTTTTATTACATAGTTCTTGTGGTTGTAAAGAAAGCTGATAGTCTTTATCCAGTTGTTAGTGGAGCAAGTATAGTCGCCAAGGTGAACTTCAGATTAATTGTTTCTATATTTTCAGTTTCTTTTTTTTCAATCTATAAATAAAGTCACATATCCTGTCTCTGAACAAACTCTATACTAGAGGGTGCCAATTTCGACTGTTTTATGGATAAATGGGTCAATTTGGGGTATATTTTTTTCTTTAACGGGTCAAATGGTAAACCTAAAAGATATGGCTACAATGATAATGGTTGAAACTAAGTCACCCAAAGTGTTTGCAAAATGTATGAAACCTCATAAATGGTTTCAGTAAAATTAATTAGATTATTTCAATGATATCTAAGAAATTAGTTGTTTATAAAACTCAATAAATAAAGGATAAGAAGTGTTTCTGGGATGATATGGCTACAATGATAATGGTTGAAACTAAGTCACCCAAAGTGTTTGCAAAATATATGAAACCTCATAAATGGTTTCAGTAAAATTAATTTGATTATTTCCAATTATATCTAAGATATTAGTTGTTATAAAACTCAATAAATAAAGGATAAGAAGTGTTTCTGGGATGCACATCCTGACCCGATTAGTCGTTAATTCAGGTTATAAGGGACCATGCATTGCAAAACTGGAACTTTGATGAAACCCGGAGGTGAGAATTCATCTGTTTCTTTACTTTGAAAAACCTATGAATATCGACAAGCTTTTTTGTTTATTTGGTCTCATTAGTCTTTATATTAACCTACTTGTCGAACGGTTAACAACAACGAATATTTATGTAGATCCCAGCACTAAAGGTTGGTTAGAACATCACAAGCACTCGGTATTTGGTTTCCCATCATTGGTTCGCTTTAGTTGGGTTACATGTGAATCCTACTTCAAAGGTGGTGTTGAAGTGTTATGGTAAGTCCTCACTGAATTTTTTTAATAATGGAGTGACGGGTGGGTTGGTTAACGGGTCAAAGTGGGTTCTGGTTAAGCCAAATGGAGCAGATTTCTCATTTTTAACAACAAAGTTGATGCCTGTCCCGTTAAGATTAAGTTTACTTTATTGTGATTTCCTATTATTCATCTTCAATACCAATGCATGTGGCCTCACAATATCAAAGATTTCATATTTGAAATGTTGTTTTTGGTTTTCCAGTATTTCCAAAAGTTTGCTTTTGGTTTGGTTTCGGTCTGGTCCTGTTTTGGACCATTGCAGACACTCTTTAGTTGATAGTTTACTCTTAATTTAAACGGTATCTGGTTTGTTTCAGTTACGGAGCATTGTATCCAAACAACTGGGCCCTACCGAGCAGGTAATGGTCACATATCTCTTCAATCTTACTTAGGTTGTTACATTTTGTTGAAATGGTATTTTGGTCGCAGTTTCAACTAATTTATATAGAAACATGCCAATTCATGTTGTATTTTACATACAATGAGGAAAACAGGAAACATATAAAAAATAAGAAAAATTTAAATCGGTTCAAGAGTGTTAAACGGGGTCAAACAAGAAAAAATTAATGTGGCTTCATACGTTATTATTTACAAATTAAAATAAAGGACAAGAAAGTTTTGATGGGAAAGGTAGTCAAAACAAAAGCTTTTAGGGGTCGCGTTATGATATCTAAGATTATATTTGTATGCAACATTTGTCTTGAAGTTTGCATATTGACACTTTATTTATAAAAAATGTAGGTTGTTGGGTGGGCATATGCTCTTGGTGTTCATAAAACAAAGGAGCATATAGTTGTTTATTGGTTTGCCCCCGTCGAGGCGACTTTATTGGCTGTAGGACATTTAGGTTGCTGGTACGACAGCCAAAACCAGAGAAACAGAAGACTAACTGAAGGTGATTCTATCACACCTCACACGGTTGCACAAAACCAATCCTTCTACATTTATAGAATGAAGATTCCATTTACAGAATTGTACATTATAGATTTTTTTGGTCTTCCATACCAATTGCATTCTTTAATCTCCAAATTAGAGATACTTTGACTTTTCCAAGTCAAACAAGTATTTTTCAGTATTCAAAAGTGATGTATACTCAATTCATGCTATATTCCTTTATCACAAAATTGCAGAAGCTTTGACTTTTATAAGTCAATTAAGTATTGAATGTGATGTGCTGGTGTAATACATATTTTGATTAAGTACACATGCCAAATTTATGGTGGATTTTACAACTCATTCTCTTTATGGATGTAAAAATGGGTCAAGCAAGGGAAGCCCTAAATGCCCTTCACCATCGGCCACGACGGAAGAGGTTAACTGAATCGGAAGGTTTCGTGCATTGAAAGTATTATGCGTCTATTGTTGAATGGAGATAAATGTTAGAAACCCGGAATGGATTGTGGTTCGTGATAGACATCATAATTAAAATTGATATCAGTCGGGACACCCGCCGCAACGCGCAAAATGAGGGTAAAGTGGTCTTTTAAACCATAATTATTTTTTAGTCCCTCAATCTATTACATTTAAATCCTTGACATTTAACATAATTATGGGTAATTAGTTACACTTCCCCCCCTCTTTAATTCTTTAACGTATTCCTGCGATATCTTACAACCTGTAATGTTCTAAAATATCCGAAGGTACCATGACGATCGGCACATTTTTTTAAACGTTTCGATAGTTGTCTTTTTTAGTTTCGCCGTGCGTTCATAAAGTACAAATAGCCGATGCGTAAATGTACAATTAATTAAAGCCAACATTTGTTTTTTACCCAAGCCCGCTTTGACCATTACCTAGCTACCGTGCATTAACAAACTGACTCTGTACAAGTTTTTTGTTTTGAACGGCATTAATAAACTAAAATATTCCCTAATTTTACTAGCTGCAATATTGAATGTTTAAGTGACTCTGTACAAGTTTTTTGTTTTGAACGGCATTAATAAACTATAAAATATTCCCTAATTTTACTAGCCGCAATATTGAAAAGTTACCGGCCGCAAATTTATTTTACAGGTCAAATATCAACAAAAGTTCCTACTTTAGAGGCAACAATTGATTAAAAAATTATTTTACAGGTCAAATATGAACAAATGTTCCTACTTTAAAGGCAACAAAATTAGATAAGGAGGAGAATTTTTTTAAAAAAATTAGAGGCAACAATTGATTAAAAATTTATTTTACAGGTCAAATATGAACATGTACAAAATAGTAAATTAACACTAATTTTTTAAGATGGCAGACTAACAGTCTCAAACAAAACCCACTAATTTTACAATTTTCTTCCAATTCTACCCTGCTCTCCCTACATCCCCTATCAGATATGAAACCGCATAAGGAATTCGATGAATTAGGTTTTAATGAACGTGGCACATTGAATCACGAAATCAAACGTTTCATCGGTTATGGCAACGGAATCATTCTTGATTGACGATGAATTGAAACCTGGAGCAATTAATGGAAACCACCCATTGAATGCTAGCAGCAAACTAAAGATTGGAAATTGATTACATGCCTACAATTCTTTAATATATAAGGAGCGACCATTCTTTCTCTCTCTCTCTGTAACTGAAAATTGAAACCCTAATAGCCGAATATATAGATTGTTGGATGATGGAGAGGAATATAAGAGTACAGAGAGGGGGGATGAGCCCAAAAGTTCTCCGGCCGGCGACAATGACACCGATGACGACGTGGGATTTGCGGTCGGTCAATCTGGACAAGATGTTTGCACCCAAATTAGTAAGTGTTCATCTTTTAAAAACCTAATTTCTATCCTCACAAAACACAACTGATGATAATCATTCAATTTGATCCTTAATGTTTTGTTGCTGGTTATGGTAACTGTCAATTATTTTATTATATAATGAAGATCAGGATGGTGAAGACATACCTGAAGAAGAAGCTGTTTGTAGGATATGTTTGGTAGAGTTATGTGAAGGTGGATAAACCTTGAAGATGAGAGACCGGGTGTTACAAGTAAATCGGACAATATTGGTTGGTATGAGAGACCGGGTGTTACAAGTAAATCTTCTTATAATTTTCTGATCTCGTTACATTGAGAGGAAGATTCGAGCCTTCTCATAAGAAAATAGGACAATATTGGTTGGTGTGAGAGACCGGTGTTACAAGTAAATCTTCTCATAAATTTCTGATCTCTTTACAGTGAGAAGAAGATTCGAGTGGTTATATGCATCGATTCAGTTAACTTTTGTGGTAGTCTTCGCGCATATTTTCTGCTGGCTGGGCTCAAGGTACTTGGTTTATTTTGGTTTCATTTTCATAAGTCGTAAAAAAAGTATGCAGTATATCTTATTAGGGGTGATAAACTTTAAAATGTTACAAGTTTATAATCGATAGCGGTTTTGGGTTTCTCCTGAGAAAGATTTAACCCACATTGGTTTTTATAGTAATGTTACGGATAGAATGTAGTTGGTGCTATGTTTGTAACAAAATTCTTATTTTTTATGCATTTCAAGAACATTAGGGTTGGATTCAGAATCTAAGTTTGACTGAAGGGGGTTGTATATATATCTGTTTTGACCTGTTAGTTATATACGGGTTAGTGCGTAGGGGTGTAAAAAAACCGAGGCCGAACCTTGCCTAACCTCGATCTCTGCTCGTTTATTACTTATTTATAATTATAATTTTTAATTATAACATAATATATATGTTATTTAGCTATTTTTGACATTAAATAGTTTATAATAAATATTCATAATTTATATATAATAAATACTATGTAAGTATATAATTTATATATTTTTTTTTGCTTGCGAGCCTACTTGAGCTCAAGCCGGGGCTCATTTAAGCTCGGCTTGATTCGAGCTTTTAGTGAGCCGATTTTGGGCATTTGGAAGCCAAAAACAGGACAGAGTGGTGCGTGTTTTTTTTTGTTTTAAGATATGCAACGCTTGTTGATGTTTATTGTTACCGTTTATTTCACGGTGCTAATTTTGTTTAACGAAGTACTTAATTGGGATCGGTTTGATTGATTAGGGAAACAAGAGAGAGAATACGAAATGGTACTAAAGAAGACCTTGCAAAGCATCTGCCTTTTGAATGTTCATCCTAATACAACAACATCGATTGTAATTCAGGTATGTCGATTCTTAATTTAATTCCTTGTTTATAGAAGGGTGCGTTCGATATGTAACTGAGTTTACGGCGAGAATTGCTTAATGCACTTGTACATAGTGATTGAGAAATATAACGTACAAATTGTCTCTTTCACCGTCTCCATCTCTTCCGCCCTGAACCACCACCCTTCTAATTCGGTACCATAAACACATTTTATGACAACAATTGGTTCAACTTGTTGCATTTGTTTTATTACATAGTTCTTGTGGTTGTAAAGAAAGCTGATAGTCTTTATCCAGTTGTTAGTGGAGCAAGTATAGTCGCCAAGGTGAACTTCAGATTAATTGTTTCTATATTTTCAGTTTCTTTTTTTTCAATCTATAAATAAAGTCACATATCCTGTCTCTGAACAAACTCTATACTAGAGGGTGCCAATTTCGACTGTTTTATGGATAAATGGGTCAATTTGGGGTATATTTTTTTCTTTAACGGGTCAAATGGTAAACCTAAAAGATATGGCTACAATGATAATGGTTGAAACTAAGTCACCCAAAGTGTTTGCAAAATGTATGAAACCTCATAAATGGTTTCAGTAAAATTAATTAGATTATTTCAATGATATCTAAGAAATTAGTTGTTTATAAAACTCAATAAATAAAGGATAAGAAGTGTTTCTGGGATGATATGGCTACAATGATAATGGTTGAAACTAAGTCACCCAAAGTGTTTGCAAAATATATGAAACCTCATAAATGGTTTCAGTAAAATTAATTTGATTATTTCCAATTATATCTAAGATATTAGTTGTTATAAAACTCAATAAATAAAGGATAAGAAGTGTTTCTGGGATGCACATCCTGACCCGATTAGTCGTTAATTCAGGTTATAAGGGACCATGCATTGCAAAACTGGAACTTTGATGAAACCCGGAGGTGAGAATTCATCTGTTTCTTTACTTTGAAAAACCTATGAATATCGACAAGCTTTTTTGTTTATTTGGTCTCATTAGTCTTTATATTAACCTACTTGTCGAACGGTTAACAACAACGAATATTTATGTAGATCCCAGCACTAAAGGTTGGTTAGAACATCACAAGCACTCGGTATTTGGTTTCCCATCATTGGTTCGCTTTAGTTGGGTTACATGTGAATCCTACTTCAAAGGTGGTGTTGAAGTGTTATGGTAAGTCCTCACTGAATTTTTTTAATAATGGAGTGACGGGTGGGTTGGTTAACGGGTCAAAGTGGGTTCTGGTTAAGCCAAATGGAGCAGATTTCTCATTTTTAACAACAAAGTTGATGCCTGTCCCGTTAAGATTAAGTTTACTTTATTGTGATTTCCTATTATTCATCTTCAATACCAATGCATGTGGCCTCACAATATCAAAGATTTCATATTTGAAATGTTGTTTTTGGTTTTCCAGTATTTCCAAAAGTTTGCTTTTGGTTTGGTTTCGGTCTGGTCCTGTTTTGGACCATTGCAGACACTCTTTAGTTGATAGTTTACTCTTAATTTAAACGGTATCTGGTTTGTTTCAGTTACGGAGCATTGTATCCAAACAACTGGGCCCTACCGAGCAGGTAATGGTCACATATCTCTTCAATCTTACTTAGGTTGTTACATTTTGTTGAAATGGTATTTTGGTCGCAGTTTCAACTAATTTATATAGAAACATGCCAATTCATGTTGTATTTTACATACAATGAGGAAAACAGGAAACATATAAAAAATAAGAAAAATTTAAATCGGTTCAAGAGTGTTAAACGGGGTCAAACAAGAAAAAATTAATGTGGCTTCATACGTTATTATTTACAAATTAAAATAAAGGACAAGAAAGTTTTGATGGGAAAGGTAGTCAAAACAAAAGCTTTTAGGGGTCGCGTTATGATATCTAAGATTATATTTGTATGCAACATTTGTCTTGAAGTTTGCATATTGACACTTTATTTATAAAAAATGTAGGTTGTTGGGTGGGCATATGCTCTTGGTGTTCATAAAACAAAGGAGCATATAGTTGTTTATTGGTTTGCCCCCGTCGAGGCGACTTTATTGGCTGTAGGACATTTAGGTTGCTGGTACGACAGCCAAAACCAGAGAAACAGAAGACTAACTGAAGGTGATTCTATCACACCTCACACGGTTGCACAAAACCAATCCTTCTACATTTATAGAATGAAGATTCCATTTACAGAATTGTACATTATAGATTTTTTTGGTCTTCCATACCAATTGCATTCTTTAATCTCCAAATTAGAGATACTTTGACTTTTCCAAGTCAAACAAGTATTTTTCAGTATTCAAAAGTGATGTATACTCAATTCATGCTATATTCCTTTATCACAAAATTGCAGAAGCTTTGACTTTTATAAGTCAATTAAGTATTGAATGTGATGTGCTGGTGTAATACATATTTTGATTAAGTACACATGCCAAATTTATGGTGGATTTTACAACTCATTCTCTTTATGGATGTAAAAATGGGTCAAGCAAGGGAAGCCCTAAATGCCCTTCACCATCGGCCACGACGGAAGAGGTTAACTGAATCGGAAGGTTTCGTGCATTGAAAGTATTATGCGTCTATTGTTGAATGGAGATAAATGTTAGAAACCCGGAATGGATTGTGGTTCGTGATAGACATCATAATTAAAATTGATATCAGTCGGGACACCCGCCGCAACGCGCAAAATGAGGGTAAAGTGGTCTTTTAAACCATAATTATTTTTTAGTCCCTCAATCTATTACATTTAAATCCTTGACATTTAACATAATTATGGGTAATTAGTTACACTTCCCCCCCTCTTTAATTCTTTAACGTATTCCTGCGATATCTTACAACCTGTAATGTTCTAAAATATCCGAAGGTACCATGACGATCGGCACATTTTTTTAAACGTTTCGATAGTTGTCTTTTTTAGTTTCGCCGTGCGTTCATAAAGTACAAATAGCCGATGCGTAAATGTACAATTGATTAAAGCCAACATTTGTTTTTTACCCAAGCCCGCTTTGACCATTACCTAGCTACCGTGCATTAACAAACTGACTCTGTACAAGTTTTTTGTTTTGAACGGCATTAATAAACTAAAATATTCCCTAATTTTACTAGCTGCAATATTGAATGTTTAAGTGACTCTGTACAAGTTTTTTGTTTTGAACGGCATTAATAAACTATAAAATATTCCCTAATTTTACTAGCCGCAATATTGAAAAGTTACCGGCCGCAAATTTATTTTACAGGTCAAATATCAACAAAAGTTCCTACTTTAGAGGCAACAATTGATTAAAAAATTATTTTACAGGTCAAATATGAACAAATGTTCCTACTTTAAAGGCAACAAAATTAGATAAGGAGGAGAATTTTTTTAAAAAAATTAGAGGCAACAATTGATTAAAAATTTATTTTACAGGTCAAATATGAACAAATGTTCCTACTAGGGCTGTAAACGAACCGAACGAACACGAACAAGGCTATGTTCATGTTCGTTCGTTAAGGAAATTTAGATGTTCGTGAACTGTTCGCGAACACATGACGAACAGAAGTTTGTGTTCGTGTTCGTTCGTTAAGGAATTTTGGTTGTTCGCGAACAGTTCGTGAACACTAACCACGAACACAAACGAACACAAATGAACTTTAATTTTGAAAATTAAAAAAGGCACAGTTAATCTTAAACATTGTACACAAAGAAAGTAGTTAAATATAACCATTTAAAGATTGAAGGGATGGATTGAAAATGAATAGCGTGCCGCTATCGTACCAAATCGAAAAAAAAACCCGACCTTGAATATTCATTTATTTTTGTATTCAAAACAATGTATTTTTTTATCGTAAACTATACGAGTGATGGTAACAGTATTAAAAAGAAAACGTTTTTTTTGTTTTTGTTTCGTAAACTATACGAGTATTGATACGTGACGAACCGAACCGATTTTGTCACGACCCCCGACCACACCCTGGACGGGAACCGCGAGCAGTCAAGTGGTACCGGTGATTATTTTGAAAATATTGCAGCGGAAAATTTCATCAGGACCGTGAGTTAGGAAAAAATATCAGAGTTTATAAAACACCGGATTTTATTTATTAAATAGATGGGATAAAACCCATGTTTTACAAAGGTAGCTTTAATAAGGGATAAACCCGAATATATGAAACCATGTTTGCTTAATTTAATTCAATTGATAAAATAAGCCATTTCTTTAAGCCTTTCGGTGCCGTATCATCACTCTTATTCCAATCTACTGTCATTACCTGAAACACGTTTTAAAAAGATTTGGTCAGCAGGAAATACTGGTGAGTTCATTCATTTTTGTACAAAATGACACATTGTTATAAATTACAGCATAAGAGCGATTACAATGGCTACTGTCTTATTTTTATCTGGCGTCGTGTCACACCCTGGTGACGATGGTCATACCACTATTGGGTCCTTTCACCAAAGTAGTGATGATTATCACTGTTAGGTTGGTGAACCTAACCGTGAGAGATTAGTAATGTGCACAATACCCTACTTGCCAGTGATTCAAGATAACCACGACTTAATCCCTGTAATTATAACTTTTGAAAACAGTTTAAGTATTGTAAAACATTGTTGATAAAAAGAGAACGACTCACCTTGTTATCATATAGTATTGATTAAACAAGCATCTTGATTCTAAGCATCTACTTTATAGTTCTGAATCTTCTGATGATTAGTTATCTTATTTGATTGTAAGTGTAGAGTGCGGACTTCTCTGGTAGTTAAACATATAGTTTAACAGAGTGGAATGCGTATTAGTGTAAAACCACATCAAACCTAACGATGGTCACGAGATCAGAACCTTAACGAAATTCACAAAGTATAGTCTTGTTTAGACAGCACTTTGGCATTCGTTAGTTGGTTCCCGAATCGATCAGACAGAATATCGCATCGGTGATTATTGGTTAGAACACCAACGTATAGAGAGAAGAAGAAAAGAAATGAGCAAAGAAGAATGAAATCCTAGGCTCCTATTTATAGGTAAGGCGGGTTCCTTTCTTAGCTAGGAAGTTTTCTTAATTATTAAGTTTCCTTTATTTATTAAGTTTTTCTTACTGATTAAGTTTTCTTACCTATTAAGTTTACTTATCTATTAAGTTTACTTAATTGTTTTAGCTATCAAGTTTACTTGGCTTTTTAACGGATTATCCCACTTAGCTGTTTAACCGATTAATTTTTCCTAACTGTTTAATTAAGTAATTTACTTAGCCGATTATTTAATTAACTTAATTAGCTGATTAACTTACCTAGCTTACTTAACTGTTAAGTTTTATATAACCATTAAGTTTACTTAACCATTAAGTTTTCTTAATCATTAAGGTTTCTTAACTACTAAGTTTACTTAACTATTAAGTTGTCTTAACTACTAAGTTTACTTAATCATTAAGTTTCCTTAACCATTAAGTTTCCTTAACCATTAAGTTTACTTAGTCATTTAACTAATTAACTTACTTAGCTGATTAATTAATCTTACTTAGCTTAATTAATCTTGCTTAGCTTAATTAATCCTGCTTAGCTTAATTAATCCTGCTTAGCTTAATTAATCTTACTTAACGGATTAATTAATTAACTGACTTAACTACTTAACTGATTAATTTATCTTAACTTTTATAATTTGCTTAGTCGATTACTTAGCTTAATTAGCAGATTACTCACCCTACTCAGCTTGCGTAACTGTTAAGTTTTCTTAGCTATTGAGTTTTCTTAATTGCTAAGTTTACTTTCTTGTTAAGTATTCTATCTTAACAACTTTATGAGTTCTAATTTCTAGATACAATGGAACTCGTATTAGCGTATTAACCCAATTCAACTTTAACGATAATCACGAGATCAAAATCCACAACGAATGACAAAGTATAGCCGTATAAATGCAGCACTTAAACATCCGTTGGATCAGTTTCAATCGATCGGATAGGGTATCGTATCAGTGATTCGAGTTAGTACTCTGATTACGAGCAGAGTTTTAGGGTTTAGGGGTGTTGTGAAAAGAAACGGAGATACGAGAAAGTAAGTTCGTCAAAATTCGATCGAACTGGTGCAGGAATTCAAGTCCCACTGCTGCCCTTATATACCTGAATTTTGGGTCCCCTCGTGCGTCGCGCCAGACCCATATGGTCCCGGCGCGTGGCGCGACGATGGTCGACCTGGCTTTGGTCGCCACGTGTCCCACGTAGGCCTGACATGTGTCGAAGTGTCGTGACGCGTGTCCTTGGCCGCCCTTCTAGTCCAATCGTGTGTTTTCCTCGATTTTCGTGTTTATACTTATCGCGTATGTTTGGGTCTTGATCTTTACATGATTCGTTTTTAATTGTGAATCTAATAAGACTATTTTTTATGCGATTTGGTTCGTCGAATGCCAAGATTCCTTAATCGCTAAATTTTCCAGCTTGAATATACAAGTTTTATCGCGTGCACTTCTGGTTTTGATTACGGTTTGTTGTCGAGAATATTTTTATGAGGGTTGTTACATCCTCCCCACCTTGTTTTAAATCTCGTCCTCGAGATTTGCTGGAACAAGTAAATATATTTTCTTTTCATCTCTGATTCTAACTCTCATGTATATTCAGGTTCTTCATTTTACTTTGACCAGAACTAAGCTCTTGCCTTGTGATTCTTATTTTTGACTTATATGGTCTTTCAATGGATCTAAAATTTTCATTTACCTTTATAGCTTGAAGAGGTATAACTAAAGATTTATCAGCTAGGCATTCCTTAAGGGGTATACATGAAACATATCATGTATTCATGTTATTTCTTCTGATAACTCTAGCTGATAAGCTACTGATCCAATTTATTTAAGGATTCCGAATGGTTCAACAAATTTTAGACTTAACTTTTCTTTCTTGCCGTATCGGACTATTCCCTTTTCACGGAGAGACCTTTTGTATTATTCTTTCTCTGATTTGAAATTCTAATGGTTTGCCGATCTCATGGCCCGATAGTTGCTTTTCTCATATTTTTGCTCGACATAATGGATGATACATTTATCCATAAGGTGCTTCAAACGGTAACACTAATTATGGGAGAGTCTTATGAGTGATAAGTGATAGTTCTACTTGCACCAATATTTATCACACATGTACTTAGCACATCTTTTATGTTTTGTAGTGTTCCTTCATACTACATCAAAATAGGTCGGGTTAAAATTTTCCTAGAAATGAGAAGTGAAATGACTATCTTGATAGATAACAGGATTCTTTGTAATAAGACTATACAACTTAACTAAGTGTCTTATACTAAAGGGTTTCCTTCATTGGTAGGGATTGAGCCGACTTGGTTAGTCGATCCACAATCATCCAGATTGTGTCGTTTCTTGTTTTGGGGTAATTTGGTAACAATATCCAATGTTTATCAATCTCATTTCCATACTGATGTCGTTGAGGTAAACCTAAAGGGTTCTAATGCTCAGCTTTAACTTGCTAATCGATTAAATACTTAGAGACATAACTTGCTACATCCTTTTTCATTTCTATTTATCAGTAATTCAAACCTCGATACCTCATATTACTTACACGATGTATCAAATACTTAGTTCTATGGGCTTCTTCGAGAATCCTTTCTTGCAGGTTTCCTTGAATTAGTACCCGAATTCTTTATGGAATCCCTAATTTCCATTAGTTCCTTTTTCTGATTCCTTCATTATTCCTTTATAATCCTTAAACATCATCCTTGATTGCTGTTTCTTGGGTACTCTTTAATTATTTCATTAAATCTATCCGCAAGTTAATCTAAGAGCACGTACTTGATTCGGCTTCCTATGAAACTTATGACTTAAAGCATTAACTACTATATTAGTCTTAACTTTGGGATATAACAATCGGTGTTGTTCCTAGTCTCAGATGAATTCTAAGTTTCTTCTCACGATCGGGTGATAGTCTAAGTAGTTTCTCTGGGAACATGTCGGTCGGAATATCTTTCAGTTTCCTTAACCATTAAGTTTACTTAGCCATTTAACTAATTAACTTACTTAGCTGATTAACTAATCTTACATAGCTTAATTAATCTTGCTTAGCTTAATTAATCCTGCTTAGTTTAATTAATCCTGCTTAGCTTAATTAATCCTGCTTAGCCTAATTAATCCTGCTTAGCCTAATTAATCCTGCTTAACGGATTAATTAATTAACTGACTTAACTACTTAACTGATTAATTTATCTTAACTTTTATAATTTGCTTAGTCGATTACTTAGCTTAATTAGCAGATTACTCACCCTACTCAGCTTGCGTAACTGTTAAGTTTTCTTAGCTATTGAGTTTTCTTAATTGCTAAGTTTACTTTCCTGTTAAGTATTATATCTTAACAACTTTATGAGTTCTAATTTCTAGATACAATGAAACTCGTATTAGTGTATTAACCCAATTCAACTTTAACGATAATCACGAGATCAAAACCCACAACGAATGACAAAGTATAGCCGTATACAGGCAGCACTTAAACATCCGTTGGATCAGTTTCAATCGATCGGATAGGGTATCGTATCAGTGATTCGAGTTAGTACTCTGATTACGAGCAGAGTTTTAGGGTTTAGGGGTGTTGTGAAAAGAAACGGAGATACGAGAGAGTAAGTTCGTCAAAATTCGATCGAACTGGTGCAGGAATTCAAGTCCCACTGCTGCCCTTATATACCTGAATTTTGGGTCCCCTCGCGCGTCGCGCCAGACCCATATTGTAACAACCCTCAATAAACAGATACTCTCAAAATATTTCCAACACCCTAGTATATTTTAAAATATCCCAATATGTCTTTAAATACACCCCGTATGTGAAAACCGAGCCCGAAATACAATATAACATTTAAAAATAAAATATAAAATCTGAATTTTAAGCTGAGGCGGGCCGCGTAGACCCACCCCAAGCCTTTACGCGGGCGGTATCAAGGTTGGAAACTGACTCCGTTGATTTCTTTAGTTCAGGCTGGCCGCGTAAGCTTTAGCTTACATTTACGCGGGCCGCGTGAGATCAAAATAGTGGCAACACCCTAGGCCGACACGTGTCATCATCGTGTCAAGTCTATACGCTGATCCGGACGAGCTACGCGTTGACTGGAGTTTGACGCGGGCCGTGTAAGCCCCCCTTATCTTTTACGCGAGCTGCGTGAGACCCGAATTCAGCACCTATAAATAGAACGCATCGGGCTTCAATTCAGATCGTTCACTTCTTTCTTTCTAAACGAATTTCTGAAGTTATAGGCTTAATATTCAAGTATAATACCCCCTAATTAGCTAGGTTCTGCTCCGTTGTAAGTATTTTAACCCCGGTTTCATACTAGATACGCTGCCCGATTGATTTAGGGTTCTGTAACAACTGTCGTGGTTCTGCCCGACGTAGTTGTTGGAATGCCGTCTCGGGGAGGGTATCATTAATATTTTCAAAGGGTTATGATACTAACCTATGTACATTTGTGTAAATTATAGATTATTCCCAGGAAACCCTTACGCGAAGTCTAAGACAGCAAAGTGAGTTTATCCTCTTTTTGTTAACCTTTTTGTAACTGTTTACAAAACCTTAAATGTTTTACAATGTGATTAAGCGGTGATTGAGTCTTTGTAGTTCTTCAATTACTGCCGGTATGTTGGGGTTTTGTGTACAAAATTTACTACACCGTGAGTAGTAAGTCGGGGATGACAGTACGTTACCATTGGACGACGAGTTAGCCAATGTGTAATATGACCCACAAGTCAGGATTGACAGTACTGAATGAGTAATTGTGTAGAAATAAACAATGTGATCGCTCTCAATACTGTTTTAATTGATAAAATGTTTCTTGATTAAACTGGGATTCACTCACCAGTATTTCCCACTGACAAATGTTTTTAAAACGCGTTTCAGGTAACACAATGTGACAACCAATTAGTAAAAAGCCAGCTGGAGAGCACTGAAGGCTTGGAAAAATGTGGCTATAAAAGTTACCTAAAAGACGATGTTTTAAATTCAACAAAATAGGGTTTATCCCTATAAACGTATTGTAATAAGAAACTTGGGTTTTGCCCATGTGATTATTAATATTAAATGAGTTGGTTTTAATCTTATAAACATTTCCTAACTACAGTCCTGATGTAATTTCCGCTGCCAAATTAACAAGCTGATACCACCAAAACTCTGAGTTCGCGTCCGCCCGTTCCTGGGACAGATAAGGGATCGGGGGTTGCGACAGAAGGTGGTATCAGAGCCTAGCCACTGGTCTAAGCCAAAGAAGTGTTCTGCTGACACTTAAATTCTAAACTTTGTGTTAGGAAATAAATTACGGAAATACATGCATAACTGTATTTATTTGTTATGTGTTATTTGACTATTTGTTAGTTTACAGTATGAGTAATCAAGGACCCTCAGACATGTGTCGTCAGTTGTCTGATTCACTTAGGAGTGAAGGTACCTCTTCACAGCCTGCCCTTTCTGGGTATTCTACTGATTAGGAAGAATGAACGTTTGCTTTTAAAGCCCAGTCAGAAGAGCCATTCCCTCATAAGAAAAGATGATGGTTCAGTAAGGAAGCGTTTGCACGTAGGAAAAGAATGCGAAAGTTGCAACAGCAAAGAATTCTAGCAGCTGCTAAGCGAAAAACAGATGCCCATACACAGGATATGCTTAATAGAAGCCTAGCCAATTTCCATATCCTAGCCACAACTGCTGCTGACCCTAATTTGGAGCAAACAATAGCACCCCAATCACAATTGCAAATCCCTGACCAACCCATGGAGATAGAAAACCCTGAAAACCAAGTGGAGAAGCATGACTTCAACCCAGAAGAAATCCCTAGGGTACCAGCACCAAATCCCCTAGACTCAAATTACGATCCCTGGTGGGATGATGTTAGGGACTATGTGCAACGTTACCCGATCCATGAAGACACACCTATACAGAACATAGGAGCCTATCCAGGTATGGACCCTTTAGATCCCTATTACCATGATAACTACATTAGGGAAATCTTAGAAGATCCTTATCGATTTCAGGCACTTTCACCCCCATATCAGGAACCCGCACCCCAGATTCCGAACCCAGTCCTAGAACCTGCACCCCCAATGAGTGCAGAAAACGTGCAAGAACTTAGGACTTTTGGGGAGGAAATTTTAGAAAGCAGTGAGAGAATGAGACAGGTGGGAGAGCGTCTCGTATGGAAATACGATGAGCGCAATATGGATTTTTGGATAAATCCATATCCGTGATATGATAGAGGAGATGGTAATAGTAATAATAATATAATATAATAAAATAAAAATAAAATATGTGTGTACGGATGCCTATTACTATTAGTGTGATTCTATTTCTGTTGGTATTGTAATTTTTATTTCAGTACTAGTGTGTAATAGATGCATAATAGTATATGGAAAATAGAGTAAAAGTCGCAATGATCGACGTTTTTTGCTAGATTGCGTGTCATGTGATTAACTATATTAAATATTATCTTGTGATATTAATATGGGGTAAATGTTTAAAATTCAGATGGCCGACGAAGGAAATCAAGGAAATCTGAATAATGATAACCAGAGTAACATTAACGTGGACAATGAGAATCCAAGCATCAATAACAATGGAAACCAAATGGATAATAGTGCTATTCAGCATATAGTGGCACAAGGAATTATAGATGCAATGCCATTTATTATTCAATGATTCAAGAAGCAAATAATAAAAGTAAGCATAGCAGTAAGCGACCCATCGAACCCGAAAACAGTGTAAACAATGGACCCGTACTTCAAATGCCCATTCCCAAAAGAAGAAGAACCATGCCTTATGGTTGTTCTTATAAAGAATTCTGGTCTTGTAAACCAATGGAATTCTCGGGCAATGAAGGAGCGATTGCAACTCTACGCTGGATAGAGAAAACTGAGGCAGTCTTAAGAATAAGCAAGTGTGCTGAAGAAGATAAGATACTGTTTGCTTCTAATCTGTTTAAGAATTCAGCACTAGAATGGTGGAACACTATCCTCCAATCAAGAGGAAGTGATAGAACTTACAATATGGAATGGGAAGAATTTAAGAACAAGGTATAAAGAAAATTCTGTCCACCAAATGAGAAGGAACAGATAGCAAACAAATTCCTAAACCTTAGGATGACTGGGGTGGATAGTAAGGGATACACTAAATTATTCTTCGAATATGCTAGAATAGTGCCAACTCTTGCTTCACCAGAACCAATATTGATCTCCCGTTATATTTGGGGATTAATTGGGGAGATAAGACACGTAGTCAAGGCAGCTAGACCTCAAACCATAGAAGAAGCTGTAGAACTAGCAAATACCTTGACAGACGAATTAGTTCGTACTCGAGAAGAAGATCAAAGGAGGAACCTAACCCAGAAGCTCACACAAGAATTTCATTCTGGAAATTTTAATCGTGGGAAAAATATAGGTTCTACCTCTATGTAACACCCGTCCAAATTTACTTGAATTTAGTAATAATTCATAAGATTTTATAAAAGGATATCTAAATTAAAAACCTTAGTTTCAAGAACTAAGTTCTAGGGTAACAAACATTAGTTATCTAAAACATCCATAGGTTGTTTAGCAAACTGTTTACATCATAGCATTGTTTAAACAGAGTTAATTTACGCGGAAGCTTCAAAAGTTTGTGTTCGGTTCTTCAAAAGCTAGCTTGACCGTCATCCGTAGTCCTTGGATACCTAAAAACTGAAATGTTTACATTAAACATTTGTGTTAGAATACTTAGAAATAATACATATTTGAATCTACGTCTAAAACGGATTCGATTTAACAAAGAATTACAAAATTCATCATAATTTCTAAAGCTCTACCGTAACTTACGGTAAAATTCATCATAATTTCTAAATTTAACAAAGAATTACAAAATTTAATACACAATCCAACTACATATATGCTAAATATCGAAATTTACCCAAATTTAACAAATCAAGTTACATACCTTCATAATTCGTCGACATTGCTTTCTAATCATAATTACCCATTCCCGGGCTTGTCGACCTTAGAGTATCCCTTCTAATCCTCGGTTTCTGCTTTTATAACTCAATTTAACGAGTGACGTTCGAGTCACTCCAAACACTACCATTTCGACCATTATTTTAACACATTCTTCATCTAGTGAATTACATCACTTTACTTACATCCCATTATGACTAATTAAGCGGTATTATCAATAAACATATTTAATCAACTATTTATTTTGACCCGCTTGGTTTGTTGAGTGAATTCCATCACTTCTTAGACTTACCAAAGGGTTTCAATTTCACTATTTCGACATCATACCTATTTCAACTATTTCTTTTGACCCGTTTGGTTTGTCGAGTGAATTCCATCACTTCTTAGACTTACCAAACGCAACTATTTTCGCTATAACAACATTAGACATATTTACGACTAGGCTTATCTACGTAAATGTAACGAGACGACAAGTCGCGTACCTTTAGAGCACACCCTTCAAACGCGTATCCGCTCCGGCTTGTCCGCTTGACGATCCGGATTCTTTGCCTAAAGAGTTCAATTCACAATCAACTTAGAACTCTTTTCATAATCATTAACGCATAATTCTCTATAATAATCAAATCTGCGTTTTCATCTGATTTTTAACATTTTAATCCCCACTTAGGTATTTTAACAAACACCTAGCGGGTCAGATTTTTACATCCTCAAAACCAAGTTCATGACTTGTAATAATCATCTAAATCAACTTCAATTAGTCATATTTACACATGTTTTAACTTCCAAATTTCAGAAAGTACCTCAAAAAAACTCAGATTACACTAGAACAAGAATCATGATCTTAATGTTTACCAAGTTTCTACAACTTATTAATCACCTACAATGGTGATTATGAACCCTACAAGTATCATACAAGATTTTGACAAGAAATCATCTAGGGTTTATCCCTAAACATCATACTTTTTCTGAAATCACTTTCTATGATCAATTTACACTAGAATAATCATTCTAAACCCTAGTGTTCATCATTATCTTGTAAAACCCATAACCCACCTTCAACGTGTTCATGGAATTTCCTGAATTGGGACATAATTTCACATGTAGTTGTCTAGGTTTTACCTCTAGACACTATATCATCCCTAAACTAATAAAATCACAAACATGCATCATCAAACTTTGAATCTCCCAAATTCATAAGAATTTCAAACAGAGAATTTTCATAGAATTTTACATACCTTACAACCCCCTTGTGATGGGGATCACTAATCTCAACTCGGATTTCGATTTGGACCAGATTTGAACCTTTAATTTAAGTGTTTTGTGGGATTTAGGGTTTTTGGCAAGCTTGGTCGCCCTCCCCCTGTTTTGATCGAACTCAGACACTCCTCCAGGAGTGTTTGTGTTTTAATTAAATGTTTTATTTAAAACTTGTTTCAAAACAAACACTTTTGGCCCCTCTATTTTCCTTTAGTTCCCTTTTTGTCCTTTAACTACTTTCTAGTCATTATCTAACTAGGTTAGTGTCACCCCTAGTTAGTTTGTTTTGCTAATTTATTTACAAATAAAATTGCAAATTTTATAAATTTATATTTTCGGGATGTTACAAGTCCATCCCCCTTAAAAGGGTTTCGTCCCCGAAACCGAAGTACGTACCAAATAATGTAGGGAGAGACGTCGCATCTCCTCTTCAGACTCCCACGTAGTGTCTAAACCTTTCCTATGCTCCTACTTGATCTTGACTTGATCAATTTGTTTGTTTCGCAATTGCTTCTAGCATTCTATCACCACATTTCTTATCCTATAATCTCCCACCACAACTGTATTTACGGTGGGTTTAATGTGGTGATCCATATTAACCAAATTTTACCTCTCGAATCATTTTTTACGGCAAAACTCAAATAGTGCCATTTGAATTAATATAATACCTCTTTCAGCTTCTATACTTATTCTAAGTATTTACCTATCATAAAACTCGTTTCCAAACAACCTTTAAAGGTTGTTTGTTCGAATTAGCTAACAAGGGCGTTTTGGTCCTTTTTAGTCTTTCAATTACTACAAGGTCTTTTGAGAGCATGTTTGACCCATAATTCTTCTTTTGAGTTTTGATCTTGTTTGAAAAGTCATTATGCTTTTCGAAACGCCCGACCCTCTTTTAAAACATTCGGTTTACCCAATAAGGTAATCATTTAAAATTTCATTTTCCATTTGTCATAAAATGATCGAATTACCGATTTAACTCCTTTTAAACCCTCCACATGGTTTCTTGTCATGCTCAACTATCTTGTTTCGTACGTCTACACGCCGAAACATCATACCTCAACTATGTATTTATCTTATTCATAACCAATACGATAGAGAATATTCTAAAATATAAGACTAGTGTAAGCCATACTTACTTGACGCTAGTTTTATATTAACAAGCGCTCTACCTAGGTCACAGTGTTATTTAGGCTACAACTTGTTTTATTGCCTAAATTAATTGGTCACCATTTTACCTCATACCTCGTCATTCGGGTATGCAATATTGCCGTCATCGGCCCTTTTGCGTGTTTATACTTCCATATCTAGTCATTTACACTATAACGTGATTACATTCTATATTACTTTTGTGTCCGTGATCACATCAAGCCATGTTTAGTTTTACCTTGACCTTAGTCTAAGGCTACACACATTTCCTTTCGGATTATCTTTCCGACTCTATGACTTCTTATGTGTCCTTCGTGTCGATTTATTTTACTCATGCCGTTATTTGGTTTATGCCTCTATTTCCTTTCAACCCGTTACCCGGGTTCTTGATCTTGATATATATATATATATATATATATATATATTTTAACACTCCTGTTTCATTGGTTTGCGTTTTCCCTTTCATACTCTTTTATGACTTATCCCATAGATTCAATAATATTTCACGCTTTCATTACCCAGGTCGCGCTTACTTGGGATGTCAACTACTATACTTTATTCAATCCGTACACCACCTTTCTTTTGTCAGCGACCCTTAGGTCTGTTTCTTTTACAAATGTCCTGAAGGCCCATGTCTCAAGTCTTATTTGATAAACTACTGTTATTGTTATTCGGCCTTTGGGGTTTACTCGTTCTTATTCTAACGCTTTCATAATGTTTGTCTTACTAATTCTTTTACATATTCACCCTCATCAAGGTGACTATCATTCTTCCTCAGGAGGAATTTATTAATAACATGTTACTTGGGTATCTACCCATACCCGAACTTCTAAATCCAAATTTATTGGTATTTCATTATTTACAGTAACAATTAATACATATTGCCCATTTAGTTTCTTTTTCGAGGATATTCCTATCCAAATCTTAATCCCTTGATTTCTGACTTTAACCCATTGTTACAATAACAAAATCAATTCATTTCATGTTATTGTTTCATATTGTTGTATGGAATTTATCCACATCGTTTGTTGACATAAACGATGTTTCTATCTGTTTCATTTAGTTTGGCTTAGTCTATAACCATGTCCTTGTCATCTATTACTATTGTAAACTCCCAGGGTTCGGATGTTATTACACTCCTCCCTATTATGACGCTTTATCTTTCATTACGTTCTCGGGTTCGAGTGTGCGCGCACCCCTTCCCAAGGCAATATTTATCATGATCATTTTTACCTCGATGCTCAACGTACAGTTTCAGCACCTCTTATAAACAATAGAACTTTTATTATTACCTATTTTTATTTTTCAAAGCCTTGGTAATTTCGTTAACACTAATGTAGAATGTTAAATAAATCGATATAAAGCAAACGATTTATTTGCACTCGTAATAATTAAAAATTCATGCTGAAATTTAATTTACAAGAGTATACTTGAAACGACTTCAGGTTCAGCTTTAGCCTCCGTGGCTGTTATATAAAACAACTTTATCCTTGATTTCTGGGCATCAGATTTTGTGTCGGTTGTGTCCTTGGTTCCAAGCCTCTCTGGACATTTAGACTTTTTATGTCTTGGCTTACCACATGTGCCCTTGTGAATTTTTCCACAAAATCTACACTGATGTAACACACTTTTTGTAACTCCCTTCTTGAGAGTTTTATTAGGCTTGGACTTCTTTACGGATCTTGGATTCACATCCAACACCCTCCTTTCTTCTATTTCTTGTAGTATGCTATCTTTTAATTCAGTCATCATATCGTTTACCACTGGCACGATTGTGGTTTGTAATCTATCAATATACTGTGATAGACTATTTTCTAGAACTTTTCCGACCTCCTCGGAAATCTTAGCTTTCATTTGTTCAGTCAATTGAGATGTCGAATCATCTCCGGTTACTCCAGACATTTCTTTAACTGAAACATCCATCACGATTTATCAATAATTATTTAATTCATTTCCATCTTATTATACAGAAATTTATATCACTCTCATTCAATCATAAATAACGTGTTATTCCTTTTCGGTTTGGTCAAGTATATATCTTGCCTTACCTTTCTTACTTAGTGTATTTTCCCGGGTTCGAGCGTATTCATACACTCCTCCCATCTTTCCGTCATCTTGAAATTGAAATGTTTACACTAATTGTTAAACATTTCATTTATGACATATGCGTCATTCATTTTGATATAGCCAAGTTCACCACTTGCTTAAACCATTTATGCTTAGTGCACTTTTCCGGGTTTGAGTGTGTAAACATGCACTTCCCGTGCATATCAATTCAAATTTCCTTTTTCTAGTATTCTAGTAAGTCTACTAAAGCAATTAATTCTTACCAGACGATCGATCAAGCTTGAACCGAACACTTTGTTGACAACCTTAAGCTCTGATACCAACTTGTAACACCCGTCCAAATTTACTTGAATTTAATAATAATTCATAAGATTTTATAAAAAGATATCTAAATTAAAAACCTTAGTTTCAAGAACTAAGTTCTAGGGTAACAAACATTAGTTATCTACCGACCAATTAAAACATCCATAAGTTGTTTAGCAAACTGTTTACATCATAGCATTGTTTAAACAGAGTTAATTTACGCGGAAGCTTCAAAAGTTTGTGTTCGGTTCTTCAAAAGCTAGCTTGACCGTCATCCGTAGTCCTTGGATACCTAAAAACTGAAATGTTTACATTAAACATTTGTGTTAGAATACTTAGAAATAATACATATTTGAATCTACGTCTAAAACGGATTCGATTTAACAAAGAATTACAAAATTCATCATAATTTCTAAAGCTCTACCGTAACTTATGGTAGATACCGTAAGTTACGGTAGCTTCTGGGAATTTCTGGTTCCATCGTAACACAGGGGAAACCCACCGTAACCATTTGTTGTCTACCGTAATTTACGGTAGACTCTGGAATGTTATGCTTTTGTTTGATTTGTTTATTTACTTGGACCAATTTCTCGGATTTCATTCATACAACCCGACATGTTAAGTCCTCGTATCCTAATAGGTCATTTGTCAATAATAACAAGACCGAGTAACCATACTACAATGTATTACCATGCCTTATTTGATCGTTCAACCCGTTTGGCTCATCTAAGGAATCCTCCCTTTTGATGACTACCAATGAGGTCTAACCAGATTATTGGTCTATTATTAGACATAGCGAATATCATCGCTTTAATCAAACTCAACATTTAATACACAATCCAACTACATATATGCTAAATATCGAAATTTACCCAAATTTAACAAATCAAGTTACATACCTTCATAATTCGTCGACATTGCTTTCTAATCATAATTACCCATTCCCGGGCTTGTCGACCTTAGAGTATCCCTTCTAATCCTCGGTTTCTGCTTTTATAACTCAATTTAACGAGTGACGTTCGAGTCACTCCAAACACTACCATTTCGGCCATTATTTTAACACATTCTTCATCTAGTGAATTACATCACTTTACTTACATCCCATTATGACTAATTAAGCGGTATTATCAATAAACATATTTAATCAACTATTTATTTTGACCCGCTTGGTTTGTTGAGTGAATTCCATCACTTCTTAGACTTACCAAAGGGTTTCAATTTCACTATTTCGACATCATACCTATTTCAACTATTTCTTTTGACCCGTTTGGTTTGTCGAGTGAATTCCATCACTTCTTAGACTTACCAAACGCAACTATTTTCGCTATAACAACATTAGACATATTTACGACTAGGCTTATCTACGTAAATGTAACGAGACGACAAGTCGCGTACCTTTAGAGCACACCCTTCAAACGCGTATCCGCTCCGGCTTGTCCGCTTGACGATCCGGATTCTTTGCCTAAAGAGTTCAATTCACAATCAACTTAGAACTCTTTTCATAATCATTAACGCATAATTCTCTATAATAATCAAATCTGCGTTTTCATCTGATTTTTAACATTTTAATCCCCACTTAGGTATTTTAACAAACACCTAGCGGGTCAGATTTTTACATCCTCAAAACCAAGTTCATGACTTGTAATAATCATCTAAATCAACTTCAATTAGTCACATTTACACATGTTTTAACTTCCAAATTTCAGAAAGTACCTCAAAAAAACTCAGATTACACTAGAACAAGAATCATGATCTTAGTGTTTACCAAGTTTCTACAACTTATTAATCACCTACAATGGTGATTATGAACCCTACAAGTATCATACAAGATTTTGACAAGAAATCATCTAGGGTTTATCCCTAAACATCATACTTTTTTCTGAAATCACTTTCTATGATCAATTTACACTAGAATAATCATTCTAAACCCTAGTGTTCATCATTATCTTGTAAAACCCATAACCCACCTTCAACGTGTTCATGGAATTTCCTGAATTGGGACATAATTTCACATGTAGTTGTCTAGGTTTTACCTCTAGACACTATATCATCCCTAAACTAATCAAATCACAAACATGCATCATCAAACTTTGAATCTCCCAAATTCATAAGAATTTCAAACAGAGAATTTTCATAGAATTTTACATACCTTACAACCCCCTTGTGATGGGGATCACTAATCTCAACTCGGATTTCGATTTGGACCAGATTTGAACCTTTAATTTAAGTGTTTTGTGGGATTTAGGGTTTTTGGCAAGCTTGGTCGCCCTCCCCCTGTTTTGATCGAACTCAGACACTCCTCCAGGAGTGTTTGTGTTTTAATTAAATGTTTTATTTAAAACTTGTTTCAAAACAAACACTTTTGGCCCCTCTATTTTCCTTTAGTTCCCTTTTTGTCCTTTAACTACTTTCTAGTCATTATCTAACTAGGTTAGTGTCACCCCTAGTTAGTTTGTTTTGCTAATTTATTTACAAATAAAATTGAAAATTTTATAAATTTATATTTTCGGGATGTTACACTCTACACCTTACTGTAAGAATTGCAAAAGAAAGCATTCAGGAAGATGCTCCATATACTGTAACTTTTGCAAAATATCGGGACACAAAGAAGAAAATTGCAGGAAGAAAGCTAATAACAGGATAGGTTACAACTGCAGAGAACAAGGTCATATCAAGCTTAATTGTCCGAAATTAGCTCCAGTTACAAACAACAAGAATACTCAAAATGCTAGAGCATTTGTTCTAACTGCAGATGAAGCTAAAATGATTCCAGATGTCATAGCTGGTACGTTTTTAGTTAATGATATTTTTGCTAAAGTATTATTTGACTCTGGTGCAAACCAAAGTTTTATTAATACATCATTTTGCAAATTTCTAAATCAGTCATTAAATAAACTACCACAAGAATGTTTAGTAGAGACAGCTAATGGAGAAACCGTTAGGATTTCTGAAATCTTGCAGGGAACAAGAATAGAAATTTTAAATCAGAAATTTATTGCAAATCTTTATCCCATGAATCTGGCAGGATTTGATGTTGTTTTAGGAATGGATTGGTTAATAGCCAATAAAGCCAGTATTTTATGTGATCAAAAGTCAATTCAAGTAAATTCATCAAAAGGTAAAACGATCACAATAAAAGGAGATAGACCGTCTAGATCCACAAAATTCATCTCTGTGATGAAAACTGCAAATTACATAAGAAAAGGATCATTAGTGTATTTGATTTCTATAATCACTAACACTAAAGGAAAGGATTTAAAAGATATTCCAGTAGTATCTCAGTTTTCAGATGTATTTCTAGAAGAATTTCCAGGGCAACCTCCAGATATAGAAGTTGAATTCAGAATCCATTTAATACCAGGAACAGCACCGATTGCCAAAGCATCTTACCGTTTGGCACCTTCAGAAATGCAAGAATTAAAGAAACAATTAGACGAATTGCAAGAAAAAGGATTTATACAACCAAGTTCGTCGCCATGGGGAGCGCCAATACTATTTGTTAAAAAGAAAGACGGATCAATGCGTATGTGCATTGACTACCGTGAATTGAACAAAGTTACGATTAAGAATCGGTACCCATTACCAAGAATCGATGATCTGTTCGATCAACTGCAAGGAGCTCGATTTTTCTCTAAAATCGATTTAAGGTCAGGATATCATCAATTAAAGGTACAGGAAGAGGACATTCCTAAAACCGCATTTAGAACAAGGTATGGCCATTATGAATTTACTGTCATGCCATTCGGTTTAACCAATGCCCCAGCCGCATTTATGGACATGATGAACCGAATATGTAAGCCATATTTGGATAAATTCATAATTGTTTTTATAGATGATATTCTCATTTACTCTAAGAATAAGGAGGATCATGCAAAACATTTGCACGCACTTTTAAGTTTATTAAGAAAGGAAAAGCTTTACGCTAAATTTTCAAAGTGCGAGTTTTGGTTAGAACAAGTACAATTTCTCGGACACCTAGTCAATCATGAAGGAATTGATGTGGATCCACAAAGATCGAGGCAATTACTAAATGGAAAACCCCTGAATCACCAACCGAGGTTAGAAATTTCTTAGGATTGGCCGGTTATTATAGAAGATTTATTCAAGATTTTTCTAGAATAGCCATTCCCTTAACGAAGCTAACCTGTAAATCTGTTAAGTTTGAATGGGGATTAAGACAAGAAGAAGCATTTAGAATTCTTAAGCATAAATTAACTAATACACCCATATTAGCGTTACCAGAAGGAACTGAAGATTTTGTAATCTATTGTGACGCTTCCAAATTAGGTTATGGATGTATATTGATGCAACAACAAAAGGTTATAGCTTATGCATCTAGACAACTTAAGAATCATGAAGAGAATTATTCAACCCATGATTTAGAGTTAGGAGCTATAATTTTTGCTCTTAAGATTTGGAGACATTACCTTTATGGTAGTAAGTTTACCATATTCACTGATCATAAGAGTTTAAGGTATATTTTCAAGCAAAAGGAGTTGATTATGAGACAAAGACGCTGGATGGAGATGCTTAGTGATTATGATTGTGATATCCAATATCATGAAGGAAAAGCAAATGTAGTGGCAGATGCTTTAAGTCGAAAGTATCATGAAAAGCCAAAAAGTGTACGTTCTCTTAAATTAAATCTGCAAGTAAATTTAAATAATCAGATAAGAGAAGCACAAGAATCAGTAATCAAGGATGATACTGAAAAATTAAAAGGTATGCTAAAAGAATTAGAACAAGGAACCGATGGAATTTGGAGATTCCATGAAAAGAGAATGTGGATACCTAAATTAGGAAACCTACGTCATCGTATATTAGAAGAAGCCCATAAGTCTAAGTATACGATGCATCCAGGAAATGATAAAATGTACCAGGATTTAAGGAAAAATTTCTGGTGGATAGGACTGAAAAAGGACATAACAGCCTATGTTTCTAAATGTTTAACTTGTTCACAAGTCAAAGCTGAACACCAGAAACCCTCAGGTTTGTTACAGCAATTAGAAATGACAGTGTGGAAATGTGAATTGATAACAATGGATTTTGTTACCAAATTACCCAAAACAAAGAAAGGTAATGATACAATCTGGGTGATTGTAGATAGGCTAACCAAGTCAGCCCATTTCTTACCAATGAAGGAAACTTTCAGTATGGAACAACTAGCTAAGTTATATGTAAATGAAATTGTTTCTTTACATGGAATACCTTTATCAATTGTTTCTGATAGAGATAGCAGATTTACCTCTCATTTTTGGTCAAGTTTCCAAAAAGCTATGGGAACCAAGTTAAATCTAAGCACAGCTTATCATCCTCAAACAGACGGACAAAGCGAAAGAACAATTCAGACGATGGAAGACATGCTTAGAGCTTGTGTAATTGATTTCGGAGGTAATTGGGACGAACACTTACCTTTAATAGAATTTTCTTATAATAATAGTTATCACACAAGTATTAATGCTGCACCATTCGAAGCACTTTATGGACGAAAGTGCCGAACCCCAGTCTGTTGGGCAGAAATTGGGGAAAAGCAACTGTCTGGACCTGAGATAATGCAAGAAACAACTGATAAGATTATTCAAGTCAAGGAACGACTGAAAGCAGCACGTGATCGACAGAAGAGTTATGCTGATAACTGACGCAAGCCATTGGAATTTCAAGTAGGAGATAAAGTATTGTTGAAAGTCTCTCCTTGGAAAGGAGTAGTAAGATTCATAAAAAGGGGAAAGCTAAGTCCCATGTATATTGGACCTTTTGAGATTATTAGAAGAATAGGACCTGTAGCCTATCAGCTACAACTGCCAGAAGAAATGGCAGGAATACATGATGTGTTTCATGTATCTAATCTCAAGAAATGCTTAGCCGATGAATCACTAATAGTAACTCTTAAGGATATAGAGGTAAATGAACAACTTAAGTTTGTAGAAAGGCCTCTACAAATTGAAGACAGGAAAGTTAAGAATCTCAAGCACAAGAGATTAGTTCTGGTCAAAGTGAAGTGGGACTCCAAAAGAGGACCTGAGTACACATGGGAACTTGAATCTGAAATGCAAAGGAAATATCCGCACTTGTTCCAGTAGATCTCGAGGACGAGCTCTAAAACAAGGTGGGGAGGATGTAACAACCCTCAATAAACAGATACTCTCAAAATATTTCCAACACCCTAGTATATTTTAAAATATCCCAATATGTCTTTAAATACACCCCGTATGTGAAAACCGAGCCCGAAATACAATATAACATTTAAAAATAAAATATAAAATCTGAATTTTAAGCTGAGGCGGGCCGCGTAGACCCACCCCAAGCCTTTACGCGGGCGGTATCAAGGTTGGAAACTGACTCCGTTGATTTCTTTAGTTCAGGCGGGCCGCGTAAGCTTTAGCTTACATTTACGCGGGCCGCGTGAGATCAAAATAGTGGCAACACCCTAGACCGACACGTGTCATCATCGTGTCAAGTCAATACGCTGATCCGGACGAGCTACGCGTTGACTGGAGTTTGACGCGGGCAGCGTAAGCCCCGCTTATCTTTTACGCGGGCCGCGTGAGACCCAAATTCAGCACCTATAAATAGAACGCATCGGGCTTCAATTCAGATCGTTCACTTCTTTCTTTCTAAACGAATTTATGAAGTTATAGGCTTAATATTCAAGTATAATACCCCCTAATTAGCAAGGTTCTGCTCCGTTGTAAGTATTATAACCCCGGTTTCATACTAGATACGCTGCCCGATTGATTTAGGGTTCTGTAACAACTGTCGTGGTTCTGCCCGACGTAGTTGTTGGAATGCCGTCTCGGGGAGGGTATCATTAATATTTTCAAAGGGTTATGATACTAACCTATGTACATTTGTGTAAATTATAGATTATTCCCAGGAAACCCTTACGCGAAGTCTAAGATAACAAAGTGAGTTTATCATCTTTTTGTTAACCTTTTTGTAACTGTTTACAAAACCTTAAATGTTTTACAATGTGATTAAGCGGTGATTGAGTCTTTGTAGTTCTTCAATTACTGCCGGTATGTTGGGGTTTTGTATACAAAATTTACTACACTGTGAGTAGTAAGTCGGGGATGACAGTACGTTACCATTGGACGACGAGTTAGCCAATGTGTAATATGACCCACAAGTCAGGAATGACAGTACTGAATGAGTAATTGTGTAGAAATAAACAATGTGATCGCTCTCAATACTGTTTTAATTGATAAAATGTTTCTTGATTAAACTGGGATTCACTCACCAGTATTTCCCACTGACAAATGTTTTTAAAACGCTTTTCAGGTAACACAATGTGACAGCCAATTAGTAAAAAGCCAGCTGGAAAGCACTGAAGGCTTGTGAAAAATGTGGCTATAAAAGTTACCTAAAAGACGATGTTTTAAATTCAATAAAATAGGGTTTATCCCTATAAACGTATTGTAATAAGAAACTTGGGTTTTGCCCATGTGATTATTAATATTAAATGAGGTGGTTTACTCTGTTAAACATTTCCTAACTACGGTCCTGGTGTAATTTCCGCTGCCAAATTAACAAGCTGATACCACCAAAACTCTGAGTTCGCGTCCGCCCGTTCCCGGGACAGATAAGGGATCGGGGGTTGCGACACATATGGTCCCGGCGCGTGGCGCGTCGATGGTCGACCTGGCTTTGGTCGCCACGTGTCCCACGTAGGCCTGACACGTGTCGAAATGTCGTGACGAGTGTCCTTGGCCGCCCTTCTCGTCCAATCGTGCATTTTCCTCGATTTTCGTGCCGATACTTATCGCGTATGTTTGGGTCTTGATCTTTACATAATTCGTTTTTAATTGCGAATCTAATAAGACTATTTTTTATGCCATTTGGTTCGTCGAATGCCAAGATTTCCTTAATCGCTAAATTTTCCAGCTTGAGTATACAAGTTGTATCACGTGCACTTCTGGTTTTGATTACGGTTTGTTGTCGAGAATATTTTTATGAGGGTTGTTACAGATTTCGACCGAACAACATCGGCACCGATACCGGTAGTATAGGAACCGGTATTCGTTTTTATGGTTTTCGATGGATGTAAAACACATGTTGGTTTCCTTTTGGGCATATCACGACTTTATTTTTTTAGTTTTCTTTTTCAGTTGCTATATATAATTAGTGTCAGTACCATAACGAACAAAACCGATACCTACCCTGGGTTCCCGCCGTATAGCGCGGATGAAAACCACTAGTTAATATTATATGTTTTTTACTTTTTAGTTTATTCAAACATTAAACATTGTGAGCATTTTTTACTTTTTACTTTTTAGTTTTTTACTTTTAGCTTTTTTTACTTTTTGGCCATCAAACTTTTCAACTTTCTTCACGAGTCATTATAATAGTTAACTTTTCATTTTTTGTAAAAATATGGCCACATCATAATCTTTTTTCTTTACATTGGCCACTACGTCTATTATTAGTATTATTATATGTTTTTTGCTTTTTTGTTTATACAGGTTTAAGTTACATTGTACGTCAAATTTTATTTAATATATTAATTATAAGGTATAAATATCTTTAATAAATACATATATTTGTGTTGTTCTCTTAGTTTATGAAACTAAAAGTTTTTAATAAAGAGATAATTCATACAATTAAATTATTTGATACAAATTTATATGTCAAACTCAATGTTATTTAAATTATTATTTCTGTAATAGTATTTAACTTTTAAAGGTGTTCTTTGTTGTGAATGTGAATGAGTGAAAGGATAACCTACCCAAAATAAGCTCTATAAAAGTTAATTCTTTTTTATTTTTTTTACATTTTCTTTTTATTCTTTTGATCTAAAAGCTAGCAATGAGTTTTCCTTTCAATTGCTATTGCAAGTGTTAGACTATGTGTAGTGAAAGACACCTCACATTTGGGTGTTTTGCGTTATGTGGCAATCCAGTCAGCAATGGAACATTATGGGCTGTTTTTTCTAAAATAAATGTAGTGGGGATGTGAGCATTGTGGGACATTATGTTAAATGAGGTGTAAAAAATTAAATAAAAAAAACCATAAAGAATGGTATTGGCCAACCAAAAAGTAGAACACATCTCATTGGCCAAACAAATCAAGAAGAGGCGTGGAAAAAAGTTCGCCACACCCCGTTTTTTTGAAAAAAAAACGCCCCGGGGGGACGGTTGATGGGCGTTAAGGGGCGTTTTTGTGGGGGGAAAACGCCAAAAACCCCCACTACGGATAGTCTTATTATCATAAAGAAACGAAATGATACCAACCAAATTCTCACCGCGAAGCGTGGTGTAATTTTGCTAGTTTATAAAGAAACAGTAACAATTAATTAAACTACACTAATTAAGAAGGGTAAGAAACAATAACAAATTAATTAAACCACACTAATTAATAAAAGTTTCACTTGAGTCGGAATAATTGATTATTTAAATTGTTACGAAGCAATGGTTAACCGAGAAAATTGATGTTAGTAGTAGGTACATCTTCGAGTGGTGTAAATGGATCCTGAATAAGTGTAACATTTTTATGTGGCGCGTGGAACTAGATAGACTCCCGACAAAAATGGATTTACGAAGAAGGAATATCTTGGGGGATGGGTGTAACGGTATTTTATTTGAAGATGGGGAAGAGACGACGGAACACTTGTTCACGGCTTGCGATTTTTCGTCTGGGGTGTGACATTGCATCAGGATGTGGTGTCGTATTCCGAATATTTTGCTTTCTCAGTGAAAGATTTACTAGAGCTTCATAAAAGTATTGGAGGATCAAAAGTTAAGAAGACTGTGCTTAAAGGTATTGTTATCATTACGTGTTGGAGAATTTGGAAGATGTAATGTTATAGAGGTAGTGTCCGAGGTTAAAGTGTTTGGGTTTTTATGGTATAGACATCAATTTGGAAGATGTAATGTTATAGAGGTAGTGTCCGAGGTTAAAGTGTTTGGGTTTTTATGGTATAGACATCGTTTTCAAAAAGGTACAGTGGATTGGATAAGTGGTGTGTAAATTTGATTTGATGTAAGGTGATGTTTGTTTGGGTTGCTTTTTTCCGTGTTGAAGATAGCTTCCCTGTTGATTTTTTTTCTATGAAAGTTGAATTTTCAAAAAAAAAAAAATTTAATTGTTACGTAATCACTAACTATTACTGGTATTAACAAAGAAACATGAAATATGTCAACACGAAAATGACTTGAACACAAGACGATATTAAATTAGTTTGACACTACACGACACAAATAAGTTTTCGGTTATTTCCTACATATACATTATTGTGAAGTTGAAGGAATAGTGCCAGACAGCTTGTCTGGCACTTCCTTATTTAACCAACCAATTTTTAATTTAATTTTACTTCTAGCTTAAAATTACGGTTTTGTCTTTTGTTTAAAGTTATGCTTTCGCCCCTAATTCAAAATCAATTATATTTTCGCCCTAGCTCAAAATTTACGCTTTTGCCTCCAGTTCAAAAACGCATTTCTAATTCTATTCCCAGTTTAAATTTACGGTTTCGCCATCCTACTAAAATTACGCTTTTGCCCCCCGTTTCAAAATAAAAATATGTTTTTGCCCCTATCTCAAAATTATGATTTTGCCCCCAACTCAAATTTACATTTTTGCCCACAGTTCAAAATAAAATTATGTTTTTCCTCATAGCTCAAAATTATGATTTTGTCCTCAGTTTAAAATTATGATTTCGCCCCCAGTTCAAAATCTTTGTACGATTTTGCCATCTGTTCAAAATTATGATTTTGCTCCCATTTCAAAAATTACGATTTCTCCCCCAGTTAAAAATTATGATCTTGCTATCGTTTTACTTTTTTTTTTTGCAAAACTATAGTACTATTTTATTTTCCTTGGTTGACTCAATGCAACTTTTATTGTGTCAAGCAATTGTCTAAAACTCGCTCATTGGTCCTGAAAAAATAGCATTTTACCCCAGCTCAAAATTACAGACTTGTTATTGTTTTTTTTTTTGAGTAAAATGCACGGATAGTCCCTGTGGTTTGGTGAAATTTCACCTTTAGTCCCCAACTTTTCAGAATTACACTCTTAGTCCCTGTGGTTTAACAAGTTGTTACTCAGATAGTCCTTAAAGCGGATGAAGGTTACTCGGATAGTCCCTGTGGTTTGACAAGTTGTTACTCAGATAGTCCCTGTGGTTTGACAAGTTGTTACTCGGATAGTCCTTGTCATTTCACACCCACTTAACCAGAAAAACTTACCTCCATCCGCTTTGGGGACTATCCGAGTAACAACTTGTCAAACCACAAGGACTAAGAGCGTAATTTTGAAAAGTTGAGGACTAAAGGTGAAATTTCATCAAACCACAGGGACAATCCGTGCATTTTACTCTTTTTTTTTAGCAAAACTATGGTAGTGTTTTCGTTTAATTGGTTGTCTCGATGTATTTTTTTAGATCGTGTTATAAGTAGTATGTACAAGTAACCTAAATACATGCATACATGTTATGAAACTAAGAAATATTTGATTTAATGCCTCGCAACGCGGGCAGGCGTAGGTGTAATTTTTATTCGTCCAGGCATGCCTGGTACATGCTCATTTGTCCTGAAAAATTACAATTTTCCTCCCAGTTTAAAATTAGTCTTTTTTATCGTTTTAGTTTTTTTTAGTAAAAGTATGGTAGTGTTTTTGTTTTAATTGGTTGACTCGATGTAATTTTTTTTTGAGATCGTGTTATGAGTAGTATGTACAAGTAACCGAAACACAGACATACATGTTATGAGAGAGAAATATTCGGCTTATTGCCCCGTAACGCGGGCGGGGCAAAAACTAGTTCCTTACATTTCACTATTAGATTCTTTATTTAAGTAGATATAACTAATTTTTTAATTTTTTTAACGGCAAGAAACGACGTGTCAACCAACGTAACACATAGCGCTGTGCTCAAGGTCGACTACTCGATTGTCGTCAGCCCTCGGTAAAACCTCGCTTCTCATCCAAGACGAATCGGCACCATCCGTATTCGCCTAGATGGCGCAGAAAATAATAGGGAGAGTGAGAGTCAAACCCGAGTCACAAAAACATCAAGTTTTTTTCTCAACCACTTCACCAGTGCCTCGATTGACAACCAATTTTCCACTTAGACTGTGGGGTATGGGGCTTGGGTTGGGGGAAAACGCCCAAGCCACCACCCCTTGGGGCTTGGGTTGGGGCGTGGCCCTTGGGGATTGAGTTTGAAGCCGGGCGTGGGGCGGGCTTGAGATCCGATGTGGCGGCCTCCTATTCGCTGTCCACCGCCAACCCACGCGGTGCACCCACGCCTCGCCATACTCCATGGACACGTCACTAGGCGGTTGGGGAGGGGCTCGAACTCCACGTGTCAACTCATGCCCCCAACCAAAGCCCCACCATACCCCACGTTCTTAATATACAGATATTTCTCCCCACGCCCAAAGTCATCCAAAAAGCCGTTACTTATTACTGACATAACCGTAAATCTATCTCAACCTCACCGTATACCTTCCGTATCTTTCAATTCTTTTCACAAAATTCCGTTGCAACCGTTTCTCTCTTCTCCGGTCAATGGCGTCGACGACTTCCGTTCTCTTCCTCCTCTTCGCCACCGTCATCGCCACCTCCACCACCTCCGCCACCGCCAGACCTTGCAAAACCATCTTCTTCATCACTTCCTCCTCTCACCCTCACCCTAACCCTAACAACAATCCTCCACGTTTCACCTTCTTCCTCACCGAAATCCGCCAGTTCCGTCGTTCCAGATCTCTCCCTCGCCCCATGCTCTTCGACCGATCCATCACATCATCATCATCATCATCATCATCAAAATCATCATCGTTAGCTTTGATAGCATCAGATGTTGTAACATCGGAGCCGTATATCGCGTCTTCTTCGACGCTTAAAGCGTCGGTTAGCGAGCGGACAATGGATATTATGAGCATTGTTGGCGCGGTGATATTTGGAGTTGGATGTGGTGTGGTCACCGCGGCTACGATGTATTTGTTTTGGTCGTTGTTTACGCCTCGAAGGTTTGAGTTTTGTGAAGATGAGGAGAGTTGTGATGAGGAGAATGATCAAAGAGTTGTTGTTGATGATGATGATGATAATGAAGGTTGTTTTGGTGTGCCTGTTGCTGGTAAAGCTGTCCCGCCTTCTGCGGATGAAGTTGATCGAATTGCTGCGATGAAATGAAGAAAATTACAGACTCCCCCTTGACTGATGCTATCAAATCTGTCTGTAAATGATAAGTAGTGTTTTGGATTTTTAGTTTTTGTGTTGTGTATTTGTTTTTGGTTTTGGTTTTGGTTTTATTGATTGTTGTAATGTTGAAATGTGAATATTATGTGGTGGTGGTGTTGTGGAAGCTTAATTTTGGAAGTGTTTTGTATTGGTGTTTGGATGCATGGCTTTTGTTTGTTGATTTGATTAGGTTAATAAGTTTGTTTATCTTGCATTGAGTGATTGATATAATGTGAAATGATTGTTTCAAGTGGTATTTGGTTTAATAGCTTTAGTGGATTTTTTTGCAATACTTAAGATTCTGTGAGAATAAAAGGGTTGTTTGGATGATAAAATACTTATAAATTGATAATTTCTTATCTCTTTTACATCTTTAAGCCACTAAATAGCCCCTAAAATATGATAAAGGAAATTCACTCAAAAAAAAAAAAAAGTTTGGTTACAAACGCATATTCGGTTGGCGGTTGTGGCCATTGGCGCAGGTTAGAGGGGGACCCCCGAACTTTTCGCTCAGTAGTGTAATATATGTGGTTTTTGTATAGAAATTTTTGGATATATACGTTTTCGACCTCGTGGTTCTATAGAAATTTTTGGGTATATACATTTTCAACCGCCCGTCGAAAATCTCAAGCTTCGCCACTTGTTGTGGCCCGCATGGTGTTCCCATAACACTGATGGCTACGGACGATACATTTACACAAGATGTATGTGGCTACAGACAACCAGGATACATAGAATGCGAGGGATTGGATCGAGAGAGGGAGGCATCCAACGTGGCTTTGTCCTTGAACTTATCATTGCGGATGCTCTACGTATAATTCAAATAGCTTTGTGTTGAGTAATGCCTACGCAAAGGTCTGTTGTTAACTCTCTTCTATGAGTTTCTTGTATTGTTCCACATGTATCTCTCTTGCTCCCCTCAAGCGTAGGTTGTTAATATAATATCTATCGAAACAACTACCACATAGGCCTATCAAGGGTTATATAGGTTTGTCACACTTGCCTTAGGTCGTTTCACTGGCTCGTGGCGCTTCTTAAGCTTTGCAATTAACTTGAGTTCATGTTATTAAGAACACAAATGTCACTTTTATCTTCACTTAAAAGATTAGGAAGAAAGCAAAATCAATTATTTCGAAAGTGATATTGCATAACTTGTTCAAACATAAGCTGGTTTTTGAGACATCCCTATTATGATATTTGGTTTTGGTTCTTTGTAAATAGATATAGAAAATTAGAAGTAACATGTAAGAGAGTTTGTGCAGACGGGCTAATTCGGCCCATCTAACTAACATTGATTGTTTATAAAGCTACTTGGCCCATCTAACTAGTATTGATTGTTTATAAAGTTACTCGGCCCCTTTAACTAGTAACTAGGTTTATCACTCTAGCCGCGTTGCGGCGAACTTCTTTTGTTATTTATTCTGTGTTTACATGTGTTTTAAATCACTACGAGCGCGTTGCATGCGGAACCACTAACAAGAATAAAAAGAAAATATAAAAAACAGTAAAAAATAATCGAAAGAAAATCAACCAAAAAAGTTGTATGTTAATGATGTTGTTCGTATGAAACCCGTGGTCAGAGATGAGCAAATAATACTGGATACCAGTACCGAATTTTCCAAACCGAAGGATCCTAAGTACCAATTTGGTACCGACTTTTGGCGTTCATAGTACCGGTTCGCTACCGATTTTTACCTTCATATGCCAGTACCGTAACCGGTATTTTCGGTATTGGTTGCCACCGAGCTCGTCCCTACCCCTGAAACTAAAAAAAGAACTCATTAAAAGTTGAAGAAAACCAACAAGAAAAAGTTGTACGATACCGTTGTTGTTTGTACGACACCCGTGATCATGGATGAGCAAATGGTACCGTGTAGCAGTACCGAATTTCCCGAACTAAAAGATTTTCAAACTCATTCCGGTACTGACTTTTGGCGTTTTCTGTATCAGGCTGGTGCAGATTTTTACCTTCATGTACCGATAATAAACCGGACCGTACCTCTATTTTCGATACCAGTATTGGTTGACACCAAGCTTATCCAATTAAGAAAGTAAAGAAAATAATAATAAGTAGTCTTATTATATTAATATATTATTATAATATAATAAAATTACTGTTAATTTCATTTGTAATATTAACATATCGTAATATTAATATATCGTAATGTTTCAATGTATGCTTATAAAATAACTCAAGCCTCTTTTGATCTAGGGTGGTGCTAAATGTATCCACTTTTTTTTTTTAAATTTTGCTAATTACATTTCCCTCTCCTTAAGTTTGTAAATAAATAAAATCAACCCTTTATTTTCTATTTTTTAATGCATAAGAAATATCCCTATTTTTATAGGGGTTTATCTACTTCCCATAATTTGAATATTGAGACATACGTGTTATTCAAATGCATTCGAATGACTCTGTTAAAAAAATTTATGCTGATTGAAAGAAGGAGATTAAGAGGGTGTTTGGGATTACGTTTTGAAGTGATTATTTGATTATTGCGTTTGTAAAATATAAATAATCTAAAAAAGTGTTTAGAGGAAAAAGTGATTATCTGCCTTCAAAACGCAGTTTTGGAGAAGCATGTACCTACATGCTTTTTCAAAACGCAGTTTTGAAAACGCAAAATCTATTTTGAAAACGCATAATCTATTTTGAAAACGCAACACCAAACACCCCCTAACTGTTTCTTTAGGGGGTGTTTGGTGTTGCGTTTTCAAAATAGATTATGCGTTTTCAAAATAGATTTTGCGTAAAAAGCATGTAGGTACATGCTTCTTCAAAATTGCGTTTTGTAGGCAGAGAATCACCTTTCATCCAAACACTTTTTTAGATTATTTATGTTTTATAAACGCAATAAATCACTTCAAAACGTAATCTCAAACACCCTCTTAGTGCAACTTTGATTTTCATCAAAGTTCTAATTGACTGAGCCTTCTTGGTATCTATTCATCTTTCTCATTAATATAGTTCTTTTCATTTTTTTTTGATTGAGCAGTTATAAGAAATAATAGAATGCCCAAATGAAATATTAACAACAAATCGATTACCAAGTGTTGTTTGCAGTGGATTTACAAAGAAACGATTATTTAAAAGTATATGTCGTAGTTTTGCGGCTTATGGATTCTAAAAAAAAGTATTAACTTTTCAATTGTTGTTTGAACATTTAAATCGGTCATTAATTCTTGCAACTCTATTTATAATTTTAGAATAAAATTCTACCTATAACAGTAATTCTAAAATCGATACACATATCTTTAAGAAAATAGATTCTTAAACCCTTCTGTTGTACATACTTGTTTTATTATTAGACTGTGGGGTATGGGGCTTGGGTTGAGGCGTGGGTTGGGGGAAAACGCCCAAGCCACCACCCATTGGGGCTTGGGTTGGGGCGTGACCCTTGGGGCTTGGGTTTGAAGCCGGGCGTGGGGCGGGCTTGGGTTTAATGTGGCGGCCTCCTATTCGCCTTGGGTTTTAAATTTTATATATATATATTTTTTAATAACCTGCCAACCCACGCGGTGCACCCACGCCCCGCCATACCCCACCGACACGTCACTAGGCGGTGGGAGGGCTCGAACTCCACGTGTCAACTCATGCCCCCAACTCCAGCCCCACCATACCCCACGGTCTTAATTAACTAGGTTAGAACTCCGTGTATTACACGAGTTGAATAAATATAATTTTATATATTAAATAATAAAAAGTTATATCTTTATGAACCTCGTATATTGTACGGGTTAAATAAATGTAATTTTATATATCAAATAATAAAAAAAAGTTATATCTTTAAAAACCATGTGTATTACACAGATTAAATAAATGTAATTTTGTATACTAAATACTAAAAACGTCGTATCTTTAAAAAAAACCCGTGTATAATCAGGTTGAATAAATCTACCAAATAACAAAAAAAAAATTACATCCTTAAAAACCCCGTATATTACAAGTGTTGAATAGATCTAAAAAAGAGTTATATTTTTCAAAACCATGTGTATTACACAAATTAAATAAATGTAATTTTGTATATTTAATACTAAAAACGTCGTATCTTTAAAAAACCCGTATATAGTCGGGTTAAAAAATCTACCAATAATATAAAAAAAATTATATCCTTAAAAAACTATGTGTATTACACGTGTTGAATAAATCTAATTTTACATAGCAAATGATAAAAAAGTTATATCTTTAAAAACTTCGTGTATTACACGGGTTATATAAATGTAACTTTGAATAGTAAATAAAATAATTATTTTTAAAAACCACGCGTTTTACACGAGTTGAATAAATATAATTTTGTGTACCAAATAATATAGAATTTATATTTTTAATAAATTAGGATAACATTTAATATTAATTTATTATTTATATATTTAATATAAGATAAGTAGGAAAGAGATGTATTTGTTTTAAAAATATATTAAATTAACAATTTAGATTTGAGGATAATATTTTATTAAAGTATGATAATGTCGCAACCGCCGACCCCTGCCTTGTGAGGCGGGCGGCCGCGAGCTACTCAGAGTTGGTGGTATCGGTGTTTATTCATTTGGCAGCGAAATTTTCATCAGGACCGTAGTTGGGAAATATTTTATTAGAGTAAAACACCACATTTTATAATTAATAAATATATGGGAAAAACCCAAGTTTCCATTACAAACATATTTTTAGGGATAAACCCTAATTTATTGAAATAAAACTTCTTCTTTATTTAGGTAACTTTTTATAGCCACTTTTCTAAGCCTTCAGTGCTCTCCAGCTGGCTTCTATTTGGCTTTCATATTTTGTTACCTGAAACGCGTTTAAAAACATTTTATCAGCAACAAATACTGGCGAGTGAATCCCAGTTTAATCAAAGCAGGTTTTATCATTTTACAGCATTGAGGGCAATCCAGCAATTACATTTGTTTATATCTACTTTAATTATCACCCACGGTACTGTCAATCCTGACTTGTGGTAATGTTACTACTCACAGTGTAGTAACAAATTTTGTATACAAAACCCCAACATACCGACGATAATTGTAGAATACAAATACTCAATCACTGTTAAATATAATTTAAAACAATTGAGGTTTTGTAAAAACACTTTGTGAAAAGAGGAATCACTCACATTGCTAATTTAGGTATTTCCTTGTGACTTCCTGGTTATAATCTAGTTAAATAAACAATGCACATGTGTTAGTATAATAATCCAAATTTACATTAGCTATACCCTCCCCGAGACAGAACTTCAACGACTGAGTCAGGCAGAGCCTCGACATGCGTTACGGAGCACTAGATCAATCGGGCAGCGTATCTAATACGTAACCCGGGATTATGATACTTACATCGAGGCAGAGCTTCACTATTTTAGTGGGTATAATACCCGGGAATTATTATTGCTATTCAGAATTGAGAGAGAGAGAGAGAGAGAGAGAGAGAGATCGAGAATGAGCGAATTGAAACTGAATGCCGATCTCCTCTACTTTTAGTACCTGATCGGTACTTTGTCGCGCCCCGCGAAAGAGAGGCAAGGGGCCTTCGCGCCCCGCGAGCTAGGCTGCCTAGGGCGTAGCTTGGCTGAATCAACAGCTAGGCTTGACACGATTGGGACACGTGGCGGCACCGGGTTAAACCTGATGGCCAAGCTGTCGCGGCTCGTGACGGACCAAGGGGAGTCTGTCGCGCCCCGCGAGGATCCTCTAATTTTTGTTAAAATAAAGGTATTTCGGGGCCGTTTTTCGTATACGGTGTGTATTTTAGGACATATAGGGGTGTTATAAGTATTTTAGGAGGGTTGTTATATCCTCCACACCTTGTTTTAGAACTCGTCCTCGAGGTCTACTGAAACAGGTGCGGATATTTTCTCTGCATCTCTGATTCGAGCTCCCAAGTTTACTTTGGTCCTCTTTTGGAATCTCATTTCACTTTGACCAACACAAATCTCTTGTGTTTGAGATTCTTGATCTTTCTATCTTCAATTTGTAGGGGTTTCTCTATAAACTTAAGTTTCTCATTCACCTCTATGTCTTTAAGAGGTACCACTAATTATTCATCTTCTAAGCATTTCTTGAGATTACATACATGAAATACATCATGTATTCCTGCCATCTCCTCTGGCAGTTGTAGCTGCTAAGCTACTGGTCCTATTCTTTTAATATTCTCAAAAGGTCCAACATACCTGGGGCTTAGCTTTCCCCTTTTGATGAATCTGACCACTCCTTTCCATGGAGAAACCTTTAATAATATTTTATCTCCTACTTGAAATTCCAACGGTTTTCGCCTGTTATCAGCATAACTCTTCTTAGGATCGCGTGCTGCTTTTAGTCTATCATTGACTTGAATAATCTTGTCTGTTGTTTCTTGTACTATCTCGGGTCCAGACAGTTGCTTTTTCTCCAATTTCTGCCCAACAGACTGGAGTTCGGCACTTTCTTCCATAAAGTGCTTCGAATGGTGCAACATTGATACTGTATGATAGCTGCTTTTGTAGGAAAATTATATTATTGGTAAATGATCGTCCCAATTTCTTCCGAAATCAATTACACAAGCTCTAAGCATATCTTCCATTGTCTAAATTGTCCTTTCGCTTTGTCCATTCGTTTGAGGATGATAAGCTGTGGTTAGATTTAACTTGGTTCCCATTGCTTTTTGGAAACTAGTCCAAAAATGAGAAGTAAAACGGCTATCTCTATCAGAAACAATAGATAAAGGAATTCCATGGAATGAAACTATTTCATTTACAAATAGTTTAGCTAATTGTTCCATACTGAAAGTTTCCTTCATTGGTAAGAAATGAGCAGACTTGGTCAATCTATCTACAATCACCCAGATTGTATCATTACCTTTTTGTGTCTTGGGTAATTTGGTAACTGTCACAGCCCCCGTCCCCTATCAACCCGGGAACGGGTGGCCGTGGCCAGTTTCGGTGGTATCGGTGTTTATCATTTTGGCAGCGGAATTTACATCAGGACCGTAGTTAGGAAATATTTTATCAGAGTAAAATACCACGCTTTTATAATATTAAACACATGGGAAATTCCCAAGTTTCAAATACACGCATTTTCATAGGGATAAACCCTATTTTATTTAAATAAAACATCTCTTTATTTAGGTAACTTTATAGCCACTTTTCCAAGCCTTCAGTGTTGTCCAGCTGGCTTCTATTTGGCTTTCACATTTTGTTACCTGAAACGCGTTTAAAAACATTTTGTCAGTGGAAATACTGGTGAGTGAATCTCAGTTTAATCAAGTTAAGTAAAACCATTGTACAGTATTGAGGGCGGTCGCGCAATTACATTTGTTTCCATCTACTTTAATTACCACCCACGGTACTGTCAACCCGACTTGTGGCCATGTTACTACTCAAATATAGTAACAAATTTTGTATACAAAACCCCAACATACCGACGATAATCATTGAATACAAATACTCAATCACTGTTTTATATAGTATTAATTAAGTGAGGTTTTGTAAAAACAATTTGCAAAAAGGAGATTACTCACATTGCTGTCTTAGGGTTTTCCTTAAGGATTTCCTGGTGATTATCTATAATTTACACAAATGCACACACGTTAGTATAATAACCCAATATTTACATTAGTAATACCTTCCCCGAGACGGCATTCCAACGACTACGTCGAGCAGAACCTTGACAGCGCGTTACGGAACCCTGGATCAATCGGGCAGCGTATCTAATACGTAACCGGGGGTTATGATACTTACAACGAGGCAGAACTTCGTTAATTAGGGGGTATTATGCCCGAGTATAGTGCCTACTATGTAGAAATTGAGAGAGAATGTTTGATAATTGAACGACTTGGACTGAAGGCTGAGGGCCTTCTTATATAGGGCTGTTCGTCGACCCTGTCGCGCCCCGCGACGGAAACAGGGGGGGTGTCGCACCCCGCGACGTAGGGGGTGTAGTGTGACAACCCTCACCAAACCAGGTATCCGTACGACTTAATTAATGATTAATTACTGCTTAATTACTGTGCTTGTTTGAACTAGCTGATGAACTGCTACTTGATATCTGATACATGTACTTACTTGCATCACACTTTACTTGTCGTCACTACATTATTTACATACAGAACCCTAGTGACAACCATGATGCACAAAAAGCACAGTAGCACAATACACGGATAACCTATTGAACATGCTGATAAAGCCAGCATCAGGCAAACACTGCCTCTAAGGCCTGTAAGAGCCTGAGATATTTTGCTACACTAGTGGTGAGTGTAGGGATACAAGGGTTGTGGAACTGCGTCTCTAGGAATAAGTCACTATGACTGGATGTGCCTAAAACGTACTCTAAGTACAAAACTCAGCACTTTACATAATAATTCAGCTTTTAGCTAACTAATAAAGTGCCAAAATATGAGAAAAATATTACTAGACACTTACCAAAGTGTCAGGAATAAGCTGTGTCACTAAAAAGAGTAATAACGACACTTTAAAGCTTTGTTAAGCACTTTAACGGATTACTATCCAACCAAACAACCGGACTTTACCCGGAACATGAAAATATTGTTATTTTCATTACTTATCTTTTTCTGAGCCAGTTAGGGTCCCTGAACACCCTAACACCCATTATAACGCGTGACACACAACTAACCAAGTTAATCTCTAAACTTAACTTAGTTAACCTAACTAAGTAACTAACTAATGATTGAAATCGAACCAAGGACCCCCCCCCCCTCTTGACCGAAACCGTCCCCTTGGGGACATGCCTTGTACTTGCAAGATCTCCTAATCTAATCTTGTCTAATATCCTAAAGACACAAGAACCATTGGTTATTAGCACTTGAGTTTGTCTATAAGTTAAGAGGTTAACACACTTGATCATTATCACTTAACAACTTCACACAAACACTCTCCCTCTCTTCTCTAGAGCTCTCGGCCGAACCCCCCTATAACCACCCACCCATTTTCGAGTTTGATCATCATCATTCCAAGCATCTACAAACATCAAGGGTCACGTATTAGGAAGCTTGGAGCAAGCGGAACGCGAAGGACCTCTTTCTTTAGCTTTTATCCACGCCATTTTCGTCAAGATCCTTCCCTAGCCTTGAGCTAGAGGTATAATGTTTAAATCTCTATCTTGAGCTAATCTCAGGTTGGTTAAAAGGATTTTTATCGGTTAAATCTCGTTAAAATGCAAGATGATGAACAAAAGTCTACTAAAAACACTTAAAATAGTGGTTAAAAGCTCATGTGTTGTGTAAATGATGTAGTATTTGAAATGTGTGATTATTTAGACCCGATCTATGTTGTGGTAGCACGGATCATCGTTTAACCCGGTATGGTCATGTTCTTGAATCATGACACAAGGCTATTTTAGAAGTAACAAGGGTTAATAGGTGAAACTCTACCACACATGAACTTGTGTAAAAATGTTTTACTTGTGTAAAAGTGTTTTAACTTGTACAATAGTGTTTAAAACTAGCGGATCTACGCATCTGCAAGTGGTATTTTCAAAGAACCACGTATCAAAGAAATCATGTATCTTAAAGAGATGGATCTTACAATAACAAGCATGATTTTTATAAACCACAAGTGTGTAAACACTTGTGAAATGAAAAGATCCGACAAATAACCGTTTTTGTAAAAGATGACGAGAAGTTGTAAAGACGGATTTCTCTAAAAACGAGGTTTTTACGAGATCAAAATTACTTTATATAAAGATCCACAAAATATAATGGGATTTACACTATAGTTTCGGAAAAACTACAAGTTCATGCGATTATGCGATTTACATACTTGTCGATTAGTTGTGGTGATAAAAGTTGTTATAATCAAATAAAGAAAAATTGTTGAGTTGATTTGTTAAAGAAAATGATACGCTTGAAAGCGTGGACACCTCCAGTTACAGAGGAAACTCTGGCGAAATTTTTCTAAAAACCTAACACTTAGAACTATTTACACTACAGGTGTTAGAATCATTTTTGACATGTTTTCGAAACATAAATTTCGCCATGACTTTATTTACTAAATATTCGGAGGTGGGATTTTCACAAAATTTAACGTGATAAATATGTATATTTTTCACACACTGTTTATGATTATTTTGTGAAATACATAAATATTATTTTTAGAGTAAAAATAATATTTACGAACGTTAACGAATCCAAAATAATACGAACGCTTTCACCATAAATATATAAGTTACACCGGTAAGTATATTACCACGCAATTGTTAAAACGTAACTTACGCACTTACAGAAATATTTATGAACGCGTATTTTAACAACGTATTATTGGAGAAAAATTATGTGAAACGAAAATATAATATTTTTGAGAAAAATGCTTATGTTTTGGAATGGAAAATATATATATATTAAGTGAGACTTAATGATTTAATTTGAACGCACATGTATTGGATCCCCCATCCTTGGGAAGGAGATTAACTACCAAGTATATACAGAACGTAAACACGAAATAGTTGTCTAACTATTTCCCAAAAGATTTAACAATAAAGCTAAGGCACGGCCGTCCGTCTAATAGAATTAGCACTTGTAGGTCGTCGCACAGCTTTCTGATTTGGAGATACTTGGTAGAGACGCTTCACTGTGAGTTCATGTCCCCATTTTCTCTAACTGTTTTCAGTTTTCTTAACTGCGGGGGTGAAATACATGTTACTTTGTTTACAAGTACTTTATACACGGTATGGTTAGCGTAAGGAGGTTTACTACTTAGATCATGTGAATGGGTAGGCAGAAGTACCGAGGGACGTAAGCGGTAGATCTATCTGGGTGTAGCGAGCCCAACTCTAGGCCCAACAGAACGGACCTCTAAGAGGACCAACAGAACGGACCTTGAGTGACTTTGTGCCCGACGCAAAAATCTGCTAGGTTGAGTCTTCCTACTTGCACTTCACAACATGCTAATGGCCTTGCAAACCATTGGTGATCTCTTTTCCTTACACTGCTACATACCAGGGAACTTTTATACTTACAAGTGTTTTACATACTCACTTACACATGAACTCGCTCAACATTATTGTTGATTTTTCAACTTACATGTATTTCAGGAAATTAACAGGATCTGGCACGGTATGACGTGTTTTCCCGCTGCATATTGGGTTCCAAGGTCATCCCAGTTTAGGAAATGTGACTCTTTCCTGGACAAGTCACAAATCTTAAACTGCGTTTATCTCATGTTGATGTTTAGGTTTATTGAGACAATCTTTTATGTTGTAAGTTTCTAAGACAACGTTATGTTACTCTGGTTTCTAAAACTTAATCTATGGAAGATCTTGCATGATTTTATTTCATATAGCTTTGTTATGGTTAAGCTATGGTATTAAGAAGTCACACCAAAATTAACCACGCTTCCGCAAAGCCAGGGTGTGACATGTAGGGCATAGGGTTGTCCGGTCATGGGGTAGCTTTGACACCGAGTGAGACACGTGGCGGCCTAGGGCTGCGCCTGCTGTCTACCTGGTCGCAGCCCGCGACGACTAAAGACAGGGGGTCGCGCCCTGCGACGACCCATTTTTATTTTGTTTTTAATTAATTTTTGTAAAATTCAAGGTATTTAGGGCCGTATTTCGTATACGGGGTGTATTTTAAGACATATAGGGATATTTTAAATCTTTTTAGGGTGTCGGAAATATTTTGGAGGGTTGTTATATCCTCCCCACCTTGTTTTAGAACTCGTCCTCGAGGTCTACTGGAACAGGTGTGGATATTTCCTTTGCATCTCCGATTCAAGCTCCCATGTATATTCTGGTCCTCTCTTGGAATCCCATTTCACTTTGACTAGAACTAATCTCTTGTGTTTGAGGTTCTTGACCTTCCTGTCTTCAATTTGTGGATGTCTTTCCACAAATTTTAACTGCTCATTTACCTCTATATCCTTAAGAGGTACCACTAGTGATTCATCAGCTAAGCATCTCTTGAGATTAGATATATGGAATACATCATGTATTCATGCCATTTCCTATGGAAGTTGTACCTGATAAGCTACAGCTCTTATTCTTTTAATAATCTCAAAAGGTCCAACATACCTGGGGCTTAGTTTTCCTCTTTTGATAAATCTTACCACTCCTTTCCGAGGAGAGACTTTCAATAACACTTTGTCTCCTATCTGAAATTCCAATGGCTTTCGTCTGTTATCTGCATAACTCTTTTGTCGATCACGTGCTGCTTTCAGTCGTTCCTTGACTTGAATGATTTTGTCAGTTGTTTCTTGCACTATCTCAGGTCCGGATAGTTGCTTTTCTCCAATTTCTGCCCAACAGACAGGAGTTCGGCACTTTCGTCCGTAAAGTGCTTCGAATGGTGCAGCATTGATAGTGGTATGATAGCTGTTATTATAAGAAAATTCTATCAATGGTAATTGATCGTCCCAATTACCCCCGAAATCAATTACACAAGCTCTAAGCATATCTTCCATTGTCTGAATTGTCCTTTCGCTTTGTCCGTCCGTTTGAGGATGATAAGCGGTGCTTAGATTTAACTTGGTTCCCATTGCTTTTTGGAAACTTGTCCAAAAATGAGAGGGAAAACGGCTATCTCTGTCAGAAACAATTGATAAAGGAATTCCATGTAATGAAACTATTTCATTTACATATAATTTAGCTAATTGTTCCATACTAAAAGTTTCCTTCATTGGTAGGAAATGAGCTGACTTAGTTAGCCTGTCTACAATCACCCAGATTGTATCATTACCTTTTCTTGTTTTCGGTAATTTGGTAACAAAGTCCATTGTCATCAATTCCCATTTCCATACAGCCATTTCCAATTGCTGTAACAAACATGAGGGTTTCTAGTGTTCAGCTTTGACCTGTGAACAAGTTAGACACTTGGCAACATATGCTGCTATATCCTTTTTCATTCCTATCCACCAGAAATTTTTCCTTAAATCCTGATACATCTTATCACTTCCAGGATGCATCGTATACTTAGACTTATGGGCTTCATCTAATATACGGTGGCGTAGGTTTCCTAATTTGGGTATCCACATTCTTTTCTTATAGAATCTCCAAATTCCATCTGTTCCTGGTTCTAGTTCCTTAATCATTCCTTTCAATTTCTCAGTATCATCCTTGATTACTGATTCTTGTGCTTTTCTAATCTGTTCATTTAAATCTATCTGTAGATTTAATTTAAGAGAACGTACTCTTTTTGGCTTTTCATGACACTTTCGACTTAAAGCATCAGCCACTACATTTGCCTTTCCTGCATGATACTGGATATTACAATCATAATCACTAAGTATCTCCATCTAGCGTCTTGTCTCATATTTAACTCCTTTTGCCCGAAAACATACCTTAAACTCTTATGATCAGTGAAAATGGTAAACTTACTACCGTAAAGGTAATGTCTCCAAATTTTAAGGGAAAAAATTATAGCTCCTAATTCTAAATCATGGGTTGAATAATTCTCTTCGTGATTCTTAAGTTGTCTAGAGGCGTAAGCTATAACCTTTTGACGTTGCATCAATACACATCCATAACCTAACTTAGAAGCGTCACAATAGACTACAAAGTCTTCAGTTCCTTCTGGTAACGCTAGTATGGGTGCGTGGGTTAATCTTTGCTTAAGAATTCTAAAAGCTTCTTCTTGTTTTGGTCCCCATTCAAACTTAACAAATTTACAGGTTAGCTTAGTTAAGGGAATGGCTATTCTAGAAAAATCTGGAATAAACCTTCTATAATAACCAGCCAATCCTAAGAAACTTCTAACCTCGGTTGGAGACTCAGGGGTTTTCCATTTGGTAATCGCCTCGATTTTGGTGGGATCCACATGAATTCCTTCATGATTGACTAAATGCCGAAGAAATTGTACCTGTTCTAACCAAAACTCACACTTCGAAAACTTAGCATAAAGCTTTTCTTTTCTTAATAAACTTAGAAGTGCGTGCAGATGCGCTGCATGTTCCTCTTTGCTTTTAGAGTAAATGAGAATATCATCTATAGAGACAATTATGAATTTATCCAAATATGGCTTACATATTCGGTTCATCATGTCCATAAATGTCACGGCCCCCAGCCCGGTGTGACCCGGTCCAGAAGCCGCGGAACAGAAAACCCGTGGTATTTGTATTTAGTTTAGCAGCGGAAATATTAATAGGATTGTTTAAACTTGAAAATACCCAATTTATTTTATTTCACAATTTGGGATAAACCCCATAATTTACAGTAAAGGAATTTCACGAGGAAATTCCCTGGTTTACAAAACATGTTTATTTATTTTACTGAGCCACCTCCTTCAAGCTTTAGTGCTACGCGGCACTTTTTCCTTGGTTCATAGTAAGTCACCTGAAACATGTTTTAAAAAGATTTTATCAGCGGGAAAATACTGGCGAGTCATTCAATTTGCACAAAAGACACATTGTTATCAATTTACAGCATTAAGGGTTTTTATATTTGCCCCTATCATATAATTATCTGGTTCAGCTGTCACTTGACCGAATCTATGACTGTGGACATATCACTAATTAGGCTCGCTCACCTAAAGTGATAAATCGTTAGTAGTAATGTGCACAAAACCCCCATATACTGCCAGTAATTACAGATTAGCAAAGACTTAATCACTGCAAAGTATAACTGGAAAACATTTAGGGTTTTGTAAAGCAATTTGATAAAAAGAGAATGACTCACTTTGCAAATTTAATCGGACAGAACCTTGCCTACTGATTTAACCTTGTAACCTAATTTAAATAACAATGCATAGGAAACTAGGTCAGTAACTTAATACAACATTTACGATAAACTCACGAAATCAAAACCCTCACGACGAATGACAAAGTATAGCCCGGATTCGGGCAGCACTTAAACATCCATCAGATCGGTTTTAATCGATCGGACATTGTATCGTAGCAGTGATCGAGTTATTACCATGTAATCGCAGCAGAGATTCGTGCTTGTGTGTGTTTTTGAACGAAACAGTGAATAACTTAGCGTACGAAACGAATTTGATTGTCGTAATAACAGCGCCATGCAAGTGCCAACCCCTGGAATTTATACTAAAAAACCGTCCCTGTCGCGTGGCGCGACGACGCCCTTTTTAGGGTAGGGTAGCTTCGTGTATTTATAGCCTAGGTGAGTCAACAGATCGACGAAATTCGCTTCCTACAACGAGTTATGAGGATAATCATCAATTAGGGGATACCCCCTTTGAGTTTTAGGGGGCCCTGATCCTAGTTCCAACTGTTCTGAAAATTTTAGGGGTCATGCAATATTACTTGGGGGTCTCAATTAGGGTTTCCTATTGGACATAATAAAATAAGAAATAATTATTTTGGCGAGAGTTGTTACATCCTCCCCACCTTATTAAAATATCGTCCTCGAGATTTACTGGAACAAGTAGGGATATTTTCGCTTCATTTCTGATTCTAGTTCCCAAGTGTACTCCGGTCCTCTCTTTGAATCCCACTTGACTTTGACCAACACTAGTCGTTTGTGCTTGAGAAACTTGACCTTTCTATCTTCTATCTGAAGTGGTCTCTCTACAAATTTTAACTTTTCATTTACTTCTATGTCTTGGAGATGTACTACCAGGGATTCGTCGGACAAACACTTGTTAAGGTTAGATACATGAAACACGTCATGTACTCCAGCTAGTTCTTCTGGTAGTTGTAAGCGATAAGCAACTGGTCCTATTCGCTGGATTACTGGGAATGGTCCTACGTACCTTGGACTTAGCTTTCCCTTCTTACCGAACCGAACTACCCCTTTCCAAGGAGAAACTTTTAAGAGTACCTTGTCTCCAACTTGAAATTCTAGCGGCTTGCGTCTATTGTCTGCATAACTCTTCTGACGATCTCGAGCCGTCTTTAGTCTTTCTTTGATTTGAGTTATCTTATTGGTGGTTTCCTGTACAATCTCGGGACCTGATAATTGGTTTTCTCCTATTTCTACCCAGCAAACTGGAGTTCTACATTTTCGTCCATACAGTGCTTCGAAGGGGGCAGCTTCGATGCTTGAATGGTAACTATTGTTATAGGAGAATTCAATTAAGGGTAGGTGGTCATCCCAATTTCCACCAAAATCTATTACACATGCCCTGAGCATGACTTCCAGGGTTTGAATCGTCCTTTCACTTTGTCCATCTGTTTGGGGATGGTATGCAGTGCTCAAGTTTAGTCTGGTCCCCATGGCTTCTTGAAAACTTGTCCAAAACGCAAAGTGAAACGACTATCTCTATCTGATACAATAGAGAGTGGGACTCCATGTAAGGATACTACCTCGTCTACGTATAACTTGGCTAATCTTTCCATTCTGAAAGTTTCCTTCATGGACAGGAAATGAGCTGATTTGGTTAATCGATCCACAATTACCCAAATTGCGTCGTTACCTTTTCTAGTTTTGGGCAACTTAGTAACAAAATCCATGGTTATTACTTCCCATTTCCAAACAGGCATTTCTAATTGTTGGAGTAACCCTGAAGGTTTCTGTTGTTCTGCTTTAACTTGTGAACAAGTTAAACATTTAGATACATATCTAGCTATGTCCTTTTTCATTCCTATCCACCAGAAATTATTTCTTAAATCTTGGTACATCTTATTATTACCAGGATGCATGGTATACCTAGATTTATGGGCTTCCTCTAAAATCTTATTTCTTAACTCTCCCTGCTTAGGTACCCAAATCCTTTTCTTGTGGAATCTCCAAATTCCATCAGTCCATTGCTCCAAGTCTTTTATCCTTCCTTTCATTCCTTCAGCATCATCCTTGATTGCTGTTTCTTGAATGTTTTTCAGTTGTTCCATTAAATCTAACTGTAGATTTAATCTAAGAGCACGAACTCGCTTTTGCTTTTCATGATACTTACGACTTAGAGCATCTGCGACTACATTTGCTTTTCCTTCGTAATATTGGATATCACAATCGTAGTCACTTAAAATTTCCATCCATCTTCTTTTCCTCGTGTTTAATTCTTTTTGCCCAAATATGTACCTTAAACTCTTGTGATCCGTATAGACTGTAAACTTACTTCCATACAGATAGTGCCTCCAAATCTTAAGGGCAAAAATTATTGCTCCTAACTCTAAGTCATGAGTCGTATAATTTTCTTCGTGCTTTTTCAATTGCCTTGAGGCATACGCAATTACCTTTTTGCGTTGCATCAACACACATCCTAATCCTAGTTTAGAAGCATCACAATAAACTTCAAAATCTTCTGTCCCTTCTGGTAAGGCAAGAATTAGGGTGTTTGTTAACCTTTGTTTTAAAATCTTAAAGGCTTCTTCTTGCCTAGGTCCCCATTCAAACTTAACTGTTTTACAGGTTAACTTAGTTAATGGCACAACTATCTTAGAAAAATCTTTAATGAATCGTCTATAGTATCCAGCTAACCCTAGAAAACTTCTAACTTCCATAGCTGATTGCGGGACCTTCCATTTGGTGATCGCTTCTATTTTGGAGGGATCTACGTGAATACCTTCATGATTCACCATGTGACCTAAGAATTGCACCTCCTGTAGCCAAAATTCATACTTCGAGAATTTGGCATAAAGCTTCTCTTTTCTTAACAAAGTTAAGAGTGCTCGTAAATGTTCACAATGCTCGTCCTGACTTTTGGAATAAATAAGTATATCGTCGATGAAGACAATTACAAATTTATCCAAGTACGGTTTACAGATCCTATTCATCATGTCCATAAATGCTGCAGGAGCATTTGTTAATCCAAATGGCATGACTGTAAACTCGTAGTGACCATACCTAGTTCTGAAAGTGGTTTTAGGTATGTCTTCCTCTTGTACCTTCAACTGATGGTATCCGGATCGCAAGTCTATCTTAGAAAAATATCTAGCTCCCTGAAGTTGATAAAAAAGATCACCAATCCTAGGTAATGGGTATCGATTCTTAATTGTAACCTTATTCAATTCCCTGTAATCGATACACATTCGCATCGAACCATCTTTCTTTTTCACAAACAACACTGGTGCTCCCCAAGGGGATGAACTAGGTTGTATGAATCCTTTACTTAGCAACTCATCTAACTACTTTTTCAGTTCTAACATTTCAGTGGGTGCTAACCGGTAGGGTGCTTTAGCTATGGGTGTAGCTCCAGGAATCAGATGAATTTTAAATTCTACCTCCCTATCTGGTGGTAATCCTGGTAATTCTTCTGGAAACACATCTGAGTATTCTGATACTACAAGAATTTCTTTAAGTTCCTTACCCTTAGTGTTAATGATTACCGAAATCATATACACTATTCCTTGCTTTCGTTCATAACTAGCAACTTTCATTACAGAAATGAACTTCATTGGTTTACGCGGCTTATCCCCTGTAATCATAATTACTTCTCCTGTGCGTGCACGGATTTCTATGGAATTCTTATCACAGAGGATTCGAGCATGGTTGGCTACTAACCAATCCATTCCTAATACGACATCGAATCCAGCTAAATTAATAGGTAATAGGTTGGCAGAAAATTTATGACCTGAAAGTTCTATATTTTCTTTTTGCAAAACCACGTACCAGCTGTTACATCGGGAATCAGTTCGGCTTCCTGCGTGGTCAATTGGAAGGCTCTTGCGTTCTTCTTGTTAGTTCCTTCAGCAGGTTTGGCCTTGTTATCCGCAGGTTTGGCCTTGTTATCCGCTGGTTTGACCAATTTAGGGCATTCTAGTCTGAAATACCCAGCTTCTCCACAGTTGTAGCAGATCTTTGCTTTCGTTTTGCATTCCTCTTCCCGATGGCCCGGAATTTTGCATAAATTACAATTTTCTCTACATTTTCCAAAATGCTTCTTTTTGCAATTCCCGCAAAATGGCGGGGTAGATGAGGACCCAGTTCCCTTCCTCTTGAAGTTAGTATTATTACCCACATGAAATCCTTGGGTGATCTTTTGGGCTAATTCCTTTTTCCTGTTTTCTTCCCGTGTACGCACCAGCCCGTCGGTCAAAGTATTGGCTAACTCCACTGCATCGTCAATTGTGCGGGGTCTTGCAGCTTTGACGATATCACGAATCTCGCTAATTAAACCCCAAATATAGCGAGAGATAAGTACCGGTTCTGGCGAAGCCAGAGTTGGTACAATTCGAGCATACTCGAAGAACTTTGAAGTATACCCTCGACAGTCAACATCCACCATTCGGTGGCTCAGGAACTTATTCGCCATTTGCTCTTTTTCATATTCACGACAGAACTTTCTTTCCACCAAATGCTTAAACTCTTCCCAATTCATGGCATAGGCCATGTCACTTCCCTTGGCTTGTAACACCGTATTCCACCATTCTAATGCTTCTTCCTTGAAAAGGTGAGAAGCATACATAACCTTATCCTCCTCGGCACATTTACTTATTTTGATTACTGCCTCGGTTTTCTCCAACCAACGTAGCGCGGCAGTTGCCCCTTCATTGCCTGCAAATTCGACAGGTTTACAGGCAAGAAATTCCTTATAGGTGCAACCAGGTGTTGCAACTTTCATTTTCTTGAGTATTGGGGCCTGAATCAAGTTGGCGTTATTGCCGCCTCCGTTAACACTATTACTGAAATTATCATCGCGCGTGCGTTTACTGGGGTGAGCTTGTGAAGGCTCAACAGGGCTTTTAACCGCAACGACGATTGCTGGGATAGCATTTGCTATTCCTTGAGCAACGATGTTTTCTATATCTTGCCTATTAAGAAAGCGGTCCTCATTGTTTTGCTCAGATCGGTTAACTTCATTAACTGGTTCATAAACAACAGGTTCCATCTGATAATTAATAATATATATATAAGTTATTGGCACCAATAAATATTAACCAAAAGCAATAAAGTAATCGCACATAATCATGTCAACACGTATAGCCAAAATTGTCGACCTTGCGACTTTCATATTTTGTATATTTTAATATGCATCCGTACACACCAGTTATCTTACAAAAGTTTTATTTTATGTTATTTTACCTAATTATATTTTTATTATTTATTATTATTATTATTATTATTATACAAACACAAAATCACACCACCGTCAGCTGGCTTTTTAAAAACGACGTTCCCTCTCGTCGTATTTCCAGGAGATCTGTTCTCCTACTTCCCGGATTTGATTCCTTGTGTCCACCAGTTCCTCGCCGTAGTGACGGAGTTCGGCCAAGTTTTCTGTGCTCATAGGTGGGTTTGGTACAGGCTCAGGGTCAAACTGGGGAAAAAGGTGTTAGGGTTATTCAAGAGATTCTGAAATTGCCAGTCAGAGGTCCACCATTCTTCCAGCTCTCCTTGTAGAGGTCGGGGGTTGACAATGGGATCTGGGATAGCAGGTTCCAAATTCACTGGAAGTCGGGATTCAGCGGGGTAATTGAAGTGATTTTCATCGGCAGGTCCGATGAGGTCGCTATTTGCCAGTTTGCGATCCAGCTCCTCCCACGGTGGCATTTCCTGGGCTTGCCCTGAACTTTCCCCGATCTCCTTTCCTTTGCCTTTATCCTTGGGATCCTCAGTCTTTTTAACCTTCTGTGCAGCTGGCTTCTTCCTCCGTCCGCGTCTCCAGCCTATGATTCTCCTTCTCTTTTTTGTCTTGGGTTTCTCCTGAGGTTGGGCTTGGAATTCCATAGGTTTCTCAGTTTCGGCCCAATAACCGGAAAACCCCCCGGAAACTTCCTTGTCAGCAGAATAGATAGTGAGATTCTGAAGAGCTTCAGACAACTCATTCATGCTGTTAGCATATGTGAAAAACACACACAAACTTAAGTTAATATTTTATCCATCCCGTTGAATTTTCACAAAATCACAAAATAGCAATTTGAAAAGAAATTAAGTATTTCTAAATACTTAATTAGCTTAAATCAGTGGCTCTGATACCACCTTTTTCTGTCACGGCCCCCGGCCCGGTGTGACCAGGTCTAGAAGCCGCGGAACAGAAAACCCGTGGTATTTGTATTTAGTTTGGCAGCGGAAATATTAATAGGATCGTTTAAACTTGAAAATACCCAATTTATTTTATTTCACAATTTGGGATAAACCCCATAATTTACAGTAAAGAAATTTCACGAGGAAATTCTCTGGTTTACAAAACATGTTTATTTATTTTACTGAGCCACCTCCTTCAAGCTTTAGTGCTACGCGGCACTTTTTCCTTGGTTCATAGTAAGTCACCTGAAACATGTTTTAAAAAGATTTTATCAGCGGGGAAATACTGGCGAGTCATTCAATTTGCACAAAAGACACATTGTTATCAATTTACAGCATTAAGGGTTTTTATATTTGCCCCTATCATATAATTATCTGGTTCAGCTGTCACTTGACCGAATCTATGACTGTGGACATATCACTAATTAGGCTCGCTCACCTAAAGTGATAAATCGTTAGTAGTAATGTGCACAAAACCCCCCACATACTGCCAGTAATTACAGATTAGCAAAGACTTAATCACTGCAAAGTATAACTGGAAAACATTTAGGGTTTTGTAAAGCAATTTGATAAAAAGAGAATGACTCACTTTGCAAATTTAATCGGACAGAACCTTGCCTACTGATTTAACCTTGTAACCTAATTTAAATAACAATGCACACGAAACTAGGTCAGTAACTTAATACAACATTTACGATAAACTCACGAAATCAAAACCCTCACGATGAATGAAAAAGTATAGCCCGGATTCGGGCAGCACTTAAACATCCATCGGATCGGTTTCAATCGATCCGAAATTGTATCGTAGCAGTGATCGAGTTATTACCCTGTTATCGCAGCAGAGATTCGTGCTTGTGTGTGTTTTTGAACGAAACAGTGAATAACTTAGCGTACGAAACGAATTTGATTGTCGTAATAACAGCGCCATGCAAGTGCCAACCCCTGGAATTTATACTGAAAAACCGTCCCTATCGCGTGGCGCGACAGGCTGTCGCGTGGCGTGACGGCGCCCTTTTTAGGGTAGGGTAGCCTCGTGTATTTATAGCCTAGGTGAGTCAACAGATCGATGAAATTCACTTCCTACAACGAGTTATGAGGATAATCATCAATTAGGGGATACCCCCCTTGAGTTTTAGGGGGCCCTGATCCTAGTTCCAACTGTTCTGAAAATTTTAGGGGTCATGCGATATTACTTGGGGGTCTCAATTAGGGTTTCCTATTGGACATAATAAAATAAGAAATAATAATTTTGGCGAGAGTTGTTACAATAAACGCGGCTGGGGCATTGGTTAAACCAAATGGCATGACAGTAAATTCATAATGACCATACCTTGTTCTAAAAGCGGTTTTATGAATGTCCTCTTCCTGTACCTTTAATTAATGATATCCTGATCTTAAGTCGATTTTTGAGAAAAATCGAGCTCCTTGCAACTGATCAAACAAATCATCGATTCTCGGTAATGGATACCGATTTTTAATCGTGACTTTGTTCAATTCACGGTTATCAATGCACATACGCATTGACCCATCTTTCTTCTTGACGAATAAGACCGGTGCTCCACATGGTGATGAGCTTGACTGTATGAATCCTTTCTCCAACAATTCGTCTAGCTGTTTCTTTAGTTCCTGCATTTATGCGGGTGCCAAACGGTAAGGTGCTTTGGCAATTGGTGCTGTTCCTGGTAGTAGGTGGATTCTGAACTCGACTTCCCTATCTGGTGGTAGTCCTGGTAATTCTTCTGGAAATACATCTGAAAATTGGGATACTACTGGAATATCTTGCAGTTCTTTTCCTTTAGTGTTAATGATTATAGAAATCATATACACTAATGACCCTTTTCTAGCACAACTTGATGTTTTCATTACAGAGATGAATTTTGTGGATCTAGAGGGCTTATCTCCTTTAATTGTGATCTTTTCACCCCTTGGTGAATTTACTTGGACTGACTTTTGATCACATAAAATACTGGCTTTATTTGTGACAACTCGAAATTTCAAGACTTGTATGGTGCACTACTCTTGTCTGTTTAGCGTTGTGATTTCGTGTACGTGATGCGAACGTAATGAACGGGTGTAAATTATACTTGATTGTTACATGTGCGTGATACAAAGGCAACCCGTACCCCACTCTTGTTTCGAGTCGCAACCTTGTGGTTGCGGGTCGAGACCTTAGAATCACAGCCCACCTATTCTTTGCGAGCCCAATTACCTCCCCTTCTTGAGTCCAAGTGGGCTCGGCCCACTTCATCCTCATGTACGCATATGTATACACATTAGGGTATGGATATGGATTTTTTTGTTGGTTATTTTCCCAAAAAGAGGCACAAACAAAATCAATCATTCTCTTCTCAATTTTGACGACAGTAGTGGTCCTTGGAGCCTTATCCATGTGGTATGTTTCATATCTAAATTGATTATGATTTTACTAATGTCAATTACTAAATTGTGGGTTGCGTGTATGGCCATGATTTGGTGTCTAATAATTCATTGTTTTCATGTTGTGAGTAGGTTGGTAGCCTATTTGAATAATTCTTTTAATAATTGTTGTATGTTGAAATCGATGAGCTTATTATTAAATTCTAGAAACCATTTGGCTGTTGATCTAGGAATATTAATGATGCCAACTGTTATGTATTGAGTCATGATATTAATATGTGTAGATCGTGATATTAGGTATCCAAAGATAGGAGTGTGTATTTTATCTGCTTTGAATGTGATTATGTGGATTAACTCATGTTAAATGAGAATAAACCAAGGATTAGTGTGCTAAAAATTCATGATTTAATATTGATTGATTCAATTTAAGGCATGACAATGATGTAGGATATTTCAAGAAGTTTGTGAGAATTGGTAAGACTTGGAATGCATGAATGTTTTAACCATGTAACTGTTATGACCGAGATTGGCGGGATAATTATGTAACTACTTCAATCATGTAACCACTTCGATAATGACGGGTCAATCGCGCAGTGGAAGGTGCCACTCGCACACTTCCCAGACCGCACTAATATTTGTAGGTCACGCAACTTATGAATTGCATCCTTTTGATTTTGTAATGCACAATGGTTATTGGCTCGGTCGCACACTGAAGCTTAGGTCGCACACTTCATTGGTCCGGATGGCTTATTGAACCAAACGCTTGTGACCGATCGCACATTTGCATGGTGGGCCGACCACTTATGGGCCGCACGTTCATGGGTTGGTCGCACAGTAGGCTGGTTGCACATTAGAGAATGTATCGCATAGTTCACTCGGGTTTTATACAATAACGGGCCGAGTATTATGTGAACTGCATGTTAATACGTGATCGCACACTAGAGGCCCAGTTGCACAATCACTTTGGGCCTTGTATTGATTGGACCATGCGCTAATTCGTTGTTGGTAGGAATGTGAATTGTGTTGTGAACTGGAATGTGTGCTAACTGTCTAATTTGCAAAAAGATGTGCAAGGCATGAAATGTAAACGTGTATGAGGCATGAATAACCGTTATGTGTAAACGATGACAATGTATTGATAGGTTGCATGAATAATCGATGTGACTTGTGTGATGATATGTGAAATCCTTGTGCGCTACTGGTGTGATATGTGTAGAGAATACGTGTTTAGTGTGAATATGAAACTGAATGTTATTGGTGACCACATTAGGGTTTGGTTGACTAACTTGGAACAAGTAATATAACGTTACATATCTTACCGAGCAAATCTAAGGTGAGTTCATTCCTCTTAAGCATGCGTCCTGATGGTTGGGACAGTCATTGGGTATCCCTGTGAGGGATAGGTTTTGGGTAAATCAATTGGGTATTCCCGAGAGGAATACGTCTTGGGTAAAATCGGGAATGTTGGATAATACACTCATCCTATCACCATTAAAGTCCATCCTTGTTGTTTGTTACCTGAGAGGTAACGGAGTATTAGTTGGTAGCACTATCTAGGTTTGGCACCCTCACCCAGTACCTGAGAGGACGGGTGTGAACTAATGACTCAGTCATGCCCAATGCTTTGATAGGAGCATTGGGGAAAAGGGCAATGTAAATCAAAAGCCGTCTTGTATTCGGGGTATTATCAACATTGTAATCAATGAACGGAACTAAACACTTGGTAACTAACGTTTTCGTAAAACTATGAACTCACCAGCGTTGTCTGATACATGTGTGTGCATACTCGCAGGTTATTGATACGTGATGATGTGGAACTTGCTGTCTGGGATGCTGGAGTGGTCATGGGTCAAGGAACATGGAAACTTGAAACGAGACTAGATGATTTCATACACTTGGGTTTTAGTTAAACGTGTATTATGCTTCCTCTAAACACAACGAGTCATAAATAATGTTTTGTAACACTTTATCTTAATGAATGAAAGTTTTTATTAGAAATCTTGTTATGAGTTCAATGTGATTAGTGGCTAGATCCTGGTACGTCACACGTCCCGCGGTATTCCCGCATGGGGTATTTTGGGGGTGTGACAGTTTGGTATCAGAGTCACTGGTTATAGTGAACTTGGTTTTAAAACATTTTTTGTAAAACCAGACTATAACCGAACAGTTCTGAAAACGAGAATACGACCATGACACTCAGCTCCAGATTGCAAGGTTCGTCTTTTTTTTTTCACCCGTTGTATACATTGCATGGCTAGTGTACACTTGTTTATGATGTGGCATACGGACACACACTCGTCACTATAGCATAATTTCATAAATTGCTTGTTTACTTTATGATGCGTACTTGGTATGTCGTAGTCCTTAGATTCTTGTGATCTTATCGTTTTGATAACCTCTGTTTGGCATTCGAGTTTGAGGAACCATTTGACATGAGTTAGGAGGAACTGAGATGAGCATGCAAATCGCAATATTATTGTGGGTGCTGATGTGCGCAAAATGCAACATATAAATTACATCAAATGTGGCATAAAACTAACCCTTTTTTAGTACTAATGTTGAAAAAAGTGTGTTTTTGTCATCCTTTTGTATTTTCAGGATTAAATGAGCTCAAATGAACAAAAGAAGCAAAAAGGCAGCTAAATCAAACATAAATACAAGAAAAGGAATAAACGTGGCATGCCCGACCCCTCGACAGCACCCTCCCAAGCAAAAACAAGAGTACAGAAGGCTGAACACGCCTCGTGCTCAATGAGCACGGGGGCGTGCCCAAGTGTCTGCAGAAAAGACAAAGTTGTAGAAGCTTCTATCACCCACCACGGGGGCGTGTCCAGCGGACACGAGGCTGTGGTCAACTCTAAGATTCGCAGAATCTAGGAAAATATTGATAGTACAGATACGCTTCTGCACACGGGGTCGTGCCCAGCGGACACGGGGGCGTGGTCAACTAATGCAAACAAACTGCATTTAATGAAGAAAGAGAAGATGGGTGGACACGGGACCGTGTCCGGGCTTCTGTGCAGGCTATAAATAGGGGTGCTTGGCTCATTTGCAAACCATCCCTTAACAAACCACCTCTCTCCCACTTCACCCACACTCCACCACCACAACACCATCATCCACCACCATCATCCATCATCCATCATGTTTGCCTAAGTCTCTTACATCACTTGGTGAAGACAAGCATTTAGTGTAATACTTTTATTTTTAATCTTTTCGCACTTTTTATTTGGTTATGTATTAATGACTTTAATAACTAGTTTCTTATGTTGAAGGTGAAACTTCCTTATCATTTGTCCGTGGTGTCTTGGCGTTATTTTATTGTCTATATAAAATAAAAGATTTACACCATTCATATCTCCACGGTCTATATGGAGATATGTTGGCTACCTGGTCGGGGGTTAAGGGAATGGTTTGGTAAGCGTCTTGCCTTGTTCAGTGTGTAGATCCTGCAAAGACCTGGGTCAAGCTTAGTAGGACCTCCTTCAATACCCACTGGTATTGGATGGTGGGGGTTCGAATTTCTTGATCCCCTCATATGTAAACTACTATTAATATATTAACCCGGCTACTTAGGACTGTATCCCTGCTGACCCAGACTACTTAGCCGAGGGTAACGTCACCTTCAAAAGAGGGGCCTACCACATTATGCATTAATAACTTAATTAATTATCTTTCAATAATCCAACCCTTTAGGATTGTATCCTTGCTGACTCAAACTACTGGGTTGAGGGTAACGTCACCTTCAAAAGAGGGGCCTACTACAATAACTAAGATAATCTCTTAAAAAGTGCAAAAGTGCGGAAATAATCAAAGGTTACACTAAAGGCGAGTCGGATCCAAGTGATTCATCTTGTCTATCTGTTTTTTTTTGTTTTTTTTTCCAGCATTTTTAGTTTTTATTTTCTAGTTTAAAACCTTTTTTCTAAACTTTTGATTTGATTAGACGTTGAGGATAAACCGGTATTAAAAGCTCTTGTGTCCTTGGACGACCTCGGTATCTTACCAACACTATACTACGCTCACGATGGGTGCACTTGCCCATATGTGTGTTTGGTGTTAGTAAAATATCGTGTTTTATAAATTTAAAACTTGACTAAAGTGTAAAAAGGGCTAAAAATATACATAAAACCTATAACACCGCACGCACATCAAGCTTTTGGTGCCGTTGCCGGGGACACAAGAATTTTAAGAAAGCTTAAAATCAACGGCCTAATCATTTTTTCTTATTTTTCTATTTTTTAGGATTTTTCTTAATTTTTCAGCTTCTGCAGAGCTCAGCACGGGGCCGTGCCCGCTGAACACGCCCGTGCCCAATCTTTGGTACTGGCAATCCTGTTTTAAGTCAGACAGTAGCTGAACACGGGGTCGTGCCCACTCAACATGCCCCGTGCCCAAGTATCAGTTACTGAAAACAGAACCGTAAGATCCCGACGGTTGGTAATTTCTGACACAAACATGAGTGATACTGATATTTTTTACTTTCGGCACTCTTATGGTACGTGCTGTCAAATATGTGGTGTACCCCATAAAAATTTAGAATGTTATTTTCTAAATTATAAACCCCATTATATAGACCCATTGTTTTCCTGTAGCCTTAAGAGGGGCGAAAGTAAAAATAATCCCTATCTCTCCCTCGAATGCTCTCAATCAACCCTTCTAGGATAAATGCTTCTCGGTGAATTATTTCAAATGGAAGATCTAATTCTTAATTGGGTGAGAGAACTTGAGATGGATATCATTAATTCACCTCAAGACGAAGCCCAAGAAGAATCATTGAGATTGCATTCGGATGAAAACAACGTCGTTGTTCCTGAAATCACCTCTAACTCTAGCGAAGACCTGAGCGATAGTCGTCCCTATGTCGATTGTGCCGTGAAGGACTCCCCATCGACCTCGTTCGATGCGTACATAGACCCGAGCGATTCGACATACACCTTCTTTAACAAGAGCCCGGAAAAGGGTTGGACTTGTCCACCTAAATTTAGCATAGGAATCACCCTCACCGACAACCTCTTGCGTTCTCGTCTTAATCTAGAGCAATTAAGGTATCTCAGGAACTTTGGGGTTGTTCCATCCAGTAAGGAACCGCCCGATCCGGATAAATTCCTTAGAAATAGACAAAACTTCATAAACAGCCTCTAGACACGGGGCCGTGTCCAGGTCAACACGCCCCCGTGTCCACCAAAAGATTCCTTTCTGACTTTTTGTCAGAATACGGACAAAATGTGTCAGGATCTTGTCTGCACACGGGGCCGTGTGCAGCGTGCTTTTGTCGTTTTCTATAAATGCAGCCAAGAATCCTGCACATTTGGACCATTCCAGGGACAGAGATTTGGTGGGATCTTCACACATACCATCCTAGGTATTTTCTAAAAGAAGGTTCTCAACAACCATCTTTTCCTTTCCTCTCTTGTCCATTCCCTTCTTCTTCATTTTTTTTACCTCAATACCTCCATTAGAGCTTGAGATCACCATGGTTCCAAGCTTTATTGTGATGTTTGTTAGGTTTTTGTTCAAGGAATCTTGTTAAAAATAAGTTTTACAACATTGTTTTAAGTTATTTCTGCTCAAAAAACGCTTCTTAAGTTGGAAAAATAATTTGAAACTCCAAGATTCCTTGTTCCAAAAATCTGCAGAAAGGTGAACACGGGGCCGTGCTCATTGAGCACGGGGCCGTGTCCGAGGTTACTGTTTCATTAAAATAAACACTTTTCAGTTTATTTTCGTAGAATGTCGAGCCAAAACAGTGGAACTTCTTCTACACATTCCAGAAACAGTCGAAGGGAAAGAAGGTCTTCGATTGAGGCAATTCTCGTACGCTACGTGATGGCATTACGTGAAGCTCTTGATGAGATGACATCGGTAGAGGTGGTCCTCATAGACCGTATAAATTATCTTACGGTGGGGTTGGAAAACAGTTTTCAAGAAATCAACCTCTTGCACCAGAGGTTGAACATTCTTGTGACGCCTCCCATGGAGCCAATCCTCCCTCAAGAGGATTGGAACCTAGCACTTGGAGTCAATAATCCCACCGGATGGGATGACATCCCCGCGGAGCCTCCTCTTGACGGTTTGCAAGAAGTCCCGGTGGAGGTTGCACCCCTTCAAACTGATGCAAATGAGCCCGCCTTTCTTCTCCCAATGAAGATAGAGGAATGGCTCGCCGACGTATGAGGGACCCACATCCGGAGGAAGAAGTTCTTCGAGCCACATCCAACCGAGAGAACTATCTTTTCGGAAATTTTGCTAATAGAATAAACTTTAGGCTAGAACTTCTTGGTTTAGACTTCTTGTGTTTCTTTTGACCAATTTATCTAGAATTTTAATTTATTAGGATTATTATGTAACTTCCTCTATTTGAATGAATGATGGTTTAATTAAATTGGTGTTTGAATGATGATGTAATGGATAAAACACACTCGGGATGAAGGATACCAAGGGAAGCTTGAACCAACACCCCATGCACAAAAACAGGGCCACCCGACAAATTTTTCTTCATTACAGCAAGCTCAGCACGGGGCCGTGCTCATCCAACACGCCCCGTGCTCAACCATCTGCAGAAAAATGCCCAGTTCAGGTATCTGGACACGGGGCGTGCTCACTGAACACGCCCCCGTGTCCAGCCTTCTGTTATTTTATTTTATTTTCTGTTACTGGCAATCTGAACACGGGGCCGTGCCCGGACACCACGGGGCCGTGTCAAGACGCCCAATAACATAAATTTTTGTTTTTTCACATCTTTTTACACATTCAATCAACCTAAAAACTTATTTTTGGGACACATTGAGGACAATGTGTAAATTAAGTGTGTGGGGGATGCTAAAACCTTGAATTTTGCAAGTCCTAAATACAAGCCTTACACAAAACTCTATTGGAAACGCTAAACACCCCAAATTTTTTGCAAAAACTTTTCGTTTTTTTTCACTTGTCTTGGTTTAAATTGGGAATAACAAGTTCAAAAAAATGTTATATTTTTACAAATTTACAACCGATAGCATCGTGATAAAAAGAACTAACATAAGGAAATTATGAAACGGCATGACAAATCTAGTTAAAATTTGATTATATATACTTGATCACATAAAAACCCATTCCCACAAAAAAGTGAGTTTTGAGCCTTTATTGAGCATACAAATATACATCCTTAAACTAAATGCTCATTTTTCGTTTCTTGTGTGAATAGCCGCTTGGTTTCTTACGACTCCAGAACTTGCCACGGTGATACATTCCCGGTCCTTACCAATTTAAACCCAAGTAAGTAAATGATGGAGGCATTAGGACTAACCCTTTTTATTTCAACACCATTATTTTTCTTTTTTTACCACCTACCCAAAATCCACCTAGTTAACCCCTTTGAGCCTAAATCTTTTCATTTCGTAACCCAAAACAAACACCCTTTTACCCACCAAAACCCTTTTTCATTTTAAACCATTTATTTTAGTAACAAAGCTCGATTTTTTTCTTATGACTTCTTATCAAAAAAAAAAAAGAATGATGATGAAGCCAAAAGAAATAAACAAACAAGTTCATCAAAAATAACTTTGTTTAAAGAAATGCTTCATTAGAATAAAAGTCATAAAAATAAAAGTCTTACGAAAACCGACGCTTTTTACGCCTTTCGCCCTTTTCTACTAACCACTAACCCAACCACCTACCTTTAACCCAAGCCTAACCCTTCCCCCAAAAGTTCTCTTGATATTTACAAAGGTATATAGTTAAAAAGGAGGAGGATTGATTGCTTGGCAAGCTTATGGTAGAAGTAAGTTCCATGCCGCTCTCGAGAGTTTCACAAAAATACATTTTTGGCCGAGTGTTGAGTGATCCCCCGTGAGGTATGTGAACTTTATATAAATGGAATTTTAAAAAGGCATGTTATGCCCTAATAAGTAATTTATCTTATGTAATGTTTTAAATAAATCATGACGAATAGGATTGTAAATAATTAAAAATAAAACTTAATAAAGAATCTTGGGAATCCCGACACTCTCTCTTCTACCCATTCCATTTGGGAGTGTAAAGCCACATTATAAAGAGTTTTGCTTGAGGACAAGCAAAGATTCAAGTGTGGGGGTATTTGATGTGCGCAAAATGCAACATATAAATTACATCAAATGTGGCATAAAACTAACCATTTTTTAGTACTAATGTTGGAAAAGTGTGTTTTTATCTTCCTTTTGTATTTTCAGGATTAAATGAGCTCAAATGAACAAAAGAAGCAAAAAGCAGCTAAATCTAACATAAATACAAGAAAAGGAATAAACGTGGCATGCCCGACCCCTCGACAGCACCCTCCCAAGCAAAAACAAGAGTACAGAAGGCTGAACACGCCCCGTGCTCAATGAGCACGGGGGCGTGCCAAAGTGTCTGCAGAAAAGACAAAGTTGTAGAAGCTTCTATCACCCACCACGGGGGCGTGTCCAGCGGAGACGGGGCCGTGGTCAACTCTAAGATTCGGAGAATCTAGGAAAATCTTGATAGTACAGATACGCTTCTGCACACGGGTTCGTGCCCAGCGGACATGGGGGCGTGGTCAACTAATGCAGACAAACTGCATTTAATGAAGAAAGAGAAGATGGGTGGACACGGGGCCATGCCCAATGGACACGGCGCCGTGTCCGGGCTTCTGTGCAGGCTATAAATAGGGGTGCTTGGCTCATTTGCAAACCATCCCTTGACAAACCACCTCTCTCCCACTTGACCCACACTCCACCACCACCACAACACCATCATCCACCACCATCATCCATCATAGAGTGTGTGTAGTAGTCTCGGGATCCAAGATTGATAGTAAGAGTTCTTGACAATCAAAGGCCATGTTTGCCTAAGTCTCTTACATCACTTGGTGAAGACAAGCATTTAGTGTAATACTTTTTATTTTTAATCTTTTTGCACTTTTTATTTGGTTATGTATTAATGACTTTAATAACTAGTTTCTTATGTTGAAGGTGAAACTTCCTTATCATTTGTCTGTGGTGTCTTGGCGTTATTTTACTGTCTATATAAAATAAAAGATTTACACCAATCATATCTCCACGGTCTATATGGAGATATGTTGGCTACCTGGTCGGGGGTTAAGGGAATGGTTTGGTAAGCGTCTTGCCTTGTTCAGTGTATAGAACCTGCAAGGACCTGGGTTAAGCTTAGTAGGACCTCCTTCAATACCCACTGGTATTGGATGGCGGGGGTCCGAATTTCTTGATCCCCTCATATGTCAACTACTATTAATATATTAACCCGGCTACTTAGGACTGTATCCTTGCTGACTCAGACTACTTAGCCGAGGGTAACGTCACCTTCAAAAGAGGGGCCTACCACATTATGCATTAATAACTTAATTAATTATCTTTCAATAATCCAACCCTTTAGGAATGTATCCTTGCTGACTCAAACTACTGGGTTGAGGGTAACGTCACCTTCAAAAGAGGGGCCTACTACAATAACTAAGATAATCTCTTAAAAAGTGCAAAAGTGTGGAAATAATCAAAGGTTACACTAAAGGCGAGTCGGATCCAAGTGATTCATCTTGTCTATCTGTTTTTTTTTTATTTTTTTTCCAGCATTTTTAGTTTTTATTTTCTAGTTTAAAACCTTTTTCTAAACTTTTGATTTGATTAGACGTTGAGGATAAACCGGTATTAAAAGCTCTTGTGTCCTTGGACGACCTCGGTATCTTACCAACACTATACTACGCTCACGATGGGTGCACTTGCCCATATGTGTGTTTGGTGTTAGTAAAATATCGTGTTTTATAAATTTAAAACTTGACTAAAGTGTACAAAGGGCTAAAAATATACATAAAAACCTATAACACCGCACGTACATCCGTGCACACATAATAATAATGTGGGGTGCATGTGAGTCCCAGTGAGACTTAACGAGTGAAAAAGGGGTTCTGATCCGTTATTCGATCAATGAGAAACAAAACAAATCTATAGGGGTCATAGTTGTGATTGTCTCCTACTCAAACGTGATCTTTTCACTCCTCTCTGAATCCTTTCGAATCACGATGCTATCGAGTTTTACCTGAACACCCATCTGAACGCCTAGCGAACTGTGTAGAATGTTAGGTGCTTGTACGAACGTCCCTGAGTTGGATGTCCCAGCGTCAAATGATTAGTCTATACCTTTCTCACTCCTCTTCGGTTGCTGGAACTCGATGTGTTGTCGTCTTAGATCCCGAAGTGCGATCACTTCTGCAACGCTCTAGAAACATACCGTGTATTACTCAATCAACATGCCAGATCGATGGGTAGCGCCTTAGGACGTGACACGGAATGTGACAAGATGGACCCTGTTGGTAAAAGATCGTAAGGCTCCATTTCAAGCAACGGCATTAGAGGCAACAGTCACGGCAACCTCAAGGTACTCGTAATCGTAGCTTACAGTATGGGAACGAAGGTGACTTCGACAAGGATTGACTGTATTAAGCCAAAATGTCAACAATTAAGGGAACAATGACGGTATTGGGAAACCACGTGACCGTAACAACAACGCTGGAAATGATGCTCATGGAAGGGCATTTAGAATTGGCATGGGCTACGCCAAGACTACAGCAACACGGTGGCCTGCACGTTCTTGGCAACTAATCGTCTCGTCCCTGTTCTGTTCAACCCTGACACTTATTGAAACCAAACTTGCTGTGGAATCGGCTAATGGCAAGTCAATTGAAACCTCATATGTTTGTTGGGATGCAAAATCGACCTTGTGGGACAAGTGTTCGACCTCGACCTTCCTTCTACCACCTTTGATGGTTTGATGCAGTAGATAGTGTGTGGATTAGTTATCCATAGATTGCGCAGATATACCATGTGAGAAGAAAATTTTGCGTATCCTTCCCCTAGTGGAAAATCGTTATCTGTTCTAAAGCGTCAGAGTGGTGCAAAGGTTAGCGCCATTTCAGCTGAGAAGGCCTAGAAGTGTCTACGGAGGGATTACCTCGCTACGTTAGCAATCGTTACTGATGTTAAGGCTAAGGAAAAGAGGATCGAGGATCCACCAAGTGTTCGTGATTCCTCTCGGTGTGCTATCCGAGGAACTTCCAGGTTTACTCCCACAATTGTAGGGAAGAATCTCAGTTTGATCTCGCGCCAGAAGCAGCCCTGATTACTCGTACTCCTTACCGTCTTGCACCAGGAGGGTTGCAAGAACTATCTAATCAACTATAGGAACTGTTGGACAGGAGTTTTGTTGGACCTAGTTTTTCGCTTTGGGGAGCCCCAGTTATATCCGTGAAGATAAGCTTTTTCGTAGGTATACTGATTATCGAGAACTCAACAAGGTGACAGTCAAGAGTCGTTTGCCTCGACCATGTATTGACAGCCTGTCGACCAGTTGCGAAGGTCATGCTCCCATTCGAGGATCGACTAACGAACGAACTATCAACAGATGGAAGTTCAAGGGGAGTATGTTTCTAAATCGGCATATCGAATGCAATGCGGCCATTGCAACTTTGTATTCCATGACCTTTGGGTTAATCGACACCCCAGCAGCTTTATGGATCACATTAATCGACCGTGTTTATGGATAATGATTTGAATCATTTCCAGGAGAAAGGAACATCATGGGCGGCATTTGTATCTTATTTTAGAGCTCTAGAGGGAGGAGCCACTCCGCGCGAAGCCTTGCTAAATGTAACTACGGGATTCGAGGTACATTTTTTTGGTCATGAAATCAGCGAAGTGGGAATACACATGGATCTCGCTAAGATCCTTTTTATTAGAGCTTGATCGGCACCAAAGAGTCCTTTGGGGATACAGCAATTCCTTGGTTTCGCTAGATACTATCACAGATTCATCGTGGGATTTTCGAAGATTGCGCCGCTGTAACCTCTTTAGCACAGCGGGGTGCTGTGAATTCATGGGAGACAAAATAGGAGAACATCTTTTCAGCTTTTGAAATCCAACTCTACAATGCACTGAACATCATCTTTACCCGAGGGTACGGGTGATCTAGTGGTATACCATGATGGTTCGAATCAAAGTCCCAGTTACGCGCCGATGCGACACGAGAAGGTGATGGCTTACATGGTGGACTTACAAGAAGAATTACACGAATCACAACCTGCGGTGGAAGCCATGGTCTCTGGATTTAAGCTGGAGGCATTACTTGGACGGTACCAAATGCACTACTTAGACCGATCACAAGAGCCTTCCCTGTACCCTTGTTTTGAAGGAGCTAAACACGTGATGGCATCGCTGGATGGAACCCTTGAATGATTTCGACTGTGAAACCTAGACGTGTACGAGCTTTGCAGCTCACTATCGACTCTAACCTACCCAATCAGATTTTCCCTGTTCAAATTGAAGCACTAATGGAAGAGAATTTTCAAGTTAGGTCCACGCGGGGTATGGAGGAGCAACTTTTGGCAAGTCGGACGATATTCGCTACTTCATGGAACGGATATGGATCCCACTATACGACAACCGTAGGGAACTTGTGTCGAGCAAAGTACAACAACCTCGATATTCTGGTCGTTTGGGTTTTAATAGGAGATATTAGGATCCATAAATCCTGTACTGGCGATCGGGCATGAACGCCCATGTAGCAAAGTATGTGAACGATGTTTGACTTGTGCGGAAGTCAAGGTGGAATATCAGAAAGCTTCTACTTTGTGTCAGCAACCGGAAACACTCATATGGAAATGAGAACAGACTGCCATGGATTCTGTTACTGGCCTACTTCAAACCTGAAACGGAGACGATATCACCTGGGTGATCGTTGATTATCCCACGTAACCAGTACACTTTCTTACAAACAGGGAAAATTATCAAGTCTTCGTATTCTGTGAGTAATTACCTGTGAAGGGCGGGTTTAGGCACGAGGTGCCAACTCCTGTTACCTTAGATTTTGATGTATACCTGATTTATGACAGGCAATACACAACACCCTTGGCTTACGTCTAGACATGAACATTTCTCATCACCGTAGACATGTTGCGGGCATGTGTGTGATTAAATTTAGTAAAACTGGAAGGACGCTTACCATTGGATGAGTCCTACTGCGGCAGATACCATTCTAGTATTCAGACAACTCTGTTTGAGGCGTTGCATGGATGATAATGCCAACCTCCTTGTTGGACTAAGGTGATTGACAACTTAATTACGAGTCCAGAACTTGTACTCGAAACTCTTGGGAAGATTGGTTGGATCGGGAATCGTTTGACGGCAACGCGTGACCGTCAGGAAAGCTGATAAGCTTAGGAAGCGCTGGAAGATCGCTGTAGGTAATCATATCATGTTGAAAGCCTCACACTGGGAGGGTGTGGTACGCTTGGGAAGCGTGGCGAGTTCAACTTACGTTATGTTGGGCCATTCAAAATTCTGGGAGGAATCGGTAACGTAAGCTACAAACTAGAGTTACCCGACGCATTGGGTAACGTACACAATGTCATTTATGTCTCGGATCTAAGGCAGTGTTTGCCCGATGAAACACTTGTGATACCTCTACTGGAGCCTAAGGTTAACAACAAGTTGCGGTTTGGTGAGGAATCCATTGAAAACATGGACCATGAAGTCAAGGTTAGCTAACATGGTCAAATTCCAATCGCAAGGGTTCGTTGGAACTCAAGACGTGGACCAGGGTTCACTTGGGAATGCGGAGATCAGATGAAGCTCAGGTATTCTCAATTGTTCATTATTGCTGAAACAATTCTGATGCAACTGGTGAATTTCGGGACGAAATTCCCTTTCAAGTTGGGGATGATGTGGTACCCGAGGAAAATCCACAGTCATCTTGATTTAACACCATGCTGCTTTGGATTACTTATCAAACTTCGGGACGAAATTTCTTTCAAGTTGGGGATGATGTGACAACTCGAAATTTCAAGACTTGTATGGTGCACTACTCTTGTCTGTTTAGCGTTGTGATTTCGTGTACGCGATGCGAACGTAATGAACGGGTGTAAATTATACTTGATTATTACATGTGCGTGATACAAAGGCAACCTGTACCCCACTCTTGGTTTCGAGTCGCAACCTTGTGGTTGCGGGTCGAGACCTTAGAATCACAGCCCACCTATTCTTTGCGAGCCCAACTACCTCCCCTTCTTGAGTCCAAGTGGGCTCGACCCACTTCATCCTCTTGTACGCATATGTATACACATTAGGGTATGGATATGGATTTTTTTTCGTTGGTTATTTTCCCAAAAAGAGGCACAAACAAAATCATTCATTCTCTTCTCAATTTTGACGGCAGTAGTGGTCCTTGGAGCCTTATCCATGTGGTATGTTTCATATCTAAATTGATTATGATTTTACTAATGTCAATTACTAAATTGTAGGTTGCGTGTATGGCCATGATTTGGTGTCTAATAATTCATTGTTTTCATGTTGTGAGTAGGTTGGTAGCCTATTTGAATAATTGTTTTAATAATTATTGTATGTTGAAATCGATGAGCTTATTATTGAATTCTAGAAACCATTTGGTTGTTGATCTAGGAATATTAATGATGCCAACTGTTATGTATTGAGTCATGATATTAATATGTGTAGATCGTGATATTAGGTATCCAAAGATAGGAGTGTGTATTTGCTCTGCTTTGAATGTGATTATGTGGATTAACTCATGTTAAATGAGAATAAACCAAGGATTAGTGTGCTAAAATTCATGATTTAATATTGATTGAATCGATTTAAGGCATGACAATGATGTAGGATATTTCAAAAAGTTTGTGTGAATTGGTAAGACTTGGAATGCATGAATGTTTTAACCATGTAACTGTTATGACCGAGATTGGCGGGATAATTATGTAACCGTTTTAATCTTGTAACCACTTCGATAATGACGGGTCAATCGCGCAGTGGAAGGTGCTACTCGCACACTTCCCAGACCGCACTAATATTTGTAGGTCACACAACTTATGAATTGCATCCTTTTGATTTTGTAATGCACAATGGTAATTGGCTTGGTCGCACACTGAAGCTTAGGTCGCACACTTCATTGGGCCTGATGGCTTATTGAACCAAACGCTTGTGACCGATCGCACATTTGCATGGCGGGCCGACCACTGATGGGCCGTACGCTCATGGGTTGGTCGCACAGTAGGCTGGTTGCACATTAGGGAATGTATCGCATAGTTCACTCGGGTTTTATACAATAACGGGCCGAGTATTATGTGAACTTGATGTGTGCAAAATGCAACATATAAATTACATCAAATGTGGCATAAAACTAACCTTTTTTAGTACTAATGTTGGAAAAGGTGTGTTTTTGTCTTCCTTTTGTATTTTCAGGATTAAATGAGCTCAAATGAACAAAAGAAGCAAAAAGGCAGCTAAATCTAACATAAATACAAGAAAAGGAATAAACGTGGCATGCCCGACCCCCGACAGCATCTTCCCAAGCAAAAACAAGATAACAGAAGGTTGAACACGCCCCGTGCTCAATGAGCACGGGGGCGTGCCCAAGTGTCTGCAGAAAAGACAAAGTTGTAGAAGCTTCTATCACCCACCACGGGGGCGTGCACAGCGGACATGGGGTCGTGGTCAACTCTAAGATTCGCAGAATCTGGGGAAATCTTGATAGTACAGATACGCTTCTGCACACGGAGTCGTGCCCAGCGGACACCGGGGCGTGGTCAACTAATGCAGACAAACTGCAATTAATGAAGAAAGAGAAGGAGGGTGAACATGGGGCCGTGCCCAATGGACACGGGGTCGTGCCCGAGCTGCTGTTCAGGCTATAAATAGGGGTGCTTGGCTCATTTGCAAACCATCCCTTGGCACACCACCTCTCTCACACTTCACCCACACTCCACCACCACCATAACACCATCATCCACCACCATCATCCATCATCCATCATAGAGTGTGTGAGTCATCTCGGGATCCAAGATTGATCGTAAGAGTTCTTGATAATCAAAGGCCATGTTTGCCTAAGTCTCTTACATCACTTGGTGAAGACAAGTGTCTAGTGTAATACTTTTTATTTTTAATCTTTTCGCACTTTTTATTTGGTTATGTATTAATGACTTTAATAACTAGTTTCTTATGTTGAAGGTGATTCTTCCTTATCGTTTGTCTGTGGTGTCTTGGCATTATTTTACTGTCTATATAAAATAAAAGATTTTCACCATTCATATCTCCACGGTCGATATGGAGGTATGTTGGCTACCTGGTCGGGGGTTAAGGGAACGGTTTGGTAAGAGTCTTGCCTTGTTCAGTTTATAGAACCTGCAAGGACCTGGGTCAAATTTAGTAGGACCTCCTTCGATACCCACCGGTATTGGATGGCGGGGGTCCAAACTCTTTGATCCCCTCATATGTAAGCTACTATTAAAACTTTAACCCGGCTATTTAGGACTGTATCCCTGCTGACTCAGACTACTTAGCCGAGGGTAACGTCACCTTCAAAAGAGGGGCCTACCACATTATGCATTAATAACTTAATTAATTATCTTTCAATAATCTGACCCTTTAGGATTGTATCCTTGCTGACTCAAACTACTGGGTTGAGGGTTACGTCACCTTCAAAAGAGGGGCCTACTACAATAACTAAGATAATCTCTTAAAAAGTGCAAAAGTGCGGAAATAATCAAAGGTTACACTACACACGAGTCGGATAGTGATTCATCTTGTCTATCTGTTTTTTATTTCATTTTATTTTTCAGCACTTAAGTTAGTTTTATTTTTCTTGTTTAAAAACCTTTTTTTAATTTTTGATTTGATTAGACGTTGAGGATAAACCGGTACTAAAAGTTCTTGTGTCCTTAGACGACCTCGGTATCTTACCAACACTATACTACGCTCACGATGGGTGCACTTGCCCATATGTGTGTTTAGTGTTAGTAAATATCGTGTTTTATAAATTTAAAACTTGGCTAAAAAGTGTAAAAGGGCTTAAATTATACATTAAACACTATACACACTTACGCACATGTCACACCCCGATATTTCCACATTTGACCGGTGGGGGAGTATCGTGACGTGGTTGGTAACATTACAGTCAAACAACACAATATTTAAATGCACAGCGGAAGCAAAAGAAAGATATATTTCAACCGAATATAATTGTAATATCACGTATCATAAACAGTTGAAAATAATCCACAGGTGGATAAAAATAAATAGGAAACATTGTTCAACAGTTTTAACATCCAAACTTGCGAGACTTATTGTGGACGCTAGGAATAAGCCAGCCTAGTTCGCGTAGTACCTGCACTTAACCTTTTTGGGAAAATACGTCAGTTTACACTGGTAAATACAATTAACTGACTCATTTAGAAAAGGTTTAATAAAATTGATTTGAATGCACGTGGCACAAACTTTTTATAACTTGGGATAATTATTTGAATATAATACTTGTAAAAGGATTACATGTTCCTTATGCGTTCAGTAGCCCGGTTCGTGCCGGGTTAAAGATCAATAGACACACCACATTATTTATTTATGCACTGACGGGTGTACGCCTACACCCCGCGCTTAGGTCGTGGCCATTTCGTAAAATGATGCCAAGGATATCCGGGACATGGTCATTAACCCCCCAAAGGCGTTAAGCAAACAAAACATATTTAAACGGGTCATCTCGATAATACTTAACCAACAATCGATTAAGGCCGAATGCCCGACCAAGCGGTATTTTATATACCGTACCCCAAGCCCATATAAGGGAAAATAAGTTAAAAGTATTTACCTTTGCAAGTATAAATCACAATTAGCAAATGCGGGTAGCTTTTACCGGTTCTCCTATTCTGGAACAAAGGTTTATAATAACCTATTAGAATCCTAACGGTCTTTCGTTAAGCTTAAACTTAGACCGATTAGTTTTAAGGAACGATACGGTTCGAACGCGTGATTAAGCGAAGACCGGAATAGAATGTGATTTAGACCCGAAAAGTTTGAAGACTTGTCTTATATGGGTAATCTAAACACATTCTGGATTTTGAGATAAAAACGATAAGGTTTAACCCGTTTTGGCCAATTTATGTAAACTAGTTACATAAACCGAACCGAACGCGAAGAATGCGTAACGGGTAACCATAAGAGCCATATACAGGTTTCCTAAGTTAATATGCCTCAAATATGTTGTGACATCAGTAAGATATCTTTTATTATTCCCGAAACGAATCTAAACTCAAACTATGTCCCGTAGGGGTATTTTGGTCATTTATAAGGTTATAAAAGAGTTTGAACAATAATCTGAGTTACAGGTCTGATGTAATCAGTAAAAATACTTAATTTGATAAGTTATAACAGTAGGGTATTGCATATATGTGAAATTTATCAATTATAGCCAAACTATGCATCGTAGGGGCATTTTGGTAATTTCACATAAGCTTAAAAAAGCTCAAAACTGAAGTCTGAGTTAAACAACTTTTGCTTACTGTTAAAATATTATAATTTACCTAAAATATCAGTAGGTATCAACCCTTGTATGTTTAAAATAGTTTTAGTACATACTATGCGTTAAAAACGCTTAAAAGGCGATTAGAAGCCGTTTCCGGGTTCTTCATTGAAATCTGATATTTTTATTATTCTAGAAGGTTTAAAATAATTTATTTATCATATAAAATCAGTAGCAAAAGGTTTGGGGTCAAAAAGATATGTAAAACTCATTTTATAGCCCAAAAGGGCAAAACCGACAATTACCGACTCAAGCTTATAACTCTAAGTTATGCTCATCCTAAAATTAATTAAAAATCTTCAAAAATCCCAAAATAATATATTACATCAGTGGGTAAAAAGTTTGGTATTAAAAAGTGGTTTTAAATAGGTTATATGCTAATTATGCCGTTTAATCGCTAAAAAGCTTTAGAATTACGCTAATGAGCATAACTCTCAATCTACACCACAAACTGATGTCAAATTTTGGGTACAAGTTTATATATCAGTAACTAAGGTTTCTACTCTTTTACATTTTCAAAAACCACGTTTTATGGTGAAAAGGGCATAATAGTCAACATATAGGCAATTAACGGAATCATGCATATTAATTGGATAACTAATGAACCAAGGTGTATAATCACAGAGGGTTATACTAGCATGTAACCTGGTCCTAAGGAAGCTCTAAGGCATTTCCAAATCATACTAAATCGGGTCAGAACTGAAGTCAAAGCAAAAGTCAAAGTTTTGCGACTTTCGGTTCCGAACCGGGTCTAAACAGAAAATTGTCAGATCAAACAAGCTTAGACCAGTTATTATACTTATTACCAAGTTATATGAGTGATAAAATAGGTTACACGCCTTCTGCGTTGTTAATTATGCGTTAATTCGACGATTAGCATTCTGTTGACTTTTTCTAATCAACTTTGACCCGACAAATGGTCTAGATAGAGTGGGAATCAGAGGGTGCCCTTTTAAGGGTTTAATGCCCACATAATTACCAACTTATAACTACCTTCAATTAGACTAATCACTGGACCATTAATGATTAATCGCGAAGTCAACCGTTAATTACGACGGTTTGACTTTTAAGCTAAAACTAAGTAAAAACTCAACTAGGAAAGGTTAAGCATACTTACTGAAGTCCTATGCACGATTAGAGATGACTTGGAAAGGCACTTGAGCTCCAGAGATGCTCCACAAATGCAGATGGAAGGTGTGCTCATAAGGTTGCAACATAAGGCCTTTATATAGTGTTTAATCTCACTTAGATCATTGACAACCAAGCCTACCCTTGTTCCCTGATCATCAACAAGTGTCCTAGGGTCTAAAAAGCATGTAGGGGTCGTCCAAGGAAGTGGAAAATCGTTTTTAAGTCGGTTACAAGCTCAAAACAGTCAACAGCCAAAATTACTGTCGCTGGGCAACCCTTACGGACCGTAAGGGAGTGGCTTACGGTCCGTAAGCCTTTTGCAGAGGGCAAAAATTCTTGATCTTTCGAGCTTTGAAAGGGCAACTTAGGTAAAACGATATTGGGACATGATTTATCAGTTTGGGGCCTCAACATCATGCTTGAACAGTTATATACCCTACCATTTAGCAATGTTTTCTTGAACTCTTTTGAAAGTGCCGTTAATGAAGGTTTACCGTGCATTTCTTCGTAGGAGTCCACCCTTGCAATTATGGGTCAATCATTGATAGTATTTACTGAATTTGAGTATATCATATGTTTACAATATACATTAGGGTCTTGGGATTTATAATGAGGTCGTTCAGAGGTATTAATTAACATGTCAACGCTTCTAACCCTTTGTGTAAGAATTTTATCACAACTTTCTCACATGATAACGAAACTTGGTGAAATTTTTACCATGCATTCTAGTGAGCATATTTAATCGTTACAAGGCTTCGGGTTTGCTAAAAGGCCACTCAGAGTTATACTTTAAACATGTTGACACATTTAACCCCTGTAGTTTGTAACCTCTCACTTTCTTTCACAATTAGTTTCGTATGATCCATGATTCATTCGTTTTAGGGTATAAACACCATGTAGGGCTATTGTAAGGTATATTCACCCATTGTTGACATTTTGAACCCTTATATTCACATACTTTTCTTGTTTGTCAACTTTAGTCCTTCAAATAAATCCTTTACACGTTTCAAGCTCATGACACGTGTCGATATAATATTGGACATGAAATTTCGAGGTGTCACATCCTCACCCCCTTAAAAGAAATCTCGACCTCGAGATTTACTAAAACAAATAAGGGTACTTTTCTTTCATTGTGGACTCAACCTCCCATGTGTACTCGGGACCTCTGCGGGCATCCCATTTAACCTTGACAATAGGCACATGCTTCCTTCGAAGCTTCTTACCCTGTCGATCCTCGATCGACACAAGTTTTTCAATAAACTTCAAGCACTCTTCTATGTGCACATCTGTATGTGGTATGACTAGTGATTCATCAGCGATACACTTTTTCAGATTACAGATGTGGAATACATTGTGAATACCACTGAGCTCTTCAGGTAAGTTTAACTTATAAGCAACTGATCCGACACATTCGATAACCTCGAATGGTCCTATGTACCTTGGGCTTAACTTACCTTTCTTTCCAAATCGCATCACTCCCTTCCAGGGTGATACTTTAAGCCACACTTTATCACCTACCTCGAATTTCAGAGGTTTACGCTTTAGATCTGCGTAGCTTTTCTGCCTATCCCTGGCAGCTTTCAGGCGGTCACGAATCTGGACAATCTTGTCCGTCGTTTCAAAGACTATTTCAGGTCCTGACAGTTGGACATCTCCAACTTCCGCCCAACAAACGGGAGTTCTGCACTTTCTACCGTATAAGGCCTCGAAAGGCGCAGCTTTAATGCTCGAATGGTAGCTATTGTTATATGAGAACTCGATTAATGGCAGGTCGTTATCCCAACTACCACCTAAGTCGATCACACATGCACGAAGCACGTCTTCCAACGTTTGGATTGTACGCTCACTCTGTCCGTCCGTCTGAGGATGGTAAGCCGTACTGAAATTTAAGCGCGTGCCCAAAGATTGTTGGAAACTTTTCCAAAAATGTGATGTGTATCTAGTGTCTCTGTCAGAGATAATAGACACAGGTACGCCATGTAAAGCTACAATCTTATCTACGTACAATTGGGCTAACATGTCGGAGCTATAGGTCTCCTTGATGGGTAGGAAATGTGCTAACTTAGTCAGTCTATCCACTATCACCCATATCGTATCATTTCCTTTCCTTGTTTTTGGAAACTTGGTGATGAAATCCATCGTCACCATTTCCCACTTCCACGTGGGAAGTTCAGGCTGTTGTAGCAAACCTGACGGCTTTTGATGTTCAGCTTTGACTTGAGCACACGTCAGACATTTAGCCACATAGGCAGCTACAGACTTCTTCAAGCCTATCCACCAATAGTTTGCCTTCAGATCCTGGTACATCTTATCAGCTCCAGGATGAACGGAATATTTAGAACTATGGGCTTCCTGGAGGATAACATCCCGAAGTCCTCCATACACTGGAACCCATATTCGTCCGTTTAGCCTTAAAATTCCGTCTTTGCCATAGGATAACTGTTCTTCAGTTACTCCTAGCTTTTCATTAGGATAGCTTCTAACACAGCTTCCTTCTGTGCAGCTAACAACCTTTCATTCAAACTGTTCTTTATCTCAATGCTCTTGGCATTGATTCGGATGGGTTTCACCCTTTCCTTTCTACTCAAGGCATCGGCGACTACATTCGCTTTGCCAGGATGGTATCTTATTTCACAATCATAATCATTTAAGGTTTCCATCCAACGTCATTGCCTCATGTTTAAATCCTTTTGGTTAAACAGGTGCTGGAGGCTCTTGTGATCAGAATAGATCACACACTTGACACCATATAAATAGTGCCTCCATAGCTTCAGTGCAAATACAACGGCACCCAACTCCAACTCATGGGTGGTGTAATTCTTTTCATGCACCTTTAACTGTCGTGAAGCATAGGCAATAACCTTTCCTTTCTGCATAAGCACACATCCCATACCTGTGTGCGATGCATCACAATAAACTACAAATTCTTCGATTCCATCCGGCAACGTCAATACAGGAGCGTTGCTCAACTTTTGCTTTAGGATATCAAAGGATTCTTGCTGCTTAGGGCCCCAATCGAACTTTATTTTCTTCCTAGTCAAAGAAGTTAGGGGTGCAGCAATCCTTGAAAATTTTTCGATAAAGCGCCTGAAGTATCCTGCCAATCCCAAGAAACTGCGAATTTATGTGGGCGTCTTCGGCTCTTGCCAGTTCATAACTTCTTCCACCTTAGCGGGATCCACTTGGATACCACGCTCACTAACCACATGTCCAAGGAATTGGACTTCTCGAAGCCAGAATTCACACTTAGAGAATTTGGCATAGAGCTTCTCCTGCTGAAGTAGTGAAAGGATACATCAAAGATGTTTCTCATGATCAGCTTGGTTCTTCGAGTAGATGAGGATTTCATCAATGAAGACGATGACAAATTTGTCCAAATAGGGCTTGCAGACGCGATTCATGAGATCCATGAATGCGGCAGGTGCATTAGTGAGCCCAAAAGGCATCACTAGGAACTCGTAATGACCATAACGAGTCCTAAATGCAGTCTTGTTCACGTCTTCATCTCTCACCTTCAATTGACGATAGCCTAACCTCAGATCGATCTTGGAGAAGTAACTTGCCCCTTGAAGCTGATCGAACAAATCGTCGATCCTGGGCAATGGATACCTATTCTTGATAGTGACCTTATTAAGCTCACGGTAATCGATGCACAGACGCATCGATCCATCCTTCTTCTTGACAAATAAGATTGGTGCTCCCCAAGGAGAGGAACTAGGTCTAATGAAACCTTTGGCTAGCAGTTCATCTAGTTGTGTCCTCAATTCCTTCATCTCTGTTGGTGCCAACCTATAAGGCGCCCTAGCAACAGGTGTTGCTCCAGGGATGTTGTCAATTCTGAATTCTACTTGTCTATCTGGTGGTAAACCAGGTAGTTCTTCAGGAAAAACTTCCGGGTATTCAGAAATGACAGGGATGTCTTCAATCTTAGGCTTCGGCTCGTCAATAGTCACTTGTGCCATGTAGATGACACAACCCTTCTTCAAACACTTAGAGGCCTTGAGCATAGTCACTTGCTCAGGCAGTCCATACTGGGTATCTCCCTGAATGGTAAGTGATTCACCAGACGGAGTCTTGATCACCACTTGCTTCTTATTGCAGACAATCTGGGCCTGGTTATGAGATAACCAGTCCATACCCAAAACGATGTCAAAACCGGCTAACTTAAAGGGAAGTAGGGACAAAGGAAAAGAGTGGTTCTTAATGGAGATAACACATCCATCTAACACAGTTGAGATGGTTTCTATGGTTCCATCAGCTAGTTCCACCTCATACTTCACACTTAAGGTTTTGACAGGAAATTTCAACAATTCACAAAACTTATTATCTACGAAAGACTTATCAGCGCCTGAATCAAAAAGTACTCTTGCATATACATCATTTATGAGAAAGGTACCTGTGATCACGTTATCGTCCTGCACAGCTTCCTTTGCATCCATCCTGAAGACCCTAGCATTGGTCTTCTTTCCTTCATCAGTTTTCCTTGCGAGTTTTGGGCAGTTGGACTTGATATGCCCTTTTTCGTTGCAACTGTAGCACGTTGCGTCCTTCAACTTTTTGCAATCCAAGGTCTTGTGTTCCTTGGAGTTGCATATCCTACATGCAAAAGTTCTCGACTGTGTCTGCGAGTTCGATTCAAACCTGCACTTCCCGAAGTGCTGTTTCTTGCAGACTTTGCACTTGGGCTTATCACCAGATTGATGCCCATCCTTCTTAGAATCAGACCCTTTCTTGTGGTCGTTGTTTCCTCGGTGCTTCTTGTTTGACCTTCGTGAATTGTCATCTTCACGTTTCCTTTTCTCGGCATCCATGTTCCTCAGCGATCTCTGTCTGACCGCGTCTAGTGTGAGGGACAAAGATATATCAGTTACCGATCTGAAGGTAGTTGGCCGAGAGGCCTTCATGCTTGCCTTTATTTCTGGGGCTAAACCCCCAATGAACCGAGCTATTCTTTTGGGTTCCGGGGTTACCAGATACAGAACCAATCTTGACATTGTATTAAAGCTCGTAAGGTAAGCTTGACAATCCAGATTCTTCATCACCAATGATAGGAAATCAGACTCAATCTTTTCAACCTCATGCTGGGGACAGTAGTTGTCCCTGATGAGGGTAACAAATTGTTCCCATGTCATATTGTACAGTGGAATCTTCCCTGTAGCTTGAATCAACGATCTCCACCAGGCTAAGGCCTCACCTTTGAACGATTGAGACACAAACTTTACCACATCTTTATCAGCGCACCCGCTAATATCAACCCCTGTGTCCATCTCGTCCAACCAGGTCATGCAATCTATAGCCCCTTTTTCCTCAGTGAAATCCCTGGGTTTGCATGACACGAAGTATTTGTAGGAGCAACCCTTATCACGGGGTCCTTGATTCAGTATGATCTTTTGAGACGGGACACTTTGATGGTTTGAAGAGTGATGATCGTCATCGTCTTTCTTGGGTTCTTCCTTCTTGGATGGTGGCTTGCTGTGAGCCTCTGAATGAGTCTTAGGCTTTGAATGGGGTACCGATTGGGTTCTGCTTCGAGTACCACTTATTTCACTATACTGCATATCCAAGGCTTTTGTGATGGCATTGTCGATTAATGCCTGGAGTTCAGCACCAGACACATTGAACCTGGTGGTGTCATTATTCTCCTTTGGCTGACTATTGATTTCATCAGAGTCCGCCATGTATCTTGAACTGTTACATAAGATATCGACAATAATTTATTTGGGAGTTTATTATGGAATTGTCTTTTATGGCAATTCATTAACCATGGTAAACATAGACCATATTTGGTTAATTTGTTACTCGCATTTATTTAGGATTTTATTATAACTTATCCTAATTATAAAACAATAACGGTATTATTAGCACAAAAGGCCTAGTCACAGGGACATTTTTAAATCATAAGCCATGATTTCGGAGAATCAAGGCATTAAGGTTTGAACATAGTTCATTACCTTTCTCTGACAGAGAGTCGTAGACTACTACTGTCTTTTGTCTTATATGACAATGAGTATGGCCCGTAGGCACTATATTACCAATGTATGGTCAAAATATGATCATCTTAATTGATGATTTAAACCCATGATTCATAGATCATTAAATTAGGTTAGGAATCTTTTGAAGAATCCTTATATAAGAATGACGTGTGTGATTTTAACGAATCACGTCTGCCAGGAGCGTTAACATGTTTTCAGATGTTAACAAGGACCCGAATCTTTTAAACAGGTTTTACCATCTTGGCCAAGTCTTATAATGACATATAAGCTAGGTTATACCTTTTAGATTCTTATTCAATATATAATAGGCAGATTATTTTAAAAGGAATGATTTTTATTTATTTATTTCATGTAATATATTTATGCATATAATGACAAACTGAAATTTATAAACTTAACATTCCATTAATATTTAAAAGAGTACACATTGCCCTAAACGGGACTTTTAATAGACAAATTACCCACGCAGGGGTCAAACTAAAATACAAGTCCACGCAGGGACCAAATACTAGAAAAGATGTCCACACAGGGACTAAAAAGACAAGTCTGCGCAGGGACTAAATACACAGATAAATGTCCACGAAGGGACTTGATTAAAATAGATAATACAACAATACATATGGGGATTTAATGATCCTTTTTCTTCTTCCCCTTTAGCAGGCTTGCTAAACCCTTGAGGAAACCTTGTCGTTCCCTGCGATCTCTGTGAAAATCTCTCTCGACTTGGTCCAATCTTTGAAGAATTTCTTCCCGTTCTGGCGGGGAAAACCATGGCGGCTGCGATTGTTGCCGAATCGGTGGTCGAGCTGGTACTTGATATCCATGAGTTGGATATCCTACTCCCCAAGGAGCTCCATACGGTCCTTCAGGGTGAAGGGCAAGGTAGTTTGATGCCACTTGGTAAGGGTCTTCGACAAAGTTATAATGGGTGTGAGCCGGCTGCTCAAACGGATTGTACGCCATTGAACCGGCGTACGCAGGAATCGGGTTATCAAAACCCATCGGTGGTGGCTGTGGTGCAGCTAGTGCGGAACTCACCTCAGGAATTGGGTTTGAGAGTCCACCCATTTGTGGGTCCTCTTGCAGTGGCGGATAGTGACTGCCACTGGAGTGTCGAGGGGTGCTAAAGTGAAAATCCCATGCTCGCGCAGACATACGTGCGCCCGTTCTCCTACGCCTTGGTGGTTCTGGAGGTGCTTGATGAACTGGCGGCGGTGGAGGTGGTGGCGTGACTGCCACGAATCATGAATCCCCAGAGGGATCCTGCTGCTACTGTTGCTGGTGAGGTGATGAATGGTGTGAAGGTGTGAAGTACCATTCATGTTGGTTAAACCTTGCTTCATAACTATCTGGACCACCGTAGGGTGATCCGTGGAAAGAAGATCCATCCGAGATCTCGATGGGATGGTTAGGGGTACCGCTTGCAGGTGCGACGGGGTCCGTGTCCTCATCCATGTCCATAGCATTATCTTCCGAGAAGTGGTCCTCCGGTCCCAATGGGTTAAAACCCACTGGTTCTTGGATATAATTTGCCGGGTTGAACTGGCCCTGAAAAACAGGAGTGGGGTTACCAAAAGAATTGTGCGAAAGGGATCGCTGGAGAGGTATATATGAAGGTTGTGGGTTATCGGGCTCGTTTTCTGATTGTGGCCCATAGGAGTTACGATAGGGAGGCGTTGAACTGTGCGAGACAGATCTTCTGGCGGGCTCAAAAAGGTTCCTCCTGTTTCCTTGCGGATCTTCACTTGCAGTCGTAGGAGGAGTTCGCCAGTGCGAAGGCCCGGCTTCGTGATCGTTGGGGGGCTCATCGGCCCCTTTCCTCGTCCTCCTCTTCTCATTCTTGGTGGCATAATTCCTGTCAATATAAACAACGATAACAACAAGAATATATAAAATAAAAGACAAAGTTAAAAATTTAAAACAAATTTGGATTGTTCCTATGTTCTTTGTCTAGACTCGAAAATTTTGGAATGTGCAATTGTGTAACTGAGATTAAACACAAAAGGCTAGTGTTTAATTCACTCAGTGTTGGCTCTGATACCAACCTGTCACACCCCGATATTTCCACATTTGACCGGTGGGCCCGGTGGGGGAGTATCGTGACGTGGTTGGTAACATTACAGTCAAACAACACAATATTTAAATGCACAGCGGAAGCAAAAGAAAGATATATTTCAACCGAATATAATTGTAATATCACGTATCACAAACAGTTGAAAATAATCCACAGGTGGATAAAAATAAATAGGAAATATTGTTCAACAGTTTTGACATCCAAGCTTGCGAGACTTATTGTGGACGCTAGGAGAAAGCCAGCCTAGTTCGCGTAGTACCTGCACTTAACCTTTTTGGGAAAATACGTCAGTTTACACTGGTAAATACAATTAACTGACTCATTTAGAAAAGGTTTAATAAAATTGATTTGAATGCACGTGGCACAAACTTTTTATAACTTGGGATAATTATTTGAATATAATACTTGTAAAAGTATTACATGTTCCTTATGCGTTCAGTAGCCCGGTTCGTGCTGGGTTAAAGATCAATAGACAAACCACATTATTTATTTATGCACTGACGGGTGTACACCTACACCCCGCGCTTAGGTCGTGGCCATTTCGTAAAATGATGCCAAGGATATCCGGGACATGGTCATTAACCCCCCAAAGGCGTTAAGCAAACAAAACATATTTAAACGGGTCATCTCGATAATACTTAACCACCAATCGATTAAGGTCGAATGCCCGACCAAGCGGTATTTTATATACCGTACCCCAAGCCCGTATAAGGGAAAATAAGTTAAAAGTATTTACCTTTGCAAGTATAAATCACAATTAGCAAATGCGGGTAGCTTTTACCGGTTCTCCTATTCTGGAACAAAGGTTTATAATAACCTATTAGAATCCTAACGGTCTTTAGTTAAGCTTAAACTTAGACCGATTAGTTTTAAGGAACGATACGGTTCGAACGCGTGATTAAGCGAAGACCGGAATATAATGTGATTTAGACCCGAAAATTTTGAATACTTGTCTTATATGGGTAATCTAAACACATTCTGGATTTTGAGATAAAAACGATAAGGTTTGACCCGTTTTGGCCAATTTATGTAAACTAGTTACATAAACCGAACCGAACGCGAAGAATGCGTAACGGGTAACCATAAGAGCCATATACAGGTTTCCTAAGTTAATATGCCTCAAATATGTTGTGACATCAGTAAGATATCTTTTATTATGCCCGAAACGAATCTAAACTCAAACTATGCCCCGTAGGGGTATTTTGGTCATTTATAAGGTTATAAAAGAGTTTGAACAATAATCTGAGTTACAGGTCTGATGTAATCAGTAAAAATACTTAATTTGATAAGTTATAACAGTAGGGTATTGCATATATGTGAAATTTATCAATTATAGCCAAACTATGCATCGTAGGGGCATTTTGGTAATTTCACATAAGCTTAAAAAAGCTCAAAACTAAAGTCTGAGTTAAACAACTTTTGCTTACTATTAAAATATTATAATTTACCTAAAATATCAGTAGGTATCAACCCTTGTATGTTTAAAATAGTTTTAGTACATAATATGCGTTAAAAACGCTTAAAAGGCGATTAGAAGCCGTTTCCGGGTTCTTCATTGAAATCTGATATTTTTATTATTCCAGAAGGTTTAAAATAATTTATTTATCATATAAAATCAGTAGCAAAAGGTTTGGGGTCAAAAAGATATGTAAAACTCATTTTATAGCCCAAAAGGGCAAAACCGACAATGACCGACTCAAGCTTATAACTCTAAGTTATACTCAGCCTAAAATTAATTAAAAATCTTCAAAAATCCAAAAATAATATATTACATCAGTGGGTAAAAATTTTGCTATTAAAAAGTGGTTTTAAATAGGTTATATGCTAATTATGCCGTTTAATCGCTAAAAAGCTTTCTAATTACGCTAATGAGCATAACTCTCAATCTACACCACAAACTGATGTCAAATTTTGGGTACAAGTTTATATATCAGTAACTAAGGTTTCTACTCTTTTACATTTTCAAAAATCACGTTTTATGGTGAAAAGGGCATAATAGTCAACATATAGGCAATTAACGGAATCATGCATATTAATTGGATAACTAATGAACCAATGTGTATAATCACAGAGGGTTATACTAGCATGTAACCTGGTCCTAAGGAAGCTCTAAGGCATTTCCAAATCATACTAAATCGGGTCAGAACTGAAGTCAAAGCAAAAGTCAAAGTTTTGCGACTTTCGGTTCCGAACCGGGTCTAAACAGAAAATTGTCGGATCAAACAAGCTTAGACCAGTTATTATACTTATTACCAAGTTATATGAGTGATAAAATAGGTTACACGCCTTATGCGTTGTTAATTATGCGTTAATTCGACGATTAGCATTCTGTTGACTTTTTCTAATCAACTTTGACCCGACAAATGGTCTAGATAGAATGGGAATCAGAGGGTGCCCTTTTAAGGGTTTAATGCCCACATAAGTACCAACTTATAACTACCTTCAATTCGACTAATCACTGGACCATTAATGATTAATCGTGAAGTCAACCGTTAATTACGACGGTTTGACTTTTAAGCTAAAACTAAGTAAAAACTCAACTAGGAAAGGTTAAGCATACTTACTGAAGTCCTATGCACGATTAGAGATGAATTGGAAAGGCACTTGAGCTCCAGAGATGCTCCACAAATGCAGATGGAAGGTGTGCTCATAAGGTTGCAACATAAGGCCTTTATATAGTGTTTAATCTCACTTAGATCATTGACAACCAAGCCTACCCTTGTTCCCTGATCATCAACAAGTGTCCTAGGGTCTAAAAAGCATGTAGGGGTCGTCCAAGGAAGTGGAAAATCGTTTTTAAGTCGGTTACAAGCTCAAAACAGTCAACAGCCAAAATTACTGTCGCTGGGCAACCCTTACGGACCGTAAGGGAGTGGCTTACGGTCCGTAAGCCTTTTGCAGAGGGCAAAAATTCCTGATCTTTCGGGCTTTGAAAGGGAAACTTAGGTAAAACGATATTGGGACATGATTTATCAGTTTGGGGCCTCAACATCATGCTTGAACAGTTATATACCCTACCATTTAGCAATGTTTTCTTGAACTCTTTTGAAAGTGCCGTTAATGAAGGTTTACCGTGCATTTCTTCATAGGAGTCCACCCTTGCAATTATGGGTCAATCATTGATAGTATTTACTGAATTTGAGTATATCAGATGTTTACAATATACATTAGGGTCTTGGGATTTATAATGAGGTCGTTCAGAGGTATTAATTAACATGTCAACGCTTCTAACCCTTTGTGTACGAATTTTATCACAACTTTCTCATATGATAACGAAACTTGGTGAAATTTTTACCATGCATTCTAGTGAGCATATTTAATTGTTACAAGGCTTCGGGTAAACATGTTGACACATTTAACCCCTGTAGTTTGTAACCTCTCACTTTCTTTCACAATTAGTTTCGTATGATCCATGATTCATTCGTTTTAGGGTATAAACACCATGTAGGGCTATTGTAAGGTATATTCACCCATTGTTGACATTTTATATTCACATACTTTTCTTGTTTGTCAACTTTAGTCCTTCAAATAAATCCTTTACACGTTTCAAGCTCATGACACGTGTCGATATAATATTGGAAATGAAATTTCGAGGTGTCACAGCACATCAAGTTTTTGGCGCCGTTGCCGAGGACACAAGGATTTTAAGAAAGTAAGGAATCAACGGCCTAATCGTTTTTTCTAATTTTTCTGTTTTTTTAGGATTTTCTTAATTTTTCAGCTTCTGCAGAACTCAGCACGGGCCGTGCCCGCTGAACACGCCCCGTGCCCAATCTTTGGAACGGGCAATCCTGTTTTAAGTCAGACAGTAAGCTGAACACGGGGACGTGCCCACTCAACACGCCCCGTGCCCAAGTTTCAGTTACTGAAAACAGAACCGTAAGATCCCGACGGTTGGTAATTTCTGACACAAAAATGAGATATACTGATATTTTTTACTTTCGGCACTCTTATGGTACGTGGTGTCAAATATGTGGTGGCCCTCATAAAGATTTAGAATGTTATTTTCTAAATTATAAGCCCCATTATATAGACCTATTGTTTTCCTGTAGCCTTAAGAGGGGCGAAAGTAAAAATAATCCATATCTCTCCCTCGAATGCTCTCAACCGGACCTTCTAGGAGAAATGCTTCTTGATGAACTATTTCAATTGGAAGATCTAATTCTTAATTGGTTAAAAGAACTTAAGATGGATTTCCATAATTCATCTCTAGACGATACAAAGAAGAATTGTTGGGATCGCATTCGAATAAAAACAACTTCGTTGTTCCCGATATTACCTCTAACTCTAGCAAAGACTTGGGCGATAGTTGTCCCTGTGTCGATTGTGCCGTGAAGGACTCCCCATCGACTTCGTTCGGTGCATACATAGACCTGAGCGATTAGGCATACACCTTCTTTAACGAGAGCCCGGGAAAGGGTTGGACCTGTCCACCTACAATTAGCATAGGAATCACCCTCACCGACAACCTCTTGCGTAATCGTCTTAATCTAGAGCAATTAAGGTATCTTAGGCACTTTGGGGTTGTTCCATCCAGTAAGGAACCATCCGATCCGGATAAGTTCCTTAGAAATAGACGAAACTTCATAAACAGCCTCTAGACACGGGGTCGTGTCCAGGTCAACACGCCCCGTGTCCACCAAAAAGATTCCTTTCTGACTTTTTGTCAGAATATGGACAAAATGTGTCAGGACCTTGCCTGCACACTGGGCCGTGTCCAGCCGACACGGGGCCGTGTGCAGCGTGCTGTCGTTTTCTATAAATGCAGCCAAGAATCCTGCACATTTGGACCATTCCAGGGACAAAGATTTGGGGGAATCTTCACTCATACCATCCTAGGTATTTTCTAAAAGAAGGTTCTCAACAACCATCTTGTCCTTTCCTCTTTTGTCCATTACCTTCTTCTCCATCTCTTTCACCTCAACACCTCCATTAGAGCTTGAGATCAGCATGATTCCAAGCTTTATTGTGATGTTTGTTAGGTTTTTGTTCAAGGAATCTTGTTAAAAATAAGTTTTGCAACATTGTTTTAAGTTATTTCTGCTCAAAAATGCTTTAAAAGTTGGAAAAATAATTTAAAACCCCGAGATTCCTTGTTCTAAAAATCTACAGAAAGGTGAACACGGGGTCGTGCTCACTAAGCACGGGGCCGTGTCCGAGGGTACTATTTCATTAAAATAAACTCTTTTCCGTTTATTTTCGTTGAATGTCAAGCCAAAACAGTGGAACCTCTTCTGCGCACTCCAGAAACAGTCGAAGGGAAAGAAGGTCTTCAATTGAAGCAACTCTCGTTCGCTACGTGATGGCATTACGTGAGGCTCTTGATGAGATGACATCAGTAGAGGAGGTCCTCATAGACCGTATAAATTATCTTACGGTGGGGTTGGAAAACAGTTTTCAAGAAATCAACCTCTTGCACCAGAGGTTTAACATTCTTGTGACACCTCCCATGGAACCAATCCTCCCTCAAGAGGATTGGAACCTAGCACTTGGAGTCAACAATCCCACCGGATGGGATGACATTCCAGCGGAGCCACCTCTTGAAAATCTACAAGAAGTCCCGGTGGAGGTTGCACCCCCTCAAACCAATGCCAATGAGCCTGCTTTTCTTCTCCCAAGGGAGATAGAGGAATGGCTCGCTGACGTATGAGGGACACATGTCCGGAGGAAGAAGTTCTTCGTGCCACACCCAACCGAGAGAATTATCTTTTCGGAAATTTTGCTAATAGAATAAACTTAGGCTAGAACTTCTTGGTTTAGACTTCTTGTGCTTCTTTTGACCTATTTATCTAGAATTTTAACTTAATAGGACTATTATGTAATTTTCTCTATTTAATGGAATGACGGTTTTAGTTAAATTAGTGTTTGGATGATGTTGTAATGGGTAAAACACACTCAGGATGGTGAAGGATACCAAAGAAAACTTGCACCCGCACCCCATGCACAAAAACAGGGCCACCCGACAAATTTTTCTTCGTTACAGCAGGTTCAGCACGGCCCGTGCCCGCCCAACACGGCCACGTGCTGCACAATCTGCAGGAAATGCCCAGTTCAGGTAACTGGACACGGGCCGTGCTCACCCAACATGCCCCCGTGCCCAGGCTTCTGTTTCTTTTTACTCATTTTTGTTATTGGCGATCTGAACACGGGGCCGTGCCCGGACACCACGGGGCCGTGTCCAGACGCCCAGTAACATAAATTTTTGCTTTTTCACACCTTTTTACACATTCAATCAACCTAAAGACTTATTTTTGGGACACATTGAGGACAATGTGTAATTTAAGTGTGAGGGGGATGCTAAAACCTTGAATCTTGCAAGTCCTAATTACAAGCCTTACACAAAACTCTATTGGAACCGCAAATCACCCCAAATTTTTTTCAAAAATTTTCATTTTTTTTTACTTGTCTAGGTTTAATTTGGGAGTTTCAAAATCTAAAAAGGTTATATTTTTACAAATTTACAACCGATAGCGTCGTGATAAAAAGAACCAACATAAGAAAATTATGAAATGGCATGACAAGTTTAGTTAAAATTTGATTATATATACTTGATCACATAAAAACCCATTCCCACAAAAAGTGAGTTTTGAGTCTTTATTGAGCATACAAATACATATCTTTAAACTAATTACTCATTTTTCGTTTCTTGTGTGAATAGCCGCTTGGTTCTTACGACTCTAGAACTAGCCACGACAATACATTCCCGGTGCTTACCAACTTAAACCCGAGTAAGTAAATGATGGAGGCATTAGGACTAACCCTTTTTATTTCTACACCATTGTTTTTCCTTTTTTTTTACCACCTACCCAAAATCCCCCTAGTTAACCCCTTTGAGCCTAAACCTTTTCACTTCTTAACCCAAAACAAACACTCTTTTACCCACCAAAACTTTCCTTTTTTTTTATTTTTAACCCTTTGTTTTAGTAACAAGCTCGGTTTTTCTCAAGTCTTCCTTATGAAAAAAAAATGATGATGAAGCAAAAAGAAGTAAACAAACAAGTTTATCAAAAATAACTTTGTTTGACAAAAGTGCTTCATCAAAAATAAAAAGTTACAAAAAAATAAAAAGTCTTACGAAAACCGACGCTCTTACGTCTTTCGCCCTTTTACTAACCACTAACCCAACCACCTACATTTAACCCAAGCCTAACCCTTCACCCAAAAATTCCTCTTGATATTTACAAAGGTGTATAGTTAAAAAAGGAGGAGGATTGATTGCTTGGCAAGCTTATGGTAGGAGTAAGTTCCATGCCGCTCTCGAGTGATTCACTAAAAAACATCTTCGGCCGAGTGTTGAGTGATCCCCGTGAGGTATGTGAACTTGTATATAAGTGGAATTTTAAAAAGGCATGTTATGCCCTAATAAGTAATTTATCTTATGTAATGTTTTAAATAAATCATGACGAATAGGATTGTAAGTAAATAAAAATAAAACTTAACAAAGAATCTTGGAAATCTCGACACTCTATGACAAGCCCAAAAACCTTCTCTTCTACCCATCCCATTTGGGAGTGTAAAGCCACATTATAAAGAGTTTTGCTTGAGGACAAGCAAAGATTCAAGTGTGGGGGTATTTGATGTGTGCAAAATGCAACATATAAATTACATCAAATGTGGCATAAAACTAACCTTTTTTAGTACTAATGTTGGAAAAAGTGTGTTTTTGTCTTCCTTTTGTATTTTCAGGATTAAATGAGCTCAAATGAACAAAAGAAGCAAAAAGGCAGCTAAATCTAACATAAATACAAGAGAAGGAATAAACGTTGCATGCCCGACCCCCGACAGCATCTTCCCAAGCAAAAACAAGAGAACAGAAGGCTGAAAAGACAAAGTTGTAGAAGCTTCTATCACCCACCACGGGGGCGTGCCCAGCGGACACGGGGCCGTGGTCAACTCTAAGATTCGCAGAATCTGGGGAAATCTTGATAGTACAGATACGCTTCTGCACACGGGGTCGTGCCCAGCGGACACGGGGGCGTGGTCAACTAATGCAGACAAACTGCAATTAATGAAGAAAGAGAAGGAGGGTGGACACGGGGTCGTGCCCGAGCTGTTGTTCAGGCTATAAATAGGGGTGCTTGGCTCATTTGCAAACCATCCCTTGGCACACCACCTCTCTCACACTTCACCCACACTCCACCACCACCATAACACCATCATCCACCACCATCATCCATCATCCATCATAGAGTGTGTGAGTTGTCTCGGGATCCAATATTGATCGTAAGAGTTCTTGACAATCAAAGGCCATGTTTGCCTAAGTCTCTTACATCACTTGGTGAAGACAAGTGTTGGGATTGAACCCTACCAGAGGAACAGATAATGTAAAGCCAAAACCAGGTCACAACAGTGGATTCATAATAAGCAGCAGTTTACATTAGGCTTTCCCCTTGAAAGTGATTTATAACAACTGATGGTCTTTATCCGCTGTTCAGATACAACTACTGCTGGTCCTTCATCTGCTGATCAAAACCCTGAAGTAACCAACACTGCTGGTCCTATCTACTGATGATAAAGCACTGCCCAGTCAAGGACTGATCAACCTTGAGTAAAGCACTGACATAAAGGGAGAGCACCTGTTTAGTGAATTGTTTTATTTATGTATAGTCAGTGGTTAGGTTAGCAGTGTTTGTATAAGGACAGTAGATACAGGTTGTTAGGCTGTTAGACGTCGCTTTCATGGTGACGTCAGCTGAGGTACACCAGTGGTTTGGTTTGCCTATAAATGTAACAGTACCCTGTACTGTTACATTTGATTGACTGAGCGAGTTCTTCTCCTCTAGTCCAATCCTTTCATCTTGTGTGCAACCATCCTTGGGGTATCAGGCTGAGGGGGAGCTTAGCTTGTAATCATGCTTTGTAATCATTTGATTGACTTAGTAATCTTTCGACTAAAGCAAATCATGTGTTTCTCAAACTATTTTCCTCTTTGATTGTGTTTATAAAGTTTGTTGTTCATTTCCGCTGCACTTAACACGTTTTCATATTCATTGACTGTTCAATTTACACAAACTAGCACAATCATGTGAGCCACCGATCCTAACAATTGGTATCAGAGCCTGGACAGTCAATTTTGATTTAACAGTCAGATTGACATAACAGTTCGGTTCAAAGTTCATTGATACTAAGGTTGGTTGTATTTAGTTGAAAAACAGAGTAGCGAGTAAATCATGATCAAAATGGTTATTCAAAAACTCTGTACATCAACCAAGATGTCATATGACACACAAATTTCATACAACAAGTGATTTCATGCATAATACACTCATGGTTTCTAGATCTGAAAGTATATCTGTCAAATTATGAGGTTATCTCTTATTTTCTAAATTGATTTCAACTGTTGTTATGAAAACTGTGATGTCACCCTTTTAAATGCTAAAGTATGAACCTCAGATTAACAAAACCTATGTTCATAAAAACATCTATGTTTTGCTAACATGAAAAGAGGGAAATTAAAACTTTAGTTATCCAGATCTTAAGTATTGAAAACAGGTTGAGTTCCTCAAAAGGACAAAATCAACTATGTTAAAATACATTAAGAAAATTTACAAAAACTCCGAAATGTGTTCATCTCAAAACTTCTGAAGTCAGAAGAAAAGAGTATAAACATAAAACACTGAAGAGTCATAGTGTAGGGTAATAATGGTCATTAAGCAACTATGTGCATTCACCTGTTCAGAAAAGGGTTTTTGATTCCAGTGAATGAATTACAAAGAGGATCATGTTTGCAATCAACTGACAAAGAAAATGGTACCAAACAGTGGTCAAAATGTGTTCAAAGTTTTCCTACCACTATTGTCAAAACCACTGACCATTTTCAGAAACTTGAGAATGATATGATTATGTATTTTATTGAAGCTATACCAGATCCTTTTTGATGATGTTCTCAGAAAATCCTTTAACCATTTTTTTTCAAAAGGATTTTCTCAAATAACCAGGATATATTGTTCATTTTTTTTTGGAATAATATATTTGGAACTTTTGCTTGTTTTTTTTGTTGGCATTAGTTTCAGCTCCTGTCAGGATGTAATACCTTATTTTTGATGGTATTAGTGTCCTCATAAATGGGTCAAAAGGAAATGGTACATATGTCAGGATCATGTCATACTCAGGTTTGCTCCTAAATTTTCATCACAATTTGATTGCAAACTGTGCTTGAATTACTAGGGTACTCATGTTTTAATTGAATATTAAACGAAAGTGTGTTGCCTTAGCAAAAAGTTTTCTTCATCTGGGGTACTAAACCACTGTCTTTCAAAATTGACATGTGGCAAAAACCTTGAATAAAAATCTTCAAAACTGTTGCTGAAACACCTGTCCTTCAAGATCTATACCATTTACCCTAACCACTGTCTTGTTTCAACGTCTGATCCCTAAACACTGTCCACTACTGAAAGTTAACCACTGATCCCTCATTTTCTTGAAAAGCACTGATGTTCAAAATCAGTGTCTTATCCACTGATATGCTATCCACTGATAGTAAAAATCATCCACTGCCCACAATTTTTACCGTTGTAACCACTGATGCTTGATAAGTCAGTGGCCCTTAAAACAACTGTTTTCCATCCTTCATCCATTTCATCAGTGTTTGACACGTGGTCAGTTTTTAGCCTTCAGATCATAATAACCGCTGCCACATCAGCGATCATTTTTTCTAAATAAAACCCTGCCCTAAACCCCAAACAGGGTTTTACGCTGTCGATTTGAATTCTAAAATTCTCTTCAACAAAGCAGTTTCTAACCCTTCTACCCAAATCATTATCTGTTCTTCTTCTTCCTCTTCCAAAATGACGAAATCAAAATCTAAATCAAAATCAAAACCAAAATCACCATCACCTTCACAAGAGGTCGCTCAAACGGCCGAAGAACCCATTGAGATACCATACAAATCTTCGCATAATTATCTGGGTTTGCTCACAAAACCTACTGATAACCACACCTTCGACTCCATCCTTGATACATTATCTACATCAAAGTACAAAACTTTGGTGACAGCAAATGCTCCCATTTATTTGGAAACCCAGAGAGAGTTCTGGAAAAAGGCAACGCTTGAAAAACAAGACGGCAAAATCATCTCCATAAACTCCTCGATACAGGGTAAAGTGATTCAAATCACTCCACAAACAATTTCAGAAGTCTTCAAACTTGATGATCAGAAGGGTAAAATTTCTTTTGACAAAAACGAGTTAAAAGCTGATTTTCTGAAAAGGGGTTATGCAGAAGAGTCAAAGGTAGATACCCTACAAAAGGGGTATTTCCCTCCTGCACCCAGATTTTTGTTTCACACACTTGTGAGTTGTGTTTCTAATAAAACAACATCGTTTAACGAAATACCATTGAAGATTCAATGCCTGGGTTATGCTATTTTAAACAATAAAGATTACAACTATTCCCAGGAGATCTTCAATGACATGGTAAAGAATGTTGTTAGCAAATCATTTCTTCTTTTTCCAAGATTTCTTAGCTATTATTTTAGACAAAAATTTGTATAAGAAGATGAAAATTTGCCCAAACAAGGTGTCCATTTTCAAATAAAAGGTTTAACAAGTGAAACATTTTCAAGAATGATGGCACCAATAAAATTAAAAGGAAAGGTGCCTGAGCAGACTTTAGAAACTGCCACTGATCCTCAGGCAACTTCTGCTGAGCCTACTGCTCCAGGTGATCAGAGCAGCATAACCACTGCTCTGAAACCCACACCTGATATCACCAAAAGGACCAAAAGAAAAACATCCAGACCACTGCTGCTACTTCCTCACAGGTCATGTAAAGCCAAAACCAGGTCACAACAGTGGATTCATAATGTAAAGCCAAAACCAGGATTGAACCCTACCAGAGGAACAGATAATGTAAAGCCAAAACCAGGTCACAACAGTGGATTCATAATAAGCAGCAGTTTACATTAGGCTTTCCCCTTGAAAGTGATTTATAATAACTGATGGTCTTTATCCGCTGTTCAGATACAACTACTGTTGGTCCTTCATCTGCTGATCAAAACCCTGAAGTAACCAACACTGCTGGTCCTATCTACTGATGATAAAGCACTGCCCAGTCAAGGACTGATCAACCTTGAGTAAAGCACTGACATAAAGGGAGAGCAGCTGTTTAGTGAATTGTTTTATTTATGTATAGTCAGTGGTTAGGTTAGCAGTGTTTCTATAAGGACAGTAGATACAGGTTGTTAGGCTGTTAGACGTCGCTTTCATGGTGACGTCAGCTGAGGTACACCAGTGGTTTGGTTTGCCTATAAATGTAACAGTACCCTGTACTGTTACATTTGATTGACTGAGCGAGTTCTTCTCCTCTAGTCCAATCCTTTCATCTTGTGTGCAACCATCCTTGGGGTATATGCTTTGTAATCATTTGATTGACTTAGTAATCTTTCGACTAAAGCAAATCATGTGTTTCTCAAACTATTTTCCTCTTTGATTGTGTTTATAAAGTTTGTTGTTCATTTCCGCTGCACTTAACACGTTTTCATATTCATTGACTGTTCAATTTACACAAACTAGCACAATCATGTGAGCCACCGATCCTAACAACAAGTGTCTAGTGTAATACTTTTTATTTTTAATCTTTTCGCACTTTTTATTTAGTTATGTATTAATGACTTTAATAACTAGTTTCTTATGTTGAAGGTGATTCTTCCTTATCGTTTGTCCGTGGTGTCTTGGCATTATTTTACTGTCTATATAAAATAAAAGATTTTCACCATTCATATCTCCACGGTCTATATGGAGGTATGTTGGCTACCTGGTCGGGGGTTAAGGGAACGGTTTGGTAAGAGTCTTGCCTTGTTCAGTGTATAGATCCTGCAAGGACCTGGGTCAAATTCAGTAGGACCTCCTTCGATACCCACCGGTATTGGATGGCGGGGGTCCAAACTCTTTGATCCCCTCATATGTAAGCTACTATTAAAACTTTAACCCGGCTAATTAGGACTGTATCCCTGCTGACTCAGACTACTTAGCCGAGGGTAACGTCACCTTCAAAAGAGGGGCCAACCACATTATGCATTAATAACTTAATTAATTATCTTTCAATAATCCGACCCCTTAGGATTGTATCCTTGCTGACTCAAACTACTGGGTTGAGGGTAACATCACCTTCAAAAGAGGGGCCTACTACAATAACTAAGATAATCTCTTAAAAAGTGGAAAAGTGCGGAAATAATCAAAGGTTACACTACACACGAGTCGGATCCAAGTGATTCATCTTGTCTATCTGTTTTTTATTTCATTTTATTTTTCAGCACTTTAGTTAGTTTTATTTTTCTTGTTTAAAAACCTTTTTCTAATTTTTGATTTGATTAGACGTTGAGGATAAACCGGGACTAAAAGCTCATGTGTCCTTGGACAACCTCGGTATCTTACCAACACTATACTACGCTCACGATGGGTGCACTTGCCCATATGTGTGTTTAGTGTTAGTAAATATCGTGTTTTATAAATTTAAAACTTGGCTAAAAAGTGTGAAAGGGCTTAAATTATACATTAAAAACTATACACACTTACGCACATCAGAACTACATGTTAATACGTGATCGCACACTAGAGGCCCAGTTGCACAATCACTTTGGGCCTTGTATTGATTGGACCATGCGCTAATTCGTTGTTGGTAGGAATGTGAATTGTGTTGTGAACTGGAATGTGTGCTAACTGTCTAATTTGCAAAAAGATGTGCAAGGCATGAAATGTAAACGTGTATGAGGCATGAATAAACGTTATGTGTAAACGATGACAATGTATTGATAGGTTGCATGAATAATCGGTGTGACTTGTGTGACGATATGTGAAATCCTTGTGCGCTACTGGTGTGATATGTGTAGAGAATACGTGTTTAGTGTGAATATGAAACTGACTGTTATTGGTAACCACATTAGGGTTTGGTTGACCAACTTGGAACAAGTAATATAACGTTACATATCTTACCGGGCAAATCTAAGGTGAGTTCATTCCTCTTGAGCATGCGTCCCGGTGGTTGGGACAGTCATTGGTATCCCTGTTTGGGATAGGTTTTGGGTAAATCAATTGGGTATTCCTGAGAGGAATACGTCTTGGGTAAAATCGGGAATGTTGGATAATACACTCATCCTATCACCATTAAAGTCCATCCTTGTTGTTTGTTACCTGTGAGGTAACAGAGTATTAGTTGGTAGCGCTATCTAGGTTTGGCACCCTCACCTCGTACCTGACAGGACGGGTGTGAACTAATGACTCAGTCATGCCCAATGCTTTGATAGGAGCATTAGGGAAAGGGCAATGTAAATTAGGAGCCGTCTTGTATTCGGGGTATTATCAACATTGTAATCAATGAACGGAACTAAACACTTGGTAACTAACGTTTTCGTAAAACTATGAACTCACCAGCGTTGTCTGATACATGTATGTGCATGCTCGCAGGTTATTGATACGTGATGATGTGGAACTTGCTGTCTGGGATGCTGGAGTGGTCATGGGTCGAGGAACATGGAAACTTGAAACGAGACTAGATGATTTCATACACTTGGGTTTTAGTTAAACTTGTATTATGCTTCCGCTAAACACAATGAGTCATAAATAATGTTTTGTAACACATTATCTTAATGAGTGAAAGTTTTTATTAGAAATCTTGTTATGAGTTCAATGTGATTAGTGGCTAGATTCTGGTACGTCACACGTCCCGCAGTATTCCCGCAAGTGGTATTTTGGGGGTGTGACATTATCGGTTATTAACCAATCCATTCCTAATACAACATCAAATCCTGCTAGATTCATTGGGTAAAGGTTTGCAATAAATTTTTGATTTAAAAATTCTATTCTTGCTCCCTGCAAGATTTCAGAAATCTTAAAGGTTTCCCCTTTGGCTGTTTCTACGAGACATTCTTGTGGGAGTTTAGTTAATGGTCGATTGAGAAGTTTGCAAAATGAAGTATTAATAAAACTTTGGTTTGCACTAGAGTCAAATAATACTTTAGCAAAAACATCATTAACTAAAAATGTACCGGCGATCACATCTGGGATCATCTTTGCTTCTTCTGCGGTCAGAACAAATGCTCTAGCATTTTTAGTAGTCTTGTTGTTCATGGCTGGAGCTAGTTTCGGACAGTTCGGCTTAATGTGACCTTTTTCTCCACAGTTGAAGCACATTCCATTATTAGGTTTCTTCCTGCAATCTTCTTCCTTGTGTTCTGGTATCTTGCAGAAATTGCAGTAAGTGGAGCATCTTCCTGAATGGTTCTTCTTGCAAGCCTTGCAGTAAGGTGCAGAGGTAGAACCTACATTTTTCCCACCGTTGGAATTTCCATGACGGAATTCTTGGGTAAGCTTTTGGGCTAGGTTTCTCCTCTGATTTTCTTCTTGTGTACGCACTAACTCATCAGTCAAGGTGTTTGCTAGTTCTACAGCTTCTTCTATAGTTTGAGGTCTAGCTGCCTTGACTACATGCCTAATTTCACTGATTAATCCCCAGATGTAGCGGGAGATTAACACTGGTTCAGGTGATGCAAGGGTTGGCACTATTCTAGCATATTCAAAGAATAAAGTAGTGTACCCTTTACTATCTACTCCAGTCATCCTAAGGTTTAGGAACTTATTTGCTATCTATTCTTTTTCATTGGGAGGGCAGAATTTCCTTTCTATCATATTTTTAAATTCCTCCCATTCCATATTGTAAATCCTGTCACTTCCCCTAGATTGGAGGATAGTGTTCCACCATTCTAGTGTTGAATTCTTGAACAGATTGGAGGCAAACATTATCTTATCTTCTCCTGCGCACTTGCTTATTTTTAAGACTGCCTCAGTCTTTTCTATCCAGCGTAGAGCTGCAATGGCCCCTTCATTGCCCGAGAATTCTATTGGTTTACAAGACCAGAATTCTTTATAAGAACAACCATAAGACATGGTTCTTCTTCTTTTAGGAATGGGCACTTGAAGTATGGGTCCATTGTGCACAATGTGACTAGGTTCTGTATGGGTTCGTTTACTTCTATTACCACTTTTATCATTATTTTCTGCATCTCTAGCATTTTGGATAATAGCTGGCATAGCATCTCTAATTCCTTGAGTTACAAGGTGTCGAATTCCACTATTATTCATTTGATTTTCATTATTCTGGTTTTCTGGATTTGCTGCGTCGACCATCTGAATTTTAAACAATTACCAAGTATTAATATCACAGGACAATATCTAATTCAAACAATCACACGGCAAGCATGTTGATCAAAATCGTCGAGCATTGCGACTTACTCTATTTTATAGTATGCATCTATAATTATTACAATACAACTGGAATAAAAATACAATACTAGTATGCATCACTAACCACGAGGTGGTCTGTACTACAACATATATATTTTCATATATTTTTTTTCAAACATACACACATATTACATATATATATATATATATATATATATATATATATATATATATATATATATATATATATATATATATATATTACTATTATGATTACTAATGATAGGGGGTTCATCCAAAAATCTATATTACGCTCGTCGTATTTCCAGACGAGTGGTTCCCCTATCTGTCTCATCCTTTCGCTCTCTTCTAAAATCTCCTCACCAAAGGTTCGGAGTTCTTGCACATTCTCAGTGCTCATTGGGGGTGCAGGTGCTGGTACTGGATCTGGGTACTGTGGCATGTGTTCTTACTGAGGATATGGATTATCTAGGATTTCCCTAATGTATTCATCATTATCATAATAGGGATCTAGAGGGTCCAGACCTGGGTAAGCTGCTAAGTTTGGCATGGGTTCCTCTGGTATCGGGTAGCGTTGCGGATAATCCCTATGGTCGTCAAACCACGGGTCGTAGTCTGGGTCTAAGCGATTGGGTGCTGGTACTCTAGGTATCTTAGTGGTGTCAAAATCAGGCATTTGGATTTGATTTTCTGGGTTATTTTCAATTTCCATTGGCTAGGTGGGAAACAGTGGTAAAGGCTGGGGTGCTATGAGTTGCTCCAGGTTTGGGTCGGCAGTTGTGGTTGTTAAGATATGGAAATTTGCTAGACTCCTATTGAGCATATCTTGAGTGTGAGCATCTGTTTCTCTCTTAGCGGCTGCTAAAACTCGTTGTTGTTGTAACTTTTTCATCATCTTCCTACGTTCATGCGCACCTCTGCTGAACCATCCTCTCTTTTTAGGAGGGATTGGCTCTTCAGACTGAGCCTTGAACACGAATATCCCATCTTCATTGTCAACTGAATACCCTGAGAGGGTAGGCTGTGAAGAGGTACCTTCGTTTTGAGGTGAGCTGGACAACTGAAGATATGCGTCGGAGGGTCCTTGAACACTCATACTGTAAACTAACAAATAGTCAAATAACACACAACAATAAAATAGAGATATGCACGTATTTCTGTAGATAATTTCCTAACATTTTAAATAGTATCTTGGTGTCAGCAGAACACTTATGTGGCTGAATTAGTGGCTTGGCTCTGATACCACCTTTCTGTCACAGCCCCCGTCCCCTATCAACCCGGGAACGGGCGGCCGCGGCCAGTTTCGGTGGTATCGGTGTTTATCATTTTGGCAGCGGAATTTACATCAGGACCGTAGTTAGGAAATATTTTATCAGAGTAAAATACCACTCTTTTATAATATTAAACACATGGGAAATTCCCAAGTTTCAAATACACGCATTTTCATAGGTATAAACCCTATTATATTTAAATAAAACATCTCTTTATTTTAGGTAACTTTATAGCCACTTTTCCAAGCCTTCAGTGCTGTCCAGCTGGCTTCTATTTGACTTTCACATTTTGTTACCTGAAACGTGTTTAATAACATTTTGTCAGTGGGAAATACTGGTAAGTGAATCTCAGTTTAATCAAGTTAAGTAAAACCATTGTACAGTATTGAGGGCGGTCGCGCAATTACGTTTGTTTCCATCTACTTTAATTACCACCCACGGTACTGTCAACCCGACTTGTGTCATGTTACTACTCACAATGTAGTAACAAATTTTGTATACAAAACCCCAACATACCGACGATAATTGTAGAATACAAATACTCAATCACTGTTTAATATAGTATTAATTAAGTGAGGTTTTGTAAAAACAATTTGCAAAAAGGAGATTACTCACATTGCTGTCTTAGTATAATGACCCAATATTTACATTAGTAATACCCTCCCCGAGACGGCATTCCAACGACTACGTTGGCAGAACCTCGACAGCCGTTACGGAACCCTGGATCAATCGGGCAGCGTATCTAATACATAACCGGGGGTTATGATACTTACAACGAGGCAAAACTTTGTTAATTAGGGGGGTATTATGCCCAAGTATAGTGCCTACTACGTAGAAATTGAGAGAGAATGTTTGAGAATTGAACGAGTTGTACTGAAGGCTGAGGGCCTTCTTATATAGGGCTGTTCGTCGACCCTGTCGCGCCCCGCGACGGAAACAGGGGGGTGTCGCGCCCCGCGACGTAGGGGGTGTAGGGCATAGGGTTGTCCGGTCATGGGGTAGCTTTGACACCGAGTGAGACACGTGGCGGCCTAGGGTTGCGCCTGCTGTCTATCTGGTCGCGGCCCGCGACGACTAAAGACAAAGGGGTCGCGCCCCGCGATGACCCGTTTAATTTTGTTTTTAATTATTTTTTTTTGTAAAATTAAAGGTATTTAGGGCTGTATTTCGTATACGGTGTGTATTTTTAGACATATAGGGATATTTTAAATCTTTTTAGGGTGTCGGAAATATTTTGGAGGGTTGTTATAGTAACAAAATCCATTGTTATCAATTCCCATTTCTATATTGGCATTTCTAACTGCTGCAATAAACTTGAGGGTTTCTGGTGTTCAGCTTTAACTTGTGAACAGGTTAGACACTTGGCAACATAAATTGCTACATCCTTTTTCATTCCTATCCACCAGAAATTCTTTCTTAAGTCTTGATACATCTTATCGCTTCCAGGATGTATCGTATATTTAGACTTATGGGCTTCTTCTAATATTCGGTGGTGTATGTTTCCTTGTTTGGGTATCCAAATTCTGTTCTTATGGAATCTCCAAATTCCATATGCTCCTTGTTCTAATTCCTTAATCATTCCTTTCAGTTTTTCAGTATCGTCCTTGATTACTGATTCCTGTATTTCCCTAATCTGTTCGTTTAAATCTATCTGCAGATTTAATTTGAGAGAACGTACTATTTTTGGCTTTTCATGATACTTTCGACTTAACGCATCGGCTACTACATTAGCCTTTCCTACGTGATACTGGATATTACAATCATAATCACTAAGAATTTCCATCCATCGTCTCTGTCTCATATTTAACTCCTTTTGCCCAAAAACATATCTTAAACTTTTATGATCGGTGAAAATGGTAAACTTACTACCATAAAGATAATGTCTCTAAATTTTAAGGGCAAAAATTATGGCTCCTAATTCTAGATCATGGATTGTATAATTCTCTTCATGATTCTTAAGTTGTCTAGAGGTATAGGCTATAACCTTTTGACATTGCATCAACACACATCCATAACCTAATTTAGATGCGTCACAATAAACTACAAAGTCTTCAGTTACTTCTAGTAACGCTAGTATGGGTGCGTTGGTTAATCTTTGCTTAATGATTCTAAAGGCTTCTTCCTGTTTTGGTCCCCACTCAAACTTAACTGATTTACAGGTTAGTTTTGTTAAGGGAATGGATATTCTAGAAAAATCTCGGATAAACCGTCTATAATAACCGACCAGTCCTAGAAAACTTCTCACCTCCGTTGGTGATTCAGGGACTTTCCATTTAGTAATTGCCTCGATCTTTGTGGGATCTACATGAATTCCTTCATGATTTACTAAATGTCCAAGGAATTGCACTTCTTCTAACCAAAACTCACATTTCGAAAATTGAGCATAAAGCTTTTCCTTTCTTAATAATATAACGAGTGCATGCAGATGCGCTGCATGTTGCTCTTTACTCTTAGAGTAAATGAGAATATCATCTATAAAGACAATTATCAATTTATCCAGATATGGTTTACATATTCTATTCATCATGTCCATAAATAAAGCTGGGGCATTGGTTAAACCAAATGGCATGACTATAAATTCATAATGGCCATACCTTGTTCTAAAGGCAGTTTTAGAAATGTCCTCTTCGTGTACTTTCAATTGATGATATCCTGAACGTAAATCAATCTTAGAAAAGAATCGAGCTCCTTGCAGTTGATCAAACAGATCATCGATTCTCGGTAATGGGTACTATTTAGTTCTCAGTAATCGACAGTGGTTAGGATAAACAGAGGTTATGAAAACAGAGGATACATTTCAACAGTGGATGAATTTTTAGCCAAGCAGAGGTTTTAAAAACACTGGTTTAAAAACAGAGGTTTCCTAACATAAATGGGGTTTCCAATAGATGTTTCCTATTAGTATAAACGAAAAAACATTCAAAAAACAAATCTAAGAATTCGAAATACAGATCTAAGAATTTTCGAATCAAACCAGAATTCGATATTATCAAACCTTTAACCGTCAATCACCGAATCACACCAGAATTCGATCAAGTATAATGATGACGAAAATCTATGTGTATCAATCACATATTCCATTTGAACCTACAAACCACTTCTCGGATACCTATAGTAGAGAATGGTGAATCACGAATAGTTTCTATTATTAACCCAAAACAGTAACTTCATGAATTCTGAAGCATACCTCAAACACAAGAAAATAAACATTGGCCGGTTCTGTCTTGACATTTTTGGTTGAACCCACTGATGGTCCTTCTACAACGTCAGACTTTAATCGTATTTCATTGCTTTGTTTACTTCCATATGAAGTTGATTCGGTTCTGGTATCTGTAGATACTTGATCTTCAACACATATTACATCTTCTACTTGATCTAGCAGTTCAAGCAATGCCTGTACGAATCCGATAGGCGGTGTTAATAGCCAATCTGTATACAACGGTTTTAAGTAAAACATCGGCTTATAAGTAGAGACCTTTTTGTGTTGCCTTGAACCAAGATGACTTGATTCTCCATTAGTATCAATGCTATCAGAAGTCTGTATTTAATTCATACAAATTAATCATAGTACAAAATTATTAAAAAAAAACTAAAAATAAATAAATAAAACAGGGTGTGGTCATGACAAAGAAGAGATTAAAAACCTTATCATGGCATGACGGTGGGGTCGTGAAAGGACTCCTAAAACGTGCATTACTCTTACCACACACACATGACACATTAGACAGAAATACAAAAACAACAGTTTCACCACCATAACCCCCACATGTTGACAAACTTTTTAACTATAAAAACCATGAATCAAGAACCGATTTATGGTTCTTTCCCAGGTTACTGTAACAACCCTCAATAAAATCGACACTCTGGAATATTTCCGACACCCTTATATATTTTAAAATATCCCAATATGTCTTTAAATACACCCCGTATGTGAAAACCGAGCCCGAAATGCAGTATAGCATTAAAAATAAAATATAAAATCTGATTTTTAAGCTGAGGCGGGCCGCGTAGACCCACCCCAAGCCTTTACGCGGGCGGTATCAAGGTTGGAAACTGACTCCGTTGATTTCTTTAGTTCAGGCGGGCCGCGTAAGCTTTAGCTTACATTTACGCGGGTCGCGTGAGATCAAAATAGTGGCAACACCCCAGGCCGACACGTGTCATCATCGTGTCAAGTCTATACGCTGATCCGGACGAGCTATGCATTGACTGGAGTTTGACGCGGGCCGCGTAGACCTTCGTCTACTCTTACGCAGGCCGCGAGAGACCCAGGTTCAGCAACTATAAATAGAACGCATCAGATTTCAATTCAAATCGTCACTTTCTTTCTGTATCTCGAATTTCTGAGTAGTAGAAGTAATACGCCGGTATTATATCCCCCTAATTAGCGAGGTTTTGCTCCGTTGTAAGTATTATAACCCCAGTTTCATGATAGATACGCTGCCCGATTGATTTAGGGTTCCGTAACAACTGTCGTGGTTCTGCCCGACGTAGTTGTTGGAATACCGTCTCGGGGAGGGTATCATTAATATTTTCAAAAGGGTTATGATACTAACCTATGTACATTTGTATAGATTATAGATTATATCCAGGAAACCCTTACGAGAAGTCTAAGATAGCAATGTGAGTTTATCCTCTTTTTGTTAACCTTTTTGTAATATTTTACAAAACCTTAAATGTTTTACAATGTGATTAAGCGGTGATTGAGTCTTTGTAGTTCTTCAATTACTGCCGGTATGTTGGGGTTTTATATACAAAATTTACTACTGCGAGTAGTAAGTCGGGGATGACAGTACGTTACCATTGGACAACGAGTTAGCCAATGTGTAATATGACCCACAAGTCAGGATTGACAGTACTGAATGAGTAATTGTGTAGAAATAAACAATGTGATCGCTCTCAATACTGTTTTAATTGATAAAATGTTTCTTGATTAAACTGGGATTCACTCACCAGTATTTCCCACTGACAAATGTTTTTAAAACGCGTTTCAGGTAACACAATGTGATAGCCAATTAGTAAAAAGCCAGCTGGAGAGCACTGAAGGCTTGGGAAAAATGTGGCTATAAAAGTTACCTAAAAAGACGATGTTTTAAATTCAATAAAATAGGGTTATCCCTATAAACGTATTGTAATAAGAAACTTGGGTTTTGCCCATGTGATTATTAATATTAAATATGGTGGTTTTACTCTGATAAACATTTCCTAACTACAGTCCTAATGTAATTTCCGCTGCTAAATTAACAAGCTGATACCACCGAAACTCAGAGTTCGCGTCCGCCCGTTCCCGGGACAGATAAGGGATCGGGGGTTGCGACAGAAGGTGGTATCAGAGCCTAGCCACTGGTCTAAGCCAAAGAAGTGTTCTGCTGACACTTAAATTCTAAATTTTTGTTAGGAAATAAATTACGGAAATACGTGTATAACTGTATTTATTTATTTGACTATTTGTTAGTTTACAGTATGAGTGATCAAGGACCCTCAGACATGTGTCGTCAGTTGTCTGATTCACCTAGGAGTGAAGGTACCTCATCACAGCCTGCCCTTTCTGGGTATTCTGCTGATCAGGAAGAAGGAATGTTTGCTTTTAAAGCTCAGTCGGAAGAGCCATTCCCTCATAAGAAACGAGGATGGTTCAGTAAGGAAGCCTTTGCACGTAGGAAAAGAATGCGAAAGTTGCAACAGCAAAGAGCCTTAGCATCCGTTAAGCGAAAGACAGATGCCCATACACAGGATATGCTTAATAGAAGCCTAGCCAATTTCCATATCCTGGCTACAACTGCTGCTGACCCATGTAACACTCTTACTATTAAATGACGCTTTTCGTATAAATTACGAAAATAAACATGTAATTATGAGTACATATACGTTGAAAAATACAGGTAAATTAAAACTTTTACAATTTAAAATAATACAACATAATGTGATTGAGTTCATCGTTTAAAAAAAATAAAGACGAAACAACTTGCGGAAGCTTCATTTTCATGTGTTCGGTTCTTGTACGTCGCTTGATCTTCATCCGGGTACTCCTGATATTCACCTATGATCAAAACCAACTTAAAAGTTAGTTTTGATAACTTAAAAATAAGATTAAACAAGTTCATAGCATCAAACCAACAAAATAAAAATAATTTTTTTGGACTAGTGCCTCTCGCTCCACGCGAGAGGCTTCCATTGTCCCTCTGCGTGCCGCGACGCCTGTCGCGAGTCGCGCTGATGTCACAGTGTCCCCTCGCGTGCCGCGGGGGAGACAAGTTTCCAGCAGGTTCATATCTGAGACCTGCATATCAGCCCAGCTATGTTTTTAATCGAAAATCAAACTTTAAAGTGCCATAACTTTTTATCTACTTATCCGATTTGCGTGATTCTTTTTCCTACGCGTTCGTAATTTGATTCCCCATCACATGGAGTTAAAATCCGACATCCAAATTTACAATTTTCTAGGTTTTAAGCCTTCGGCTTAATTTTAATTATTAAACTTTTAACAAAGCTTTTGACCTGTTTATACTATCATCAAACCAACTTGTTTATTACACCCTAATTCTCGTGGATATCATATTTTAAGGTTTCCTATCACACGAGGTTCAAATCGCGGGTTATTATACATCATTAACCTGTTTATACTTATGCGCTTGTTTTGACCCGTTAAGGGTATTTAAGCGCTTTTACGCACAAGCCATACTCATTCATTTCTAACTTCATATTCCCATATTTTAATATCTACTTATATTCCGCCACCACTATTTTCGTGGTGGATTTAACATATTGAACCCATTATCCTAAGTTTTACCATTCGGTTAGTCATTTTACGCTAATGACCCATTTTTTTTAACTATAAACTTATTTATGCGTACCTGGCTCGGATCAACATATTGACCCGTTTTAATACCTTGTCTCAATAATCGCTAATTCATAGCATCGCTAATTCATAAGCCGATTTATCCTGTGTGCATAAAACTCCACAAACACTTATTAGTCGTTAATTGTCAAATGGTATCAACATTACCATTTGACCCGTTTGGTCTAAACGACCAAACACTTTGCGCTTATATTTGACTAGATCACCATTTTACCCTTTTTATTCGTTTAAGCTTACTTAGAAAGTAGCCATTCAAAAACTCATTTTTTATTTATGTAATCCCATGACCAAAATTGTTATTTCACCCATTTTACCATTAAACATGGTTTTTCGTCTTTTGATACGTTCCGACCCGTATCTTTTCATGTCAAAATCATATTTTGAATATAACTTTGTCGTATTTATAATCTATAAATAAATACATATCTTACGATAAAGGTGTAAGCTTTACTTACCTCACGTCCGCGCAAACATTCTTCACATCCATCATCCGTTTGACCCGTTCCTTTCCAAGCTCCCACCTAGCTTGTTTAGAGTCAAACTATATCATAACATCCATAAGATGGTTAGATTGGTCATTCTATACAATGGCCATCACCCTATGGTCTTTTTTTTTACACACTAATCAATCAAAGCATGCCATATATTCAACAACTAGTTTTATACCATAATTCTTTTCATCCACTAACCATTTGACCCGTTAGTGAAGTTACTTATACAAACTAGTTAGTAAGTGATTTTAAACACTTTAAGCATGTCACATAAATGTTATCTGTTCCCAACAATCAATATTTCATGCCTAAAGCAAGTATGTACAATCCTATGCCTTTTTCTTGGTTAATAAGAACATTATTAATGTGCAGCGATTTTGTATTTAGCTGCTGTAATTGACCATTTTGACCCATTTAAAAGCTGAATTAGATCAACATGTTCAAAGATGGATCGTAGAACTCTCAAATAGCTTTCTAGGCATATATGGTACGTCTTCTAACGATTTTTCTATGATTTTATATGATTTTTACAAAATCAGGACAACAACTTATTTTTAGCCCAAACAACATGCTGTCTTTTCGAAATAGCCACTGAATTCGACGTTTTTGACTCATTTAACATCTGAACCAAATCATCATGTTAACTAACGAAATGCAAATTACTCCGAGACCTTTCTAGGCATATAAAGTACACACACATACGATTTTTCTGTGATTTATTGTGAATTTTTAAAATTCAGGTCTGCACTATATTATTTAAGCATTTCATTGAACACTTGGCGGGTTTCGTATTCAAGATTAGTCTCTAACCTATCTCTTGAACACCTTGCCCCAAATTTATCAACATATCATTACAAATACACATATGTCACTAAGTTTTAGTATCAAAATCAAGCCCCTATGTCTAGTGTACATGAGCTACATCTAGAACTAGCATCACAACATCAATGTTCATCCATTTAACACTTTAATTCAAGTGTTCATCTTTTTTTATCATAAAACCCACTTAGCACCTACATAATTAGTTAACCGAAACACAAATTTATGGCGATAAATCAACAAGTTTACATCTAGGGTTCGTTCCTAGACTCATAGACATCTCAATTTCACTATAACATTCATCATTCATACAAGAATTTCGTTTAAGAATGTTAATCAAATTTTCAAAGTATCACCAAATAACAAAATTCAACATACCTTGTGATCCCCATGCTTAGGTGATCATGAATTTGTGTTCATGCATTGAATTGAGGCCAGAATAAACCTTCAATTTGATGAATTTGCTTGAGTTAGGTTTTGGCTCCTTGGAGCTCCCTGGAATCGTACGACCTATACACACACTAAGTGTGTGTTTTGCCCAAATTTCTAATATTTAGACTTAAGTTACCATTTTAACATCTTAGGTCCCTCAAGTTTAGATTTTGTTTAAACCCCTTATAACACTTGCTAGAAATTAAACAAATTCTTATAACTAGGTTTAAATATTCCTAGTTAACTTAGTGGGTTCGGGAAGGTTATAACCCAGTTTATTTTAAGTCCCGTTACCTCGGGCCTTTTATAAACTTTATTCCTCAAAAGCTTTTATTCACTTTTTATTTAATATTAAGTTTATTTATTTAAATCCTAATATTCACCGGGTTTACTTTTACCTCTTACGGTATTTTACCTGTTTATTTTCGGTTACTTTAATATAATTAATAAACCCGTTTTTTGGGTGTTACAACCCAAGTCTGGAACAACTAGTAGCCCCACAACCACTAATCCCAGACCAATCCATGGAGATAGAAAACCCTGAAAACCAAGTAGAGATGCATGACTTTAACCCAGAGGAAATCCCTAGGGTACAAGCACCAAACCCTCTAGACCCAAATTACGACCCCTGGTGGGACGATAATAGGGACTTTGTGCAACGTTACCCGATACATGAAGACACACCCATACAGAATATAGGATCCTATCCAGGTATGGACCCTTTAGATCCCTATTACCATGATAACTACATCAGGGAGATCTTAGAAGATCCTTACCGATTTCAGGCACTTTCACCCCCATATCAGGAACCCGCACCCCAGATTCCGAACCCAGTCCTAGAACCTGCACCCCCAATGAGTGCAGAAAACGTGCAAGAACTTAGGACTTTTGGGGAGGAAATTTTATAAAGCAGTGAGAGAATGAGACAGGTGGGAGAGCGTCTCGTATGGAAATACGATGAGCGCAATATGGATTTTTGGATAAATCCATATCCGTGATGTGATAGAGGAGATGGTAATAGTAATAGTAATAATAATATAATATAATAAAATAAAAATGAAATAAAATATCTGTGTACGGATGCCTATTACTATTAGTGTGATTCTATTTCTGTTGGTATTGTAATTTTTATTTCAGTACTAGTATGTAATAGATGCATAATAGTAAATGGAAATAAAGTACAAGTCGCAATGATCGACGCTTTTGGCAAAAATGCGTGTCATGTGATTGACCATATTAATATTATTTTGTGATATTAATGATTGGTAAATGTTTAAAAATTCAGATGGCTGATGAAGGAAATCAAGGAAATCTAAATAATGATAACCAGAGTAACATTAACGTGGTTAATGAGAATTCGAGCATCAATAACAATGGAAACCAAATGGATAATAGTGTTGTTCAACATATAGTGGCACAAGGAATCATAGATGCCATGCCATTTATTATTCAAACTATTCAAGAAGCGAATAATAAAAGTAAGCATAACAGTAAGCGACCCATCGAACCCGAAAACAGTGTAAACAATGGACCTTTACTTCAATTGCCTATTCCCAAAAGGAGAAGAACCGTGTCTTACGGTTGTTCTTATAAAGAATTCTGGTCTTGTAAACCAATGGAATTCTCGGGCAACGAAGGAGCCATTGCAACCCTACGCTGGATAGAGAAAACTGAGGCAGTCTTAAGAATAAGCAAGTGTGCTGAAGAAGATAAGATATTGTTTGCTTCTAATCTGTTTAAGAATTCAGCACTAGAATGGTGGAACACTATCCTCCAATCAAGAGAAAGTGATAGAACCTACAATATGGAATGAGAAGAATTTAAGAACAAGGTAGAAAGGAAATTCTGCCCACCCAATGAAAAGGAACAGATAGCAAACAAATTCCTAAATCTTAGGATGACTGGTGTAGATATTAAGGGATACACTAAATTATTCTTTGAATATGCTAGAATAGTGCCAACTCTTGCTTCACCAGAACCAGTGTTAATCTCCCGTTATATTTGGGGATTAATTGGAGAGATTAGACACGTAGTCAAGGCAGCTAGACCTCAAACTATAGAAGAAGCTGTAGAACTAGCAAATACCTTGACAGATGAGTTAGTCCGTACCCGAGAAGAGGATCAAAAGAGGAACCTAACCCAGAAGCTCGCACAAGAATTTCGTTCTGGAAATTCTAACCGTGGGAGAAATGTAGGTTCTACCTCTGCACCTTACTGTAAGAATTGCAAAAGAAAGCATTCAGGAAGATGCTCCATATACTATAACTTTTGCAAAATATCGGGACACAAGGAGGAAAATTGCAGGAAGAAAGCTAATAACAGGATATGTTACAACTGCGGAGAACAAGGTCATATCAAGCTTAATTGCCCAAAATTAGCTCCAGCTACAAACAACAAGAATACTCAAAATGTTAGAGCATTTGTTCTGACTGCAGATGAAGCTAAGATGATTCCAGATGTCATAGCTAAAATGCAGGAACTGAAGAAACAATTAGACGAATTGTTGGAAAAAGGATTCATACAGCCAAGTTCATCGCCGTGGGGAGCACCAATCTTATTTGTTAAAAAAGAAGGACGGATCAATGCGTATGTGCATTGACTACCGTGAATTAAACAAGGTCACGATTAAGAACCGGTACCCATTACCAAGAATCGATGATCTGTTTGATCAACTGCAAGGAGCTCAATTTTTCTCAAAAATCGATTTAAGGTCAGGATATCATCAATTAAAGGTACAGGAAGAGGACATTCCTAAGACCGCATTTAGAACGAGGTATGGACATTATGAATTTACTGTCATGCCATTTGGTTTAACCAATGCCCCAGCTGCATTTATGGACATGATGAACCGAATATGTAAGCCATATTTGGATAAATTCATAATTGTTTTCATAGATGATATTCTTATTTATTCTAAGAATAAGAAGGATCATGCAAAGCATTTGCACGCACTTTTAAGTTTATTAAGAAAGGAAAAGCTTTATGCTAAATTTTCTAAGTGCGAATTTTGGTTAGAACAGGTACAGTTTCTTGGACACCTAGTCAATCATGAAGGAATTCATGTGGAGCCCACAAAGATCGAGGCAATTACTAAATGGAAAACCCCTGAGTCACCAACCGAGGTTAGAAGTTTCTTAGGATTGGCCGGTTATAATAGAAGATTTATTCGAGATTTTTCTAGAATAGTCATTCCCTTAACTAAGCTAACCTGTAAATCTGTTAAGTTTGAATAGGGATTAAAACAAGAAGAAGCATTTAGAATTCTTAAGCAAAGATTAACCCATGCACCCATACTAGCTTTACCAGAAGGAACTGAAGACTTTGTTGTTTATTGTGACGCTTCCAAATTAGGTTATGGATGTGTATTGATGCAACGACAAAAGGTTATAGCTTACGCATCTAGACAACTTAAGAATCATGAAGAGAATTATTCAACCCATGATCTAGAACTAGGAGCTATAATTTTCGCTCTTAAGATTTGGAGACATTACCTTAATGGTAGTAAGTTTACCATATTCACTGATCATAAGAGTTTAAGGTATATTTTCAAGCAAAAGGAGTTGAATATGAGACAAAGACGCTGGATGGAGATGCTCAGTGATTATGATTGTGATATCCAGTATCATGAAGGAAAATCAAATGTAGTAGCAGATGCTTTAAGTCGAAAGTATCATGAAAAGCCAAAAAGGGTACATTCTCTTAAATTAAATCTACAAGTAGATTTAAATGATCAGATAAGAGAAGCACAAGAATCAGTAATCAAGGATGATACTGAAAAATTAAAAGGTATGCTAAAAGAATTAGAACAAGGAACCGATGGAATTTGGATATTCCATGAGAAGAGAATGTGGATACCTAAATTAGGAAACCTACGTTATCGTATTTTAGAAGAAGCCCATAAATCTAAATATACGATGCATCCAGGAAATGATAAAATGTACCAGGATTTAAGGAAAAATTTCTGGTGGATAGGAATGAAAAAGGACATAGCAGCCTATGTTTCTAAATGTTTAACCTGTTCACAAGTTAAAGCTGAACACTAGAAACCCTCAGGATTCTACAACAGTTAGAAATGCCAGTGTGGAAATGGGAATTGATAACAATGGATTTTGTTACTAAATTACCCAAAACAAAGAAAGGTAATGATACAATCTGGGTGATTGTAGATAGACTAACCAAGTCAGCTCATTTCTTACCAATGAAGAAAACTTTCAGTATGGAACAGTTAGCCAAATTATATGTAAATGAAATTGTTTCTTTACATGGAATTCCTTTATCAATTATTTCTGATAGGGATAGTCGATTTCCCTCTCATTTTTGGTCAAGTTTCCAAAAGGCAATGGGAACCAAGTTAAAACTAAGCACAGCTTATCATCCTCAAACGGACGGACAAAGTGAAAGGACGATTTAGACAATGGAGGACATGCTTAGAGCTTGTGTAATTGATTTCGGAGGTAATTGGGACGATCACTTACCTTTAATATAATTTTCTTATAATAATAGTTATCACACAAGTATCAATGCTGCACCATTCGAAGCACTTTATGGACGAAAGTGCCGAACCCCAGTCTGTTGGGCAGAAATTGGGGAAAAGCAACTATTTGGACCTGAGATAGTGCAAGAAACAACTGATAAGATTATTCAAGTCAAGGAACGACTGAAAGCAGCACGCGATCGACAGAAGAGCTATACTGATAACCGACGCAAACCATTAGAATTTCAAGTAGGAGATAAAGTATTATTAAAGGTCTCTCCTTGGAAAGGAGTAGTAAGATTCATCAAAAGGGGAAAGCTAAGTCCCAGGTATGTTGGACCTTTTAAGATTATTAGAAAAATAGGACCTGTAGCCTATCAGCTACAACTGCCAGAGGAAATGGCAGGAATACATGATGTGTTTCATGTATCTAATCTCAAAAAGTGTTTAGCTGATGAATCACTAATAGTACCTCTTAAGGATATAGAGGTAAATGAACAACTCAAGTTTGTAGAAAGACCTCTACAGATTGAAGACAGGAAAGTCAAGAACCTCAAGCATAAGAGACTAGTTCTGGTCAAAGTAAAGTGGGACTCCAAAAGAGGACCTGAGTACACATGGGAGCTTGAATCAGAAATGCAAAGTAAATATCCGCACTTGTTCCAGTAGATCTCGAGGACGAGCTCTAAAACAAGGTGGGGAGGATGTAACAACCCTCAATAAAATTGACACTCTCGAATATTTCCGACACCCTTATATATTTTAAAATATCCCAATATGTCTTTAAATACACCCCGTATGTGAAAACCGAGCCCGAAATGCAGTATAGCATTAAAAATATAATATAAAATCTGATTTTTAAGCTGAGGCGGGCCGCGTAGACCCACCCCAAGCCTTTACGCGGGCGGTATCAAGGTTGGAAACTGACTCCGTTGATTTCTTTAGTTCAGGCGGGCCGCGTAAGATTTAGCTTACATTTACGCGGGCCGCGTGAGATCAAAATAGTGGCAACACCCCAGGCCGACACGTGTCATCATCGTGTCAAGTCTATACGCTGATCCAGACGAGCTACGCGTTAACTGGAGTTTGACGCGAGCCGCGTAGACCTTCGTCTACTCTTACGCGGGCCGCGAGAGACCCAAGTTCAGCAACTATAAATAGAACGCATCAGATTTCAATTCAAATCGTTCACTTTCTTTCTGTATCTCGAATTTCTGAGTAGTAGAAGTAATACGCGGGTATTATATCCCCCTAATTAGCGAGGTTCTGCTCCGTTGTAAGTATTATAACCCCAGTTTCGTGATAGATAGGCTGCCCGATTGATTTAGGGTTCCGTAACAACTGTCGTGGTTCTGCCCGACGTAGTTGTTGGAATACCATCTCGAGGAGGGTATCATTAATATTTTCAAAAGGGTTATGATACTAACCTATGTACATTTGTATAAATTATAGATTATATCCAGGAAACCCTTACGAGAAGTCTAAGATAGCAATGTGAGTTTATCCTCTTTTTGTTAACCTTTTTGTAATATTTTACAAAACCTTAAATGTTTTACAATGTGATTAAGCGGTGATTGAGTCTTTGTAGTTCTTCAATTACTGCCGGTATGTTGGGGTTTTGTATACAAAATTTACTACTGCGAGTAGTAAGTCGGGGATGACAGTACGTTACCATTGGACAACGAGTTAGCCAATGTGTAATATGACCCACAAGTCAGGATTGACAGTACTGAATGAGTAATTGTGTAGAAATAAACAATGTAATCGCTCTCAATACTGTTTTAATTGATAAAATGTTTCGTGATTAAACTGGGATTCACTCACCAGTATTTCCCACTGACAAATATTTTTAAAACGCGTTTCAGGTAACACAGTGTGACAGCCAATTAGTAAAAAGCCAGCTGGAGAGCACTGAATGCTTGGGAAAAATGTGGCTATAAAAGTTACCTAAAAAGACGATGTTTTAAATTCAATAAAATAGGGTTATCCCTATAAACGTATTGTAATAAGAAACTTGGGTTTTGCCCATGTGATTATTAATATTAAATATGGTGGTTTTACTCTGATAAACATTTCCTAACTATGGTCCTGATGTAATTTCCGCTGCTAAATTAACAAGCTGATACCACCGAAACTCTGAGTTCGCGTCCGCCCGTTCCCGGGACAGATAAGGGATCAGGGGTTGCGACAGTTACGCCCTCGGAGACACTCCAAGTCAAGCACTTGAGAATGATCTACAAAAAGACTAACATGTACATAAATTAAAAAAAAAGATATATATCAGCAACCATACAGTTATAAATGTAATCTAAACAGATTGTAATTTGAAGGGAAAGAAAGTACATTTGGACCATATTGCTTAATGAACCACTCAAATGTTTTGGCATTTGAAGCTTCAAGCATGGTCTTTTCGATTCCTAAACGCCCTATCACCTTCGCTATAATATCGGCCCTAACCGAATCAGCATACTTACAAACATCTTCAGCGTCGATTACTATCATATCTGCTCCAGCTTCCAAACATCTTTCGACCTTTCTGATCAATAAATCAACGTCTTCTACAGCGTAAACATCTTTCATTTACGCACAAACTAATCACTCAATTGAACGAACAGACACAATAAACCAGAAAGAACAACTGAATCCCTTGCTGAACCATTTATATTATTCTTATTCCTAGATATTTAGTCCCTCTAAAGTCCTAAATTATCTACCTTTTGGTAATCTTTTCTATAACTAACCATAATAATTAGCTAGTTTTTTTTATAATAACGTGATTTAGGAGGTTATTTTGTTTTGGGTCAGAATGGTTAGAACATTAAGGGTCGATTAAAAAAGGGGTTTTCGGTTCGGATAAGAGCGGGCTCCAGTCGAACCAGGTTTCGGGTCAGAACTGAGTTGTTTCTTAAAAAAAGAACGTGTAACTATATATTAATTTACCTTGGCTTTTTGAATAAACAACAAACATCACAAAAATCATATTATCACTATCTGAATCATTGACGTGTAACTATATATTAATTTACCTTGGCTTTTTGAATAGTTCGTCCTCTAGATTCATCTTTTATGTCAACAGTAGATGTCATAATTTCTGCAATTAGTTTTTGAAACAATATAAATATAAATAATACATACAATTCACACATCCCATGCTAGAATTATACTGAATAACTGTCATAAACATTCTTACTCTTCTCAACGGCAAATCCACTGTTCTTGAGAATCTCTGCAATTGTGACAACAGTCGCAATAGCTGCAGACATCTTTCAGCCTTTCTGATCAATAAATCAACGTCTTCTACAGTGTAAACATCTTTCATTTACGCACAAACTAATCACTCAATTGAACGAACAGACACAATAAACCAGAAAGAACAACTGAATCCCTTGCTGAACCATTTATATTATTCTTATTCCTAGGTATTTAGTCCCTCTAAACTCCTAAATTAGCTATACCTTTTGGTAATCTTTTCTATAACTAACCATAATAATTAGCTAGTTTTTTTTTTATAATAACGTGATTTAGGAGGTTATTTTGTTTTGGGTCAGAATGGTTAGAACATTAAGGGTCGATTAAAAAAGGGGTTTTCCGTTCGGATAAGAGCGGGTTCCAGTCGAACCAGGTTTTGGGTCAGAACTGGGTTGTTTCTTAAAAAAAAAGAACATGTAACTATATATTAATTTACCTTGGCTTTTTGAATAAACAACAAACATCACAAAAATCATATTATCACTATCTGAATCATTGACGTGTAACTATATATTAATTTACCTTGGCTTTTTGAATAGTTCGTCCTCTAGATTCATCTTTTATGTCAACAGTAGATGTCATAATCTCTGCAATTAGTTTTTGAAACAACATAAATATAGATAATACATACAATTCACACATCCCATGCTAGAATTATACCGAATAACTGTCATAAACCTTCTTACTCTTCTCAACGGCAAATCCACTGTTCTTGAGAATCTCCGCAATTGTGACAACAGTCGCAATAGCTGCAGATATAACCAAGATAAATTATCAGTAATATAATAATGTATAAGCAGTACATATGCTACTAAATATTGTTGCAACAAAAATGCCAACAATGCCTTCTCTAGTAACTGAAAGAAAAACAAAACTAAAAGACAGAATAATATCCTAAGTTTTTAGTCTCATGCTGAGTTACACAACTTTTTAGTCTCTATCATATAACAACAGTAAGTGATCCAGTAGTTTATTGGAAAATTAAGCATATCAAAGTTCAAACATCTCAATGCACATCAAATTAAAAAGCTGCTACATATTTAATAATATTATAAAAAAGTACAATAGTTAAACTACTATTTCCAAACTAATGAAATCATTAAAATGGTAGATATAGGCATCATCACTTACAATAATTCCATTAGAAGCTTCAGCATTGTTGAACAGGCGAGCAGCGATCTCCTGAGCCTTCTGTTTCACGAGCTCGGTCTCATCTACAGGCGGAGGTACGGTGTTGTAGGCTGAAGCGGAATCAGGAGACTGTTAAGTGACTGTTCAATGATAAGTAATATCCAATTAGGGTTTGGGATTAGGAAAGATGAAACGCAAAGGACTGATGAAATATAAATCTCTTAGTAATAAACCAATAATCAACACATATGAACTGAAATATAAATCTCTTACCATTTGTAAAGAAAGAAGATAGAAGAAATATAATAGAAGCCGAGGCAGAGCAATCATAACCTGAATCGATTGGATCTGCAGGAAGAAAGAAGATACATTTAGGGATGAATATGAAGAATAATGAAGAAGAAACATAACCTGAATCGATTGGATCTGCAATATATACCAATATCAATGAATGATTATACCTGAATCAATCGAGATCTGAATCATCGAAGAGAGAGAGAAATAGTATAGAGAGAGATTGGAATGGGTTTTTGAAATTATGATCGGGTTTGGATTTGGGTTTGAATTGATATTTGAGAGAGAGAAGAATTAAAGCTCTGATGACATTAAATGCAAATTACATATCCCTATAAGTTTTAAATTTCAAATTACCCTCCCATTTTAATGAAACATCAGTGGTTTGAATTTTGAATGAACATCGGTGGTTTCAGAATTGAATGTGGGCCAGACCTTTGAAATTTGAAAGTTGGGCAGTGGTTTGATGGGAGATCTTTGAATTATGATGTCACTATGCTCCCTCTATGGCTGCCACCTCATCGTTGATGAAATAAGAAAAACATAGTTGGACAGCCTCTATGGCTGCCACATAAGCTTTTCTTATGTCATTGAGGATTCTCCTTTTATAGAAAGTATATATAGTTGATAGATATATATTATAATATGTAGTATATTAATGTATATGTTGGAAATTGCTTTCGGGTTTTTGTCTTTGATATTAGTCATCCTGTTTATCACAGTTCGATATTTAGAGTTATACCAAATGATGTCTGTATTTTCTACCGATCAGGTATAAGTTTTATTTAAAGGATGAAGCTAGGATTATAAGCTTGTATTGATAATGTTTGTAGTCCTACTTCCCAACTCTAATATTAGTTTATATAAGTTTTATTTAAAGGATGAAGCTAGGATTATAAACTTGTATTTATAATGCTTGTAATGTTTTCTCTTTCAGTTGCTATACCAAGCATCGATACCAGTGTCATAATTAACCTAACCAATACTAACCAAAATGTGTTTTAACGTTGCATCTACTTTTCCATTTACATTTTATTAAAAGTCCATCCTACCCCACCACAGAACGTGACTAGCATATACCAGTACCATATCAAATCAAAACGATACGAATCAACTCCCGTCACACCCTCATCGCAACTCGTAGGTTGAATTCTCCTATTTTTTTTCTTGTTATCGTTATCTATAAATATATCTATAAGTCGCTGTTTTATCTCTCTATAAGTCGCTGGTTTTGAATATCCTATAAGTCGCTGTTTTTGAGTATCCCAAAATACAACATATCCTCTATATATATTCATCCAACCACATCCCTACTGTCATTGACCCATCACTCCGTCACCATTTCAAACCCTCAATCAACTTCTTCTCCTTGCAGCAATTCACCAATAAATACCTTCAATTTCACACCAATTTTCATAACCAGCGGCCATGGAACCAACATCTTCAACCGAACATGATCTTCATAACGAAAACGGAGGCAACAGGAACACAGATACGGACTCCATCGAGAAAATATTCGAGAGCAAGAAGGTTCCGCCATGGCAGAACCAGCTCACGCTTCGCGCATTCGTCGTCAGCTTTATTTTAGGGATTCTCTTCACGTTTATCGTCATGAAGCTTAACCTAACTACCGGAATTATCCCGTCCTTGAACGTGTCTGCCGGACTGCTAGGGTTTTTCTTCGTGAAAACGTGGACGAAGTTTCTCGGTAAATCTGGTTTGTTGAAGCAGCCGTTCACGAGGCAGGAGAATACGGTTATTCAGACGTGTGTTGTTGCTTCGTCTGGTATTGCGTTTTCAGGTACGTTTTCATTGGTTTCTGTTTTGTGAACAAAAGTTATGATTGAATTGATTGTTCAGTGTTCACGAGGTTTGTGTGATTTTGGAGTTTGTGTGTTGGAGATGGTGAATCTGTGAGTTGAATCACGTGATTTAGTGTACGGTGATTTAATTAAAAGTGAAATTTGATGTGTCTTGTGATCAATTGATCACTAGTTTCTTGCTTGCTTAGTAAATGTAAGAGTCTTACTAAACGAGCCAAGCGGCTCGTGAGCTTCTCGAGTTCGGCTTGCTACAAAGCCCGAGCCTAAAAATAGGTTTGTTTAACAAACGAGCGTGAGACTGAACTTCACTTATCGGTTTCAGCCGGCTCATGAGCTTAAACCAACCTTTGTTTATCTTTTTTTTCTTTAATATATTAAATATATTTATATAGTAGTTGTTATTATTATATATAAAATTATGATGAAACTAAACAATAAACAATACATATTATGTTATATATAAATTTATAATTTCAAAATACGTAAAAAATAATTATAAATACATATAAATTAGTTAATAAATAATAAACGAGCGGATCCTGAACTTGAAAACTACTTACAAGCCAAGTTTGGGCTTGGCTCTCTCGAGACTAAGACCGTCTTTGTCTCTATCATCCATGTCGGAAGGCTTCACGGGCGGCCCTCCCTCTCATATTCTTTGTCGTTCTTTTAATTCTGTTAGGCATCCTCTCGTGGTCACCGCGTTGGAGATGTTATAAATTCAGTTAATTGCTAATCATAGTCTTTAGGACCATAATTAATAACCACATTTCAATATTGGGGTTCCAAATTGATGATATTTAAGCTTGTTTTTGTTAGGCTGATTTGTTTGAAGCGATGACAAAGAGGCGGAAAGGAATGAGGTAGAAGAACATCACAAGGTTTCATCAACACTATTTGTATCTCAAACTTTCGGATCAACTGAGAAAAGTATGGAGTGTTCTACTCCATCCTCGTCGGAACCGTTAATATCGGCACAAAAATACATCGACACTTTCTGTTCCGGTTCTGCTCTATGTGGGTCAATAGAAGCCATGGGTCTAAATGGTGGTTATACGGTGGCTATCAGTGGGGAAGAATTGTCTGTTAGGTCTCATGCAACGACTTCGGAGGACCCCAATAATGTTGGCGACAATCATGGGGTCGTAAATTCTTCTCACATTCAAAAGAAGGATGAGATTCACGTTGGTAAAAGTGTAGATAATGATACCTTAATTAATGGAAATCTTGTGCATTATATGCATGTAGGGGATATTAAAACAAATGAAAATATTATGGGTTTGCAAGATAAGGAAGGGCCTGTTTCTCATGAGAGTTCTACACGTAGACTTAAAGATAAGATTGAAAAACTAAAGAAAGTTGGAATGTTGGAGTGGGTCAAGTCGATCGTGAACGGGAGACAGTCCAATGTTCTATTCGACCCAGGTGGTACATGTCAAGTGTCAAGCGAGACGACCCATGAAGTTGAACAATTTGGGTGGGTTGTGATAATCATGCAAAAGGATCGGGTTGATGTTCCCTTTGATCCAGGTGGGTTTGGTTCGAAGACAAAACTCGAGGACGAGTTTTTTTTTCCGAAGACGGGGAGTATGATGCAAGATTATCTCATAATTTGAAATTTAATCTTTTTATTTAGTTGCCTATTTTGTAGGGATTTATATTTCCTAGTTTATCTCTTTTTTATTCATTATAAATTAGGTTCTAGGGTTTATGTTTTAGTTAGTTTTTGACTGAATTTTATAAAAAGGAACTTTGTTCTTGGAACATTCGGTTCGTTTTTATCGTCATTGATTACTAATTGTTTTTGAGCCATTTGAATGCTTACGTAACTGCATCAGGTGGTATCAGAGCTTTGGTTTTCAAATGGCTCAACGTGAAGCGAACTACGTTTTTACTCGTCGAATCGCCGACCGAGGCAACGATAAAATCGTGTTCGGTTTGCAAGATCGTAAGATCCAGGAAACTGACTCAAAGGATGTCATCTGGGATGAGATCGTTGGGAAAGAGGAGTATCCTGAAGACTGCGATGGTTACAAGTTTCAAGAAACCGACTCAGAGGCTTTCATCCGGGATGAGAACTGTGGGAAGGAGGAGTATCCTGGAAATTGTAGCGTTATCTATCCTTCACCTCCTTGTTTTGATGAATACGAGGATGAGAAATGGTATTTTTGGGTTACCAGTCGAAATCGAAACTTACCGAATGATGAATCGGGTTCCAAAAGTCGTAATGTTGAAGGTGTTATAGTGGTAGAAAAAGGTGGTGATGCGATGGTTACAGGTGACGGCACGATGGCTTTGGGTAGCAGTAATGCGATGGTTTTTGATAGCACTGCAAGGGTTACGCATGATGTGTCGACGGCTAATGATGCTACATCTCTATCAAAGCCGCAAATCATGGATGCATTCAATGTTTCCTCAATAAACAAGGCAAGTAAAGATAGCGTATTTCCATCTTTTAAAATTCAAATTATTAGTATAGATAAGTTTGACGCTAAGCCGACTCAACAAATGGAGAACGAGACATATTTTTTAAATATGGGGAATATTCAAAAGTATGTGGTGGGCCCCTTTGTCGGTAAGTTCATGGATGTGAGGAAGGCATCTGGACGTGGCATGCTTGATGCCTCACAAATGACTTCTAGTGGGCTCTTGGAAAAACAAAATGATCTCAGTGGAATAAATGTTTGTGGCCTAATGAACTTAAAAAATAATAACTATGGTATTGGATTGAAGACTTCACATGGAATGCCTACGTCTAAAGCCCAAGAAGCATTTAAACTCGACTCTAGAAGTCAGTTTGAAGTTCATTCTACTTTGAAATTCAAAGATTTATTGGTTATAAATGGTCACGACATGGAAAATGAGGGCAAATATGATAAGCTTAACTATCCGGGTGGAGCTAAACTATATGCACGAGCTAACTCAACATTGAATGAGACGCAGTCCATTCCATACAACCCAGGTGGTGCCAGACGAGGCGAGACGACTCGTGAAAAAAAATTATTTGGATGGGTTGTGATAATAATAAATCAAAATCGGGTTGATTTTCCTTTTGATCCAGGTGGCTTTGGTTCGAATACAAAACTCGAGGACGAGTTTTCTTCGAAGACGGGGAGTATGATGCAATATTATCTCATAATTTGAATTATAATCTTTTTATTTAGTTGCCTATTTTGTAGGGATTTATATTTCCTAGTTTATCTCTTTTTAATTCATTATAAATTAGGTTCTAGGGTTTATGTTTTAGTTAGTTTTTGATTGAGTTTTAATTAAAAAGAACTGTGTTCTTGGAACCCTTGGTTCATATTAGAGAGTTTGATTATCGAATTGTTCTTGAGCCATTTGAATGCTTCTGTAACTGCATCAACATCTTTCATTTACGCACAAACTAATCACTCAATTGAACAAACAGACACAATAAACCAGAAAGAACAACTAAATCCCTTGCTGAACCATTTATATTATTCTTATTCCTAGATATTTAGTCTCTCTAAAGTCCTAAATTATCTACCTTTTGCTAATCTTTTCTATAACTAACCATAATAATTGGCTAGTTTTTTTTATAATAACGTGATTTAGGAGGTTATTTTGTTTTGGGTCAGAATGGTTAGAACATTAAGGGTCGATTAAAAAAGGGGTTTTCGGTTCGGATAAGAGCGGGTTCCAGTCGAACCAGGTTTCGGGTCAGAACTGAGTTGTTTCTTAAAAAAAGAACGTGTAACTATATATTAATTTACCTTGGCTTTTTTAATAGTTCGTCCTCTAGATTCATCTTTTATGTCAACAGTAGATGTCATAATTTCTGCAATTAGTTTTTGAAACAATATAAATATAAATAATACATACAATTCACACATCCCATGCTAGAATTATACTGAATAACTGTCATAAACATTCTTACTCTTCTCAACGGCAAATCCACTGTTCTTGAGAATCTTTGCATTTGTGACAACAGTCGCAATAGCTGCAGACATCTTTCAGCCTTTCTGATCAATAAATCAACGTCTTCTACAGCGTAAACATCTTTCATTTATGCACAAACTAATCACTCAATTGAACGAACAGACACAATAAACCAGAAAGAACAACTGAATCCCTTGCTGAACCATTTATATTATTCTTATTCCTAGGTATTTAGTCCCTCTAAAGTCCTAAATTAGCTATACCTTTTGGTAATCTTTTCTATAACTAACCATAATAATTAGCTAGTTTTTTTTTTATAATAACGTGATTTAGGAGGTTATTTTGTTTTAGGTCAGAATGGTTAGAACATTAAGGGTCGATTAAAAAAGGGGTTTTCGGTTCGGATAAGAGCGGGTTCCAGTCGAACCAGGTTTCGGGTCAGAACTGAGTTGTTTCTTAAAAAAAAGAACGTGTAACTATATATTAATTTACCTTGGCTTTTTGAATAAACAACAAACATCACAAAAATCATATTATCACTATCTGAATCATTGACGTGTAACTATATATTAATTTACCTTGGCTTTTTGAATAGTTCGTCCTCTAGATTCATCTTTTATGTCAACAGTAGATGTCATAATCCCTGCAATTAGTTTTTGAAACAACATAAATATAGATAATACATACAATTCACACATCCCATGCTAGAATTATACCGAATAACTGTCATAAACCTTCTTACTCTTCTCAACGGCAAATCCACTGTTCTTGAGAATCTCTGCAATTGTGACAACAATCGCAATAGTTGCAGATATAACCAAGATAAATTATCAGTAATATAATAATGTATAAGCAGTACATATGCTACTAAATATTGTTGCAACAAAAATGCCAACAATGCCTTCTCTAGTAACTGAAAGAAAAACAAAACTAAAAGACAGAATAATATCCTAAGTTTTTAGTCTCATGCTGAGTTACACAACTTTTTAGTCTCTATCATATAACAACAGTAAGTGATCCAGTAGTTATCCAGTAGTTTACTGGAAAATTAAGCATATCAAAGTTCAAACATCTCAATGCACATCAAATTAAAAAGCTGCTACATATTTAATAATATTATAAAAAAGTACAATAGTTAAACTACTATTTCCAAACTAATGAAATCATTAAAATGGTAGATATAGGCATCATCACTTACAATAATTCCATTAGACGCTTCGGCATTGTTGAACAGGCGAGCAGCGATCTCCTGAGCCTTCTGTTTCACGAGCTCGGTCTCATCTACAGGCGGAGGTACGGTGTTGTAGGCTGAAGCGGAATCAGGAGACTGTTAAGTGACTGTTCAATGATAAGTAATATCCAATTAGGGTTTGGGATTAGGAAAGATGAAACGCAAAGGACTGATGAAATATAAATCACTTAGTAATAAACCAATAATCAACACATATGAACTGAAATATAAATCTCTTACCATTTGTAAAGAAAGAAGATAGAAGAAACATAATAGAAGCCGAGGCAGAGCAATCATAACCTGAATCGATTGGATCTGCAGGAAGAAAGAAGATACATTTGGGGATGAATATGAAGAATAATGAAGAAGAAACATAACCTGAATCGATTGGATCTGCAATATATACCAATATCAATGAATGATTATACCTGAATCAATCGAGATCTGAATCATCGAAGAGAGAGAGAGAGAGTATAGAGAGAGATTGGAATGGGTTTTTGAAATTATGATCGGGTTTGGATTTGGGTTTGAATTTATATTTGAGAGAGAGAAGAATTAAAGCTCTGACGACATTAAATGCAAATTACATATCCCTATAAGTCTTAAATTTCAAATTACCCTCCCATTTTAATGAAACATCAGTGGTTTGAATTTTGAATGAACATCGGTGGTTTCATAATTGAATGTGGGCCAAACCTTTGAAATTTGAAAGTGGGGCAGTGGTTTGATGGGAGATCTTTGAATTATGATGTCACTATGCTCCCTCTATGGCTGCCACCTCATCGTTGATGAAATAAGAAAATCATAGTTGGACAGCCTCTATGGCTGCCACATAAGCTTTTATTATGTCATTGAGGATTCTCCTTTTATAGAAAGTATAGATAGTTGATAGATATATATTATAATATGTAGTATATTAATGTATATGTTGGAAATTGCTTTCGGGTTTTTGTCTTTGATATTAGTCATCCTGTTTATCACAGTTCGATATTTAGAGTTATACCAAATGATGTCTGTATTTTCTACCGATCAGGTATAAGTTTTATTTAAAGGATGAAGCTAGGATTATAAGCTTGTATTGATAATGTTTGTAGTCCTACGTCCCAACTCTAATATTAGTTTATATAAGTTTTATTTAAAGGATGAAGCTAGGATTATAAACTTGTATTTATAATGCTTGTAATGTTTTCTCTTTCAGTTGCTATACCAAGCATAGATACCAGTGTCATAATTAACCGAACCAATACTAACCAAAACATGTTTTAACGTTGCATCTACTTTTCCATTTACATTTTATTAAAAGTCCATCCTACCCCACCACAGAACGTGACTAGCATATACCAGTACCATAACAAATCAAAACGATACCAATCAATTCCCGTCACACCCTCATGGCAACTCGTAAGTTGAATTCTCCTAGTTTTTTTTTTTTTTAACCCCTTCAACTCTTTATGATATATATCTTCTTGACCTTCTTGTTATCGTTCCTCATCGTTGATGAAATAAGAAAATCATAGTTGGACAGCCTCTATGGCTGCCACATAAGCTTTTATTATGTCATTGAGGATTCTCCTTTTATAGAAAGTATAGATAGTTGATAGATATATATTATAATATGTAGTATATTAATGTATATGTTGGAAATTGCTTTCGGGTTTTTGTCTTTGATATTAGTCATCCTGTTTATCACAGTTCGATATTTAGAGTTATACCAAATGATGTCTGTATTTTCTACCGATCAGGTATAAGTTTTATTTAAAGGATGAAGCTAGGATTATAAGCTTGTATTGATAATGTTTGTAGTCCTACGTCCCAACTCTAATATTAGTTTATATAAGTTTTATTTAAAGGATGAAGCTAGGATTATAAACTTGTATTTATAATGCTTGTAATGTTTTCTCTTTCAGTTGCTATACCAAGCATAGATACCAGTGTCATAATTAACCGAACCAATACTAACCAAAACATGTTTTAACGTTGCATCTACTTTTCCATTTACATTTTATTAAAAGTCCATCCTACCCCACCACAGAACGTGACTAGCATATACCAGTACCATAACAAATCAAAACGATACCAATCAATTCCCGTCACACCCTCATGGCAACTCGTAAGTTGAATTCTCCTAGTTTTTTTTTTTTTTAACCCCTTCAACTCTTTATGATATATATCTTCTTGACCTTCTTGTTATCGTTATCTACAAATATATCTATAAGTGGTTGTTTTATCTCTCTATAAGTCGCTGGTTTTGAATATCCTGTAAGTCGCTGTTTTTGAATATCCCAAAATACAACAGATCCCCTATATATATTCATCCAACCACATCCCTACTGTCATTCACCCATCACTCCGTCACCATTTCAAACCCTCAATCAACTTCTTCTACTTGCAGCAGCAATTCACCAATAAACACCTTCAGTTTCACACCAATTTTCATAACCAGCGGCCATGGAACCAACATCTTCAACCGAACATGATCTTCATAACGAAAACGGAGGCAACAGGAACACAGATACGGACTCCATCGAGAAAATATTCGAGAGCAAGAAGGTTCCGCCATGGCAGAACCAGCTCACGCTTCGCGCATTCGTCGTCAGCTTTATTTTAGGGATTCTGTTCACGTTTATCGTCATGAAGCTTAACCTAACTACCGGAATTATCCCGTCCTTGAACGTGTCTGCCGGACTGCTAGGGTTTTTCTTCGTGAAAACGTGGACGAAGTTTCTCGGTAAATCTGGTTTGTTGAAGCAGCCGTTCACGAGGCAGGAGAATACGGTTATTCAGACGTGTGTTGTTGCTTCGTCTGGTATTGCGTTTTCAGGTACGTTTTCATTGGTTTCTGTTTTGTGAACAAAAGTTATGATTGAATTGATTGTTCAGTGTTCACGAGGTTTGTGTGATTTTGGAGTTTGTGTGTTGGAGATGGTGAATCTGTGAGTTGAATCACGTGATTTAGTGTACGGTGATTTAATTAAAAGTGAAATTTGATGCGTCTTGTGATCAATTGATCACTAGTTTCTTGCTTGCTTAGTAAATGTAAGAGTCTTACTAAACGAGCCAAGCGGCTCGTGAGCTTCTCGAGTTCGGCTTGCTACAAAGCCCGAGCCTAAAAATAGGTTTGTTTAACAAACGAGCGTGAGACTGAACTTCACTTATCGGTTTCAGCCAGCTCATGAGCTTAAACCAACCTTTGTTTATATATTTTTTTCTTTAATATATTAAATATATTTATATAGTAGTTGTTATTATTATATATAAAATTATGATGAAACTAACTAAACAATAAACAATACATATTATGTTATATATAAATTTATAATTTCAAAATACGTAAAAAATAATTATAAACACATATAAATTAGTTAATAAATAATAAACGAGCGGATCCTGAACTTGAAAACTACTTACAAGCCAAGTTCGGGCTTGGCTCTCTCGAGACTAAGACCATCTTTGTCTCTATCATCCATGTCAGAAGGCTTCACAGGCGGCCCTCCCTCTCATATTCCTTGTCTCTCTTTTAATTCTGTTAGGCATCCTCTCGTGGTCACCGCGTTGGAGATGTTATAAATTCAGTTAATTGCTAATCATAGTCTTTAGGACCATAATTAATAACCACATTTCAATATTGGGGTTCCAAATTGATGATATTTAAGCTTGTTTTTGTTAGGCTGATTTGTTTGAATGCTTATTACATACTTGGTTTTCTATAAATTTGTTTTATGATGACATTAAACATTTTTAAATATTCATTAGGAGTGTGTGTGTATAAATTACCATATGAATAATTTATTTTGCCAGATAAAATATTAATATGTGTATTTAATTGGATGCCTTTTAAAACTCTTATGGAGTTATGGGACCATCTTCTAGTTAGTCATGCCCCACTGAATTAGGAGTGAATTATGGGTGTTGATCATGCAGTTCACATTCCATGATCAAATTGACTTCTAATTTTCCAAAGTCAACTTTATAGTGTGATGATCACGCTTTATTATTATTTAATTATTTTATTACACAAAGTGATTTTAGCTTGAGATATTTAAAGATTTTTATCTTTAAAACTTCTTTTTGTTTTAACTTAGTTTTTTTTTAATTATCAGTTTGCTGCCTCTTATCTTAAAAAGTTATGGTCTCCATCTTCTGAAAAAAAAAACTAATCTTAATTAAAACATAATAAGAAATTGTTTAAAATTTATTTATTGGTTACAAGTGAAGACTATCTTGTAATTTGGTCAGTATCAAGAAAATAAGAAAAGGTCACTATCAGGAAAATAGAAAAATTCAGACTACAGATTCATGAGTTGTGGTAAAGATTCTTGACTTATAAACAATGTTGTAGAAGGCGCTAGGCGCTAGTCGGGCGGTGAGGTACAGCCTAGGGATTAATCGGGATTAATAGGGATTAATCGGAATGGGATTTTTATATGTATTTTTTCAAAATTATATATATATACCCAATAATATAAAAATAATACTTCAAAATTCACATAAATACTTCAAGTTTCAGATAGTATGGTTCGATTTTGACCGATTTTGATCGATTTTGATCGACTAATATTGTCCGATTAATCCGATTTTTGACCGCCTAGGACCGATTTTGACCGATTTTTTACCACGACCGATTAATTGACCGCCTAGCTCAAAATTAGGCAGTAGATGACCACCTAGCGCCTAGGCGCCGATTAATCGGCCGCCTAGGCCGATTTCTGCAACCATGCTTATAAACCGAATCCTTGAGCTGGCAATTGGAATATGTGAACATGCTTAAATCTAGTTACTTTTAACACACACAAAGATGGAATATTTTATACAATGAATCACACACCACATTATAGATTGTTGAAGTCATAACTACTAAAGGCTAACTCAAATATCTGTTTATTTATTTAAATATTGGAAGACTTTTAACACTAAACAAATCTTGTATCAGTAAACATGTTAGGTTATACTAGAGCACACTTCCTGCTTGAGACGAGTTTGGGTAATCTAAATCTCATAGCTGATTGTGAAACCATATCTCATCCTTGTCCCACACCCGTTGGGTACTCGATTACTTACTATCCGTCAGTTTCACGGGTTTCCAGATACAATCTTATGTGGTTAAAAAATACCCGATAGGATTCTGATTTCCCAAACACGATCATAAACTCACCAAAAACCGACTTGAAATATCAATTATTAAGTACACTCCTAACAGTTCCATCTATTTGACAATTTCAAGCTTTTAACAAGTTAAAAATGGTTATTAACTATTTTTTAAAATTAAATAATATATTCACATATTCGGTTTAGATAGGTAAACGAATATAGGATTGGTTGGGGGATCGGACTTGTATCACCTAATACCATACTTCTTAAAATAATTATAGTTAATCTCATACCTGGCCCGTAACCGTATACCTGTCCCAAATTTTTCTGGTTTCAGGTCATTCCTAAGTTAAAAATACTCAAACAAGACTAGTAATAGGATGGGTGACCTCGTAATGCTTGTTTGCTGTGTATGTTGCAATGAATCCTTTATGAATAATATCCATGTTTGAATTTGATAGGAGGGTTTGGTAGTTACCTGTTTGGAATGAGTGAAGTTATTGCCAAACAATCAAACGAAGCAAACGCAGCACAGAACATGAAGAACCCGTCTCTTGGATGGATGATTGCATTTCTTTTTGTAGTCAGCTTCCTTGGACTCTTTTCCGTCGTCCCTCTTCGCAAGGTATGCGTATATCAAACCCTTTTGTTTTCTCTTATTTCTCTGTGTTTAACTAATCTGTATTTGTTGCAGATCATGATTATCGACTTCAAACTCATTTATCCGAGCGGCACAGCAACCGCTCACCTTATCAATAGTTTCCACACTCCCCAGGGTGCTAAGCTAGCCAGGTATCATACATACATTCATACGCACAACCACCATTAGGGCTGCAAACGAACTGAACGAACATGAACAAGACCTTGTTCATGTTCGTTTGTTAAGGAAATATATGTTGTTACGAACTGTTCATGAACACTTACCGAACGAGATTTTGTGTTTTTGTTCATTCGTGAAGGATATAAAAGTGTTCATGTTCGTTTATTAATTTTAGGTAACAAACGTTCATGAACACAAACTAAAGTTCGTGAAAACAAACAAGTACAAACAAGCGTTCATGAACAAAATATATAATACACTGATACTCATTAGATATTTAGTTTGTCGGAATTTTGAAGAACTTAAATAAAAAAAAAACAAAAAAAAACACTAATGAACTATCAAACATAAACGAACACGCTATCGAACGTTCACGAACATAAATGAACGAATGTAGCCTCTATTCATGTTTGTTCATTTAACGAACGAAAGAAATATTTTGTTCGTGTTCGTTCATTTATTAAACGAGCGAACACAGAAATATTTTGTTCATGTTTGTTCATTTAACGAACGAAAGAAATATTTTGTTCGTGTTCGTTCATTTATTAAACGAGCGAACACAAACAAACTTCGCACCGAACAGTTCACGCACTTCGCTGAACATTCGGTTCATTTGCAGCCCCAACCATCATCATCTTCTTTGTCTTCAATTCATGACCTATAACTTCATTGCTTATTTTTCTCTATAGGAAACAAGTGAGGACTTTAGGAAAGTTTTTCTCCATGAGTTTCCTATGGGGCTTCTTTCAATGGTTCTTTACCGGTGGCGACGACTGTGGATTCATAAACTTCCCCACACTCGGTCTTAAGGCCTATGAAAACAAGTATGCTCAACGTTTCTTTCTTCGTATGCATAGATATGTTTTTATCAAATGATTGATGAACTCAATAATTTTGTGCGAAATCCAGGTTTTATTTCGACTTTTCAGCCACTTATGTTGGTGTGGGAATGATCTGCCCGCATCTTGTCAATGTATCGTTACTAGTCGGAACCATCCTTTCATGGGGCATAATGTGGCCTCTCATAAACGAAAAGAAAGGTGATTGGTATTCTGCAGATCTTAAATCAAGTAGTCTTCATGGCTTGCAAGGTTACAGGGTAAAACTCATTCATGTTTCTAGTTTTTGGTTCTCGCTAGGGGTGCAAACGAGCCGAGCCTGAGCTCGACCGGGCTCGAGCCTGAGCTCGACCGGGCTCGAGCTCGAGCTTGGCTCCTTGGTAGTTTCTCAAGCTCGGGCTCGACTCGTTTATCATCTATTAGTTTATGTATTAGGTAAAAATAATATAAAAAATAGACTAGTTTAGGCTCTTAAGCTCGATAAGTGAAGGTTGGGCTCGGGCTTGTTTACTTAACAAGCTTATTTTTAGGTTCGGGCTCGGCTCATAGACAAGCTTAAATAAGCTCGGCTCATTTACTAGAAAACTTTAAACAAGGGGTAAATGTTATTAAATATTAAATAAAAACTACTATTACACTAAGGCTCGACGAGCCTGACGAGCTTCACATGCCAGACTCAAGCTCAGGCTCGATAAATAAACAAGCTTTATTTTAGGCTCAAGCTCAGTTCGGGTCGAGCCGATCTCGAGCAGTTCGCAAGCCGCTCGGCTAGTTTGCACCGCTAATTTTGCATTACTGTTTGTGGGTTTTTAATTTAACATTATGTAACTGCAGGTGTTCATCGCCATAGCCATGATCCTCGGTGACGGGCTCTACAACTTCGTAAAGGTCCTTTATTACACTTTGTCCGGCTTATATCGCCATTTCAATGACGATAAAACCAAAGCGGAAGAAGCCATTACTGGTAACTCATTGCCCGGTCTTCCTTCCCTGTCTTATGATGACCAAAAACGCACTCGATTGTTTCTCAAAGATCAGATTCCTACGTGGATCGCGATAGTTGGCTATCTAACCATTGCTATTGTCTCCATTATCACTCTTCCACACATCTTCCACCAGCTCAAATGGTACTACGTAGCTGCTATTTACGTATGCGCCCCCGTTTTAGCGTTCTGTAACGCTTTTGGATGCGGGCTCACCGACTGGTCATTAGCATCGACCTACGGTAAGCTTGCGATATTTGTGATCGGAGCGTGGGCTGGTGGGTCAAACGGTGGTGTACTGGCGGGCTTAGCGGCATGTGGGGTCATGATGAACATCGTCTCAACCGCTTCCGACTTAACACAGGACTTCAAGACCGGTTACATGACCTTGGCTTCACCCCGGTCTATGTTTGTTAGCCAAGTGATCGGGACCGCAATGGGTTGTATCATCGCCCCTTGCGTGTTTTGGCTGTTTTACAACGCGTTTGACAATCTTGGAGTCCCGGGTTCGGAGTACCCTGCACCGTACGCTCTCATTTTCCGAAACATGGCAATCTTGGGAGTTGAAGGATTCTCGACATTACCCGAAAAATGTCTCTTGCTCTGCTATATATTCTTCGGGTTCGCAATCTTTGTGAATGGGATTCGAGACTTGGTGGGGAAAAACCTAGCTCGGTTCATTCCGATTCCAATGGCGATGGCGATCCCGTTCTACATTGGAGGTTACTTTGCCATTGACATGTGTGTTGGAAGTTTGATATTGTTCATTTGGTCCAAGGTGAACAAGGCAAAGGCTGCTGCATTCGGGCCAGCGGTGGCTTCGGGTTTGATTTGCGGTGACGGGATTTGGACGTTACCGAGTTCGATCCTGGCTTTGGCAGGTGTTAATCCTCCAATTTGCATGAAGTTTCTGTCAAGATCAACTAATGTCAAAGTTGATGCCTTTTTAGGTTCGTAAAATTGTTATTAGTTTATAGTACTCGCTCATTCGGAGTGTATGTTAAAAGATTTTTAACTTGAAGGTAAGAATATGATAAAAGTATGTTAGATTTCAATACTTGCAGTTTGTTATTTTTATTTTTTATGTGGTGGGTTAAAATTACCAATTGTGATTCGCAACATTCAAATTCAGTCTCGTAATAAAAAAAGTCAATTATCCTATTATTTTAATAATTTCAAGTTTTTAACTTTCAAATATTATTTTTGCTAAATTTCTTAATATTATACTAAGTTAAAAACATGTGTGGAAGATGAATATTACGCCGATTGAATAAAGAGAATATTAAATAGTTAGGAGTGAAGATTTATAAATTAAAAAATAAAATTTTCATATAAAATATGGTTTAAATTACGTATAAGTTACTAACTAATAATTGTATACGTAATTTAGGTGAACAACATAGACCAAAGTAATTGTATAATATCCATTTTTATGACATCCGAATATAATATGTGTTAAGAAAATCTCAATAATTAAATTGTTTTGAGCTCCTAGAAGCATCCACCATTCCCCGCTCCCCAATAACGAGAAGTTAATCCCGTCAAATGAAATAGCTGTTGGATATTTTAGTGTAATTTGAGATTGCGCGTGACATACAAATAAGAGTGCACGCTTATTTGAATGTCATCGGGACTAACGGGGGATCCAAGGGGGCAGCGCCCCCGAGAGAAGCGGGGTCCAAGGGGCAGAGCCCCTGGCTGGGGTCGAGCTGAGGGACTAAAGGGGTTTTTTGGAACATGAGGGACTAAAGGGGTTTTTTGTTCAAAATTTAAAACTGCAGCAGTTGTGGAAAACTGGATATACGCTCTCAAACGGTTTTTGGGAAAAACCCTAGACGAATTGACAGTTCGTCAAAATCCCTCAAAATTCTCTCAACCAAATTCATACAGAAATCTAGAATCAATCTGATTTTATCCGATCAAAGATTGGTAGCCACTCCAATTGTTTGATCTGAAAGTGATTACACGACTTCAGATTTATCCAAGCAATTTTCGAATTTCCCCAACAAAGATCAAACAATTTTTTATGAAGATGACAAGCGGTGGTGAATCTGCGAAGGCTATGATGAACAAATTTGCGAAGTTGGACAAGTTTGAAGGGCAAGACTTCCGTCGCTGGCAAAAGAAGATGCATTTCCTGTTGACGGATTTGAAAGTGGTGTACGTTCTGAGTACCCCGATGCCTGAAGAAGTGACGAATGAACCGCTGGAACTAACTAGGAAGCGTGGAAAATGGCTGAATGATGATTACATCTGTCGTGGGCATATTCTGAATGGTATGTGTGACTCTCTTTTTGATATATATCAAAATGTTGAATCTGCAAAAGAACTGTGGGAATTACTAGAGGCCAAATACATGGCTGAAGACACATCTAGTAAGAAATTCTTAGTCAGTGATTTTATGAATTATAAAATGGTTGATGATAGATCTGTAACACCCCGTGTTTTCACAAGTGAAAGTCAAAGTCAAGGTCAAAGTCAACGACCGATTTCGCGCGACGTGACCAGTAGAATTGTTTCTATTATATTTAGATTATGTGGAGTAAATGTCGTACATTACAATAATCAAGCCTCACCAATCATATTTCGATCGATCTACGACCGTGAACGATAGGAAGTAACAATGCGATAAAGATAATCAAGCAAGCTAATCAAATCGACACCAAATCGTAACTCGAATTTCGTATTTTATTTGTCAGTTATACGTGTGTGTGTGCCTTACGTGTTACTTGTGCATGTTTATTTTATGTTGTGTGGTGATAATCAAGCGAACCCAATCGAACTCGAAGTCTAACTCGAATATGATCGAACCCGAACTCGAATCCCGAATCGAACCGTATAAGAAGTAGTTGGGACTGAAAGTAATTTGAATTAGGAAACCCTATCAAACCGCTCGTAAATCCGAGCCGAATCAACATCGCATCGAGCTCGCCCAAGGTGGTGGCATCCGCACGGATGGCCCATCCGCACGGATGGCCAATCCGCACGGATTGCCGGTCCGCACGGGTGGCCAACCCGCGCGGATAGCCTACCCGGGTGCGTGCCGTGCGCACGGCTCACTCCCTTTCCCTTTTTGGCATCCTATAAATACACGGGTCACTCTCCACTTTTTCCACTTTTGGCAAGTGACGTCCGAACCACACGCATTCTTCACCTTTTCTCAGATTTCTCTCAATCCAGGTAAGATCTCGCGCTGATTCTTGTACATCTTTAATCACTACACGATTTATTGTTTTATGTTTCGTTCTAATTTTATGATTTAACACGGTGCAACGTGCGTGTATGATTCAACGTTATTTTGTTTCTTAACACTTCGTTCTAAATTTGCGAGTTAACACGACGCAACGTACGTGTATGGTTCAACGTTTTTACTTTGTTTTTTCCCGTTTAACATAACAGATTCGTCGCAACGAGCGGGTAATAAGTCGACTTAGTTATTATTTTATATGTTTTACGTTACGATCTAATTTATTCACATTAATACGTGCTGGTTGTTGGCAGTGGTGTGACATTGGTACTATTTGAAACAGTTTTACATCCCCACCGCAACACGATAGGGCTTAATACTAGTTAGAAGTAACATGTAAGAGAGTTTGTGCTGACGGGCTAATTCGGCCCATCTAACTAGCATTGATTGTTTATAAAGCTACTAGGCCCATCTAATAACTAGTATTGATTGTTTATAAAGTAGCTCGGCCCATTTAAATAGTATTGTTTCAATGTTTGCTTATAAAATAGAGTTAAATGCCCGGGTTTGCCCTTTTTTCACCTTTAGTCCCTAACTTTATAAAATTACAGCTATAGTCCTCAACTTTTCAATCTTCGTTCCCGGATAATCCCTGTGCTTAACATCAATTAATTTTCTCAGTTAAGAGGGTGTGAAATGACAAAAATACCCTTTCCTTAAACAGGGCAAACCACAGGGACTATCCGAACATTTAATAAATAAAAAAATAAAAATCTAATTAATAAATCAAATTTCAAGTGGGCCCCACAACCTACCCCACCCTCTATCATCTTATTCTTCTTGATTTCACACTACCATAAGCCACCAACGGCTTCGCAATCACCGGAAACTTCAAGTTCAAACCCTCACCAAATGACGCCGTTTCATTAATACTCAACTTCTTCGGCTCGTAGACCACAACCTGCTTCGGTATCCCAAACGACACCTGTTATATGCCCTTTTCCAGATATTACCAGTGCTTTTAAACATCTCCATTGATAATATCCCCCGTTTATCATATTTTAATTGGTTTAGAGATTATATTTCCTCTTTCAGTTATAAGAAATAATAGAACGACCAAATGAAATATTAACAACAAATCGATTACCAAGTGTTGTTTGCAGTGGATTTACAAAGAGACGATTATTTAAAAGTATATGTCGTAGTTTTGTGGCTTATGATTCTACCAAAAAAGTTAAATTTTCAATTGTTGTTGAACATTTAAATCGGTCATTAATTCTTGCAACTCTATTTACAATTTTAGAATAAAATTCTACCTATAAACAGTAATTTTAAAATCGATACACATCTTTAAGAAAAGAGATTCTTAAACCCTTCTGTTGTACATACTTGTTTTATATACACACATATTAATTAATATATTCTGCTATATCTTAAAAGAGAAAGTCGGTGGCAACAACTCTTCTACTCTTTTTTTAATACTTTAGCCCACTTATGTTTTCATCACAGCCCATCTAATTCTTAAATGAATGTAGTGCAGTGTCCACCAAAGCCCAACTGCTACTTTTTATCTATTCTAAAATCATATATTCTACTGTATTTTAAAAGAGAAAGTCTCTTCTACTTTTTTTAATACTTTGATAATTAATTCAAAATAGAATTGCGACCCGCCACTGCGGCGGGAATTCTTTAATTATAACTAAGTCAATCTAGAACCCGCACGTTATGTTGAACTTGTGAAACGGAAAGAAAATAGACGATGTTAAAAACGTTCGCCCACACACGCACATTGCGTCCCGTACCAAATAACACCAATGTCACACCACCGCTCGCAACCACCAACAACGGAAAATCTCGTAAAAACAAAATAAATAAAAAAAGGAAAAAACAACACCGAACGAAAAACAGAAGTAAAATCGTTGAACCATGCACGCCTGTTGCGATGTGTTAATGCAAATAAATTAAACCGAAACGTAAAACATAAAAAAGAATAACGAAGTCGATCTAAGACCACCACGTTGCGACGAACCTGTCAAACATGGAAAAATAGACGTGTTGCGATGGGTCTGTCAAACGGGAAAAATAGACGAAAAAACGTTGAACCCCACACACACGTTGCGGGGTCTTAACTCGCAAAATTTAGAACGAAACGTAAAACGTAAAACTTGCAAAAGGTGAAAAGTATGGAGGAACAAAGTTGAAAATAGAAAATCTAAAGGTTAAATTGAAAAAGATAAAAAGCTTTAGGTAAAAAGTGAAAAAATTAAAAGGGTTTTAATGTAAAAGATAAAAACCTTTAGGTTTAAAGTGGAAAATCATTTTTTTTTTGAAATACACCAAATGTTTGGTGTATAACTCTTTACGCCTAAATTTGTTGCTTATTTATAGTAATAAAATAAAATTATATACTATCAAGGGGAAGGATCCACTAAAAAGTGGATTTTGCCTAAGTAGCCTAAGAAGGATTGTGATGATGACATGTGGCACTCCTAATAAGTAGGAATGAAGGGCATTTTGGTCCTTATAAATATGAGTGAAAATGACATGTGGCACCCCTTTAGTTTTTAAAAAATATAAACAAAAAAAAAATCTAGTACAAAAAAATCTAGCACAAAAAATCTAGCACAAAAAATGTAGTACAAAAAAATATAGCACAAAAAATCTAGCACAAAAAATGTAGTACAAAAAAATATAGCACAAAAAAATATAGTACAAAAAAATATAGTACAAAAAAAAATGTAGTACAAAGAAATATAGCACGAAAAAATTTAGCAAAAAAATGTAGTACAAAAAAATTTAGCACAAAAAAATTGAAGAAAAATAATTTAAAACAAAAAAATTCAGCACAAAAAATTTAGCACAAAAATATAGTACAAAAATTCAGCACAAAAAAAGTTATATAACATAGAAATACAACACATTTAAGTGGGTTTTTTTAGTTTTCATATTTTATATAGCAATATGGTACTCAAATTAAAGATAAAAAGACGCTCGATTTTACGGTGAAATTTTTATGAAAAAATAATGTCGTATAAAAAAGTTATGAACGTTTAAAAAATGAGGGTGGAATATGCATGTGACTTGCATGTAGAGAGAGAAAGTCCATAAATAGGATTTTCCCAAGATACCCTTGCACTTCTCCTTTCTCCCACCCTTTCATCTTAACCATTGGTTTGAAAAATGAATGGTTAAGATTCCTTCTTAGGCTACTTAGGCAAAATCCACTTTTTAGTGGATCCTTCCCCATACTATCAATACGAATTTACATGCACTTTAACGTTCACAAGTATTTTGACGTTCAAATATAATTTATTCATTTTACATACATTACTTTTTTTCTCTCATATTTTGATAAAATTGTTTTTCTAGTCTCTTGCTTTTAATTTTTCTAAATTGCTTTTTTAGTCCTTGACTTTCCATCCCAAATTTTCATCACATTACAATATTAGTTGATTGGCTTTGCTACCTTCAAGGTTTAATACCTAAAATTTCTAATGTTTCAACTTTACCCCTTTACCATATATAATATACATTTTTAACCTATTGTATTCGTAAATGATTTCCTTTCGCTAAATTCTTTTTTAAAGAACTAATTTGTCTAAATTCGAATTACTTTACGCTTTGATTCAACGGTACATTGAGTACTTGTAAGACCCTAATTCGTACATGACAAAAGTCGCAGCGGAAAATCGTACCATGAAAATTTCTTTCGTTACAAACACCTTGACGCACTTAAATTCATTTTTAAGATAAATTCTTTCACAATAAACACATTTATCATACTTATTTTCATTAAGAAACCATAAACTAGCTTCACTTAATTACGTACTCAACACTTCCGTACAATCTATCTTGTGACTCGATCCTCGATCTCCAATCCTTGGATATCCTCATGACTGGTACTACCTGCGCTCACCACATAAAATTCACACATTAGTACGCATTATAAGCATACACGGTTTGTTCACGTTTACTTCTCGTTTCATTAACTCTTTACATTCCAGCTTTTCCATCCTGTCATACCATCCGTGGTGAGACTTCTTTGCCATTCCTGCATTTCACTTATAACTCCAGGTACACGAATAAACAACGTAAACACTTGATCGTACCAAAAGACTTACATACATACCTAAACTTCATACACACTATCTCCATACATACATACGTACAAACATACATGTCAACCTACATGCAAACTTACATATAAATACATATCAACCATTCTATATGTATCTACATATATACATACCTACATCATCACATACGATCATGTCATCCCACATATATACATTCACACATACATACATACATACATACATACGTACATACATATATACACCTTATTACATGCCTTCACACAAACCTACATACGTGCATACATTCGTACATACTCACCTACGTACATATACATACTACCTACATACACCCCTACATACATTCTCTTAGGTTTATAAAACATACATACGTACATGCCTACATACTTACTTACATATATATTTATAATCACCTGCTTCAACATACCCAACTCATACTTACCTATTCATATACGTCTTCATATATCCTTATGTACTTGCTTACACACTATAATCTTACATACATTCGCGCATACACGCTTACATACACTTCTACATACGTGTATAGAGATATACAACATCCATACATACCTATCCACACGTGCGTTTACCCTATTGGTCACAAAACATGAGTTAAACTAGTCATACGCAACTTAAAACGCGTTTAAACGAGTTCCCAAGACAAAACGAGGCACGAAAACGATTTTTGGAAAGACATGACCCGTCGCGCGACGCGACGGGCCGTCGCGCTACGCGACGCCCTCAAACCAACAGAATGTTGTTGCTGCTGTGCTGCAGATTTCCAGCACGTCCGCGTTTCACGGAAACGGTCATAACTTCTTCGTTATTGATCCGTTTTACCCGATTCTTTTTCCTACGCGTCCGTAATTTAATTCCCCATCTTATGGTGTTAAAAACCAACATCCAACATAATAAAATTTCAGACTTCTAACTCTTCGGCTTATTACCCTTTTTCCAAACTTTGACCCATTCGTGCATTCATCAACATAACTTGGTTATTTTACCATAGCATCTTATAAATCTAACAATATCCGTGACGTCTATCATAACCTACTAAATTCTTGGATGTCTTGCATCCTCTTAACACATTATCGTTCATATGCTTAATTTGACCCGTTAAGGGTATTCGCGCATTAATTGGTCTATGACTAACCAAACCATCATCCCCACTTCCATACTTGTCCAAAACATTACTCTAATCGAATAACTTGCTTCTAAACTACTTTTAAGATCGTTTACCCCAAAATACCCATCAAGGGCATTTTGGTCAACTTTAATTCCATCATTTACGACGAAGGACCTTAACACATTTTTGACATCAAACATCATGTATGATTAATTAAAACACTTTATTACTTAATCGTACTAAGAAGTGATTACGGAAATCACTTACCTTATGCTTCCGTGCTCGTATCCGATTCCTCGCCTTTTCTTGACCCGTTATCCTTTCAGGCGTGAGTCCGTCTTGACATGCTTCCTATACTCTCTTTTCATCAAGATCACGCTCCTATTAGCATATGCATTCGTACATGTTAACAATCATATCAATCGCATATTTCACCCTTATCTTTCATTAGTCATTTCTAGCATACATAACTCATATGATTATATTCATCTCCGTTTAACTCTTGTAATTCATCATATAATCACAAATAACGCATATTGACATAACATGTACCATATGACTTCCTATAATCCTGCCTTTACGACAACGTGTCAATTCATGTTTCTTTCACTTAGTTGACTTTCGAAAGTCAACTATTAACCATATTTACTATCGACTTATCAACATATACCCGTAACATCGTAATCGACCATACGGACGACACTATATTCATTTTACCATACACTTGATGTAAGTACTACCTTTTAAGCATAACTTACAACTAATTCAAGCATGAATCCTCTAAACTCATACATAACTCATCAAATCCTTCTACTAATCATCATATATCATTCCAAATGAACATTAAACATAACATCATCATATTCCTATACTTTTATCTAACAATAATTCATCATACCCACATAATACATCAATCATTCAACAAGACTTGAACATAGGAGGTGATTCTAGTCATCATCTTCACCCTAGCTAACGGGTGTCACCTCTAATCATCAAATTAGCGCAATCCATTCATAACCCATGTTCTACACGAGGATTCTAACCCTTATACATGATCAATTTCATATTAACTCACGGATTAGAACATAACCCACTTCACCCATGATCACCAATCTTAGATTTAAGACATACCTCATGATCCTCTCGTGTTGGTGATCATTAATCCATGCTCGGTTATGGATTTCAGCTTCATCTTGCCTTCCAATTTGAGTTTAAAGACGATTTAGGGTTTGAGGCTCCATGGAAGCCTCCTGATCTTTCTCGAACACACACGTATGTGTGTGTTTGTGTGTGTTTAGTTATTTTATAACTTAACTTTCATTTGTTCCATTTTAGCCCCTCGGGTTTACCTTTAAAACATAACTGACACTACCCTCATCGTTTAATACTTTTGACCATACCTTTAACTGGGTTAAATAGCCTAGTTATTTATTTCATGACGTGTCACGTAAGAACATACGGCAAATATTAACATTCAGATTTTGGGGCGTTACAAGTCTACTACCCTTAAACTAGGTTTCGTCCCCGAAACCTTTCTCGCTTTCATCGAACACACATTATCTTTTCTTCCAGTCCATCCATACGACCACTAGCCCATCACCAATCTTAGATTTAAGACATACCTCATGATCCTCTCGTGTTGGTGATCATTAATCCATGCTCGGTTATGGATTTCAGCTTCATCTTGCCTTCCAATTTGAGTTTAAAGACGATTTAGGGTTTGAGGCTCCATGGAAGCCTCCTGATCTTTCTCGAACACACACGTATGTGTGTGTTTGTGTGTGTTTAGTTATTTTATAACTTAACTTTCATTTGTTCCATTTTAGCCCCTCGGGTTTACCTTTAAAACATAACTGACACTACCCTCATCGTTTAATACTTTTGACCATACCTTTAACTGGGTTAAATAGCCTAGTTATTTATTTCATGACGTGTCACGTAAGAACATACGGCAAATATTAACATTCAGATTTTGGGGCGTTACAAGTCTACTACCCTTAAACTAGGTTTCGTCCCCGAAACCTTTCTCGCTTTCATCGAACACACATTATCTTTTCTTCCAGTCCATCCATACGACCACTAGCCCAAACTTTCCTGATCATTCTTTCCTATATCATTTTCATTTTCATTTACTTGACCTGTCAATAACTGGTCAATACACATACTCTTCCGTCCTTTAATATGATCCCTTCTTAATGGATCTAATATCTCCATCTCACCTCTAAAATTTACATTCTCTACATACTCTGTATAACTTTTAACTTTTGTTTTGTTATCACCACAAAACTATTATTACATAATCACGCATACGTGCTTAACTCTAACGTTAACCTCATTCTACATTTTCTACAGTTATGTATACCTTGCATACCTTTATATTATCCTTAAGTCATTTCGTTCATTTCACATTACTATTGCTTTCACTTCATGCATTACTTAATTCACGTGCATAAATAGTTCATATCTCTCCAATCATGAGTTAAACATTTTACTAACCTCTTTTTCATTTCCCAAACCACGATCCGCAACCCAGATCGATCATATTCTCCTCGAGCACTAGCCGTACAGGCCAGGTTTCATTCATTCGTATAATGAGCTTCCGCTCATGCACGTCCTTTCACCGATACGATTGGTTTCATTACATCAATAGCTCTAACATTATCATCAACAACATCAGCGGTTAGCATATGTCATTCAAACATTCATTACACTAGGTGATTACCCACCTATAACTCTTCTACAATTTCCTACGTACCTGCTATAACGTACCACACATTCTATTTCTTACATGCAATCCTTTCATTCAATTAATCATTTCGCCAACTGAAGTACACGCTCGTACTTCCTTCCATTCATGCTTACTTGCGAAGACCTTATTACATCGTTTCAATATTTCTTACTAAGCTTACCATTCCCGCCCATACTCAAGTTATTGTCCGGGTCACAGCCCGTCATCATTCTGACTTCTAAAAGTCAATTACTAACACATCTAACACGTAACGTATACAAAACTTCGTCTATTATACTATCACTTTTTTACTCTATACTATCACTTTTTACTCTATACTTATTTCGGTTGCTATACCAAGCATCGATACCAGTGTCATAATTAACCGAACCAATAGTAACCAAAATGTGTTTTAACGTTGCATCTACTTTTCCATTTACATTTTATTAAAAGTCCATCCTACCCCACCACAGAACGTGAGTAACATATACCAGTACCATAACAAATCAAAACGGTACCAATCAACTCCCGTCACACCCTCATCGCAACTCGTAAGTTGAATTCTCCTAGTTTTTTTTTTTTTTTTTAACCTCTTTATGATATATATCTTCTTGACCTTCTTGTTATCGTTATCTACAAATATCTCTCTCTATAAGTCGCTGGTTTTGAATATCCTATAAGTCGCTGTTTTTGAATATCCCAAAATACAACAGATCCCCTACTATATATATTCATCCAACCACATCCCTACTGTCATTGACCCATCACTCCGTCACCATTTCAAACCCTCAATCAACTTCTTCTACTTGCAGCAGCAATTCACCAATAAACACCTTCAATTTCACACCAATTTTCATAACCAGCGGCCATGGAACCAACATCTTCAACCGAACATGATCTTCATAACGAAAACGGAGGCAACAGGAACACAGATACGGACTCCATCGAGAAAATATTTGAGAGCAAGAAGGTTCCGCCATGGCAGAACCAGCTCACGCTTCGCGCATTCGTCGTCAGCTTTATTTTAGGGATTCTCTTCACGTTTATCGTCATGAAGCTTAACCTAACTACCGGAATTATCCCGTCCTTGAACGTGTCTGCCGGACTGCTAGGGTTTTTCTTCGTGAAAACGTGGACGAAGTTTCTCGGTAAATCTGGTTTGTTGAAGCAGCCGTTCACGAGGCAGGAGAATACGGTTATTCAGACGTGTGTTGTTGCTTCGTCTGGTATTGCGTTTTCAGGTACGTTTTGGTTAGTTTCTGTTTTGTGAATAAAAGTTAAGATTACAGATGTTCAGTGTTCACGAGTGTTGTGTGATTTTGGAGTTTGTGTGTTGGAGATGGTGAATCTGTGAGTTGAATCGCGTGATTCAGTATACGGTGATTTAATTGAAAGTGAAATTTGATGTGTCTAGTGATCAATTGATCACTAGTTTCTTGCTTGCTTAGTAAATGTAAGAGTCTGAGTAAACGAGCTAATCGGCTCGTGAACTGCTTGAGTTCGGCTCGCTAGCCCGAGCCTAAAAATAGGTTTGTTTAACAAACAGCGTGAGACTGAGCTTCACTTATCGGTTTCAGCCGGCTCATGAGCTTAAACCAACCTTTGTTTATATACTTTTTTCTTTAATATATTAAATATATTTATATAGTAGTTGTTATTATTATATATAAAATTATGATGAAACTAACTAAACAATAAACAATACATATTATGTTATATATAAATTTATAATGTCAAAATACGTAAAAAAATAATTATAAATAAGTTAATAAATAATAAACGAGCTGATCCTGAACTTGAAAACTACTCACAAGCCAAGTTCGGGCTTGGCTCTCTCGAGACTAAGACCATCTTTGTCTCTATCATCCATGTCGGAAGGCTTCACAGGCGGCCCTCCCTCTCATATTCCTTGTCGTTCTTTTAATTCTGTTAGGCATCCTCTCATGGTCACCGCGTTGGAGATGTTATAAATTCAGTTAATTGCTAATCATAGTCTTTAGGACCATAATTAATAACCACATTTCAATATTGGGGTTCCAAATTGATGATAATTTAGCTTGTTTTTGTCAGGCTGATTTGTTTGAATACCTATTACATACTTGGCTTTCTATAAATTTGTTTTATGGTGACAATAAGCATTTTTAAATAGATATTAGTAGTGTTCATAAATTACCATGTGAATTATGTATTTTGCTAAAATAATATAAAACTCTTATGGGACCATCTTCTTCTTAGTCATGTCCCACTGAATTAGGCGTGGATTAGGGGTGTTGATCATGCGATTCACATTCCATGATCAAGTTGACTTTTAATCTTTCCAAAGTCCACTTTCTAGTGTGATGATCACGCTTTATTATTATTTAATTATTTTATTACACAAAGTGATTTTAGCTTGAGATGTTCAGATGTTCTTAAGATTAATTAATATTTATTTTAAAACTTGCTTTTGTTTTAACTTAATGTTTTTATCAGTTTGCTGCCTCTTATCTTAAAAAGTTATGGTCTCCATCTTCTGAAAAAAAACTAATCTTAATTAAAACATAATAAGAAATTGTTTAAAATTTATTTATTGGTTACAAGTGAAGACTATCTTGTAATTTGGTCAATATCAAGAAAATAAGAAAAGGTCACTATCAGGAAAATAGAAAAATTTAGACTGAAGATTCATGACTTGTAGTAAAGATTCTTGACTTATAAACCGAATCCTTGAGCTGGCAATTGGAATATGTGAACATGCTTAAATCTAGTTACTTTTAAGATACACAAAGATGGAATATTTTATACAATGAATCACACACCACATTATAGATTGTTGAAGTCATAACTACTAAAAGCTAACTCAAATATCTGTTTAAATATTTAAATATTGGAAGACTTTTAACACTAAACAAATCTTGCATCAGTAAACATGTTAGAGACGAGTTTGGGTAATCTAAATCTCATAGCTGATTGTGAAACCGTATCTCATCCTTGTCCCACACCCGTAGGGTACTCGATTACTTACTATCCATCAGTTTCACGGGTTTCTAGATACAATCTTATGTGGTTAAAAAATACCCGATAGGATTCTGATTTCCCAAACATGATCATAAACTCACCAAAAACCGACTTGAAATATCAATTATTAAGTACACCCCTAACCAATGTTTTAAAAACCGGTATTTTAATCATACCGGGTTAGACATAGAAATGGTTTAACCGGTTGAATCGGGTTGTACCGGGCGGTTCAACCATGTTGACTAATTAACTCTATAAATCCATAGAATATAATATCAACTCAAAAAATAATCCAAAACTACATCAATTCATAATAAAAAATATTCCAAAAGTTAATCCATAATAAAAAAGTTATCCAAAAGTTAATGATTAAATACGCATTATATAGCAATTAGCAAACAATATAACAATTAACAACATGAATGATTGAACAAAAGTCAAAAGAAGGTAAACCTTTTACACTTTAACTAAGAAGGTAAATAGTCAACTTTTTTAGGTATCTAAAAATTAAAAGTTCAAAATTTTGGCATTTGGCCCGGTATGAACCGGTACCGGTATGCCGATTTAAACCGGTATAACCAAATTTACCGGCGGTACAACTACTTTGCCGTTTCCTTAGTTTACCGGTATGATTCGTACCGGCCAAGCATCCGGCATCCGGTTTAACCGGTTCAACCGGCCGGTTTAAACCGGTTTTTAAAACATTGCCCCTAACAGTTCCATCTATTTGACAATTTCAAGCTTTTAACAAGTTAAAAATGGTTATTAACTATTTTTTAAAATTAAATAATATATTCACATATTCGGTTTAGATAGGTAAACGAATATAGGATTGGTTGGGGGATCGGACTTGTATCACCTAATACCATACTTCTTAAAATAATTATAGTTAATCTCATACGTCATACCAGGCCCGTAACCGTATACCTGTCCCAAATTTTTCTGGTTTCAGGTCATTCCTAAGTTAAAAATACTCAAACAAGACTAGTAATAGGATGGGTGACCTCGTAATGCTTGTTTGCTGTGTATGTTGCAATGAATCCTTTATGAATAATATCCATGTTTGAATTTGATAGGAGGGTTTGGTAGTTACCTGTTTGGAATGAGTGAAGTTATTGCCAAACAATCAAACGAAGCAAACGCAGCACAGAACATGAAGAACCCGTCTCTTGGATGGATGATTGCATTTCTTTTTGTAGTCAGCTTCCTTGGACTCTTTTCCGTCGTCCCTCTTCGCAAGGTATGCGTATATCAAACCCTTTTGTTTTCTCTTATTTCTCTGTGTTTAACTAATCTGTATTTGTTGCAGATCATGATTATCGACTTCAAACTCATTTATCCGAGCGGCACAGCAACCGCTCACCTTATCAATAGTTTCCACACTCCCCAGGGTGCTAAGCTAGCCAGGTATCATACATACATTCATACGCACAACCACCATTAGGGCTGCAAACGAACTGAACGAACATGAACAAGACCTTGTTCATGTTCGTTTGTTAAGGAAATATATGTTGTTACGAACTGTTCATGAACACTTACCGAACGAGATTTTGTGTTTTTGTTCATTCGTGAAGGATATAAAAGTGTTCATGTTCGTTTATTAATTTTAGGTAACAAACGTTCATGAACACAAACTAAAGTTCGTGAAAACAAACAAGTACAAACAAGCGTTCATGAACAAAATATATAATACACTGATACTCATTAGATATTTAGTTTGTCGGAATTTTGAAGAACTTAAATAAAAAAAAAACAAAAAAAAACACTAATGAACTATCAAACATAAACGAACACGCTATCGAACGTTCACGAACATAAATGAACGAATGTAGCCTCTATTCATGTTTGTTCATTTAACGAACGAAAGAAATATTTTGTTCGTGTTCGTTCATTTATTAAACGAGCGAACACAGAAATATTTTGTTCATGTTTGTTCATTTAACGAACGAAAGAAATATTTTGTTCGTGTTCGTTCATTTATTAAACGAGCGAACACAAACAAACTTCGCACCGAACAGTTCACGCACTTCGCTGAACATTCGGTTCATTTGCAGCCCCAACCATCATCATCTTCTTTGTCTTCAATTCATGACCTATAACTTCATTGCTTATTTTTCTCTATAGGAAACAAGTGAGGACTTTAGGAAAGTTTTTCTCCATGAGTTTCCTATGGGGCTTCTTTCAATGGTTCTTTACCGGTGGCGACGACTGTGGATTCATAAACTTCCCCACACTCGGTCTTAAGGCCTATGAAAACAAGTATGCTCAACGTTTCTTTCTTCGTATGCATAGATATGTTTTTATCAAATGATTGATGAACTCAATAATTTTGTGCGAAATCCAGGTTTTATTTCGACTTTTCAGCCACTTATGTTGGTGTGGGAATGATCTGCCCGCATCTTGTCAATGTATCGTTACTAGTCGGAACCATCCTTTCATGGGGCATAATGTGGCCTCTCATAAACGAAAAGAAAGGTGATTGGTATTCTGCAGATCTTAAATCAAGTAGTCTTCATGGCTTGCAAGGTTACAGGGTAAAACTCATTCATGTTTCTAGTTTTTGGTTCTCGCTAGGGGTGCAAACGAGCCGAGCCTGAGCTCGACCGGGCTCGAGCCTGAGCTCGACCGGGCTCGAGCTCGAGCTTGGCTCCTTGGTAGTTTCTCAAGCTCGGGCTCGACTCGTTTATCATCTATTAGTTTATGTATTAGGTAAAAATAATATAAAAAATAGACTAGTTTAGGCTCTTAAGCTCGATAAGTGAAGGTTGGGCTCGGGCTTGTTTACTTAACAAGCTTATTTTTAGGTTCGGGCTCGGCTCATAGACAAGCTTAAATAAGCTCGGCTCATTTACTAGAAAACTTTAAACAAGGGGTAAATGTTATTAAATATTAAATAAAAACTACTATTACACTAAGGCTCGACGAGCCTGACGAGCTTCACATGCCAGACTCAAGCTCAGGCTCGATAAATAAACAAGCTTTATTTTAGGCTCAAGCTCAGTTCGGGTCGAGCCGATCTCGAGCAGTTCGCAAGCCGCTCGGCTAGTTTGCACCGCTAATTTTGCATTACTGTTTGTGGGTTTTTAATTTAACATTATGTAACTGCAGGTGTTCATCGCCATAGCCATGATCCTCGGTGACGGGCTCTACAACTTCGTAAAGGTCCTTTATTACACTTTGTCCGGCTTATATCGCCATTTCAATGACGATAAAACCAAAGCGGAAGAAGCCATTACTGGTAACTCATTGCCCGGTCTTCCTTCCCTGTCTTATGATGACCAAAAACGCACTCGATTGTTTCTCAAAGATCAGATTCCTACGTGGATCGCGATAGTTGGCTATCTAACCATTGCTATTGTCTCCATTATCACTCTTCCACACATCTTCCACCAGCTCAAATGGTACTACGTAGCTGCTATTTACGTATGCGCCCCCGTTTTAGCGTTCTGTAACGCTTTTGGATGCGGGCTCACCGACTGGTCATTAGCATCGACCTACGGTAAGCTTGCGATATTTGTGATCGGAGCGTGGGCTGGTGGGTCAAACGGTGGTGTACTGGCGGGCTTAGCGGCATGTGGGGTCATGATGAACATCGTCTCAACCGCTTCCGACTTAACACAGGACTTCAAGACCGGTTACATGACCTTGGCTTCACCCCGGTCTATGTTTGTTAGCCAAGTGATCGGGACCGCAATGGGTTGTATCATCGCCCCTTGCGTGTTTTGGCTGTTTTACAACGCGTTTGACAATCTTGGAGTCCCGGGTTCGGAGTACCCTGCACCGTACGCTCTCATTTTCCGAAACATGGCAATCTTGGGAGTTGAAGGATTCTCGACATTACCCGAAAAATGTCTCTTGCTCTGCTATATATTCTTCGGGTTCGCAATCTTTGTGAATGGGATTCGAGACTTGGTGGGGAAAAACCTAGCTCGGTTCATTCCGATTCCAATGGCGATGGCGATCCCGTTCTACATTGGAGGTTACTTTGCCATTGACATGTGTGTTGGAAGTTTGATATTGTTCATTTGGTCCAAGGTGAACAAGGCAAAGGCTGCTGCATTCGGGCCAGCGGTGGCTTCGGGTTTGATTTGCGGTGACGGGATTTGGACGTTACCGAGTTCGATCCTGGCTTTGGCAGGTGTTAATCCTCCAATTTGCATGAAGTTTCTGTCAAGATCAACTAATGTCAAAGTTGATGCCTTTTTAGGTTCGTAAAATTGTTATTAGTTTATAGTACTCGCTCATTCGGAGTGTATGTTAAAAGATTTTTAACTTGAAGGTAAGAATATGATAAAAGTATGTTAGATTTCAATACTTGCAGTTTGTTATTTTTATTTTTTATGTGGTGGGTTAAAATTACCAATTGTGATTCGCAACATTCAAATTCAGTCTCGTAATAAAAAAAGTCAATTATCCTATTATTTTAATAATTTCAAGTTTTTAACTTTCAAATATTATTTTTGCTAAATTTCTTAATATTATACTAAGTTAAAAACATGTGTGGAAGATGAATATTACGCCGATTGAATAAAGAGAATATTAAATAGTTAGGAGTGAAGATTTATAAATTAAAAAATAAAATTTTCATATAAAATATGGTTTAAATTACGTATAAGTTACTAACTAATAATTGTATACGTAATTTAGGTGAACAACATAGACCAAAGTAATTGTATAATATCCATTTTTATGACATCCGAATATAATATGTGTTAAGAAAATCTCAATAATTAAATTGTTTTGAGCTCCTAGAAGCATCCACCATTCCCCGCTCCCCAATAACGAGAAGTTAATCCCGTCAAATGAAATAGCTGTTGGATATTTTAGTGTAATTTGAGATTGCGCGTGACATACAAATAAGAGTGCACGCTTATTTGAATGTCATCGGGACTAACGGGGGATCCAAGGGGGCAGCGCCCCCGAGAGAAGCGGGGTCCAAGGGGCAGAGCCCCTGGCTGGGGTCGAGCTGAGGGACTAAAGGGGTTTTTTGGAACATGAGGGACTAAAGGGGTTTTTTGTTCAAAATTTAAAACTGCAGCAGTTGTGGAAAACTGGATATACGCTCTCAAACGGTTTTTGGGAAAAACCCTAGACGAATTGACAGTTCGTCAAAATCCCTCAAAATTCTCTCAACCAAATTCATACAGAAATCTAGAATCAATCTGATTTTATCCGATCAAAGATTGGTAGCCACTCCAATTGTTTGATCTGAAAGTGATTACACGACTTCAGATTTATCCAAGCAATTTTCGAATTTCCCCAACAAAGATCAAACAATTTTTTATGAAGATGACAAGCGGTGGTGAATCTGCGAAGGCTATGATGAACAAATTTGCGAAGTTGGACAAGTTTGAAGGGCAAGACTTCCGTCGCTGGCAAAAGAAGATGCATTTCCTGTTGACGGATTTGAAAGTGGTGTACGTTCTGAGTACCCCGATGCCTGAAGAAGTGACGAATGAACCGCTGGAACTAACTAGGAAGCGTGGAAAATGGCTGAATGATGATTACATCTGTCGTGGGCATATTCTGAATGGTATGTGTGACTCTCTTTTTGATATATATCAAAATGTTGAATCTGCAAAAGAACTGTGGGAATTACTAGAGGCCAAATACATGGCTGAAGACACATCTAGTAAGAAATTCTTAGTCAGTGATTTTATGAATTATAAAATGGTTGATGATAGATCTGTAACACCCCGTGTTTTCACAAGTGAAAGTCAAAGTCAAGGTCAAAGTCAACGACCGATTTCGCGCGACGTGACCAGTAGAATTGTTTCTATTATATTTAGATTATGTGGAGTAAATGTCGTACATTACAATAATCAAGCCTCACCAATCATATTTCGATCGATCTACGACCGTGAACGATAGGAAGTAACAATGCGATAAAGATAATCAAGCAAGCTAATCAAATCGACACCAAATCGTAACTCGAATTTCGTATTTTATTTGTCAGTTATACGTGTGTGTGTGCCTTACGTGTTACTTGTGCATGTTTATTTTATGTTGTGTGGTGATAATCAAGCGAACCCAATCGAACTCGAAGTCTAACTCGAATATGATCGAACCCGAACTCGAATCCCGAATCGAACCGTATAAGAAGTAGTTGGGACTGAAAGTAATTTGAATTAGGAAACCCTATCAAACCGCTCGTAAATCCGAGCCGAATCAACATCGCATCGAGCTCGCCCAAGGTGGTGGCATCCGCACGGATGGCCCATCCGCACGGATGGCCAATCCGCACGGATTGCCGGTCCGCACGGGTGGCCAACCCGCGCGGATAGCCTACCCGGGTGCGTGCCGTGCGCACGGCTCACTCCCTTTCCCTTTTTGGCATCCTATAAATACACGGGTCACTCTCCACTTTTTCCACTTTTGGCAAGTGACGTCCGAACCACACGCATTCTTCACCTTTTCTCAGATTTCTCTCAATCCAGGTAAGATCTCGCGCTGATTCTTGTACATCTTTAATCACTACACGATTCTACACACTTCTATCTTTCGAATCTTCAATTTTAACCATGAAATCATCCGGATTTGAGGTAATCATGGGTGACGTCATCATGAAGTTCGTAAGAACTTCATGCTTGGCCTCATTCCACCAAAAATATCTCAGATCTAAACGATTTCTACAAGTTTTTACAATAATTCCACCTAGATCTAAACTTTGCTAAGGATAAAAGAGTTGAAAGAAATAAATCTAATGTTCTCTCCTTCTTTTACCCTTAAAACCGGTACAAACCCGATCAGTCCTAGTGTTTTGCTCGTTAATAGTGATACCCTAGTTCCAGATCTGGAGTTGTACCCTAGACAACTGATTTCGGGGTTAACCGGGACGACCGTTCTGAGTCGCCGGCAGGCCGAGTTAGGGTGGTTCCTAACCGGCCTAGTCACGCGGGTGAGGACACAACTCCAAGTGGTTGCCACGTAATCAGAACGTCTCGATAAACGACAACAGAAACCAAGTGTAGACGAACGGAACAACCAGAGTAGTTGTCCGCACGGACAGGCTACCCGCACGGACTAGCCAACCGCACGGACAAGCTGTGCGCACGGATTACCATCCGCACGCACAGGTCATACGCACGGGTTGCCACCCGCACGGACTACCCTTGGGACCCACTTTCCAAGCGAGGTTTGAGTATCGACGAACGAGCAATCCGGACGAACGACCTCTGAATGGATTACTCATCGGATCATGAGATACTAAGACCTTAAAATGAAAATCGAGCAAACCCCACCCGCACGGCCAAGCCGTGCGCACGGACGGGCTATCCGGACGGATTGACTCTGCCCGCGCGCACAGGCTGTCCGCACGGACTACCATACGCACGGACCACCGTCCGCGCGGCCGGCTTGAAAGGTAGAAACACTTTGGTGTTTTCTAAATGATACAACGAAAACTCCAAAGCACAAGCCATCATACACAAACACATCTTAGGAAGAAACAATCCACTTGGACGTTTATCCACACAAGCAATCCAACCATACGGGTAAGTCGTCCGCACGTATGACTCATCCGCACGGGTTGCCACCCGCACGGACAGTCACACGCACGGATGACCTATCCGGATGGGACACCATCCGCACGCATCCCCATCCGTACGGATAGGTCATGCGCACGGATGACCCCTATTCACGGACAATTGAACCGCACGATCAGTCATCCTACCCACTCTCACTTGTACTGTTTTACGCGTCACTTATCGTTACGTTATCGAATCTATTCAGGCTAATCGTACTCGCTGTAAAGCGCTCCCTTCAATCCATATCGCTGTGAGTATACTCGAACCCTTTTTGCTTTAGCACTTTTGGGTGTTACATACGTTACAACTATTCAAACTACAACTATCACACTACTCAAGCTATTTTAACGCTTAACCATTATCGCATGTTATACGTGGCTTATGAATGCTTGTTGTTATGTTTACACATGGAATGCTGTCTACCTGCCTTAGCAACGATAGTACTATAGTTTGGACTCAGCACCCGTTTCCACGGGGGTTGTTAAGGATCTTTTACTTGCATGGATTACAGTGGTAATCGTGTATTGCGAACTGCCTCGGGCAGTCAACCCGCAGTCATTGGTATCGATGGATCTATGTCGATAACTAACGTGCTTCATTTCACTATGTGTACGTGCTGGTTATGCGTAAACGAATTCGAACTCTATATGCTATTATCAAACTTGTATGCTCACCTTTACATTTTATGTATTGACATTATTTTAACGTATGTGACAGGTGCCTAGGTTGTTTATATGCTTCTCGGGCTGTGATGAAATCGAAGCTAGGAACTGGAGTCCTAGAAACCAACGAATAATTTAGTTATGCTTAAATCTGAGTTGTCGGAACAGAATATTTGTTTAGTTTTGTCTGTAATAACTTGTTTTACTATTTGAGACATGGTATGGGACATGTTAACTTAAATTGAATGGTAATGATAGTTGTTATGGAAACTTCTGGACAATCTGTTTCGCTCAATGCCGCGCCCCGATGATTCCGCCATCGGTTGGGGTGTGACAAGATCCATCATGGAACAATATAATGAATGTCTAAGAATTCTGGGTCAATTCGAACTACATGGTTTAAAGATGGATGAAGCAATTTCTGTTCCATCTATCATTGATAAACTTCCTCCTTCTTGGAAAGATTTTAAACATACTTTAAAACATAAGAAGGAGGAAATGAATCTGGTTGAACTAGGAAGTTGTTTTCGAATTGAGGAGTCTTGTCGGGCCATGGAAAAAGTTAACAAAGATAAACACGTTGGTGGGTCTTCTGTTAACATGGTGGAAGAAAGTGGTCCTAGTTTTAAAAATTCTAACAAGGGAAACAACAAAAGGAAGTTTCAAAGTGGGCCTAACAAGAAGAACAAGGCTGTGAAACATTCAAAACAGACTAAGGATGAAGGCTGTTGGAAGTGTGGTAAACCAGGACACTTCAAGAGAGATTGTCGTGTTGTTAAAGGCAAGAACGAAGCTGGTACTAGTGGATCCTCTAAGGATCCAAAGCAACAAGGTCAGAAATTAGACTTTAATTATAATTCGGATGTGAATTATGTTTCACTAATTTCTGAAGCATTTTATGTGCAGGATGATTCTGTTGCTTGGTGGTATGACTCGGGAGCAACAAGTCACGTATGTAAGGATCGAAGATGGTTCAAGGACCTTACATTAATTGAAGATGGATCTGTTTTAAAGATGGGAAATGTTGCAACCGAGCCAATCCACGGAATTGGAAGTGTAGTACTAGTATTTACTTCTGGAAAAACTCTAAGTTTAAGTAATGTATTGTATGTACCTGGCATTCGGAAAAACTTGTTATCCGGTATTGTATTAAATAATTGCGGGTACAAACAAGTGTTAGAATGTGACAAGTATATCTTGTCAAGACATGGTTCTTTTATCGGATTTGGTTATTTATGTAATGGTATGATTATGTTAAATCTAGAAGTGCCGTTTAGTGATGATTCTGTTTGTATGATTGATTCTGTTTCTAGTGTAAATTTGTCTAAATCTGAATTATGGCATGCTAGATTAGGACATGTACATTATAAACGACTTATGGAAATGTCTAAAATGAGCTTAATTCCGGCATTAACTTTAATAAATGAAAAATGCCATATCTGCAAGTTGAATAAAATAACTAGAAAACCCTTTATGCAACATGTTACTAGGGAAAGTAAACTGTTAGATTTGATACATAGTGATTTATGTGACTTTCATGGTACACCATCATTAGGTAACAAGAAGTATGTTGTAACCTTTATAGATGATGCTACTAGATTTTGTTACGTTTACTTGTTACATGCAAAAGACGAAGCTCTGGAAAAGTTTAAAATCTATAAACAAGAAGTAGAGCTTCATCAAAGTGAATTGATCAAAACTCTACATACCGATAGAGGTGGTGAGTATTTTGATCCGGTGTATTTCCAATCAACTGGAATAATACACCATACCACAGCTCCTTACACACCGGAACAAAATGGTGTGGCGGAAAGGAAGAATAGGACACTAAAAGAGATGGTTAATACCATGTTGTCCCATTCGGGTCTAAATAATGGGTTTTGGGGAGAGGCGATGTTGACGGCTTGCTATTTGTTAAACCGAGTTCCTAATAAAAGGAACAAAACAACCCCTTTTGAGCTTTGGTATAAAAATCCACCCGAGTTGCAAAAACTGAGAGTTTGGGGTTGTAGAGCCGTGGTAAGGCTCAATGATCCTAAGATAAGAAACTTAGGGGAAAGAGGTATAGAATGCATTTTCATTGGATATGCGGAGCATTCATTTGCTCACAGGTTCTATGTAATAGAACCAAATGACCACGTGTCAGTCCATACGGTCATTGAGGCAAGAAGTGAAAATGTAGAATATGATGAAGAGAGATTCACATCTATACCTAGGCCAAAGGATATGAATCCTTCTTTAAAGATTTCTAGTGGAAAAGAAATTATGCCTTCAACTAGCACTGAACCAAGAAGGAGTTCGAGAGAAAGAAAGGCCAAGTCTTATGGTGACGACTTTCAATTGTACTTAGTTGAAGGTTCGAGGGTTGATATTAATTTTCAATATCAATATTGTTTCAATGTCGATGAGGATCCAAAGACATATAGTGAAGCAATGGCTTCAAGGGATGTTTCTTTTTGGAAAGAAGCCATCCAAGATGAAATGGATTCTATCTTGCAAAATAACACTTGGAAATTGGTGGATTTACCTCCTGGTTGTAAACCATTGGGAAGTAAATGGATCTTCAAGAGGAAGATGAAGGTGGATGGTACTATTGATAAGTTCAAAGCCAGATTAGTAATCCAAGGGTTTAGACAAAAGGAGGGTATTGACTTCTTTGATACATATGCTCCTGTAGCAAGGATATCTACCATTAGATTATTATTAGCACTTGCTGCTATACATAATCTTAAAATTCACCAAATGGATGTGAAAACTGTATTTTTAAATGGTGAATTAGATGAGGAGATTTACATGAAACAACCAGAAGGGTTTGTTATGCCTGGAAGTGAAAACAAGGTGTGTAAACTAATTAAATCTCTTTATGGCTTGAAGCAAGCACCTAAACAGTGGCATCAAAAGTTTGATGAGATTGTGTTGTCTAATGGTTTTGTTTTAAACCAAGCAGACAAATGTGTTTATAGCAAGTTTGATGCTTCTGGAAACGGAGTCATGATCTGTTTGTACGTAGATGATATGTTGATTTTTGGTACTAACCAAGATCAAGTTGATAGAACAAAGGAATTTTTATCATCTAAGTTTGCTATGAAGGATATGGGGGAGGCTGAGGTGATTTTAGGTATTAAAATCAAACGTGAGAACAGGGGCATTTCAATCTCTCAATCCCACTATATTGAGAAGATCCTAAACAAGTTTAATTTCAAGGATTGTTCTCCCGCAAGTACTCCTGTTGATCCTAGTTTGAAGCTATTACCTAATAAAGGTATTGCAGTATCTCCACTTGAGTACTCAAGAGCAATTGGATCACTTATGTACGCTATGATCAGTACCAGACCAGATATAGCGTATGCTGTTGGAAAGCTTAGTAGATTTACTAGCAATCCTAGTACTCATCACTGGCAAGCATTAGGTCGAGTATTCAAATACTTGAAAGGAACCATTGATTATGGTCTGACTTACATTGGATTTCCTTCAGTGATTGAAGGATATTCAGATGCAAGTTGGATAAACAATAAGGAAGATCATTCTTCCACAAGTGGTTGGGTATTCCTACTTGGGGGAGGTGCTATTTCTTGGGCTTCAAAGAAACAGACTTGCATAACTGACTCAACTATGGAATCTGAGTTTGTAGCCTTAGCGGCAGCTGGTAAGGAAGCTGATTGGCTAAGAAACTTGATTTATGAGATTCCATTGTGGCCCAAACCAATATCTCCCATTTCTATAAGGTGTGATAGTGAAGCTACATTGGCTAAGGCATATAGTCAAGTGTATAATGGCAAGTCAAGACACTTAGGTGTGAGACACAACATGGTTCGTGAGCTCATCATGCATGGTGTGATTTCGGTTGAGTATGTCAGAACTCAACAGAACTTAGCTGATCATTTAACCAAAGGGTTAACTAGAGATCTCGTGAAAGTATCAGCTGTGGGATCAGGGTTAAAGTCCATCTGAAAACTCTCATGTTAAGATACCCAATTCCCACCTAATATGACGTTAGGTGCAGAATTCAATGTGGAAAGCTTAACATCTAGAGTTTGGAACACAACATTAAATTGTCCCAAAGTTATGTGTTTAGATCTGCAAGTTAAGGAAGGTTGAGGTATATCTTCTTAATAGCTCTTTTGAAAAATTGCATTTGCAGGTGCAAGAGTAAAAGAGCTACCTATATGAGCATGAAGTTTAGCTGCTTCAAGAAGCTTGGACTTGGCTTTGATATGCTTATGAAGGATAGGGACATAGGCTAGTAAAAGATAGTGTCAAGTTAGATCTATGTATGTAAACTAATGTGTATATTATCTTCATGTATTCATTATGGATATTAAGGGTTCAATCCTTAGTGACACCCTTAAATTCGAATATTTGGAATGTGTAATATACTAATATGAAATTCAATCGTCACGACATTTCATTTATGCATTAGTTTGTTTTGGTTGCTGTGAACAAGTTAGTTAATCTATGACTTACACTAAAATGGGGGAGGTATGTTGGATATTTTAGTGTAATTTGAGATTGCGCGTGACATACAAATAAGAGTGCACGCTTATTTGAATGTCATCGGGACTAACGGGGGATCCAAGGGGGCAGCGCCCCCTTGGCGGGGGTTCGGGGGCAGCGCCCCCGAGAGAAGCGGGGTCCAAGGGGCGGCAGCCCCTGGCGGGGTCCAAGGGGCAGAGCCCCTGGCTGGGGTCGAGCTGAGGGACTAAAGGGGTTTTTTGGAACATGAGGGACTAAAGGGGTTTTTTGTTCAAAATTTAAAACTGCAGCAGTTGTGGAAAACTGGATATACGCTCTCAAACGGTTTTTGGGAAAAACCCTAGACGAATTGACAGTTCGTCAAAATCCCTCAAAATTCTCTCAACCAAACTCATACAGAAATCTAGAATCAATCTGATTTTATCCGATCAAAGATTGGTAGCCACTCCAATTGTTTGATCTGAAAGTGATTACACGACTTCAGATTTATCCAAGCAATTTTCGAATTTCCCCAACAATAGCAAGCAGCTGTAACAACAACAACCACCAATTCATCACTTCTGCTATCCAAATTAACCAAGGATAAAATACTAACAGGCTCTTTGGATAAAGTGATTATTAGTTATTACAACTTAGAAAATCAGAATCAGAACTAAATAATCACACATCGTATCATTAGTTGCTTAAAGCTATGGACAGTAAGATAGTTTTGCATTTGTCTCGGTAATCAGTCTTAAGCGTCTCCTTACAGCAACTCGTTACTTGATTATCCAAATTTAAATAACAAAAAACAAACCCAGAACTAGGGGTGTTCAAAAGGATCCGGATCCGAAACGAATCCGAAATATCCAAAAATCGGATAATCTGAGTTTTCGGATTCAGATTCGGATATGGATTTCTAAAAATTTCGGATGATCGGATATCCGAAAACTAAAACAAAAATATTAAATATATTTTATATGAACATTATGTTTAGTTTGAAATTTAGTAAAAATAGTAAAAGAAAATTAGTAAATAATCGGATTCCGATGTGGATTTTTTGAATGTTATTTGTTATCAATGTTGGAAATTTGGAAAGTCGAATACAGGTTTAGTTTTAATCTTTGCGAAATGGATTTTTTGATTTTTTTTTTAAATTTGGATATCCATTTAAATATCCGAATCCGTGTCCGAAATTTCGTACGGGTTCGGATATCAATATTCACTGTCCGACATTTTCAGATATCCGAAAACCAGATAATTCGATCTTGAACACCCCTACCCAGAATAAAAAAAAATCACAATCAGTTTTTCTGAATTGTAAATGCTGATTGCTTAGGCATCGAATTACAATAACATATTCAAATGCACAACCAAACACTCTCTTCTAATAACTCCTTAACCCGAAAGTAGAGTCCAAAAACTATTAAAGAAACAAAAGTTGGATGTTGCATATCGTAGTTTTGGGCTTGGCTAACCATAAACAAAGTTAAAAGGAAAACACAAATGATGCATAGAGATTGAGAAGTTCCAGTATCAGTATACCTCTAGAAGTGCAAGGCCTACAACACCAAGAACAAGACCTGCAACTCCAACTAAACTGATTGATTCACCAAATAGCAAGGAAGCGAGAACAGCAACCGTCAAAGGTTGTGAATCAATTATAACCTGCAATAGTACATCACTAACCTAAAGCATGTGTAAACACATTTATGCTTTGATTCATCTAGCATATCTTAAACCAAAAGTATTTTAATAAATAATGAAGTGAGCTGACAAACAAGATAGTATAGAAAGATGACCATTGTGTAGGGTGTGCTATCAGCAAATTTGAATTAACTGACGGACCACTGGAGTATCGGGGTTCCATCCAATCGGACATTATCTTGGATAGTAAAGTTTCAATACTTATAGCAAGTTTCAGACTTTTTGGTCAAAACTAGCATTGTTCTTTATAAAGGACTCAATGTATACCTACAAGATTTATAAAAAAAAAAAAAAAAAAAAAAACAATTTCACAATCAAGACATGTACTTTTTATCATCTACGTTCTCCGTCCTACATCAATGCACCGGTATAAACTCTAACATGGAGCAATCTTCGTTGTTCACCTGTTTGGCTCAAAAGAAAGCATATACTTTGTAAAGTAAAGGATGATCCTTGACATTTTTAAAGGTAAAGTACATCCACTGAAAATTGGTATAAACTTAAAAGGTCGAAAAATGTAATTTACCCCAAAATTAATCAGAGCAACTGTTAAGAGAATACCAACCTACTACCCTAAACTTGATTTAAAAAAAAAGGGTAATTGCACGGTACCCCTGACCGCGAAAGGGGTCCCCCTTCCCAAGCTAGCGACCCGGCAACAGCCGAGTTCGAGGGGAGCGAAGAGCCTGCAAGCAGGATTTGAACCCGCGCCACTTGGACTCCTGAACCGGTTTTAGATGGGTGCCGGTGGCCACTGGGCTCCTAAACTTGATTTAGATTTACCCTTTAGTTGCTTAGGAATTAATAGTTAATTCTTTATTAATTAGACAATAAGTGATGTTAGACAAACAAAACCCCACATGAAAATCTGAAACCCAAAATTGGTTTGAGACTGAGTTTTCAGTGATGTGAGTCAAATTCTGTAATTATAACCAACAAAGATCATACATAGGGATTTTAGACGAATATGAGATACAATTTTACAATCAGATACACTCGAAACTTATGTCAAACCCGACCCATTGTAATCCCGCCCCGAAAAATGACAAACTACAAGTATGGGAATTTAGGAACGACTGTTGTAGAATACTTTTAATATTATTGCTTTCAAGTTATAATCTTTTAACTACACTTCTAATGAGTGAGTATTGTAAACTAACAATAATTTAAGAACCTAAGAAGGCATCAACTTTGACATTAGTTGACCTTGACAGAAACTTCATGCAAATTGGAGGATTAACACCTGCCAAAGCCAGGATCGCGCTAGGTAATGTCCAGATTCCGTCACCGCAAATCAAACCCGAAGCAACCGCAGGCCCGAATGCAGCAGCCTTTGCCTTGTTCACCTTGGACCAAATGAACAATATCAAACTTCCAACACACATGTCAATGGCAAAGTAACCTCCTAAGTAAAACGGAATCGCCATCGCCATTGGAATTGGAATGAACCGAGCTCGGTTTTTCCCCACCATGTCTCGAATCCCATTCACAAAGATCGCGAACCCGAAGAATATATAGCAAAGCAAGAGACATTTGTCGGGTAATGTAGAGAATCCTTCAACTCCCAAGATTGCCATGTTTCGGAAAATGAGAGCGTTGGGTGCAGGGTACTCTGAACCCGGGACTCCAAGATTGTCAAACGCCTTGTAAAACAGCCAGAAGACGCAAGGGGAGATGATACAACCCATTGCGGTCCCGACCACTTGGCTAACAAACATAGACCGGGGTGAAGCCAAGGTCATGTAACCGGTTTTGAAGTCCTGTGTTAAGTCAGAAGCGGTTGAGACGATGTTCATCATGACCCCACATGCTGCTAAGCCCGCCAGTACACCACCACCACCGTTTGACCCACCGGCCCACGCTCCGATTACAAATATCGCAAGCTTGCCGTAGGTTGATGCTAAGGACCAGTCCGTTAGCCCGCATCCATAAGCATTACAAAACCCCAAAATCGGGGCAAATACGTACATAGCAGCAATGTAGTACCACTTGAGCTGGTGGAAGATGTGTGGAAGAGTAATCACAGAGACGATAGCAATGGTTAGATACCCGACTATCGCGATCCACGTAGGAATCTGATCCTTGAGAAATAGTCGGGTGCGTCTTTCGTCATCATAAGACAGGGAAGGAAGATCAGGCGATGAATTACCGGTAATGGGATGATCCCCTTTGGTTTTACCTTCATTGTACTGGCGATATAAGCCGGATGCAGTGTAACATAGGACCTTTATAAAGTTGTAGAGCCCGTCACCGAGGATCATAGCTATGGCGATGAACACCTGCAGTTACATACATAATGTTAAAAACCTGCAAAACTGTAATGCAGAACCAAAAACTAGAAACATGAACGAGTTTTACTTACCCTGTAACCTTGCAGGCCATGGAGACTAGTTGATTTAAGATCTGCAGAATACCAATCGCCTTTCTTTTCGTTTATGAGAGGCCACATTATGCCCCATGAAAGGATGGTTCCGACTAGTAACGATACATTGACAAGATGCGGGCAGATCATTCCCACACCAACATAAGTTGCTGAAAAGTCGAAATAAAACCTGGATTTCGCACAAAATTATTGAGTTCATCAATCATTTGATAAAAAACATATCTATGCATACGAAGAAAGAAACGTTGAGCATACTTGTTTTCATAGGCCTTAAGACCGAGTGTGGGGAAGTTTATGAATCCACAGTCATCTCCGCCGGTGAAGAACCACTGAAAGAAGCCCCATAGGAAACTCATGGAGAAAAACTTTCCTAAAGTTCTCACTTGTTTCCTATAGCGAAAAATAAGCAATGAAGTTAACGATCATGAATTGAAGACAAAGAAGACGATGGTGGTCGTGTGTATGAATGTATGATACCTGGCTAGCTTAGCACCCTGGGGAGTGTGGAAACTATTAATAAGGTGAGCAGTTGCTGTGCCGCTTGGATAACTGAGTTTGAAGTCGATAATCATGATCTGCAGAAAGTACAGACATGTCAAACACGAGTAAAAACAAATCTAGAGGTCATTTGCCAAAATGTTTTGTGATGTTGAGTTATATTTTATACATCAAACATGTGAACACTGTATTTAAATGCTTACGATCTCCTAACGGATTAGATTGTTAGTGTTAAGTGTTTGAAATAGAAAGATATATGCAGACCTTGCGAAGAGGGACGACAGAAAAGAGTCCAAGGAAGCTGACTACAGAAAGAAATGCAATCATCCATCCAAGAGAAGGGTTCTTCATGTTCTGTGCTGCATTTGCTTCATTTGATTGTTTAGCAATAGCTTCACTCATCCCAAACAAGTAACTACCAAACCCTCCTGCCAAATTCAAACATGGATATTCTTCATCACTCACATTATAATCCACAACAAACAAGCATTACAAGGTCACCCATCTTATTACTATTCTAGTTTGAGCATGTTTAACTTAGGGATGACCCGAAAAACCAGAAAATTTTGGGACGAGTGTATGGTTACAGGCATGGTATGAGATTAATTGTAATTCTTTTACAGGAATGGTATTAGGTGATACAAGTTTGATCACCAAAAACTGATCCTATATTCGTTCACCTGTCTAAACCGAATATATAAGTATATTATTTGATCTTATAAAAATATATTAAATAACATTTTGAACTTGTTAAAAGCTTAAAATCATCAAAAACATGAATTTGTTAGAATTGTACTTAATTTGTTGATATTTCAAGTTGGTTTTAGGTGAGTGTTAAGAACGTGTTCTCGGAAATTAAAATCCTATCGGATATGTTTTAACCACGTAAGATTGTATCTGGAAATCCGTGAACCTGGTGGATGGTAAGTAATCGGGTACCAAACGAGATGGGACCAGTATGAGATACAACTTTACAATCAGGTATGAGATTTAGATTACCAAAACTCGTCTCAAACCAGACTTATTTTTATTATAAGTTTTTTTTTTTTTTTTTTTGATAAAGATTTGTTTATTTCAATTTTCAATACTTGCCGAGTTACATCAAAACAGAAGGTAGACGGGCAACAAGCTGCGCCGCCACCCCTTTCTGAATTGCAAACCCTAATCTACCAAAGATAAAACCCCGTCCCCCTGAGGTTGAGCAATTGTTGTAGATGACCCGTTGGACCCTGGTCAGGAATTGGATAGCTTCTGGCGCTAGGGAGCCAAATGTGTCAAAGGCAAAAGGGACAAAAACATGCTGGTTCTCTACACAAGCTTTAGCATGCTTATCAACTTTCTTCGATTCTGCCTTTCTTACTGCTTGTCCAGCTACAAACCCGTTTTCCCTTAAACCAGCCAGAGGGGAAACCCCCGTGAGGTCCACACAAGCATGTTTCCCCCTAGCCCAGCCAAAGACGAGCAGATCCGCTGGTCGTAGAGTTGATCTCCCTTCCATAGGGTCGGTAAGGAAATTCACAGGAGCCTCTTTCTTAGCCGAAATCCCAGCTCTTCTCAGGATGTCCCACAAAACATCTCGCACCCAGTCATGTCGATATTTGAACCCAGGGAGCTCTTTACAATGCACTGCGTGCTCTCCGTATTCATCCATACAAGCTTTACGACATATCGGGCAGGTTTCATCTTCTGGGTACATAGGAATCATCAGCCGTGGCTGCATAACATGTTTACTTATGCAAGATTTGTTTAAATTGTTGGAATCTTGGTTTAAAAAAGCATCTAGGTGCAAGGCGCAACAAGACTCAAGCCCCTGCGCTTTTGGTAGCATAAGGCACGTTTTTTTCTTTGGAAAATATTGACCCTGAGGCGCACGCCTCATGTATTTCCCAAATTTTTGTTCAGCGGGTTGCTGTAAAGCATGCTTTTCAGGTTGTACATGTATGTAATTTCTATATTAAATATAAAGCTTACTTGTCTTTAAATATTGGGTAAACGAAGCTAGAAACCGATAGAAAATATAACAAAAAATATATGATTATTTGCAGGGGCGGAACCAGAGGGGGGTCAAGCTGACCCTCTGGTCACCATAATTTATTGAATTTTTATATAGAAAATTAGAGTTTTAAAGAAACAAACATAAAATGGACCCCTAATTTTTAACATGTAAAGAAAATAAGCTTATAATGACCCCCGACTAAAATGTTCTGGTTCCGCCACTGATTATTTGCGCCTCAGGTACGAAAAGCGGTGCGCTTTTCCGCTTGACAATTTGCGTCTCGACTTTAGACCTTGTCGTTTGTGTACGCTTCTTTTAATAATACTTGTATAAATAAATAGATATTTGCGTTAGGGATTTGGTAGTTTTGACTTCTAGCAATGCATAATGTGGTGTATGATGCATTGTATATAATATTCCAGCCACTTGGGCTGTGGCCCGGTGGTAAGTAATCAAAGACTACTTTGAGGAGACCCAGGTTCGAACCTGGTCAGGGGTACTATTTAAGAGGGAAATAATTTGTTGTTAAAAAAAAAAATTTCCACCTTTGTGTGTGTTAAAAGTGACTAGATTTATGCATGTTCACATACTCCAATTGCCAACTCAAGGGGATTCGGTTTATAAGTCAAGAATATTCACATGAATCTTTAGTCAATACTTTTTATTTTCTTTATGGTGACCAATTTTTTATTTTCTTGACAGTGACCAAATTAGAAGACAATTTATTTCTAATTGCTTACTATTATTAATAGTCTTCACTTGTAACCAATAAATTGATTTTGAACTTACTTAACTTTGCTTTAATTAAGAATTAGTTTTAGATGGAGAAGAAAACTTTTAAAGATAAGAGACAGCAAATTGATCATAAAAATATTTTAAGTTAAAACAAAACAAGTTTTAAATATTAATCTTAAAAAACATCTCAATCTAAAAACCCTTTTGTGTAATAATAAAATAATAATAATAATAGTAGTAGTAATTAATTGTAGAGCATGAATAATAAGAGTGTGGTCCCATAAGTGTTTTAACTTTCTAATGAAATATTAAAGAATGATTAACGTCACCATGAAACAAATTCATCTAAAATCAAGTATGTAACGGGTTTTTATTGCAACATTTATGTCTAAAAAGTAAAACATAAGACGGTCCGGTATGGGGGTCGTCTCCCCCCGTCGCCGGCGTCCCTGCTCGTCCCACACCGCCCCCTTGGGCTCGTTACGTCGCCAACGTCGGAAGGAAGACGGAGGAGACGAGGCTTGTTGATTGGCTGCTTGTTGATTGGTGGCCCCCCAAATTTGCCCTCTCTCTCTCTCTCTCCTTGCAGGGTACAAGTAAATCAGCACAAGTTACAACTCTCTTGGGTAGTCATTACTTCCCCTCCACACCCTTGGGTAGTCCCCAAGGGGATGGTCCTCCACCTTTGCTTACTTGACGCCTACGTAACGGATGGTCCCTTTGGGGAATATCTTCACCATACCCTTTGGTCTAGTAGATGACAAGAGTATTCTAAAAATTTAAAGAGGCAAACACGTTTCTAAAATTGGTGTTCTATTTATAAATTAGTGTTAACCCACACGTCTCTTACAAAAAAATAAATAATAATAAATACTTGGCTACATATATCATCCCCTATTAATTTCAAACTCTTCTTTTACTAGGAATTAAGTGTTTGAAACTTTGAACAAAAACAAATCCAAAATAGTATTCAAACAAATCAACCAAACGAAAACATGTAAATCGTCATCAATTTCACACTCTGGTTATTAATAATTCAAATAGGTGTAAAAAAGTCGAGCTACTTGAGATCGGTTTGAAAAATGCTCGAAACGAGCCGAGCTTGTACAAACTCAAACCCAAGCCTTTAGTAAACCGTAAACGAGCAAGACCTTAACCTATCAAGCTCGAGTCAGCTCGCAAACTTATAATCTACATGATTTTTATTTAATATTAAATCTATATTTATATAATACTAATAATCATTATTATATATATATAATTTATAAATTATAAACTTCTTAGTTACAGTGATTTTTGTCCTTTTGTGAATTTATTTTTTCATCTTTCCTTTCATTTTCCATTTTTTGGTTTTTCTTTTTCTTTTTAAGTTTCAATCAAACCTGGTGTGGTACATGTAACAAAACGAACGTTCTAATACTGACCGAACAACATCAGTACCAAAATTGATATTCGTTTCAATTTAAACAAATCTCGGTATTTTTTTGGTCATATCATGACCTTTTTTTGTTTCTCTTTCGGTAAGTGTCGGTATCTTAATGAACCGAACAAATATCAAACGAATTCCTCTCAGTAACGTTATTTTTACTATTGCGTCTACATTTCCATTAAAAATTGGGTCGCCCCGCCGCAGAGCACGGGTGTAACCCACTAATTATTTAAAATTATGATGAGATAATTGATTTTATATAGTTACACATGAGAAAAATTATGATGAGATAACTGATTTTATATATGTATTATGTATTACACACACACTATCTATACTATATAATAAAAGAAACCAATTTGGGGACACTTGTCATTCATAGAGGGCATCAATAATTTTATTTTCCCACATAATACACATTAATTAATATTAAATAAACATGATTTGATGGATAAATAACTAAGAAACAATTTAAATATCATAATCTATAATTTACGAATTTAACTTTGATTTATGGATAAATATTATATTGGAATTTATCTTCGAAAGTCATTTTAAATTTCGTAAATTTTACTTTTTGTTTTGGTATCAAATTATATTTTTGTGATAATTAAAGTTTTGTGAAGAATATCACAAATCATTATTTAATATTCAATATTTAGAATTCATCCTCACTTCATTCTACATACTAGGTATGATATTTTGCTCTTCATATGTCATGTATATTATCTATACATATTACATAGAAAACATCTATGTTTTTTTAGACAAATTTACCATATCATATAAGTAATAATTTATTCCCCTTTGATCAAATGAGTAAACTCTTAAGTCTTAACACACAATTTTTTCATCTCCACTTCATTCTATATACTATGTACTAGGTATGATATGCTCTTCATGTGCTATGCGTGTTATCTATACATATTACATAGAAAACATCATTTCTTTTTAGACAAGTTTACCATGTCAAATAAGTAGTAATTTATTCTCCTTTGATCAAATGAGAAAACTCTTAACATAATTATTATTACTCTATATTACATATAAATAGAACATATTATGAACATATTTTTTCTTATTTCACATTGTGATTGTGATTCAGCCCGTGTATTACACGGGTCAATAACCTAGTAACAATATATGATAAATACGATATATGATATATTATCAATATGCAATAATCATATATTACATATATAATTAATATTATACGCTGTATATATACAATATATACGCTATATGAGTATATATTACGTATATGCAATAATCAATTCAAGTGTGAGAGAAAGAAACTGATCGAAACTTACCTGAGAAGGCGATACCGGAAGAAGCAACAATACACGTCTGAATAACCGTATTCTCCTGCCTCGTAAACGGCTGCTTCAACAAACCAGACTTATCGAGAAACTTCGTCCACGTTTTCACGAAGAAAAACCCCAGCAGTCCGGCAGACACGTTCAACGACGGGATAATTCCGATAGTTAGGTTAAGCTTCATGACGATAAACGTGAACAGAATCCCCAAAATAAAGCTGACGACGAATGCACGAAGCGTCAACTGGTTCTGCCATGGCGGAACCTTCTTGCTCTCGAATATTTTCTCGATCGAGTCTGAGTTCATATCGGCGTTGCTATGCATTCTGTTTTCGTTGTGCAGATCATGTTGTTGTTGTTGTTGTTCTTGTGTAGTGGTTGACATTGAGAATTGATGATACTAGATGTGAATTTGAAGTCGAATTGGATACTTATTGGCGGCTATCGAAATCGTTGGGAGATTGTCAGTATCTTGTTGATGTGCGGCAATACAAGTAGACGTTGATTTAAGGGTTTGAAATTGGAATCTGATTAGTCAATGACAGTACGATGTGTGAAATAGTTGAATTGTATTTATAACATGTGTAGTGGTTAAGAAAAATAATACCCTCATCATGGGGCATTATCCGACACGTGGCAGTCTAGTCAGCATGGGGCGTTATTGCAAAAGTGGCGTAGTGGGAATAATGCTTAATAATGGCCCTTCCAATCATTAAAAAAAAAAAGCAAACTAGTTGCTCATTGGCTAGTCAAACCTTGGACATTTCCCCATTGGCCACATGCAATTGCTATTCAGCGTTATTATTAAAACGCTAGAATGAATTTTTTTAATTTTTTTTAAAAAAACGCCCCATGTAATGGGGGGGGGGGGGGGGGGGCGTTTTTAGGCCTTTTTTTTCAATTTTTTTTAAAAATACCGCCCCACTACGGGTGGTCTTGTAGTGGCGATTGTGTTTGGATGACTATCTCTTATATTTTGGGAAATTAAATGGGACTTAATATTCACATCCCTCCCCTTTATCTCTCTATACATATATAGATATATATAGACTGAGATAGAGTGAAAAGTGATGTAAAAATAAGATTTATAGATGTAAGAATAATGAAAGCCATTCATCAAAATACACCAAACTTATATTTTTTGTAGAAAGCCCGTTGGGGCTTTATTACATCATATCAGCGACACGTAAGTGGGACTTCACTAGGGGTGTAAACGAGTCGGGCCGAGCCCGAGCTCGATTGGGCTCGAGCTTGGCTCATCATGTTTTTCTAAAGCTTGAGCTCGAGCTCGGCTCGGCTCGAGCTTACTTATTTGAGCTCGAGCTCGGCTCATGAGTAAAACCCAAAGCTCGAGCCCGGCTAGAGCTATTTTGAGAACAACCTCAAACGAGCTAAAAGTTTGGCATGAGCTCGTTTCAATATCGCTTAAACGAGCCAAAGCTCGGCTCGCCAATGTTATTATCATTATTCTTATATTATATATAAAAATTTAAATTGTTATATTATACATAAAAAATTAAATTTAGTTTGGGCTCATTTAGGCTCGCGAACATAAACGAGCTTTGTATTTCAGGCTCGAACTCGGCTTGTTCGAGCTTTTAACAGAGCCGATAACAAGTAATTCTCGAGCCTCTAGGCTTGTTTACACCACTAGGCTTCACTATTAACTTGTAGGTGTGAAAAAAAAGTTTACTTTTAACTATATAAAAAATAAAAATAAAATAAAAAAATCTTATTGGTGTGTGTAAATGGGCCCCACAAAAGAGTGTTCCCTTTAACTATATAAAAAAATAAGAGTGAATTACACTTGGGTCGTATTATTGGCACACCTTGGCATATTAAATCGACACCCTCAATACGCATCGTATAGCGCTATACGATGCGTATTGAGTTGGTTAATTAATTCTGTGTCAGTCAAAGACTGACACTGTCTCACGGAGGTTAAATTAATACGCATCGTATAGGCCTATACAATGCGTATTACTTTTTTTAGAAAGGATGACCAGCTTTCTGTCACTTTTGAGTGACGTAAAGTGATTGACGTAAGCCCTATACGCATCGTATAGGGCTATACGACTCGTATTCTTTTCTGAATTTGAATTTTTCTTCCCCTATTTAAACAACGAAGAAGACGATATATATATCGTCTTCGTTATATATTCACATTCACTAACAAACATGTCTTGGTACAACTATGTTTTCGGTGAGCTGTCTGAGGCGGACACGAGCACGTTTATTTCGGATAGCAGTGTGGCATATCATTTTTTTTAACTTATTCTGTTTTTTTTATGAAATACTTAGCACACTGTTTGTATTAGGCGGGGTCTAATGTCCCTGATTCTTACGATTTAGGTGGAAATGATGATCACCGCACGAGGTCGTGTCCGGCTATCATCCCCGTCATAATGAATCGTCGTTGCCAGACCTCAACGAGGTAAGTATATATATTTACTTTTTTCTATTCGGCGTTAAACTTACCATTAACTTTTACCCGTTGGTTTTTTTTAGTCTGCTATGCCCCGCCAACCGTTGCTACCAGATTTAAACGCGTGTAGCCATGATCAAGGTTATAGGTCTCCGTTTTATGAACCCGGTTACGTTCCCTCGTACGGACACGAAGAATATGGCAATAACGTTTTCGTTAGTGGTCCCTCGGGAGTACAAGGAGACCTTAGTCACCCTTTTTATGTGCAAGAGTCATTGGGTGACGATCCAGCCGTACAAGAGTCATTGGGTGACGAGCCACCAGTGCAAGATTCATTGGGTGACGAGCCACCCGCTTACCCTGAAGTTTCGCACAAAACTGATCAGGTACGAACGATATATATTTTTGTTAAATGTTATATTTTTTTCTGTTAAATTATTATACAATTGTTAATACAAAATACATTAAAATTGTTATATTTTTCAAATAGGATAAAAATTAATTAATAAATGTTATATGAAATATTTTTATAAAATTAATCAAACCTGTTATATTTTTTAAATATTATAAAAAAATACATTAAAATATTTTTTTAAATATTAATTAAAATATTCGTTGAAGAGTTGAAGACACTCGTATTATACAAACGAGATGATTTCACCAAAATATGCGTGAAACCCATAATTTGGTGAATAACTCTCAGTCCGCTTATTCAATTTTGCACGAAATTACGCCATCAAGTTAGTAGTGAGATCCACATCTTGACGGTAAGTTTCCAATTCAAACTCTAGTGGACCCTCGTCAAAGTGTCGGAATTAACTTTCTTGACCCGACGAATGCCAACCACACTTATGGTACGAAATCTTCAAGTTAGGGGTGAAACCCGCATCTTGTCGACTAGTCCCGTTCCTCGATTTTCAATCCCGCCAAAGTTTTGATTTTTCAAACGATGGACGTGTAATAACTGGAAGGGTAAAGTACCGTTAATCACTTCTCGACGAGAGTATTTTACCTATAGGCCAAAACACGTTTCCCTAATTTGAAAGGACTTTCGATTCACTTTGGAATAGTCGAAGTTTCTAAACCTGAAACAATCCGATGTTTTATCAAGCCTCTCTTTTACTTTATCTCAATTTCTATGTGTTTTAATACTTGTTACCTCGTTCATTTCAAAACCGATGCGCAATTCGCACGTTCCTCGCAATAAAAAACAATAATAATTTGCACAATAATAAAAAATTGTAAAGAAAAAATACATTCAAAATTGTTATATTTTGTAAATAGGATAAAAAATTAATTAAAAAATGTTATATTTTTATAAAATTAATTAAAATGTTATGTTTTTATAAAAATAATTATAATTGTTATATTTTTTTAAGAATTTTTAAAAAAGTACATTCAAAATTGTTATATTTTTTTAAATTACTTGTTATATTTTTAGGATTTTTTATCCCGCGATGATTTGGAAAGTTGGGTAAAACGAAGGGGTTTAGCCAACGGATACATAATTGTTACCAGACGGTCCAAGGATAACCGGGTGTGGCTCCAATGTTGTCGTAGCGGCGAGCATGAGAGTAAGGCCACGGTTAGGAAAACCGGTAGCAAAAAATGTGCGTGCCCTTTTATGGTGATAGGTCGTCTCGACCAGAGTCTTCGGGCTTGGCGGATAGATTATCTGAACAAAAATTTTAACGAGGCGCACAACCACGGCCCTGCTGAACATCTGGAGGGTTACGCGTATGCCAGGAGGCTTACTCCTAATGAGTTTAGGCTGGTGCAAGAGCTGACAGATCAAGACATACAGCCCCGTACAATCTGGAAGGCCGTAACCGAACAGAACCCTGAGAACAAATGTGTTCCGAAAGACATACACAACGCTCGCCAAAAGATTAGGGCCGCGAAGTTCGAGAAAAAACCGTCTCCCATGCAGCGACTAGTACAAATCCTCCAGGAAAAAAAGATGACCTATTACATACAGGCGGAACCTTCCACCAACGTCGTTCAGCATGTATTTTTCTGTCACGATAAGTCCTTTGAAATGTGGAGGGCATTCCCGCATGTGCTTATGATCGACGCTACCTACAAGACTAACATGTACAATCTTCCATTTTTGCAAGTTGTGGGTATGACGTCGACAAACCACATCTTCTGTGTTGCGCATGCATTTCTTTCAAACGAGCAGGAGGCAACGTACGTCTGGGTCTTGGAGAGGGTCAGGTCTATGCTGCACGAGTGCATGGATCCGCGTGTAATTCTAACGGACTGGGACCAGGCACTGATAAACGCGTGTAGAAAATTATTCCCTGGCGCACACAGATATCTCTGCAGGTTCCACATTTTACAAAATATTGTGAAGCACTGCAAGGGTTCGTTTAATGGGCAAGATTGGGATGCCTTTATAAATCAGTGGAAAATAGTGTGTAATTCCGCTACCGAAGAGTTATACAAATATAACGTCCTCAACCTTCAGAGACACCTTGTCAATCAACAACGTATATGTATGTTCTCTCTAAGTAAATACATTCATATATAATTTGAATATGTTTAATTTTTTTCAGATTTTTTACCTATGGAATAACTGGTTAAGCACCTCCAGACAATTGTTCGTATCTGCATGGACCAAGACATTCTTCCAAACTACAACAAACAGAGCTGAGGGCGCACATGCTGCATTAAAGAAACAGCTTACTACACCGAGATGCAGTCTGGAATCGCTGGTGAAAAAGGTGGACACCTTGGTACTAAAGCAATATGCGCAAATAAAGAAATCCTTAGAAGAAAGCCTCACCAAGCGAATGAACAGCCACCTTCAGATTCCTATGTTTTGCAACCTACTTCTTAAAGTTTCCATCCATGCTCTTAACCTATTGGAAAACGAGCTAACACGGAGAATAGACACGTTGCGGTCATTCAGATCAACATGTGGCTGCCAGCTGTACTCGGGTGTCACGGCCCCAGCCCCGGTTTTACCCGGTCAGGAGCCGCGGGACAGGAACCCGTGGTATTTGTTTAATTGAGTTGACAGCGGAAGATTTTAACAGGATCTTTTAAAACTTGAAATTTGCCCGATTATTTTATTTCATAATTCGGGATAAACCCCGTAGTTTACAATAGAGGAATTTTACTAGGAAATTCCCTGTTTTACAAAACATGTTTATTCATTTTAACTGAGCCACTACTTCAAGCTTGTTAGTGCTCCGTAGCACTGCTCCTTGGTTCACAGTAGTTACCTGAAACATGTTTTGTAAAATATTTTGTCAGCGGGGAAATACTGGTGAATCATTCATTTTGATAAAACGGCATATAGTTATAAATTACAGCATAAGAGAGATTACAATGGCTTCTATCTTATTTTTATCTGGCGCCGTGTCACCTGGTGACGATGGTCATACCACTATTGGGTCTTTCCCCAAGTAGTGACGTTTATCACTGTTAGGATTTATTAGCCTAACCAGTGAGAAATTAGTAATGTGCACAATACCCCACTAGCCAGTGATTCAAGATAACCACGACTTAATCCCTGTAATTATAACCTTTGAAAATAAATGGAGTATTGTAAAATTACTTTTGATAAAAGAGAATGACTCACTTTGCAGATTTAAACAGGCATAATTTAGCCTACTGATTAGCCTTGTAACCTAATTTAAATAACAATGCACACGAACTAGGTCAGTAACTAATACATCATTTACGATAACTCACGAGATTAAAACCCTCACAACGAATGACAAAGTGCAATACTTAAACGTCCATCGAATTCACGACGAATGACAAAGTATGGCCCTAATGTGGGTAGCACTTAAACATCCATCGGATAGTTTCAATCGATCGGACATTGAATCGTAGCAGCGATCGAGTTATTACCCTGTTATCGCAGCAGAGGTTCAGGACAGTGTGTGTTTTTGAATGAAACAGCGTATAACTTAACGTATGTAAAGAAATTTTTCGTCGAAACATGCAAACAATTCAAGTCCCAAGCCCCTGAATTTATAACCTGATTTGGCACCTCCCGCGTGTCGCGACAGGATCTCCCGCACCTGTCGCGTATCGGGGGGAAATCCAAAGGAGGCTAGGCCTGCTTTGTCACCTACTTAGCCCTGCTGAGTCGACGAATTTCTAAATTACGTGTTTTGTAACCGTTTTCGAAGGATAAACATAATTAGGGAATACCCCCCTTGAGTTTTAGGGGCCCTGATCCTGATTTCAACTGTTCTGAAAATTTTAAGGGTCATGCAATATCACTTGGGTGTTTTAATTAGGGTTTCCTATTGGGTAAAATAAGATAAGAAATGGTAATTTTAATGAGAGTTGTTATATCGGGTGCCGGGTTGTTATGTGCCTGTCGCCTGGAGAGATTGCAGAATACAGGTACTTATAGAGTTATAAAAAATGTTTTGTTGTCTTAATTTAATATGATTGTCTAATGCTCTTTTTTTTGTTTTGCAGACTGCATCATTCAGCTCGAAGATATAGACATTTTCTGGAGAAAACTTGACCTGAACCCATCAAATTTTGATGAGGAAGATGTTGATGTAGACAAACAATTAGAATATGTGAAACAAAAATTGTCTACCCAACCCCCGCAAGTGAGGAAAAGCGTCTTATCGAAGATCATGGCGGTGGTAAACCCATATATGAGCGACAAAAAACCGCCTGTCGTACAAGAAAACACTCGCGGGCGGCCAACTTCCAAGATCCAACAACAAAGAAAAGAGCAAGCTTCTAGAGATAGCTCAGTTGGGCCTCCCAGACAACAAAGTAGGTGTGACCCTCCTCGACATAGCTCTTATGTACCATCGCAAGATTCCCTAATACCGTCTACGTCTGCAATGTCTCTAAAGTCTAAAAGGTCGTTAAATCGATGCGGTCGTTCAACATCTTCACGTGAAGAAGAGCCTGGCAAGGGCAATTCCTTTCCGTTAATGACTGATGAGGGAATGCTTGAATATGCGCACAGATACAAAAAACAAATTCCAAAAGTGTTCCACCCCTACATCTCATGAATAAAAGATGTCAGGCCGGATGGACATTGTGGATTTCGGGCGGGGCTGTGGGTTTAGGGTTTGAACAAGATTACTTTGGGTATATTCGAAACCAACTACTTGAAGAGCTGACGGGTCCGAACAAAGAAATGTGGAAGTACATCTTCGATAGTGAAGTACCAGGGGACTACGACCAACAAGTACAGAGAATAGATTTTACCGGGGTTGGAATGACACCCAGGGAACATTGGATGGAGATGCCTCAAGCAGCACTCCTTCTTGCCAAAAGGTTTGGTGTGATTGTTCACATATTAGACATCCAAGGTTGTTCTACTGTATTTCCCTTATATGATCCAGAGTACGCACGTGACCCCCATTAATTCGTACTGTTATTTGTTAATGGTAGTCATTTCATCCACGTCAGACTTGAAGGGGACTATCCAATGCCGCCACCGAACCTTACGTGGAGTAGACGCGCGCGCCAAGAAGCTTTACGTTGGACGGAAAACTACACGGAACAGATAGCGTGGTATGATATGCTAATGAAGCCTAACATTGACCCTACATTGCTTGTTATTGATTGATTTGTAATTTTAAAGAATAATTTAGTTGTATAATGTATTCCATTTGTTTATTGCCAAATCAATGCATTATATTGATTAATTTGTAATACAAAAATACGGTAAAATATTCAAAAATACGCTATAATGCTCTAATCACTGTACTTGTTGGTCGTAGTCCCCTGGTACTTCACTATCGATATAATGCTCTAAAGTACGCTAAAATGTTTGAAAATACGGTAAAACACGATATAATGCTCTAAAGTACGCTAAAATGTTCGAAAATACGGTAAAACACGTCAAAGTACAATTAAATACGCTAAAATGCGCTAAAATACCTTAAAATACCCTAAGATATAAGAAAATATGTTGAAATACCTTAAAATACGATATAATGCTCTAAAGTACGCTAAAATGTTCGAAAATACGGTAAAATACGTCAAAGTACAATTAAATACGCTAAAATGCGCTAAAATACCTTAAAATACCCTAAGATACAAGAAAATATGTTAAAATACCTTAAAATACGACATAATGCTCTAAACTACGCTAAAATGTTCGAAAATATGGTAAAATACGTCAAAGTACAATTAAATACGCTAAAATACCCTAGGATACAAGAAAATATGTTAAAATACCTTAAAATACAATATAACGCTCTAAAGTACGCTAAAATGTTCGAAAATACGGTAAAATACGTCAAAATACAATTAAATACTCTAAAATGCCTTAAAATACCCTAAGATACAAGAAAATATGTTAAAATACCTTAAAATAAGATATAATGCTCTAAAGTACGCTAAAATGTTTGAAAATACGGTAAAATACGTCAAAGTACAATTAAATACGCTAAAATGCGCTAAAATACCTTAAAATACCCTGAGATACAAGAAAATATAAAATACCATAAAATACGATATAATGCTCTAAAGTACGCTAAAATGTTCGAAAATACGGTAAAATACGTCAAAGTACAATTAAATACGCTAAAATGCGCTAAAATACCTTAAAATACCCTAAGATACAAGAAAATATGTTAAAATACCATAAAATATGATATAATGCTCTAAAGTACGCTAAAATGTTCGAAAATACGGTAAAATACGTCAAAGTACAATTAAATACGCTAAAATACGCTAAAATGTGCTAAAATACCTTAAAATACCCTAAGATACAAGAAAATATGTTGAAATACCTTAAAATACGATATAATGCCCTAAAGTACGCTAAAATGTTCGAAAATACGGTAAAATACGTCAAAGTACAATTAAATACGCTAAAATGCGCTAAAATACCTTAAAATGCCCTGAGATACAAGAAAATATGTTAAAATACCTTAAAATACGACATTATGCCCTAAAGTACGCTAAAATGTTCGAAAATACGGTAAAATACGTCAAAGTACAATTAAATACGCTAAAATACCTTAAAATACCCTAAGATACAAGAAAATATGTTAAAATACCTTAAAATACGATATAATGCTCTAAAGTACGCTAAAATGTTCGAAAATACGGTAAAATACGTCAAAGTAAAATTAAATACGCTAAAATACCTTAAAATACCCTAAGATACAAGAAAATATGTTAAAATACCTTAAAATACGATATAATGCTCTAAAGTACGCTAAAATGTTTGAAAATACAGTAAAATACGTCAAAGTACAATTAAATACGCTAAAATGCTCTAAAATACCTTAAAATACCCTAAGATACAAGAAAATATGTTAAAATACCTTAAAATACGATATAATGCTCTAAAGTACGCTAAAATGTTCGAAAATACGGTAAAATACGTCAAAGTACAATTAAATACGCTAATGTTGGTGCATATGTCTGTCGACTTCGTCTTGTATCGAGTCTTGTAATAGATTTGTTAGATCAAGACACGTAGAACGAGAAAAACTGAAAACTGGCCAAAACAAGCCAGTTCACACGAAGTGGCCAGTTCACATGAACTGGACAAGGTCACTTCATGTGGACTGGAACATGTTCACTTCATGTGAAGTGGCTGGCCTATATATAGTGGTCTTGAGTCTTTCATTTGTAACCTTTGGATTCCGGTAGCGAAGCTCTGCCGGAGTGTCTCCAGGTGCTGTAATACTATCATATCAATACAAGAGACAATTAATAGTGAATATCAAGCTGAAACAAGATCTAATCTCTGAATTCCGCCTTTGATTAGATCGAGATCTCTTCTGAACGACTCGTTTGGTCGTGCAAACGATCCTACAAGTGGTATCAGAGCTCAGGAGGGAGAGTTCTTACCATTTTGGCTTGTTTTCATCGGAAAATTTTGTTTTCTACTCATTCTTATACACGTTTTTCAAAATTGAACGAGATTTAACGGTTAAAATTTGTTGATTTTTACATATTATCTGCGTAATAGTGTTTTAATCAATCCTTGAGAAAATTAGATCTTAATTCAATCTAAAACGTGTTCAATTTGTAAAAAATCCAATCAGATCGTTCGACATTGTTCACTCCACATGAACTGATCATTGTTCACATCATATGAACTGACCATTGTTCACTCCACATGAACTGACCATTGTTCACTCCATATGAACTGACCGTTGTTCACTCCACATGAACTGGCCATATGCCACTTCACACGAGTTGACCTTTCAGTTCGCATAAGTTTCCAGTTCACATGAAGTGGTGATCTCAGTTCACACGAAGTGGACTTAATCAGTTCGTTTGAGTGTTTAACCAGTCCATACAAAGTGATCAATTATCAGTTCGTTTGAGATATTGTCCAGACCGGTTGAAAGGTGTTAGTTCGTTTGAAATCTGTGAGACCAGTTCACACGAAGTGAACTTCAGTCCGCACGAGTTGTTAATAGTTCAGATCGTTTGAACTTGAACTTCAGATCAGTTCGTGTGAACAGTTCAGATTGTTGGAAAACAGTCCAGTTTGCACCAATTTTCAGTTCGTTTGAAAGTTTGAACTTTCAATTCATACGGTTTGAGTAAACATCACATCAGGTTGTTTGAATTGTTGGTTAAAATGTTTGACGAAGAGGAAAACGATGATCTTAAAAGATTAAATAATTGGTATAACGGGTATTGGGATAGTAGGTATAAAGATGTGAAAGAGAATGGTTGGGTTAAAAGATTTGAATGTTTTTTTGTGTAACAAAGATGAAACATTGGATAAGTTGGAAAACCGGTTTGAAAGCTTAATTGACCATTTAAAGAGGTATGAGATAAGAATGTCAAATGATGAACAGATATCAAAATTTGCAAACGCGTTACCTGCAGAGTGGAATGAATTTTTGATTAATCTGAAAAACGATTCTAGATTTTTGAAATTTTATCCAAAAGAGTTTATCAGAGAGCTGAAAATACACAAGTATGAAAATGACAAGAAAAAGAAGGATTTGATAAATGAAATAGAAAAGAAAGGAGCCACGTTTTGGCGATGAATCTGACTCATCAAAGGAGCCACGTTTTGGCGATGAATCTGTTTCATTGAAAACAAAGGAGCCACGTTTTGGCGATGAATTTGTTTCATCACATTAATTTTTCAGTTCCAATAAAAGCTGGCGATGAATTTGTTTCATTGAAAACAAAGGAGCCACGTTTTGGCGATGAATCTGACTCATCAAAGTCAGACAAGCCACATTCGGGCAATGAATCTGATCCCAAGGGTCGTCAGGCTTGGGTGAATCTCTTTAAATAAAAAAAAACCTGACTTGCCGGAGCTCCCAGGTTGGTAATCGTGGAGCAGGAATCGACATCTTTCTTGAGAAATTCACTTCGGTGATATTTCGAAGTTCAAAAGATTAATCAGGGACATTAAGTTGTACTTGATTTATCTTTCCGACAAGTGATTGTGTTGATAAAAATCTAAAATTGTTAAATTTTTCCAAGTGGTTGAAGGAAAACAATGTGATGAGTTTATCCCCTAACCTACAAGTGGTTGTGAAAATCAACAAAACTAATTTTCCGGAAAAACCATTCTGATTAAAACAAACTTAAGTGTTTTGAAATCATAATGGGAAAATAAGTTTGTTGTAAGGGGGAGTTCTGATTGTTTATGCCAAGTGGATGGCGAATTGAAGCAATTCACATCATGTTGTCACTTTATCTGTACAGTTTGTTTTCAAATTTTCCCAGAAAATCAAAATTGAAACATATTTTGATTTTAGGGGGAGTAAAAATTTAAAAAAAAAATTGAAAATTTGAAAATGCCAAAAACATTGAAAAAAACAAAAATGAGTTTTGTTGTGAACAAGAGGAAATGATAGTAAATCAGTGGACTATCACAGTACGCTAAAGATATGGAAAGTTAAAATGTGATAAACGGTCTCACTAAAGATGTGACGATAGGCTCAGTGATATTCGTTAATTTACACATATTTTAGTCCCCCGTTTTACCCCTATTTTATGCGTTTTTGGCCGTAAAACCGTCATTCGGATACTTATTTATCTACATTTGTGTTTACAGGCCTAAAACTGCATTCCAGACAAGATGATAGCAAAAACGAGGACTTTCCGGACAAAACGGCGAAGCTGCGGACATTCTGTTAAGGATTCTGAACTGGGCCTGTGGAACGACCGTTCCACCTGTGGCACGGTCGTGCATCTCCGACAAAGATTGATCATCTCGGCAATGAACGAGAGGTGCGACTGGCCGTTCTAGGTAAAAAAGGCAGCTCGGTGAAGAACGGGCGTTCCATCTGAGGAACGACCGTGCGTCTCCGGTGAACCAACAGAGCCTCGGTGATGAACGACCGGTGCGATTCGGCGTGCAACATGTAACCCGGAACTGAACGACCGTTCCACACGAAGATTGTGAGTTGTGTGAAGATTAACATGTGAGTCAATTAAATGTTTAGTCACGGCTTTTTGGTTGTCGCTTTTTAAATTGCATATGCTTGTTGGGTTTGAGTCTTTTGATGTTGTCTTTCGACAAACCGGCTAACCGTTTATATTAGTTTTCAATAAAATAGTGTGTAAATTATCGTTCTTGTTTGATTATGTCTTTTATTGCTTTTTAGTTTAGCTTGCTTGAGGACAAGCAAGGTTCAAGTGTGGGGAGATTTGATATTCGTTAATTTACACATATTTTAGTCCCCCGTTTTACCCCTATTTTACGCGTTTTTGGCCGTAAAACCGTCATTCGGATACTTATTTATCTACATTTGTGTTTACAGGCCTAAAACTGCATTCCAGACAAGATGATAGCAAAAACGAGGACTTTCCGGACAAAACGGCGAAGCTGCGGACATTCTGTTAAGGATTCTGAACTGGGCCTGTGGAACGACCGTTCCACCTGTGGCACGGTCGTGCATCTCCGACAAAGATTGATCATCTCGGCAATGAACGAGAGGTGCGACTGGCCGTTCTAGGTAAAAAAGGCAGCTCGGTGAAGAACGGGCGTTCCATCTGAGGAACGACCGTGCGTCTCCGGTGAACCAACAGAGCCTCGGTGATGAACGACCGGTGCGATTCGGCGTGCAACATGTAACCCGGAACTGAACGACCGTTCCACACGAAGAACGGTCGTGCCATTTCAAATCTGGTCAACGATCTGATGACGTATGCAGTATGGTGACCCATCCCTAATAATTGAATAAAGTGCACGGTCGTGCCATATGGAGAACGACCGTGCGACAGCAAAAAGTATAAAAACTTGCAGAAACATTCTGCTCGATATTCTGGATTTTTGGAGAGCTTCTCAGGCGATTTTCAGGCTCCGGAGGCATTAGCTTTCACCCGGATTCAAGCCACATTGTCTCGTTTAGCTCGATTACTACCCGGATCCTTAGTCTAGTACTTGTTTATGGTTTGATTTTCTAATCTTTCCATGTTTTTGTTAATCTTTCAAGTGCCTAGATTATTGTTTATGTATTATTGTAGCCTTTGGGCAAAAACACAAACAATCCCTTGCTAGATTATTGCCATTAGTGTGTTAAACTTTGTTTGTAATGACACTTGAAGTATTTTCTATGATTATCTTTGATGATTAGTTTGCAACCTTGTTATTGATATTTAATTCTTGATTATAAGTAATTATGTTGGATGATTGATGCTTGGTTAGTTAAGATAGTTGAAAAATGAAGCTTAATTAATCTTGTATTAGTAAACTTTGAATTTGGTTAACTAGTTTAACTTGGTTTAAATGTATGCATCATGATACTAGAAATGGTTAGTGATTTAATAAAATGTAATTATTATTAATCAAGAGAGCTTGCCGTCACGTAAGGACCTTAACGGGTTAGATGGTGTCGTTATAAATTCTTGCCATGATTTATTCGCTTAGTTAGTAGTTTAGGCCAAAATTGGTTTCTTGGTGAATTATTGTGCAAGATTTGTAAAATGAACTTGGTTGTGATTTAATCTAGTTTATGCTTTTCTCGGTGGTTGCATTGTGTTTATCGGTGTCGCTTTCCTTGTTTAAGTGAGGTTAGAATAATCCTAACGGCTGACTAACTTATTTTTAAGAGATTTTCATAGACATTTATCAATTGTGCATTAAAGAACAATTTTAGGTGGTTAAAGTGTGTTTATCGTTTTAGCTTTCCGAATGATTGTCATGTTAGGACTCCCGAAAGGGATACTAATTGTCTTGAATTGGAATATTGACCGAATGCTTCTAGTGCCAAAACTGACTTAGTTGACATGCTGTGGTTGTGTATTTAGCAAGGCTTTTTATCTACTTTCTATTATGTTTTTATTATGTATTTGGTTATGCTTACTTTAGTTTAGTTTAAAATCAAACAAACCTATGTTTTTACCGGTAGTTTAGTGACAAAGGTCTAGTATTATTTCTCCGCCCATTTCCTTGGATCGATACTTGGTTCTTACCGATACTTTATTACATATATGACGGGGTACACTTGCCTCTTTCGTGTGTGTTTTGATGTAAAAGTAATAATCACTTTTATAAATTTAAAACCAAATCGTGTGTAAATTCATTGCAAAATTATGTATATATACGCACACGTCAAGTTTTTGGCGCCGTTGCCGGGGAAATGGCGAGTTTTAGGAACGACCCGAGTCATTTGTTTATCGGTGTATATACTTGTTAATATTTGTGTATAATTTCTTGATTATTTATTTGTTTTTTTTATTTGTTAATATTTCTTGTTTTTATTCGATTTATTCATTTTTGCGTTATTTTTGTTTCATTTATTTATTTGATCCGGATTTATTTATTCACTTATTCTTTGGGTTTTCGGCACCCTAAAGCCATTTTTGTATTAGTCGATTCATTTATTTATTTTGTTGATTTTTACATATTATCTGCATAATAGTGTTTTAATCAATCCTTGAGAAAATTAGATCTTAATTCAATCTAAAACGTGTTCAATTTGTAAAAAATCCAATCAGATCGTTCGACATTGTTCACTCCACATGAACTGATCATTGTTCACTTCATATGAACTGACCATTGTTCACTCCACATGAACTGACCATTGTTCACTCCATATGAACTGACCGTTGTTCACTCCACATGAACTGGCCATATGCCACTTCACACGAGTTGACCTTTCAGTTCGCATAAGTTTCCAGTTCACATGAAGTGGTGATCTCAGTTCACACGAAGTGGACTTAATCAGTTCGTTTGAGTGTTTAACCAGTCCATACGAAGTGATCAATTATCAGTTCGTTTGAGATATTGTCCAGACCGGTTGAAAGGTGTTAGTTCGTTTGAAATCTGTGAGACCAGTTCACACGAAGTGAACTTCAGTCCGCACGAGTTGTTAATAGTTCAGATCGTTTGAACTTGAACTTCAGATCAGTTCGTGTGAACAGTTCAGATTGTTGGAAAACAGTCCAGTTCGCACCAATTTTCAGTTCGTTTGAAAGTTTGAACTTTCAATTCATACGGTTTGAGTAAACATCACATCAGGTTGTTTGAATTGTTGGTTAAAATGTTTGACGAAGAGGAAAACGATGATCTTAAAAGATTAAATAATTGGTATAACGGGTATTGGGATAGTAGGTATAAAGATGTGAAAGAGAATGGTTGGGTTAAAAGATTTGAATGTTTTTTTGTGTAACAAAGATGAAACATTGGATAAGTTGGAAAACCGGTGTGAAAGCTTAATTGACCATTTAAAGAGGTATGAGATAAGAATGTCAAATGATGAACAGATATCAAAATTTGCAAACGCGTTACCTGCAGAGTGGAATGAATTTTTGATTAATCTGAAAAACGATTCTAGATTTTTGAAATTTTATCCAAAAGAGTTTATCAGAGAGCTGAAAATACACAAGTATGAAAATGACAAGAAAAAGAAGGATTTGATAAATGAAATAGAAAAGAATTTAGAAAAAATAAATTTGGATGTGATGGTTGAAATGAGAAGAAGAGTATATATGTGTCTTGCAGCAAAAAATGTTATGAAATATGATATTTAGAGGGGTTGTTATATTGACGAAAATATGAATCCTCTTGATTTCGTTAAAATTTTTTGTGCAGGTACATACAAGACAGAGACAAAGGAAATTTCAAAGAATGAAGAATCCGAGAAGAATGGAACTTCAAATTCTGAACTTGTGTGCTCAAATGTGATCAATCTAGAGCAGAAAATGTCAAACTCCTGAAGGATATGGAGAGTTTGACATTGGAAAACAAAAATTTGAAAGAAAATAAAAAAGAATTTCAAAATAAAATAAACAGTTTAGAAAATGAAAAATTGAAAATTGAAAAAGATGTGTCTTGGATAAAATTAGAAAATAAAGTTTTAAAAGAAAAAGAAACAGAATTACAAAATCAAATAAAAGTTTTAGAAAATGAAAAATATGTTTTCAATAAAAATAATATTGAAAAACAAATTGCAATAAATTCTCATCTTGAGAAGATCATTCAACTTGAAAAAGAAGTTGAATGTGCTAGAAATAAAATCAATGAGTTAGAAAATAAATTGAAAGGTTTTGTGACTTCGTCGTCAATTTTAGATCATATATGTCCAAAACCGATCAATGAGATTCCAATAAGTGACAATGTCACAAATTATGACAAAGTCATAATTGAAGATTGTGATGATAAAGCTGATGATGAAGAAGAGAAATAGAGAATATTTTTGAAATTAAAAGAAAAATTTCAAGAAACTGTTTTGCAGTCTACTGAAAAAGGTGAATGCTCAATGCAAAAACCTTTGAAGAAGAATGCAGAACAAAAACAAAATGTAAAAAATTCAAAAAAATTTCAAAATAAAATTAAAAGGTCATCAGTTCAATCATCCAATCGTGAAAAAAAAAATCACAAAAACTTGAAAATCAAAACTCACAAAAAGTTGGTAATAAGTGGTGCAGGTTTGACCACAGTGCTCAAAAGTCAAATCAAGAATACAAGAGGAGACATGACTACCACAAAGCAAATCAATGTCACGATCTGAGCATTTGGTTTGAAGGTGGTGAATGGTACGATAACAGGATGTGCTACAAATGTGGTTTTAGAGGACACATTGCTGTTAACTGCCAGAGTCAGAGTTTTGAGACGAGAAGATGCTTTGAATGTCAAATCAAAGGACATATTGCTAGAGATTGCCCAATGAGATCAAAGGGTAGATCGAGGGCTGAATCTCAGAGAATGGAAAAGAAATCAGTCAAAGTCGAAGAAAAGCCCAAAGAACATAAAATGAAACTGTCACAAGGGCAGAAAGACAGACTGAGAAAGAAAAGGAAGAAGGCAAGAGAGTATCTTGAAAGGATTTTGTCCTCGGGTACAACTGGGATTCAGATAAAAGTTCTGATAAATCGCTTCACACAACAAAACATGATAAGCCAAGTAAAACGAATTCATCAGATGCAAATCTAAGGACAAAAGGGAAGATAAAGAAAGAAAAATTAACTAATCAAACCGATGAAAAATCAAAGAAAGTTAATTTTTCAGTTCCAATAAAAGCTGGCGATGAATTTGTTTCATTGAAAACAAAGGAGCCACGTTTTGGCGATGAATCTGACTCATCAAAGTCAGACAAGCCACATTCGGGCAATGAATCTGATCCCAAGGGTCGTCAGGCTTGGGTGAATCTCTTTAAATAAAAAAAAACCTGACTTGCCGGAGCTCCCAGGTTGGTAATCGTGGAGCAGGAATCGACATCTTTCTTGAGAAATTCACTTCGGTGATATTTCGAAGTTCAAAAGATTAATCAGGGACATTAAGTTGTACTTGATTTATCTTTCCGACAAGTGATTGTGTTGATAAAAATCTAAAATTGTTAAATTTTTCCAAGTGGTTGAAGGAAAACAATGTGATGAGTTTATCCCCTAACCTACAAGTGGTTGTGAAAATCAACAAAACTAATTTTCCGGAAAAACCATTCTGATTAAAACAAACTTAAGTGTTTTGAAATCATAATGGGAAAATAAGTTTGTTGTAAGGGGGAGTTCTGATTGTTTATGCCAAGTGGATGGCGAATTGAAGCAATTCACATCATGTTGTCACTTTATCTGTACAGTTTGTTTTCAAATTTTCCCAGAAAATCAAAATTGAAACATATTTTGATTTTAGGGGGAGTAAAAATTTAAAAAAAAAATTGAAAATTTGAAAATGCCAAAAACATTGAAAAAAACAAAAATGAGTTTTGTTGTGAACAAGAGGAAATGATAGTAAATCAGTGGACTATCACAGTACGCTAAAGATATGGAAAGTTAAAATGTGATAAACGGTCTCACTAAAGATGTGACGATAGGCTCAGTGATATTCGTTAATTTACACATATTTTAGTCCCCCGTTTTACCCCTATTTTATGCGTTTTTGGCCGTAAAACCGTCATTCGGATACTTATTTATCTACATTTGTGTTTACAGGCCTAAAACTGCATTCCAGACAAGATGATAGCAAAAACGAGGACTTTCCGGACAAAACGGCGAAGCTGCGGACATTCTGTTAAGGATTCTGAACTGGGCCTGTGGAACGACCGTTCCACCTGTGGCACGGTCGTGCATCTCCGACAAAGATTGATCATCTCGGCAATGAACGAGAGGTGCGACTGGCCGTTCTAGGTAAAAAAGGCAGCTCGGTGAAGAACGGGCGTTCCATCTGAGGAACGACCGTGCGTCTCCGGTGAACCAACAGAGCCTCGGTGATGAACGACCGGTGCGATTCGGCGTGCAACATGTAACCCGGAACTGAACGACCGTTCCACACGAAGATTGTGAGTTGTGTGAAGATTAACATGTGAGTCAATTAAATGTTTAGTCACGGCTTTTTGGTTGTCGCTTTTTAAATTGCATATGCTTGTTGGGTTTGAGTCTTTTGATGTTGTCTTTCGACAAACCGGCTAACCGTTTATATTAGTTTTCAATAAAATAGTGTGTAAATTATCGTTCTTGTTTGATTATGTCTTTTATTGCTTTTTAGTTTAGCTTGCTTGAGGACAAGCAAGGTTCAAGTGTGGGGAGATTTGATATTCGTTAATTTACACATATTTTAGTCCCCCGTTTTACCCCTATTTTACGCGTTTTTGGCCGTAAAACCGTCATTCGGATACTTATTTATCTACATTTGTGTTTACAGGCCTAAAACTGCATTCCAGACAAGATGATAGCAAAAACGAGGACTTTCCGGACAAAACGGCGAAGCTGCGGACATTCTGTTAAGGATTCTGAACTGGGCCTGTGGAACGACCGTTCCACCTGTGGCACGGTCGTGCATCTCCGACAAAGATTGATCATCTCGGCAATGAACGAGAGGTGCGACTGGCCGTTCTAGGTAAAAAAGGCAGCTCGGTGAAGAACGGGCGTTCCATCTGAGGAACGACCGTGCGTCTCCGGTGAACCAACAGAGCCTCGGTGATGAACGACCGGTGCGATTCGGCGTGCAACATGTAACCCGGAACTGAACGACCGTTCCACACGAAGAACGGTCGTGCCATTTCAAATCTGGTCAACGATCTGATGACGTATGCAGTATGGTGACCCATCCCTAATAATTGAATAAAGTGCACGGTCGTGCCATATGGAGAACGACCGTGCGACAGCAAAAAGTATAAAAACTTGCAGAAACATTCTGCTCGATATTCTGGATTTTTGGAGAGCTTCTCAGGCAATTTTCAGGCTCCGGAGGCATTAGCTTTCACCCGGATTCAAGCCACATTGTCTCGTTTAGCTCGATTACTACCCGGATCCTTAGTCTAGTACTTGTTTATGGTTTGATTTTCTAATCTTTCCATGTTTTTGTTAATCTTTCAAGTGCCTAGATTATTGTTTATGTATTATTGTAGCCTTTGGGCAAAAACACAAACAATCCCTTGCTAGATTATTGCCATTAGTGTGTTAAACTTTGTTTGTAATGACACTTGAAGTATTTTCTATGATTATCTTTGATGATTAGTTTGCAACCTTGTTATTGATATTTAATTCTTGATTATAAGTAATTATGTTGGATGATTGATGCTTGGTTAGTTAAGATAGTTGAAAAATGAAGCTTAATTAATCTTGTATTAGTAAACTTTGAATTTGGTTAACTAGTTTAACTTGGTTTAAATGTATGCATCATGATACTAGAAATGGTTAGTGATTTAATAAAATGTAATTATTATTAATCAAGAGAGCTTGCCGTCACGTAAGGACCTTAACGGGTTAGATGGTGTCGTTATAAATTCTTGCCATGATTTATTCGCTTAGTTAGTAGTTTAGGCCAAAATTGGTTTCTTGGTGAATTATTGTGCAAGATTTGTAAAATGAACTTGGTTGTGATTTAATCTAGTTTATGCTTTTCTCGGTGGTTGCATTGTGTTTATCGGTGTCGCTTTCCTTGTTTAAGTGAGGTTAGAATAATCCTAACGGCTGACTAACTTATTTTTAAGAGATTTTCATAGACATTTATCAATTGTGCATTAAAGAACAATTTTAGGTGGTTAAAGTGTGTTTATCGTTTTAGCTTTCCGAATGATTGTCATGTTAGGACTCCCGAAAGGGATACTAATTGTCTTGAATTGGAATATTGACCGAATGCTTCTAGTGCCAAAACTGACTTAGTTGACATGCTGTGGTTGTGTATTTAGCAAGGCTTTTTATCTACTTTCTATTATGTTTTTATTATGTATTTGGTTATGCTTACTTTAGTTTAGTTTAAAATCAAACAAACCTATGTTTTTACCGGTAGTTTAGTGACAAAGGTCTAGTATTATTTCTCCGCCCATTTCCTTGGATCGATACTTGGTTCTTACCGATACTTTATTACATATATGACGGGGTACACTTGCCTCTTTCGTGTGTGTTTTGATGTAAAAGTAATAATCACTTTTATAAATTTAAAACCAAATCGTGTGTAAATTCATTGCAAAATTATGTATATATACGCACACGTCACTCAGCTAGACTAGTAGATTTGCGATAACGATACAAACTTAAATGAAAAAGCCTAGTTCTAGTGGGAAACATGGTTGAAAGCATAGTACTTAGTTTTGTCCTTCGTGAGAGGGATGAGAAGCAGTTGAAAGAGTTGGCGGATGCAGTAACGATCTTAAGATGCTCGATGGAGATGAAAATGGAGTTCCTTTCATCTTTTGAATGAACTTGTTTATTTTAGTGCTTTATTTAATAAAACATGCAGTGTTTTATGTTCCATATAATTCACATGTTGTGTTATGGCATGGGACTTTGATTTCGCAAGTTTTATTTTTTCCATATTTTTCATTTTATAACAAATTCGATATAAACCATGCGATTTTTATACATAAACCATGCGAAATTAAAAACATTAATGTAATATAACAAGCCTAAATATGCAACATAAATTCAACATCAAACAAGTCTATTTGTCCTTTCCAATAAATGCCTCCAGCCTATCTGGGAGTATTTTGTCCGAATCTTTGAAATACTTTTCTCTGTCCGGCCTTTTATCGAAAGCATTTGTCTCTTTAATTATTTTTTGACGCTCCAGATTGTATTCGGATAGAATGATCTTACTTAGATATCTGTGCCTCAGGAGATGAAGTTGTGAATTCTGTCTGTTGTTTACTTCATCTTCTTTCACAAACCCAGTCACCCATGGTGTTTTCTCCCCTTTGTATGTTTCCATATGATGCATCGTAAACACTCCACAGTCTACACCGTTATTCTCCGTCCTCCATTCCATCACCTTTCTTTCTATCATTGTTGTTTCAAGTGCTTTTATAGCTGGTGTTGGTTTTAAGGCCTTTTGTAGGTATAAAACCAATACCCTTCTCTGTAACATAGCAACATTGTGTCAGTAGCTTTTACATAAATATAATATGTATATGAAGAAGTTTTTGTATTACCAGTGTGTCTGGAAGGCCCTTGTATCTATCCTTAAACTCTTGTTCAGCTGCGGAATTGTCAATCAGCTCAATTTTGCCGTTTTCAAGTGGAAGCACAAGACATAGAAGTGGTTACCTTGAAGTACCGGAATAAACATCAAGTCTAATGAATCAAGTTTTTTTACCTCATATTTCAGTATTATGTCTTCTAAATTTGAGGTAAATACGTTTAGACGTTGGTTGTCTGTGTAAGTCTCCTCGTTGTACATGATATCCGGCGGTATGTTATGTAATTAGAATCAAGGTTAAGTAATGTATTACAAGGTATTTGTACATGCAAATTTAGTACACGCAAAATAATGTGTGAAATTTTTTCACATGCGAATTCTGTATATACTGTGTGCGAAATTATAATAGTATGCGAAATGTTGTTTTTGTTTTCACAGGAAAACTATCTACTCTTCTACATGTGATTTAACTATAATTAGTATGCGAAATCATTGAATATGCATTTTCTGTTTTGATCTCAAATGCCAAGATGTTTAGACAAACATACCATCATTGTGCTAAACAAGAAGAGTCTGTATGGTGATGATTTTCTATCTCTCTTCTTCTCTTCAAGGTTGAGAACATCCACAATTGCATCTATTCCGTTTGATGCTACGTATTGACCCCTGTAGAAGCTTTCAAAGATACCTTTGAATGTGTAAACCCCAGTTTTTTATCGGTAAAATATATGCCTGTCAGGCAAAAATTAAATAATTAAATATTTTGAGTTTATATATATAGATGTTTGTTAGTTGATATAATTGTTTTACTTACTCTATGTCTGCAAATGTAGAAAATGTGTATCGGATTACACTCAATTCTTGATTCAAGAGTGCTTTGTGCATGTTTACCATTCTGTTGCAGAAAGGGGAACATAACGCTTCTCCAAGGTCTGCACATATTTTCTCATTTCGAATTTTGGCTGCTTCTATTGTCTTATAAAGGAGTTCATTTAACACCTTTGGTATCACTTTGGAGCTTGAGTTGGTTTTTTTCTCCCCCTACCTGGTTTTTTTCCCTTAATTTCTTCCATGCTGGGTCCCAGGCTCAAAAGTGACTCAACTGATTGCAATTCCTTAGCCGTCACCTGAGGGCATACCACTTCTGGTTCCTCCTTTTGTGTTGTTTCTCCTAAAGAAACTGCTTCCACTTCTGGCGCTTTTTCTTGAACTTTTTCTTGAATGTTTTGTGTAGATTCAGCTAAGTTCACTGTTTCTTCTATACCAGATTCGTTTTCACCAGTTTCTGCAGGCCAGAGTAAGTTAACAAATATAATTTTTTTGTTCTAATATAAAGTGTTTTTTACCGTTGACATGTGGTTTGTAAGCGTATACACCCGTTTCGACAGTTTGAATGTTTGCAATAAGGGTGTCTGTCACTCCTCCATCATCTTTATTTATCAATCCTTCATCATCTGGCTGCAGTACCCCTATAGATACAAATTATTGAATTTTATTACAGCACAATCAAAATCGCATGGTATACATGATATTGCATGCGAAATCAAATGTCAAGTGTACGCATGAAATCGCATGTGTATTTTTTAAGGTATCGCATGTGTATAGGAAATTAAATGTTTATATAAAATCGCATTTGTTAATTCGAAATCACATGTTTACCTTCTAATTCCATTTCTTCCAAAACATTGGATATTACTTGTTGAGCTTTTTCATTCTGTCTACTTTCTTCATTTGTAGTATCTTTATGATGAACGTCAGAAGCTGCATTTTCAGGCTGTTGATGAACATCAGAGGGTGCAGTTTCAGGATCTTTTCCTGAATCAGGCGGCACACAAATGGGATTATTCCAAGGCGTCTCATCCCACGGCTTACAGGCCTCCATAATCTCCGGATCCCAAAAACACATGGTTTTTGCTTCTGAAACTAAGTTGTTCATCCCTTGAACAACTTGAACCATTTCAATGTATTTTTTGACATTGGCTTTCATTTTTTTCAACAGGTTCTGTAATATTTTTCGTGTTAATATACTATCAATCTAGATGTTAAAAATAAATGGATTAAGTGAAATTAATATCTTTTTGGCTTACCTTTTTGTTGATTTTCGAAGCCTCTCGATTTCGTTCATGGGCTGAATCGTAGACTACCGATGGTAAGAGTGGAACAGGAGTGTTGCAATAGTCCATCATTTTCTGTGTCTGTGTCCCAACTCCCATCACACGGTTCAACTGAGACATGTCCTCGAGGTAAAAACTGAAATCCATCATATCATCAATGTTATCGTTATTGTTAGGGTCTTCCTCGGGTTCTACGTTTTCTACTGCACGTGCAGTCCTTCTTCTGTAGCTTTTTGTGATGTCAACGGGTCGTATTGTATACTCCTCCGTTGATTAACCTTGTTCTTTTTCATTTTCACTCTCAGTTGCTTTCCACTGAGGTCCGTTATCCGAAATCTGCTCCTCGACTTTATCAATCTCCGTAGATGTGATATAACGAATAACCGGTATCTCCACGACTTTCTCGAACAGTTGAAGCCTCTTGTTGTACTCATGCGTGTATAGAAGCTGTATAAATATAAAAGGGATTTGATATTTTATGTAAAATGTGTATTTATTTTATATTCAAAGTCATCATCATACTCTATTTCTACAAAATCGCATGCTATTAGACAAAAACATTTGTAAACATGTTTTCAAATGTAGTAAAACATACCGTAAGAAAGGCAACAGGTCCCACGAACTGTATTTTTGTGTTCTTCCAGCCAGCTCGTGTACGATGCAAAGTGTCCAGTATATATGAGGACCAATCTAGATTCGGTATGTCCTCAACAGTCTTTACACCAAGCAAACATCTATCATTTGCAGTTGTGGCCTTTGTAATCTCCGCAAAAAAAGTCATCCAGTACACCAGGAAATTTATTCTAAATAAGCTCCCCCATCTCTTTGATTATCTATAGCAGCCATGGGTAATTCTTGTGTTTTCCCCCCACTGACTGATGAATGTATCCATCATAGTATTTCCTGGTTCTTTACTTTTTTCAATTTTCTCCACCTTTTTAACTTTTCTTTTATCGACTATTATTTCAACTGCCTTTGGCCCCTTTGGTATTCCAAATACCTCATAAACTGTGTCCGATGTAATTTTTATTTGGTGTTTACCTACGTTTAGCGTATCGAACATATCGTCAAAGTTTCTGGCTAGCCAATATCCCAAACGTGTCGAAATATGGTTTATATTCATATCTAGAATAGACCCAAATCCCATATTCTTCACCTCATCAAGCTGTTTTTCTGAAAAAAAATTCACAGTATCCATATACGAGTTAGGTTGACATCTCAACAGTATTGCTTCGTTACTGTATTCGAAGAAAGCCCTAGGTTCTGTTCTAGGTGGTTCCAGCTGGTTTGGTTTTTTTTCCTGTTCCACCTTTTTTGAAGGTTTTTTTGTTTGTATCTTAGTTTTTTTGTCATCTTTCTTCCTTTTTGGTAGTGGCTCAACAAAGTCATCATCTTCAGAACTTTCTTCCACAACCCTTCTTTTTCTATTTTTGTTCACCTTTTTCAATGTTGCTATGGGCTCTTCAAAGTCATCATAAGTCTCTATTTTTACAAAATCGCATGCTATTAGACAAAAGCATTATAAAATCGCATGTATTCTTTAACCATTTACAAAACTTACTAATCTGATAAAATTGCATGAATTAATTATGAATTCGCATGTATCAGTTAATCATTACCAAAACTACCTAATCTTATAATTCGCATGCTTCAGAGAAAAAAAACATTTTATAAAATCGCATGTATCATTTAATCATATACCAAAACTACATAATAATATAAAATCTCATTCCCTTGACCAAAATAGCTTTATGAAATCGCATGCCTCAGACAAAAAACCTAACAAACAAAACTAATCATATAAAATCACACATGTCATACAAAACCCACTATAATATCGCATATGTATCAGCTAACCACTACCAAAACTACATAATCATACAAAACCTAATAAAAAACCATACCAGACATAAACCCTAACAAAATCGTAGTTAACAACTATACGTAATCTTATAAAACCATAGGTTTTAGACAAAATCATTAGCTAACTATACAAAATCGCATATATCATTCAAAGCCACTGTAAACACCATTATAAAATCGCCTGTGGTCTGTCGTTGTTGGCCTTGCTTCGTTTCTCAAAACTCATCAATCTTGGCTAATCGCACCGGTAATAGAACGGAACTTGGGGGAAGAAGAATGCAATGTTTTGAATTTGGGTTTACGGTATGATTGGGAGTATTCTTTGCTGATTATAAGGGGTTTTGATTTCGCAGTGGACGATTTTAACCTTGGCGGTTTCATATATATATTTTAATTTGATTAATTTAATTAGTTAAACACGGGGTTTAAATGAGATGATCTGACGGTTGTGGTTATAGCGTACGTAATCTATGGTTAGGCCTATTGTATGATAACCGGCCTCTATATATATATATATATATATATAGGGTCAGGATCTAGAGAAAACGATGGAAAGTGTGAGAACGGTGAGAACGCTTATGAATCGTCCGATCAAAACAATCTATGGACTAGATTGGCGCAGTGGCTTTTTTCGTAAATAACATCAATTTTATTACGTGGACGCGCTTCATTAAGGGTAAAAAAGTCTTTTGACTACTCCACACAAAACGCTATTTCATGAAATAAAACGCCAACATATAGCACACATCATTCTAACTAAAAACGCCAAACTTAATTATAATAAAATCCCGCCTAAAAAAACCGCCAAAAAATCTTATATATACAACATCTCAGACCTTTAATTAAAAACACACACAAAACCCCAAACGCCATATTTAATATATACCATTCGTCTTAGAAACGCCAAAATACCCAAACATCAAATATCTTCTAAACCAAAACATTTATTTGAAATTCAGTTTGGTTGTCTGTAAGGTTTCACTCAATGTAATGGACAAAAATCCTTAAGTGAGGATATTGTCCATTTCATTGAGTAAAATCTTATTGACTTTATCATCAACTTCTTTCCAATTTATAACGCCAAAACATACAACAATATTATTGAGGTTTGTTGTCAATAAAGTTTAGCTGTATTGGGTGGACAACATTGTCAGTTATCTTTCTTAACCGAGGATTAACAATGTTATCCATCTCATACAGCAAAACATTACTGATTTTAGCATGATCAAATTTTGAGCTTTAAGATGCTTTTATTTAGTGGCGTTCTTTTTATCGGTAAAACGCCAATATTAAAAAATCAAACATCGTTTCATTGGAAAATTCAAGATTGTTGGCTGAAGGGTGTAAACTCATTAACATTTTGCTGCATGAGATGGACAAATCTTCAAGAAAAATATGCTGATGTCAGACTTTGTGCTTCCAAACGGCGACAAAAAAATCTACTTGAAAAACAAAAAAAAACAAAATGAATCATACGAAATTCGAACCAGCCAGTTAAGATGATTCAAAAAAGAAGAAAGAGACTGGTGATAGTGAAGATTTGGAAGATCAATTGTTTATATATTCTTTTTTTTTCTTTTTCAGTTGTTTGTTATATAATAAAAACGCCATATATAATAAAAATGCCAGACACCCAAATGCTTGTTAAAACGCTATCATGCCGTAAAACGCCCAAAAAAACTCCTAAACTATAGTAAAATTACTTTGGAAAAGTATTATAAAAAACCCAAAAAATAAAAAAAATAAAAACCAAACTTAAAAATGTAACTAGAAACAGAAACTACAAAACAGTAAAAATGAAGAGACAAAAAAATTATTATATTAGAATCTAAAACGCCAAACTTGAAAGACGGAACGTGTTACAGACTTCAGAGATAAAAGCTTATCAAAAACAATAATTACAAACAGTAACTGAAACGGCACCGCCTAACCTACGCCGCCAAAAGAAATCCTATAAAATAATAACTATCAGCAACTTCCATTTAATCAAACCAAAAAAAAAAAAGAAACAAACAAACGGCAAATACTACTAAATACCACTCACTGTAAAACGCCAAAAAATTAAAAAAAATCAAAGATGGCTAATATGCTTTCTTGGATATTAAATATTGTTCTTCGTGAAGTTTCACTGAGTGGATTGTTAGCTGAGGGGAGTAACTCAGTAAGATTTTGCTGCATGAGATTGACAAATCTTCAAGAAAAAGATACCGATGACAATCAAATGTCATTTTGTGTTCTTTGTTCTTAAATAAGACTTGGATGAGGAGAAGAGATCAATGACACTGAAGAGTGGGATGATTATAAAGATGAAGATCAAGATGAACAAAAAACGAAAAACCCACCCACACGTCATAGATCTAAGTCCCTAAACATACAGAAAAAGCCACTTCAACAGACGAGCAGGCAAAATAATCAAACCAATGGGTTTGTTAAGTTTTACATAAAACGCCATATATTTGGTGACAGCTCTTGTACTATTAAAGAAGAGAGAGGCTGATAACAGTGAAGATTGTGAAGAGAGATCCAATTAGGATTTTGTAACACCCCAAAAATGGGTTTGGTAATTTAAACCCGGTTAATATAAAGGAACGGGTAAATATACCGTGAGGGGTAAAAGTGAGCCCGTAAATGAATATCAACTAGGAAATTATGTTAAGACATTAAAGTGTGCAAATAGATGCTTAACCATATATATTTAAAACTTAATACTTGAGGGACCAAATGTGCATAAGTTGAAAGTGGAATAATGAAAGTTAAAAATTCTCTAAACACAACACATACATCAGACGTATGTGTGTGTGTGTTCGACATTAGGAGAAGCAGGAAGAACAAAACCCTAAATACTACTAATCCACCAAATTAGAAGAGAAATTGAAGTGTAAATTGATGCATGTATCCAGATTTACGATCCTCTAAGTGTGCTCAACATCAAGTAAGTTGAATTTTATGCTTTAGTGATGTTTAATGATATTGGTTATGTGTAATCCATGGATGTATTGCAAAATTAAGCATGAATGTTAGTTAATTTCAACATAAGGAAGTCGTAATGTGCTTGATTGTGAGTATATTGATGGTTTGATAAGAAACCCATTTGAAATTGTGATGATATGACTAGTGATGATGATGTATGTGTTAATTCTTGATATAGTTTGATGAGTAAGGTTAATATATATGCATAATGATGTTATAATAATCTGAATGTTTGAAGAATTCATGTGTTTGTGATGTTTTGCCATGATTTTAGAAAAGATTTTGTAGAGATGTGCTTAATAGGCTTGTACATTTCGCTAGATAAGTAGTATGCACATAAGGTGTTCGATGAAATGCTTGAGCTGAATTGATTATGTATGAATATGAAGAATTTTAGATTTAAAAGATCTAATAATGGCGTGTAATATGAATATGAGTAATGAACGTTAGAGTGAATGATGTGAATGCGTGTAAATGATGTATAATGTGAAAACTAAATGCAAATGTGATACACCCTTTAGGGTCGAAGAAAGGAGGAGAATCAAGTCAAGCGAAAACATTAGGAGCGCACGACTCCCGTAAGTTCTTATGAACTTCGTTTACTCTACTAGTAGGTTTATGAATGATATTTATGATAATATGAATTCGTACAATTTTCCGTTGTAGATTAAAATTGATTAGATGCAAGAAATTATATTTGAAGAAGGTTTTATAATTGATGTGTAGCGAATATGAACCAATCCATCTAAATGGGTTGAAATGATTAGTGGAATGATTCTCATAATGTTTATATATTGACTTATTCATAACGGGTCAAATAATGTAAGTGAACTCCGAACTTACCCTTTTGTTTGGTAATGTAATTATGATATATGGTAATTATTGAATGTAATATAAGAAGATATGAATCTATGTTATTACTAAGTTAAGTTTTAGTTGAAATGGGTCGGAAATGGTTAAGAAAGAAATTCGATTAAGTTTGGGTAAGAAAGGGAACTTACATAATGAATTATGCATAAACATGAATTAAGGAGTTATATATGTAGGATGTAAATTGTAAGTACGGGTGTGAATAGAAAATGAATACATGCTTGAGAGAGGTATTTAATTATATGCTTGAATGAATAAGACGAGTTATGCGTATTTGAGGACATGTCCATATGAAAGGAAGCTAATGATACTAACCGTTTTTCTATTGAGAATTAATGTGAAGCATAGGCAGGTTAACAATGGAAGTATAGGTTAACTCTGCAATCCGATGAGAGTGATCGAATGGATGGATGAAGGAGCTAGTATAAGAGAAAGCATGATATGTGGACGCTTTATTATGCATGTGTTAATGTTTTTGTATTATGTCATCGGTTACTAATGATGAGATTGAATGTGGTGACTGCAGGTTGTACAGGGTTATGGATGTTTCATCAAGAATTGTACGCGGTTGAAGATCGAGTCAAGACATGGATTGTACGTGGGTGTGTATGTGGTCACTTAATTCGATATATGTATGTTAGTTGTTTATCAAATTTTAGAAAGGGATTAATGTATTTAAGTGAAAGAAAGAATATCATTAAAGAAATTTTAATTATGTGTTTTCCGCTGCAAATCTTGGGTTTTAACGTGTTAGGGCGTTACAGATTTTTAATTTATTTTCTTCGCTTCTATTTTTTTCCCTCTAGTTGTAATATAATTTTACAATTGTAAAACGCCAAGATAAACGCCAAAATGTATATAAAAAATATAGAACAATGGGCCATCTTGTTTAAAACGCCTTGAAAAAACGACATTCAGATAGATTTCCTGACCCCCCTGGGGTTCCAATGGCATAGAATTTGAAAAACGCCATAAACGCCAAAATGTTAATACAATGAAACCATTAAACGCCATTAATTATTGAATTTGGTTAACGCCAAAAATCTTAAATGCCAAAAATAAAACAATATTGTGAAAAGCGGAACTGGAAAAGGAGAAGATAAAAGGACAAAAAATCCCCTCCGCCCTTTGGGTACTAACTTTTTTTTAACAGGTTTAGGTTTTATGGTTTCAATTTTGTAACAGATTTGGGTACTAACACCAAAATTTGTTAATTAATGACTAAAATACCCTTGTATTTTTTTTAGTTTATCAATGTAACACATTTGGGTACTAACACCTAATTTTATTTAAGTTTAAATCAATTTTACAAAATCTATTTATTTTTTTATTTTCATCTTTTTATTATATCTCTTAATTAACATAAAATCTATTTATTTTTTTATTTTCATATTTTTATTAAATTTCTTATTTAACATAAAATCTACTTGTTACACTAGTATTTTTTTTAAATAGATTTTTAAATAAAATATACTAGCTATATAGTTTTATGTAAATTAAATTTCTTACTCGTTTTAATTAATGTAAACCTTACTCGTTTTCAATTTTGGATAGATATGATTGATAATAATAAATATCTTTCATGTAAAAAAAATTGAAGCCTTTTTTTAACTCGTTTTTTTTGTTCATTTACATTTTACTATTTTAGAAAGATATTTAATTTACATAAAATCTGCTAGTTACACCAGTAAAATCTACTAGCTATATAGTTTTATATAAATTAAATATCTTTTAAAAAAAAAAAAAACGAGTTTAAAAAAGGCTTAAATTTTTTTAGTTTTATCTAAAATACCTAGCTATATAGTTTTATCTAAAATACCTAGCTATATAGTTTTATGTAAATTAAATATCTTTCTAAAATAGTAAAATGTAAATGAACAAAAAACGAGTTAAAAAAAGGCTTCAATTTTTTTTACATGAAAGATATTTATTATTATCAATCATATCTATCCAAAATTGAAAACGAGTAAGGTTTACATTATTTAAAACGAGTAAGAAATTTAATTTACATAAAACTATATAGCTAGTAGATTTTATTTAAAAAAAATACTAGTGTAACAAGTAGATTTTATGTTAAATAAGAAATTTAATAAAAATATGAAAATAAATAGGAATATTGGTTTTTAATAAACCAACCTTTGTCCCGTTGGTAAATAATAATCTTACCTACGTAATTGGTATACAATAATCCTACCTATCAACATGTTGGTTCTTAATGAACTTCCGTTAATTATTTTTAACTAAAGTTAGTTTTTAAGTTTTATTTATTACACAAACAGTCCCTGTAGTTGTAATTTACTAGTTTTAACTGTTTTGTAAAACAAAAAAACGTTGACAACTTAAAACTAGTAATTGTTCTTGAGGTTTTTTTTTTGTTTTATAAAATAGTTAAAACTAGTAAATTACAACTACAGGGACGGTTTGTTTAATAAATAAAACTTAAAAACTAACTTCAGTTAAAAATAATTAACGGAAGTTCATTAAGAACCAACATGTTGATAGGTAGGATTATTATATACCAATTACGTAGGTAAGATTATTATTTACCAACGGGACAAATGTTGGTTTATTAAAAACCAATTAGGTGTTAGTACCCCAAAGGTGTTACATTGATAAACTTAAAAAAAATGCAAGGGTATTTTAGTTAATTAAGAGATAGTACCCCAAACGTGTTAATAGATTTTATGTTAATTAAGAGATATAATAAAAAGATGAAAATAAAAAAAATAGATTTTGTAAAATTGATTTAAACTTAAATAAAATTTGGTGTTAGTACCCCAAACGTGTTACATTGATAAACTTAAAAAAAATGCAAGGGTATTTTAGTCATTAATTAACAATTTGGTGTTAGTACCTAAAGTTGTTACAAAATTGAAACCATAAAACCTAAACCTGTTAAAAAAAAGTTAGTACCCAAAGACGAAATTAGGTATAAATCACAGGACCCATTTGTGTAATTAACTCAATAATATATTAAGGCTTGGTGGAAAATATATTTTCTGAAAACTGAACGAACGACAAAGTATGTATTTTTCACTAAAATATATCATATTTTGTCAAACTTGAAAATATATATTACTTTGGTGGAAGTTAAAATATATATTTTTCTAGCTTTGATCTTAAAAATAAATTATTTTTAAGATATATGTGAATATTTATATTTTACCAAGTCAAAATATAGATATTTTTCTATGAACATATCTTAAAATAAATAAATTTTAAGAATACAAGAATATTGATTATTGGTTGTGCAAAAAACAATATTCCGGAGAATTAAATATATATTAAGTATGAACTACTTAATAAATACAAGAAAATACGTACTCCTATACGTACAAATACATACCATCATACACTACCAACACTTGGTAAAATATCCTTGTAAAAGTATTATACATAAATATGAGAATACAAAGTGACATACTTAACATACTCATAATACTTGAGAATACGTATAAATGTATAATACTCAATAAACGTTATGTTGGTTATGGGAAACTACAAACATGCGTATATGAGAACCTCGTGACAAAACGAGTTAAAAATATATTATTTTTAACAAAACCCTTAAATGAATGCATGCAAATTATATAATTTAAAATATAATTATTTGAACTAATATATTAAATTTGGAATTATATAATTATGAAAATTATATATACCCCGTACACCGAAAGTGTAACTCAAAGTAAACACCATTCCAAAACAAGTCCTAATAAATAATTAAGACTAAGAGTCGTTACACGACCAAAGTGTCTAATAAAACTTAGCACGTGTGTAGGTAGAGACACGACCCGCGGAAATCGACTTTGAGTATACACGATTACGGACGCAAACTTGTGAGTTCATGTCCCCCTTTTCTCTTAATTGTTTTCGGATTTATAACTCTGGGGGGTGAAATACATGTTTCAATGGTATGGTTTAGCTAGGGAATGAACTATTAGATCATGTGGATGGGTAGTATCTCTCTTAAGTGCCATTAATCTTGTTTAAGACCGAGGGATAGAAGTGGTAGATCTATCGGGTGTAACGAGCCCCTCTCATGGGTCCTTGTGTGGCCGCATGTAGTGCTTTTGTTGTTCCAGCCGGATGGGCCGGAGGAAATCCGCAAGGTTTGAGTGCTTCCTACGCCACCACACATATTAATGTCCTTGCAAAACATTAATGATCTGTTCATAGACGCTTTACATACCTATTATCAAAAGAAATCTCTCAAATGTTTACAAGTTTATTGGAGCTCACACAAAACGCATGAACTCGCTCAACTTTTGTTGATTGTTTTCAAACTTACATGTATTTCAGGAAACTAGATGGATCTTTGGCGTTGGGGTTGTTTTCAAGCTGTGAACTTCAAGTTTAGATGTCATCCACTTTTGAAGGGTTTGATTCATATATCTCGTTCGACGAGATATAGGATACAAAGACTCTTGAAACTAGTCTTTTGCTAAAGAAGTCCTTTTATGGAACTTTATATCTTTTGATGGTCTGTAACTTAACTTAATACTGTGTTGGTTGAAACTTAAACAACTTATGTTTGTAATGTTCTAAACTTATGAATGGGTGAACATCATTATTTTAGTCATATAGTTGTTTATTATAATCGAATGCAATGAAAACTGATCAAGTCACACGTATACGCTTCCGCAAAAGTCAGGGTGTGACAGTGCCAACATAAACAAAAAGTCAAGTTGGGGGTGCCGAGTGTCAAAGTGTTAGTTGCGGGTGGCAACGGCCAAAGGCCAATAGTTGGGGGTGATAAAATCCAATAACCCTAATTTATATATGTTTTTTACTTTTTGTTTTCTTTTTTAAGTTAGATTTTGATTTATTATAAAATTATACTTTTAAATAAAAGGTTATAGTAAAATGACCGAAATACCCTCATGTGCAACAGCGGTGACACATTGATTGTCACCGCTAATAGTGTCGCCGCTATTACTCGTCATTCTTGTAGTGTGTGGGCGGTCCAATGTCCAACCATTTTAGACTGATAATTACTTTTAATAGATTGATAATTAATTTTTAAAATTAATATATAAAATACTGATCACTAACTTAACTACCATATTCATGTATAGTGTGTATATATACATGCTAGAAAGCAAGACATAAGTACCATATTTATTATAGATGTGTATTATAGTGCGTATATGCATGTTCAAGCAAAAGACGTAACTAGCGTTACCATGTTCAGGCAAAAGACGTAATTACCATTACCATATTTATTATAGTTGTGTATTATAGTGTAACTACCATTACCATATTTATTATAGTTGTGTATTATAGTGTGTACAATACATGTTCAAGCAAAAGACGTAACTACCATATACATTATATACATGTGCTCGACTTTCTTCAAGATACGAGCAACCATTTTTCTTAAAATCACTATTCGACAAGTCTCTATTTTGCTAATCAAAAGTTGGTATGGAGGGAATGTTTCGGTTTCTTTGGATTCTTTTGATTCTCTGTTTTGCTAGTCAAATAGTAAGTTTTAATTGTTTTAACGAGTTCCCATTTGAGAAAAGTAGCTAGTTGTTTAGCACTTGCATTGCATATAATATAATAGTAAAAGTAAAGCAAACAAAAAAGCGAAAATTACACAAATAGTTGCTTTGATTCACAGTTAGTTTTTGATTTGGTTCTTAAGTATTCGAAACTACAACGGTTATCACCAAGTTTAGAATTTATCATGCTTACAGTCCCTAAATAGATGTCTAATTTAACATGTATGTGTTTTCATATTCACAAATTTACCTCCGAGTAAATTGCGGTTTTGGTCCCTGTGGTTTATAGCTCATTGCTATATTTTACAAATTCTAAAAGTCTTGCAATTTTCATACAAAGGTTTCTATTTTATTGCAATTTCACTCCACCATACTAACTTCATCCACCATCTAGTTAAAACCTAATTACATGAGAGGCATATGATGGACTAAATTATATATATATTGATTTCGAGAGACGATAAATAGTAACTTTATTTTTATAATAATATATAGTTTTTTTATTATTTTATTATTTAATATATTATAATAGTTTATTATTATATTTACTTTTAATAACATATTTTTTAAACATCTATTTCCTTTACCTTTTTTAATAATTGTTTTTTTTTCTTTTTTTAACATATATTAATTTATCGATTAATTTGATACTTTTCTAATAAGTTACGTTTATCACTTTTTTAATAATTGTTAAAACCTAATTACATGAGAGGCATATGATGGACTAAATTGTAATTAACCATGAAGGAAAAAAAAAGAAAAAAAAAACATCTTTCTCCTAATTTACACAACTTATCCTTCAGTTTTTGTGTGCACTTATAACTTCTTTGATGATGATGAAATGTCACCTTCATCTAAATTGAATCATATATCAAATCGTTTTTTATTATTTTTCTTCCTGTTGCGGTTTATATTCATACGTTATAATCATTTATCGGGTGTATTGATTTGATTATTATAAACTAGGCCTGACAATTTTGACCCAAATGTTTGAACATGGATTGAATTGGACTTTAAAAATGAAGTCATGGGCTGTTTTGGGTAGACATATATAATTAAGGGGGTTGAAATAGGTATATTAAAAGAATAATGAAAAAGTTAATAGGTCAGGATGGGTAAATATTAATTTACCTTCTAAAGTCCAAAACTCAGTTAGTTCTTACTTCTATTCGTTCCCCAATTGTGAAGCCTTCAGAGTTAAAGAAAGGAAAAGAAATAAAAAGAAAATATTTTATAAAAAAGAAAATAAAAATATTTTGTGTTCCAGAGTTTCATTTAAGGAAGGAAAAGAAAGGAAAATAAAACATGTCGTATTCCCGAGTTTCATTTGAGATCCACTTAACAGGGGGAGGGGAGGGAAAATGAGGTTTTTTTTGCCTGAAAATAGTCTTTCCAATTTGGAAAGACATGGAGGGGAGGGGAGGGATGGGGAGAGATTTTTAACTCGGGAACACACCTAAGGAAGGAAAAGAAAGGAAAACTAGGATAAATTCTTTAGTTTTTTTATCCTTCCGATTTGGAACGAAATGGGGGGAAAGACATCTTTTTTTTTCCTTTCTCGTCATTTCCTTTCTCACTTTTACTTTCTTTTCTTTTCACACGTTAAGTTAACTCTCGAACAGAGCGTAGCAGAGGAGAAGATGAATTCAGAGACCAAGACCAGGTAATCATGATCGATGTATGATTCCGAGATAATTAGCGATCTAAACGCATATTTAGGATTTATATGTGTTACTGACTTTTCAAACTCACTGGAAGATATGTAAATTAGGTCTGTTGTTTAATCTTTTTGAGAAGTTGTAAAATTAGTAATTTAATCAAAAGTTAACATGATGAATCGAACTACATTAACCATTCATAATTGATTTAAACCTCAACGAACAACTATGATAACCTAATTTATGACTATGCTGACAATGAAGAAGGAGCAATTTTCAACAGTTTTCAATGAAAGTTATCATTTTGAATTACATTTTAAGAACTATGTGATGGAGATTTCAGTTCTAGGGTTTTGTTCTTGTTTGTTTGCTGAAATGGATGAATGGATTCAGATGTATTATATGTAGGCCAGGCAAAATATACCCATCAACAAATTTTGGGTCAAGATGGGTATTTAATGTAAAAGTTTGGGCAAAAAACCGATTCAAACCGTCCGGTAGAACCGGTTAAATCGCCCGGTATACCCGGTTGAACTGTCCGGTACACTAGGTTAAACCCTTTCTGAGCCCAATACGGTACGATATAAAAACCGGATTTTAAAACATTATTAAGACTAACGCTCGAGTTCGGTTCGTAGGTAGTTTTTCAAGCTCGAGCTCAACTCGTTTATTATTTTTTGTTTACTAAATAGTTCTATCATTGTCATCTATAAATATGTTTTTTTTTTCTTAATTGTTAAAAATTAGTTAATTATTGTTTGTAGGAGCCAAAATATGTGGATTGAGGATGAAACTAATTCGTTCAATCCGAGTAGAGATCATTTTATAGTATGGAAATATTTTGATAAATTACCGGTTGATGAAAATGGGGATAAGAAGCTACTTGTAAGTTGTACCAGTGGAAAGGTTTGTATAACAATACTGGTTGTAAATATAACTAGAGTTAAGTTCCTGTGAAAATAAAATAAACGTACGAATTTAAAGAAAGTAAAAAAAAGTGGCGGTGGCATTTTGGTAATTATCAGCAACTTCAAAATTACTCTAGTAGAACTAGAGTAATTTTGAGCTTCTGTAGAGTAATTTTGTAAAAGTTCATGTAGAGTAATTTTGGTCGTGTAGGGTAATTATCAAAATTGTAGGGTAATTATCAAAATTACACTAACACCCCCCCCCCCCCCCCCCCCCCCCCCCCCCCCCCCCCCACCCCCCCCCCCCCCCCCCCCCCCCCCCCCCAACTAAAAGCTAAAAACTAAACCATAAAGCTAAACCCCATAACTAAATGCTAACAAAATTACTCTACAAGACATTTTCCAAAATTACTCTACAGAAGTCAAAATTACTCTACTAGAGTAATTTGATAATTACCCTACATTTCCCAAAATTACTCTACAGATGCTCAAAATTACTCTACTAGAGTAATTTTGAAGTTGTTGATAATTTACTAGATTGCCACCGCCACTTTTTGCTTTTTCCCCAGTAATTTGAAGTTGCTGATAATTACCAAAATGACACCGCCACTTTTTGCTTTTTCCCTCAATTCGTACGTTAATTTTGTTTTTATTTGATCCTTTACCAATATAACTATATAAGTATGCTAATGTTCGTTTATTGTAAAATAATAGTATTTTTATAAGAATACTGGTCGTCCATGGTTACATTCAAATGGATAAGTGGTACATATAAGTAAGAAACTCATGACTCTATATCTGTTTATGATTTTTTAAAGTAATTAATAGCAGAAACAAATTAATGTTTGTATATTCTTTGACTTTGACTATGTTCATACTTTAGGTATTTCCTTGCTAAATTAACTTTCAACTGTTTTGGCCCATTAGATTGTTACACATTTATTATTGCTTTTACTGTATTTTATACCTGCAAAACGAGCGGGTCATAATGGGTTCCGGTCAGAACGGGTCGCTTTGAAAAAATGGTCATTTTGCTTCGGGTCAGGATGTGTTTGGGTCGCTTTAAAAAGGATCGTTTTGGTTTGGGTCAAACATGTGGCTTTGAAAAAAGGGCCATTTTTTGTTCGGGTAAAAACGAATCTTGACAAAAATAATAGTATGGGTCGTTCATGGTTGTATCCTGCACTTACATGCTTGTATCCACTTGACAGTTGTCAATTTCTTTTATTATTTTTAAAATTTTTATTATCTTTTATATCTTTTATTGTTTTTTATTATTTTTTAAATTGTTTATTATTTTTATATTTTTGTTTAATTTTTTAATTGTTTTTTCATCTCATCTTTACCCAAACCTATCCTAACCTAAACTCATCCTAACTCAAACTCATCTTGACCCATTACCCATCCGACATTTTCTTTAATATACCCATCGTCACCTGTACCCATCCTAACCCAAATCCATCTTGACCCATTACCCAAACCCACCCAACTTGCCCACTTTAGCACCACTATTATAAACAGTCTACCCCTGTTAAAACAGCAAATAAACCTTTCTGAATAAAGAAGTTATGTGTACTTTTGTCATTGTTTTAAATTCAAAGTGATTACCATACAGTTTTTAACTTTTTATTTCCCAAATGAGCCAAGGGCATAGCTTCAAAAGAACTAAACATTAATTTGTAGTTAATAGTTACTCTCCTGTAATTTTAATACTATTCTCATATGTGGATTATATAACACAACACATGCATGAAACAAAAACTAAATCCCAGTAAAAGATATATATATATATATATATATATATATATATATATATAAACTGGTAATTTAAAGGTGTTAAAGATACATACTATATAGGGTTGATAATACAACCCAATTACCAATTTTAAGAAGAAAACAACATAACTTTGTTTTAAGAAGAAGAATGAAGATTTGGTAAGAGAATGGGAAACCATGAAGATCTCATATGCTGAAACAACGTCCTGGACAAAAAAACTACAGGGACCAAAACCGCAATTTACTCTTTACCTTTTTTAAAAAAAAATCACCCATATGGTCCCTAAACAAATTGATTCATGTTACCAAAAGCTATGAAAAACAAAATCAAAGGAAATATCTTGGATCTTCACTCTCTCTCAACCCCAGTATCGTTTTAGCACAACCACTAATCAACTCTTTGGCCGTTAGTGTTGTTAACAAGGGTTATTCTCATATGTTGCAGAAATTGAATTATAGCGACAAAATATACAATATCTCCAATTTAGAAACAACAAAGCCGGATGTTTTGGTCTCCAAAGATGGGTCCGGCGATTTGAGTACTGTTCAAGAAGCCGTTAACTGGGGGAAGCAACAAGAATGGGGTAAACAGTATATTATATATGTCAAAGGGGGGATATATGAAGAAAACGTTGTTATTCCAGAACAGGCATCGTATATTTTACGATGTATGGTGACGGTATATGTGTACTTACGAAAGGTGGCCGTTGTCTTCAACTCGGCAGGGGAATGCTGGTTTCCGGTGATGATGGTATTGCCTATACCGTCACCATACATCGTAAAATATACGATGCTTGTTCTAGAATAACAACGTTTTCTTCATATATCCCCCTTTTGACATATATAATATACTGGTTACCCCATCCTTGTTGCTTCCCCAGTTAACGGCTTCTTGAACAGTACTAAAATCGCCGGACCCATCTTTGGAGACCACAACATTCGGCTTTGTTGTTTCTAAATTGGAGTATTGTATGTTTTGTCGCTATTAATTCAATTCCTGCAACATGAGAATCACCACCCTTGTTAACAACACTAATAGCCAAAGAATCCAAAGAAACCGAATATTTTCTTGATCGACTCCGTATCTGTGTTACCTCCATACCACGTCAGCTGGTTCTGACATGGCGGAACCTTCTTGCTCTCGAATATTTTCTCTTGCCTCCGTTTTCGTTATGAAGATCATGTTCGGTTGAAGATGATGGTTCCATGGCCGCTGGTTATGAAAATTGGTGTGAAATTGAAGGTATTTATTGGTGAATTGCTGCAAGTAGAAGAAGTTGATTGAGGGTTTGAAATGGTGACGGGGAGTAGGGATGTGGTTGAATATATAGGGAATCTGTTGTATTTTGGGATATTCAAAAATAGCGACTTAGGGTGTCCGGGGCACTCCCCTAAGAGGGGAGTCCCCTCTCTTACGCATAACCAATCCTCGTGTGCCACGTCAACTCCCCTCTTAAACTCCCCTAACACCCCAATTTGATGGCGCCACTCCCCTCTTAGGGGAATTGCTTTTTTTATTCAAAAAAAAAAAAAAAAAAAAAAAAAATTTCATTGGCTGAAATTGCGGCTGGCCCCACCTCCTCCCTCCTTCTTCTTCGGTGACTACCCCCGGATTTGGTCCCCGATTAGGGTCCCTGCCTGGATGGCGGGGGTGTTCCCGCTCGGCGAAATCGGTCCCTGCACGGGGTCCCCGCACGGGGTCACCGCGAACGCCCCGCTCACCCTTATAGATAGATATATTTGTGTAAACAAAATAATAATAACAACAATAGTAGTAGTAGTAATTAATAGTAGAGCATGAATATTAAATAATAATAAATACTTTGCCAAATATAGCATCCCTTATTAATTTCAAACTCTTCTAAAAATTAAATAATAATAAATACTTTGCCACATATATATGGCATCCCCTATTAATTTCAAACTCTTCTAAAAAATTAAATAATAATAAATACTTTGCCACATATAGCATCCCCTATTAATTTCAAACTCTTCTAAAAAATTAAATAATAATAAATACTTTGCCACATATAGCATCCCCTATTAATTTCAAACTCTTCTTTTACTAGTAATTAAGTGTTTGAAACTTTGAACAAAAACAAATCGAAAATAGTATTCAAACAAATAAACCAAACGAAAACATGTAAATCGTCATCAATTTCACACTCTCGTTATTAATAATTTAAATAGGTGTAAAAAAGTCGAGCTACTTGAGATCGGCTTGAAAAATGCTTAAAACGAGCCGAGCTTGTACAAGCTCAAACCTAAGCCCGAGCCTTTAGTAAACCGTAAACAAGCAAGACCTTCACTTATCAAACCTGAGTCAGCTCGCAAGCTTATAATCTACATGATTTTTATTGAATATTAAATCTGTAATTATAATAATAATAATAATAATAATAATAATAATAATAATAATAATAATAATAATTATTATTATTATTATTATTATTATTATTATTATTATTATTATTATTATTACTACCCAATACTATATTTTTCAGCATAATTAGGCATAGGGTGTTGTACATTATGCTTTAGGTGTTTTAAAAAAAAATTGATTTTTTACTTTTCACTCAAAACTATTTAATTCTTTACTTTTAATCCAAAACTATTTTATTTTTTTTACTTTTAACCTCAAAACTTTTCATCTTTTGCAATTTAACCTCACAATGTTTTTACTTTCATATTTGGTCCTTTATACTTTTCATTTTTCGCAAAACTTTCGTTTTACGTTTCATTCTAAATTTTGCGAGTTAACACGGTGCAACGTGCGTGTGTGGTCCAACGTTTTTACGTCGTCTATTTTTTTCCATTTGATAGGTTCATCGTAACGTGCGGGTCCTAGATCGACTTAGTTTTTCTTTTATGTCTTACGTTTCGGTTTAATTTCTTCGCATTAACACGTCGCAACTTTAGTGTTGGTGGTCACTGGCAGTAGACCAGTAGTGTGGCATAGGTGTTCACCCCCGCCGCAACGCGGGGGTGCTTAATACTAGTTATATATATAATTTATAAACTTCTTAGCTACAGTGATTTTTGTCCTTTTATGATTTTTTTTCATGTTTCCTTCTTCTTTTCTATTTTTTGGTTTTTCTTTTCTTGTTTAAGTTTCAATCGAACCTGGTGTGGTACATGTAACAAAACGAACGGTCTAATACTGACCAAACAACGTCAGTACCAAAATTGATATTCGTTTTTATTGTTTCGATTGATTTAAACACATCTCGGTATTTTTTGGTCATATCATGACTTTTTTTTTGTTTCTCTTTCGGTAAGTGTAGGTATCTTAATGAACCGAACCAATATCAAACGAATTACCGTCATTAACGTTATTTTTACTATTACGTCTACATTTCCATTAAAAATTGGGTCGCCCCACCGCAGAGCGCGAATGTAACCTACTAGTTATATAAAATTATGATGAGATAACTGATTTTATATACATACACATGAGAAAACTTTTTCCATTGAGAAAACTAAAGAAACTTTATATTATATATGTACTTTATCATATATTGTATATATGTACTATGTATTATGTATTACACATATACAATATAACAATATATGATATATGATATATTATCTATATGCAATAATCATATATTATATATATAATATGTAATATTATACATTGTATATATACAATATATACGCTGTATGATATATTATGTATATGCAATAATCAATTCAACTGTGTGAGAAAGAAACTGATCGGAACTCACCTGAGAAGGCGATACCGGAAGAAGCAACAACACACGTCTGAATAACCGTATTATGTTGCCTCGTGAACGGCTGCTTCAACAAACCAGATTTACCGAGAAACTTCGTCCATGTTTTCACGAAGAAAAACCCTAGCAGTCCAGCAGACACGTCTAAGGACGAGATAATTCGGGTAGTTAGGTTAAGCTTCATGACGATAAACGTGATGAGAATCCCTAAAATAAAGCTGACGATGAATGCGCGAAGCGTCAACTGGTTCTGCCATGGCGGAACCTTCTTGCTCTCGAATATTTTCTCGATCGTCCGAGTTCATAGCGTGTTGCTATGCATTTTGTTTGAATGTTTTCATTGTGCAGATCATGTTGTTGTTCTTGTGTAGTGGTTGACATTGAGAATTGATGATATTAGATGTGAATTTGAAGTTTTGAATTCGAATTGGATACTTATTAGCGGCTATCGAAATCGGTGGGAGATTGTCAGTATCTTGTTGATGTGCGGCAATACAAGTAGACGTTGATTTAAGGGTTTGAAATTGGAATATGTGTGATTAGTCAATGTAACACCTCGTAAATTTATATCGAATTATATGACAACACGTGTCCAATCAACTCTCAAATATGCCAAATCATTTGGACGAGAGGGACAAAATATGTAAAATTGTGGAAGATTGGATGTGGAGGAACCATTTGTGACAAAATGACAAATTTGTGGCTTCTAAGTGATCCTTACGGACCGCAAGGCATATGCCTTACGTACCGTAAGGCAATTGTTATTAATATTCAAGATAGTCCCTTAAATACCGTAAGGAATTTGAAACCATGGGCGCCTGAAGGTCCTTACGGACCATAAGCCATTACCCCTTACGATCCGTAAGGGGGTGCAGCTGGCAGTTTTGGCAGACTGCCATGGCAGCCTACTGCAGATGCCACATATCTCGCGAATCTGAACCATTCTCCTGCTTCTTCCACCTCATTTGACAGTAATCAACACTAGGAAAACCCTGCTAACACTTGGCATGATCTTGTTAATCTTGTGCAAGTATAAATAAAGGTGCATTTGCACCATTTCAATTTCTCTCTCTAATCACTTCTGGAGTTGCTTCTACTTATAGAGACCTCCTATTGAAGTTCAATCTTCTCCTAGAACACTTATAAGTGTTCAGTGTTCTTCCTTAGTTTCATTTTAGGCTAAGTTATTAGCCGAAAGTCATGCATATTGACTTTTGCTTTAACTTTCGGTTATAACCATTTCGATCAAGCCAATGTTCGAATCGAACATGGCTACGTGATCATAATAAGGTGGATGATAATCCCCTATGAGGGCACCTCATGAAGATCGCGTTCAGTTGGTCAAATGACGGGTCAAAGTTTTATCAGAATAAAGTCAAAACGCAGATTTTCGAAAATTAAGTTAAATGAACTTCTAAGTATCTAAACACTAATTTTTGACATGATATCAGTTAGTATAAGATATTAGGGCATGTTAGATCATATCCAACCCGTCATTTCCTGCTTATAGCTCGGTTTGCAACAGAAAGTCAAGCAGTTTGACTTCTGCTTTGACTTTCGATTCTAACCCGTTTAAGCTAAGTTAACTACTGATTTGAAGTTGTATTATGATCATATTAATGTATGGAATAACCCTCTGAGGTTATACCATTTGATCATAATCATTTTTCGGGTTTTATGCAAGTTCATGTATTATGCCTTAAAAATACCAAAAATGCCCTTTTGTGCATAAAATGGTTTTGAATCATAAAGAACATATAATTTGAATTATAAACTGACGTGGTAAGAGATATTAGACATGTTTTGGCATAATGAACTTGACATTGACTCATCCGATCACCCGATACCGCCTATGTGCGTACGGTTGGCTTATATAACTTAGTTTATATAAGTTAACCGAATTGGGTCAAATTCCTTCAAAATATATCATTGTTTAACCCATATTATACGAGTGATAGTACTCGTGAGGGTACAAACCATATTCTATCCAGTCTCCGCTTAATCTAGCGAACCGTACCGATTTTTATTATAGTTAACCGGTCCAAGTCATATGACTTGAATAAGACCCGTTAACATTCTAATGGATCATAATTCCATTCATTCCAGACTAAGGACATCCAGTAAATTGCAACCTTGTTAGTTATTTTGTTTAAATGGATGTGCTTACATATATCTTTGGATTGTAAAGATTTAAGCTCGGTCAAATACTCTTAACCTATTTTCCCTGCACGACCTTGCGATACGGTAAATTATTACCGCTTGGTCGGGTATGGGATTAATGACCAATGTGTCCAATATCCAAATAACCCGTTTAATCCGTTATGCTTGATTTGAGGGTTAATGCGACCGTGTCCTTGATATCTTCGGCTCATTTAATTGCAAATGGCCATGACCTAAGCACGGGGTGTAGGCATACACCCGACAGATGCTAATGCTATGATAAAATAGTTTCTTACCCAATATGGGGATTAAAGTGGTGTGTCGATTAATCATGTATCGGAGTTTAGTTCTGGGCCCCATATGTATTGACAAGCATGTAATACTGGTAACAAAAGATATAGTTTGTCCCAAGTTATTTATGAAAATTGATATACCAAATGGTATATAAAATGATTTTGAAATATTTTCAAAATGTGTCGGTTATTTGTATTTACCAGGGAAAACTGGCGTATTTTTAAAAGACTAAGCGTATGTTTGCAAAGTACGTAATAGGCTAGAAGTTGCCCGGTAATTGCTTAGTGTAATTTGCAACTCCATGCAAGAAGCCTAGTAGTCTTTTATGTAATCATTTGTTATTCGATCCGCATGTGGATCTTTTAGTATACTCTCGTTTGTATATTATTTTTTAACTTTCGGACATTGTACTTTGTAATAATATTTTATACTCCTAAGACTTCCGTTGTGTTAATGTGAATATCTATATCAATTTGTCAAGCATAAACCTCAAGTCCGGGCTCACCAGGAAATCAGGGTGTGACAGTCAATGACAGTAGGATGTATGAAATCGTTGAATTGAATTTTTAGTAGCGATTGTGTTTGGATGACTATCTCTTATATTTTGGGAAATTCAAAATGGGAATTAATCTTCACACACCCTTCCCTTCTATCTCTCTCTATAGATACATAGATACAAGTGAAAATGATGTAAAAATAAGATTTATGAATGTAAGAATAGTGAAAGCCATTCAAAATCCACCAAACTTATATTTTTTTGTATAAAATAGTGGGAAATTTAAAATACACCAAACTTATATTCTTTTGTATAAAAGGATAAATAGACGATAAATATTAGACTAGTTACACGTATGTATTAGGATTCATGGTGTGGGAGAAAGTCCATTGGGGCTTTATTACATCATAGAGTTAATAGCCAAAATGGTTCCTGAGGTTTGCTCACTTTTGCCACTTTAGTCCAAAATCCAAATTTTTTAAATCTGGGTCCCTGAGGTTTGCATTTTGTTGTCATTTTAGTCCAAATTTCAAAAAAGTCTAATTTTGTCAGGATTTCTTACTGAATTTTGTCTTCTTCCTCATTTCTCATAAGGGTAAAATTGTCATTATAGAATATTATAAACTAATTTATATTAAAAAAAATTAAAAAAAAAAGCCTCAAAGAACTTTAAATAACCCTAATCGATCAAAACCTCTCACCTTCCCCCATCATCTTCTTCCTCAAAGAACTTTAAATAACCCCCAGTCTTCGTTGTCATCCATTGTTAGGGTTCGATGTTCGATTAGGTGAAGGGAAGAATGTCTGAGGAAGAAGATGATGGGGGAAGGTAAGAGGTTTTGATCGATTAGGGTTATTTAAAGTTCTTTGAGGCTTTTTTTATTTTTTTTAATATAAATTAGTTTATAATAATCTATAATGACAATTTTGCCCTTATGAGAAATGAGGAAGAAGACAAAATTCAGTAAGAAATCCTGACAAAATTAGACTTTTTTGAAAGTTGGACTAAAATGGCAACAAAATGCAAACCTCAGGGACCCAGATTTAAAAAATTTGGATTTTGGACTAAAGTGGCAAAAGTGAGTAAACCTCAGGGACCATTTTGGCTATTAACTCTACATCATATCAACGACACGTAAGTGGGTCTTCACTAGAGGTGTAAACGAGCCGGGCCGAGCTCGACTGGGCTCGAGCTTGGCTCATCATGTTTTTCTGAAGCTTGAGCTCGAGCTCGAGCTTGGCTCGATTCGAGCTCACTTATTTGAGCTCGAGCTCGGCTCGCAAGTAAAACACAAAGCTCGAACTCGGCTCGAGCTATTTTGATATAAAATACCAAATACTAAATACCGAATAATTATTATTTTTGTTAACATTCCAATATAAAATTTATTGAAACGGAATTGTATTTAAAATAAGGTATTTTTTGTATCGCAACTATACATAGTACCAATACTGTGACAAACCTATACCGACCAAACAACATCGGTATCAGTATAGGTATCATTTTTATAGTTTTCGATCAATGTAAAACATGTGTTGATATCGTTTTGGGAGAGAACCTTCGTGTAATTTAACCTAATACAATAAGGTATTTTTTTGTATCGCAGCTATACTTGGTACCAATACCGTGATAAACCTATACCGACCAAACAACATCGGTATCAGTATAGGTATCATTTTTATAGTTTTCGATCAATGTAAAACATGTGTTGATATCGTTTTGGGAGAGAACCTTCATGTAATTTAACCTAATACAATCGTAAATACTTTTTTTTTTGTACTACATACATGTTTCCTGTGGGGTTGCGTGGTGGAATTTCCCTAGTTTACATTAATATGTACTACATCATGGAAAATTGGCTTATAATACAAGATTACAAGAACCATGATTATATACATACCTGTTGGGATCTGTATTCAACACCCTTTTAATCCCTATAGAAGGTGAGGGCTTGAGAGTATTTGAGAGATCCAATGGCATTATCTTCAAAACAACAATTTGTTTCATTCAACAGCATTCTTGTAGTTAACCATGTATATGGCAGCAACAGTTACCACGGCCCCGGTTAGTTGAATCGGTGAGAAAGTCTCGCCAAGATAGAGGAAACTGTAAATCATAATAACAAAACCATCCCAATATATGACTAAAATTAATAGTAGTTTCCATAAACAAGTTGAAAATTTGGCTCATAAAATCAACTTACCCGAAAACCTAAGCGAACATCGGAGTTAGAAAGGTCAGAGAGCTAAGCTTTGTCAAGCTACCTGGTAAATATCAAGAATGAAAAATGTTGATATACGAAATAAATAAGCTAGAAAAAAGCATGATCAAATGAAGATGACCTCTTGTAGCATTGTAAAAGTATAAGCCATAGCTGATAGCGCTGCCAAACACAGAGGTATACAGAAGGGCGAAAACGTCATTTGCTGTGAGCTCGCTGAGTCCCCCATTGAGAGCAGGATCATGAACAAGATATGACAATGCTGCCAATGGAATCCCACCAAGAACCATGTGCTGCACGGATATTTATAGGGAAGGTAATCTTTAGTATATAATATATATTAAGAATATAAAATATATTAAGAATGAAAACTAACTAAAAGGGTTACCAAGTAACTTATTGTTGGTGCACTTGTGTCTGTACTTTGTCTGTATTTCGTCTTGATACAAAACGATGTCTTTGTTAGTGTTGTAAGTTTGACCAAGTCAACCATCCTCCTGGTTTGACTTGGCCAAACAGTTCGAACAATGGTTGTAATATGGCTGTGTCGAAGGATGTGTCATCGAAGGATTGTTTAGATCCTTCGATGAGCTCGAAAGATAAGCCTTCGATGGATGGACCTCGAAAGATCTCATCCTTCGAGGTACATGTTGATCCTTCGATGAGCTTCTAGTCGATAGATGATCCTTCGATCAGTCTATCTATCCTTCGATCAGACCTGCTGTGTTCGGGTATAAATACCCATGCTAGTGTTCATTTCAGGACAGTGCTTCATTTTCAGACACATAGAGAGCATTCTGTTTAGAACACACACACACGAGAGAACCTTTGAGAGTTTACAGAATACATCTGTAAACATTGAGCTTGTAACCGAACCTTTCATACGTATTAATACATGTGGTGTTAATCGGTGAAGTTTGTGTGTTGTGTTTTGTGCTTGTTCAATCTCGGTTTGCATTCTAGCTTGGATTCCGCACTTGCTAGTGTGTTATACATAACAAGGAATAGGTTTAACCTCAACCTCCGAGGGACCTACAAGTGTACACTGCACGCTACTTCTGAAAGAGAAAGACAAAGACCTTCGCTGGTGCAATGTGGAAGACCAGCCGGACCCGGAGGTTTATGATCTTGTTGCTGTGAAGACTTTTCTTGGATTAAGTGAAGTGGCTGCAAAATCGGCCTTGAAATCCACACCGGGTGGATATCCAGTTTGGGAGAGCACTCAGATTCCTTGCAATGCACGGAGCAGTTGCAGGATACGGTTTTAAATTTCTAATCTCTCCTATACTTGTCGATATTTAAGCTGCTTTGTGAATTATTATCTCGTTCAGCACTCTTTGGCCAGACAATGTTGTCATGGTCCGCACCGCTTACCGACATGCCAACTGATTTTTCCAAAATTCGCTACATCATTTCTGATTCAAATTTAATCTTGGTAAACGGCATTGAGGTAAAACATGAGTTAACCAACATCGGAAAATCATTTTTGTAAATACCTTTGTGTTTTTATAAAATTTTATCTTAGTTTGTTGATTTTAGGGGGAGTAAATCAAAATTTCCAAATTAGAAAATCCAAAAACATCGAAAAATGTTATAATCACAAAAACAATAGAAAAACAAAAATGAGTTTCCTGGCGAGCAAAAAAAAAGAGAAAATGATAGTACATCAGTGGTCTGTCTAAACCTCTTTAAACCTAAACTGAAAAACGATAAGCAGCTCTATATAAGATGTATCGGTAGGCTCACAATCATTTTAAAGTGTGCAGGGTGATATAAACTTAAATCGACTGAAGATCAGGTGGGAACCATTCATTAGCATATGGTCTTAGTACCGAAATTTCGTTTGAGAGATTGCCGAGGTTCTGAGATATTCGGTCTTTATGCTGCTTATCATCTGGGTATCATGGTTGTATCTTTTACCGAAAAATAACGGGGACGCAAGTCTAGATCTTCCATGATACCATACACACGTGTACATATTGCATTCGACCTCAATAAGTGATCAACAATCACATGTCCAATCAAATAAGTGATAATATATCACAGATTCTTTGCGGGAGTCAAGTTCGTCTCTCTGCTGTACGAAAGTACTGACCTGTTCACGGACTTGCTCCTGTGCCCTCATGCATATGAAAATCAAGTTCCTCATCAATAAGTGATTTTATCACATAGGACTTGTTTTCAAATCAAAATAAGTGAGAATCTCACATCATATACGGTCAAACAGATGATAATCGGTATACTCACCGGTAAGATGAACTCTCGTGCATACCTTGATACGGGAATGTGTCGTGATGTGGATGAACACCGGTCTGTAAGTATAAATCATACCTTAACGTATCCCCTCGCCATGATTACAAATGATAAGTTGAGCTTATGTGGACAACAATACCGATAATTGTTATAGGATGCTTATCTATATGTTAACTAATTGGACAAAAAGACCGTTTTGACATGACCGTACACTGATATGATTCTCTTACCCTCGAAACTCGCAAAAAGAAATGTTTGTAAATATTTATTTACTGCTTTCGTTTCTGCATCTTTGTATATATTTATTTATTGCTTTCCGTCTTTTACATTTGAAAAATGAAAAATTCCAAAAAGATTTTAGGTGTGTTTTAATATAAACTTTATAAAATCCAAAAAGATTTTGCTTCTAGTTTATTTTTTTTAATTGACTGATGTTGGAACTCGAGTCTATCCTACCCAAAATCCTGATTATAAGCCGGAAAACAATTGCAACTTCATAAATGGTCGAAGTTAACACATTTTGAAAGTTAAAGGATTAACATTGTACATTTTCTAAACTTTCAAACTGTTGTCGGACGGTGTTTGATTAAACAATGGTCACACGTGTGTCGTTTGTTTATGTTTACTATATTCCAAGCAGTTGTTCTCATTACGCGTTTAGATTTCTTGCATGTGCAGATTCTAAAGGCAAGGAGAACATGGTCGATGACAAGCTTCGGAATGAAGACACGACGTGAAGGCACTCAAGTGATGAAGATGATCGAGTTGCCACTGTCCATCATCAACACCCCAAGGATCTCAATTCATAAAGAACAAGTATTTCACGAGCATAACTCAAGGGGGAGCTTATGTTAAGGGGGAGTTTGTCAACACACTTCCTACATGAAACGGGGAGTTGGTTGGTACACTTTCTGCTTTCGAGACGTGAAGACTTTAAAGATTCTCCGACATTGAAGACTTGAAAGGACGTCAAAGATTTGAAGTCACGAAGATCGAGACAAAGATCGAGACAAAGCTACAGCCAGACAAAGCTACAGCCAAGGGGGAGTTTGTTGGTGCACTTGTGTCTGTACTTTGTCTGTATTTCGTCTTGATACAAAACGATGTCTTTGTTAGTGTTGTAAGTTTGACCAAGTCAACCATCCTCCTGGTTTGACTTGGCCAAACAGTTCGAACAATGGTTGTAATATGGCTGTGTCGAAGGATGTGTCATCGAAGGATTGTTTAGATCCTTCGATGAGCTCGAAAGATAAGCCTTCGATGGATGGACCTCGAAAGATCTCATCCTTCGAGGTACATGTTGATCCTTCGATGAGCTTCTAGTCGATAGATGATCCTTCGATCAGTCTATCTATCCTTCGATCAGACCTGCTGTGTTCGGGTATAAATACCCATGCTAGTGTTCATTTCAGGACAGTGCTTCATTTTCAGACACATAGAGAGCATTCTGTTTAGAACACACACACACGAGAGAACCTTTGAGAGTTTACAGAATACATCTGTAAACATTGAGCTTGTAACCGAACCTTTCATACGTATTAATACATGTGGTGTTAATCGGTGAAGTTTGTGTGTTGTGTTTTGTGCTTGTTCAATCTCGGTTTGCATTCTAGCTTGGATTCCGCACTTGCTAGTGTGTTATACATAACAAGGAATAGGTTTAACCTCAACCTCCGAGGGACCTACACTTATAGCACAATTAGATCAATGCAATTCAATTTTCTACACCTAAAGAAATAGGTGTATCAGTTTGCTAACTGTTTGAATAATTATATAGACTATAGAGCAAGTGTTATGTTACTAACCCATCCGGTAGCCATAACGGGATCTGAGTATTTAGAAACCCATCGGACCATGACGGTACCAACCGCCATGCTTTGAGCTGCTAGAAGCATCCACCATTCCCCGCTCCCCCATAATGAGAAGTTATTCTCGTCGAATGAAATAGCAGGCAGCTGCAACAACAACGACCAATTCATCACTTCTGCTATCCATATTTATCAAGAACGAAACACTAACAAGCTCTTTGGATAAACTATAAAGTAACTATTAGTTATTACATCTTGGAAAATCAGAATCAGAATTAAATACTCACACATCATATCATTGGCTAAGCAGTTAGTGTGGTAAAATATCGGATATCGGTCAAGGACCGATATTTGAGATATAGGTTATCGCGATGGCATATCGGTAATTTTAATATCATGCAATATTTAAATATATAGCAATTTAACATTAACAATTCAGTATACTCTCCTACCATTAACAAATTAACCTTTTGCAACTTGCAAAACACCAACAATCGTAGCAAGTCAGAATTGATTAAAACTTAAAACACCAACATTTAACACTAACAATTAACAATTAAGACTTTAAACACTAATAGCAACAATAAGAAGAGAGACGAATGGTAGAACTAAGAAGAAAGATACTGATATCCGGAATATCGGTGAAATATCTGCCAAATATCGGTCAATATCGTCGATTATCGGTACTGATATTCTGACCAATATTTAACACCGATATTTTACATGGGGACCGATAACCGATATGTCACTGATATTAACTACATGGATCATTGGTTGCTTAAAGCTATGAACAATAAGGTAGTTTTGCATTTGACTCAATAATCAGTCTTAAGAGTCTTCTTACGGCAGCTCATTGTTTGATTATCCAAATTTAAGCAAAAAAATAAATATAACCTAGAATTAAAAAAAAAAAAAACATAATCAGTTTATCTAAAATGTAAAGCTGATTTCTTTGGCCTCAAATTGCAATAACATATTCAAATGCACAACCAAAGGCCCTTCTATAACTCCATAAGCCTAAAGTAGAGTTGAAAAAAATACCAAAGAAACAAAAGTTAAAAGGAAGACACAAATGATGCATAGAGATTGAGAAGTTTGAATATCAGTATACCTCCAGAAGTGCAAGGCCTACGACACCGAGAACCAGACCTGCAACTCCAACTAAACTGATTGATTCGCCAAATAGCAAGGAAGCGAGAACTGCAACCGTCAACGGTTGTGAATCAATTATAACCTGCAATAGTACATTAGTAACTTAAAGCATGTATTTAAACACATTTATGCTTTAATTCATCTAGCATACCTTAAACCAAAAGTATTTTTATAAATAATGAAGTGAGCTGACAAACAAGATAGTACAAAAATAGACATCATTGGTTCCGTCAAATTTCAAGAAAGTAAGCATTTGTCTGCGCATCTTACCCTTGACTGAATACAATAACATTAATAAAAAAAATAAACGCAAAGCAATTTAGCCGAAGTGAACATACACTGCCAAGGCCAGCCGATGTCTTCTCCAGTCCTTTTGCTAAAAAACCCTGCAATGCATCACCAAACATAATCAAACTCCCTACGCAACCCATGTAAACTCAAACAGTTCGCTTTACTTGCATGCTGATTAGATGTTTGACTGGTAATTGTTTGTTTAGATGATTACAAGAATCCTGAGAGAGAAACTGTTATTCCTTCCACTCCATCAAATTTGCAACAATGTTAACTTTGAGTGTCTTGAAATTTTATTGTAATTTACCATTTTACTGCATATATCAAGTTAGAACTACCTACTCGTGTTACCATTTGAACTTATTTATGTGAAAACAACTGAGTTCAGCCACCATTCAAACCTAGTGGGTGTTTAGACTTTAGATAGAAGTGATTTTCCAAGAATTAAACTTAAAATCATTTAGATAACCTGCTTTAGTCTAAAACTATCTAACTATTTAATTGCTAGATAATCAACTTTAAGTAAGTTTGATTATAACGGAAAAAATAATATCAAATGATAGTATAATTATTAATACATTTTGCATTCATCTATTAGTTATTTACATAAATTCAAATCGGCACACTCTAAAGCCTCAGCCCCCTCAAAAGTAAGGATGGCAATGGGGAGGGATTGGGACATGTTTTGGTAATCCCAACCCCATACCCGATTGTAAACGGTGACCTATACCCGGCCCAATACCCGCAGGGTATCTATCGGGTAATTACATGTCGGGTATACCCGTTGGGTTTTTCAAAAAAAAAAAAATAATCTTACCGCTCTATTTTTCCTATAACTATCCATTAATCAATTGCATACTGTATAAATCCTACTCTCCGAAAACTAATATAAATTTCTTAAAATATATAAATATCCAAAAATATATGTTCATTTCCATATGATATTTACATCAATGGATTAGTCATGCTTGTAAAAATCCCGACTAGCCACCGATTAGTCGCTGATTAATCGCTAGTCCCAAGTTGTTCACCGAGTAATTTTTATCTAATCGATTAATTAATCAGTAGGCGGTCAACAATGGTCAAATCCGGTCCTAATCGGCCAAAAATCGGTGGTAGTCTAGCGATTCCAGCAAAAGTTAGGCCAGACTCTTGACCAAAACCTGTAAATTCCGGCAATTAATCCTATCCACTTGAAAATATGGATCGAATAAGGTGGTAAAACATGTCGACTTAAAAAATACATAAAAATGTGTGTTTACACATATAAAACTAAAAATTACGTATAAAATCCCAATCCCAATCCGATTAATCACTAGTTTGTACCTCAAAGACCGACTAGCGCCTAACGATTTTTAAAATCTTGGGATTAGTACTAGATACACAAAAAATAAAAAGAAAATACATCAGGGTATATGTTTTCGGGTAATTGGGCTGGGTAAACGGGTACATCACTTAATCCCATACCCGTGAATTTTTTTTAAACTAATCCCATCCCAAATGTTTGGGTTTCGGGTTTGATTGCCATCCCTACTCAAAAGTGACCATTACAACTTTGAACACCATGATCAATCAAACAATATTGAATTTGGTTAACGCCAAAAATCTTAAACGCCAAAAATAAAACAATATTGTGAAAAGCGGAACTGGAAAAGGAGAAGATAAAAGGACAAAAAAACCCCTCCACCCTTCTCTATGTCGCGTGACACGTGTTGGGCCAGGATGCCTTCTCATCGTTCTCACACTTTTGAGCGTTTTCTCCTGATCCCGTTATATATATATATATATATAGGGAGAAGATCATGCGAGAACCACCTCTTATTGCGAGAACCAATGTGAACACAACCAAAAATGCCTAAAAATAGCTAAAAATCACACAAAAAGATTTTTTTTAATATTTTTTATATAAAAATCGCTACTTTTCGAAGCCAAAAAAAAATTAAAATTTTTTTTTTGCCACTAAAAGTAGCAATTTGAGCATAAAAAATATTAAAAAAAAATTAGATTTTTTTTATTTTTTTAGATTTTTTTAGGTTTTTTGAGGGTTTAGTTTTTAGCATTTTAGCTTGGGGGGGTTTAGGTTTTTGGGGGGTGGGGGAGGGGGGTTTAGGTTATTTTTTTGGGGGGGGGGGGGGGGGTTAGGTTTTTTTTAGGTTTTTTGGGGGTTTTAGTTTTTAGCATTTAGGTTTTTTTTTTTTGGGGGGGGGGGTGGGGGTTAGGTTTTTTTTTAGCTATTTTAGGTTGTGTTCACATTGGTTCTCGCGGTTCTCGCAATAAGGGTGGTTCTCGCATGAACTCCTCCCTATATATATATATATATATATATATATATATATTGGATTAAAAATAATATAGAGTTAATTACACAAATGGGTCCTGTGGTTTATACCTAGTTTCGTCTTTGGGTACTAAATTTTTTTAACAGGTTTAGGTTTTATGGTTTCAATTTTGTAACACCTTTGGGTACTAACACCAAAATTTGTTAATTAATGACTAAAATACCCTCGTATTTTTTTAAGTTTATCAATGTAACACATTTGGGTACTAACACCAAATTTTATTTAAGTTTAAATCAATTTTACAAAATCTATTTATTTTTTTATTTTCGTCTTTTTATTATATCTCTTAATTAACATAAAATCTATTTATTTTTTTATTTTCATATTTTTATTAAATTTCTTATTTAACATAAAATCTACTTGTTACACTAGTATTTTTTTAAATAGATTTTTAAATAAAATATACTAGTTATATAGTTTTATGTAAATTAAATTTCTTACTCGTTTTAAATAATGTAAACCTTACTCGTTTTCAATTTTGGATAGATATGATTGATAATAATAAATATATTTCATGTAAAAAAATTAAGCCTTTTTTAACTCGTTTTTTTGTTCATTTACATTTTACTATTTTAGAAATATATTTAATTTAAATAAAATCTGCTAGTTACACCAGTAAAATCTACTAGCTATATAGTTTTATATAAATTAAATATCTTTTTTTTACAAAAAAAAAAAACGAGTTTAAAAAAGGCTTAAATATTTTTAGTTTTATCTAAAATACCTAGCTATATAGTTTTATCTAAAATACCTAGCTATATAGTTTTATGTAAATTAAATATCTTTCTAAAATAGTAAAATGTAAATGAACAAAAAACGAGTTAAAAAAAGGCTTCAATTTTTTTTACATGAAAGATATTTATTATTATCAATCATATCTTTCCAAAATTGAAAACGAGTAAGGTTTACATTATTTAAAACGAGTAAGAAATTTAATTTACATAAAACTATATAGCTAGTAGATTTTATTTAAAAAAAATACTGGTGTAACAAGTAGATTTTATGTTAAATAAGAAATTTAATAAAAATATGAAAATAAATAAATAGATTTTATGTTAATTAAGAGATATAATAAAAAGATGAAATTAAAAAAAAATAAATAGATTTTGTAAAATTGATTTAAACTTAAATAAAATTAGGTGTTAGTACCCCAAACGTGTTACATTGATAAACTTAAAAAAAATGCAAGGGTATTTTAGTCATTAATTAACAAATTTTGGTGTTAGTACCTAAAGTTGTTACAAAATTGAAAGAGTTAATTGCCATTTTAGTCCCTGAGGTTTGTCTAAATTTGCTATTTTAGTCCAAATAGTTTTTTTTTTCGCATCTGGGTCCCTGACTTTTCCTTTTTATTGCCATTTTGATCACATACCCTAACTCCATCTAAAAACCCCATTTTTAACCAGGGGTATTTTGGGGACTTTCATTTTAAACCTTTTCAATTGCCATTTTGATCCAATTCTAAAAAATAAAAAAATTCTAAAAAATCAAAAATTTCTAAAAAAAAAAAAAATCATAAAAAAAAAATTGTAAAAATCAAAACAACTCTAAAAAATAAAAAAAAAATCTAAAAACTCCAAAAAATTCTAAAAAATCAAAAAAATCCAAAAAAAATCATAAAAATCATAAAAAGAGTAAAGTCCTATTTGAGTCCTTGTGATTTGTGCAGTTTAACCATTTGAATCCAAAAACCAAAACTGTCTTGATTTGAGTCCCCGTGGTTCCTAATTTTAACCATTTGAATCCAAAAGTAAACAACATCCAAATCAGAAACATTTAATTTTTGGTTTCAAATGGTTAAAATTAGAGACCACAGGGACTCAAATCAAGACAGTTTTGATTTTTAGATTCAAATGGTTAAACTGCACAAACCACAGGGACTCAAATATGACTTTACTCTCATAAAAATAAAAAAATTCCAAAAATAAAAAAAAATTCTAAAAAATAAAAAAAATCAAAAAAATCCTAAAAAATCAAAAAATTCTAAAAAATAAAAAAATCATAAAAATTCTAAAAAATAAAAAAATCATAAAAATTCTAAAAAATAAAAAAATTTAAAAAATAAAAAATCTAAAAAATAAAAATAAATAAAAAACGCAAACAAATATATTTTAAAGTTTCAAATTCAAAAATTGACGATATATTACTCGTCTAGACGAATATATTTTCAAGTTTTATTTATTTTGTTGAGTGAATGAGTGGTCACGAATATATTTTCAAGTTTTATCTATTCGGTTGCGAACCTAGATTTGAAAATTATCCGTGTATCTGAATCAGCGGGTTTTTATCAGTTCATTCGATAAACTCAGAAACGACTCCATTCGCATAATTAATTCAAGTCCGTTCGCTGAAGTCGATTCATTTGCTGAAGTTGGTTTGCACTACAGAATTAAAGAATACTTGAAGAATCTGCATTCGCTGAAACAGTGTTAGTTTGTTGTGAATCTGCGCAGAATTAAAGACTGTTAATCACGAATCAGATTTGACGTCTATTTGCAGAATCTGTATAACAATGACATCCGCTAGTTTTTACTTCATTTGCTGTAATCCAGTTCGTACGCTGAAACAAAGTGAAATTTGTCCTCAGATAGTTTTATCCGCAGAATCGAGCATTGTTTCAATTGCAGACTTTAATTAGCGCAGAAACAGTTATATTAGTTGAAAAAAAAATCTGTTCATCAACATTCATAATTGGATTTGCACTAAAATTCAGATCAGATTGGTATTTGGTTTGTTTATGCTATTCACTGCAGTATCATAGTCCGTTCGTCGAAACAAAGCCATCTGGGACAGATTAACTCGCTGCTGAATCGATACGTTGCACAAATCGTTGCAGAATTTGTTAAAAACAATTTCGGTTGCAGAATCATTGCAGGTTTTTTTTTATTTTTTAGAATTTTTTTGATTTTTTAGAATTTCTTTTATTTTTTAGAATTTTAACGATTTTTTTGATTTTTTAGAATTTTTATGATTTTTTAGATTTTTTTAATTTTTAGAATTTTTTTATTTTTATGATTTTTTTTTATTTTTTAGAATGTTTTTGTTTTTTTATAATTTTTTGGACTTTTTAGAATTTTTTTTATTTGTTTTTTTATTTTTATGAATTTTTTTTTTGATTTTTTAGAATTTTTTGGATTTTTTAGAATTTTTATTTTATTTTTTAGAATTGGATCAAAATGGCAATTGAAAAGATTTAAAATGAAAATCCCCAAAATACCCCTGGTTAAAAATGGGGATTTTGGATGGAGTTAGGTTATGTGATCAAAATGGCAATAAAAGGGAAAAGTCAAGGACCTAGAAGCGAAAAAAAAAACTATTTGGACTAAATGGTAAATTTGGACAAACCTCAGGGACTAAAATGGCAATTAACTCAAATTGAAACCATAAAACCTAAACCTGTTAAAAAAAAAGTTAGTACCAAAGACGAAATTAGGTATAAACCACATGACCCATTTGTGTAATTAACTCAATAATATATTAAGGCTTGGTGGAAAATATATTTTCTGAAAACTGAACGAACGACAAAGTATGTATTATTCACTAAAATATATCATATTTTGTCAAACTTGAAAATATATTATTTTGAGTGTATGAAAATATTTATTTTCATAAACAACATAAAAATATATATTACTTTGGTGGAAGCTAAAAATATATGTTTTTCTAGCTTCGATCTTAAAAATAAATTATTTTTAAGATATATGTGAATATTTATATTTTACCAAGTCAAAATATAGATATTTTTCTATGAACATATCTTAAAATAAATAAATTTTAAGAATACAAGAATATTGATTATTGGTTGTGCAAAAAACAATATTCCGGAGAATTAAATTTTCCCTTATATTAATTTGCAACTTTCTTTGCTCCTCACATTTTACTGTTCAATTTTCTTTTGGTTCTTATTGGTCACTATTGCACGTGGCTGCATTTGGTTGGTCATCACACCACTAGAGTCCATATACACCTCTTTCTTACTCTTACTCCCTCCTGATACACATAACACCACAGCAACCAACATTTGCTTTTAATTTTGTTAAAATCCATTGTTCAAATGCTAATACCATCTCTGGCTACATAAGGTTGCGGTGTCTAAGATGGCAGGGGAGATACAGTTGGTTTTTAGGGAGAAAATGTAGAAGTTAGGATTTTTTTAGAGAGAAGATAGAAGGTGACGGTGGTCGGTGATGTAGCGGGTGGTTGTCGTGGTGGTTGCGGCCGTCATGTGTTGATGGTTGTCTGAGGCGGTGGGTTTGGTTTTTTAGAGAGAAAGGAAAAACTGAAAAAGGTCATGGTACGTGGTGGTGGTGGTGGTGATCCTACAGTGATATAAAGAGTTTAGGTTTAGAGATAGAGAGATGAGACACGAGATATAAAGAGTTGTGGTGGTGTTGCTGCATTAGTGGTTATGCGGTGGTGGTGTTGGCAGTGATGCAGGCGGTGGTGCTACGGTGATTGGTGGCGATGACAACCAAGGTTAATTAATGTGTTTTCTTTACTAATGAAAGTTCTCTTTGATGGCAAAAAAAAATAGATTATGACAGAGAGATGCAGAGATGTCTATACTTAGAGCACATAGTTTTAGAAAAGAAAAGAACATGGTTTTTGAAAACCATGTACATAGGTTACCGTAGATTAATAACTTTAAATATTTGTATGAACTAATTTGTTATTTAATTAAAATAATAATAATAATAATTATCTATTTTTTTTTGCAAACTAATTACTTTAATACTTTAATTTTTATATGAATCAAGCTATTACGTTATCAAAATCAATTTATTTAAATATCGCTTATAATATGTATCGGTAACGGTGTTCATTTTTTTTATCGATGTAAATTCTTTTTGGGATTTGAATTTCTCTTTTGGTTGTTGTATTGAGTAACTGTATCGTAATGAACCAATGCTATCGTTTTGTTTACATAACTGTCTGCGACACGCTTGCGTGGTTAAACGTTTCCACGTCTTTGTTTTGTTCAGTTTAACAATCTCACCGCAACGCGTGGGTCCTAAAGTCTCGTATATATTAAGTATGAACAACTTAATAAATATAAGAAAATACGTATTCCTATACGTACAAATACATACCATCATACACTACCAACACTTGGTAAAATATCCTTGTAAAAGTATTATACATAAATATGAGAATACAAAGTGACATACTTAACATACTCATAATACAAGTATACCTATACTTGGGAATACGTATAAATGTATAATACTCAATAAACGTTATGTTGGTTATGGGAAACTACAAACATGCGTATATGAGAACCTCGTGACAAAACGAGTTAAAAATATATTATTTTTAACAAAACCCTTAAATGAATGCATGCAAATAATATAAGTTAAAATATAATTATTTGAACTAATATATTAAATTTGGAATTATATAATTATGAAAATTATATATACCCCGTACACCGAAAGTGTAACTCAAAGTAAACACCATTCCAAAACAAGTCCTAATAAATAATTAAGACTAAGAGTCGCTACACGACCAAAGTGTCTAATAAAACTTAGCACGTGTGTAGGTAGAGACACGACCCGCAGAAATCGATTTTGAGTATACACGATTACAGACACAAACTTGTGAGTTCATGTCCCCCTTTTCTCTTAATTGTTTTCGGATTTATAACTCTCGGGGGTGAAATACATGTTTCAATGGTATGGTTTAGCTAGGGAATGAACTGTTAGATCATGTGGATGGGTAGTATCTCTCTTAAGTGTCATTAATCTTGTTTAAGACCGAGGGATAGAAGTGGTAGATCTATCGGGTGTAGCGAGCCCCACTCATGGGTCCTTGTATGGCCGCATGTAGTGCTTTTGTTGTTCCAGACGGATGGGCCGGAGGAAATCCGCAAGGTTTGAGTGCTTCCTACGCCACCACACATAATAATGTCCTTGCAAAACATTAATGATCTGTTCATAGACGCTTTACATACCTATTATCAAAAGAAATCTCTCAAATGTTTACAAGTTTATTGGAGCTCACACAAAACGCATGAACTCGCTCAACTTTTGTTGATTGTTTTCAAACTTACATGTATTTCAGGAAACTAGATGGATCTTTGGCGTTGGGGTTGTTTTCAAGCTGTGAACTTCAAGTTTAGATATCATCCACTTTTGAAGGGTTTGATTCATATATCTCGTCCTCGTTGAGATATAGGATACAACGACTCTTGAAACTAGTCTTTTGCTAAAGAATTCCTTTTATGGAACTTTATATCTTTTGATGGTCTGTAACTTAACTTAATACTGTGTTGGTTGAAACTTAAACAACTTATGTTTGTAATGTTCTAAATTTATGAATGGGTGAACATCATTATTTTAGTCATATAGTTGTTTATTATAATCGAATGCAATGAAAACTGATCAAGTCACACGTATACGCTTCCGCAAAAGTCAGGGTGTGACTGTGCCAGCACAAACAAAAAGTCAAGTTGGGGGTGCCGAGTGTCAAAGTGTTAGTTGCGGGTGGCAACGGCCAAATGCCAATAGTTGGGGGTGATAAAATCCAATAACCCTAATTTATATATGTTTTTTACTTTTTGTTTTCTTTTTTAAGTTAGATTTTGATTTATTATAAAATTATACTTTTAAATAAAAGGTTATAGTAAAATGACCGAAATACCCTCATGTGCAACAGCGGTGACACATTGATTGTCACCGCTAATAGTGTCGCCGCTATTACTCGTCATTCTTGTAGTGTGTGGGCGGTCCAATGTCCAACCATTTTAGACTGATAATTACTTTTAATAGATTGATAATTAATTTTAAAATTAATATATAAAATACTGATCACTAACTTAACTACCATATTCATGTATAGTGTGTATATATACATGCTAGAAAGCAAGACATAAGTACCATATTTATTATAGATGTGTATTATAGTGCGTATATGCATGTTCAAGCAAAAGACGTAACTAGCGTTACCATGTTCAGGCAAAAGACGTAATTACCATTACCATATTTATTATAGTTGTGTATTATAGTGTAACTACCATTACCATATTTCTTATAGTTGTGTATTATAGTGTGTACAATACACGTTCAAGCAAAAGACAGTAACTACCATATACATTATATACATGTGCTCGACTTTCTTCAAGATACGAGCAACCATTTTTCTTAAAATCACTATTCGACAAGTCTCTATTTTGCTAATCAAAAGTTGGTATGGAGGGAATGTTTCGGTTTCTTTGGATTCTTTTGATTCTCTGTTTTGCTAATCAAATAGTAAGTTTTAATTGTTTTAACGAGTTCCCATTTGAGAAAAGTAGCTAGTTGTTTAGCACTTGCATTGCATATAATATAATAGTAAAAGTAAAACAAACAAAAAAGCGAAAATTACACAAATAGTTGCTTTGATTCACAGTTAGTTTTTGATTTGGTTCTTAAGTATTCGAAACTACAACGGTTATCACCAAGTTTAGAATTTATCATGCTTACAGTCCCTAAATAGATGTCTAATTTAACAGGTAAGTGTTTTCATATTCACAAATTTACCTCCGAGTAAATTACGATTTTGGTCCCTGTGGTTTATAGCTCATTGCTATATTTTACAAATTCTAAAAGTCTTGCAATTTTCATACAAAGGTTTCTATTTTATTGCAATTTCACTCCACCATACTAACTTCATCCACCATCTAGTTAAAACCTAATTACATGAGAGGCATATGATGGACTAAATTATATATATATTGATTTCGAGAGACGATAAATAGTAACTTTATTTTTATAATAATATATAGTTTTTTTATTATTTTATTATTTAATATATTATAATAGTTTATTATTATATTTACTTTTAATAACATATTTTTTAAACATCTATTTCCTTTACCTTTTTTAATAATTGTTTTTTTTCTTTTTTTAACATATATTAATTTATCGATTAATTTGATACTTTTCTAATAAGTTACGTTTATCACTTTTTTTTCTAAAAACTTAAGTACATAGTTGTGATTGATTTCTTTCCCTGACATTCCGTTATAAGTTTTGTTAAAACGAGGTCATACTCAAAATAAAGTATTTATTTTGTATCATAAAACGGTACGATGATAAACTAAATCGTTCTAATGGTTTGACTTTTTAAACAACATACTTTATTTTCAAATCACGTTTGTTTTACATTATCATTTGCTCGGTTTCAAATCACATCTTTTTTTCTTCCTTTCTCGTCCTTTCCTTTCTCACTTTTACTTTCTTTTCTTTTCACTCGTTAAGTTAACTCGGGAACAGAGCGTAGCAGAGGAGAAGATGAATTCAAAGACCAAGACCGGGTAATCATGATCGATGTATGATTCCGAGATAATTAGCGATCTAAACGCATATTTAGGGTTTATATGTGTTACTGATTGGGGGGGGGGGGGGGGGGGGAAGACATCTTTTTTTTTCTTCCTTTCTCGTCCTTTCCTTTCTCACTTTTACTTTTTTTTCTTTTCACTCGTTAAGTTAACTCGGGAACAGAGCGTAGCAGAGGAGAAGATGAATTCAGAGACCAAGACTGGGTAATCATGATCGGTGTATGATTCCAAGATAATTAGCGATCTAAACGCATATTTAGGGTTTATATGTGTTACTGATTTTTCAAACTCACTGGAAGATATGTAAATTAGGTCTGTTGTTTAATCTTTTTGAAAAGTTGTAAAATTAGTAATTTAATCAAAAGTTAACATGATGAATCGAACTACATTAACGCTGTGTTCCCGAGTTAAAAATCTCTCCCTTTCCCTCCCCTCCCCTCCCCTCCCCTCCATGTCTTTCCAAATTGGAAAGACTATTTTCAGGCAAAAAAAACCCCATTTTCCCTCCCCTCCCCCTGTTAAGTGGATCTCTGGAACACCATTTTCCCTCCCCTCCCCTCCCCTCCCCTGTTAAGTAGATCTCTGGAACACAGTGTAACCATTCATACTTGATTTAAACCTCAACGAACAACTATGATAACCTAATTTATGACTATGCTGACAATGAAGAAGGAGCAATTTTCAACAGTTTTCAATGAAAGTTATCATTTTGAATTACATTTTAAGAACTATGTGATGGAGATTTCAGTTCTAGGGTTTTGTTCTTGTTTGTTTGCTGAAATGGATGAATGGATTCAGATGTATTATATGTAGGCCAGGCAAAATATACCCATCAACAAATTTTGGGTAAGATGGGTATTTAATGTAAAAGTTTGGGCAAAAAACCGATTCAAACCGGCCGGTAGTACCGGTTGAACCGTCCGGTAGAACCGGTTAAATCGCCCGGTATACCCGGTTGAACCGTCCGGTACACTCGGTTAAACCGTTTCTGAGCCCAATACGGTACGATATAAAAACCGGATTTTAAAACATTATTAAGACTAAAGCTCGAGCTCAGTTCGTAGGTAGTTTTTCAAGCACGAGCTCAACTCGTTTATTATTTTTTGTTTACTAAATAGTTCTATCATTGTCATCTATAAATATGTTTTTTTTTTCTTAATTGTTAAAAATTAGTTAATTATTGTTTGTAGGAGCCAAAATATGTGGATTGAGGATGAAGCTAGTTCGTTCAATTCGAGTAGAGATCATTTTATAGTATGGAAATATTTTGATAAATTACCGGTTGATGAAAATGGGGATAAGAAGCTACTTGTACCAGTGGAAAGGTTTGTATAACAATAAGTATGCTAATGTTCGTTTATTGTAAAATAATAGTATTTTTATAACAAAATAGTATTTTTATAACAATACTGGTCGTCCATGGTTACATTCAAATGGATAAGTGGTACATATAAGTAAGAAACTCATGACTCTATATATGTTTATGATTTTTTAAAGTAATTAATAGCAGAAACAAATTAATGTTTGTATATTCTTCGACTCTATTCATACTTTAGGTATTTCCTTGCTAAATTAACTTTCAACTGTTTTGGCCCATTAGATTGTTACACATTTATTATTGCTTTTACTGTATTTTATACCTGCAAAACGAGCGGGTCAGGTCGGATGGTGTAACGGGTCATGATGGGTTCCAGTCATAACGGGTCGCTTTGAAAAAATGGTCATTTTGCTTCGGGTCAGGATGTGTTTGGGTCAGAATGGGTCGCTTTAAAAAGGGTCGTTTTGGTTTGGGTCAAACATGTGGCTTTGAAAAAAGGGCCATTTTTTGTTCGGGTAAAAACGAATCTTGACAAAAATAATAGTATGGGTCGTTCATGGTTGTATCCTGCACTTACATGCTTGTATCCACTTGACAGTTGTCAATTTCTTTTATTATTTTTAAAATTTTTATTATCTTTTATATCTTTTATTGTTTTTTATTATTTTTTAAATTGTTTATTATTTTTATATTTTTGTTTAATTTTTTAATTGTTTTTTCATCTCATCTTTACCCAAACCTATCCTAACCTAAACTCATCCTAACTCAAACTCATCTTGACCCATTACCCATCCGACATTTTCTTTAATATACCCATCGTCACCTGTACCCATCCTAACCCAAATCCATCTTGACCCATTACCCAAACCCACCCAACTTGCCCACTTTAGCACCACTATTATAAACAGTCTACCCCTGTTAAAACAGCAAATAAACCTTTCTGAATAAAGAAGTTATGTGTACTTTTGTCATTGTTTTAAATTCAAAGTGATTACCATACAGTTTTTAACTTTTTATTTTCCAAATGAGCCAAGGGCATAGCTTCAAAAGAACTAAACATTAATTTGTAGTTAATAGTTACTCTCCTGTAATTTTAATACTACTCTCATATGTGGATTATATAACACAACACATGCATGAAACAAAAACTAAATCCCAGTAAAAGATATATATATATATATATATATAGGGAGAAGATCATGCGAGAACCAACTCTTATTGCGAGAACCGCGAGAACCAATGTGAACACACCAAAAATGCCTAAAAATAGCTAAAAATCACACAAAATTTTTTTTTTTATTTTTTTAGGTTAAAATCGCTACTTTTCGAACCCAAAAAAAAAAAAAAAAAAAAATTTTTTTAATTTTTTTTTTTTTTTGGCTTCGAAAAGTAGCGATTTTAACCTAAAAATATTAAAAAAATCAAAAAAAAAATTTTGGATTTTTTTTTAGGTTTTTTGGGGGTTTAGTTTTTAGCATTTTAGCTTGGGGGGGGGGGGGGGGGGGGGGGTGGTGGGGGGGTTTAGGTTTTTGGGGGGTGGGGGAGGGGGGTTTAGGTTTTTTTTTTTGGGGGGGGGGGGTTAGGTTTTTTTTTTGGGGGGGGGGGGGGGTGGGGGGTTTAGGTTTTTGAGTGGGGGGGGGGGGGGTGGGGGTTAGGTTTTTTTAGGTTTTTTTTAGCTTGGGGGGGGGGGGGGGGGGGTTAGGTTTTTTGGGGGGGGGGGGGGTGGGGGTTTAGGTTTTTGGGTGGGGGGTGGGGGTTAGGTTTTTTTAGGTTTTTTTTAGCTATTTTAGGTTGTGTTCACATTGGTTCTCAAGGTTCTCACAATAAGAGTGGTTCTCGCATGAGCCCCTCCCTATATATATATATATATATAAACTGGTAATTTAAAGGTGTTAAAGATACATACTATATAGGGTTGATAATACAACCCAATTACCAATTTTAAGAAGAAAACAACATAACTTTGTTTTAAGAAGAAGAATGAAGATTTGGTAAGACAATGGGAAACCATGAAGATCTCATATGCTGAAACGTCCTGGACAAAAAAACTACAGGGACCAAAACCGCAATTTACTCTTTACCTTTTTTAAAAAAAAAAATCACCCATATGGTCCCTAAACAAATTGATTCATGTTACCAAAAGCTATGAAAAACAAAATCAAAGGAAATATCTTGGATCTTCACTCTCTCTCAACCCCAGTATCGTTTTAGCACAACCACCAATCAACTCTTTGGCCGTTAGTGTTGTTAACAAGGGTTATTCTCATATGTTGCAGCAATTGAATTATAGCAACAAAATATACAATATCTCCAATTTAGAAACAACAAAGCCGAATGTTTTGGTCTCCAAAGATGGGTCCGGCGATTTGAGTACTGTTCAAGAAGCCGTTAACTGGGGGAAGCAACAAGGATGGGGTAACCAGTATATTATATATGTCAAAGGGGGGATATATGAAGAAAACGTAGTTATTCCAGAACAGGCATCGTATATTTTACGATGTATGGTGTCGGTATATGTGTACTTACGAAAGGTGTCCGTTGTCTTCAACTCGGCAGGGGAATGCTGGTTTCCGGTGATGATGGTATTGCCTATACCGTCACCATACATCGTAAAATATACGATGCCTGTTCTAGAATAACAACGTTTTCTTCATATATCCCCCTTTTGACATATATAATATACTGGTTACCCCATCCTTGTTGCTTCCCCAGTTAACAACGGCTTCTTGAACAGTACTAAAATCGCCGGACCCATCTTTGGAGACAACAACATTCGGCTTCGTTGTTTCTAAATTGGAGTATTGTATGTTTTGTCGCTATTAATTCAATTCCTGCAACATGAGAATCACCACCCTTGTTAACAGCACTAATAGCCAAAGAATCCAAAGAAACCGAATATTTTCTTGATCGACTCCGTATCTGTGTTACCTCCATACCACGTCAGCTGGTTCTGACATGGCGGAACCTTCTTGCTCTCGAATATTTTCTCTTGCCTCCGTTTTCGTTATGAAGATCATGTTCGGTTGAAGATGATGGTTCCATGGCCGCTGGTTATGAAAATTGGGGTGAAATTGAAGGTGTTTATTGGTGAATTGCTGCTGCAAGTAGAAGAAGTTGATTGAGGGTTTGAAATGGTGACGGGGAGTAGGATGTGGTTGAATTTATAGGGGATATGTTGCTAAATGCGCTCCCATTTTTTTTTTAATTTTACTGGTTGCACTCCCCCCCTGAAGTTTGTGAATAAATACAATCAACCCTTGTATTTTCTAATTTTTAAAAATTTGTATTAGGAAATATCCCAATTTTTTCTAAGGGTTTATCTAGTTGCCATAGTTTGAATATTTAGGTATATACGTACAATTCTATGAAAGAAAAAAAAAACTTGCACTGATTGAAAAAAGGTGATTAAGAGAGAGTTTGAAGAAACAATTTTTTCCAACTTTGATTTTCATCATAGTTGTTCTTGGTATGTATTCTAACTAAAAGTCTTCATCATCTTTTCAAAAATTTCATTAAAGGCTTTCATACTCTTAACAAAAAGATTTCATACTGTGTTAATTTCTTCAAAAGTTGGCACTGTGTAATTCAACTTTGATTTCATTAATTAATTTTTCAACTTTGATTTCATACTGTGTTCGCGGCTATTCAAGCATAATAGTTAACTATCTATATGGGCAATAGATATTGATGGTCTTGTGATACTGAGAGCAGCTTTAATAGATATTGATGGGCACTGATTATATGGTATATGAGGTTTTATAAAGTTATTTGAATATTAGATGAATATCTAAAATAATATTTAAGGGAATAAACAAAGAACATAAGGATTTATTTTAAAAAAATAGAAAATACAAGGGTGGAATTTAAAAACTTAGAAAACTGATATTTTTAGAAATGGAGGTATAAACAGTAAAAGTGGAGGTGCATTTAGTCACACCCTTTGAGATATTCAAACTCTTCTAAAAAATTAAATAATAATAAATACTTTGCCACATATAGCATCCCCTATTAATTTCAAACTCTTCTAAAAAGTTAAATAATAATAAATACTTTGCCACATATAACATCTCCTATTAATTTCAAACTCTTATAAAAAATTAAATAATAATAAATACTTTGCCACATATAGCATCCCCTATTAATTTGAAACTCTTCTAAAAAATTAAATAATAATAAATACTTTGCCACATATAGCATCCCCTATTAATAGCATCCCCTATTAATTTCAAACTCTTCTAAAAAGTTAAATAATAATAAATACTTTGCCACATATAGTATCCCCTATTAATTTCAAACTCTTATAAAAAATTAAATAATAATAAATACTTTGCCACATATAGCATCCCCTATTAATTTGAAACTCTTCTAAAAAATTAAATAATAATAAATACTTTGCCACATATAGCATCCCCTATTAATTTCAAACTCCTCTAAAAAATTAAATAATAATAAATACTTTGCATCCCCTATTAATTTGAAACTCTTCTAAAAAATTAAATAATAATAAATACTTTGCCCACATATAGCATCCCCTATTAATTTCAAACTCCTCTAAAAAATTAAATAATAATAAATACTTTGCCACATATATCATCCCCTATTAATTTCAAACTCTTCTTTTACTAGTAATTAAGTGTTTGAAACTTTGAACAAAAACAAATAGAAAATAGTATTCAAACAAATCAACCAAACGAAAACATGTAAATCGTCATCAATTTCACACTCTCGTTATTAATAATTTAAACAGGTGTAAAAAAGTCGAGCTACTTGAAAAATGCTCGAAACAAGCCGAGCTTGTACAAGCTCAAACCTAAGCCCGAGCCTTTAGTAAACCGTAAACAAGCAAGACCTTCACTTATCAAGCTTGAGCCAGCTCGCAAGCTTATAATCTACAATAACAACAACAACAACAACAACAACAACAACAACAACAACAACAACAACAACAACAATAATCATTATTACCAAATACTATATTTTTCAGCATAATTAGGCATATGGTGTTGTACATCATGCTTTAGGTGTTTTAAAAAAAAAATTGATTTTTTACTTTTCACTCAAGACTATTTAATTCTTTATTTTTAACCCAAAACTATTTGATTTTTTACTTTTAACTCCAAAACTTTTCATATTTTGCAATTTAACCTCACAATGTTTTTTTTTCAATTTTGGTCCTCTATAATTTTCATTGCGAGTTAACACGGTGCAACGTGCAATAACAATAACAATAATCATCATTATTACCAAATACTATATTTTTCAGCATAATTAGGCATATGGTGTTGTACATCATGATTTAGGTGTTTTTAAAAAAAATTGATTTTTTACTTTTCACTCAAGACTATTTAATTTTTTACTTTTACCCCAAAACTATTTGTTTTTTTTTACTTTTAACCCCAAAACTTTTCATATTTTGCAATTTAACTTCACAATGTTTTTACTTTCAATGTTGGTCCTCTATACTTTTCATTGCGAGTTAACACGGTGCAACGTGCGTGTGTGGTCTAACATTTTTACGTCTATTTTTTTCCATTTGACAGGTTCATCGTAACGTGCGGGTTCTAGATCGACTTAGTTATTCTTTTATGTCTTACGTTTCGGTTTAATTTCTTCGCATTAACACGTCGCAACTTTAGTGTTGGTGGTCACCGGCAGTAGTGTGGCATTGGTGTTCACCGCCGCCGCAACGCGAGGGTGCTTAATACTAGTTATATATATAATTTATAAACTTCTTAACTACAGTGATTTTTGTCCTTTTGTGATTTTTTTCATCTTTCCTTTTTCTTTTCTATTTTTTGGTTTTTCTTTTCTTTTTTAAGTTTCAATCGAACCTGGTGTGGTACATGTAACAAAACAAACGGTCTAATACTGACCAAACAACGTCAGTACCAAAATTGATATTCGTTTTTATTGTTTCGATTGATTTAAACACATCTCGGTATTTTTTTGGTCATGTCATGACTTTTTTTTGTTTCTCTTTCGACAAGTGTAGGTATCTTAATGAACCGAACAAATATCAAACGAATTCCCGCCATTAAATTTATTTTTACTATTACGTCTACATTTCCATTAAAAATTGGGTCGCCCCGCCGCAGAGCGCGAGTGTAACCTACTAGTTATATAAAATTATGATGAGATAACTGATTTTATATACATACACATGAGAAAACTTTTTCCATTGAGAAAACTAAAGAAACTTTATATTATATATGTACTTTATCATATATTGTATATATGTACTATGTATTACACATATACAATATAATAATATATGATATATACGATATATGATCTATATGCAATAATCAAATATTATATATATATATAATATGTAATATTATACACTGTATATATACAATATATACGCTATATGATATATTATGTATATGCAATAATCAATTCAACTGTGTGAGAAAGAAACTGATCGGAACTTACCTGAGAAGGCAATACCGGAAGAAGCAACAACACACGTCTGAATAACCATATTTTGTTGCCTCGTGAACGGCTGCTTCAACAAACCAGATTTACCGAGAAACTTCGTCCATATTTTCACGAAGAAAAACCCTAGCAGTCTAGTAGACACGTTTAAGGACGAGATAATTCGGGTAGTTAGGTTAAGCTTCATGACGATAAACGTGAAGAGAATCCCTAAAATAAAGCTGACGATGAATGCGCGAAGCGTCAACTGGTTCTGCCATGGCGGAATGTCACACCCTGATATTTCCACGTATTACCGGTGGGCCCGGTGGGGAGTATCGTGACGTAGTTGATATCCTTATAGACAATTAATCACAGTTCAATGCACAGCGGAAGTCTAAAGTAAAATATTACAAACCAAATGAAAGTAACATAAATTCTTACATAACGGTTGTAAAATGGATCCACAGGCGGATCAAAACAAAAGAGATATTGTTCATCAGATTTAAAGTGATAAAAGCTTGCAAGACTTTTTATTTATTCACTCGGGAGTTCCAACCAATTACGCTTAGTACCTGCACTTAACCTTTTTGGAAAAAACGTCAGTTTACACTGGTAAATACAATTAACCGACTCTTTTGAAAAGTGTTTATAAAATTGATTTAAATGCACAAGGCACAAATATCATTTTTATAACTTGGGATAATTATTTAAAAATAATCTTGTAAAAGAATTATATGTTTGTTATACGTTAAGTAGGCCGGGTTAAATACAGGGTTAAAGATTAATAGACACACCACATAATATAACCCACAGCGAGTTATTCTCGAACAAGCATGTATATCATTTTACATACGCACTAGCAGGTGTATGCCTACACCCCGTGCTTAAGTCGTGGCCATTTCAATGAATGAGCCGAGGATATCCAGGACATGGTCATTAACCCCCCCCCCCCCAAAGGCTTAAAACAAACAAAACAGATTAAACGGGTTATCTTAATGATTTAATCTTTATACGATTAAAGATTCAATACCCGACCAAGCGGTATTATTAAATACCGTACCCCAAGCCCGTATAAGGGAAAATAAGTTAAAAGTATTTACCTGAGCAAAATACAAATTTATCTCAGCCGTATAACAATTCAGAAAGTGCAAATATCTTTTACTGGGCTCCTAAATCTGGAACGAAGGTTTTAATAACCTATTAGATTCCTAACGGGTCTTACTTAAGTTTAAACTTAGATCGGTTAGTTATAACGAAAAGTTTACGGTTAAAAACGCAAGATTAAGCGAAGACTGGATTAGAATGTGATTTAGACCCGACAAGTATGAAGACTTGTATAATATGTGTAAACTAAACACATTCTGGATTTTGAGGTAAAAATGATAAGGTTTGACCCGTTTCGGTCAATTTATGCAAACTAGTCACATAAACCGCACCGAACGCGAGCAGTTATCCTATGGCAAGGACGGAATCCTAAGGTTAAATGGACGAATATGGGTTCCTGTTTATGGAGGACTTCGGGATGTTATTCCGTTCCAAATATTCCGTTCATCCTAGAGCTGATAAGATGTACCAGGATCTAAAGGCAAACTATTGGTGGATAGGCTTGAAAAAGTCTATAGCCACTTATGTAGCTAAATGCTTGACGTGTGCTCAAGTTAAAGCTGAACATCAAAAGCCGCCAGGTTTGCTACAACAGCCTGAAATTCCCACTTGGAAATGGGAAATGGTGACGATGGATTTCATCACCAAGTTGCCAAAGACAAGGAAGGGAAATGATACTATATGGGTGATAGTAGATAGACTGACTAAGTCAGCACATTTCCTACCCATTAAGGAAACTTATAGCTCTGACATGTTAGCTCAATTGTACGTAGATAAGATTGTAGCTCTGCATGGCGTACCAGTATCAATTATCTCTGACAGAGATACGATATACACCTCTCATTTTTGGAAAAGTTTCCAACAGTCTTTGGGCACGCGCTTAAATTTTAGTACGCCTTACCATCCACAGACGGACGGGCAGAGTGAACGTACCATCCAAACTTTGGAAGACATGCTTCGTGCATGTGTAATTGATTTAGGTAGTAGTTGGGATAACCACCTGCCTTTGATCGAATTCTCCTATAACAATAGCTATCATACGAGCAACGGACAAGATTGTCCAGATTCGTGACCGCCTGAAAGCTGCCAGAGATAGGCAGAAAAGCTACGCAGATCCAAAGCGTAAACCTCTAAAGTTTGAGGTTGGTGACAAAGTTTTGCTTAAGGTATCACCCTGGAAGGGGGTGATGCGATTTGGTAAGAAAGGTAAGTTAAGCCCAAGGTATATAGGACCATTTGAGGTTATCGAATGTGTTGGGTCAGTGGCTTATAAGTTGAACTTGCCTGAAGAGCTCAGTGGTATTCACAATGTTTTTCACATCTGCAATCTGAAGAAATGCCTAGCTGACGAATCGCTAGTCATACCACATACGGATGTGCATATAGATGAGAGTTTGAAATTTGTGGAAAAACCATTGTCGATTGAAGATCGACAGGTAAAGAAGCTTCGAAGGAAGCATGTGCCAATTATAAAGGTCAAATGGGATGCCCGCAGAGGTCCCGAATACACGTGGGAGGTAGAGTCCACGGTGAAAGAAAAGTACCCTTATTTGTTTCAGTAAATCTCGAGGTCGAGATTTCTTTTAAGGGGGTGAGGATGTAACACCTCGTAATTTCATGTCCAATAATGTAATGACACGTGTCATAAGCTTTGAATATGGGAAAAAGTACTTTAGAGGGACTAAAGTTGAAAAACAGAGAAACTATATGAATATAAGGGTCCAAAGTGTCAATGATGTGTTAAAAATGCAACATATAAATTTCATCAAATGAGGCATAAAACTAACCCTTTTTTAGTACTAATGTTGGAAAAAGTGTGCTTTTGTCTTCCTTTTGTATTTTCAGAATTAAATGAGCTCAAATTAACAAAAGAAGCAAAAAGACATCAAAATCTAACATAAATACAAGAAAAGGAACAAGACGTGACATGCCCGACCCCACGACAGCATCTTCCCAAGCAAAACAAGAGATCAGAAGACTGAACACACCCGGTGCTCAGCCAGCACGGGGGCGTGCCCAAGTGTCAGCAGAAAAGACAAAGTGGAAGAAGCTTCTATTGCCCACCACGGGGCCGTGCTCAGCGGACACGGGGCCGTGGTCAACTATAAGATTCGCACAATCCAGCAAATCTGCATAGTACAAAGATTCTTCTGCACCACGGGGTCGTGCTCAGCGGACACGGGGGCGTGGTCAACTAAAAAGACAAAACTGCATTAAATGAAGAAAGAGAAGGATGTGGACACGGGGCCGTGCCCACTGGACACGGGGCCGTGCCCGAGCTTCTGTTCAGCCAATAAATAGAAGTGTTTGGCTAAAGCTCAAACCATCCCTTGGCACACCACCTCTCTCACACTTCACCCACCACCACCATAACACCATCATCCACCACCATCATCCATTGTCCATCGTAGAGTGTGTGAGTCGTCTCGGGATCCAAGATTGATCGTAAGAGTTCTTGACAATCAAGGCCATGTTTGCCTAAGTCTCTTACATCACTTGGTGAAGACAAAGTGTCTAGTGTAATACTTTTTATTTCTAATCTTTTCGCACTTTTTATTTGGTTTCGTATTAATGACTTTAATAACTAGTTGCTTATGTTGAAGGTGATCTTTCTTTATCGTTTGTCCGTGGTGTCTTGAAATTATTTTACTGTCTATATAAAATAAAAGATTTTCACCATTCATATCTCCACGGTCTATATGGAGGTATGTTGGCTACCTGGTCGGGGGTTAAGGGAACGGTTTGGTAAAGGTCTTGCCATTGTTCAGCGTTTAGAGGTCCTGCAATGGACCTGGGTCAAATTTAGTAGGACCTCCTTCAATACTTAATGGTATTGGATGGCGGGGGTCCAAACTCTTTGATCCCCTCATAAGTTAACTACTATTAATACTATAACCCGGCTATTTAGGACTGTATCCCTGCTGACTCAGACTACTTAGTCGAGGGTAACGTCACCTCCAAAAGAGGGGCCTACCATAATTTGCATTAATAACTTAATTAATTATCTTCCAATAATCCACCCTTTTAGGATTGTATCCCTGCTGACTCAAACTACTGGGGTGAGGGTAACGTCACCTTCAAAAGAGGGGCCTACTACAATAATTAAGATAATCTCTTAAAATAATGCAAAAGTGCGGAAATAATCAAAGGTTACACTAGATACGAATCGGAACCAAGTGATTCATCTTGTCTATATGTTTTTCTTTTTATTTTTATTTTCAGCATTTTAGTTAATTTTTATTTTTCTTAGTTTAAAACATTTTTCTAAACTTCTTTTTGATTTGATTAGACGTTGAGGATAAACCGGTACTAAAAGCTCTTGTGTCCTTGGACGACCTCGGTATCTTACCAACACTATACTACGCTCACGATGGGTGCACTTGCCCATATGTGTGTCTAGTGTTAGTAAATATCGTGTTTTATAAATTTAAAACTTGACTAAAAAGTGTTAAAGGGGCTTAAAATGTACACATAATATATATAACACTTCACACGCATCAAGTTTTTGGCGCCGCTGCCGGGGACACAAGGATTTTAAGAAAGTTAGGAATCAACGGCCTAATCGTTTTTCTTGTTTTTCATTATTTTTTAGGATTTTTTTTTAGTTTTTCAGCTTCTGCAGAACTCAGCACGGGCCGTGCCCGCTGAACACGCCCCGTGCCCAATCATTGGAACTGGCAATCCTGTTTTAAGTCAGACAGTAAGCTGAACACGGGGTCGTGCCCACTCAACACGCCCCCGTTCCCAAGTTTCAGTTACTGAAAACAAAACCGTAAGATCCCGACGGTTGGTAATTTCTGACACAAACATGAGTGATACTGATACCTTTTACTTTCGGCACTCTTATGGTACTATGTGGTGTCAATTATGTGGTGGTAACCATAAAGAATTAGAATGCTTTTTTTCTAAATTATAAACCCCACTATATAGACCCATCATTTCCTAGTATCCTTAAGAGGGGCGAAAGTAAAAATAATCTCTATCTCTCCCTCGAATGCTCCCAACCGGATATTCTAGGAGAAATGCTTCTCGATGAATTATTTCAACTAGAAGATCTAATTTTTAATTGGTTAAAAGAACTTAGGGAAGATTTCAATAATCTTTTCCAAGACGATAACCAAGAAGAGAGGTTGGAAACGCACTCAAACAACTTCATTGTTTCTAATGATACTTCTAACTCTAGTGAGGACTTGAGCGATAGTCGTCCCTGTGTCGATTGTGCCGTGAAGGACTCCCCATCGACTTCGTTCGATGCATACATAGACCTGAGCGATTCGACATACACCTTCTTTAACGAGAGCCCGGAAAAGGGTTGGACTTATCCACCTACATACAGCATAGGAATCACCCTCACCGACAACCTCTTGCGTTGTCGTCTTAATCTAGATCAATTAAGGTATCTTAGGCACTTTGGGGTTGTTCCATCTAGTAAGGAACCACCCGATCCGGGAAAGTTCCTTGAAATTTGAAGAATTCCTTAAGACAGCTTCTAGACACGGGGCCGTGTCCAGGTCAGCATGCCCCCGTGTCCACCCAAAAGATTCCCTTCTGATTTTGTCAGAATGCGGACAAAAATGTGTCAGGATTCCATCTGCACACGGGGCCGTGTCCAGCCGATACGGGGCCGTGCGCAACGTACTGTCGTTTTCTATAAATGCAGCCAAGAATCCTGCACATTTGAACCATTCCAAGGACAGAGATTTGAGGAATATTCTCACATACCATCCTAGGTATTTTCTAAAAGAAGTTTCTCAACTATCTTCTTGTCCTTTCCTCTTTTATCCACTTTCATCTTCTTCAATTTTCCTCATACTTCCATTAAAGCTTGAACCTTCTATAGTTTCAAGCCTTATTGAGATGTTTGTTAGATTTTTGTTCATGGAATCTTGATAAAAATAAGTTCTATAACAATGTTTTAAGTTGTTTAAATTCAAAAATGCTTCAAAAATCATAAAAACAATTTGAAACCCCAAGATTCCTTGTCCATAAATCCTGCAGATATCTGAACACGGGGCCGTGTTCACTGAACACGGGGCCGTGTCCGAAGTACTGGACCCATAAAATTGAACTCTTTTCGGCATGTTTTCTCAGAATGGCAAGCAGAACAAGCGGAAACTCTTCATCGCATTCCAGGAACAACCGGCAGGGGAGAAGATCATCTACGGTTGAGGATTCTCTTGTAAACTATGTTTACGCCTTAAGAGAAGCTCTTGATGAAGTAACAAGTGTGGAAGAGGCATTGGTCAACCGCATTAATCATTTGACGGTGGGACTAGAAGGATGTCTCCGGGAGGTCAACCTTTTGCACCAAAGGTTGAACATTCTCGCCTCTCCTCCTTTGGTACCAATTATCACCCAAAGGGCATGGAATGTGGTGCCGGAAGTCATCATTCCGGGCGAATGGTACGCCCTACATCAGAAACCTCCTCGAGACATCCTACAAGGGGTTCCAATTGGTGTCGCTCCTCCTCCTCAAGATGTCGAGGAACATGAAGCCGCCTCCCTTCTCCCGAGGGAGATAGAAGAATGGCTCTAGCAACATCTAAGGAACACCGTTCGGCTTGGAGTTCTACAAGGCTTTTAGACCGGAAGTCTATTTCCGGAATTTTGGTTCTTATTGTAGAAGTAGAACTCCTTAGGAAGATTTTACGGATCACTTGACCTATTTAATATTAGGACTTTTAACTTTTATTTTTCATTTTTTAGGACTATTATGTAATTCTCTCTATGATTAATGAATGATGGTTTTAGTTAATTTGGTGTTTGAATGGTGTTGAATGGAATAAAACACACTTGAGACGGCAAAGGATGCAAGGGAAACTTGAACCAGCACTCCATGCAGGAAAACAGAACCGTCCGACAAATTTCTTCGTTTACAGTAAGCTTGGCACGGGCCGTGTCCACCCAACACGGCCCCGTGCTGCACAGTCTGCAGAAAAAGACCCAGTTCAGGTAACTGGACACGGGCCGTGTTCACCCAACACGCCCCCATGTCCAGGCTTCTGTTTTTCTTGTTTTAATTTTGTTACAGGCACTTGAACACGGGGCCGTGCCCGGACAACACGGGGCCGTGTTCAGCGCCCAGTAACACAAAATTTTTGCTTTTTCACACCTTTTACACATTCAATCAACCTAAAAACTTATTTTTGGGACACATTGAGGACAATGTGTAATTTAAGTGTGGGGGGGATGCTAAAACCTTGAATCTTACAAGTCCTAAATACAAGCCTTACACAAAACTCTATTGGAACCGCTAATCACCCCAAATTTTTTCAAAAATTTTCATTTTTTTACTTGTCTAGGTTTAACTCGGGAATTTCAAGTTCTAAAAAGGTTATATTTTTACGAATTTACAACCGATAGCGTCGTGATAAAAAGAACCAACATAAGAAAATTATGAAAAGGTATGACAAGCTTAGTTAAAATTTGATTATATATACTTGATCACATAAAAACCCATTCCCACAAAAGTGAGTTTTGAGCCTTTATTGAGCATACAATTACATATCATTAGACTAAATGCTCATTTTTCGTTTCTTGTGTGAATAGCCGCTTGGTTCTTACGACTCTAGAACTTGCCATGACAATACATTCCCGGTCCTTACCAACTTAAACCCGAGTAAGTAAATGATGGAGGCATTAGGACTAACCCTTTTTATTTCTACACCATTATTTTTCTTTTTTTTACCACCTACCCAAAATCCCCCTAGTTAGCCCCTTTGAGCCTAAACCTTTTCATTTCATAACCCAAACCAAACACCCTTTTTACCCACCAAAACCTTTTTCATTTTTACCCCTTTGTTTTAGTAACAAGTTCAGTTTTTCGTATGACTTTCAAAAAAAAAAAATTGTGTTGATGATGAAGCAAAAAGAAAATAAACAAACAAGTTCATCAAAAATAACTTTGTTTGAATAATAGCTTCATCAAAATAAAAGTTACAAAAATAAAAAGTCTTACGAAAACCGACACTTGTTACGTTTTTCACCCTTTATCTACTAACCACTAACCACCAACCCAACCACCTACCTTTAACCCAAGCCTAACCCTTTACCCACAAAGTCCTCTTGATATTTACAAAGGTATATAAGTTAAAAAGGAGGAGGATTGATTGCTTGGCAAGCCTATGGTAGGAGTAAGTTCCATGCCGCTCTCGAGTGATCAACAAAAATACATTTTCGGCCGAGTGTTGAGTGATCCCCGTGAGGTATGTGAACTTGTATATAAATAGAATTTTAAAGAGGCATGTTATGCCCTAATAAGTAATTTATCTTATGAAAAGTTTTAAATAAATTATGACGAATAGGATTGTAAATAAATAAAAATAAAATTAAATAAAGAATCTTGGAAATCCCGACACTCTACGACAAGCCCAAAAAACCTTCTTCTCTACCCATTCCATTTGGGAGTGTAATAGCCACATATTAAAGAGTTTTGCTTGAGGACAAGCAAAGATTCAAGTGTGGGGGTATTTGATGTGTTAAAAATGCAACATATAAATTTCATCAAATGAGGCATAAAACTAACCCTTTTTAGTACTAATGTTGGAAAAAGTGTGCTCTTGTCTTCCTTTTGTATTTTCAGGATTAAATGAGCTCAAATTAACAAAAGAAGCAAAAAGACATCAAAATCTAACATAAATACAAGAAAAGGAACAAGACGTGACATGCCCGACCCCACGACAGCATCTTCCCAAGCAAAACAAGAGATCAGAAGACTGAACACGCCCCGTGCTCAGGCAGCACGGGGGCGTGCCCAAGTGTCAGCAGAAAAGACAAAGTGGTAGAAGCTTCTATTGCCCACCACGGGGCCGTGCTCAGCGGACACGGGGTCGTGGTCAACTATAAGATTCGCACAATCCAGCAAATCTGCATAGTACAAAGATTCTTCTGCACCACGGGGTCGTGCTCAGCAGACACGAGGGCGTGGTCAACTAAAAAGACAAAACTGCATTAAATGAAGAAAGAGAAGGATGTGGACACGGGGCCGTGCCCACTGGACACGGGGCCGTGCCCGAGCTTCTATTCAGCCTATAAATAGAAGTGCTTGGCTAAAGCTCAAACCATCCCTTGGCACACCACCTCTCTCACACTTCACCCACCACCCACCACCACCATAACACCATCATCCACCACCATCATCCATTGTCCATCGTAGAGTGTGTGAGTCATCTCGGGATCCAAGATTGATCGTAAGAGTTCTTGACAATCAAGGCCATGTTTGTCTAAGTCTCTTACATCACTTGGTGAAGACAAAGTGTCTAGTGTAATACTTTTTATTTCTAATCTTTTCGCACTTTTTATTTGGTTTCGTATTAATGACTTTAATAACTAGTTGCTTATGTTGAAGGTGATCTTTCTTTATCGTTTGTCCGTGGTGTCTTGAAATTATTTTACTGTCTATATAAAATAAAAGATTTTCACCATTCATATCTCCACGGTCTATATGGAGGTATGTTGGCTACCTGTTCGGGGGTTAAGGGAACAGTTTGGTAAAGGTCTTGCCATTGTTCAGCGTTTAGAGGTCCTGCAATGGACCTGGGTCAAATTTAGTAGGACCTCCTTCAATACTTAACGGTATTGGATGGCGGGGGTCCAAACTCTTTGATCCCCTCATAAGTTAACTACTATTAATACTATAACCCGGCTATTTAGGACTGTATCCCTGCTGACTCAGACTACTTAGTCGAGGGTAACGTCACCTCCAAAAGAGGGGCCTACCATAATTTGCATTAATAACTTAATTAATTATCTTCCAATAATCCACCCTTTTAGGATTGTATCCCTGCTGACTCAAACTACTGGGGTGAGGGTAACGTCACCTTCAAAAGAGGGGCCTACTACAATAACTAAGATAATCTCTTAAAATAGTGCAAAAGTGCGGAAATAATCAAAGGTTACACTAGATACGAATCGGAACCAAGTGATTCATCTTGTCTATCTGTTTTTCTTTTTATTTTTATTTTCAGCATTTTAGTTAATTTTTATTTTTCTTAGTTTAAAACATTTTTCTAAACTTCTTTTTGATTTGATTAGACGTTGAGGATAAACCGGTACTAAAAGCTCTTGTGTCCTTGGACGACCTCGGTATCTTACCAACACTATACTACGCTCACGATGGGTGCACTTGCCCATATGTGTGTCTAGTGTTAGTAAATATCGTGTTTTATAAATTTAAAAATTGACTAAAAAGTGTTAAAGGGGCTTAAAATATACACCTAATATATATAACACTTCACACGCATCAGTCAACAATGGATAAATATATTTTAAAATGGCCCTACAAGATGTTTATACCTTCAAACGAATAAATCATGGATCATACGAAGCTGAAAATGAAAGAAGGTGAGAAGTTACCAACTACAGGGGTTAAATGTGTCAACATGTTTAATGTATACCTCTGAGTGACTGTTTAGCAAACCCGAAGCTTTGTAATGATAAAATATATTCACAAGAATAAGTGATAAAAATTTTACAAGGTTTCGTCAAAGTATGAGAAAGTTATGACAATATTCGTATACTAGGGGTTAAAAGCGCCAACGTTGAAATTTATGACTTTTCGGGTAAACATAAGGTGACCAAGGACTTCACAAAGATTGGTTAAGTCTTTAAGCCCTTAGAAATCAATTTAGAGGGCTTGTAATGCAAGAAATAAAGGTAAAACAACTTTTGGAAGGACCGGGGACCAAAACTGCAATTAGTTGAAAGTTTGTTATGCTGACCAGGTCCTTACGGTCCGTAACACCTGGACCTTACGGTCCGTAAGCATGTCCAGCGACAGAAAATTCACAGCTGCCTGTTCCAGCCGGTTACACCGCCTCATTTTACCATTTTTCGATTCAAAGGGCTTGTTTGATGGTATTTTAAGGCCTAGGGACACTTGTAATCATCTGGATTCATTCATAGACTTGTTTGGCATGATCAAATTGCATCAAAACACCTATATAAGGGCCATGAATTTGGGTTCTTCATTGCTCATTCACTTGTAAACTTCACAACTCACTTCTTGGCGGTTCCTGGAGCTCAAGACTCATCCATAGTGATCATTAGTCATGATTAGGACTATTGTAAGTATGCTTAACCTCCTTTAATTCAGTTTAGCTTAGTTATGTAGCGTAAAGTCAAACCGTCGTAATTAAGATTTGACTTCGTCATTAATCTTAATCCCTTCAGTCAAAATTCAAATTGAAAGTACCTATGAGTTGGTAATTATGTGGGCAATAAACCCTTAAAAGGGTATTCTCTGATTCCCACTCTAACTAGGTTAATTGTCGAGTCAAACTTGATTATAAAAAGTCAACATGAAGCCTATTTTCAAATAAATGCATAATTAGCAATGTAAAGGCTATGCAACCTGTTTTGTCATTAATATAACTTGGTAATTAATATAAGAACATGTCTAAACATGTTCAACTCGACAATTTTCAGTTTAAGCTCGGTTCGGAACCAAAAGTCGCATAGTTTGACTCATGCTTTGACTTTCAGTTCTGACCCTTTTAAGCATGTTTTTGGAAATGCCTTAGAGCCTTATTTGGACCAGGTTTCATATTAGTATAACCCTCTGTGATTATACAACTTGGTTCCATAGTTATCCGATTCATATGCATATTTTCGTTAATTGCTTAAATGTTGACTATTATGCCCTTTTGACTATAAAACATGATTTTTGAAAAAGTAAAAGAGTAGAAACCTTGGTTACTGATTTATAAACTTGTACCCAAAATTTGACATCAGTTTGAGGTCTAGATTAAGAGTTATGCTCATTAGCGTAATTAGAAAGCTTTTTAGTGATTAAATGGCGTAATTAGCATATAGCCTATCTAAATCCAATTTTTGATATAAAACTTTTCACCCCCTGATATAAAATAATATTTTAGGATTTTTGAATATTTTTATTTATTTTTAGGCTGAGCATAACTTAGAGTTTTAAGCTTAAGTCGGTAATTGACGGTTTTGCCCTTTTGGGCTATAAAATGAGTTTTATAAAACCTTTTGACCCCAAACCTTTTGCTACTGATTTTAAATAGTAAATAAAGTATTTTAAGCCTTCTGGAATTATAAAAATATAAGCTTTCCTTTGAAAACCCGGAAATGGCTCCAAATCGCCTTTTTAGGCATTTTTAACGCATAGTATGTATTAAAATTATTTTATACACATAAGGTTTGATACCTACTCATATTTTAAGTAAATTATTATATTTTTACAGTAAGCTAAAGTCTTACACTCAGGTTTCCAGTTTTGACCTTTTAAGCCTATGTGAAATTACCAAAATGCCCTTAAGATGCATAGTTTGGTTATAAAGGATAGATTTCACATATATATGCTACCCTACTAATATAACCTAGTAAATTTAGTATTTTGTTGATTACATCAAACCCGAAACTCAGAATTATATTTAAACTCTTTTATAACCTTTTTAATGACCAAAATACCCCTATGGGGCGTAATTTGAGTTTAAATCCATTTTGGGCATAATAGAAGATATCTTACTGATATCACAACATATTTAATGCATATTAACTTAGGAAACTTGTATATGACTCATTTGGTTACTCGTTACGCACTTTTCGCATTCGGATCGGCATATGTAACTAGTTTGCATATATTAGCTGAAATGGGTCAAACCATATCGTTTTTGTCTCAAAATCCAGAATGTGATTAAGTTACCCATATTAAACAAGCATACAAGCTTGTCGGGTCAGAACCACATTCTAAACCGGTCTTCGCTTCATCATGCGTTTGAACCGTGTCTTCCTTTTAAAACTAACCGGTCTAAGCTTAGGCTTAATTAAAGACCCGTTAGAAATCTAATAGGTTATTAAAAACCTTCGTTCCAGATTAGGAGCCCAGTAAAAGCTATATGTACTTGATGAATTGATATACGGATGGGATTAAATTTATATTTAGCTCAGGTAAATACTCTTAACTTATTTTCCCTATACGGGCTTGGGATACGGTATTATAATAATACCGCTTGGTCGGGTGTGTAATCATTTAAATCGGATTGTGATTAATGTATTTACATAACTCGTTTAATATGTATTATTTGGTGTATGGCCTTTGGGGGTTAAATGACCATATCCCGGATATCCTTGGCATCATTCATGAAATGGCCACGACCTAAGCACGGGGTGTAGGCGTACACCTGACAGATGCATTATGTAAAAACTGGTATCCCACTTAAAGGAATCAACATTGTGGGCATTATACCTGTGGTGTGTCAGTTAACTTAAGTCCGGCCCTACAAACCGGCCCTAATGGACGACAAATGAGTAAAACTGTATACAAGATTATTTTTAATAATTGTCCCAAGTTATAAAAATATTTTTGCCGAAGTGCATTCAAATCAATTTTCAAACCATTTTCAAAATGAGTCAGTTAAGTTGTATTTACCAGTGTAAACTGACGTATTTTCAAAAAACGGCTAAGTGCAGGTACTAGACGAAATAGACTGGCTACTCCAGGCATCATTACTCAAGTCTCGCAAGCTTTAGATGCCTTTAAAGTCTGTTGAACAGTTTCCTCTTTATTTTGATCCTCCTGTGGATATTACTCAACCATGATGTGATACTTAATATTACACTTTTTTCGGTTGAAATAAAAATCTATCTTTTGCTTCCGCTGTGCATTTAAATATTGTGTTGTTTGACTATGATGATATCAACTACGTCACGATACTCCCCACCGAGCCCACCGGTGACACGTGGAAAATAGGGGTGTGACACATTATGCCCAAAACGAATTTAAAATCAACTTAGGCCCCGTAGGGGTATTTTGGTCATTTTGAAGATTATAAAAGAGGTTAAATATTAATCTGAGGTTCTGGTCTAAAATTATCAGTAAAAATATTTATTTTTGCAAGTCATAACAGTAAGATATTGTATATAAGTGAAATTTATCATTAATGACCAAACTATGCACCGTAGGGGCATTTTGGTCATTTCACATAAGCTTTATGGATCAATTCTGGAAATCTGAGTTTAAAAATTTTACTTACTATTAAAGTATCAAAATTTACTTGTAACATCAGTAGGTAATGGGTCTTAAATGTTAAACATAGTTTTAACCCATACTATGTGTTTAAAACGCGTAAAAATGCGTTTTTAGGCGATTTTTAGGTTATATAAGGAAAGCTGAGATTTTTATCAGTCCAGAGGGATTAAAATATTTTATTTAACATATGAAATCAGTAGAAAAAGATTTGGTATAAAAATGTTATGTAAAACTCATTTTATTAGTAAAAAGGGTATAACCGTCAATTACCGAATCAAAGCAAGAACCCCATGTTATGATCAGTTTAAAAATTAATAAAAATCTCCAAAAATCCCAAAATATTATATTACATCAGTGGGTAAAAGGTTTGATGTCAAAATTTGGGTTTAAATAGGTTTTATGCCAAAAATGTCGTTTAATTAATAAAAAAGGCTTCAATTTACGATATCGAGCATAACTCCTAATTTAGACCTCAAACTGATGTCAAATTTTTAGGACATGTTCATAAATCAGTAATAAAGGTTTTTGTCCTCTCATATTTTCAAAAATCTCGTTTTAATATCAAAAGGGCATTACCAATGATCTCTTGGCCTAGTGGTTAAGGGGGAGGTGGGAAGCTTTACTTCTCTTAGAGGTCCTGGGTTCAAGTCCAGGCAAGGGGGTTTTATACAAACTTGGTGATACTAACTACTAACCCGGTTAGCAATATTCTAACCGTACGCCGTTCCAAAAAAAATATCAAAAGGGCATAATGGTCAACTTTTAAGCATTTAACGGAATCATGCAATGAACTAGGAATTCTAAGGAACCAAGTTGTATAACCTTAGAGGGTTATACAAACATGTAATATGGTCCTAATGAAATCCTAAGGCATATCTAAACTAAGCTGAATCGGGTCAGAACTGAAAGTCAAAGCAAAAGTCTACTTTTGCGACTTTCGGTTCCGAACCGAGCCTAAACTCAGAATTGTCGGGTTGAACATGCCTAGACATGTTCTTACATTATTTACCAAGTTATTTTAGTGTTAAAACATGTTCCATAACTTCTACATTATCAGTTATGAATTAATTTGCAAAAATAGCTTCTGTTGACTTTTTAATATTAAGTTTGACCCGAAAATTGACCAAGTTAGAGTGATAATCAGTGGGTGGCCTTTTAAGCGTTTATTACCCACATAATTACCAACTCATAACCACTTTCAATTCGAATAATGGCTAGACCATTAGTGATTAATCACTAAGTCAAAGCTTAATTACGATGGCTTTGACTTTTGGTCATTAAACTAATAAAAGTTGAACTTAAGGAGCTAAGAACACTTACAATGGTCCTTAGCACGAATTTGGAACTTAAGAAAACTTGCTTGAACTCCAGGAAGCTCCAGAGAAAGCAATATGAAGTGATTTTTGAGAATGTACAAATGATCAAATGAAATGAGAGCCTTTATATAGCAAATTTCCATCTCTTGTGATCAATCCACATGTCCCTATATGATCCCTGATGCACCCAGGTGTCCCCTATGCATGAAAATCTGTTGGCTTAATCCCTTGTATCGAATTCAGGCTTTCTAAGGCGGTGGAACTGGCTGGACATGCAGCTGTCCACATCTTTCTGCAACTGGCACTCTTACGCAGCCCGCGTAAGAGTTGGCCTACGGGTTACGCGGCCCGCGTGAAGGGCTGTTTCTGGTAAACAAGTTTCATTAATTGCAGTTTTGGTCCCTGGTCCTTCTAAACTTGATTTAACTTTCGTTTATTGCACTTTTAACCCCCAAACTTAACTTTTAAGGGTCTTGAGTCTTTAAACATTTATCAATAAGCTTTCGGTTAGTTACGAGATCACCCGAACGGTCTTGAAATGCAACATTGACGCCTTTGACCCTTATTACATGGGATTACCACTTTGTTTATTTACGTGCGTCGAAACTCCACGAATTTATTATCCCACATTCATGGAAGTATAAGGAAGTATTACAAAGTCTCGGAAACGTTAAAAGGTCACTCAGAGGTAACTTTAAACAAGTCGACACGTTTAACCCTTATGCTTTGTAAACCTTTCAATTTAAGCACAAACGACTTTCTAAGTTCGATATTTTATTCTTTAAAGAATACGAACGTCGCGTGAGGTCAATCAGAGGCACAAGTTAGGCATGTTGACACTTTGGATCCCTTTATTCACATATTTACATTGTTTGACAATTTTAGTCCTTCCAGATCAATCCATTACACGTTTAAGACCCATGACATGTGTCTTCATTATATTGGTCGTGATTTTACGAGGTGTTACATCCTCACCCCCTTAAAAGAAATCTCGACCTCGAGATTTACTGAAATAAATGAGGGTACTTCTGTTTCATTGTGGACTCAACCTCCCACGTGTATTCGGGACCTCTACGGGCATCCCACTTAACCTTCACAATCGGTACGTGCTTCCTTCGAAGCTTCTTAACCTGTTGATCCTCGATCGACAAAGGTTTTTCAACAAACTTTAAGCTTTCATCTATCTACACGTCCTTGTACGACATTGCTAGCGACTCATCGGCTAGACATTTCTTTAAGTTGCAAATGTGGAACACATTGTGAATTCCACTGAGTTCTTCTGGCAGATTTAGCTTGTAAGCTACAGTCCCGACACATTCGATAATCTTGAATGGTCCTATATATCTTGGGCTCAACTTGCCCTTCTTGCCAAAACGCATCACCCCTTTCCAGGGTGATACCTTAAGTAGAACTTTGTCACCCACCTCGAATTTCAGAGGTTTACGCCTTTTATCTGCGTAGCTTTTCTGCCTATCCCTGGTAGCTTTGAGACGATCGCGTATCTGCATAATCTTATCTGTCGTCTCCAGGACTATATCGGGTCCTGTTAGTTGGACATCTCCAACTTCCTCCCAACAAACTGGCGTCCTACACTTTCTTCCATACAAAGCTTCGAAAGGTGCAGCTTGAATACTTGAATGATAGCTATTATTGTACGGAAATTCAATCAACGGAACATGATCATCCCAGCTTCCACCTAAATCAATAACACAAGCTCGTAGCATATCCTCGAGTGTTTGTATCGTACGCTCGCTTTGGCCATCCGTCTGAGGATGATATGCAATGCTGAAATTTAATCGAGTGCCTAAAGATTGCTGAAAGCTCTTCCAAAAGTGGGACGTGTATCTAGTATCCCTATCGGAGATAATAGACAATGGCACTCCGTGGAGAGATATAATCTCATCCACGTACAGTTGAGCTAACTTGTCGGAACTGTGAGTTTCCTTAATTGGTAAGAAGTGGGCTGACTTAGTCAACCTGTCGACTATAACCCAAATAGTATCTGAAGGGGTAAGTTCCCAAAAACCTCATATCAAGTACTTGGGACCATACCACAACCTTATCTCTTTGCCCCCTTTTGGCCTTGCGCGGCTGCGCAACTGGTCCTACAGAGAGAGCTTAGGAGAAAGATAGCAGGCAACACTTGCGCGCTAAAAGGAAAATCATGAATCCTTGCGCCTTCCTCCATAACAAACAAAGGATGAGAATCCTAGTTTAAACACTTTCGCTTAAATAATACTCAGACTTGGATATTATTTACTGCACTGATACCACACGATAAGGAGTTACACCGGATTATGGCAATTACCTTCTAGAAGACTCAATCGTGCACCACCAGATGGTTATAACCATCTGGGACACATGTCATCATCCCAGGCAACCCTGAAATCACGATGATGGCATGGAATTGGAGAAAAACTTCCACTTGCCCACTTTCCACGTGGTAACACCCCAGCTGTTGATCAAGATCACGATCCGTGTGATCTCACAATCCAATCAAGAGAATTAATGGAAGGAAAATAACCGCTTACGGTGTTAGCATCTTCCGTTAATATTTCAACAACGAGTTTTTCCCGCCCAAACTCCCGGTTATAAATATGAAAGTAATTCAGGTATGAACTTCAAGTTACACTCACTTCATCAATACTTCTTCTTCATCTTCATAAACACATACTTATTCTCACGTCGGAGTCGGTTCACGGAGAAAACCTCCATTTTCCCCGTGACGAGACTAACGGTGTTCTGTTTTGCAGTGTTCACCGGAGAAGAAGGCTTGTCCCTTCGAATCAAACGAGAGAGAACCACCCTTTTTATACATAACCTAACCCCCTGGATAACTTGATTCCGATCATTTATCCAGTGTTTATTCATTGGCGCCCACCGATTTCTCTGTTTCATCCGTTTTCTCTCTTTCTTTCGATTCACTTTGTTGATTCCATTTGCATATGGAAGAAACTTCAACTCCTCGACAAAGCGGCCCTCGGCCGAATTTCGTTAACAATACCCAAGTTGAGGGTATTGTAGAAGAAGCCTCGGATGACAATGGAGCACATTTTAATCATCCGAATGAACCCATCACCCCAGGGGTACAGTCGGAGATCCCTGCAAGCTCAATTCTACCCCCAGGAGAGACCCCAATCTCCTGGTATGTCAGATCTCAGGGGGCATTAAATGCAGTATACACACAGCTGTGTGCACAAACTGCTCCCCAAACTCAATCACGAAGGCCAGGATCCCGTGCTCGTGCTTCTCAACGTGATGGCCCATCCCAAGTCCAAATCGAAGACATAGAGGTTCACTCTAGATCTCCATCGAGATACGAATACACTCAATCAGAAAATCTTTGAAGATAGCATCGAGATGAGTCACACTCTAACAGAAGACCACCAGTTCACACCAGGTTGGGTCCCCAGCGGCACACCCACACCAGTGAATATGATCCAACTTACCGTAAAGGAGAAAGTGCCAGCGTATTTAGTCGGTTACGGCCGAATTACAACAAGTGTAGACCCCGCGCGATTTACAATCTCGAGGCTGAGCACAACTATGATCTGATCTATCATCCTGCTGAGGCGGCGGAGAATTCAAAATTTATTAGCGAAATCGCTCTGGCTCCGCTAGATAAAGCAAAGCTCCCATCTAACGTGGGCAAGTTCAACGGAATGACAGACCCTGACGATCATCTGCGAGTTTTCACAAGCGCAGGGCTGGTAGGAGGCTGGACCCTACCAATGTGGTGCCACCTTTTCGTACAAACCCTTACAGGCGCTGCAAGAATCTGGTTTGATAACTTGCCCATTGGGAAAATCACGTCATGGAAAGATTTGCGCGAGAAGTTTCTGGTGCATTTCAGCCAGCAAAGGCGATCTATCCGCGACACAGCGGATGTGATGAACATCTGGCGTCATGATGATGAAAGTCTGGAAGACTTCATCACCCGTTATAACAAAGAGGTACTCAAGATCGGAGACGTCCACGAGCAGCTGATTCCCGCCCAATTCAAATATGCAGTCAGGTGCGACGATATAATAAAAGTCCTGTCTGGGATGGAAGGACTCCCGAAGAGCTAGGAAAAAGTGATGGCGGCGGCTAAGGTCTATGCCCAAACAGAAAAGAATCTCACCACCAACAGGCCGCCACCACCGCACAACCGACCCTCAGATCTAGGCTCAAGTGGCGGGAGGAAATTTAAAAAAGGTTGGCGCGATTCTAGCTCAGGAAACTATTCATCCGAGGATGCTCGAGCCACAATCAATAAGCTTGCCACGCAGAGAGAAGCCAAACAAGAGAACAGGGAGAGACAATGGACTCCCTTAACCAAAACTCCTGCGGAAGTTTTAAGCACGGAGGATTATCAGTTTAAACCTCCACCACCCATGAAGAACAAACGTGGACAGGACCCAGCTCAGTATTGTGATTACCACAAGGACAGTGGTCATACCACCAATAATTGCATCTCCTTACGCACAGAGATAGAAAAGGCGCTTAAAAGTGGTGAGCTCACCCACCTACTACAAAACGTGCGCAAGGACATAAAACAAATTACCCGGGGCTAAGAAGGCCCGAGCAAGAAAGCGAAAAATTAAGAAGTAACTCTATGATCTCCTTGCAGAATGGAACAGACTCTACAGTTTACCAAGTTTAAGCAGGAAATAGAGTGTAAGTTAAGTCCAGTGTATTTATCTTAATAGACTTTGTAACGGCCTCTGCGCCTTATCCCGAAATAAACAACAAAGTTTCTATTATTCTTGTGTTTTTTTTACAAAGTGCATGCAATTTCTTTTGGTAAGCGCAAAAACATTATGGTAAATATAATACAAGTCTCATGAACGGTCAGTGATTACATCACACAAGACCATACGTTCACACATGAGCTTTATACCACCTTCATTCGCCTTACCTGATCAAAGTAATTGTACCCATGCAAAATATTGTAAACTAAAACACACATCATACTACTATTGGCGCACAAATACGCCTTAAAAAACTATCAAACACGGCAGTGTTTCAGTATAAGTTACTTGCGCAGCAGCACATTAACAAAAGAAGGGATACACATCCCAAAAAACTACAAAAAAATTGTTCAATTACAAAAGGAAACCTACGCTAGATCTTCGCCTTCATCTGGGAAGATTTCCTTTAGTTGCGCCATGTGATCTTCGGATTGCAAAGCAACATTTATAAGGTCCATGACAGGAAGCTGCAAATTGTTGAATTCTGTTTTCAAAGCTGCAAGCGCAGCGCCAGTATTAACGCCATAAGTAGCAGATATGCTAGTATCCCAATTAACCTTCAGAGCGTTATTCACATGGTGCGAACACTCAGCATAGCCTTGGGTATACCCATCATTACGCGCAGCAACCACCAAGCGCGCGACAGTTTTATCTAGCTCTTCAGAATTCAACACTGATTCAGCAACCTACAAGAACAAGAAAGATAAATAACAGAAGGGCGCGAAGCATTCCCGCAAAGAAAACAAACAAGAAGCAACTTACACAGGCAATCCCACGCTCTTTCAACCATAACATATCGCTTTTCAAAGGTTCCAACTCGCTCTCTATTGTTGCCCGCACCGTTTTGGAATTCTCTAGCGAGAGCTTAGGAGAAAGATAGCAGGCAACACTTGCGCGCTAAAAGGAAAATCATGAATCCTTGCGCCTTCCTCCATAACAAACAAAGGATGAGAATCCTAGTTTAAACACTTCCGCTTAAATAATACTCAGACTTGGATATTATTTACTGCACTGATACCACACGATAAGGAGTCACACCGGATTATGGCAATTACCTTCTAGAAGACTCAATCGTGCACCACCAGATGGTTATAACCATCTGGGACACATGCCATCATCCCAGGCTACCCTGAAATCACGATGATGGCATGGAATTGGAGAAAAACTTCCACTTGCCCACTTTCCACGTGGCAACACCCCAGCTGTTGATCAAGATCACGATCCGTGTGATCTCACAATCCAATCAAGAGAATTAACGGAAGGAAAATAACCGCTTAAGGTTCGAACGTAGTTCATTACCTTTTATTGACAGGGAGTCGTAGACTACAACTGTCTTTTGTCTTAATTGACAATTATTATAGCCCATAGGCACTGCATCACTAACGGATGTCTCATAAATAATTATCTTAATTGATGATTTGAACCCATGATTTACAGATCATTAGGTTAAATAAGGAATCTGGAAGAATACAATATAAGGATGGCATGTGTGATTTTACTGAATCACATCTGTCAGGAGTGCTAACATGTTTTCAGATGTTAACAAGGACTTGAATCTTAAAAAGGAACTACCATCATGGCGCTGTCTTAATACGACACATAGGCTAGGTTTTGCCTTTAAGATTTTCTTTAATATTTATTGGCAGATCAATATAAAATGAAATGTTTTATGTTAATTTATTTCATATAATATATTTATACATATAATGACAAAATAAAATTTGAACTAAAATATTCCACTAAATTAAGAAGGAGTACATAGGTGCCCTAAACGGGACTTTTACTTAAATAACTTGCCCACGTAGGGGCTAAAATGAAAATACAAGTCCTCGCAGGGACTAAGTACATAAATGAAAATGTCCACGCAGGGACTTGATTGAAATAAAGAAATTACAATACAAATAAATAAGGAATCTTGAAAAATCCCTCTTCTTCTTCCCCTTGATTAGATTCGCCAGACCCTTAAGAAATCCCCGGTGGCTCCTACGCTCCTCTTGAACCTCCCGTTCCACCTGGCTCAACCTCTGAATAAACTCCTGTTGTTGCGGTGGCGGGATCAGCGGTGGCTGCGGCGGCTGTTGCTGCGGAGGTTGAGCAGGTGGCGGGTATTGGTACCCATATGCTTGGTACCCAGATTGGTACAAAGCTACATAGGGCCCTTCAGGGTGAAGAGCATTTTAGTTTGCCGCTACGAGATACGGGTCAACATCAGAGGCATTGTAGTAGTTGTAGCCAGGATAAGCCGGCTGCTCAAAAGGGTTATACGCCGCTGCACCGGCATATGAAGGAATTGGGTTATCATAACCCATGTGTGGCGGTGGTGGTGCGACTGGAGCTGAGTCGACCTCTGAAACTGGGTTTGAAGGCCCACCCATCTGCGGGTCTTCATACAGTGGCGGGTAATGACTGCCACTGGAGTGTTGAGGGGTGCTGAAATGAAAATCCCCTCTTCGCACGGACATCCGTGCACCTGTTCTTCTTCGCCTCGGTGACTCCGGAGGCAGTTGCTGCTCAAGCGGTGGTGGTGGCGGCGGCGTAACGGCTACAAAATATGGGTCCTCAGAGGGATCCTGTTGCTGCTGTTGAGGTGGGTTGAAAGGAGGAGTAAACTCCCAGTGGTATGTGGCCCACCTTTCTTGGAAACTGTCGGGGCCTCTGTAGGGCGAGCCATGAAAGTATGACCCCTCTGAAATCTCTATGGGATGCGTGGGCGTCCCAGATGGTGGTTCGGCAGGATTGGGGTCATCATCCATATCCATGTCCTGAGCTTCAGGAAAATGGTCTTCGGGGCCCAATGGGTTATGACCCATTGATTCTTCAATCTGATTTGCCGGGTTAAACCAGCTCTGGAAATACGGGGTCGGGTCCTGGAAGGCCCGATGTGAGCTTGACCGCGGCAACAGAATGAAAGAGGGATGTGAGTGGTCGGACTCGTTGTTCTGGTGGAGTCCGAAGGAATCTTGGTAAGAAGGTGAAGAGCTGAGCGAGACAGAACGCCTCGCGGGCTCCAAGTACGTCCTCCAGTCTTCTTGAGGACTTGAGCTCATTATTGCAGAAGGAGTTCGCCGGTGTGACGGCCCGGCCTCATGGTCATTTCTTCCTAGTATCGGGGCCTTGCCTCGTCCACCTCTTCCTCGAATTCGTGGCGGCATCCTTCATTTTTGCCAAAACAAACTAAAGAAACAAGCAAAATAAAACAATAAGGTTAGGATTAGTCCTATGTTGTTAGACTAGACTCGGAGGTCAAGGAATGTGCAAACGGTGTCATTGAGATTAAACACAAAAGGCTAGTGTTTAATTGACTCAATGTTGGCTCTGATACCAACCTGTCACACCCCGATATTTCCACGTATTACCGGTGGGCCCGGAGGGGAGTATCGTGACGTAGTTGATATCCTCATAGACAATTAATCACAGTTCAATGCACAGCGGAAGTCTAAAGTAAAATATTACAAACCGAATGAAAGTAACATAAATTATTACATAACGGTTGTAAAATGGATCCACAGGCGGATCAAAACAAAAGAGATATTGTTCATCAGATTTAAAGTGATAAAAGCTTGCAAGACTTTTTATTTATTTACTTAGGAGTTCCAGCCCATTACGCTTAGTACCTGCACTTAACCTTTTTGGAAAATATGTCAGTTTACACTGGTAAATACAATTAACCGACTCTTTTGAAAAGTGTTTATAAAATTGATTTAAATGCACAAGGCACAAATATCCTTTTTATAACTTGGGATAATTATCTAAAAATAATATTGTAAAAGAATTATATGTTTGTTATACGTTCAGTAGCCCGGGTTAAATATCGGGTTAAAGATTAATAGACACACCACATAATATAACCCACGGCGAGTTATTCTCGAACAAGCTGGTATATCATTTAACATACGCACCGGCAGGTGTATGTCTACACCCCATGCTTAAGTCGTAGCCATTTCAATGAATGAGCCAAGGATATACAGGACATGATCATTAACCCCCCTCCCCCCCCCCCCCCCCCCCAAAGGCTTAAAACAAACAAAACAGATTAAATGGGCTATCTCAATGATTTAATCTTCATACGATTAAAGATTCAATACCCGACCAAGCGATATCATTAAATACCGTACCTCAAGCCCGTATAAGGAAAATAAGTTAAAAGTATTTACCTGAGCAAAATACAAATTTATCTCAGCCGTATAACAATTCAGCAAGTGCAAATATCTTTTACTGGGCTCCTAAATCTGGAACGAAGGTTTTAATAACCTATTAGATTCCTAACGGGTCTTACTTAAGTTTAAACTTAGACCGGTTAGTTTTAAAGAAAGGTTTACGGTTCAAAATGCAAGATTAAGCGAAGACATGATTAGAATGTGATTTTATAACAATCCTCAATAAAACCGACACCCTTATAATTTTTCCGACACCCTAAAAATATTTAAAATATCCCAATATGTCCCAAAAAAACACCCCATACGTGAAAACGGGCCCCGAATACCCTAAATATTAATAAAAATAATTAAAAATTGATTTTTGGGTTTTAGGCGGGCCGCGTAAGCCACCCTTAACACTTACGCGGGCCGCGTAAACTTAAAATCTGGCACGACCCTGGGCCGCCACGTGGCCCAACACATGGCGAGCCTAGTTGCTGATCAGGATGGGCTACGCTGTTAACCAGCATTGACGCGGGCCGCGTAGGCCTTTGCCTACTCTTACGCGGGCCGATTGATCTAGGGTTCCGTAACGGCTGATCAGGATGGGCTACACAGTTCTGCTCCATTGTAAGTATTATAACCCCTGGATACGTATTAGATACGCTGCCCGATTGATCTAGGGTTCCGTAACGGCTATCGTGGTTCTGCCCGACGTAGTCGTTGGAATGCCGTCTCGGGGAGGGTATTAATAATGTTAAAATGGGTTATTATACTAACACGTGTACATTTGTGTAAATTTTAGATTATCATCCGGAAACCCTTACGGAAAATCTAAGACAGCAATGTGAGTTGATCCGCTTTTTGTTAACTGTTTTACAAAACCTCATTTAATTAATTATATATTAAACAGTTATTGAGTATTTGTAAGAATACAATTATCATGAGTATGTTGGGGTTTTGTATACAAAATTTGTTACCACCTGGTCAAGGAGTAACATTTCCACAAGTCGCGTTCGACAGTACCATGGATGTTAATTGATATGTCTTGGAAACAAATATAATTGCGAGATCGCCCTCAATACTGTACAATGGGTTTTTACTTAAACTTGATTAAACTGAGATTCACTCACCAGTAATTCCCACTGACAAATGTTTTTAAAACGCATTTCAGGTAACAAACTGTGAAAGCCAAATAGAAGCCAGTTGGACAGCACTGAAGACTTGTAAAAGTGGCAATAAAGTTACCTAAAATAAAATAGATATTTTTATTAAATAAAATATGATTTATTCCTATGAAAACGTGTGTACTACGAACTTGGGTTTTAACCCATTTGTTTAATGTTATGAAAATGTGGTATTTTACTCTGATCAATGTTTCCTAACTACGGTCCTGATGAAAATTTTCGCTGCCAAATTAGACAATACGCGATACCACCGAAACTGTCTCGCGGCCGCCCGTTCCCAGGGATTAGGGATCAGGGGTTGCGACAGAATGTGGTATTAGAGCTAAGCCACTAATTCAGCCACATAAGTGTTCTGCTGTCATCAAAATTCAATCTGTTAGAAAATAAATTACGGAACTACGTGCATAACTGTATTTATTGTTATTTGTTATTTGACTATTTGTTAGTTTACAGTATGAGCGACCAAGGACCATCTGACGCGTACCGTCAATTGTTTGGTTCGCCTAAAAGCGAAGGCACCTCCTCTTCTCAACCTGCCCTCTCAGGGTACTCTGCTGATACGGAAGAAGGAATCTTTGTGTTTAAGGCTCAGTCTGAGGAGCCATTTCCTCAGAAAAAGAGGGAATGGTTCAGTCGTGGGGCATACGAACGTAGGAAGCGTATGAAAAAGTTACAAGAACAGAGAGTGTTAGCAGCAGCTAAAAGAGAAACTTATGCCTATGCCCAAGATATGATAAATAGAGGTATAGCCAATATTCACATCCTAGGCACCACTGTAGCTGACCCTAATCTGGAGCAACTAATAGCACCCCAACCACAGCCACCTATCCCTGACCAACCCATGGAGATAGAAAACCCTGAAAACCAAGTAGAGATGCATGACTTCAATCCGGAAGAAATCCCTAGGGTACCAGCACCAAATCCTCTAGATCTAAATTACGATCCCTGGTGGGATGACGTTAGGGACTATGTGCAACGTTACCCGATACGTGAAGACACACCCATGCAGAACATAGGAGCCTACCCAGGTATGGATCCTTTAGATCCCTATAACCACGATGAATACATTAGGGAGATTTTAGAAGATCCTTACCGATTCCAGGCACCTACACCCCCATACCAGGAACCCGCACCCCAGATTCCGAACCCAGTCCTAGAACCTGCACCCCTAATGAGTGCAGAAAACATACAAGAACTTAGGACATTTGGTGAGGAAATTTTAGAAAGTAGTGAACGAATGAGACAGGTGGGAGAGCGACTCGTCTGGAAGTACGACGAGCGCAATATGGATTTTTGGATGAATCCATATCCGTGAATGTGATGGTGGAAACGGTAGTAGTAGTAATAATAATAATAATAATCAAATAAAATAAAATATGTGTGTATGGATGCCAACTACTATTAGTGTAATTTCATTTCAGTCGGTATTGTAATTTTTATTTCAGTACTGGTGTGTAATAGATGCCTAGTATATGGAAATAGAGTAAAATCGCAATGATCGACGCTTTTGGCAAAAATGTGTGCCATGTGATTGACTATATTAAATATTATTTTGTGATATTAATACGGGTTAAATGTTTAAAATTCAGATGGCCAACGAAGGAAATCAAGGAAATCAAGGAAATCTGAATAACGATAACCAAAGTAACATTAACGTGGTTAATGAGAATCCGAGCATCAATAACAATGGAAACCAAATGGATAATAGTGTCGTTCAACACATAGTGGCACAAGGAATTATAGATGCAATGACATTTATTATTCAAACGGTTCAAGAAGCGAATAATAAAAGTAAACATAGTAGTAAGCGACCAATTGAACCAGAGAACAGCGTGAACAATGGACCCGTACTTCAGGTACCCATTCCCAAAAGAAGAAGAACCATGCTTTATGGTTGTTCTTATAAAGAATTCTGGTCCTGCAAACCAATAGAATTCTCGTGAAATGAAGGACCCATTGCAGCTCTACGCTGGATAGAAAAGACTGAGGCTGTTTTAAAAATAAGCAAATGTGCTGAAGAAGATAAAATAATGTTTGCTTCTAATTTGTTTAAGAACTCAGCCTTAGAATAGTGGAACACTATCCTCCAATCAAGAGGAAGTGATAAGATCTATAACATGGAATGGGAGGAATTTAAAAATATGGTAGAAAGGAAATTCTGCCTTCCTAATGAAAAAGAACAGATAGCAAATAAGTTCCTAAACTTACGAATGACCGGGGTAGATAGTAAGGGTTATACTACCACATTCTTTGAATATGCTAGAATAGTACCAACCCTTGCATCACCTGAACCAGTGTTAATCTCCCGTTACATCTGGGGATTAATTGGAGAGATTAGACATATAGTCAAGGCAGCTAGACCTCAAACTATAGAAGAAGCTGTAGAACTAGCAAATACCTTGACAGATGAATTAATCCGTACTAGAGAAGAAGATTAGAGGAGAAACCTAACCCAAAGGCTTACTCAAGAATTCCGTACTGGGAATTACAACCGTAGGAATATGGGTTCTACCTCTGCACCATTCTGCAAGGTCTACAAGAAAAAGCATTTGGGAAAATGCTCCACTCTTTGCAATTTCTGCAAGATGCCAGGACACAAGGAAGAAGATTGCAGGAGAAAATCCAGTAATGGACTATGCTTCAACTGTGGAGAAAAAAGTCACATCAGGCCAAACTGTCCAAAACTAGCTCCAGCTGCGAACAACAAGAACACTAAAAATGCCAGAGCATTTGTTATGACTGCAGATGAAGCCAAGATGATTCCAGACGTGATAGCTGGTACATTTTTAGTTAATGATGTTTTGGCTAAAGTATTATTTGACTCTGGTGCAAACCAAAGTTTTATTAATACTTCGTTTTGAAAACTTTTAAATCAATCATTAACTAAACTACCACAAGAATGCCTAGTAGAGACAGCTAATGGAGAAACTGTTAGGATTTCTGAAATCTTGCAGTGAGCAAGAATAGAAATTTTAAATCAAAAGTTTATGGCAAACCTTTATCCCATGAATCTGGCAGGATTTGATGTCGTTTTAGGAATGGATTGGTTAATAACCAATAAAGCCAGTATTTTATGTGATCAAAAGTCAATTCAAGTAAATTCACCAAAAGGTAAAAAGATCACAATTAAAGGAGATAAGCCCTCTAGATCCACAAAATTCATCTCTGTGATGAAAACTGCAAGTTATATAAGAAAAGGATCTATAGTGTATTTGATTTCTATAATCACTAACACTAAAGGAAAAGAACTAAAAGACATTCCAGTAGTGTCTTAGTTTTCAGATGTCTTTCCAGAAGAATTACCAGGACTACCTCCAGATAGAGAAGTTGAATTCAGAATCCATCTACTACCTGGAACAGCACCAATTGCCAAAGCACCTTACCGTTTGGCACCCGCCGAAATGCAGGAACTGAAGAAACAGTTAGATGAATTATTAGAGAAGGGATTCATACAACCAAGCTCATCACCATGGGGAGCGTCGATACTGTTCGTTAAAAAGAAAGACGGATCAATGCGTATGTGCATTTACTACCATGAATTGAACAAGGTCATGATTAAGAACCGGTATCCATTACCGAGAATCGATGATCTGTTCGATCAACTGCAAGGAGCTCGATTTTTCTCTAAAATCTATTTAAGATCAGGATATCATCAATTAAAGGTACAGGAAGAGGACATTCCTAAGACCGCATTTAGAACAAGGTATGGTCATTATGAATTTACTGTCATGCCATTTGGTTTAACCAATGCCCCAGCCGCATTTATGGACATGATGAACCGAATACGTAAGCCATATTTGGATGAATTCATAATTGTCTTTATAGATGATATTCTAATTTACTCTAAGAGTAAAGAGGAACATGCAAAGCATTTGCACGCACTTCTAAGTCTATTAAGAAAGGAAAAGCTTTATGCTAAATTTTCAAAGTGCGAGTTTTGGTTAGAACAGGTACAGTATTTTGGACACTTAGTTAATCATGAAGGAATTCATGTGGATCCAACAAAAATCGAGGCAATTAGTAAATGGAAAACCCCCGAGTCACCAACCGAGGTTAGAAGTTTCTTAGGATTGGCCGGTTATTATAGAAGATTTATTCGAGATTTCTCTAGAATAGTTATCCCTTTAACTAAGTTAACCTGTAAATCCATTAAGTTTGAATGGGGACCAAAACAAGAAGAAGCATTTAGAATTCTTAAGCATAGATTAACTAATACACCCATACTAGCGTTACCAGAAGGAACTGAAGACTTTGTAGTCTATTGTGACGCTTCTAAGTTAGGCTATGGATGTGTATTAATGCAAAGTCAAAAGGTTATAGCTTACGCCTCTAGACAACTTAAGAATCATGAAGAGAATTATTCAACCCATGATCTAGAGTTAGGAACTATAATTTTTGCCCTTAAGATTTGGAGACATTATCTTTATGGTAGTAAGTTTACCATATTCACTGATCATAAGAGTTTAAGATATGTTTTCGGGAAAAAGGAGTTGAATATGAGACAAAGACGCTGGATGAAAATGCTTAGTGATTATGATTGTGATATCCAGTATCATGAAGGAAAAGCAAATGTAGTGGCAGATGCTTTAAGCCGAAAGTATCATGAACAGCCAAAAAGGGTACGTTCTCTTAAATTAAAATTTGCAAGTAGATTTAAATGATCAAATTAGAGAAGCTTAAGAAGCAGTAATCAAGGATGATACTGAAAAACTAAAGGGTATGATTAAGGAAATAGAACAAGGAACAGATGGAATTTGGAGATTCCACGAAAAGAGAATGTGGATACCTAAATTAGGAAACCTGCGTCATCGTATATTAGAAGAAGCCCATAAGTCTAAGTATACGATGCACCCAGGGAATGATAAAATGTATCAGGATTTAAGATAGAATTTTTGGTGGATAGGAATGAAAAAGGACATAGCAGCCTATGTTTCTAAATGTTTAACTTGTTCACAAGTTAAAGTTGAACACCAGAAACCCTCAGGATTGCTACAACAACTAGAAATGCCAGTATGGAAATGAGAATTGATAACAATGGATTTTGTTACCAAATTACCCAAAACAAAGAAAGGTTATGATACAATCTGGGTGATTGTAGATAGGCTAACCAAGTCCGCTCATTTCCTACCAATGAAAGAAACTTTCAGTATGGAACAGTTAGCTAAATTATATGTAAATGAAATTGTTTCTTTACATGGAATACCTTTATCAATTGTTTCTGATAGAGATAGCCGCTTTACCTCTCATTTTTTGTCAAGTTTCCAAAAGGCAATGGGAACCAAGTTAAATCTGAGCACAACTTATCATCCTCAAACAGACGGACAAAGCGAAAGAACAATTCAGACAATGGAAGACATGCTTAGAGCTTGTGTAATTGATTTTGGAGGTAATTGGGATGATCACTTACCTTTAATAGAATTTTCTTATAATAATAGTTATCACACAAGTATCAATGCTGCACCATTCGAAGCACTTTATGGACGAAAGTGCCGAACCTTGGTCTGTTGGGCAGAAATTGGGGAAAAGCAACTATCTGGACCTGAGATAGTACAAGAAACAACTGACAAGATTATTCAAGTCAAGGAACGACTAAAAGCAGCACGTGATCGACAGAAGAGCTATGCTGATAACCAACGCAAGCCATTGGAATTTCAAGTAGGAGATAAAGTGTTGTTGAAGGTCTCTCCTTGGAAAGGAGTGGTAAGATTCATCAAAAGAGGAAAGCTAAATCCCAGGTTTATTGGACCTTTTGAGATTATTAGAAAAATAGGACCTGTAGCCTATCAGCTACAACTGCCAGAGGAAATGGCAAGAATACATGATGTATTTCATGTATCGAATCTCAAGAAATGCTTAGCCGATGAGTCGCTAATGGTACCTCTTAAGGACATAGAGGTAAATGAACAACTTAAGTTTGTAGAGAGACCTCTACAGATCGAAGATAGGAAGGTCAAAAACCTCAAGCATAAGAGACTAGTTCTGGTCAAAGTGAAGTGGGACACCAAAAGAGGACCTGAGTACACATGGGAGCTTGAATCTAAAATGCAAAGAAAATATCCACACTTGTTCCAGTAGATCTCGAGGACGAGCTCTAAAACAAGGTGGGGAAGATATAACAATCCTCAATAAAACCGACACCCTTATAATTTTTCCGACACCCTAAAAATATTTAAAATATCCCAATATGTCCCTAAAAACACCCCATACGTGAAAACGGGCCCCGAATACCCTAAATATTAATAAAAATAATTAAAAATTGATTTTTGGGTTTTAGGCGGGCCGCGTAAGCCACCCTTAACACTTACGCGGGCCGCGTAAACTTAAAACCTGGCATGACCCTGGGCCGCCACGTGGCCCAACACATGGTGAGCCTAGTTGCTGATCTGGATGCGCTACGCTATTGACCAGCGTTGACGCGGGCCGCGTAGGCCTTTGCCTACTCTTACGCGGGCCGCGTAAAAGTTGAAGACAGGCCCTATATAAAGAGGCCATCGGATTTCAGTCGAGAATCGTTCAAACTTTCTTTCTTTCTCTCAAAACTGAATTATAGGCATAATACTCGGGTATTATATCCCCCCTAAATAGCGAAGTTCTGCTCCGTTATAAGTATTATAACCCCTGGATACGTATTAGATACGCTGCCCGATTGATCTAGGGTTCCGTAAAGGCTGTCGTGGTTCTGCCCGACGTAGTCATTGGAATGTCGTCTCGGGGAGGGTATTACTAATGTTAAAATTGGTTATTATACTAACACGTGTGCATTTGTGTAAATTTTAGATTATCACCAGGAAACCCTTACGGAAAATCTAAGATAGCAATGTGAGTTGATCCGCTTTTTGTTAACTGTTTTTACAAAACCTCATTTAATTAGTTATATATTAAACAGTTATTGAGTATTTGTAAGAATACAATTATCATGAGTATGTTGGGGGTTGTATACAAAATTTGTTACCACCTGGTCAAGGAGTAACATTTTCACAAGTCGGGTTCGACAGTACCATGGATGTTAATTGATATGTCTTGGAAACAAATATAATTGCGAGATCGCCCTCAATACTGTACAATGGGTTTTTACTTAAACTTGATTAAACTGGGATTCACTCACCAGTAATTCCCACTGACAAATGTTTTTAAAACGCGTTTCAGGTAACAAACTGTAAAAGCCAAATAGAAGCCAGCTGGACAGCACTGAAGGCTTGGAAAAGTGGCAATAAAGTTACCTAAAATAAAATATATATTTTTATTAAATAAAATAGGATTTATTCATATGAAAACGTGTGTACTACGAACTTGGGTTTTAACCCATTTGTTTAATGTTATGAAAATGTGGTATTTTACTTTGATCAATGTTTCCTAACTACGGTCCTGATGAAAATTTCCACTGCCAAATTAGATAATACACGATACCACCGAAACTAGCTCGCGGCCGCCCGTTCACAGGGATTAGGGATCGGGGGTTGCGACAGATTTAGACCCGACAAGTATGAAGACTTGTATAATATGGGTAAACTAAACACATTCTGGATTTTGAAGTAAAAATGATAAGGTTTGACCCGTTTCGGTCAATTTATGCAAACTAGTCACATAAAACGCACCGAACGCGAAAAATGAATAATGGTTAACCAAATGAGTCAAGAACAGGTTCCCTAAGTTAATATGCTTAAAATGTGTTATGGTATCATTAGGATACCTTCCATTATGCCCAAAACGAATTTAAAATCAACTTAAGCCCCATAGGGGTATTTTGGTCATTTTGAAGATTATAAAAGAGGTTAAATATTAATCTGAGGTTCTGGTCTAAAATGATCAGTAATTTTTTTTTTCAATTCATAACAGTAAGATATTGTATATAAGTGAAATTTATCATTTATGACCAAACTATGCACCGTAAGGGCATTTTGGTCATTTCACATAAGCTTTAAGGGTCAATTCTGGAAATCTGAGTTTAAAACTTTTACTTACTGTTAAAGTATCAAAATTTACTTGTAACATCAGTAGGTAATGGGTCTTAAATGTTAAACATAGTTTTAACCCATACTATGTGTTTAAAACGCGTAAAAAGTCGGTTTTAGGCGATTTTTAGGTTATATAAGGAAAGCTGAGATTTTTATTAGTCCAGAAGGCTTAAAATATTTTATTTAACATATGAAATCAGTAGAAAAAGAGTTGGTATCAAAATGTTATGTAAAACTCATTTTATTAGTAAAAATGGTATAACCGTCAATTACCGAATCAAAGCAAGAACCCCATGTTATGATCCGTTTAAAAATTAATAAGAGTAAACTGCCATTTTGGTCCCTGTGGTTTGGGCACTTTTGCCATTTTAGTCCAAATCTCAAACTTTTTACATCTGGGTCCCTGTGGTTTGCATTTTGTTGCCATTTTAGTCCAAAATCCAAAAACCCCCTATTTTGACTGTTGAAATGTGATTGTTTTGTCCTTTTGTGCAGGGGCATTTTGGTCATTCTGATTTACTCTTCTAATAAATTAAAATAAAATTAATTATATATTATATAATATATATATATATATATATAACTTTCTCTCTCTCTCTCATCATATATAACCCTAACTCTGGTCACACCTTAGTTCTTTTGTCCAGCCCGATTCATAGAAACCTCCAAGCAGCTCCGATTGTCTTCTCTCCAAGACCCTGCAACTCACCAGCTCCGATTCATAGAAACCTCCGACGACACTCCGACTACACCTCCGATTCATACCCATTGTCTTCTCTCAAAGACCCTGCAACTCACCAGCTCCGATTCATAGAAACCTCCGACGACACTCCGACTACACCTCCGATTACCTCTCTTCTTTCTGAACGAGTCTCCGGCGACCTCATCCCCACTCCGTTCACTTAACGGCAGCTCGCGTCTCCGGTACTCGGAACACCGCTTCGATCTACTCTGATACGACCCTCAATCCAGGTTAGATTTCGCGTGGTTTAAATTCTTGAAACTGTTTGAATAATGATGGAAACTGTTAAGAAAAGGGGTGGGGTGGGGTTGGGTAGTTGGGCGGTGGTTGCAGGAGGTGCGAGGTGCAGAGGTTGAAGATGATAAGGTTGAAGATGATGATAATCAGGGGGTTAAGGTTGAAGATTTTGCTTCTGAAAGCGAGTCTTGAAACGGCTCTCAATGGTAATGATTTTGCTTCTGTGAAAGCGAGTCTTGTGGTGGTTTTTTATGAGGTTAGGTTGATTTTGATGGTTAAAAAACAGAGCTTTTTGAATTGTGGTTTGTGGGTGTTGAAGTTCACTGTAATTAGCTTTTTGAATTGTGGTTTGAATTGTGGTTTGGGTTTTTTGAATCGGAATAATGTTGTTGTTGTTCACCGAATTGAATGATGGGTTTCTTTTGATGCATTTACAAGTTAATCATGTGTTGATCTGTGTGTGTGTTTGGGGACAATTGAATGTGATGAATGTTGATTTATGATGAATGCCTGAGGTTGAAGATGATGATGTAATTGGGAAGGGGTATTTATATTTGTAGGGTTTTTTAATAAAGAAAATTTTTAATGAAAATTAAAAGGACAAAACTACCCCTGCAGATAAAGACAAAAAAGGGATATTGAAACAGACAAAAATTAGAGTTTTTGAGATTTGGACTAAAATGACAACAAAATGCAAACCACAGGGACCCAGATGTAAAAAGTTTGAGATTTGGACTAAAATAGCAAAAGTGCCCAAACCACAGGGACCAAAATGGCAGTTTACTCAATTAATAAAAATCTCCAAAAATCCCAAAATATTATATTACATCAGTGGGTAAAAGGTTTGATGTCAAAATTTGGGTTTAAATAGGTTTTATGCCAAAAATGCCGTTTAATTAATAAAAAGGCTTCAATTTACGATATCGAGCATAACTCCTAATTTAGACCTCAAACTGATGTCAAATTTTTAGGCCATGTTCATAAATCAGTAATAAAGGTTTTTGTCCTCTCACATTTTAATATCAAAAGGGCATAATGGTCAACTTTTAAGCATTTAACGGAAACATGCAATGAACTAGGAATTCTAAGGAACCAAGTTGTATAACCTCAGAGGGTTATACAAACATGTAATATGGTCCTAATGAAATCCTAAGGCATATCTAAACTAAGCTAAATCGGGTCAGAACTGAAAGTCAAAGCAAAAGTCTACTTTTGCGACTTTCGGTTCCGAACCGAGCCTAAACTCAGAATTGTCGGGTTGAACATGCCTAGACATGTTCTTACATTATTTACCAAGTTATTTTAGTGTTAAAACATGTTCCATAACTTCTACATTATCAGTTATGAATTAATTTGCAAAAATAGCTTCTGTTGACTTTTTAATATTAAGTTTGACCCGACAATTGACAAAGTTAGAGTGATAATCAGTGGGTGCCCTTTTAAGGGTTTATTACCCACATAATTACCAACTCATAACCACTTTCAATTCGAATAATGGCTGGACCATTAGTGATTAATCACTAAGTCAAAGCTTAATTACGATGGCTTTGACTTTTGGTCATTAAACTAATAAAACTTGAACTTAAGGAGCTAAGAACACTTACAATGGTCCTTAGCACGAATTTGGAACTTAAGAAAACTTGCTTGAACTCCAGGAAGCTCCAGAGAAAGCAATATGAAGTGATTTTTGAGAATGTGCAAATGATCAAATGAAATGAGAGCCTTTATATAGCAAATTTCCATCTCTTGTGATCAATCCACATGTCCCTATATGATCCCTGATGCACCCAGGTGTCCCCTATGCATGAAAATCTGTTGGCTTAATCCCTGGTATCGAATTCAGGCTTTCTAAGGCGGTGGAACTGGCCGGACATGCAGTTGTCCACATCTTTCTGCAACTGGCACTCTTACGCGTCCCGCGTAAGAGTTGGCCTACGGGTTACGCGGCCCGCGTGAAGGGCTATTTCCGGTAAACAAGTTTCATTAATTCCAGTTTTAGTCACTGGTCATTCTAAACTTGATTTAACTTTCGTTTATTGCACTTTTAACCCCCAAACTTAACTTTTAAGGGTATTGAGTCTTTAAACATTTATCAATAAGCTTTTGGTTAGTTACGAGATCACCCGAACGGTCTTGAAATGCAACATTGACGCCTTTGACCCTTATTACTTGGGATTACCACTTTGTTTATTTACGTGCGTCGAAACTCCACGGATTTATTATCCAACATTCATGGAAGTATAAGGAAGTATTACAAAGTCTCGGAAACGTTAAAAGGTCACTCAGAGGTAAATTTAAACATGTCGACACATTTAACCCTTATGCTTTGTAAACCTTTCAATTTAAGCACAAACGACTTTCTAAGTTCGATATTTTATTCATTAAAGAATACGAACGTCACGTGAGGTCAATCAGAGGCACAAGTTAGGCATGTTGACACTTTGGATCCCTTTATTCACATATTTACATTGTTTGACAATTTTAGTCCTTCCAGATCAATCCATTACACGTTTAAGACCCATGACACGTGTCTTCATTATATTGGTCGTGATTTTACGAGGTGTTACACGGAACCTTCTTGCTCTTGAATATTTTCTCGATCAAGTCCGAGTTCATAGCGTCTTGCTATGCATTTTTTTTTCATTGTGAAGATTATGTTGTTATTCTTGTGTAGTGGTTGACACTGAGAATTGATGATATTAGATGTGAATTTGAAGTTTTGAAGTCGAATTGGATACTTATTAGCGGCTATCGAAATCGGTGGGAGATTGTCAGTATCTTGTTGATGTGCGGCAATACAAGTAGACGTTGATTTAAGGGTTTGAAATTGGAATCTGTGTGATTAGTCAATGTAACACCTCGTAAATTTATATCGAATCATATGGCAACACGTGTCCAATCAACTCTCAAATATGCCAAATCATTTGGACGAGAGGGACAAAATATGTAAACTTGTGGAAGATTGGATGTGGAAGAACCATTTGTGACAAAATGACAAATTTGTGGCTTCTAAGTGATCCTTATGGACCGCAAGGCATATGCCTTACGGACCGTAAGGCAATTGTTATTAATATTCAAGATAGTCCCTTACAGACCGTAAGGAATTTGAAACCATGGGCGCCTGAAGGTCCTTACGGACCGTAAGCCATTACCCCTTACGATCCGTAAGGGGGTGCAGCTGGCAGTTTTGGCAGACTGCCATGGCAGCCTGCTGCAGATGCCACATATCTCGCGAATCTGAACCATTCTCCTGCTTCTTCCACCTCATTTGACAGTAATCAACACTTGGCATGATCTTGTTAATCTTGTGCAAGTATAAATAAAGGTGCATTTGCACCATTTCAATTTCTCTCTCTTATCACTTCTGGAGTTGCTTCTGCTTATAGAGACCTCCTATTGAAGTTCAATCTTCTCCTAGAACACTTGTAAGTGTGAACACTTGTAAGTGTTCTTCCTTAGTTCTTTTTTCATTTTGGGCTAAGTTATTAGCCGAAAGTCAAGTAAATTGACTTTTGCTTTAACTTTCGGGTTATGACCATTTCGATCAAGCCAATGTTCGAATCGAACATGGCTACGTGATCATAATAAAGTAGATGATAATCCCCTATGAGGGCACCTCCTGAAGATCACGTTCAGTTGCTCAAATGACGGGTCAAAGTTTTATCAGAATAAAGTCAAAACGCAGATTTTCGGAAATTAAGTTAAATGTACTTCTAAGTATCTAAACACTAATTTTTGACATGATATCAGTTAGTATAAGATATTAGGACATGTTAGATCATATCCAACCTGTCATTTCCTGCTTATAGCTCGGTTTGCAACAGAAAGTCAAGCAGTTTGACTTCTGCTTTGACTTTCGATTCTGAGCTGTTTAAGCTAAGTTAACTGCTGATTTGAAGTTGTATTGTGATCATATTAATGTATGGAATAACCCTCTGAGGTTATACCATTTGATCATAATCATTTGTCGGGTTTTATGCAAGTTCATGTATTATGCCTTAAAAATACCAAAAATGCCCTTTTGTGCATAAAATGGTTTTGAATCATAAAGAACATATAATTTGAATTATAAACTGATGTGGTAAGATATTAGACATGTTTTGGCATAATGAACTTGACATTGACTCATCCGATCAGCCGATACCGTCTATGTGCGTACGGTTGACTTATATAGCTTAGTTTATATAAGTTAACCGAATTGGGTCAAATTCCTTCAAAATCACTTCTATTCCATATTATACGAGTGATAGTACTCGTGAGGGTACAAACCATATTCTATCCAGTCTCCACTTAATGTAGCGAACCGTACCGATTTTTATTATAGTTAACCGGTCCAAGTCATATGACTTGAATGAGACTCGTTAACATTCTAATGGATCATAATTCCATTCATTCCAGACTAAGGGCATCTAGTAAATTGCAACCTTGTTAGTTATTTTGTTTAAATGGTTGTGCTTACATATATCTTTGGATTGTAAAGATTTAAGCTTAGTCAAATACCTATTTTCCCTGTACGAGCTTGCGATACGGTAAATTATTACCGCTTGGTCGGGTATGGGATCAATAACCAATGTGTCCAATATCCAAATAACCCGTTTTAATCCGTTATGCTTGATTTGGGGGTTAATGCGACCGTGTCCTTGATGTCTTCGGCTCATTTAATTGCAAATGGCCATGACCTAAGCACGGGGTGTAGGCGTACACCCGAAAGATGCTAATGCTATGATAAAATATTTTCTTACCCAATATGGGGATTAAAGTGGTGTTTCGATTAATCATATATCGGAGTTTAGCTACGGGCCCCATATGTATTGACAAGCATATAATACTGGTAACAAAAGATATAGTTTGTCCCAAGTTATTTATGAAAATTGATATACCAAATGGTATATAAAATGATTTTGAAATATTTTCAAAATGTGTCGGTTATTTATATTTACCAGTGAAAGCTGACGTATTTTCAAAAGACTAAGCGCATGTTTGCAAAGTACGTAATAGGCTAGAAGCTGCCAAGTAATTGCTTAGTGTAATTTGCAACTCTATACAAGAAGCCTAGTAGTCTTGTATGTAATCATTTGTTATTCGATCCGCATGTGGATCTTTTAGCATACTCTCGTCTGTATATTATTTTTGAACTTTCAGACATTGTACTTTGTAATAATATTTTATACTCCTAAGACTTCCGTTGTGTTAATGTGAATATCTATATCAATTTGTCACGCATAAACCCCAAGTCCGGCCCACCGAAAAATTAGGGTGTGATAGGTCAATGACAGTAAGATGTATGAAATCGTTGAATTGAATTTATAGTGGCGATTGTGTTTGGATGACTATCTCTTATATTTTGGGAAATTCAAAATGGGAATTAATCTTCACTCACCCTTCCCTTCTATCTCTCTCTATACATACTTAGATACATATATAGAGAGAGAGAGTGAAAATTATGTAAAAATAAGATTTATGAATGTAAGAATAGTGAATAGTGAAAGCCATTCAAAATCCACTAAACTTGTATTTTTTTGTATAAAATAGTGGGAAATTTAAAATACACCGAACTTATATTATTTCGTATAAAATAGTATAAAAGGATAGAGTAAAATGCACGCATAGTCCCTGTGGTTTGGTGAAATTTCACATTTAGTCCCCAACTTTTGGAAATTACACCCTTGCTCCCTGTGGTTTGTCAAGTTGTTGCTCGGATAGTCCCTAGAGTGGATGGTCGTTAGTTTTCGTCGTTAAGTCCACGTAAAATTACTAAAATGCCCTTTTCTCAAAAAAAAAACAATAATCTTTTTATTTTATTTGTGGGACCCCATCCACCATCTAGTTATCTTCAACCTCCACCCTCAACCACCTACTTCATCTTCAACCTCCACCCACCTCCATCAACCCCCTACACGACACTTCTAATCATCTCCCCCCCCCCCCCCCCCCCCCCCCCCCCCCCTTACTTTTATCTCCGGCCAAGATCCCGTGTTGACTAATTTTATTGCATTCTTCCAATTGCAAACATTCTAACGATTTCGCAGCTTCGAATTCGGTGAACGAAACCAATCCTTTATCAGACACAAAGCAACATTTTTTAAACAACATTTGTTTCAAGAACCCGCAACCGTTGCCAATCGCTTCAAGGCCCAGATCCGTGATCCCGTAACACGATAGAACCTTCAACGACGGGCAGCCACGGTCAATCACTGTGAACCTTAATTTAGTAACTCTATTGATGCCCCTAACCAAAAGCTTGCCCAAACCACCAGTCCACCACGAGCAGATGTACCAACAGCAACAGATTGAAGTCTGCAATCCGTTGCTTTCTTTCCATCCAAACATCTCGTAAGAAACCCATTGTTTTCCTGAACCATCACAACATCATCAGACGATCCATGAACCATTTCTGATGCTCTAACGTTGCTTAAAACCGTGAGCCACTGAGACACAAGCCGATGCGCTTCGGGCTTGACCGTTTGGCAAACGTCTGAAGATTTCGTAGAGGATTTTAATTGATGGCTTCTTTTCTTGTTCGAAGAAAAGAATGTATGAATTGCTGATTCTTTGACGTTTGCAAGGTGGACCGTAAACTGTTAGTAAGAAAAGAATCTTTTGAGCAATGTGATCCACCTGTATGCAATTCATCATCACCCGTAAATTGATAACCAAATTATTAAAAAACAGTCTTTTGCCCAAATGAGGATAATTTAATAAAAGCAAGGGGTAATTTTGTCATTTTACGTAGATTTAACGGAGAAAACTAACGGACATCCACTCCAGGGACTATCCGAGTAACAACTCGTCAAACCACAGGGAGCACCGGTGTAATTTCCAAAAGTTGGGGACTATAGATGTTATTTTACAAAACCACAGGGACTATCCGGGCATTTTACTCAAAAGGATAAATAGACGATAAATATTAAGACTAGTTACACGTATGTATTAGGATTCATGGTGTGGGAGAAAGTCCATTGGGGCTTTACTACATCATATCAACGTATACTATCAATGACACGTAAGTGGGTCTTCACTAGGGGTGTAAACGAGCCGGGCCAAGCCCGAGCTCGACTGGGCTTGAGCTTGGCTCATCATGTTTTTCTGAAGCTTGAGCTCGAGTTTGGCTCGGTTCGAGCTTACTTATTTGAGCTCGAGCTCAGCTCGCGAGTAAAACCCAAAGCTCGAACTCGGCTCGAGCTATTTTGATATAAAATACCAAATACTAAATACCGAATAATTATTATTTTTGTTAACATTCCAATATAAATTTTATTGAAACGGAAGTGTATTCAAAATAAGGTATTTTATGTATCGCAACTATACTTGGTACCAATACAGTGACAAACCTATACCGACCAAACAACATCGGTATCAGTATAGGTATCATTTTTATAGTTTTCGATCAATGTAAAACATGTGTTGATATCGTTTTGGGAGAGAACCTTCGTGTAATTTAACCTAATACAATCGTAAATACTTTTTTTTTGTTTTGTACTTACATACATGTTTATGTTTCCTGTGGGGTTGCGTGGTGGAATTTCCCTAGTTTACATTAATATGTACTACATCATGGAAAATTGGCTTATAATACAAGATTACAAGAACCATGATTATATACATACCTATTGGGATCTGTATTCAACACCCTTTTAATCCCTATAGAAGGTGAGCGCTTGAGAGTGTTTGAGAGATCCAATGACATTATCTTCAAAACAACAATTTGTTTCATTCAACAGCATTCTTGTAGTTAACCATGTATATGGCAGCAACAGTTACCACGGCCCCGGTTAGTTGAATCGGTGAAAAAGTCTCGCCAAGATAGAGAAAACTGTAAATCAAAATAAGAAAACCATCCCAATATATGACTAAAATTAATAGTAGTTTCCATAAGCAAGTTGAAAATTTGGCTCATAAAATCAATTTACCCGAAAACCGAAGCGAACATCGGAGTTAGAAAGGTCAGAGAGCTAAGCTTTGTCAAGCTACCTGGTAAATATCAAGAATGAAAAATGTTGATATACGAAATAAATAAGCTAGAAAAAAGCATGATCAAATGAAGATGACCTCTTGTAGCATTGTAAAAGTATAAGCCATAGCTGATAGCGCTGCCAAACACAGAGGTATACAGAAGGGCGAAAACGTCATTTGCTGTGAGCTCGCTGAGTCCCCCATTGAGAGCAGGATCATGAACAAGATATGACAATGCTGCCAATGGAATCCCACCAAGAACCATGTGCTGCACGGATATTTATAGGGAAGGTAATCTTTAGTATATAATATATATTAAAGAATATAAAATATATTAAGAATGAAAACTAACTAAAAGGGTTACCAAGTAACATATAGCACAATTAGATCAGTGCAATTCAATTTTCTACAACCCTTAAGTTTAAGACTACCTAAAGAAATAGGTGTATCAGTTTGCTAACTGTTTGAATAAGTATATAGACTATAGAGCAAGTGTTATGTTACTAACCCATCCAGTAGCCATAACGGGATCTGAGTATTTAGAAACCCATCGGACCATGACGGTACCAACCGCCATGCTTTGAGCTGCGAGAAGCATCCACCATTCCCCGCTCCCCCATAATGAGAAGTTATTCTCGTCGAATGAAATAGCAGGCAGCTGCAACAACAACAACCAATTCATCACTTCTGCTATCCCTATTTATCAAGAACGAAACACTAACAAGTTCTTTGGATAAACTATAAACTAACTATTAGTTATTACATCTTGGAAAATCAGAATCAGAATTAAATACTCACACATCATATCATTGGCTAAGCAGTTAGTGCGGTAAAGTATCGGATATCGGTCAAGGACCGATATTTGAGATATAGGTTATCGCGGTGGGATATCGGTAATTTTAATATCATGCAATATTTAAATATATAGCAATTTAACATTAACAATTCAGTATACTCTCCTACCATTAACAAATTAACCTTTTGCAACTTGCAAAACACTAACAATCGTAGCAAGTCGGAACTGATTAAAACTTAAAACACCAACATTTAACACTAACAATTAACAATGAAGACTTAAAACACTAATAGCAGCAATAAGAAGAGAGACGAATGATAAAAGATATCCGGAATATCGGTGAAATATCTGCCAAATATCAGTCAAGATCGCCGATTATCGGTATTGATATTCTGACCGATATTTAACACCGATATTTTACATGGGGACCGATAACCGATATATCACTGATATGATATGTCACTGATATTAACAACATGGATCATTGGTTGCTTAAAGCTATGGCAATAAGGTAGTTTTGCTTTTGACTCAATAATCAGTCTTAAGAGTCTTCTTACGGCAGCTCATTATTTGATTATCCAAATTTAAGCAAAAAAATAAATATAACCTAGAATTAAAAAAATAACATAATCAGTTTATCTAAAATGTAAAGCTGATTGCTTTGGCCTCAAATTGCAATAACATATCAAATGCACAACCAAACGCCCCTTCTATAACTCCATAAGCCTAAAGTAGAGTTGAAAAAATACTAAAGAAACAAAAGTTAAAAGGAAGACACAAATGATGCATAGAGATTGAGAAGTTTGAATATCAGTATACCTCTAGAAGTGCAAGGCCTACGACACCGAGAACCAGACCTGCAACTCCAACTAAACTGATTGATTCGCCAAATAGCAAGGAAGCGAGAACCGCAACCGTCAACGGTTGTGAATCAATTATAACCTGCAGTAGTACATGAGTAACTTAAAGCATGTATTTAAACACATTTATGCTTTAATTCATCTAGCATACCTTAAACCAAAAGTATTTTTATAAATAATGAAGTGAGCTGACATACAACAACAACAACGACAACAACAACAACCGTACCCAGTATAATCCCACCTATAGCCAAAGCTATTGGTAGGATCTGGGGAGGGTGAGATGTAGGCAAGCCTTACCTCTATCCCAGGGGATAGAGAGGCCGCTTCCACTGAGACCCCCAGCTCCTAAACCAAATCCAGATATAAGAGTCAAATAAACATACAAAAAGTATATAACACAGATGCAAGCGATAACACACATAGGCTATCAATATAAAGATGAGCTGACAAACAAGATAGTACAAAAATAGACATCATTGGTTCCGTCAAATTTCAAGAAAGTAAGCATTTGTCTGCGCATCTTACCCTTGACTGAATACAATAACATTAATAAAAAAAATAAACGCAAAGCAATTTAGCCGAAGTGAACATACACTGCCAAGGCCAGCCGATGTCTTCTCCAGTCCTTTTGCTAAAAAACCCTGCAATGCATCACCAAACATAATCAAACTCCCTACGCAACCCATGTAAACTCAAACAGTTCGCTTTACTTGCATGCTGATTAGATGTTTGACTGGTAATTGTTTGTTTAGACATGATTACAAGAATCCTGATAGAGAAACTGTTATTCCTTCCACTCCATCAAATTTGCAACAATGTTAACTTTGAGTGTCTTGAAATTTTATTGTAATTTACCATTTTACTGCATATATCAAGTTAGAACTACCAACTCGTGTTACCATTTGAACTTATTTATGTGAAAACAACTGAGTTCGGCCACCATTCAAACCTAGTGGGTGTTTAGACTTTAGATAGAAGTGATTTTCCAAGCATTAAACTTCAAAGCATAGTTGTCAATAGCGAGCATAGCGATCGCTATAGCGCGCTACGTAGCATATAGGTCTAGGCTCGCTATTAGGGTTGTAGCGATAGATAGCGATAATAGCACAATTTTTTTTCAATATAAATAGCAATTATAAAGTAGCTGGATTTTAGGTTTTTGTTAAATATACATGTAAAATAGCATATATACCAGGGTATTTTGATATAATATACATATAAATTTTTTTCTAGTGTGTCGCTATTTATAAAATAGCCGCCCGCTATTTATCGCTCTTCGCTATATAGCATATAGCTACCTTATCGCTATTTGTCGCTATTCGCCATTAACAACTATGCTTCAAAGCATTTAGATAACCTGCTTCAGTCTAAAACTATCTAACTATTTAATTACTAGATAATCAACTTTAAGTAAGTTTGATTTTAACGGAAAAAAATAATATCAAATGATAGTATAATTATTAATACATTTTGCATTCATATATTAGTTCTTTACATAATTTTAAATCGGCACACTCTAAAGCCTCAGCCCCCTCAAAAGTAAGGATGGCAATGGGGTGGGATTGGGACATGTTTTGGTAATCCCAACCCCATACCCGATTGTAAAATGGTGACCTATACCCGGCCCAACACCCGTATGGTATCTATCGCCTATCGGGTAATTACATGTCGGGTATACCCGTTGGGTTTTTCAAAATACAAAAAAAAAAAAAAAAAATCTTAGCGCTCTATTTTTCCTATAACTATCCATTAATCAATTGCATACTGTATAAATCCTACTCTCCGGAAACTAATATAAATTTCTTAAAATATATAAACATCCAAAAATATATGTTCATTTCCATATGATATTTACATCAATGGATTAGTTATGCTTGTAAAAATCCCGACTAGCCTCCGATTAGTCGCCGATTAATCGCTAGTCCCAAGTTCACTGAGTAACTTTTATCTAATCGGTTAATTAATCAGTAGGCGGTCAACAATGGTTAAATCCAGTCCTAATCGGCCAAAAATCGGTGGTAGTCTAGCGATTCCGGCCAAAGTTAGGTCGGACTCTTGACCAAAACCTGTAAATTCCGGCAATTAATCCTATCTACTTGAAAATATGGGTCGAATAAGGTGTTAAAACATGTCTACTTAAAAAATACATAAATAAAATGTGTGTATACACATATAAAACTGAAAATTACATATAAAATCCCAATCCCAATCGATTAATTGCTAGTCAGTACCTCACAGTCCGACTAGCGCCTAACGATTTTTTAAATCTTGGGATTAGTACTAGATACACAAAAAATAAAAAGAAAATATATCACGGTATATGTTTTCGGGTAATTGGGCCGGGTAAACTGGTACATCACTTAATCCCATACCCGTGAATATTTTTTTTTTAAACTAATCCCATCCCAAATGTTTCGGGTTTGATTGCCATCCCTACTCAAAAGTGATCATTACAACTTTGAACACCATGATCAATCAAACACTATCTCCTGAATCACAATCTTATCAGACTCAATTATCTAATCATCACACATATCAATTTTCTAAATCGAGATAGCATAACTCTTAGAAAAGTAATAATTAAAATATAAACAAACAATCCTAACTCAAAATATAACAAACAAACTAACCTGAAAACAAGTAGCATCAACAATAGCAAACACAGCAATAGCCAACCAAGCATTAACCCCAACGGGAACCTTCCTACCACGAGAACCAGCAAACGCAACCAACAACAAACCAGAAGGAACCAATCGAAATGACGAAACAAACAACGGTCCTAATTTGGGCAAAACCTCCTTCATAGCCACCATAGCCGTGCCCCAAAAGAAAAACGGCGAAACCAGTAGCGTCCATTCCCAAATTAGGTCACTCAACGACGCCGTTTCAGGCGATTCGATTCCGTAATCGCCAGTTCCCTCCGGTGGATACACGCATTCCACATCGGTTCCGGTTCCTACACAGTCGATTTCGGATGATTCTGGTGGAGAATTGGTGTCTGATTTGGAAACCCTAGGTGTTAGAGTGATGTAGGGTTTTGTTGAAGAGATTATGCGGGAGGTGAGTTGGAAACGTGACTGTGATAGTAGTTGTTTAGGGAAGTGACTGTGACGGTGACGGAGGTAGGTGGCGCGTGTGAAAGGGAGGTAAGAGGAAACGGCGGAGGGAGAGGCGGTGCCGTGGCAGGTGGCGGACGAGGAAACGGCGGACATTTTCCGGCGTGGGTGATTACCGGATTGGTTTTGGTGATGGAAATGAATTTAAACAAATGTTATAATATTCATTCATCTCCCTTTTATAATAAATCACACTTAGAAAATCCCATGTGTCAACACCACAACCTTCTCTCTTTCCTACTTGTCAACACCACAAGCCCCCCCCCCCCCCCCCCCCTTACTATCTTTCCTACTTGTCAATTGCTGGGTTATTAAGGTCTGTTTCATCTTTCTCTCTTTTCCTGCGAGTCAAAATGTGCGTCCAAAAACCCTAACTTGCCTTCTTCTTCTTTCCCTTTCCTCGCTTCTTCTTCTTCTTTGCTTTCTCTGTATCCACAGATCTATTCCCTATCGAGTTTGATTTAAAAAAACCCACAGATTATTCAGGCGGCCTCTTCCCTTTCAAAATTCAAACCCCAAATCTCAAAATCTCATTTCAAATTTCAAATCCCTCTTCCTCTCTTTCTCTCTCTCAAAGATTCCGATCTGCAATTGGTGGTTCCATTTCAAAATTAGGAGAAAGTTTTAAGCATAGTGTAATTTCATTGCTAAGTTCAAATACACTTAAATTCTTTAACATACGTTCTCACTCTCACTCTCACTCTCAATTTCGATTTCAAAGTTCTTTATGTTTTCTCTCCCAAATTCCAGCAGCGGCTACAATGTTTTCTGGTAACAACATCAGACGGATCAGGTGGAACCGGTATCCATGGTCCTCATGTTTGATGACCACACGTTGAACAAATCCGGTGAAAAGATTAGATCCGATAGTTAGAATGATGGTGGCGGTTAGGGTTTCTTCAAGCTATTGATAGAGAAGAGGGTGGAGGAGGATTGCGTGTCGTGTGCCATTTTCCTCCATTTGTTGACGCTTAATTTGTTATTTTGTTGTAGAATTTCTGAAGAAGTGTTGTTAGATCTGAAAATTAGGGTTTCGATTTGATTAAGCAGGATGAATGTGATGATGCGTCGGTTGAAGAGTATCGCCTCTGGTTGTACATCCGTTTCGGATTCTGTAAGTTTTCTCATTGTTTTATTTGATTTGATTTGATAAATGAATGAATGAATTTCATGTTGTGTTCATTTTCTATTGTTCAATCACTAATCGCATGTGTTTGTTGATTTATTTTGATGAAATGATTTAAGAAACATATATTGATTGAGGATGATTTTCGTGTTGTGTTCGTTTTCTATTGTTTAATGGCTATTAGCTTGTGGTTGTTCATATGTTTTGATGAAATGATTTGAGAAACCTCATGTTTTGATGCAAATGATTTAAGCAATCTGTTTGATTGAGGATGAAGTTTATGTTTGTGTTCGTTTTCTATTGTTTAATTGATAATTTCTTGTGTTTGTTTATATGTTTTGATCCAAATGATTTAAGGAATCTATTTGATTGAGGATGAATTTCATGTTGTGTTCGTTTTGTGTTGTTGAATCGCTAATCGTTTGTGTTTATTCATGTGTTCTGATGCAAATGATTTGAGAAACTTATTTGATTGAAGGATGTATGTGTTTATTGGGTCATTTTCGAACAGTTTTCGTGTAACCGTGCTGACAAACATAATGAATGTGATTCATATTTGGTTTGATTTGATATGTGAATTTTAGAAGTTAGAACACAGATTGCATTAATTTGTATTTCTCATGAAGCTGGATATTTTTTTGGATGTGTCTGTGTCAATTTAATTCATATTCAAATGATTCTCGAGGAATAGCTTATTTGTTTATTATGTTTTATTTGACTTCGGATGAGCTGTTGTTTGATCTCTCTGGCTATATCTATAATATTAACAGATTGGCATTTTAATAAGCATGAAAATCATTATTATTTGTTTATGAGCATGTCAAAATGCATTGGTTATATGATTGCTGAGATTCCTATGCTTTTTTTATATTTTTTAATGGTTGTTATGGTTATATGACTCATGTGATGCTGTGAAAAATGGTTTAAGAAATTGCTTTTTATTTGGACTGATAATTAATGTATACACGGGTTGTGTTAAAAAAATCTATATCTATAGATTTGAGCGGGTGTTTGACTATGTTAAGGTGATTGTTAACTATTTTTCTTTCATATTGCATTTTATATTTATAAAAAAGATAGCTAAAGTTTGAATTTTAATATCAGATATGGTAATATTTCAAACTGAAATATGAACTTGTAGAATTAGTTCAATTCAGTTTTGCTCTTCATGATGTAATTGGATAATTGTTAAGAAGTCTTTGATAATGTATGGCTCCATTTATTTAAATTATAAGGGGTCCTCGTGAAGATTTGGAGAGTTATTTAGAAGCAGTGAATGAATCAACTGAAAAAAATTGCTCGGTTTTGCAGCACTAATAAAAACCTTAAGAGTAGCATTAGAGTGATTACTCATTCTACAACTTTGCTTCAAAATGTTTCGTTAATTCTCGAGGAAGAGTTCAGGCAGCTATTGTTTTGGTCAAAAATTACCGAAGCAATTAAGTGATCAAATTAGTAATGTGAGGTAGTGTGCTAGAAAGTGTATAGAAAATATGCTTGTTGAGTTATTTAGAAAATCAGTATTCAGGATACGGCTCAGGATATTGAGCTGTATCTATGATCAAACTATGAGCAAAAGTAAAGTAAATGACACGAGATGTACGAGGAAAGCCCTTGATCAATCTAGATCGCCGGCATAAAACCTCGGGAGCTGACAATCGCAGCTGCCTTGTTCTTCTTATTACTTCAAACGTCAGGATACAGTGCAGGATATAGACCAGATCGCTAAGTGTTACAATGCCTTTGTATGAAAGTGAGAATTGCTCGAGAGCAAGTGTTAGAGTGTAGCGAGTGTGAATGTGATGTCCTATTCGATCTGGTATACCCACCTATTTATAGTAATGAATTACAAACAATAATCTCTACAAATATGGGGTACTCCGAATATTCCATTGTGAACGTTATAGACCGAGTAATACGGCTTCAACGTCTTCATTTGAACGACTTGGACCGAGTCTTCCGCGGAATGAGTCTTTGTGAACGTTGATAGCTTCTAACCCACGTACCTGCACATAATCCGTTAGTAATCCTGAGGATACCATTCAGGATGTTACCAATATCCTGAATCAGCATCCCGGATGTAAACAGATACTATATAACCAAGATATACGTCAAGATACTTTCCAGGATATGGGCTCAGAATTTCACCCATAACAATTGTCCCCAAAAATGTTACCGTTTGATATCCTGCACTAACGGTTACATTTTTCACGATGGCCGAGGTAATTAATAGATAAGACTAATGATGTGACCGTTTTCAACTACCCAGCCTATATTTACTCATCATGCCCTATATCTTCTCATCCTCATCTCCTTTTTTAATCATAATCGACAAGGAAAAATGTAATATTCTCTCCTTCATCTTCATATTCATCTTTATCATCTTTCTCCGGTGAAAATTCAGGCGACCAAATGCCTAGGCAAACAAGGTCCAGTTCAGGTGACTCGGCTCCCACATTCATCCACCAGAACCTTCTCCAAGAACCGGAGAAGGAAGCATGTACCTTCGATAGTGCCCACCTGTCGGCCTTGAAATCCTCCGGCATCTTCCCGGTAGGAACCGTATTTAGACCCTTTGACCGGGAAATCCGGTCAGATATGGTTTCCAGTGAGTGGATATGCTTCAGTGCTTTCCCTTTTACCCTAGGGCTACAATTCCCCTTTCCGGATTTCATCACCGAATTCTTTAATATCACCAAAATCTCTTTCAGCCAAACCATGCCAATGCTCTGGCGTGTTTTGTCTGTTCTTGACCAAATCAAGAGAAACCACATTCCTGATCTTTCTGTCCATGATCTGCCCCTAGCTTACAAACTTAGATGCCACGGATCATGCAGATTTCTGTTTTACTCTACTTCCGGTGACCCATTGATACTTCGTGCCACCAGGAACGAGGATGGTTGGCAATCCAAGTGTTTCTTTGTAAAAAGGGATTCAATCCCTGGTGGAACGGATTATCCGATGAGATGGTTGAAGAAGGGTAGGATTTAGGGTTTAAAGATGATCCTGCCTCTTATCCTGCTTTATATCCTGAACTGGCCAATTTTATTTTCTCTGTATGCAGCTGATTTTAGGAAAATTGCACCTCCTCTTGCTGATTCTCAAAAAAGAATAGACGCCATCAGATTGCTTTCTGAAGCAGAGAGAAGCTTTAACCCATCTCCACCAACTCCAAGTCCTCTTTCAAGCGCAAACATGTCTGGTAAGGATCCTGCAAGATATCCTGTACATATATGTTTTCATCTGATATTTTTAGGAGAGATTTTGAATTTTACTCCCTGTTTGCAGATTCCAGCAAAGTTCCAGTCTATCTAGACCTTGATGAACTCGACAGCTATCCAACCCCAGCCACAGTCAAGAAAGAAACTCCTGCTGCAACTAGCTCCAAGCCACTCCCGGCTCCCAAGGCCAATCCAAGAACTCGTGCTTCCACAGCAAAAAAGAGGAAAGGTCTTGAAGTCACTGCTCCAGGTTCAGAAGGGTTCTCCTATGACGAACTCAGCTTCTCTGATTCCTTAGAGCCAATGACATCCTTTCTCAACAAGGTAATATCCTAACTCATATCCTGCACGTATATCCTGCACGTATATTCTAATAGGATATCCTGACAGGATATCCTGGTCAATATATATTCTAACTTATACCTGTAATTGATGTGCAGGGCCTCCAGCATTTGCTCCACTTGTACAATGATGCTTGTGGTACTGTGGCACTCCACGAAGCCATGATCAAACAGCTTGAAAGCACCGTTGCTGACCAAGGTGCCATTGCCGAAGCGAAGACCCGGCACTACGAAAGTCTGCTGAAGAAGGTCACCCAAGACGCTGAGCTCAAACTTGCCACCGTTCAAATGGATCATGATCAAGCCTTGGTCAATTTCCGGGAGGGAATCAAGGCTTCTGCCATCGTCTCCTTGTTACAAGCACGCATCAAGATGGCCTACGAGGCCAATGAGACGGGCCTTGTTTGTCCATCTTGGCCAGTTGAATCCTGGGTGGCCAAGTTAAAGGAGCTCGGAGGCAAAGCTGTGCCACTTCCTTCTGAAGCCGGTGAGTCTTCTAAGTCAGCAGAGGTGGTGATCCAGGCTGGAGACAAGAAGGATGCTGGAGCAGATGTTGGGATGGACATTGGAGAGGATGCTGCTCAAGATGCTGGTCAGGATGCTGGTGCTGAGAAGTCTGAGAAGGTTGGAGAAGATGCCGCTGTGTGAGGGCATTTAGGTGGGCGATGACGGATATATGTGCCAAGGCCAGAGCCCACCTTTTTAAATTTGAATGTTGGTCTGTAGTCCCTTAAACAATTTACTTTTCTGCACTTTACTTCCCTGCACCTGAACAATTTTCATTTCCTGCATGCTTTTTGAACAATACAACAGTTGAAGGTGGATGGGTTTCGGTTTGAGATGAAACCTTCAACTGTTGGGTAAATATGGTAATGAACTATTAGTGCTCTTAGTGGATGGGCCTTGTTTTGAGGTGAAACTAAGAGCACATCTTTTGGTACGTTAATAATATAACTTCTCTTTTGACTTTATTATTGTTGTCATTGATATGAAAATCGTATTTGTGAAAACTGTTTGGTTTGTACATTTTTAGGAATATATATTATAAATGTATCCTGGAAGGTATCCTGAAAGATATCTTGATAAGGATATTAGAATACAACCTATAAATTGTCCAAATAAAAAGGAGAGATCATACCAGAGATTCTTACGGAATCAATTTTAATCCTCCATTATAAGTTTTGTCCCCGGTGCATACTTATGAACTTGGATCCATCCTTTGAACAGTATAATGTATGTCCCCTATGTTTGACACAGAAACGCAAATGCATTTATACTTTGACTTAAATAAATTCCGAATACCCTGGGGCAAAACCCATGATATCCTGAAATGAATCCTTAGCATACTCGGGATAAACCTTTAATACCCTGGGGATAAACCCTGATATCTGGGGATAAACCCTAAATTTCATGCGCTACAGGCGAGAGTGTACAAACTCCAATTCTTAGATAGGTGAAAACCTTTAAACCTTTGAGAGTATGAAAATACTCTTTCGTGAGAGAGGGTGATCAATCCTCATATACCTTTAGGATCCAGGATATAGCCAACAGTAACGAAATTGTCAGCCACTTTTACATGAACTGGTCCCGCTACCTTGAACTATACCTAGATAACTTGTGCTCCAGGCGAGGTGTTTAAACCCAATTCGAAAGAAAGGTGAATACCTTTAAATCTTTGAAGGGACCAGGATCCCTTAAACGTGAGAGAGGGGGCCAATCCTCTAATCTTTCGACTTATCCTGAGTATATATCCTGGAGATATATCCTGAAACATATCCTGCAAAACAATTGTAAACTAAGGTGGGTGTTAGCTTGGCTAACACCCCTCCTATGCTTAAGTCAGTATTGGGTTCAAGACAATCTATAACTTCTAATAAAACAAAACAATCTTAGGCCACATGTCATCTTCTTACCCATGTGTCTGACACGTGGCAATTGATTGTTTCCTCAATTTTTCCTTTGAACGGCAAATCTCAATACACTCTTCCTATTCTACAATTGATAACTTACGCCAGAAGAATCCCAAATCCCACAAAATCGTCCTTTCATCTTCTCTCAAATCATCTTCCAAATATGAATCAGTTTCCATATGTAAGAATGATTGTTATCAAAAAACCTAGATCTATAAATGAATTACGTACATCTCTCAATCAATCCTCAGCCGCGTTGGTTTCATCTGTTGCTTCTTCATCTCGGTAATTTTCTATCAAGTATCCATATTATTGTTTAATTAATCGTGTAGTTTCATATGTTAGATGAGATTTGTATGTATGTTTTTAGATTTCATCTATTTTGTAGTTTTTGTTGTACCATAATCCCGATTTTGGGGTTTATTCTAAAAATTATAAACCCTAAGTGTATTAGTTTTTGAATATCAGTAGTTGCATACCATAATGTTATTACAGTTTTTATGTTTATCCGACATCTGTATTAAGAAAGCCGTTCAAAATTTTTTATTTCTGATTTGTTGTTCGTAGTCGCAAATGGATGTAGTGAGTTGTGCCTTTGCCAATTTTCAGGTTTTTTTTAACATGTCAATGTGATTTAATTTCAATTAGGTTTTGAATATATCTTCATGTTAACAGAACGGTGGTCGTGATGTTCTTAATCGTCTCTGTCATATACTCAGATTTATCTTTAACAAACCCTAATTCTCAGCAAGGCCTCAAATATCTATATCTCTGATTCATCTTATACTCGGATTCGTATTCCATCTATCTCTAATTCATTTCACAAACTCTACATCTATACTAGGCGATTCTCATCAAAGTGATCATTGAAACCCTAAATTGGAACCAGTCGAGGCAAATCTAGGTAAGTTTACTCTTATTTACATCGATATTACTCGTGATTTTAATCGTTTACTCTTATTTGTTGTTTTGGAGATTAGGTTTTGTTTTGTGTAAAATAAGACCTGTTTTTCCTTGAAGCATACAGGCTTTTTTCGATTGAAGTTGTGTTAAATGTTTGATTTTTTATGTACAGTGTGTGCAGCTCCAGGCTCAAAAACGTTTCAACTACTTGAAATGATACACCAGGCACCGGAAGTGGGATCTTTACCAAGTGGAATGGTTATGTTTTTCTCTCTGATGATTGATCTTTAGTACATTTAGTTTATGTAATACGTAATAATTCTGTTTTGTAGGTTGTAACAAACGATGTTGACTTTAATTGGCTTACTTACCAACCAGTACTACCATTGGACCAGTAGGTGGTTTTCACTACTTGATTGATGGCACCTTCTCTCAAATCCTAATTCCTTCTATTCGCTCCTGATGAGCAATCACACCAACAAACTCAGCAGGTAACTCCACAACCTAATTAGCATCATTTATGTATTACAATCTCTGGTTTCTGATCATCTACAATGTTAATAACTACTGATTATTATTATTATTATTTGAGTTTCTGTCGTAATTTTCCCCAAATTCCAACCAGAACGGTACTGTTTCACCTCTTAAGCTTTCATACATCAGTTGTGTTGTAACTGAAATACAAATTTGGATTTTAAACTTGCCACAATTTTTTTTAATCAATTTAGTTAACCAACTAATTTTGTTCTGACCTCTTAAGCTTGCATACATCAGTTGTGTTGTAACTGAAATACAAATTTGGATTTTAAACTTGCCACAATTTTTTTAATCAATTTAGTTAACCAACTAATTTTGTTCTGAAATTGAAGCATTTGATTTTGTTTTTTTTTTTATATTTATAAACAGTGAGAGTAAAACATTTAGTGCATTTAACAAGATCGTAATCGATTAGCTTCAAATTATCTGTATGATGAATAGTGATTTTTTTTTAATTTTTGTAGTTTTGTCTTTTGTGTGTTTTTCTTCATAATAAACTTGAAGGTTTTTTGTTTTGTAATAAAATTATGGTTTTTATTATACCGCCAAAAAAGTTAAATGAGTTTATTCTTTTGTTTTTAGTTTTGTTTTATGCTCTTTTTTTCAAATTTGGTCATCGTCCGGTTTTTATTTAGCATGGTGTTTGGTGCTCACACGTGGTCCCTCAAGTTTCTTTTTTCCCCTTGACTTTCTAATACGAGTCGGTATAAATTTAACTCCGTCTACGTGTTACGTCATGTGAGCCACTTGATGTTAGAAATTCGTGTTTTCATTTTCACTTTATCCCAGTTTTAATCGTCACTTGGTTGATACTTAGTATGGTTTTACACCCTCCCTGCAACACGTTGGTAACATGGTTTTACACCCCCCCCCCCCCCCCCCCACACACACACACACTTTGAGTAAAATGGTTCATGAGTTTAGGTAACTTTTGCCACTTCAGTTCAAAAAATGAATTTTTTTTGTATTTGGGTCACTGAGGTTTCATTTTTGTTGCCATTTTTATTCCATTGTCAAACCGGGTTAGAATTTTCTGTTAACTTCACCCTTTTTTTGTCGTTTTCTTCCTTTAATTAAAATATTTTATGGTACAAAATGATGATTATACCCTTTATTTAAATGAGAAAAGCGACAAAAAATTCTGTTTATGTGGAATGGTTATGTTTTTCTCTCTGATGATTGATCTTTGGTACATTTAGTTTATGTAATACGTAATAATTCTGTTTTGTAGGTTGTAACAAACGATGTTGATGTACAACGATGCAATCTTCTTATTCATAAAAAAAAGTCTCTCATGAGTTTCACTAATGGTTAACCATTAGGTGTGTGTTGGGATCAAATACGGTACTTTTCTGTGTATCCAAATGCGGCATTAGCGGACCCAGACATCCTAGAGTTATCGGCCATCGAGGGTTAGGATCTATTTTAAGAGAGTTAGTATACACATCTGACCGTTTGTTTTAAAGAGGGTATGGATTTTTGGAATTATTATATTTTACAAAAACTAATTAACGTATGGATGCTTTCTTTGTTTTGTTTAGCTAAATTGATCGCGAAACTCCAAGATGGAACTACATTTTTGAAGAAAGGGTATGATGAAATGTCATTTAGGTTCAAAATAAATGAAGGTGAGTGCCATTTTGTGCTAACTTTCAATAATTTTTCTCTCATGAATTTCACTAATGGTTAACCATTGTTTAATTTGATTGCAACTGTCCAACGTTGTTCCATTTTCCTTAACGTTCTACAGTCATGCTTTGAAAAACTGTACCTCTCAAATAAGTTTTAATGATGGGTTCTTTTGTTGTCACACCTATTGCAGGCGCACCATTATAAAGTTACAACAATTAACTTATTTTTATTAAAGGTTTGGCATTGCTTAGAAGTGGTGGAAGAATGGTTTACTCAACATGCTCTATGAATCCTGTGGTAAATGAGGCTGTAGTGTCGAGGTTATATTTTACTATATTTATAGTCAAGTAGCTACACAACTGTGATTTTCTTATCACGTCATGTGTGGCACTAAATTTATATGTTTTCTAAAACCAAAATTCAGTAAACACAATTTTACCATATTATGGTAGAGATATATAAATTGTACGTACATGGGTTATTTATAAATTGTACGTACATGGGTTATTTAAAAATTCAAACTATAGGGATAAACTAACTGATTCCAGGAAATATGTAAACAGTTTGAATTTAAAAAAAAACCAAGATTTTAGGGATCATTGTTTAACTTCACCTTTATATAGATAAGATCTGGAATTGGCGTACTTTCACAAAATGTTGTATATAAAGAAGTTTTTAGAGATTTGTAATTTGTATTTGTATCTATAGATTTCTTAGTTGTGATAGTAAATATGATATGTAATTATAAATAAAGAATTTGCAATTACGATATGTATTTATTTTTTATAACTTTCTATTTTAGTTTTTCATGTTACACAACCCCGTGTACCACACGGGTTTTAATCGTTTTCATGTAACCATTTTTCATTAAATCTTCGAATAATAGTATATATAGACGTCTGCTTGATTTTGGCATTGTTTTGGTAATTTATTTTCGTGTTGCGATTCGTATTAGCCTGTTCTAATGCCTTTAACTGATTTAGTTTATAGTTTAGCAGTGGAGGGAAGGATTCCAACAGTGGCGATGTTGTTGAACAGAGGACATATGCAAAATGTATAATGCGTCTTTTGCAACGGCGGGTTATCTATTAATTACCAGCAGGTTTGCGGAAGGAGTATGGCATCACATAAAAAAGTTTGTTGAATGTACCCTTGGGCCAAAACAGTGATACAATTTGTGAAAAAAATGAGTATAAACGACTTGGATTTTTCAGCGGCTCGAAGAAGATTGATTCATGCAGTCTATGCTTTAACGATGTCGAGTATACGGAAAACAAGAAATGGGAAAGTGTTCAAAGCATGCTTACATGAGAAGTCATTTGTTCTTGAGGTATGTCGTTTTAAAACACACACATAACTACACCATAGACAAAATGATTTTAATACACTAGCGGTATTTTGGTAATTTCTTTAAAGATATAGTTATAATATGAGACATATGATACTCTCTATGTGCCAGGTCAAAACATGATATATGAATGCACCTGCACTTGCAGCCAAACATGATGTTGCAGTGGCTGGAACAAATATTGGGGGGCCTGAGAAGTGATTTCTGATGTCTAATTCTTATATTGATATGGGTTAGAGCAAGCACATTTTTACTATTTAAAATATGGTATGACCATTGTTATATTCCTATATGCTATATTTTTACCAAATTTTTCGCATACCATGGTACATGCAAAGTTATTAAAACCAAGTTTTTTTAAGAATTTTTTAAAATGTTCATTTGGAACGTACCAATGGGAGTGTTTTGAGTTTGACAAATTCACAGTTGGAACTGAGGTGTGTAACATCTATCTCATTCAACTTTCTATCTGTCAATCACATTTAAAATTACAAATGATGAAACCATACATTTGATTGCGAATGGCAGGCAACCGCAAAGAAGCTAGCTGAACTCAGTGGAAAGGGGGTGACTACAATCATTGGAGGTGGTGATTCTGTGGCCACAGTAGAGAAAGTTGGAGTGGCGGATGCGAGTTTGGAGTTATTGGAAGGCAAAGTTCTCCCGGGTGTTGATGCTCTTGATTAAACGGTCGCAACTGTCTCTACGTAAGACGTAGTTCTAAACCTGATTCGCTATTTTTTTAATGCTAACTCAACTATGTTTAAGTGGGTCTGTAAACAATAACATGAGTTTGTCATAGATGTTTCATCATTAATTTAAGGTCTTATTGGTGTGTACCCAATAACAAATGGCGATTCAAGATCTTAATACTTTGGTTTTTCAGAATGAATTTAAGTACTAGATGAAATATGAGTAGATGAAGTTAATATAGAATTGATTTACTGATGTGTTTTTGTTTGGAAATTTGTTATTGCTATGTGCAATTTATTTGGTGTTTGTACAGGAAGTATTAATAGGAAAATTTTCCAAAATTAAAATAATTCTAGAACAATGCCGACGCTTTCATATGCTCGATATTGATATTGTCTGGAACCGCACATCTTCAGGTTCAATACTCAGCTCACCAGGTTTTTTTACTTCTTTTGACCTGAAGTCTGAACCCATTTTGATATAATTATTTCTTAAATTTTGATTTGATTTTATTCAGGTGGCTTAATATTTAAGGCTCGAGGAAGTAATATGCAACATGTGACTTCATTGTATTTCCTACTTTTGGCATATTCCAACTACCTAAGTCACGCCAATCACACTGTGCCATGTGGCGATAAAACAGCTTCCCATGCTCTTCTCAAAAGTTTGGCCAGGTGTCAGGTTAGTTAAACTATGAATTTCATATGAACTTTTCTATGAAATCTCATGAAGTAGTTTTAAAAAATGAAAATGAATGAATTCTTATGATGGAACTATTATGGATTTGATTGAGGCGTCATGGGCGCTTTGGAATTATCCATTAGTATCGAGCCCATGCACATGACCTGGGTTGTTGCTAGATCGATGGCTACAGTTAATTCCAGATACTCAGCTTTGGGGAGATTCCGGCTTATTTATCTAAAAGAATGCTATATGCACTTAAATCATCAGGGGCCTCAAAGTTGTATAGCGACCAACTCAACTCCTTTATCAATATCAATACTATAGAATATAGAACTTGCAAATTAGTGACAGTATCTAATTTGCAGCACTGAATCTTGTGCTCTATCTTTACACCGAACTGTAAAGGGAATTCGATCTCACGTAGCAGATGTTGCAAGTGCTGATGAATTTGAATATAAAGATCCCGTTGATTGTTCGGTCTCTAAGAATCGGGGAATTCACTTTTACTTGAAGACGGGTCAGGTTTGTTGAGTTTATTAATTTTTAGTAAAATTTAAATAGAAAATGCAGGTAAATAGAACTTTTAAATATCTTTTGAGTGTGTAAATGTGTACATGCTATAGGTTTTTTGTTAGGGACCGGGTCAGAATGTACCACAATTCGTCTATCGAGCAAAACCAAATAGATCCATGGAGAACTAGAAGAGATCTCAAGAAGCACTTGCTCCTCCGGTAAATTATATAATTGTTTGATCGTTTTTTTAATTTCAATTATGTACAAGAGAGAATGAATTTTTGATCAATCCATTTTATAATCATCAAGCATGTCTCTATACTTCAGTTTTCATTTTATTATATCGAAATACCCTAATAACCAATTTGCTTTACTTATGAATATATGTTTTAAGTTATGAAAAAGGTGCTGAGGTGTTTTCTCAAATTTTGCAGACACAAATATATGTGATCAGGGGTACTAAAATGCCAAACTAAACTAATGCTAACAAAATTAGCGAGGATAAAACATAGAAAATGGCATAAACTAGAGTTGCATGATGCTGGGGTATTAAAATATGATAGAAACTATAAAAATAAAGTACCAATAAATAAACAACGATTAAGAGAAAATAAAATAGAAAATAAAATATTCTCGGGTATATAATTCGGGCATATGGTTCGGGTAAACGGGTATGTGATTTCGGGTAATCGGGTCAGGTATCACCTAATCCCATACCCGTATTTTTTTTAAAAAACTAATCCCATACCCGTCAGGCTTAGGGCATACCCGTCCCAAATGTTTCGAGTATACCCGCCGGACTCGGGTTTTTTTGCCATCCCTAATTGAGTGTCATAAAGAATTGAAGAGCATAGGATTTTGTGAAATCACTTAAATGGTTGAAAGTATGTTTTTTTCAGTCTATGTTGCTATTTTTATGTGAAGTATAAGGCCTAAAAGTTGTTTAAATTCAATTAATTATGTTTTCTTACAAGATCACCAATCATTCAAGTTTTTGTTGCAAAAGTTTGAGAGGCGACAAGATGGGTTGTTTTAGCTAATTAGGCAAAACAGGTTCAAGGTGAAACGGGCCAGGTTGTATTAACTTACAAACACTTTTGTAGAAACGGGTCAGGCCGGGTTAGTAGTTACAAATGAAGGTTTTAGTTTCTTTAAAATAGCTTTATATATTTATCTAAGTTGTACTTAAATTGTTCTTTAAATTAGCATTAGAGATGAGTTAAGAGGGGAAGAAATTCGTGTTGGCTATTACATTTTCATCAGATGATTATTATCCACCTCTAATTCCAGCAGCAGAAAAGTTATAATCAAGGGTACTGGTATGAAGGAAGAAACTCAATATAGAGTCGTTAAGATGGTCATTTATGTGATTAATCGTCGTTAAGACGTGAAGCCTAAGTTTGGAAAGGCCTAGAACAAAATTGATGATCTACATGGGCTTCGATATCAGTAGATATTATATGTTTGTGTTAAGCCACCCGCGAAGCTCGCGGGATCTTAGGCTAGTAAACAAATATATTTAAAAATAGAATACATACCATTCTGAGATAGAAAATAAATTCTACTCTTACTTGAAATAGAGCTTTAAATGTATTGCATTCCAGGATCTTGGTAGCATATCCCCTTCCATATTTTTGAGTCGATATGCTCCTTTCCCTGCTTCTGACTCGACTTCATAAGGTCCTTCCCATTTCGGAGCTAGCTTGCCATCGGCAGGATTAGTGGTATTTTGAAAAGCCTTTCTTAACACCCAATCACCAACTCGAAATCTTCTAGTCCTTATATTCTTCTTATATGCTCTGGATATTCTTTGTTGATATGCTGCCATCCTTAGCCTTGCTGCATCTCTTTTTTCGTCTATAGTATCCAAATCCTGACATAAGACTTCAGGATTCTGTTCAGGATCCTGTAGCATAGATCTTGCAGTAGGTATCGTCATTTCTGTTGGAATCATTGCCTCCGCTCCAAATACCAAGGAAAACGGGGTTTGGCCGGTTGCATTCTTTACCGTTGTCCTATCAGCCCACAAAACAAAGGGTAACTCTTCCGCCCATCTTCCTTTTTTGGCTCCAAGTCTCTTCTTTAAGTTATTGATTATTATTTTGTTTGAAGATTTAGCTTGTCCGTTCGCTTGAGGATGTACTGGAGTAGATGTGATCATTTTGATTCCCCAACTTTTGCAAAAGTCAGTAGTCCTTTTGCTTATAAACTGGGACCCATTATCACAAATGATCTCAGCTGGTACCCCAAACCTAGTCAGGATATTCCTCTTTATGAAGGATACTACTTCTCGGTCTCTAACTTGGACAAATGCTTCAGCCTCAACCCACTTGGAGAAATAATCCGTCATAGCTAACATAAAGACTTTTCCTCCCGGAGCTTTTGGTAACTTCCCTACTATATCCATCCCCCACTTCATGAATGGCCAAGGGGAAACTACAGGATATAATGGTTCAGCTGGTTGATGTAGTATGTTACTATGTCTTTGACATGCATCACATCTTCGAGCATATTCTGCAGCATCTTTCCTCATCGTTGGCCAATAATATCCTGTCCTTAATACTTTCGAGAACAATGATCTGCCCCCGGTGTGATTACCACAATCCCCTTCATGTATATCCTGAAGTACTTCTTTGGCTTCAGGATCCTCCAAGCATCTTAAATACGGTCCTGCAAGAGATTTCTTGTATAAAACGTTATTTATAATAGTGAATCGTGATACCTTCATCCTAAACGCCTTAGGATTTTCATTTCCGGGGATGTGTCCTTCTTTGAGATATTTCACAATTGGAGCCGTCCAGGATTTAGGATCCTGTTTAGGATATTCCGCTTCAGGATCCTGAATACCCGCTACTTCTTTATCCTGAGGATTCGTTGCAGGATATAAGACATGTAATACTGGTATTTGGGTCCCTTCCGGTATCCTGATTGATGATCCCAGATTTGCTAAGGCATCCGCTTCAGCATTATCCTCCCTTGGTACCTGTTCAAGTGTAAAAACATCGAAATATCCTGCTAATTTTTTAAGAATATCGAGGTATTCGATTAACTTCTCACCCTTAACTGCATAGGATCCATTAAAATGGTTAGTAATTAACAATGAGTCATCATATACTTGTAAATTTTTGATACTCATGCTCTTGGCCAACTCTAATCCTGCAATTAAAGCCTCATACTCTGCTTCATTATTAGTAGCAGGAAATTCACACCTAATAGCCTGGGGTAATATGTCCCCCTGTGGCGATTTTAGTAGTATTCCTAATCCTACTCCTCTTATATTAGATGCACCATCAGTATATAATGTCCAGGATCCTGAGGATTCTCCTAACTGTTGAACTTCTAAGTCTACCTCATCTTGAATGTTACTACTAAAATCAGCCACAAAGTCAGCTAAAGCCTGAGACTTTATGGCATTCCTAGGTTCATATACTAAATCATAAGCACTCAACTTTACCGACCACTTAGCCATCCTACCTGACATTTCTGGTTTCCTAAGTACATTTTTAACAGGATAATTTGTTTTAACATGAATCCTATGTGTCTCAAAGTAATGTCTAAGTTTCGTTGATGCCATGACTAATGCTAGTATCAATTTTTCTAAATGAGAATATCTAGTTTCAGCATCTAACAAGCTTTTACTAATATAATAAACAGGATATTGCTGACCTTCATGGTCCTTTACAAGGACGACACTTACAGCATTCCCTGATACCGCGAGGTATAGGGATAATGGTTCACCATTCTCGGGCTTCATCAGTAGAGGTGCGGTTGAAAGATATTGCTTTAAATCCTGTAGGGCCGCTTCATGCTTCTCACCCCATTCGAATTTCTTGTTCTTCTTCAGGATATCATAAAAGTCTTTGCATTTTTCTGAGGATCTTGAGATAAATCTATTTAATGCTGCCACTCGCCCTGTTAATCGTTGAACATCCTTCATATTTGAGGGCGATTTAATATCCAAGATGGCTTTAATCTGCTCCGGGCTTGCTTCTATTCCTCTTTTGGTCACCATATATCCTAGGAATTTTCCTGCCCCTACTCCAAAATAGCACTTAGCAGGATTCAACTTCATGTTATACTGATCCAGGATATCAAACGCTCCTTTAATATCCTGGAGGTGATCCTGAGCTTTCTTTGACTTTACCACCATATCGTCGATGTACACCTCCATGGTGTCCCCCAGTTTGTCTTTGAACATCATGTTTACCAATCTTTGGTATGTTGCACCTGCATTTTTCAAACCAAAAGGCATAGCTGTATAACAATAAATACCTGTTGGTGTCATGAAGGCAGTATCCTCCTGGTCAGAAGGCTCCATTTGGATCTGTTGAAATCCTGAGGATGCGTCCATGAAGGTCAGCATTTCATGCCCGGCAGTGGCATCTACCATTGCATCAATGTGGGGAAGAGGAAATGGGTCTTTAGGACAAGCTTTGTTCAAGTCTGTGTAGTCTACACAAACTCTCCATTTCCCGTTTTTCTTCTGTACCACAACCACGTTTGCTAGCCACCTTGGGAACTTAACCTCTCTGATCATCCTGGACTTCAATAATCTCTCAACTTCCTCTTGAATAATCGTATTCCGCTCAGGAGCAAACTTCCTTCTTTTTTGTTGAACAGGCTTGAATGATTTATCAATTCCAAGCTTGTGAGTGATGACGTCTTTGGATATGCCTGTCATATCCTCATGCTTCCATGCAAACGTTGACATCCTGCATTTCAAAAAGTTAATTAACTGTTCTTCAATATCCTGAGGGATATTGGTTCCTACGAGCACCGAAATATCGGGGTTATCCTGGTCCAAGATAATTTTCTTTACATCCTGCTCCGGATCCTCCATGATATCCTGGGCCCGCGTCTTTAATTGCTATGCCGCACTAGGCTTGGTTGAGGATTTCATCGAGGATGAGTAGCATTCTTTCGCCTCCTGCTGATCACTATCAACTTTGACAACCCCCCAAGGGGTAGGTATCTTGATGCATTGGTGATATGTTGATGGCACAGCTTTCATATCGTGAATCCACGGTCTTCCCAGTATGATGTTATAGCAGGATAGAGAATCCATCACACAGAAACGTTGTATCGAGTTGACTCCTTCAACGTACACTGGCAACTTTATCTCTCCCACTGTGTTTCTAGCCTCTCCACTGAACCCAACAAGCACGGTAGACTTTGAAGTGATATCCATTGGAGATACATTCATTCTTTTCAGCGTCTCTAGTTGGATTATGTTGACGGAGCTGCCATTATCAACCAATATCCTGCGTACAAAATGGTTAGCCACATATAATGTTATTACCAGAGCATCATGGTGAGGATCCTGGACAGTATCCCTGTCATCAGCATCAAATGTGATCACTTTGTCAGTTGTGAGGGTAGTCATCCTGACAGGTTTATCTCCCCTTTCGGCCTTAGCTTCTTTTGCATGTCTCTTTGCTGCCGAATACGAAGTCCCACAAATGTCGGATCCTCCCGAAATGAAGTTGATTATCTTGGCATCCGCGGGAGGTGATGCTGCTCGCTCAGGATCCTTCTCAGTATCCTGACCCTTATTCTTCTTTCTTCCTAAGAGATCTTTCAAATATCCCTTGCTTAGAAGATAGCTTATTTCTTTCCTTAGAGCGATGCAATCCTCAGTCATATGTCCGAAATCTTCGTGGAAAGCACACCATTTTGATTTGTCTTTCCAATCGGCTTTTTGTTGACTCTTTCGAGGCCATCTAGCCTTGTCTCCTAGACCCTGCATGGCATACATTAATTCAGGAATGTTAACAGAAAAGCAATATTCAGATAATTCAGGATACTCTTCAGGATCCTCGTCTTCGACAGCATTCACTCTCTTGTTTTCACTTCTACCATATGGCTTAGGCCGATATGACTTGAATGAGGATTCTGACTTCCTGTTAGTTGACTCATAAGTGTTAGATGAGTTCATCCTTTCTTGCATCTTTCTGTCATCCTCCAACCGAATATATCTTAGGGCCCTGTTCCGAGCTTCATCCAAGTTCCTGCATGGGTTCATTACAAGGTCTTGATAAAATTGAGAATCTTTTTGCAGCCCCATCTTGAAAGCTTGCACAGCTGTTGCAACATCAAGATGAGGAATGTCTAGGGATTCCCGGCTGAACTTGTTCACATAATCCCTAAGGGATTCCTGAGGCCCCTGTGTTATCCTGTAGAGATCACTTGTTAATTTTTCAAAGCTTCTACTACAAGAAAACTGACTATTAAATAAATTTACTAAGTGAGCAAAAGATGTAATCGAATGTGGAGGAACATTCAAGAGCCATTTCAAGGCTGATCCTGTCAAGGTTGAACCAAAACCCTTGCACAAGCATGCTTCCTTGAGATCCGGAGGGATAGGGTTAATCTCCATCCTTTCCCTATACTGAGCAATATGCTCCTCAGGATCCGTAGTTCCGTCGTAAAGCTTCATGTTGGGGGTTTGGAATCACTTTGGGATCTCAGCATCACAGATAGGATATGCAAAACGAGATATCTTGTGGCTGTCTTTGGACACTTCCGGTATCGGCTGGACCACCCCGGGTACACTAGATATCATGTCCTTCAACTTCTGAAGTTCCCTAGTAAGCGCTGATGTCACACCTGTATCCTGCAAAGATCCACTATTGTTAGTAGCATGAGTATTATTATTATTTGACACGTTACCCGTTGGAGGATTTTGCCCATATCCTGAGATCCTTATAGTCGACATCCTGACCGAGGAGGGTATTTCAGGAGTATGATTCAGAGGAAGGCTGGGCACAATATTCCCCCTGTTATCCTCAGTATACACAGCTGAACTGAAGTTCAACGTTCTGGGATGTAATGGAGTGACAATATCCTCAGCAGATCTGCTCGAGTCAGACTTCAGGAGTTGTATTTCCCTTAAAAGCATTTGGTTTGTTTCCTGTTGCTGCCTCATTTGTTCCGGCACACTTCCAAATAAGGTTAAATTTTCATCGTTAGAAGCTAAAACGGGAGCAGATTCCTGAACACTGCGGGTAGGGATAATATCCTGAGGTCGTGTAGAGGCTGGCATCCTTGGAGGAGGTGGTGGAAGCACCGAACCGGTAGTAGCAGAAGTCATAGCAGACACAGTAGAGGAACTCATGTTTGATCTTGAGGCCATTATGGACAATGTGGCAAAAAGTTTTGAAAATAGAAAACCGATTAGCGATTTGACAAAATTTTTTAGTAAAGAGAGCACCACTTGCCCCACGGTGGGCGCCAAATTGTTTTGGTAAAAAATTACCGAAGCAATTAAGTGATCAAATTAGTAATGTGAGGTAGTGTGCTAGAAAGTGTATAGAAAATATGCTTGTTGAGTTATTTAGAAAATCAGTATTCAGGATACGGCTCAGGATATTGAGCTGTATCTATGAGCAAAAGTAAAGTAAATGACACGAGATGTACGAGGAAAGCCCTTGATCAATCTAGATCGCCGGCATAAAACCTCGGGAGCTGACAATCGCAGCTGCCTTGTTCTTCTTATTACTTCAAACGTCAGGATACAGTGCAGGATATAGACCAGATCGCTAAGTGTTACAATGCCTTTGTATGAAAGTGAGAATTGCTCGAGAGCAAGTGTTAGAGTGTAGCGAGTGTGAATGTGATGTCCTATTCGATCTGGTATACCCACCTATTTATAGTAATGAATTACAAACAATAATCCCTACAAATATGGGGTACTCCGAATATTTCATTGTGAACGTTATAGACCGAGTAATACGGCTTCAACGTCTTCATTTGAACGACTTGGACCGAGTCTTCCGCGGAATGAGTCTTTGTGAACGTTGATAGCTTCTAACCCACGTACCTGCACATAATTCGTTAGTAATCCTGAGGATACCATTCAGGATGTTACCAATATCCTGAATCAGCATCCCGGATGTAAACAGATACTATATAACCAAGATATACGTCAAGATACTTTCCAGGATATGGGCTCAGAATTTCACCCATAACAGCTATTACACGTTTGCAGGTCTGATTCCAATATCTTTCGGTTAAACATTCGTACTGTTTTGGTTAATAAGTTGTGTGTTTGCTTATGTTTTAGTAAACCAGTGGAACCCGATCGCCTTTTGGACTGCCTGCCTGCTTCCCTTAGACCGTCAACGGCTAATGGTGATGCTGGGAAGAAAATGCATACGGATAATAATAAAGATTTGGAAGATGTTGTTTATCGTCCACCAACTCTTGTACCGGCTAAAGTTGTCCCGTTGTTGCATGATCTCGCTCAACAAATGCTTCAAACGGGCCAGCAACAACAAGTGTTTATTATTTACAGGTGACACTTTATATTATGAAGTTTCTTTTTTGAGTAAACGTCAATTTGCACCTGCCCCATTGACGTTTGCATAGTTCGTCACTGTACGCGCTTCCATCCAATAATATCCTCATGGTTGTTAACAACATACCGGCCAAACAATCGGTCAATTGACAGAAGGGTGTAATGTGATGAGAAATGCAAACGTCAATGGGGCTAATACGAAATTTGTGGGTTTGGGTTTAGTCTAAACGAGGTCGGATCAGTTTCAAGTTGAACCTGCGAACCCGTTTAGTTAAATGGGTCAGGTTTGGGTCAATTCGGTCGGGTTGGTGGGTTGACCCGTTTAACCCATTTGTATTATATTATATTTTTTACTATATTTTTTATATCATAAATTAACTTGGGTGTGTATTATATGTCCTAATTATAACTTAAAATGAGAAATTAAAATAATATTTCTTAATTTAAATATAATTTTATTATATACATTTGTGTTTTTTTAGTGAATTTTAATATATTAATTTGCAGAAAAAAATTTAGAAAGTAAAAAAATTCCAGTTGAACGGGTCGTGTTCGGGTCAACCCGTGAATATCGGGTCGTGTTCGGGTTCATATGTATGACAAGATTTTCGGGTACGGGTTCGTCTAAAATTTTCAGGTTTGGGTTGGGTTGAACCTACCAACCCGTATATGTATGACACAATTTCATTTAAGCTAAGGTTCTATTAGTAAATGTCTATTTTGCCATCAACAAGTCTCAATATATATGTTGTTAAATCACATTATATTACTATGTTCTCTTAGTTACTTAATGGTGTTTCTTCTTGAATAGTCACTGACTCACCGTTACATGGAGGTAATCGAGAAAAGATACAAAAATGATAGTGAATGATAAACTAAATCTATCTGCATTTTTTGACAAGCGAAGCTGAATGGAGTTGGTATACTTTTTTTTATAAATATATATATGTTTTACCATTTCACTAATACATTAAGGTTAAATAGTTTTAGCTTTTAATTAGTTTGACCACTAAAGTCAAGATACGTCTCTCTGTAGTTGCTGCAAAAAGGATCCAAGCAAGAGACTTTGGAATGGGTCGATGGGAACTGGGAAGTAATGAGATAAAGTATCACAAGTGGTTCAAGTTAATAAACTAGAAACGATTAGATGGTTGAAAAATCCAGCCCACTTTTTTACCTGAAGTGAAGTTGTTGGAAGCCAATGCATTGCTAATTTTGATTAAAAAAGACAGAAAAATGAGGGCAAAAAGGTTAAACAGTTACTTTAGTGATGCAGGTTAGATTAAATTCAAAGGTTGCAGCATGCTTAATAACTTTCATGAAAAAAATTGCATACTATCTTAGCACTGCATCATCTTTGACTTGTCCAAGGCTCACCTTCTGTGCCTTGCACCGTCAACAATTATGCCAATGATAATGATGTTTTGATTGAACTGTAGTGGGGCAACAAGGGAGATGATGTAATCCGAAGCGTCTGTTGACTTTGGACAAAAGACCTTTGAAGAAAAAGTACACCCATAAAACATTTGCTCCAGTGGTTCTCAACTTCTCTTCGTATGCGTTAAGGGTTTTGGTGTGGAATTTCGGTATTCGTATTTCAGTAAGATTTTCGGGATGATAAAAATGGAAATTTCGGTATCAAGTTTCTGTAATCCAGATCTGTTTGAGATTTCAATATCAAGTTTCGTTATGATTGTTTATATACAAAATGAAAGTAACATCGATTGTGATTTGTTGAAGCGAGGAAGCGTGTTGGTGTTCTACGCTTACAAAACAAAGGCGATTTAGTTGCTGACATGTTTCTTCATTAGATAACTTTTGTATACATTAGTCTTTAATTGTTTATGATATGTAAATTATAACGATGTTTGATTGTTTGGATAACAAATATGTAGGTTATCTTCTGAATAAGGAAATGGAGAGAGTGTTCAGTGGCCTGCTACGAAAGACCTGATCCAATCCGGTGTGTGTTATGTTTCTTTATATCACAAGTTTGTAGCTTATGCTATTTAGTACTTACATCAAAATAGTTTGGTAAATCAGTATAGTCTTTCTTCATGATGTGGTGATTTGGTTTTGATGTAGGGTACAAGTTCAACTTTTGGACTCTGCTCGGGGCACGTGTAGTCCTATTTGGCACGCCTGCTGATACAGATGTCAAAGCTGATGTAGCCAAAGTTCATATTACTGATGTTGTGCTTAGTTTGTTCTCACCTCTTGGTTTATTTGATATATAATAATTCATGGAGGGGGATTTCAAGTTTTAGATGTGAATGTAAATATGACACGGTGGGATTATAGTACTCTTAAAATTTGTTCACTATAGATTGTTATAAACGTTTTATAAAAAGTAAGTTCGATTATTTTGTAATAATATTTAATTTTTTTCTAATGATTTTAGCGCAATAATTATTTGTATAATTTAATAAAGCAAAGACAAAAAGAAGTTTTTGTGAGTCGGTCCAACCCATTTTAACTTATACTATAAATTAGAGGTGGCAAATTGAGTTGAATTGGTGTGTTCATATGGTCCAACCCATGTTTGTTATTTATTTGTTATTTAAAAGATTTTCCCTTTCTTTATAATACATTTTTAATTTTTAATAAACCTTAAAAAATGTGTATCCATTCGTCGTTTAATATAATCTGGTATGTAATTTTTTTAAAAACCACCCATGTTTTTACACGGGGTTATATGTGTCTTAGCATGAAGAGTTATCAGGCTATAAATCATACAGAAAAATACATTTATATATATAGATTTTTTTTAACACAACCCATAACCCGTGAAGCTCACGGGTATATAATAAGCTAGAATAATGTATGTTTATATAGATTATGTTTATATAGATGGAAGAACTTATATATTAGAGTTATTTAATATTTAATTTAACAAAGAAATATAATGCAGAATGTATCGTAAATTTAAAAGTAGACAAACAAAGTTATAAACAATAAAAAGATAAGGAAAAAGAGATATTAAAAACTAATACAAAGTTATAAACAATAAAAAGGTAAGGAAAAAGAGATATTATAAACTAATGTAGTTAAGTTCAATAGATGAACTGACATATTAGCTCATATCTCGATGTTTTAACATTGACCAAACAAAATCGGTTTCTATGGCAACGGACCATGCAATTTTGTAGCCACGTGGAAGGCTTTAATTGGGTTGTCGCTAACCTACTTGTGAATTGATGTTTACTGTTCCTAGGATCTAGGATAAATGTTATATACATACAATCTTATAGTATATAGTGTTGTAATAGTCGAACATGAGGTGCAAGTCTATCTTCATGTGAGAGTATCAAATCGAAGCAACCATGGGCCCCATGTGAATGGTTTTAGGTAAATATTCTTAGATAATTTTGTATAATCATAAACTTATAATTTTTGTACGTATCGATGCATCATGAAATGAATTTGATGCGCCTCTTTTGTACGCGCCTCTTTGGTATCACCATCTTCATTTAATATAGGTATTCAATTCATGTTTCTTATTGTTAATTGTGTGATTTTAGATGTGAATTTGAATATGAATTTGAGAAACTGTAAGGAACGGTACCTGTTGATTACTATATAATATTATTTAGTAGCATATATTAAAACTTCTAAAATTACCCGTGTTTAATAAAACGTGGCTTTGGGCTGAGTTTGGGACAAGCTTTTATAATCAGATTTAGAGCTGAGATTATCTAAACCCGTCCCGTTGGTGCCCCACATTGAAGGGTATATTGTGAAGATAAAGTGAAGCAGCCAAGAGGCAAAGTTTAGTCAAGGGGAAGTTCAGATGAGTGCCAAGCTTAGGATAATCAATAATGTCATTGGTCTGGTAACTATTTTTTTTTTGAACAACTAAACTTTCCCCCTCTTAAATACTATACTAAATTATAACTCTCAAGGATTGAACCTTGGTCTCCTTACAAGAGGTAACTATTGATATATGGTTTTTGTCAATGCCAGATGATCTTGAACCAAATTATAAATGACCTTCAGTGATGAATATTATTTGGTTAATCAATGATTATATTATCTCATCTTATTGTTTCGGTTGCTACTAACATGATTAAAATCGTTTCTTAACTTTTGATCCATGTTAACTTGGGATAATATTAAAATGGTTGATGTGTTGTTGATGATTTTTGACATGTTGCTTCTATTGTTGTTTATTATAGTTTTGTCTAAATTTTTTCTTCATACCTGAATAGTTTGACATGTTGATGATTTTTCTTCAGTTGTAGTGATGGAAACATCATTATTCATTAAAGTTCATTCGTAATATGATCGTACAACCATTAAAAGTTCAACTTCCTAACACGACTCGATTAATGCCCTAAGTAATTCAATTTCTTTTTTTTCTTCTTGGTAAGGTTTGCCAAACATGGGTCTTAGCATGAAGAGTTATCTGGTTATAAATCATAAAAAAAACTTTTATAGATATAGATTTTTTTAACACAACCCATAACCCGTGAAGCTCACGGGTATATAACCTAGTATATAATAAAGCAAAGCTTAAAAGGCTGATGTGTCAACACCACAAGCCCCCATTTAAACACCATCTTAGGTGGCAAACTCTCAAGCCCCCTATTCAAACACCATCCTATGTGTAATTATCTTAGATTTTTTTTAATTAATACCCAAAATCAGATCTCACATCCAAAGAGGAAAAGGTTCCTTCCTTCTTTTCTTTCCCAGCAACCCGACAACCCTTCCTCATTCCTTCTCAATGTTAAATACAGTCAACTTTACCAAAGAAGAAGGGCATCGTGTCTTCTTTTCTTCCCATCTGAATAATCAGTACTCTAATGAGGAAGAATGTTGTTTCTGTGCAAGCCCCCATAGTCAAAAAAGAGAAATGGTGCACAAATGAAATCACAAATCTCCAAAATTCAAATTTCAAATCTCTGCAATAAATAATCTTCTACAATATCAATGTTTGAGAGTGAGGCCTCGGGTAATTGCCTTTTCGTTTGTCATTTGTAACTCATATTTCTCCCCCTCTCTCACATTTCTGCCCAAATTTCATTTCAAAGTGACAATTTGAAGATCCAAACAAATTTGAGGAAATTTTGCTAAAGATCTGAAAACAATTCTGGGAACAGCTAATGGCAGCAGAACTCCAATCACACCACGCCAAGCCTTTTCGGTTGTTAATGGCGGTAAAGATCCGGGTCTGCGGTCCCGACCCGGAAGCATTGCCGGGTCGGATTGTGGAGGGATGGAGTTTACTAGAGAAGAAGTTGATGCACTGTTGAATACTAAGATCAGAACCAAAGATAAGTTCAATCTCAAGGTGGGTATTAATTTTAATTTGAAGGGTGTTTTTTTTTGCAGTGTTATGATGATAATTTTTGTGGGTTTTTAGGAAAAAAGTGAGATGATGATGGATTATATTAAAAAGCTTTAGAATGTGTGTAAGATGGTATCAAGATTTTGAAGGGGGGATTTCTTTGGAACATGAGAAGCTTAAGAAGCTGTTTGAATCTGCAGAAATGAAATCCAATGATATGGGTATGTTTTTAATAATTTGATATTCAATCTTACTGTTTTAATTCCTAATTTTGATTCATGTGCTAAGTAGAGAGGCTAATGAATGAGAAGGAAGAAGAGCTGAACTCGATAATCGAGGAACTGCGAATCTGTTTTACAGGACAAATTCACGAAAGAAGAGGCCGAGAAGTTGGTATGATTCGAATCTTCATTGAATTCAAGTATTTGGTTAGTGATTACTGATATGGGTGATCTTGATTTCAGGCTGCAATTAGTGGCCGAGAAGAATGCCAGGATGACAGCCGAAAGATCGCAGGCAGCCCTCACTGAAGATTTTGAAAAAGCTTTAAGAGAAAGTTCGAACTCGAATCAGAAGGTTATCAGAAATGGATCTTGATTTTTTATTGATTTAAACTATGGCCAATAATCCATACCGGCAATTTGACCAATGAGTTCCAAACTTTCAGTTTCGTTTCCAAGGGCGATCCCGCTGGCACAATCGTCATATTTTACACTCGATTTCCGCTTACAAGGAATGAATGTTTCCCCGTTACGCTCATGAGCGGATTCGAGTAAATATCACTGGGATTGCTCTTAGAATTAATGTGCTTCCAGGCTCCATCCTCATAATCTTTTCTCATGCTTCAACCTCAACTTCAGCAAATTCAGGAGGAAGAGAGGAGTATCTTCCAGGCTTCCAAGGACCCCTCCCTTACAGCCATAAATATAAACACACACCTTGATTTTAACATGAAATTGCAACTCGAAGGCACATTCATTATTATTGAACTAAACCAACTTTGATAAACCATAAAAAGAAACATTCGAATAATCAAAATGTATGGAAATATGATGTTACATGTAAAAAGCTTAATTCATACGTTATTTCATTTCGTTGCATTTTCCTTCTTCAGTCATGTTTTTGAGTTGCAATTCGTTTGTAAGTACTTCTATCTTGGGTAGTTATTTCAATGAAATGATGTCTCCATTAGAGATTTTTGAAGGACAATTTCAACTCGATAATTTGTGATACAATACTAATTAGCGGTTTACTTGTGCATTTTAGATTTATTTTATATATTAAATTATTATAGAGATAATTTTTTAACCAAAGGCATCGAATCTCATTTATTTATTGTTTCGACAAAACTATTATTTGTTAATGGTGAAAAAAGAAGGCACCTCTTCAATAATTACAAGACATACCTCAACCAAAGCATAGTTGTTTTATATACGTTTCTAAATATGATAAGTTTATAATTTCAAAATATGAATAAAAAAATCGGGTTAAACGGGTCATGTTGTGTTCGGGTTCACATGTCTGGAACAAATTTAAGGAGTGTGTCAAATTAATAAATCTTTTGACCGGTTACTCTATAAGAGATAAAACTTATTTATTCTAAATTAATAATTTTTTTTTCAAATGGAAAAGTGGGGTCTGCTAGAAAGTGGTCATAATCTTGATTTGCGGACCTTAAAGTGCAAATATAATCCGTTGAGGTTTTATTGGAACTCACAAAAAAGTTTTAAGTGGTGTGCAAAATTATCATTTTGCCTTTGGCTCGGCTTTATCGGTGTTAATGTTAAAAAGTGTCGGCCAAGCTAAACAATCGTATCAATTGTTGCACTTTTATAGGCATGCATATAGTGACAACTTCATGGCTTTGTTGAGAGTAATTTTAGCATGGATTCCATGAAAGATTTTGAGTGTTGGTTTCATAGAGTATATTAAAAGTTTGGTTAAATTTCCAGTTGAGTGTTAGGAGTGTGAATAATCTATGACTCAAAGAGATGCTTGGTAGATTTCCAAGAGATATAAAATGGGAGAAATGTCGTAGTATGCATAATGGTTAAGGTTCGAGGGGATGAATTTTGCAGTTTAGTTTGGCTGCAAATGTGTAGGGTTAATGTGTTATGTTTTGTACGGTAGGTGTCATCAGTGTTGTGTTGTATTGGATATTATGGTTTGGGATTGGTTCTTAGCGACTTGCTAAGAATTGGTCTGGTGGTGGTGTTGAATAGAAGTTCATTTTGGTTGACCAAAAAAGTTAATGTGTGTTTTTACATCTAAGTTCATTCAAAGAGAACATTAATCTTTCTTTTTTTGTTTTTAGTTTCTTTGTTATTCACCTGCATCTTTATAAGATTTAGTCATCAACCATGTTTTTAAAATGTGGAAGGTATTTTTTTTAAAAGAGGAATCTGTTGGTTTATTTGTTATTTAAAACGATTGTATTTAGGTTTCGGTTTATTGTTTTAAAACGATTAAACATGTTTGTTATTTATTTATTATTTAAAAGATGTTTCCTTTCTTTATAATATATTTTTAATAAACCTTAAAAAATGTGTATCCATTCGTGGTTTAATAAAATCTGGTATGTAAATTTTCTAAAAACCACTCATGTTTTTACACGGGGTTACATGGGTCTTAGCATGAAGAGATATCAGGCTATAAATCATACAAAAAAATACATTTATAGATATAGATTTTTTTAACACAACCGATAACCCGTGAAGCTTACGGGTATATAACCTAGTTGTTAATAATTTGTTTTGATATTGGGTGTTTAGTATTGGATTGTTATGTTGACGGGCTTAGTTTGGAACCGGATCGAATTAAGGGGGTGAATTTTGTATTGTATTGTACATTGTATACACCTACAAAAACAAGTTACATGTGTCGAATCCCCAAATCCCTGAAGTCGTTCAAAGGGCTTGGCAGTACTAACCTTAGATTCGGTGAGCTCCAGTTCAGGTTCGTCCTCTCGCCGTCACGGTGGCAGTTCCTCTTGCGGAGTGTCGGGTCTCGGGCTGCATCCACATGTAAATCTAGTTAGAGGGCCCGAGGGGGTTTACCCCGAGGGCACTCCGACGCTAAAGTCAGTATCTTGTATGGAGAAGATAATTATAAGTGCAAGTAAAGGGTGTCATTTAGAGAGAGAGAGAGAGAGAGCAGGAGATATATGAGATGGAAGGAGGAGATAACTTTTTTTTGTGGGGAAAATGTAGTCTGCCCTCTTAGGAGATGGAACTCTCCCTTTTATAACAAAACACTTGGGCCATAACCCTAATGGGTTGGCCCAAGAATGGGCTTATCAAGACATGGCCCACTCGAACCAATCTAAACATACCAAGAAAGACCCAAGTGGGCTCGAGCCCAGTCATCAATCTAGGGCGATGAGCCCAGACGAGGAGCCCAAGCGGGGATCCTCGTCGTCAAGTCATCCCTAGTCCAAGTCTATTCACTCATGAATGGGCTCAGGACTTTTTCCAGTCCCTGAAAATCTAGGCGGGTCGCTATCCGCCCTTCAGCCTTTCCCCCTATCCGTCGGGTAAATATAGTCTAAGGCACGTCATGCCAAACCAATCTACTTTGTTATCCTTGGGGTGACCTGGCGTTTAGCATTCAAAACAGAAAGGCGACACCACAGGTAGGGTAGCTTGGTACCGTACTTCAATCTATGCCTCCTTGACGGCACTTTTCCCAATGTATGCGTTCGAGAATACTTTTTTGAGAGCGTTTATGCTATTTAGACCATCTTTACATGTACCTCTTAAATGCATTTCAATCAAGGTACTCGTTCAAGAGTAATTTCTCTAAGGGCATCGACTGGGATGCCTTATTTACTGTGTCATACTCTTTGTATGGTGTTCCTCTAATGAGGGTTTTTGTCTTGCTTGAACTGTTAAAACTTTCTCATGAATTTTCTTTGTACCCTATTTAAGTCGTTAAGGCTTTCTATGGGTCGCTTTGTAACTTTTTAAGTTGTTAAAGCTTTGTATAGACCCGTTTTATGACTCGTTTGAGTTGTTAAAACTTTGTATAAGTTTGCTTCGTAACTTGCTTGAGTTGTTAAAACTTTCCTATAAGTTTGCCTCGTAACGCGTTTGGGTTGTTAAAGCTTTCTACAATTTTACTTTGTAACTCGTTTAAGTTGTTAAAGCTTTGTATAAGTTTGCTTCATAACTTGCTTGAGTTGTTAAAGCTTTCTATAGTTTGCTTTGTAACTCGTTTAAGTTGTTAAAGCTTTGTATAAGTTTGCTTCGTAACTTGCTTGAAACGTGTAAAAGATCTAGAAAATTCATGTCCAATATTATATCGACACGTGTCATGAGCTTTAAACGTGTAAAAGATCACTTTAGAGGGACTAAAGTTGACAAACAAGGAAAGTATGTGAAAAAAAGGGTTCAAAATGCCAACAATGGATAAATATATTTCACAATAGCCCCACATGATGTTTATACCCTTAAACGAATAAATCATGGATCATACGAAGCTAATTGTGAAAGAAAATGAGGAATTACAAACTACAGGGGTTAAATGTGTCAACATGTTTAAAGTATACCTCTGAGTGACCTTTTAGCAAACCCAAAGCTTTGTAATGATTAATTATACTCACGAGAATAAGTGATAAAAATTTCACAAGGTTTCGTTAAAGTATGAGAAAGTTATGACAATATTCGTATACGAGGGGTTAAAAGCTTCAACGTTGGAACTTAAGGCTTTACGGGTGATCACAAAGTTAACCGAGGACTTAATGATGTTTGTTTATACCTTGGAGCCCTTAAAAGTCAAGTTAGAGGGCCAAAAGTGCAAGAAATGAAATGGAAACCACGTTTAGAAGGACCAGGGACCAAAATTGCAATATTTGAAACTTGCTGACCGGAGAGCCACCCTCACACGGGCCGCGTAAGGCCAGGCCCAATCCTTACGCGGGCTGCCTGAGTCCCCCAGCATCAGACAATCATGCCAGCTGCCTGTACAGCCGGTTTAACCGACTCATGAAGCTTGTTTTCGATTCTATGGGCTTGTTTGATGATTTATTATGGCATAGGGACACCTGTAATGATCCCATAACATCCATAGACCTTGTTGGAATGATCTTGGAGCTCTTGAAAACCTATATAAGGGCCATGAGTTCATTTGTTCAAGTGCTCATTCACTTGCAACAATTCAAGCACTCATTTTTGGAGGTAGCTGACTTGGGAGAAGATTAAGAAGTGTAGAAAATATAGCAAGGACCTTAAGTAAGAGTTCTAATCCTTGTTTAGTTCCTTTAATTAGCCTTTTAACCCAAAATGTCAAACCGTCGTAATTAAGATTTAACTTCGTCATTAATCTTAATTTGTCCAGTCAAATTTCAAATTGAAAGCACCTATGAGTTGGTAATTATGTGGGCAATAAACCCTTAAAAGGGCACCCTCTGATTCCCACTCTAACTAGGTCAATTGTCGAGTCAAAGTTAATCTTAAAAAGTCAACAGAAAGCTAATTTTCAAATAAATGCATAATTAGCAATATAGAAGCTATGCAACCTGTTTTGTCATTAATGTAAGAACATGTCTAAACATGTTCAACTCGACAATTTTCAGTTTAAGCTCGGTTCGGAACCGAAAGTCGCAAAAGTAGACTTTTGTTTTGACTTTCAGTTCTGACCCATTAGAGCATAGTTTAGAAATGCCTTAGAGCTTTATTAGGACCAGGTTTCATATAAGTATAACCCTCTGTGATTATACAACTTGGTCCATTAGTTATCCGATTCATATGCATGTTTCCGTTAAATGCTAAATATTGACTATTATGCCCTTTTGACTATAAAACATGATTTTTGAAAAAATAAAAGAATAGAAACCTTTATTACTGAATTATAATCTTGTACCTAAAATTTGACATCAGTTTGAGGTCTAGATTAGGAGTTATGCTCAATAGCGTAATTAGAAAGCTTTTTAGTAATTAAATGGCGTAATTAGCATATAGCCCATCTAAACCCAAATTTTTATATCAAACTTTTTACCCACTGATATAAAATAATATTTTGGGATTTTTGGAGATTTTTTTTTTTTTTAGGCTGAGCATAACTTAGAGTTCTAAGCTTGATTTGGTAATTGTCGGTTTTGCCCTTTTGGGCTATAAAATGAGTTTTACAAATGTTTTGATACCAAACCTTTTTCTACTGACCTAATATGATAAATAGAATATTTTGAACCTTCTGGAATAATAAAAATATCAGCTTTCCTTATAAAACCCGGAAATCGCTTAAAATCGCCTTTTTACGCGTTTTAAGCGCATAGTACGTATTAAAACCATTTTTAGATATATAAGACTTGATACCCACTGATGTTTTAAGTAAATTTTTATACTTTAGCAGTAAGCAAAAGTTTTAAACACAGAATTCCAGATTTGACCTTTAAACCTTAGGTGAAATTACCAAAATGCCCTTTCGGTGCATAGTATGGTTAGAAATGATAAATTTCACATATAGGTTATACCCTACTGATATAACTTAGTAAATTAAGTATTTTTACTGATTACATCAGACCCAAAACTCAGATTTATATTTAAACTCTTTTATAACCTTTAAAATGACCAAAATACCCCTACGGGGCGTAATTTGAGTTTAAATCCGTTTTGGGCATAATAGAAGATATCTTACTGATGTCACAACATATTTAAAGCATATTAACTTAGGAAACTTGTATATGACTCATTTGGTTACTCGTTACTCACTTTTCGCGTTCGGATCGGCTTATGTAACTAGTTTGCATATATTAGCCGAAACGGGTCAAACCATATCATTTTCGTCTCAAAATCCAGAATGTGTTTAAGTTACCCATATTAAACAAGCATACAATCTTGTCGGGTCTAAACCACATTCTAATCCGGTTCTCGCTTAATCATGCGTTTTGAACCGTATCCTCCTTTAAAAACTAACCGGTCTAAGCATAGGCTTAATTAAGACCCGTTAGGAATCTAATAGGTTATTAAAAACCTTCGTTCCAGATTTAGGAGCCCAGTAAAAGCTATCTGTACTTGCTTGGTGGTATATGGCTGTGATAAATTGTATAAATTTGCTCAGGTAAATACTCTTAACTTATTTTCCCTATACAGGCTTGGGATACGGTATTATAATAATACCACTTGGTCGGGTATGTAGTCATTTAAATCGGATTGTGATTAATGTATTTACATATCTCGTTTAATCTTTATTATTTGGTGTATGGCCTTTGGGGGTTAAATGACCATGTCCCGGATATCCTTGGCATCATTCAAAGAAATGGCCACGACCTAAGCACGGGGTGTAGGCGTACACCTGACAGTTGCATATGTAAAAACTGGTAGTCCACTTAAAGGAATCAACCTTGTGGGTATTATACCTGTGGCATGTCAGTTAATCTAGACCGGCCCTGATGGACGACAAATAAGTAAAAACTGTATACAAGATTATTTTTTTAAATAATTGTCCCAAGTTATAAAAGAATTTTTGTGCCATGTGCATTCAAATCAATTTTCTAAAACATTTTCAAAATGAGTCAGTTAATTGTATTTACCAGTGTAAACTGACGTATTTTCCAAAAAGGCTAAGTGCAGGTACTATACGTAATAGGCTGGCTACTCCAGGCATCAATAATCAAGTTTCGCAAGCTCTAGATGTTAAAGTCTGTTGAACAATTTCCTTTTTCTTTCGATCCGCCTGTGGATCTGTTTCAACTATTTTGTGATACTTAATATTACAATTTATTCGGTTGAAATATAAATCTATCTTTTGCTTCCGCTGTGCATTTAAATTTGTGTTGTTTGACTTTGATGATATCAACTACGTCACGATACTCCCCACCGGGCCCACCGGTAATACGTGGAAATATCGGGGTGTGACAGTATAGTTTGCTTTGTAACTCGTTTAAGTTGTTAAAGCTTTGTATAAGTTTGCTTCGTAACTTGCTTGAGTTGTTAAAGCTTTGTATAGTTTGCTTTGTAACTCGTTTAAGTTGTTAAAGCTTTGTCTAGGCCCGCTTTGTAACTTGTTTAAGTTGTTAAAGCTTTTGTTAGGCCTGTTGTCCAATGGCGTTTGGGCCACTTGGATTTTCATATGCCTGCTTCGGCGTTTTTTGGACGTAGTCGACTTAGTCCTAGCCCCACGGCCGGGCTTTGCCTTGTTTCGACTAAGGCGGCATGTCTGTATGCCTATGTACATGTTCATTTTATTGTAAGATCGTCCAGCACATCTACCTAGATGATCCTGTTTGACCCGTTAGCAAGGTCCTCAAACCGTTCAGGTTTTTGTTCTTCGAGAAGGGGGGGGGGGGCACCTTCTCCTTTTGGAGAGGTTTTATGAGCCCTTTAAAAACACTTGTTATGTAGAAGGAACCTTCCTTTGTGAGTCTTTATTAAGGGCTAAAATAAACAAGAACAAGCTAACTGGGAATAAATAACCCAGTTAGTCATGAGACTTGTAAATTACTTGCTAGAAGGTTAAAACACCTTAAATAAATAACTCAATGATAATGGAGGGACTAAAGGTGTTAAAACTAAAACTAATAATATTAAAAACAAGGTTTAAACACCAAACACACAAAAAGAAGTGTGTCTGGTTGATCAAAACCTCAGGGGTGAACAGGAGCTTCCCCACCAAACCCTAACTTGTGCAAATTGATCAAATTGGGGCTTCAAATCAGTTCCAAATCGATTTCCAAGCACGAAATTGTGATCTCCTCTAAAAAGGGATCATAAGGTATGTAATTTCAATGCAAAATCTTCACCTAAATTTCTGAGTGAATTCATGGAATTCAAGAATTGATGTTGCATGTTAGTTGTTTTGAAAGACATAGTGACTAGGGACAAACCCTAGTTAATTACTTGTTGAAATTTTGCTTAATTCTAGTGAATTCCATAATCACCATTGAAGGTGATAAGTGGGTTTTGTAGGAGCATGTAACACTAGAATTTGATTGTTTTTCTAGTATAATTTGAATTCTAGGAAGTAAATTCAGAGATTTATAATGTGAAAATTGATATGAGCATACTTAGTAGATGCTAATATTGGCTAAATAACAAGCCATGAACATGATTATAAGCTTTGAGAAATTATGCCCTTAAGGTGTTTGTAAAAATGCCTCAAAGAAGGCTTAGAAACTGAAATTTGAGCTAAAACGCATAATTGTAAGTTTCGAAAAACTATGCGATATATGCTAAGAAAAGAGTTCTAAACATGTTGAATTTAACTCTTTAGGTAAGGAATCCGGATCGTCAAGTGGACAAGCCGGTGAAGATACGCGTTTGAAGGGTGCGCTTCAAAGGTACGTGACTTGTTGTCTCGTTACATTTATATAGCTAAACCTAGTTGTATATATGTTTAATATTGATATGGCGAAAATGATGGCGTTTGGTATGTCAAAGAAGTGGTGTAATTCACTCGACAACCAAACGGGTCAAACTAGTTAAATAAGTATGTTGTTAATATCATTGTTTAAAATAACCGTTTTGGAATGTCAATGAAGTGATGCAACTCACTCGACAAACCCAACGGTTTAAATAATGGTTGAATTGTTAAGTGTTTAAAACAACTTAAACATCATTCGTTAAATTTGGGTTATAAAGCGTAAACCATGGAATGGAAGTGATACGCTAAGGTTGACAAGCCCGGGAATGGGTAATTATGGTGAGAAACCAACATTGACAAGTTATGTAAGCATGCGACCTATGGTTTCGTACATTATGTTTATTTATTCATTTCTAGTTAGTTATATTGGAATTAGCCAAAGAGGAAAACCCGTTAAGTCGTGGAAGTGACGAAGTGCCTTAGACAAATAAAACGGGTCAAAACATGTGTTAGAAATAGAGTTTGGAATGTCTCGAAATGGTGATCTCCATTCGACAACCAAACGGGTTAAAACAGGTTGAGTAGTAAACGTTGAAGTCAATGACCATCACTTGTTGATTGGTCATAAACAAAGCGTAAGCCGTGAAGCGGACACGCTAACTAGTTGCAAAAACATGAACCCTTGTAGAGGGATTAAAGCTCAGAAATTTCTATTTGTCAAATGGTTTAGAAAAGCATGTTTAAATCCTTGAAAACAAGCACGAAGATTACTGCCTAAGTGTCCCTCTTGAAGGGAGCAAAACGCTATAGTGGGTAAACCGGGATTGGGTAAATTGGTCGTAGACATAAGATGACAATAAAACAAGTTGTTGAACTTGTAGACAAATGGGTCGAATAAATAAAGTGCCAAAATAAAGGCCAACTGTTTTTAAACGGAAAATTTATGCGAATTATGTTGATAGACATGTCGGTAATGAATTTACAGATGTATAGGAAAAAGAATCACCTAAAACGGACTTACGAGTCAAAAGTTATGGCCATTTTAAGTTGGAACTTGATTAAACTTTGAGCTGGGAATCTGCAGCATCAAACAACTAAACATTCTGTGAAAATCAGGGCTAGGCGTGACGCGAGGGACCCTGGCGTCACGCGGCGCCCTCCCCTTCCGGAAACTTTAATATTTCTTGGTTGTTGACTCATGGAACTTGATTATATCCATTTAAACTTTGTCAATACTAACATTTCAAGTGGTTTGACAATTAGGTGATGTTGGAATCTATCCGAAGGTTGATCAAGCAATTGTTGAAGAACCGAACACGACTTTTGAAGCTTCCGCAAATACTTTGACGTTTAATAGACTATGTTATCGTGATGTAAACAAATTGTTAAACATCTTTTGAAAGTTTTGACTTAGTTGTTAGTTGGCTAAGTTTTCCTACTTTTGAACCCTACTTATGAAATCTATGTTATTACTAGACTTCTTTTATCTTAAATGGTATCAATTAAAAAAAAAATATGGGTGTTACACTTTCCTCCCCTGGAGAGATGTTGTAATTCTCTAAAAATGGGTGCCCATGGAATGTGCAACCCTCTCCTCTTGGAGAGACTTCCTCAAACGTATGCGACCCCGAGATGGGGCTCCTCTTCTTTGGAGAGATACTTTCTAAAACACAGACCTGTGGCAGAGATCTTTTCTTTTCAAGGAAAGGATTCTTCAGATTCGAAGTCCCTTGTCAAGGGGGCTCTCCCCCCCCCCCCTTTTGAATAAGTTGTTCAGGTGCGAAATCTCAAGGAGGATTTTTCTCATATATCAAATCCCAGGGACGGGGGTACATTCCCGTCCTTAGAGGGAACTTTATCAATACTTGATCCCGTAGCCGGGTGCACTTATGTTCGTTGAATAGACTTATGCAATACTTAATCCCACGGGAGGGGATACCCTCCTTTTCTTGGTAGAAACTTGTTCCTGTTCGTTGAAAAGACTTACGAGACCCCTAATCACATAGTATGGGACATCTTCATTTTTTCGGAAGTGGCTCCTCCAAGACTTAATCCCCAGGGATATTAATCCCCATCGTGAAATTCCCACTTTCACACATTTAAGTTTCAAATAATGACACATTGGACCTCCAACTTATTTACTTCACATTCCTCTTGTATTTTCATTCAATTCAACTTTTGATTAATGACCGAACGGCCCTTGCACTTCATCATTTCATATTACTTGCATATTCAAACCATCAACTCGACCCGAAACGCATCCAAACAATCTTGTTTACCTCGTTTATCATCTTCGATTGTTCCGCTTTATCTCTAAACTCCTTAACTTCGCCGAATTAAGCAATTAAACCTTCCTATTCTTGGAAGGAGTTTCTTCAAGGCTGAATCTCGAGGGGGGATATGTTCCTTCCTATGCTTAGAATGAGTTTCTTCGAGACTGGATCCCAAGGGAGGGATATGTTCCTTCCTATTCTTGGAAGGAGTTTCTAAAATGCTTGATCCCAGAGAATGGGATGTTCTTCTCTTTTTGGAAAGAACTTTCCCTGGAGTTGACTTCGTCAAAAGGGTACACTTCTGCTCTTGGAAGGAACCGCCGAGGCACTTTATCCCATAGAAGTAGGGATTTTCTTGTTGACGGAAGTAACTATCGAAACGCTTTAGCCTTTAGGAGAGGATATCGTTTTGTTCCGGTAGATAAGGGTTTCTTGAGCACGACAGACCGTAGGAGGATTTCACTTTCCCCTTAAAGCGAAAATGCTCTTATTAAGGTTTCCATCTCTTTCTGTGTCCCTGTAGAATCTTTTTAGATGGGAGCTGATGGAAGGAGATCATTTCCGTCTAAAGTACAAAATATAAGTGTTGGGAACTTATCTCGCGTATTGTCCTGCTCAGGTTCTTTCCTTTTTCAAGAGAGGGACTAATAATGCAGCTCAAGGATTCTTCCTCTTTCAAGGAAGGACCGTCCAGGGTTTCCTTAAGGACTACCAGCATAGTCCAAGGAGTCTTCTGTCTTCAAGGAGAGAGCGTCTGGATTTTCCTTAAGGACTAATAACATAGTCCGGCGATTCTTTCGCCTTCAGGAGGGGAGCCAACTACGTAGCCTAGACTCCTCATTTCTTCAAATGAAGGATTGATAACGTAGTCCTCTGATTTTTTTTTCTTCAGGGAAGGAACCAAATACACAACCCAGGCTTTTCCTTTCTTCCAGTGGAGGATTGTCGTCAACATATTCTTTTTCCTTCAGAGAGGGAGCCTAATACACAGCCCAGACTTTTGCTTTCTTCAAGTGGAGGATGAGTAATGTAGTCCACAGATTCTTTTTCCTGAGGAAGAACCCTATGAAAGGACCTGGGGAAAAACCTGGTTGAAGGACCTGGTAGAAGTGGTTAGGGGAAGGGATCTCGCGAAAGGATCAGAGGAAGGACTTGGGGAAGGACCTGTGGAAGGACCTGAGGAAGGACCCGTGGAAGGACCTGAGGAAGTGGTCAGGGGAAGGGATCCTGCGAAAGGACCTGTGGAAGGACCTTGGCTGAAGGGCCTGAGAAAGGACCCGTGGAAGGACCTGAGGAAGCGGTCAGGGGAAGGGATCCTGTGAAAGGACCTGAGGAAGGACCTGTGGAAGGACCTTGGCTAAAGGACCTGAGGAAGGGGCCAGGGGAAGGGATCCTGTGAAAGGACCTGAGGAAGGAACTTGAGGAAGGACCTGTGGAAGGATCTTGGTTGAAGGGCCTGAGGAAGGGGCCAGGGGAAGGGGCCCCGCAAAAGGTCCTGAGGAAGGACCTGGTACTAGTAAAATATTATTATTTTACATTGGTAAGAGTGAGACACCATTACTCTTTTTTTTTCTTTTTTCAAAAAGTAGGGTCACATCACATTGGGAAGATAAAAGCTTAACTTTTTTCCTTTATCTTTTTTAGTTGTCAGGATAGCAAAAGTCAAATGAATCTAAGGTAATTAATAACTTTCTTATTAACTGTATATTTTAATTTGTATATAAAAACTTAAAAGAGTTGTTGACAGCTCATGTCAAGATTTACCACATTGGTAAGAGTAAGACATCATTACTCTCTTTTTTTTCTTTAAAGTAAGGTCACATCAATCTGTCATCCTAGAATGGTGTGAAACCTTTTTTTTGCATCATGTGTCTGTACATTATGCATAGACCTTTGCAATCTTTTCACCAACTTTAGAATTAACATAAAGTATGTGTATTATTACCCCCTTTTTTTAACAAAAAAATAGGTCTTGTGTGAAAGTACAAAAGTACTGTAACTTGAGATGTAATGCTTTCAATGTGCATTTTTCACAAGACATATGCATACGTACGTGCATACAAAAGTACGTTTAGAAAGGTCGATGTGTACTTGTTCTTTAGGGGTAAATGAGAGTACTTAGACCACATCTTATCTAGTTCTATTTGAACTAAATTTTTATTCTCTTTCCATCAAGTGTGTTAGAGGGTATGCCAGTAGCTTTTGTGAGAAGTCACATGCTTATGTGAAAAAGTTATGCCTTTTATTATCTTCTACAAAGGTCGAGACATAGTGTTACACAAAAAATAAATCAAACCCCTAGACAATATTTCATGAGTAAAATATATTTTCTACGTGATTTTGGAATTTCCCTTTTTATATGAGGAAAGCTAGATCCAACATGTCCGTAAAAGAAGAAGGGTACAAGTACATGAAGGTTCCCAAAAAACAAAATTGCATAATTTTTACATTTGGAAATGTGTATACACCTTTTCTTTTTAGTGGATTCTCATACACACGTTTTGCAATTTCAATTTTCAAAAGAGAAACATGTTGCAGAACATTGTTTATGTTTCTTTTCTAATCGATATGTATTTTTAGTTTAGCAAGTAGACTACGTGCTTGCTAGATATGTGTACTAACATATTTCAATCATATTCAAGAGGGTGAGATTAGAACCTGGTGACCGGAGTTCAGATGTAGATCTGGGAAGCATGTTGAGCATACAAGAATCACAGATCTGACCGTTAGTATGAAGAGACCGATACATGCTTGTACTCGGTCCCACGGATGGCGCCAATGTCGAATCCCCAAATCCCTGAAGTCGTTTAAAGGGCTTGGCGGTACTAACCTTAGATTCGGTGAGCTCCGGTTCAGGTTCATCCTCTCGCCGTCACGGTGGCAGTTCCTCTTGCGGAGTGTCGGGTCTCGGGCTGCGTCCACATGTAAATCTAGTTAGAGGGCCTGGGGGGGGGGGGGGTTTACCCCGAGGGCACTCCGACGCTAAAGTCAGTATCTTGTATGGAGAAGATAATTATAAGTGCAAGTAAAGGGTGTCATTTAGAGAGAGAGAGAGAGCAGGAGATATATGAGATGGAAGGAGGAGATAACATTTTTTTGTGGGGAAAATGTAGTCTGCCCTCTTAGGAGATGGAACTCTCCCTTTTATAACAAAACAGTTGGGCCATAACCCTAATGGGCTGGCCCAAGAATGGGCTTATCAATACATGGCCCACTCGAACCAATCTAAACATACCGAGAAAGACCCAAGTGGGCTGGAGCCCAGTCATCAATCTTGGGCGATGAGCCCAGACGAGGAGCCCAAGCGGGGATCCTCGTCGTCAACATGTACAATAATTTCACATGTTTTTTTTGGTTTCTTTTTTCCTATTACACTTCGACACCCTCAACTTTCAGAAGTCTTTAACGTATTTATTTTTATCTACATATTGGTATAAATTCTGATTGATTTACGTTTTAATGTAATTTTTTTGGGTAAGCTTGAATATAATAAGTTTTTTGTGCTTCTTTTTTTGTATTTTTTAGTTGTCTTACTTTTGTGCTTCTTCTTTTTTGTATTTTTTAGTTCTCTTTGTTATAAACAACTAGCCTAATAACATTATAGAGATAAGAAAGAGAGATTGGGGAATGAATATTTTTATTGATGTTTAAAATGAATCACATATGCCTCTATTTATAGGCTTACAAGATGGGGTTAAGTATATGGAGGGATGGGAGTTAAGTATATGGATAGTCATATAATAAATAGGTAATAATTCATAACACTCCCCCTTGACTATCCACGTGACAAAATAATATATTATTCTTATAATACGCTTGGTGATGCTGCCTCATTAAAAACCTTGCCAGGAAAACCCAGTGGGATAAAACCATAGCTAAGGGAAAAAGAGTGCAGCGCGTATTATTCTCCCCCTGATGATTTAAGCTCCTTGAGTCGACGCATCCCGATCCCATGAACTAGTTTCTTGAATGTAGAGGTCGGAAGTGCTTTAGTAAACAAGTCAGCCAAATTGTCGATAGAACGAACTTGTTGGACAACGATATCTCCATTCTTTTGCAAATCTTGTGGCTGTGATGGTTTGCTTTACAGAACGCCATGAGATAGCAGTGCCTCCACTAGTGAATAAATATCCAGTTTGAGATCGTCCAGTGTGAGGATCAGACAAATACCCTGCATCTGCAAAACCAACCAAACTTGTTGTTGATTGGTTAGTAAAATACAACCCCATATCTTTTGTACCTTGAAGGTATCGAAATATTTGTTTTACCCCATTCCAATGCCTCTTCGTAGGGCATGAACTATATCTTGCCAATAAATTTACAGAAAATGATATATCTGGTCGTGTATGACTAGCAAGAAACATTAGTGCACCAATTGTACTTAAATATGGTACTTCTGGACCAAGAATTTCCTTTTCATCGTTCGGAGGTTGGAATGGGTTTTATCGACATCAGGAGATCTTACAACCATTGGGGTACTCAATGGATGTGATTTTTCCATATAAAACCTTCTAAGTAACTTTTCTATGTAGTTTTGTTGATGTACAAGGATTCCACCCTTGAGGTGTTCGATTTGTAACCCGAGACAAAATTTTGTCTTTCCAAGGTCTTTCATTTCAAATTCCCTTGGAGTTCCAATTATATTCAAGTCATCAACGTATACAGCAATTATAACATATTCAGATTTTGACCTTTTTATGAAGATACACGGGCATATTGAATCATTTTTGTAACATTCTTTCAACAAATACTCACTAAGGCGATTATACCACATACGCCCAGATTGTTTTAGCCCATATAATGATTTGTTTAATTTAATTGAAAGATGTTCTCGAGAACTGGATGTACATGAGTTTGGTAATTTGAATCATTCAGGGAGTTTCATGTAAATATCAGTATCAAGTGAGCCATAGAGGTAGGCTGTCACAACATGCATTAGGCGCAGATCAATCCCTTCTTGTATTACCAGACTAACAAGATAACGAAAAGTTGTCGCATCCATCACCGGAGAGTATGTCTCATCATAATGAATCCCATGTCTTTGCGAACATCCTTGTGCTACTAATCGTGCCTTGCATCGTACGATTTCATTTTTCTCATTGCGTTTTCACACAAAGACCCACTTATATCCGACAGGCTTTACACCTTCAGGTATAGGGACTACTTGTCCAAAAACTTCTCATTTATTGAGGGAATCTAATTCTGCCCTAATTGCGTCTTTCCAATTTAGCCAATCATTTCTTTGTTTACATTCCTCAACAAATTTTGGTTCTTGATCCTCATTGTTTTCCATTACTTCTAGCGCTATGTTATATGAAAAACTGTCATCGACGTCGATTTCATTTCGGTTCAATACCTTTCTAGACATGATATAATTTATTGAGATCTCTTCGTTTTCAGGTACCTGGGGTTCTTCTGGAACCATCATGTCTAGTGTCTCTTCAGGAGACTCTTTTCTTGGCATTATCATTACCTCGACTGGACCATCTCCATTATTTGCTCCTTTTTTCTTTCGAGGATTTTTATCTTTAGAACTGATTGGTCTACCACGTTTGAGGCATGCATTAGACTCATTTCCAACATGTTGTTGTCCTTCTGGGACACTTATTTTTACTGGAGCATTAACAGCTGGTATGTGTGACTTAGTCACTCTCTTTGGGTCAGTGAATGCGTCTGGTACTTGATTTGCTAATGTTTGTAAATGAATTATTCTTTGAACTTCTCGTTCACACTCTTTAGTTCGAGGATCAAGATGAGATATTGATAATTCATTCCAAATTATATTATTATTTTTCAGCTGCTTTTCGTCTCCCCCTAATGTTGGGAATGTTGTTTCAACAAAATGACAATCACCAAATCGAGCTGTAAATAAATCACCTGTTGATGGCTCTAAATACTTAATGATCGATGGTGATTCATACCTAACGTATATTCCTAACCTCATTTGAGGTCCCATCTTTGTGCGTTGTGGTGGAGCGATAGGAACATATACGGCACAACCAAAAATCCTTAAATGGGAAATATTTGGTTCCTGACCAAAAACCAACTTTAATGGGGAGGAAATGTGATAACTCGTTGGCCTGATGCGAATTAGTGTTGCTGCATGTAAAATTGCATGCCCCCAGGCAGATGCTGGTAGTTTTGATTTCATAATCATTGGTCTTGCAACCATTTGAAGTCGCTTGATAAGTGATTCATCAAGTCCATTTTGCGTATGTACATGAGGTACTGGATGCTCTACACTTATGCCAATAGACATGCAGTAATCATTGAAGGTTTGGGATGTAAATTCCCCAGCATTGTCCAACCGAATTTTCTTTATGGGATAATATGGAAAATGTGCTCTTAACCTTATTAATTGAGCAAGTAGTCGTGCAAATGCCATATTACGACTTGATAGTAAACTCACATGTGACCACCTAGTTGATGCATCAATTAAGACCATAAAGTATCTAAATGGTCCACTGGGAGGGTGTATAGGTCCACATATATCCCCATGTATTCTTTCTAAAAAAACTCAAGGATTATGTCCCTACCTTAACTGGTGATGGGCGAGTGATTAACTTCCCTTGTGAGCATGCAACACATGTAATATCCTTAGATTAAAGAATCTTCTGGTTCTTCAAAGAGTGACCACATGAATTTTCTATAATTTTTCGCATCATTATTGATCCGGGATGGCCTAACCGGTCATGCCAAATGATAAAATTTTCTCGGTCCATAAACTTTTGGTTTATGATTGCATTTTATTCAACTGCACCAATTTTAGTACAATATAAACCAGAGGCAAATGCGAGTAACCTCTCTAATATGTGTTTTTTTTTCTGAAATAATATTTGTAATTTGAAGGTACCCATCATGTCCCTCACATGTAGTCTCAAGATGATATCCATTTAGACGAATATCTTTAAAGCTTATCAGATTTCTTTGAGATAGTGGGGAAAATAAGGCATTGTTAATTTTGAGCAAAGTTCCACTTTGTAGAACTACATATGCTTCTCCAAAGCCTTCAATTAATTTTCTTTTACCAGATATAGTACCAAAGCTTGCCTCTTTCATTGTTAAACTAGAGAAATAATCCCTTTTCTTTAGGATTGTATGTGTAGTAGCACTGTCTATTAGACATACATCTTCACCATTAATATGAAGTTTAGTTGAATACTCCATATGCTTCAAAACAAAACAAAGCTTCATAAATAAAAGTATAATATGGTTCAAACATAACAATTCCATAAAGTGCCCCAAAACACTTCAAAACAAAACATAACAAAATCCCAAACAAAATGTCTTAATAAAACATCAAGGAAATAGCATAATTTTAAGTATAATCATTCACGCGTAGGGAAAATTGCAAGCATCCAACTGGTTTGTATCAGCCACGATATCACCAGAATCCAAATTAGCTTGCTCGATAAGGAAATCATCATAATCCAGATTAGTTGCATTAGTATGGTCCTTTTCACCACTTGGGACGTCAACATTTCCATCTTCCTATGTGAAATTTGTCTCTATTCATTTTTGTTTGTCTTTTATAGATTGTTGGTAAAGCTCTACCAAGTGTCTGGCTGTACGACATGTATCAGCCCAGTGGTTGTTACCACCACATCGATAGCATGCATTCGATGAGGTTCCACTTTTCTTTTTACCTCTTTCATCATTGGATTTCTTTTCATTATCATGCAACTTCTGGTGGGTTCTTTTGTTTTTGAATTAAACACCATGATAATTCCCCCGACCATATGTATGTCCATGACCACGACCACGACTACGACCATGACCACGCCTACGCCTACGTTGATAGCCACGACCACGTCCGTTACTTCCACTTTGGTCATTATATGTTGCCACATTCACTTCTGGGAATGGAGTTGTACCAACCGGACGAGTTTCATGGTTTTTCATTAGTAGCTCATTATTTTGCTCAGCCATAAGCAAACATGATATCAAGTCACTGTATTTGGTGAAGCCCCTTTCACGATATTGTTGTTGCAAGACAATGTTTGAGGCGTGAAAGGTGGAGAATGTTTTTTCCAGCATCTCCTTATCAATAATATTTTCACCACATAGAATTAATTGTGACGTGATTCTAAACATTGCTGAGTTATACTCACTTATAGACTTAAAGTCTTGCAACTTTAAATTAATCCATTCATAACGAGCTCTTGGTAATATTACTGTTTTCTGATGGTCATACCTTTCTTTTAAATTGGTCCATAGGACGAGTGGATCTTTGATAGTGAGATATTCATTTTTCAATGACTCATGAATATGGTGGCGTAAGAAAATCATTGCCTTTGCTTTATCTTGGGTACTCGTTTTATGGGAAAAGATCAAATAGGAAGTATAATCTAGCTAGGAAGGATAGGAAGTAATCTTAGCCATCCACGTGACAAATAAAAATACAAGTGGAAAGGGTATTTTAGTCCAATACAAAAATTCGTCTTATCTAAAAAAACCCAGAATATCAAGATCAGATCTGAAACAGTTTCTTCATCTCCATGGCCACCTTTACACTACCACCACCACCACCACTCACCTCCGCCACCACTCTCACCTCCTCCTCGCCACCAGTACCACCAACACCATCTCGCCACTTTCACCCTCACCCGCATGTTTGCGATTTTCAGATCTGAAACCCATTTCACTATCCACCTCCACCCCTCCACCGCCCACCACCACAACAACCAGTTTCTGAATCATCAGAATCGGAGTTCGCACTCGCTTCTAGAAGCTACAGGCATTCACATCAGATTCGATTTCACCAGCGTATTGCGGTAACAGCGTCGTCTTGCAGCATGTTGCGTTTTACTCATTTTTTGTCTATTTTGATACCCTGCTGTATGAAATCACCAGGAGGTGAAAGAAGGAATATTTTGAATGTATTGATAGCAGGTTTGTGGTTTTTTATGAATTGAAATATAGCTATTGTTCCCAACAGTACACTTCTCCTTTAATGCTTTTTTTTTTTGTCTTTTTTCTAATATATAGTTTACTGATGAGCATAAAGATTATTATAGTGTTATAATGATAATTATATCATTAGGAAGTTCTTTCGTTAGTTATATATTCACTTATTACCGGAAAACGCAATTGTAGAGTTGTTCGTAAAACGCAATTTGTAGAGTTGTTTGTAAAACGCAATTTGTATAACACAACTCATTTTTTTTTGTGTTTGTATTTGTCCATTCCATTTTAGGTAGTGTTTTAGTCCATTGCGTTTTACAAAATAGTGAAAAAACACAGTTTTTTATCCATTACGTTTTACAGAAGAATGAAAAAACTTACTTTTTTGGTGTTTTTTGTCCATTGCGTTTTACAAAATAATAAAAAAACACAATTTTTTATTCATTGCGTTTTACAAAATAATGAAAAAACACACTTTTTGGGTGGTTTTTGTCTATTGCGTTTTACAAAATAATGAAAAAACACATTTTTTTATCCATTGCGTTTTACAAAAGTATGAAAAACACATTTTTGTGTGTTATTTGTCCATTGCGTTTTACAAAATAATGAAAAAACACACTTTTTATCCATTGTATTTTACAAAAAATGAAAAAAATTCCACTTTTTGAGTGGTTTTTGTCCATTCCGTTTTACAAAATAATAAAAAAACACACTTTTTGTCAATTGCGTTTTACAAAAGAATGGAAAAACCCACTTTTTGGGTGTTTTTTGTTCATTGCGTTTTACAAAATAATGAAAAAAACACACTTTTTATCAATTGCGTTTTACAAAACAATGAAAAACCCCACTTTTTTTTGGTGTTTTTTGTCCATTGCGTTTTACAAATACGACATTTCTTTGTGTTTTTTGTGCATTGCGTTTTAGAAAAATGTCATTTTTTTAGGTTTTTTTCCATTGCGTTTTACGCAACTGGGTTTTCAAATTTTTTAAAAAAATATAGCAATAGTATACTCGTTTTAAAGATAAAAAATGCTCGTTTTTTGGTGCAATTTTATAAAAAAATAATGTCGTATGAAAGAGTTATTAACGTTTAAAAAATGGGGGGGGGGGGAATTGGAGGAGAGAGAAACTATTGCCTTGTATTGACTAGAATGCCCCTAAACAAACTCAAGCGCCTCTTTTCTTCCCTTTAATTTCCATCATTTAATTTTAGCTCTTGATTAACTAAATGGATGGTCAAGATCACTTCCTAGCCTTCTTAGCCAAATAAACTTCCTATTGTATCTCCACCCCTCGTTTTATTTCCTTCTTTAATTGTATCCCCAAGGTTATTGGCATTTAGATGGATTTCAGTATCCAAAGCCCATGACAAATAATTTTTTCCAGTGATGTCTAAAGCCATAAACTCAAGCTTTGCAAGATTCGACATGATTAACTATATTAATTAGAAATACACATGAGTTAATGTATGTTATATTAGGTTATTTAATAGGTGGAATAATATAATATATAAACCGTTTTGTATAAAATCTAACAATATGTTGTATACCAATCACGTACAGAGACTAATAAATATAACAATTGGCGTACCACTAAAAATTAATCCAATTAAGTACATAAACTAAATAAATTTTTTTTGTCAATTTGTTTGTTTAGAGAATACAATCCAATATTGTAATATATTGAATTTCCATTATCATACATATAATAACGTTCCATACAATACTCAAATAAAATTCACTTTAAAACTTGTACACACTTAATAATTTTATAACCTAATGAATTTACATTAATTTCTCTTTACAAATTTATATTTTTTTTCATCTCGTTTCTATATGCAACATTTGATAAGATATGGGTTATAAACTAGATTCCAAAAGCTTCAAAGTAAAAATTAAAATAATTGGGCTATTAGAAACAATTTTATGGAAATAACATAGAGCGGTCAAAACCAATTAACCCCAAATAATGTGGAAAACACTACTGATATTACAAATTAATATTACAAATTATATATGTTCACTAAAAAAAACACTACTGATATGCGATTGATTTTACCAGAGATTACAAAGCAAATATACACACAGAGTCTTTACTATCTCAATTCAAAAACGCAATTAATATTACAAATTATATATACAACAACAACAACCATACCCAGTATATCCCACAAATAGCAAAGCTACTTATAGGGTCTGGGGAGGGTGGGATGTAGACAGACCTTGCCTCCATCCTTAAGGATAGAAAGGCTGCTTCCAGAGAGACCCCCGACTCTAAAATCAACAACATACCAACGCACCAAGTCAGAAAAATATATAAATAAGAAGTCAGAGAGTATACCAACACACAGCATACCAACATACCAAGAAAGTGATCAGAGAGTGACATAATATAGTGTAAAACATGTATGATAGCATACAACATCATATGGGTATAAACACAAGAAGGCAATCACCTGTATAGTCACTTAAAAGATAAGAAAAATCTACGTCCCTAAATATACCTAAGACCCTACTGCAATATCTTCTAGAAGTCTTTAACCCTAATTCTACGCCTCCACGAAGTCCTATCTTGGGCCATGTCCTCAGTAAGGTGCAACTCTAATAAATCATGCCTAATTTGCTCATCCCAGGTCAGTTTGGGTCTACCTCTTCCTCTCTTCCCCTCCACAGTGAGATTTTCCACTACTCTAACTGGTGCCGTCGTTTCCCTCCGCTTCACATGCCCAAACCATCTCAACCTCCCCTCCTTAATCTTATCCGATATACTAGCCACTCCTAATCTTTCCCTAAAAACTACATTTCTTATTCGGTCTAACCTCGTGTTTCCACACATCCACCTCAGCATCCTCATCTCTGCCACCTCCATTTTGCGTGCTTGTGTCTTCTTAATAGCCCAACAGTCTGTTCCATATAGCATAGCAGGCCTAATTGCTACCCTGTAAAATTTCCCCTTTAGTTTAGTTGGGAACCTCCTATCGCATAATACCCCTCTGGCTGCCCTCCATCTACACCAGCCAGCCTGTATGTGATGGGTTACATCACTATCTATGCCACCATCTCTTTGTACAAATGACCCCAGATACTTAAATTTAGTTGCCTGCGGGACCAATTGATCCTCAATGGTGATTTGGGTGTTATCGTCATCGGCTAGACCACTGAAATCACAGTGTAGATACTCAGTCTTAGATCGACTAATTCTTAGGCCCTTGCTCTCTACAGCTACACGCCACTCCTCTATCCTCTCGTTCAGGCACTTTTTAGACTCTGCAATCAACACAATATCATCTGCAAAAAGCATGCACCACGGAACTGTCTCCCGTATCAACTTGTACAAATTATATATGTGCACCAAAAAAACACTACTGATATGCGATTGATTTTATCAGAGATTACAAAGCAACAACATAATATAAAATTCAAACACAACAAGAGTGACAAAAGACATGAATTGAATACATTACACATTATATGCAAATTCGAATAACAACACTCATTCAAACAATATAAAACTAAATACAATAACAATACTGTATAGTTTAATTACATATTAGATTATCATAAATTACCATTACCATTACCAATTACCATTACCATTACCAAAATTAATAATATTACAAATATAAAGTAATAGTATCCATGCAGATCATAACATTCACAAGACTACAATTACATACACAAGCAAAATTAAAGAATAATACAGAATCAAATATTATATAAACACATTTAAGCACACTAATTAACAGATTAACATTATAAAAAACATTATTTAGAGTGAAGGTGCTTCGATTTCGAACATTAATTCTGATTCAAATTTTTTTTTCTTTCTCTTAACTTATCATCCAAGATATCAATACCAATGACTAAGAAAAGATTAATAAACAAGAAATCCTTGAATTAATATAAAACTTACTTGTAGGATGATGTAATTCAACTTGAAAAGCGAGTCGTGCTGATAACGTGTTTTAAACAACTAGCCTAATAACATTATAGAGATAAGAAAGAGAGATTGGGGAATAGATATTTTTATTGATGTTTAAAATGAATCACATATGTATCTATATATAGCTTACAAGATGGGGTTAAGTATATGGAGGGATGTGAGTTAAGTATATGGATAGTCATATAATAATATAATAAATAGGTAATAATTCATAACACTCTTACATTTTTGACATAAATTTGTTTTAAAACAAGTTGGGTCAAATATAGTTCGTTTTCATTAGATGGTAAAAATTCGAGTTGCTTTACGTTTCTATGCTTAAAAAAACTTAATTTTCTTACGCACTTATTTAGTATTGACACTTGCAACCCCTCAACTTTCTAATCAATTTGTACGTACTTATGTTTTTTTTGTACGTATCAGTATAAATTCATATTGATTTATGTTTCAATGTAATTTTTTCTGGAAATAGATAGGCTCAAATATAATACTTTTTTGTGCTTTTTATGTACGTTTTTAATTGGTTTACATTTTGACTTAAATTTTGTTTTAAAACAAGTTGGGTCAAATATAATTTGTTTTCATTAGATGATAAAAATTTGAGTTACTTTACGTTTTGATGTTGCCACAACACATGTACCACTCTTTAACTTAAAAAACTTAATTTTTTTACGTAATTATTTTTATGTGTGTGTTGGTATAAGTTCAAGTTGGTTAACGTTTCAACATATATTTCTTTCGCAAATAAGTCTGATCAAATAAAATACGTTTTCGTGTTTATTTTTTATGTGAGTTTTTAATTTGTCTACGTTTTGATGTCACTTTTGTTCAGAAACTAGTCAGGTCAAATATAATACGTTTTCATTAGACGTTACAAATTCGAGTTACTTTGTATTTCGAACCTGCCGCTAGGCGCGAGGAAATTTACTAGCTTTATACAACACGAACCTGATTTAGTTAGCTAACATTTTATGTTTGGACTTAGGGGTGCTAAACGGGTCGGGTTCGCGGGTTGGCGGGTTTAACCTGACCCGAACCCCACCCAAACCTGAAAATATTGTCATACATATGAATCCGAACACGACCCGAATATTAGCGGGTTGACACAAACCTGACCCGTCCAACCCGAATTTTGAATTTTTAAACTTTTTTTTTTTGCAAATTAATACGTTAGAATTAAAATTTTACTACAAAAAACACAAATATATATATATATATATATATATATGTATATAATTGTATTTTATTATAAAACATTATGTCAGTCTCTCTTTCTAAGTTATAAATGCATAAAATACACATCCAAATTGATTTATGACATAAAACATATTATAAAAAATAAAATATATTATACATATGTTAAACGGGTTAACCCGTTAACCCGACCGGGTTGACCCGAACCCGACCCGTTTAGCTAAACGGCTTCGCGGGTTCAACCTGAAACTAACCCGAACCCGTTTAGACTAAACCTAAACCCATGAATTTCATGTTAGATTCGTATCGTGTTTTCGAGTCGTGTCAGAAATTCACACCCCTATTTAGACTGACTTGTTTACGAGTAGACCCATTTGTGTCTTTATATCTATAAAAGAAATCAACATCACTCTTCTATGATTTAAAGAGTAAACTAGGTTAAGCACACGTCTGATACACGGCTTAACAATAAAACATATTCTAAAAGCTCATGACATTATAGTCTAGTGACATTTTTGGGATGAGATAAGGCTTTAGGACCATTAGGTCCTGGGTTCGATTCTTACAAAGGGGGGTTTTTCCCAGATTTATTAGGTTTCCTCCTGAATTGGTGTATAGGCATTATAGCCTAGGGAAAATGGATATGATCGGGTGGCTCTGCTGGTGGCACGATGATACTCCAGTGGTCCATCAGTGATCCTAGTTTGCCGTTAAAAAAAACATATTCTAAATGTTAAATGAATAACAAATATCTTTAATTAAATTTAAAAAAAAATGTTTCGGCAAGATATTAAATTTCTCAGTTACAGTTATTTGTTTAATTAAAATGCAATTAAAAAAACAATTAAATACGGAAAATCAAATATGTTTATAGCCATTCTAAAAACAGTTTTATCAACATCTAGTTCTAAAAACAGTTTTATCAACATCTAGTTAGTTAAAAAGAAAATAGCCAGTAAATAAGTTGATGGATTCAGTAAGTATACTAAGTTCTTTTGAAAACGACAATAGGACGATATAGATGTGAATCTTTATGATAATATATAAAATTGAAACAGTACTTACTACTTTGTTAGGACTTGTTAATAAGAAAACATCTAACAATTTTGATGATAAGGTTTCATGATGTAATTAAAAAAAATGAGTCATATACTAAACGTTACAACGTATGAAAAAGAAAACATCTAATGCAAAAACAATAATGAATCAAATATCAACCAACATAAAACAAAGTCGAGCTTAAAAAAAAAAAAAAAAAAAAAAAAAAACAACAAACAACTACTTTCACCCTTTTATAACCGCATAAGTGAGTAACAACAGTAAACATTTTCCTTGGAAAAACACTCCAATTCATCAACAAATGTCAACTACAAATCTTCAACTACTATGTTCATACCTTGAAGATTATACCTTGGATTACCTTGTGACATATCAATTTTAACCTCAACATACAAATCATGACCATACTTTTCCTTCACTGTTACTTCAAACCATTGTCCACAACCCACTTATTTGGTAGACTCTATGTTAAAACACACTAAGGATAAAAATTACAATTCTTATAGTTTGTTAAATTAATATTAGAGTATTACGATGTAAGGAGAAATAAACTTACGAATTTGTTACCAAGTGGCACACAAATAAAAACACTTCCATCTTCTTGGTTCACATGATTGTGATTGTGATCAACATCAATAGCCATAATTTGATCACTAGTTTCATCTTCAGAAACTTGAATTATGTCAAGCACAACTTTTTGCTTAAGTTGAAATCTTGAGGACTCGGACGTAACTTTCGTAACTTACATGCAATCAAAGGTTAGTACGAACCGAAATAAACAAGAAAATAAATGTCACACCCTGATTTCTCAGTGGACCCGGACTTGGGGTCCACTGATAAGTTTGATATCAAGTACACAAATAACACAGCGTAAGTCTTGGGAATTAAAATACTATTACAAATATAAATGTCCGAAAGTTCAAATTAATTATACAGACGTAAGTATTCAAAAGATCCGCAGTTGGATCGAAAATAACAAAATGAATAATTATGCAGACTACTAGGCTATAAATGCAAGGAGTTGCAAATTCCTCTTAAGCATTTACCGGGCACTTCCAGCCTATTTCGTAACCTTGGAACCTGCGCTTAGTCTTTTGAAGATACGTCAGTTTACACTGGTAAATACAAATAACCGACACATTCTGAAAATATTTCAAAATCAATTTCATGTACAAAATGGTACATATATTTTTATAAATAACTTGGGACAAACTATTTCTCATGTTATCAGTTTTACAAGCTTGACAATACATATGGGGCCAGGAAACTATGCAGAGAACATGATTAACCGACACATCACTTTAATACCCTTATTGGGTAAACCCGTATTGGGTTATAAAAAGTATTTTAATATAGCATTATCATCTATCAGGTGTATGCCTACACCCCGTGCTTAAGTCGTAGCTACTTGGAATTAAATGAGCCGAGGATATCCAGTAAACGGTCGTATTAATATTTAAGTTCAAGCAATACGAATTAAAATGAATTATTTGGATTCCCGACACATAGGTCATTGATCCCATACCCGACCATACGGTAATAATATATCGTATCCCAAGCCCGTATAGGAAAAATAGGTTAAAAGTACTTACCTGGCTTAGTAATCTTACAATGCAAGATATAATAATAAGCACAATCGATATATCAATTAACTTAGCACGGTTGCAATCTACTGGAATGCTTTAGTCTGGAATGAATGGTATAATAACCAATTAGAATGTTAATGAGTCTTATTCAAGTCATAGACTTGGACCAGTTAACTTAAAATAATGAAAACCGCACGGTTCGCTAGATTAAGCGGTGACCGGATAGAATGTACTTTAAACCCTCACAAGTACTAAGAATTGTATAATATGGGTAAGCTTATTTACATTATGGAATTTGAAAGAATTTGAAAAGAATTGACCCGATTCGGTTATCTTACCTAAACTAGTTACATAAGCTAACCGTACGTGCATAGGTGGTATCGGGTGATCGGATGATCCATAAACAAGTTCAATATGCCAAAACATGTTTATTATATTACCACATCAGTAGATTATGCAAATTATATGCTGATTATAATTTAAAATCAAGTTATGCACCAAAAGGGCATTTTAGGCATAATATGGCATAATATGGCATAATATATGAACTTGTGTAAAAACTCAAGAACTTATCATGACTGTGACATCCGTAAAAAACGAATATCTAAATCCGACCCGTTTTGAAATTCGGATCCTAACCTTGTAACCCCGGGAATTTTTCGCGAATTAAATAACCGTGAAATTTTTTTTTTACTTTATAATTTTCAATATTGCTAATTATATGTTTTGTTAATTTATAAAATTTGTGAATTATCAATTAAAAGATTTTATTTAAATACACTTTGTGCTCCTCAATTAAAAGATTTTATCTTGGAAATTGGCTGCTTTTACCAACTTTAATGTTTACATTGAAATCCCTTTAAAACTTAATGTTGCCGCCAAAGAAATCGAGTGCCAGCAAACCATAGTTGTCGTTTCACTTTCACCTTGATTTTTCGATATATTAAATGTCTCCCCGTTTTCATTTTGGGCTCATCTTGAATCTAGACATAATTTCATATACTCATAAAACCTTACCATCTTTCGACTTCCGAAACTTCGATCTTTCTAAAACTCATGAATGGGTTATAAAGCAAGGGGAAAGTTCTTGTACAAATAATCTTAACATACTAAACATACAAATTGAAGGAAAACTCAAAAAGACAAGATGACATTTTTGTAATTATCAATAACTATCAAAGTTACTCTACAAATATACCTAAAAAACCTAAAAAAACCTAACCCCCATCCCGTGCTTGAAGGACGCATCCCATGGCCACGTGTCCATTTTTTATTGGGTTTTGCTCTAAGGACGCATCCCGTGCTTGAAGGACGCATCCCGCGCATAATGTGCCCCTCCAAGGACGCAGGAGCGTGACAAATTTGAAAACATGTTTGGTCAACCGACATTTTCGTAATTTTCCCTTATTCTAAAACATATTTAAAGTAGCCTACTAGAAAATAACACAATATGCCAATGTTTAACCCAATAAGTTAATTTATCCAATTGAGTTTTACTGTTTTGGTCTTTTTTCAAACGGGATAAACTAATTAAACTGGTTAAAGCTTCATGCACTGGTAAAGAGACATTTTGAGAACTGGTTAAAGCTTCATGCATTGGTAAAGAGACATTTTGAGTGTATAAAAATGATGATGTGGATAATTTGTATAAGATGTGGATAATTTCGTCGGAAAATTTTTCCGGCAGTTCTCCTAGGCAAACCAGTTTGTCGCTTTTTTGTCACAAAACTAAGACCCTTTCTTATACGTCGGAATTTCGTAGGAAAAGTGTAGGTATTTCGTTCGTAGGAAATGCGTAGGAAATTTTTGTAGAAATAATAGCAGTTTTCTAGTAGCAATGATATGAATTTGTAAATAAAACGGTTAACAATTGGTGTCATCATGTTTCAAGTTACCAAAAGGGTGATAGCTAGCGTCCTATCAACAAAAGTATTTGTTACATAGTGTCTACATATATTTAAAACAAGTTCAGGCATTGATATTTGATATATCAAATATAGTATAAACCCAATGAAAGGTTTCTCTCTATATAATTGAAGTTTTTAAAAATTTATTGAAGATTGCATGGAGAAAAATGTTTTATTATATCTATTTTCATGGATGGAATGGAATGTGCATGCAATCAATGAAAAACAACAAAGGGGAATTAAATGATCAAACAATACAAACTAGAACATTATTACTATATGATAATAAAGAAGTGAATAAACAGTAAAGTGAGAGGGGTATTTAAGGTTTTTTTTTAACACATAATCAAATCCAGTTACAATAGGTTACTCCGCCGTTTCAGGTTAGAGGAAGATGGAGCGTGAGAAAGAGGTGGAGACGGTGGTTCCATTACATCTACTCCGCCACTGCTCCGACGTGTAAACCAGCTGTCTCTCAAAAGCCAGGAACTCTCCGGTGATGATGGTGACGGTCCGGCGAACCTAGGGTTCCGCCATGACCTCATATGGCGGCGGCGTAAATGGTGTTCTGAGCAACCAGCGGCGGCATTAATGGTGTTCTGAGCAACGAAGATAAAGATGACTGCCACACGAGTTAGTTCCGACATATTTTCCGGTGAGTCTTTGTTAAGCCTCTTTTCTTTTGCATGTCGTTTTTTAACCAAGATCGGTGTTTTTGAAGGCGTTTAAGCGGCAGAGAGAAGATGCTAGGGTTCCGGTAAAGGTCCGGCAAAGTTCCGGTACCCTGATTCAGATGTGCGAGTTCTAACTACACTTAGGTCAGGACTCAGGGTCATATGGCTCTTAAACCGATGATATTTGTTGATTCAGTAACCGTAGCTGCTCCGCTGACTGATTATAGTCTCTGGCAAGTTCCACACCAGTGTAGATCGATAACCACAAAGGGTAGTTTTTTGGGCTCTACTTATTTTCGTTGTTTCAAGTTACTGATGATTCCAACAATTATTAACGGTGGCGGTTTTAGGGCTGCACCATGGTCAGTTGCTGGTAACAAGTAAAGGTGGTTTCGGTGATGAACTTGTGGTTGTTGACGTTTATGTGGGTGGTCTACAATAGTGATCATCTGCGACGGAGATGCCTCCGGAACAAGTAACAAAATCGAGCGCACCTTATACAATTGGGTATCTTGTATGTACGTTGCTGCGCACTGACATTTGGCCATTTGGGTATCTGGTATGTATGTTGCTGCTCATCTTAATTAGTTTTATATGGTTAATACTTAACTTTATTTTTAATCAGTGGATATATATTGTTAATTTGATTGTCAATTGTGTATTACGTTTAATTACCACCATCGTCTTTGAGGTTTATGGATAGAAGATAATAAACAATCTTTTAATGATAATCCATTACTCTTAACATTGATAAATGCATCTGCAAGTATCTGCCATTAGACACCTGCCCGCTGCCCCTTCTCCTCTTTTAGCTATGCACTCATTGTGGCATTTGTTATACTCACACGGATAAGAGTACCAACTTTCTTCACAACCTTCACCAATCATCATCGTGCTCCCTGAATTAATAAACAATAGGTTTATCATCAAGTGAAGATAAACAAGGAAAAAATAAGGTAAAAATAGATTTAGTTTAGTTTTTTTCTTTCATGTAGATTTTGATTTTAAGAACTTTGAATATGATTTAATACAAACATTTATTGATTGTATTATTACTCTATAATTAATAAAGAAAACTATGTGTTGATTTAATGATGGAAGATAAAATTTAAAGCTGTTATAAATTAGTTAATTTACAAGTTTTGTGACTTTGTTGATTTTTCAGTTGAAAATATTACAATTTGAGCTAGAAAAGATGAACACAGAGAATCAAAGGTTAAGAGGGATGCTTTCACAAGTGACTAACAATTACACGGCGTTGAAATTACATGTGGCTAATGAAATGCAAAAGCAACAAAATCAGAAAGTTGATCATGATCAGGAAATGGTTGCGAAACAACTTATTGAGTTAGGTCCGACTTCTCATGATTCTTCATCGGAAGAAAGAACTCAATCGGGCTCGACTAAGAATGGTGATCATAAAGCTGGTAAAAGAAACGGTCGGGAGAACACCCCGGATTCGGATGCTTGGATTGCTAACAAGGTACCAAAGTTGAATGGTTCAAAGATCGTCGAGCAACCAAATGAATCTACCATGCGTAAAGCTCGAGTCTCGGTCCGGGATCGGTCAAAAACACCCATGGTAATTTAGTTATTATAATTTTTGTATGTTACAATACAATAATTTTGGTTAAATGCTAAAAAAATTCCTTGTATTTTTACGCCATGTTACCGACGGATGTCAGTGGCGAAAGTATGGTCAAAAGATGGCTAAAGCCTACTACCGATGCACAATGGCGGTCGGTTGCCCGGTTAGAAAACAAGTTCAAAGATGTGTTGATGAGTGTAAGTTTCAAGGATGCTAATGTAAATTTTAAGGTTAATTAATGACGAAATTGTAAGCTAATTTATAGATAGAATCTGTAGTTTGCTCTTTATTTGCCAATTTGTGTTTAATTTCACTGTTATATCTATTTATTTGCCAAAGTTTTGCCTTTACAAAGGACTTTATCATCCGATTTTATAACTGTATGCTTTAGACAAAAAACACGTGATGTAAAACATATTTTTTGTTATATTAATATAGTTGGTTTATGAAAATTCTAGGTCATCAAATATAGATGTGGAACTCAAGAAACTGCAAAGAAGAAAGAATAACATGATCATTTATGGAATATGCATTCAAGAACTGAAGTGTTAATATTAATTAAGATAGTTGTATAATATTATTAGTTATTGTATGTTTCGACGCTGCGGTAACGCGCGGCGATATATCATGTAATTACACCACGAATGATTTGGTTTAGCATGATCGTATTATGAGTTGTAATGTAAAAAGTACACACCAAGAATGATTCGGTTTAGCTTGATCATGTTATGAGTTGTGATGTAAAACATACAGACCAAGAATGATTTGGTTGAGTGCGCCGTAACGCGGTGCTGCGCATAAAACTAGTTTACTTAAAATATGAAAGATACAACTCATACCATATAGCAATACATAACTACTTATTTAGTGATGGCTACAACTACCATAATCTAAGGATTACGGTGGACTAACACAAGAAAGCCGACGTTCTAAAAAAACATAATATGAATCAACCATGAACGGTGGCTCGTTGAAAGCTCTTAACTCTGGCCATCGCGACATCCGTTTATCGTTGGTGTCTCCCTCCGATGAATAGTACATGCTCCACGACATCCTCGCTAGATCCGCACGCTACTCCATATCGCTTCCAACCCCAGTTAAGCTTCTTGCCGGTTCTTTTACCTCTTGTTTCTTTGGACACCATACTTCGGCCACCATGATCACCACCATCTACCGACCTAGCCCGATGAGCAACCCTACTAGACTCCACATAACAATTCAACTCCCTCGAAATTCGCTCTATTTCGTACATATCCAAAAGTGAGTTATCATGGTACTCCTTTTGTGACTGCTTTCTAGCTTCGATCTTGTACCTCGAAGGCCTAGGTGTGTAATCTTGTGGTCTTCGAAATTCAGTCTCTTTAATCGTTTTATGCTCAAACCATGATCCACGTTCGTACCAAGCCCAAGCCGCCGCCTTTGTGATCTCTTTTTGGTCAGAACTTTCCTTTCGGTTTACTTGAACCGCCATAGTGTTGTTGCAACAAAACCTCGCGTAGCTTGTCTTGGATCTTAACAGTAGCGCGTTTGATCCGCTTAAGCGATTACTACGCTCACGAATGGACTGTTACACTTTTTTGAATTTGATCTACGAAATGTGTATTCTAGTATGTTATTTGAAAAGCTCTACGAGCAATTGTATGGGCGTATTTAATATCATGGTATGTGATAAGATTTAATATTACACGTCGTCGTTTTGGACGTGACATTTAATGAAATGTCGTTGGTTTGGACTTTTGGAAGGCCAGTTTTGGGAACAACTCATTAGTTGTGTTGGCCCTTGCTTGGCCACAACTAATAATACAGACTAGAACGTGTAATTCCATTGGCTTCAGAATAAATATGATATATTTTGAAGTAAAGTTTAAATTTAAATCATTTTCTTTTAGTCTATTTCACCAAAACAAAATTTCTTTCTTTTTTTTTCTTCCAAATTTTCAATTGATTTGATAATTCTGATTTTAAGCCAGAAGTTTCTTTTTTAAATCGTGTTCTTGCTTAAAACCAAGTACTTTTACCGACGATAACATGGTCGTTTATCCAACAATAATTATTCAGTAAAATTATGTGACGAATTGGTGAGTGTCGCCAAACTGGCGATCACAAGAGAACATTCATCAACGTAGCACCAACGAGCACATCATTATTCATTAACGCATAATGACTGAATATGCGCCGATGAACCAATGGTGGCATTTTCACTGACAGGTCGCCAATGATCTCTCATCGACAGTTGTTTCACCCAAATATCACCAAATAAATATTAACTATAGATCACCGAGTGCTGCTTCATGATCGACCAAGCAAAAAAGAATATTACTGTGGATCAGCCACGATGTTCCGACATTCATTTTCACTGATAGGTTACCAAAGGCTGTTTCATGGACATTTCATTAACGATTTGTCATTGACTGAAATTTGTTTGTAATCCATGTATAATAAATAATAATATCTGCTTCTAAGGGGGTAGGGGTCATCACTCATCACTCACTCACAATTTCCAATCAAGTTCCGTCATGATATCAAGCATTATTCCATCACTAGTAATGAATTTCAGTGGAAATGTCCATCACTTGTGATTAAATTCCATCACTCACAACCTTTTTTTAACACTTAAATTATAAATTTCATTTAAATAAAAAACAAAATCAATAGTTTGCTTTGAATTATGTGTTTTTATTTTTATTTGATGAAGTTTACTTTTTTATTAGCCCAGCCCAGCCCAACCTAGCCCATTAATATTTGTTAGGGTTCCATTCTTACTGAATAATTATTGTTGGATAAACGACCATGTTATCACCTCCATCTCCCAGCCGTTGTCCTCCATCTCACAGGTAACAAGCACAACTAGCGGTCAACAAGCACTTGTTCCATTCACAACCCAATAAATCAAACAACCACCTACCATTCTTCACGCGTGATAATTTTCACGCGTTATCAAATTGACGCGTTGTGGAAACCATCGGCGGTGGTGTATCACACGGTAAAACGCGTTGTGGGTGGTTCACCACGGACTGCCCCGTCCCCCATAATAAAAACAAATAAAACAATACAATACAATTTTATGCAAGTCAAAACGCATCTATAGTAATATCTGCAATACTATATAAAATATGTTCATACAACGACAATCTATCTATCTAGCTAGAAAGAGGGGAATGTGGAGTGGTATCTAGACTAGGGGTAGGGGTGAAGAAACCTTAACCATAACTGAACTAAACTGATAACTGATAACTGACGGTTATGGATAAGGTTTGGGATTAACCAATAAAACGATTTTGTGTTGGTTAAGGGTAAAACCGAACCCAACCGCTATTTGCACATCCCTACTCTAGACTTGTAATGACGTTGTGTTCCATTGTTTTTCAGATACGAGACGTGAAGGTGAAGATGAGGTGTAGTCGTGTTCATCTTCATCATCGCTGGAGTGCATACCCGTTGGAACATTTGCTTCTTTACTCATCATCAGCAACAAATGAAGCATCTAAGCCTCATGACTGATCTGGCTTCCTATTTCCAAGGACCTACTTGAATATTAATTCCACGAGTTGAATCCTTTGCTTCTTCATTGCTCGGACTCCCAAGAAACCGAGCGGGGTGCCAGAAATCTCTACTAAATTGCTAACTATATCTTTGGGGAAATTACGAAAATGTCAGTTGACCAAAACTATTTTCAGATTTGTCACCCTCATGCGTCTTTGGAGGGACTCATCCGGCTTGGATGCGTCCATATGCAGACCCTTTAAACACTCAATAAAAATGTACCGCCCTGCTTAATTGTACTTTCCATAATTAGAAGGTTTTACTTGTATTTCTATTTTTGGAAGTCTTGTGTTCTTGTAATCGTTCTTTTGTTGTAATCGTTGTAAAATCCAAGAATTGAATCATAAATAAAACTCGTATTTCTTTAAATTTGTGTTATACATACTTCATACAGGTTCATACGTTTGATTTTGTGAAACAATTGATACATATCCATAATTCTTGGAAACTTTGTGCCAAACTTGCAAATACGTGAAACTTACGAATAACACGTCTTTTGAATGCATTCATACGCATAAACATACTTCATTATACTTATTTTATGTTCATTATACTTGTCACATCCTTATATTATGCTTTTATATCATAAACAATCCTCAAAACATCTTAAAAACCTAAATAAGAAACAAGAGGGGCCAAAAATGTCAATATTGGAAACATGAACCACACCAGGCCATTCCCTGGCGGGTCGCGAGCCATCTGGATCCGGAATCAGACTTAACACCTCATGCATTGGTCGAGTGTTTTCATTGGTTTAAGGTGTGTTTCTTGTCTTAAATGCTCACCAACCCAACCCTAATCCATCCCCTATAAAACCCAAGCCTCCTCCAAGCATTTTCACTTTCTAAACACTCACTAATCACTCTCAACTCACTAAAATCGCAGTTGAATTCAGGAGCTTAAACAGATTCATACCATCTTACAAACGTGAGCATATCTCACTCATTTCTTAACCTTTTCACTTGATTCTTTTTCCCACTTGCTTGGAACAACCTTAGGAACATTTCCACAGGTTTTCCATGGAAAACCAAGGTCTAGAATGTCACCAAAAAGGCTCCAAAGTGGACTGCAACTTTTTGTTTTCAATCAAACTTTGTTAAATCTTGCTTAAACTTGAGTTATCTCATCTCAAACCTATGTCCTTATGCTCATAACCATTTCTATGGTTAGTTGGGCTTAAAAACAAGGTTGAGACATATAAAATCAGAGGTGTAAACCTCACAAACTTTCTGTTTTGTTTAGGGTTTTTACTCACAAGTAATGTTCAAGCTTGAAGCTTGATGTTTGTGGGATTATAGGACAAGCTTGGGCTATCCTACAAAAAATACACACATTACTTGATGATTTCTTAGATTAGTTATAATTATTTCCTCTCTTATTATATGTTCAGGACCCTCCTTGAATGTTCATAAGATCAAGTGTAGTGGTGAACACCAAGAGGTACCTAAATGGAAGACTTGTTCTTCCTACATCATACATGACTTCTATGACACAAAAAAAGTTCCTAAATGGAGGATTTATCCTCCTACCTCATGCTTGAACTATTGGACATATTGATATATTACATAACCTATATAATACTTATATGTACTATCCAAATATTCGAACCTTTGATGATGAATTAGTGTTCATTTGTCAAAGTACTAGATTACATCATCTAAGACGTAATAACTTGTAATGATTCTAATGGGTATTCAACCCATGAAAACATTCTAACCCTTGATGTTTCATAGTGTCAAACAAGTATTATATGACTAGATGATTACTTTCATATGTTTATGTTCATACGTTTTGAAACCCCGAATCCTTACTCCACCGTTATACTCCATACTCATATGCCTTGTTTTCTCCGTGTAGAAGGACTTGGTGTTCCAACCTCCCATAACAACAACTCTCTCGTGGATTCACAAGTGGAAAGCTTGCAAAACCGTGAGTATACTCGAACTCCCCTTTTTACGTTTATCACTTTTGGGGTGTAACATGTTAAATTACAAAACTACACTTAAACTTTAATCTTTATGCATGCACAAAAAAAATCCAAAATACATGAATACTATGTTGTTATACTTGATGCATATACTTGGGTGATTCTTATGTGATTCAATAGTCATTAGCTTTATACGAGCCTCCATTTGACATGTATAGCGCTATAGGAGTAACGCACCACCCGTGAACGAGAGGTCATGTTGAATTATATTCTTTATTGCGTAAATAGAGGGTTGACTAGAAATATTGCATGCCTTGTATGTTGATCTTTTATAAACTAAGTTGCCTTGTGGATTCGTTTTAAACTTTTAAACTTATACTTATACTTATTCTTAAACTTGTATACTCGCCTTTGCTTTTGCATTGAACTTTATTTTAAACATGTTACAGGTTGAGGATGATGATGCTATGAAATGAAGTAGCAATGATGCCTAGATGCACATTTACACGTCTTAGGTTAAAATGTTGTATCAATTTTGTTCTTGTTGTTATGTACTTCCATTGAACTTGTTGTTGTTTGAATTATTATGTAATGTTGACAATTTGAAGTCATGAAATGAAAATGGTTGATTTAAATATTGTCACGAATAGTGTTATGAAGTCTCTTGCAATCTCGAACTCATCCCACTCCGATGATTCCGCCATTGGTTGGGGTGTGACAGATTGGTATCAGAGCCATAACTATAGGGAATTAGGTAGAATTGCCATGTTCGACCTAGTCTATAGTAGGTACCATATTTTTGACCATTCTTGATTCATGCTTAAAATATTATTCTTCCTACTTTGCTTCTTTCTCTTCTTTTTGGTCTTAATGCTTACATAATGTCTTTCCTAAGACAATTTACACCATACACTTGAAGACTTGAAGACACTCTGTATACAAAAGAGACGAGTTTACCAAAATAGGCATGAAACCCACAATTTGGTGAACAACTCTCATTCCGCTTATTCTTTATTTTGCACGAAATTACACCATTAAGTTAGGAGTGAAATCCACATCTTAATGGTAAATTTCCAATTCAAACTCTAGTGGACCCTCGTCAAAGTATCGAAATTAAAATTTTGACCCGACGAGTACCAAACACAATAGGGTGCGAAATCGTCAAGTTAGGGGTGAAACCCGCACCTTGTCGATTAAGTCTCATTCCTCGATTTTCAATCTCGCCAAAGTTTCGATTGTTTCAATCGATTAGAGATATGTAGTAAGTGGAAGGGTAAGATGCCGTTAATCGCTTCTCGACGAGAGTATCTTACCTATAGGCCAAAGCACGTTTCTCTAATTTGAAAAGTCTTTCGATTCACTTTGGAATAGCCGACGTTTCTCTACCCGAAACAATCCTATGTTTTATGAGCCTCTCTTTTATGTGATTTTTATACTTGTTATCTCGTTCTTTTCAAACCCGTTACACAATTCACACGTCTCGCGCAATAAAAAAACAATAATAATTCTCGTGAACAAACTAAATTTATACTCTTTTACGCATTCTTATGTGTTTATGTTTTATGCTTGTTGAATTCACGTTAATTATGTGAACCATACGTGATACATCATGCTTACATGCTTGCACTTATTTTGAATATATGATCAAGTCTCATCCTTTTCTCTTCTCTTTCGATTCTTAGATGTCGTCCAACACTGCGCCATAGAGGACCAAGTCAAGGAAGGGTTCAACCCCCAACACCAACTTTGAATCCATGTCGAAAAAGGATTGTATGAAATTCATGGCCAATTAAATGGCTAAGGTCATACCCGAAATTGTCAGTAGGATTCAGACTAACACCGATTCACCACATGGCTCTGTCGATTCGAAAGTGGAAAATCCCAAGCCGACATTCCAATTCAAACAATTCATGACCTGTAAACCTCTGGAGTTTACGGGCAAGGATGGCGCCACAGCCATGATGAATTGGTTTGATGCAACTGAACTCACATTCCTGCAAAGTGGGTGTCCCGGTGACCTACGAACCTTGAATGCAACTGGAGTTTTCCGTTCAAGGGCACTAGAGTGGTGGACCTCTGAACGCAACAAAAGGGGAAATGATGTAGCACATGCTTTACCTTGGGATGAGCTTAAACAACTTATGAAGGACCAATTTTGTCCTCCCCACGAGCTCCAAAAGTTGGAGAATGAGTTTTGGCACTTAACATAAAAGGGGAGCGACATTAATTGTCTGATTGCCCGCTTCAAGCAACTTAGTTTCCTCTGCCCTGGACAGGTCGACACCGTACCCAGAACCATAGCCAAGTTTATCCGCTGTCTTTCACCATCTTTGATCAACCATGTTTCCTCCGCTTGCCCCAAAACCATTGAGGATGCCTATCGTATAGCCACTGAACTTAACAACAACTGCGTTCTTCATGGAACCTACGACAAGGTTTAGTCGAAGAATGCGCACCAAGCCATTGCCGATACTACCACCACTGTTGAACCTTCGTCGTCTCAACCACCCAAGAAGAACAAAGGCAAGAAGCGGAAGGCTTCAAGCCAAAATTGTGCGGTCATCACTCCGCCAAACCCTCTACCTATCCAAGCAGTAGTCGCCGTTACCCCCGCAACCAACGAACTACCAAAACGAGCCTACACTGGGTCTCATCCTCAGTGTACTACCTGCTTGTATCACCATCCTACCAAAGAACCATGCCACAAATGTGCCAACTGTCATAGGTTTGGGCATTTTGCTAATCGATGCCGCAACATCCCTCAACCCCAAAACAACCAACCTCAAGCTATTGTTTCCAATCCTGCTCCTAACCAGGTTCAACCCCAAGCTGCTCTTGTGCGAACGTGTTTCAAGTGTGGTGATATTAACCATCTAGCAAATGTCTATCCTCAACGAAACCAGCCTCAGCAGCAGCAACCGCAACAACAACAGGCTCAACAACCCGCTAGAGGCCGAGCTTTTCTCCTTACCACCGCTCAAGCACAAAATGCAAACGACGTCATTACTGGTACGTTTTTTGTGAACCATGTTTATGCTTCGTGTTTATTTGATACTGGCGCCGATAAAAGTTTTGTGTCATTAGAATTCGAACCTCTTCTTAAGTGTAAACGCTCTATGTTGCCAAAATCTTTTGCTGTCGAAGTCGCTGATGGTAAATCCGTCACTGTTGATTCCATCCTTACCAAGTGTTCCTTGATTCTCAACGATCATACATTCTCAATCAATCTCATACCTATGCAAATGGGTAGCTTTGACATTATAGTAGGCATGGACTGGCTTAGGCGAGTTCGTGCTGAAGTTGTTTGTTCTGAAAAGTTTATCCGCCTTCATCTTCCAAACGGTGATTCTCTACACGTGTATGGCGAGAAACCTTCTCAAGGTCTCAAGCTTATGTCGCGTATTCAAGCTAACAAATGCTTACTCAAGGGTACCTTCGCCTTTCTCGCCCACATTATGGAAAAGAAGGACAAAGGCCCAAGCATGAGCGATGTTCCCGTTGTACATGATTTTCCCGACGTGTTTCCCGATGATCTTCCTGGTCTGCCTCCTGCTCGTTCTGTCGACTTTTGTATCGATTTAGTGCCTGGAACTACGCCTGTCGCTAAGTCTCCCTACCGCTTAGCACCCTCTGAGATGCAAGAGTTTTCGAGCCAACTTCAAGAGCTTCTTGATAAAGGCTTTATAAGCCCTAGTACTTCTCCTTGGGGCGCTCCCATTCTATTCGTCAAAAAGAAAGATGGGTCATTCTGTATGTGTATTGACTATCGTGAGCTTAACAAGCTTACTGTCAAGAACCGATACCCTCTTCCATGCATTGAAGATCTCTTCGATCAATTGCAAGGCGCGACCTGCTTTTCAAAGATCGGTCTTCGTTCTGGGTATCATCAACTTCGAGTCCTCGAAGAAGATATACCTAAAATTGCCTTTCGAACGCGATATAGTCATTACGAGTTCGTGGTCATGCCCTTTGGTGTGACCAACGCACCTGCTGTTTTCATGGATTTGATGAACCGCATGTGCAAAGCGTACTTGGACCGTTTCATGATCGTCTTCATCGACGATATTCTAATTTACTCCAAGACTCAAGAAGAACATGAGCGACACTTGCGTCTTATCCTTCAACTTCTTCATACTGAAAGTCTGTACTCCAAATTCTCCAAGTGCGAATTTTGGTTAAAAGAGGTTCAATTCCTTGGTCATAGTGTCAACGAACTTGGTATTCACGTTGATCCTGCTAAAATCAAAGCTGTGAAGAATTGGATCGCACCTAAGTCTCCGTCTTAAATTTGTTCATTTCTTGGTCTTGCTGGTTATTATCGTCATTTTATCTCCAACTTTTCGAAGATCACTGTGCCTTTAACTTCTTTGACTAAAAAAGAGAAACCTTTTGTTTGGGGTCCCGAACAAGAGGAATCTTTTCAAACTCTTAAGGACATGCTTTGTAATGCTCCTATTCTCGAGCTTCCTGATGGTAACGACGACTTCGTCGTGTATTGTGATGCCTCAAACCTTGGTCTTGGTTGTGTCCTTATGCAACGAGACAAGGTTATCTCTTACGTATCGCGACAACTCAAAATACATGTGAAGAATTATACTACTCATGACCTTGAACTTGGCACAGTTGTTTTTGCCTTGAGAATTTGGTGACACTACCTTTATGGTACTAATTGTGTGGTCTTCACCGATCATAAGAGCCATCAAGATATCTCCAACCAAAAGGAACTGAACACGCGTCAACGCCATTGGGTGGAGTTATTAAACGACTATGACTGCGAGATTCGCTACCATCCAGGAAAAGAGAATGTAGTAGCCTACGCACTTAGTCGTAAAACTCATGTGAAGAGTATTCGTTGTCTCTAACTCATGTACGACCTTCAGAGCCGCATTCGTGAAGCCCAATACGCCTCTATTAACGAAGGTAGTCTCTTTGTCAAAATATGAGGCGCTGTTGAAAAAGATCTCGTGTCCAAACCTGATGGTATTTTGTACTAATTCAATCGTATCTGGATTCCTAATCGAGAAAACCTTCGAGACTTTCTAATGAAGAAGGCACATAAATCAAAATATTCCATTCATCCTGGCGCTGACAAGATGTACCAAGATATGCGTTTGTCCTACTGGTGGCCTGGAATGAAGAGGGATATCGCCTCCTACGTTGCGAAATGTCTCACTTGTTCGAAGGTTAAAGCTGAACACCAACGTCCCTCTGGCTTGCTCGTACAGCCATAAATTCCTGTCTGGAAATGGGAGAGCATCGCTATGGATTTTATGACCAAGCTCCCTCGTACTTCTTCTGGTCATGACAGTATTTGGGTGATCGTTGATCGATTGACCAAATCAACTCATTTTCTTCCCATTCGTGAAGATTTCAAAGTCGAGAAATTGGCTAGAATCTACACTGATGAGATCATTTGTCGTCATGGTATCCCCATTGACATCATTTCTGATCGTGATGGTCGCTTTACGTCCCGTCTTTGGCAAACTTTTCAATCCGCTATGGGTACTGTTCTTAGCCTTAGCACCGCTTTCCATCCTCAGTCAGACGGTCAAACTGAGCGTACTATCCAAACTTTAGAGGATATGCTTCGTTCATGTGTAATCGATTTTGGTGGAAACTGGGATTCACACTTGCCTTTGATCGAATTATCATACAACAATATTTATCACGCGAGTATTCAAATGGCACCCTTCGAAGCATTGTATTGTCGCAAGTGCCGTTCGCTTATTTGTTGGTAGTTTGGCACGAGATTGGTGAAGTTCAAATCACTGGTCCTGAGCTTATACAAGAGACAACGGACAATATTTTACAGGTTCGAGAGAACTTACTGAAAGCCAGGAGCCGACAAAAGAGTTACGCTGACAAGCATCGCAAGCCTTTGGAATTAGAGATAGGTGACTTTGTACTTCTCAAGGTATCTCATTGGAAGGGTGTGGTTCGATTTAGTAAGAAAGGAAACCTCACACCTCGCTATGTTGGTCCTTTCAAAATTCTCGAAAGGATTGGCAAGATTACGTATAGACTGGACCTACCTGAAGAACTCAACAACGTTCATCCTGTCTTCCATGTTTCAAATTTAAAGAAGTGTCTAGCTGATGAAGGACTTCAAGTTCCACTCGAAGATCTTCAAATCAACGAAACACTACATTTCGTGGAGAAACTAGTCGAGATCATGGACCGAGGTGTCAAGAAATTGAGGCGCAGTCAAATTCCTATCATTAAAGTTCAATGGGAAGGAAAACATGGCGCTGAATTCACTTGGGAACTAGAGAGTGATATGAAACCAAGTATCCGCATCTTTTCGTTACTTCTACCTAAATTTCGGGATGAAACTTCCTAAAGGAGGGGAGACTGTAACGCCCTGCTTATTCGTACTTTCCATAATTAGAAGGTTTTACTTGTATTTCTATTTTTGGAAGTCTTGTGTTCTTGTAATCGTTGTAAAATCCGAGACTTGAATCATAAATAAAACTTGTATTTCTTTAAATTTGTGTTATACATACTTCATACATGTTCATACGTTTGATTTTGTGAAACTATTGATACATATTCATAATTCTTGGAAACTTTGTGCCAAACTTGCAAATACGTGAAACTTACGAATAATACGTCTTTCGAATGCATTCATACGCTTAAACATACTTCATTATACTTATTTTTTGTTTATTATACTTGTCAGATCCTTATATTATGCTTTTATATCATAAACAATGCTCAAAAATCTTAAAACCCTAAATAAGAAACAAGAGGGGCCAAAAATGTCAATATTGGAAACATGAACCACACAAGGCCATTCCCTGGCGGGCCGCGACTTGCCCAATCCCAAGGCTTCATGAGCCGCGAGCCATCTGGATCCAAAATCACATCTCGTGCATTGGTCGATTTTTTGAGTGTTTTCATTGGTTTAAGGTGTGTTTCTCATCTTAAATGCTCACCAACCCAACCCTAATCCATCCCCAATAAAACCCAAGCCTCCTCCAAGTATTTTTCACTTTATAAACACTCACTAATCACTCTCAACTCACTAAAATTGCAGCTGAATTTCTATTTTTGGAAGTCTTGTGTTCGTTGTAATCGTTGTAAAATCCGAGACTTGAATCATAAATAAAACTTGTATTTCTTTAAATTTGTGTTATACATACTTCATACATGTTCATACGTTTGATTTTGTGAAACTATTGATACATATTCATAATTCTTGGAAACTTTGTTCCAAACTTGCAAATACGTGAAACTTACGAATAATACGTCTTTCGAATGCATTCATACGCTTAAACATACTTCATTATACTTATTTTTTGTTTATTATACTTGTCAGATCCTTATATTATGCTTTTATATCATAAACAATGCTCAAAACATCTTAAAACCCTAAATAAGAAACAAGAGGGGCCAAAAATGTCAATATTGGAAACATGAACCACACAAGGCCATTCCCTGGCGGGCCGCGACTCGCCCAAGCCCAAGGCTTCGTGAGCCGCGAGCCATCTGGATCCAAAATCAGACTTAACATTTCGTGCATTGGTCGATTTTTTGAGTGTTTTCATTGGTTTAAGGTGTGTTTCTCATCTTAAATGCTCACCAACCCAACCCAACCCTAATCCATCCCCAATAAAACCCAAGCCTCCTCCAAGTATTTTTCACTTTATAAACACTCACTATTCACTCTCAACTCACTAAAATTGCAGCTGAATTCAAGAGCTTAAACAGATTCATACCATCTTACAAAAGTGAGCATATCTTACTCATTTCTTAACCTTTTCACTTGATTCTTTTTCCCACTTGCTTGGAACAACTTAGGAACATTTCCACAGGTTTTCCATGGAAAACCAAGGTCTGGAATGTTACCAAAAAGGCTCCAAAGTGGACTGCAACTTTCTGTTTTAAATCAAACTTTGTTAAATCTTGCTGAAACTTGAGTTATCTCATCTCAAACATATGTCCTTATGGTCATAACCACTTTTATGGTTAGTTGGGCTTAAAAACAAGGTTGAGACATGTAAAATCAAAGGTGTAAACCTCACAAACTTTCTGTTCTGTTTAGGGTTTTTACCCACAAGTAATGTTCAAGCTTGAAGCTTGATGTTTGTGTGATTATAGGACAAGCTTGGGCCATCCTACAAAAAATCCACACATTACTTGAAGATTTCTTAGATTAGTTGTAATTATTTCCTTTCTTATTGTATGTTCATGACCCTCCTTGAATGTTCATAACATCAAGTGTAGTGGTGAACAACAAGAGGTACCTAAATGGAAGACTTGTTCTTCCTACCTCCTACATGACTTCTATGACACAAAAGAGGTTCCTAAATGGAGGATTTATCCTCCTACCTCATGCTTGAACTATTGGACATATTGATATATTACATAACCTATATATGTCGCAACCCCCGACCCCTTGCCCCGAGGGGCGGGCGGCCACGAGCAGCACACAGAGCCGGTGGTATCGGTGTTTATTAATTTGACAACGGAAATTAAACATCAGGACCGTACATAGGAAATAGTTTAACAGAGTTAAAACACCACAGTTTTATAAATAATAAATACATGGGAAAAACCCAAGTTTCCATTATAATAAGTTTATAGGGATAAACCATTATTTATTGAAATAAAACTTCTTTCTTATTTAGGTAACTTTTATAGCCACTTTTCCAAGACTTCAGTGCGCTCCCGCTGGCTTCTATTAGCTTCACATTGAGTTACCTGAAACGCATTTTAAAAACATTTTATCAGCAAGAAATACTGGCAAGTGTATCCCAATTTAATCGAAACAAGCTTTTATCATTTTACAATATTGAGGGCGATTACAATGTTTATATCTACCCAATTACCACCCACGGTACTGTCAATCCTGACTTGTGGTCATGCTACTATTTACAATATAGTAACAAGTAATGTATACAAAACCCCAACATACCGACAGTAATTGTAGAATACATAGACTCAATCACTATTATCATAATTTAAAACAATTGAGGTTTTGTTAAAACAGTTTGGTAGAAAAAAGAGAATGACTCACTTTGCTATTTTAGATAATACTACTATTTTCTGGTGATTTCCTTGTTATAATCTATTAAAATTAGACAATGCACACGTGTTAGTAAGATAACCCAATTTACATTAGTCATACCCCCAAGACAGAACTCCAACGGCTGAGTCAGGTGTAACACCCCGAAAACGAGTTTGGTAATCAAACCCCGTTAATACTAAAAGACGGGTAAAGTACCGTTAGTGGTAAAAGTAACCCGGTAAATATTAGGATTTAAATAAATAAATAATCCTAATATTAATTAAAAAGCGAATAAGAGCTTTCAAGAAAATAAAATGGATAAAAGGCCCGAGTTAACGGGACTTAAAATAAAACGGGTTATAATTTCCCTGAACCCACCAAGTAACTAGGAATATCAACCTAGTTAAATATGTGCCTTAAAACAATGAAGATAAACTTGGTCAATAACCCTTTTTATAAAGTTACAAACTAGAGGGGCCAAAAGAGGAAGATTGAAACTTAATATTTATTAAAATTAAAACACTACACACATGTGTGTGTATGTGAAAAAGATCAGGGGAAACAAGGAGAAGCCAAAACCCTAACTCAACCTAATTCACCAAATTGAAGGTCAAAACAAGCTCAAATCAAATGCATGATCACGTACAAACGATCACCAAGTCAAGGGGATCGTAAGGTATGTCAAATTTTATAATTTGGTGATGTTTTGGAATCTATGATGGACACTCATAATCAAAATTCATGAATGGATATTGAATGTATGAGTGATATGTGATGAAATTCATGTTTAGAAACAAACCCTAGATGAAAAGTTGATGAGTTATTATTAGAAACGAGGGATTTGATGATGACCCTTGTATGTGCTAAGTGGGTTTTGATTTAATAGTGAAGATGATGATAAGTTTGTGTTTAAAATCATCATATTTGATAGTAGAAACAAGGTACTTGAAAAAATTACATGATTGAGTACCTGTTCATACATGATTGAGATGAGTTTTTATGATATGATGATGTTAGTGTCAAACTTGTGATTAGAATCGTCATATTAGTTAGTAAAGACAAAGTACTTGAACAATTTAGGTGTTTGAGTACATAAATCATATTTACCATGAAATGGGTTTTGAATAATAAGATGAAATGATGATAAATTCATGTTAAAAATGATGTTTGATATCATCATGTGTTAAGAAAGATTAATGTTGTGTTAATTCAATGGATTATGGTTATAAAACTTGGTTAATAAAGTGGATAAACGGTAGCCTAAGAATGATGCTACCTGGTAATTGACCAAGTAGTTAAACGAGTAGTCGAGCTACATCGTGTAATTACTTATGTTAATAGGCCGTTGACTTTAAAAGTCAAACCTACCTATAATACGATGAATGATATTTTTTTTGATATAAAATGCGTAAAGTGGAATAATCGTATTAAATTATGATTACTCTAACCACCTTGTGAATGATGGTGATAGTTTGACACCAAACAAGCTAGGTACAAGCTTGACGAGAAAACGGGTCAAACGAATCAAGAAGGAAAGGAAAAGTATAGTTCGGATGTGAGGTAAGTGAAACTTACACCCCTTTTGTAGAATACGTATTCATTCTATAAGATATAAATGCGATAAAAATGATATTTGAAATATGGTTCCGACGCAAAATGATTCGGGTCGGAGCAATTATAAATGATAAAAACCATGGTTTATGGTAAAAAGGGCGAAACGGTAAATTAGTCATGTAATGACTAAGAAATTATGAGTTTTCGTTAAGATTGCCTAACAGTGTAATCTAATAATGAGAAAAAGGGTAAAAATGGAAATTTGGTCAAGTGTCGACTAATGTATATTGAAGATAAAAAGGATACCCATGGCGTAAGCCGAAATGGGTTAAATAGGTAAGAAAAAGGATTTTTTGGTAAAATTTCGAAATGAATGGGATGTATGATTTGGAAATCAAAAACCATGTTTTTAATTTATGCAACGTTTGGTCATATAGGCCAAACGAGTCAAATGGTGGTGATAACACCATTTGACAATATCGACTAATGTGGTTGTCAAGTCTTATGTTAACAGGAGTGAATAGCAATTTGGATAATTGCGTCGCCATAGAATATTGGTTAATTAAAGCGAGGTATAAAACGGGTCTATATGTCGACTCGAGCCAGGTACGCATATATATAGATTTATAGATAGAAATGCAATGTTGGTCAAATACGTTAGCAAAGGACCCTTGTCGTAAAAGGAGGGACTAAGTTGACCAAAACGCCCTTGCTGGGTAAATCGGGCAAACGACCCTTAGAGGTTGTTTAGGAATTTGTATTACGATTATGTAACCCATTAGATACGTATAGGAGTATAGGCATAAACTTTTGTGGGTCAAATGCCTAAGAATGGGTCATTCACGTAAAGTGACTAACCGAAGGGTAAAGATTTACGATAATGGGTTCATTTTGTTAAATCCACCAAAAAAATGGTTGTGGTGGAATATAAGTAGTTAATAAAATATGGGAATACGAAGTGTGAAATGAAAAGAACAAGTTAGACGCTTGAATGCATAAAAAAATACTCTAAATGGGTTAAAACGGATTTGTGCGCATAGCTTGTGTACTAGTTGCATAAATCACAAAAAAAAATTATGAACCCGGGCTAGAGATTTTGAGTTAAATACATTTGTGTATGTATTTTGATTATTTAGAAACAAGTTGGTAGTTTTTAACGTGAACGGGTCAAAATTTCTTATAAATTAATTTCAAGCCGAGGGCTTGAAATCTAGTATTTTATGAGTTCAGACGTCGGGTTATAACTCCATGCGATGGAGAATTAAATTACGAGTACGTAGAAAGAAACGTGACGTAAAACGGATCAAAAATGAGTAAGTTATGTCTGTTTCGGGAAAAAAAATTGGTTATGCTGAAAATGTACAACATCAGCTACAAACATTCTGTGGAAATAAGTCTCTCGCACCCCGCGACGGTATTGAGAAACTCGGTCGCGGCCCGCCAGGGAACCTCGCGCCCCGCGAGAACTTCAGTCAAGTCTGTCGCGGCCCGCGACAGACTTCAGAGCTGGAAATTGTTGTTTATTTCATTTGTTTTGATTCACGGACTTGTTTAAACATGTTTTAAACCTCGCATGACTAAAACATTTCATGTTTTATGAAATGTCATGTTTTCTTGGAATGCCGAATGACGATCAAGCTCAACGAAGAACCGAACATAATCAATATACAAGCTTTCGCACGTTGTTTAATCGTCACTTTTAAATGACGAACCTATTTACTCTATACTATACTGTTAAATTTTGTAAAAAAATTTAATGAACCCGCATTTTTATATGAATGTGTATACGTAAATACACATTAAATTGTCAATAATGGTACGAAAACCGTAAAATAATAGTAAGGGTCTTACAAGTTGGTAATCAGAGCCCAAGGTTAAAGGGTAAAGTGTTCGGTTCGAGGCTTGATCGCAAATCCGGCAAGTATAAGTATGTTAATGGTTTAGTTGAGTTAAAGTGTTATATACAACACATAAAGTTATCGTGTAATACACGTTACCCCAATCAATCGGTAAAGGATTGATATAGTCAACGAAATTACGTGCGTTGACGCGTATAGTAGAAAAGCCTTGTATTATAATATGGGCGATTATTGAAGTTGATATTACTAATTCTTGTAAATGTTTTAGTTGAAGGACACTGGCATCTGAAGATAGCGAGAGTTGAACAAATTGCGTATATGACAGAGAAACGATTCAAAGTATGACGAGCAGAGCATACTCACCAAGGACCTAAATCGCGTAACGATCGCGAATAAGCTAATGGCAAGGAAAGCCCGTTAGGGCAAGCATTATCAGGTGCACGTTTTAAATTTAATCGCACAAGTAGTAATATGCAACAAACACGTAGGGAATGACGGTTGCAAATATATGATAAAACTTGGAAAAAAACCCTGAATAGGATACCTATTCAGGATGATGCTTCCAAGAGAAATTTAATAGAAACATGTGTTATTCACGATGATGAATAACAAAGAAATAACAAGATTAGTTCATATGAAAACTTGGATGGGGGTAATTACCGAAGTGGAAAACTCTCAATAAAATGCTATTGAGAAAAGTAGTGATCACATTAACGAATGTGATTATATGATAGTTCGATAAAAAGGAAAACATCATATATATTCAAAAGCAAAATAAATAAAACTAATGATTGTTATTTAGCAGTTAAATAAAGTTTTACAGAGTGAAATCAAAGATATGGAAATAAACAGAGGTGTTACTTACATAGGGTGTGATGTGAAAATTATAAAAAGGTCATGTGTGTCATGTGTTGATTGCTTGCTCTGGCTAAGTAAGTAGTGAACATATGATACCATGAACTTCTTATGATGGACATATTTACATCCGATGTAGTAAGGACGGGGTGAGTGGGACGAATTAAAAGGTACCCAAATGAGTCAAATGAGCAAAATGTTTGATAATAATGTAAACGCACAGCCGGGTGACGGAAGCGTATTACATTAGAATAATGAGCCCGAGAGGAGGGACAAAGATAAATGTAAATGTAAATGAAAATATAAATGAATGACCTAAGGAAAATTCGTGAAAATAAGTCATTATGGACGAAAGGGCCATGGTTGACAAAAGGGGCAAGTAAAACCAAAGTATAGATGACCCGCCGGGTCATAAAAATGAAGGTATTGCCCACATGAAAGGATAATCAAGGTTGTTAATTTTGGTCGTAGTAAAGAAAGGATGACGATGATAATCGTCACTCATAATCTATAAGGCCGTCAAGGATGGTCATATAAAGAATAAAAGACATGGTTGAATAAAAGCGATGGATTTCGCTAAGACGACCAAATAAATCGAAGCGAAGTCTTAATGCATACCGGAAGGGTTGCAATGATAATGACTTCGGTAAAACACCCGGTTGAGGGGTAAGGATTTAGACACATGCGTAGACCGAGAAACGGGAACGCGGATGGAAAGTCAAAAGACTCGGGTTTCGGGTCATGACTAAAAGATGATAAGATACTGCAAACAGAAATTGTGATAAATTACTTTCAACTATTTTAAAGTTGAACGGGTAGAATAAAGAATGAAGCTTGACATTCATAAGTGAGGAAATTTCACACGAACAAGTCAAGTGAGTTAAATAAAGAATAACGCTTGCTAATGTAAGTAAGCGCGAACCGAATAGATAACAACGTGAAATATTAATAAACCTATGCAAGGGGTTATGGGTGCTAAAGACATTAAGGTAAAAGAACCCGGGTAGTGGGTTGTAAAGAAGTATAATTATGAACCGAGAAACAGTGAGCGTAAAACAAACCGACGTGTAAATGACGTAAGGAGTCATAAAGTCTGAAGATTAGTTCGAAAGTAAACTAATGAAGCCTTAGACCATGGTCAAGGTCAACTAAAGTTCAAAAGCAAAAATAAATGATTCCAAATATAACAAGGGATGCCTTGAAGCTATATATGTATATGTATACATTTGAATATAGACACGAATAAAAGATGATCTACGGGATCATCATAACCTACGGGATTAAAAGTAGTGTTAAGGTCTACGAGACCAAGAAGACCCTTGGGTCATAAATACAAAGAAACGAACTGTTGAGGTCTCACCTTAAAAAAATGTGAACATCTAAAGAATTGGCCTATGAGGCTAAGTGAAAGAACTTACGGGTTAATAGCATAAAGCGAGGGAACTGGTTAAGATTCCCCATGTAAAACGAGAACGAAAAAAGAATAAATTATTAGTTGTTAATTTCCTTGATGTGAGTAATTGACATAAGTTAAAAAAAAGAAGAAGAACGTTAAACTAAAATTCAGTTTTAGTAAGAAATAACATTTTAACAAATACGAATATTATGAAACGAATTCGGAAATGATTAGTATCAAAGGATATAGGTGCAAGGCGATACATTCGAAAAGAAGAAGTATGATAAAGAAAAGTTGAGGTAAACTTAAACGCGACGTGATGCGTTCACGGTCAAGAAACGTAGTATTGAAAATGATCACGTTGTAACATGAGTTATGAGATAGGAGATTATGAACTCATATAAGCCTCGGGAAGGCAAGGTAGATATACCCGAGCGATGGGGGTATAAGGTAATCGATGACTAACAAGTCTAACCGCCAACATAAACAAATCAATAAGGATAAAAGATATCAGCTGAAAGTAACGGCCCACGAGGCCTTATACATGAAAGGCACATATGCTTTAAAACCAAAAACACATTACCATACTTTTTGGTAAGATTATTATATGCAAGCAATGCTCAAATGATCACCGGAGCTAAGGTTCAGATGATCTAAACCAATAAAGTACGTGAGAAAGGTTTCGGGGACGAAACCTCTTTAAGGGGGGGGTAGACTTGTAACACCCCGAAAACGGGTTTGGTAATCAAACCCCGTTAATACTAAAAGACGGGTAAAGTACCGTTAGTGGTAAAAGTAACCGGGTAAATACTAGGATTTAAATATAAATAAATAATCCTAATATTAATTAAAAAACAAATAAGAGCTTTCAAGAAAATAAAATGGATAAAAGGCCCGAGTTAACGGGACTTAAAATAAAACGGGTTATAATTTCCCTGAACCCACCAAGTAACTAGGAATATCAACCTAGTTAAATATGTGCCTTAAAACAATGAAGAGAAACTTGGTCAATAACCCTTTTTATAAAGTTACAAACTAGAGGGGCCAAAAGAGGAAGATTGAAACTTAATATTTATTAAAATTAAAACACTACACACACACACACACACTAGTGTGTGTGTGTACATGAAAAAGATCAGGGGAAACAAGGAGAAGCCAAAACCCTAACTCAAGCTAATTCACCAAATTGAAGGTCAAAACTAGCTCAAATCAAATGCATGTTCACGTACAAACGATCACCAAGTCAAGGGGATCGTAAGGTATGCCAAATTTTATAATTTGGTGATGTTTTGGAATCTATGATGAACACTCATAATCAAAATTCGTGAATGGATGTTGAATGTATGAGTGATATGTGATGAAATTCATGTTTAGAAACAAACCCTAGATGAAAAGTTGATGAATTAGTATTAGAAACAAGGGATTTGGTGATGACCCTTGTATGTGCTAAGTGAGTTTTGATTTATTAGTGAAGATGATGATAAGTTTGTGTTTAAAATCATCATATTTGATAGTAGCAACAAGGTACTTGAAAAAATTACATGATTGAGTACTTGTTCATATATGATTGAGATGGGTTTTTATGATATGATGATGTTAGTGTCAAACTTGTGATTAGAATCATCATATTAGTTAGTAAAGACAAAGTACTTGAACAATTTAGGTGTTTGAGTACATAAATCATATTTACCATGAAATGGGTTTTGAATAATAAGTTGAAATGATGATAAATTCATGTTAAAAATGATGTTTGATATCATCATGTGTTAAGAAAGATTAATGTTGTGTTAATTCAATGGATTATGGTTATAAAACTTGGTTAATAAAGTGGATAAACGGTAGCCTAAGAATGATGCTTCCGGGTAATTGACCAAGTAGTTAAACGAGTAGTCGAGCTACATCGTGTAGTTACTTATGTTAATAGGCCGTTAAATTTAAAAAGTCAAACCGACCTATAATACGATGAATGATATTTTTTTGATATAAAATGCGTAAGGTGGAATAATCGTATTAAATTATGATTACTCTAACCACCTTGTGAATGATGGTGATAGTTTGACGCCAAACAAGCTAGATGGAAGCTTAACGAGAAAACGGGTCAAACGAATCAAGAAGGAAAGGAAAAGCATAGTTCGTATGTGAGGTAAGTGAAACTTACACCCCTTTTGTAGAATACGTATTCATTCTATAAGATATAAATGTGATAAAGATGATATTTGAAATCTGGTTCCGACGCGAAATGATTCGGGTCGGAGCAATTATAAATGATAAAAACCATGGTTTATGGTAAAAATGGCGAAACGGTAAATTAGTCATGTAATGACTAATAAATTATGAGTTTTCGTTAAGATTGCCTAACAATGTAATCTAATAATGAGAAAAAGGGTAAAAATGGAAATTTGGTCAAGTGTCGACTAATGTATATTGAAGATAAAAAGGATACCCATGGCGTAAGCCGAAATGGGTTTAATAGGTAAGAAAAAGGAATTTTTGGAAAAATCCGAAATGAATCGGATGTATGATTTGGAAATCAAAAACCATGTTTTTAATTTATGCAACGTTTGGTCATATAGGCCAAACGGGTCAAATGGTGGTTGTCAAGTCTTATGTTAACAGAAGTGAATAGCAATTTGGATAATTGTGTCGCCATAGAATATTGGTTAATTAAAGCGAGGTATAAAACAGGTCTATATGTCGACTCGAGCCAGGTACGCATATATATAGATTTATAGATAAAAATGCAATGTTGGTCAAATACCTTAGCAAAGGACCCTTGTCGTAAAAGGAGGGACTAAGTTAACCAAAACGCCCTTGATGGGTAACTCGGGCAAACGACCCTTAGAGGTTGTTTAGGAATTTGTATTACGATTATGTATCCCATTAGATACGTATAGGAGTATAGGCATAAACTTTTGTGGGTCAAATGCCTAAGAATGGGTCATTCGCGTAAAGTGACTAACCGAAGGGTAAAGATTTATGATAATGGGATAATGGGTTCATTTTGTTAAATCCACCACAAAAATAGTTGTGCTGGAATATAAGTAGTTAATCAAATATGGGAATACGAAGTGTGAAATGAAAAGAACGAGTTAGACGCTTGAATGCATAAAAAAATACTCTAAATGGGTCAAAACGGATTTGCGCGCATAGCTTGTGTACTAGTTGCATAAATCACAAAAAAAAAATTATTAACCCGAGCTAGAGATTTTGAGTTAAATACATTTGTGTATGTATTTTGATTATTTTGAAACAAGTTGGTAGTTTTTAATGTGAACGGGTCAAAATTTCTTATAAATTAATTTCAAGCCGAGGGCTTGAAATCTAGTATTTTATGAGTTCAGACGTCGGGTTATAACTCCATGTGATGGAGAATTAAATTACAGTCACGTAGGAAGAAACGTGATGTAAAACGGATCAAAAATGAGTAAGTTATGTCCGTTTCGGGAAAAAAATTTGGTTATGCTGAAAATGTACAGCATCAGCTACAAACATTCTGTGGGAATAAGTCTCTCACGCCCCGCGACGGTATTGAGAAACTCGGTCGCGGCCCGCCAGGGGACCTCGCGCCCCGGGAGAACTTCAGTCAAGTCTGTCGCGGCCCGCGACAAACTTCAGAGCTGGAAATTGTTGTTTATTTCATTTGTTTTGATTCACGGATTTGTTTAAACATGTTTTAAACCTCGTATGACTTAAACATTTCATGTTTTATGAAATGTCAGGTTTTCTTGGAATGCCGAATGACGATCAAGCTCAACGAAGAACCAGACACAATCAATATACAAGCTTCCGCACGTTGTTTCATCGTCACTTTTAAATGACAAACCTATTTACACTATACTGTACTGTTAACTTTTGTAAAAAGTTTTAATGAACCCGAATTTTTATATGAATGTGTATACGTAAATACACATTAAATTGTCGATAATGGTACGAAAACCGTAAAATAATAGTAAGGGTCTTACATCAGGTAGTGCCTTGACATGCGTTACGGAGCCCTAGATCAATCGGGTAAAGTAACTAATACGTAACCGGGGGTTATAATACTTACAACGAGGCAGAGCTTCGCTTTTTAGGGGTATTATATCGAGCAACACTATTGCTATTATAGGGGCTTTAGAGAGAAAAGAATTGAACGAATTTCAACTGAGCCTGAGGCCCCTTTATATAGTCTGATCATAGGGCGGCTCGCGCCCCGCGACTCCTTGTGGTTAATCTTTCGCGGCCCGCGAGGCCACTAGGGTTGGGTCTAGCCTTGGCTAATCACCACCGTAGACTCCACACGTACAGTGACACGTGGCACAATGTGGTGCCGCCTGGTGCCACCTTGTCGCGGCCCACGACAGTCTTAACTTGACTGTGTCGCGCCCCGCGAGCGGCTGTAAATATTTGTTTTATTTGATTTTTGTAAATATAAAGGTATTTTATGCTTGTTTTTCGTATACGGGGTATATTTTAAGACGTATATGAGTATTTTAAGGGTTTTTAGGTGAGTTGTTATATCCTCCCCACCTTGTTTTAGACCTCGTCCTCGAGGTCTACTGGAACAGGTGTGGGTATTTTTTTCGCATTTCTGATTCGAGCTCCCAAGTGTACTCTGGTCCTCTCTTGGAATCTCATTTTACTTTGACCAGAACTAGTCTCTTGTGTTTGAGATTCTTGATCTTTCTATCTTCAATCTGCAGTGGTTTTTCTACAAACTTAAGTTTCTCATTTACCTCTATGTCCTTAAGAGATATTACTAATGATTCGTCTGCTAAGCACTTCTTGAGATTACATACATGAAATACATCATGTATCCCTGCCATTTCCTCTGGCAGTTGTAGCTGGTAAGCTACTGGTCATATTCTTCTAATAATCTCAAAAGGTCCAACATACCTGGGGTTTAGCTTTCCCCTTTTAACGAATCTGACCACTCCTTTCCATGGAGAAACTTTTAATAACACCTTATCTCCTACTTGAAATTCCAACGGTTTTCGTCTGTTATTAGCATAACTCTTTTGACGATCCCATGCTGCTTTTAATCTTTCCTTGACTTGAATAATATTGTCCGTTGTTTCTTGTACTATCTCTGGTCCAGACAGTTGCTTTTCTCCAATTTCTGCCCAACAGACGGGAGTTCGGCACTTTTGTCCATAAAGTGCTTCAAATGGTGCAGCATTGATACTGGTATGATAGCTGTTATTATAGGAAAATTCTATTAATGGTAAATGATCATCCCAATTTCCTCCGAAATCAATTACACAAGCTCTAAGCATACCCTCCATTATCTGAATTGTCCTTTCGCTTTGTCCGTCCGTTTGAGGATGATAAGCTATGCTTAGTTTTAACTTGGTTCCCATTGCTTTCTAGAAACTAGTCCAAAAATGAGAAGTAAACCGGCTATCTCTATCAGAAACAATAAATAAAGAAATTCCATGTAATGAAACTATTTCATTTACATATAATTTGGCTAACTGTTCCATACTGAAAGTTTCCTTCATAGGTAAGAAATGAGCAGATTTGGTTAATCTGTCTACAATCACCCAGATTGCATCATTACCTTTTCGTGTCTTGGGTAATCTAGTAACAAAGTCCATTGTCATCAATTCCCATTTCCATATAGGCATTTCTAGTTGCTGCAATAAACCTGAGGGTTTTTGATGTTCAGCTTTAACCTGTGAATAGGTTAGACACTTAGCAACATAGGTTACTATATCCTTTTTCATTCCTATCCACCAGAAATTATTTCTTAAGTCTTGATACATTTTATCATTACCAGGATGTATCGTATACTTAGACTTGTGGGCTTCTTCTAAAATTCGATGGCGTAGGTTTCCTTGTTTGGGTATCCCGATTCTTTTCTTATGGAATCTCCAAATTCCATCTATTCCTTGTCCTAAATCCTTAATCATTCCTTTTGATTTTTCAGTATCGTCTTTGATTACTGTTTTCTGTATCTCTCGAATTTGCTCATTTAAATCTATCTGTAGATTTAGTTTGAAAGAACGTACTCGTCTTGGATTTTCATGATATTTTCGACTTAAAGCATCAGCTACTACATTAGCCTTTCCTGCATGATATTGGATATCATAATCATAATCACTAAGAATCTCCATCCAGGGTCTCTGTCTCATATTTAACTCATTTTGCCCAAAAACATATCTTAGACTCTTATGATCGGTAAAAACAATAAACTTGCTACCATAAAGAAAGTGTCTCCAAATCTTAAGGGCAAAAATTATGGCACCTAACTCTAAATCATGGGTTGTATAATTCTCTTCATGATTCTTAAGTTGTCTAGAGGCATAAGCTATAACCTTTTGACGTTGCATTAATACACATCCATAACCTAACTTAGAAGCATCACAATAGACTATCAAGTCTTCAGTTCCTTCTGGTAATGCTAGTATGGGTGCATTGGTTAACTTTTGCTTCAGAATTCTAAAAGCTTCTTCCTGTTTTGGTCCACATTCTAACTTAACTGATTTGCAGGTCAATTTCTTTAAGGGAATGGCTATTCTAGAAAAATCCTGAATAAAACGTCTATAATAACCTGCTAGTCCAAGAAAATTTCTCACCTCCGTCGGTGATTCAGTGAGTTTCCACTTAGTAATCGCCTCGATTTTTGTGGGATCTGCATGAATTCCTTCATGATTAACCAGGTGTCCAAGGAATTGCACTTCCTTTAACCAAAATTCGCATTTTGAAAATTTAGCGTAAATCTTTTCTTTTCACAGCAAATTCAGAAGTATAAACAAATGCTCTGCATGATCTCCTTTACTCTTAGAGTAAATTAGAATATTATCTATAAAGACAATTATGAATGTATCCAGATATGGTTTACATATTCTGTTCATCATGTCCATAAATGCGGCTGGGGCATTGGTTAAACCAAATGGCATGACTGTAAATTCATAATGACCGTACCTTGTTCTGAAAGAAGTTTTAGGAATGTCCTCTTCCTGTACTTTCAGTTGATGATATCCTGAGCGTAAATCGATCTTAGAAAAGAATCGAGCTCCTTGAAGTTGATCAAACAGATCATTGATTCTCGGTAGTGGGTACCGATTTTTAATCGTAACCTTTTTCAATTTCTGGTAATCAATACACATACGCATTGATCCATCCTTCTTCTTGACAAACAAGATTGGTGCTCCCCATGGTGATGAACTAGGCTGTATGAAACCTTTCTCCAGGAGTTCGTCCAACTGTTTCTTCAGGTCTTGCATCTCTGCTGGTGCTAAACAGTAAGGTGCCTTGGCAATTGGTGCGATTCCTGGTATTAGGTGAATTCTGAATTCAACCTCCCTATCTGGCGGTAATCCAGGTAACTCTTCTGGAAAAACATCTGAGAATTTAGATACTACGGGAATATCTTTCAATTCCTTTCCTTTAGTGTTAATGCTTATAGAAATCATATACACTAGTGATCCTTTCCTTGCATAGCTTGTTGTTTTCATCATAGAGATGAATTTTGTGGACCTGGATGGCTTATCTCCTTTAATTGTGATCTTTTCACCCTTTGGTGAACTTACTTGCGCTGACTTTTGATCACATAGAATACTGGCATGATTGGCTACCAACCAATCCATTCCTAATACGATATCAAATCCAGCTAGATTCATTGGGTAAATGTTAGCAATAAAATTATGGTTTAAAATTTTTATTCTTGCTCCCTGCAAGATTTCAGTGATCTTAATGAATTCTCCATTTGCTGTTTCTACCAGACATTCTTGTTGAAGTTTATTGGTTTGCACAAGAGTCAAATAATACTTTAGCAAAAATATCATTAACTATAAACGTACCGGCAATCACATCCGGAATCATCTTGGTTTCTTCAGCTGTCAGAACAAATGCTCGGGCATTCTTAGTAGTTTTGCTGTTTGTTGCTAGAGCTAGTTTCGAACAGTTTGGTTTGATATGCCCCGTTTCTCCACAGTTAAAGCATAGCTTATTGCTGGGTTTCTTCCTGCAGTCTTCTTCCTTGTGTCCAGACATTTTGCAGAAGTTGTAGTATATTAAACATCTTTCTGAATGCTTCTTTTTGCAGTACTTACAGTAAGGTGCAGAAGTAGAACCTGCACTTTTCCCACGGTAGGTATTTCCATAACGGAATTCTTGGGTAAGTCTTTGGGCTAGGTTCTTTCTCTGATTTTCTTCTTGCGTACGTACCAATTTATCAGTTAAGGTATTGGCTAATTCTACCGCTTCTTCTATTGTTTGTGGTTTAGCTGCCTTGACTACATGTCTAATTTCATTGATTAATCCCCAGATGTAACGAGAGATTAATACTGGTTCCGGTGAGGCTAGGGTTGGCACTATTCTAGCATATTCGAAGAATATGGTAGTGTAACCTTTGCAGTCTATTCCAACATTTTAAGATTTAAGAACTTATTAGCGATTTGTTCTTTTTCATGAGGAGGACAAAATTTCCTTTCAACTATGTCTTTAAAGTCAGTCCATTCCATATTATAAATTTTATCACTTCCTCTAGACTGGAGAATGGTATTCCACCACTCTAGAGCCACATTCTTAAAAAGAGTAGAAGCAAACAAAATCTTATCTTCATCTGCACATTTGCTTATTTTTATGACTGCCTCTGTCTTTTCTATCAAACGTAGAGCTGCAATGGTTCCTTCATTGCCAGAGAATTCTATTGGTTTGCAAGACCAAAATTATTTGTAAGAACAACCATATGACATGGTTCTTCTTCTTTTTGGAATAGGTAGTTGGAGTAGCGGTCCATTATACACGATGTGACTGAGTTCAGTACGTTGTCGTTTACTTCCACTTATAGTTTTATTATTTTCTGCTTCCTTAACAGTCTTGATAATATATGGCATAACATCTATAATTCCTTGTGCTACTATATGTTGGATGGCACTGTTATCTACTTGGTTTCCATTATTATCATTATTCTGGTTTTCCTGATTTACTTCGTTGTCCATCTGGATTATAAACATTTATCAGGTATTAATATCACAGAATAAGATTTAATGCAAACAATCATAGAAACAAATTGATCAAAAACGTCGAACATTGCGACTTTTACTCTTTTCATATATATATTTATTACAACCTACAACTGAAATTTAAACACACTAATAGTTATGCATTCATAGATATTAGGTTATCTATTTTAGTTGATTTTTTTTTCAAACTACCCACATTTATATATATATATACACACACACACATTAGGGTAAATTACTTTTTGAGTCCCTGTGTTTTATAGGTTTTAACCACTTGAATCCAAAAGCAAAAGGTTTAACGACCTGAGTGCCCATAAGCATTTTCTTTAACCATTTGAGTCCAAATTTCTAACACAGTTAGAATTTTGTTGTTAAGTTTTGTTAAATGACCAAATTACCTCTATAATTAAAAAATTAAAAAATTAATTTATTAAGATTTTTCTCTCTTCTCTCCATCTCTATCTCTCTCAAAAATATCTACAACTTTCTCTCATATTTCTTTCTCTCTCTAAGCCACCTCCATCCTCCCACCATAACCAACACCATATGACCAAACCACTCATTCACTACTGATATCAACAACAAAACGATAATGGAAGCTGTACTGAGCTCCACCACAACAACCACTCTCAGCCCCTCACTCCCACCCTCATCCACCACCAAACCCTCACTTTCTCTCTCTCTACATTCACCACCACTAAAATGACACCCTATCCTCTCACCCATTAAAAAAAATTGTTCCTTTCGAATTAAAGAGCTAAAAGATAAGTGAAAAGCTAGTTATTTTTTGGTCATTTTGGGGGAATTTGTTCAATTTGGATTGTAAAACGTGGTGGACCCAGTTGGGATAGTGTCAAGATTTGATATTTTTAGTGGGTTTTATTCTTTTTGATAGATTGAGAATCACTGAATCAACATCAAATGGATTAGGGGTCTATCTGGATGGTTATTATAGTTCTTGCTTGATGCTGTTTTATATATTGATTGAATCTAGAGTAGACAAAGAGGTTTTGGAAAGGGTATCTGGGTATGGTGAGTGATATGGAAATGGATATGAGTGGAGAAGATGAGTCAAAAGGAGGTATGCGGGCTTTGGAGCAGAAGATTGACCAGCCTATGGATGAAGAAGCTGGTAGGTTCAAAAATATGTATAGAGAAAAGGTAACTTTTTTTTATAGATTCTTTGCAATTTTTTCCAGATTTTGTTAATGTTGTGTGTTCTTTTTGTTTGTATAATGTTTGTCTTGATTTGGATCAAACATGTTTGATAAAGGGAAATTTGTTCATTAAATGCAATATGTAATTGTGTGTGTTTGTCTTGACTAGGGTCAAAGTTATTTGAGAAAGGTAATTTGTTTATTAAATGCAATTTGTAAGTGTGTGTGTGTTTGGATTGATTAGGATTAAACTCATTTGATTATTTGATAAAAAGGCAATTTGTTCTTCAAGTGCAATCTGTAAGTAAGTGTGTGTGTGTGTTTTTTTTATTTTTTAATTATAGGGGTAATTTGATCATTTAACAAAACTTAACAACAAAATTCTAATTGTGTTAGAAATTTGGAATCAAATGGTTAAAGAAAATGCTTATGGGACTCAGGTCGTTAAACTTTTTGCTTTTGGACTCAAGTGGTTAAAACCCATAAAACACAAGAACTCAAAAAGTAATTTACCCTTTACATTATTATTATTAGGGGTTATTTATCCAGAACTGCATTTCTCGCTCGTCATATTTCCACACGAGCTTTTCTCTTATCTGTCGTATTCTCTCTACTTCTTCCACTAATTCCTCACCATATATACGGAGTTCCTGCACATTCTCTTCACTCATGGGTGGTCGTGGTGCGGGTACTGGGTCAGGGTATTGAGGTATCGGTTCTCCATATGGGTTCGGGTTGTTTAACACACTCTGAATATACCGGTCGTCATTCCAATATGGATCTAGAGGATTAAGGTCGGTATACTGTGCTGTGGGATTTGGTATTGGTTCTTCCTGAGGATAGAGTTCCTGATATTCCCTATGGTCATCTTCCCATGGATCATACGCTAGAGGATTAGGTGCTGGGATTCTAGGTATCTCGTTAGGGTCAAAGGCTGGTATGGGAAATTGGTTTCCTTGGTTAGCTTCTATTTCCATTGGTTGGGTTGGAAATAATGGCAATGGTTGTGGTGCAACTATCTGATCAAGGTTTGGATCTGCTGCAGTGGTGGCTAGCATATGAAAGTTTGCCAACTGTCTATTAACTGCCTCCTGAGTTTGGGCATTTAGTTCCCTATTGGCTTTCGCTAACGCTCTCTGTTGTAACTTTTTCATCCTTTTTCTCCTCTCGTCTGCTCCCCTACTGAACCATCCTCTCTTTTTCGGAGGGAACAGTTCCTCGGATTGCGCCTTAAAGATGAAAATTCCCTCTTCAGTATCAGCAGAATACCCCGAAGAAGTAGGTTGTGATGAAGTTCCTTCACTCTTTGGGGAACTAACTAGGTGATGGTAAGCGTCAGACGTACCTTGCTCACTCATACTGTAAACTAACAGATTGTCAAATAACACAAAACAATAATATACATATTTACACATAATCACATAGATTATTTCCTAACATAACAGATAAAAATTTTGGTGTCAGCAGAACACTTTTGTGGCTTAAATCAGTGGCTGTAGATTTGATACCACCTCATGTCGCAACCCCCGACCCCTTGCCCCGAGGGGCGGGCGGCCGCGAGCAGCACACAGAGCCGGTGGTATCGGTGTTTATTAATTTGGTAGCGGAAATTAAACATCAGGAACGTAGTTAGGAAATAGTTTATCAGAGTTAAACCACCACACTTTTATAAATAATAAATACATGGGAAAAACCCAAGTTTCCATTATAATAAGTTTATAGGGATAAACCCAAATTTATTGAAATAAAACTTCTTTCTTATTTAGGTAACATTTATAGCCACTTTTCCAAGCCTTCAGTGGGCTCCCGCTGGCTTCTATTAGCTTCACATTAAGTTACCTGAAACGCGTTTTAAAAACATTTTATCAGCAAGAAATACTGGCGAGTGCATCCCAATTTAATCAAAACAAGCTTTTATCATTTTACAGTATTGAGGGCGATTACAATGTTTGTATCTACCCAATTGCCACCCACGATACTGTCAATCCTGACTTGTGGTCATGCTACTATTCACAATATAGTAACAAGTAATGTATACAAAACCCCAACATACCGACAGTAATTGTAGAATACATAGACTCAATCACTGTTATCATAATTTAAAACAATTGAGGTTTTGGTAAAACAGTTTGGTAGAAAAAGAGAATGACTCACTTTGCTGTTTTAGATAATACTACTGCTTTCTGGTGACTTCCTGGTTATAATCTATTAAAATTAAACAGTGCACACGTGTTAGTAAGATAACCCAATTTACATTAGCCATACCCCCGAGACAGAACTCAAACGGCTGAGTCAGGGAGAGCCTTGACATGCATTATGGAGCCCTAGATCAATCGGGTAGAGTAACTAATACGTAACCGGGGGTTATAATACTTACAACGAGGCAGAGCTTCGCTTTTTAGGGGTATTATATCGAGCAACACTATTGCTATTATAGGGGCTTTAGAGAGAAAAGAATTGAACGAATTTTAACTAAGCCTGAGGCCCCTTTATATAGTCTGATCGTAGGGCGGCTCGCGCCCCGCGACTCCTTGTGGTTAATCTTTCGCGACCCGCGAGGCCACTAGGGTAGGGCCTAGCCTTGGCTAATCACCACCGTAGACTCCACACGTATAGGGACACGTGGCGCAATGTGGTGCCGCCTGGTGCCACCTTGTCGCGGGCCGCGACAGTCTTAACTTGACTGTGTCGCGCCCTGTGAGCGGCAGTAAATATTTGTTTTATTTGATTTTTTTGTAAATATAAAGGTATTTTATGCTTGTTGTTCATATACGGTATATTTTAAGACGTATAGGAGTATTTTAAGGGTTTTTAGGAGAGTTGTTATAATATAATACTTATATGTACTATCCAAATATTCGAACCTTTGATGATGAATTAGTGTTCATTTGTCAAAGTACTAGATTACATCATCTAAGACGTAATAACTTGTTATGATTCTAATGGGTATTCAACCCATGAAAACATTCTAACCCTTGAGGTTTCATGGTGTCAAACAAGTATTATATGACTAGATGATTACTTTCATATGTTTATGTTCATACGTTTCGAAACCCCGAATCTTTACTCCACCGTTATACTCCATACTCATACACCTTGTTTTCTTCATGTAGAAGGACTTGGTGTTCCAACCTCCCATAACAACAACTCTCTCGCGGATTCACAAGTGGAAAGCTTGCATAACTGTGAGTATACTCGAACTCCCCCTTTTACGTTTACCACTTTTGGGGTGTAACATGTTAAATTACAAAACTACACTTAAACTTTAATCTTTATGCATGCACAAAACAATCCAAAATACATGAATACTATGTTGTTATACTTGATGCATATACTTGGGTGATTCTTATGTGATTCAATAGTCATTAGCTTTATACGAGCCTCCATTTGACATGTATAGCACTATAGGAGTAACGCACCACCCATGAACGAGAGGTCATGTTGAATTATATTCTTTATTGCGTAATCAGAGGGTTGACTAGAAATATTGCATGCCTTGTATGTTGATCTTGTATAAACTAAGTTGCCATGTGGATTCGTTTTAAACTTATACTTATACTTATTCTTAAACTTGTATACTCGCCTTTGCTTTTGCATTGAACTTTATTTTAAACATGTTACAGGTTGAGGATGATGATGCTATGAAATGAAGTAGCAATGGTGCCTAGATGCACATTTAGACGTCTTAGGTTAAAATGTTGTATCAATTTTGTTCTTGTTGTTATGTACTTCCATTGAACTTGTTGTTATTTGAATTATTATGTAATGTTGACAATTTGAAGTCATGAAATGAAAATGGTTGATTTAAATATTGCCACGAATAGTGTTATGAAGTCTCTTGCAATCCGATGATTCCGCCATTGGTTGGGGTGTGACAAAAAATTGGACACGTGGCGTTTTGCAGGTGGGCCCAGACGCATCCCACTTCTAATGCGTCTCTTTCTCTCTCCTCTCTCTCTTTTTCTCTCTCCCCTCTATTTCTTCTCTTTCTCTCTCCTCTCTCTCTCTCTCTTTTCTTTCTCTCTCTTACCTACACTCTCTCTAACCTGCAACCACCCCTCGTCCAGTTACCGCCTGAGTTTCAAATTCATCTTCTTGCAACGACTCACACACACACATATAAACGCACACTGCAGTAGGATAGATACATCTTATTGTTTCCATGAACAAACCTCCATGGATGCTATGATTATAAAGCTCCAAATTCTCCATATCCTCTTCATCTTCACAACCGTATCATCATCTCCCCTATCAAACTTCGCCCTCTACGGCACCACCTGCATCAACCAAACCGCCATCACCCTCACTCAACCCCTCACCAACTGCTCCTCACACCCACCATTCCCAAACACCGGCCGAATCTTCTACAAACACCCGATTCGCTTTCTTGACTCTAACTTCAACTCCACCCTCTCTTTCTCAACCAAATTCTCCTTCACCATCACTCCCTCCCCTAAACTGCCTCAACGGCGAAGGTATCGCGTTCTTGATCGCATCCCACACCACTAATGTAGCAAGGACCACTTCTCTATGGTCCAAAGGCACCCGCACCATACCATGCAGCTCAAACAAATAATGTATGGCAAAAGAAAAAAGGAACATGATGTTGCACTTATATGATCTACTCGGGCCAAGGGGATTCTGTTTTAGAGAGAGAAAGAGAAGAGAGAGAGAGGAGAGAGAAAGAGACGCATTAGAAGTGGGATGCGTCTGGGCCCACCTGCAAAACGCCACGTGTCCAATTTTTATTGAGTGTTTAAAGGGTCTGCATATGGACGCATCCAAACCGGATGAGTCCTTCCAAAGACGCATGAGGGTGACAAATCTGAAAATAGTTTTGGTCAATTGACATTTTTGTAAATTTCCTTATATCTTTTTTTATCGTTTCATGTTTTATTAGTGTTGTGACCCTACAAGGGGCTGCTGACTGCTCTCCCATATCTGGAAAACGACTCTCAAAACTATTAACACCAAGCTTTGATACCGGTTATTGGAAAATAAAGCCCTTAATAGAACACACAAACATAACGAACTCTGCTAACTCTTTTTAAAATAAAACTAAAGCACACCGATTACAACAATTATAAGCATATATTTATACTATGCCTGCAATATTCCTAATCCAAGTCAAACTTTATTTCAATAATCAAAACCCAACTAGATAAACATATCTATTAAACCCGTAACTCAAACTATTTAAAATAATAAACTAAACCATTTTTATCTTGAACTCACTTGAATTATCTAGCGTTAGAGGCCGTGGACCTACTCAGTCGAGTTCAAAGGGTCATGCATAGTAATGTTATGACCCCGAGATCTATGGACGTAGTTTTTAATATACTTAGTTTTGCTATTCAGAAAGGGGTAGCGACACAGCTTGTTGTCCGTTTACCAACTATATCGATGTAAATTTATGTTTCTTTAAACTATTTTTCGTTTGACTTTTTGGAGATTATTATTAGTGAAATTTATACTAAAAAAAATCAAAATTATCCTTTCTTGTAGAGACCAAGATACCTTTGGAGAATGACCTCAGCTTTATTTATACTAGAAATTGTTAGAAGTTGGTAGTTTTTTCTTTACTTTGACGAATCGTACCGATGTCGTCCGGCACCGTGATGAACCGAACCAATTCTGACCCAATGACCTCATTATTATCCTAATCGGTACTATTTTTATGGCTTTCTATTGATGAAAAACATGTGTCGATATCCAGTTGAGCACAACTCTTTTGGTGGCTATACCAAATGCTAGTATTGAGTATTGTACGTGACTATAATTAACTGAACTGAACCGATACCGATCTAAAACGCGATGAATCCCACTGGACAAATTGAACTTTTCATATACTTTTATATTATTATCTGAGTTGAATACATGATGAAATCATGTTGGGATAGGTGGGTTGACTTAAAACAGTTGACCTTTTGTATTTATCAACAAGTAGCCACAGAAGAGTTGATCGTTGAAAATACAGCGTGGACTTAAAAGGTGGAACACATCCGCGCAATTCCCCCGTGCGCATCCGCGCTTTTTTTCTTCTCATTCTTCAGCACCCCCTATTTTAACCCTTCATAAATCAGACAGACAATCACCATCTTCTGCAAATCATCACTCACATAACATCACTTGCTTCTTCTTCTTCTACCATCTATCCTAACAATATGGTATCCATGGTTTCTCGCAGCGGCCGCCAATTGCAGCGTTACAATCAGAACCAACGCCAACTCGTCGGGTCAGTCTCTCTTTTATCCATATCTTTTATAAGTTTTCGACTTAAAGAAAACTGGTTATTAGTTTTGCGTAATCTGTGATGTTTTGACGATCGAATTTTAATGCGTTTGAAATGCTTTTTTTTTGTGGGGAAACAGAATGCGGAGAACTGTATGATGTTGGGTGAAATTTGTTTATTGATATGGTTTTGAATTTGATGCAGATGTATACCTTACAGAATTAAAGATGGATCTGACAGGAAGTCAGAGGATGCATTAGAAGTACTTGTCATTAGTGCACAAAGGAAAGGCAAAGGAATGTTGTTCCCTAAGGTGTGTGTATATATATGTATATAGTATATACATTTCGCATTTTTACTTCTCAACCCGTGAACACGACCTGTTTGCAGTTTGCGCCTATGTGTTAGAAAACTTTATTAATAAAAAATATTGTGGGTTGTATGGTTCCGCCATTGTATCCACTCTCGTCTTAAAAAAAGTTATGATAAACTGACGCATGGTTTTTAACGTTTACAGGGTGGATGGGAATCCGATGAATCTATCAAAGAGGCCGCGCTAAGAGAGTCGATGGAGGAAGCCGGAGTGCTTGGAATAGTTGAGGTTGGTTCCTCATTCTATGAAAGCTAGTGTTAGGGACATCAACAAGTTGAGCCCGGGCCTGCGCCTGACTGAGCTTGGGCTCAGCTTGCTTGACCTAAAAGAGCTCAAGCTCGTTTTTTTTTAAGTAGAGTCACCATCAAAATGGGCAAATGTTGCTCTTTTTATTATTCTAACAATGGATTAACATATGTTTCTTCAACTTTTGTAGGGGGTGTTAGGTAAATGGTGCTTTAAAAGCAAAGGGAATGATGCATACTATGAGGGGTGCATGTTTCCGTTACTTGTTAAGGAGGAACTCGACGTATGGCCCGAGAAAGACATTCGTCAACGAGTTTGGATGAGCGTATCAAAGGCTAAAGAAGTTTGTCAATATAACTGGATGAAGGAAGCGTTGGACTTTTTAGCAAAGAGACTCGAGTCTGCTCCTAAAAATAGTTTATGAACAAACGTTTTTTGTTTTGTAAATACGACGTGTTACTGCAAGGTTACGAGCGACCAAGAAGATCAACAACAACATCTTGAAAGGTTACATGACAAGATCAAAAGCAAGATCTTTGTTTTTGAAATTGAATATAAACAATGTTTCATGTTCATGTTGCATTGGTTATTTCTACCCATTGATGATTGATCGATCATAAACCTTAATCCTAAAGGGTTGTGATTAGTTCAGGTCGCCTATAATTACGAGAATGACAATTATTTTACTGTTGTTGTAATGATCAAGATTCGAAAATATCTTGAAGTGAAATGAAATAATAAGTATAATATTAGTGAGAAGTTTAGAAATTGTATATTATAGTGTGATAAACAACTTTTGTGAATGTGATATAAATTTCGATTACATTTTTAAAATAAATTTATATAAATAGATGTAGAATATTAGTTAATTATATATATAAGAGTTAGAATTAATAATTAAATTGATAAATAAATTCAAGAGTTAAACGTGGTTTCGTATTTTTTCACCTTTAGTCCCTAACTTTCTAAAATTACAACTATAGTCCCTAACTTTTCAATTTCGTTCCCGGATGGTCCCTGTCGTGGATGGAGGTTAGTCTTTTCAGTTAAGAATGTGTGAATTTAATACCCTTACTATTAAAAAATAAACTTTAAATCAATAACCACCTTCAATCCAAACACACATCTTCTTCCTAATTCTTCACCACCACCACCACCATCTCCACCTTTCACCACCACCACCATCCACCTTTCACCACCATACCCCACCCTTCACTCCGAATTGCCGCTACCCCGTTATTCTGGCGACCACTTAATGAAACTGAAACGAAAAGAATGTTAAGGTAAATGCATTTAATTTGATGCAACTGAATTTGATGTTGCAGCTATGACAAGTGAGCTTGAGCAAGATTCGAGTTCTGCAATCGTAAATGATGTGTGTCGAGTGTAATATATTTTTATTAATATTTAAAGCCAATTTTACACATTAGTCACGTTTTAAATTTATAAAACACAATATTTTACTAACACTAAACACACATATGGGCAAGTGCACCCATCGTGAGCGTAGTATAGCGTTGGTAAGATACCGAGGTCGTCCAAGGACACAAGAGCTTTTAGTACCGGTTTATCCTCAACGTCTAATCAAATCAAAATATTTAGAAAAGGTTTTAAACATGAAAATAAAAACTAAAATGCTGAAAAATAAAAATAAAATAAAAACAGATAGACAAGATGAATCACTTGGATCCGACTCGCCTTTAATGTAACCTTTGATGATTTCCGCACTTTTGCACTTTTTAAGAGATTATCTTAGTTATAGTAGTAGGCCCCTGTTTTGAAGGTGACGTTACCCTCAGCCCGGTGGTTTGAGTCAGCAAGGATACAATCCCAAAGGGTCGGAATATTGAAAGATAATTAATTAAGTTATTAATGCGTAAAGTGGTAGGCCCCTCTTTTGAATTACCCTCGTCTAAGTGGTTTGAGTCAGAGGGATACAATCCCAAGTAACCGGGTTAATGTATTAATAGTAGTTTACATATGAGGGGATCAAGCCATTCGCACCCCCGCCATCCAATACCAGTGGGTATTGAAGGAAGTCCTAGTAAGCTTGACCCAGATCCTTGCAGGATCTATACACTGAACAAGGCAAGAACCTTACTAAACCATTCCTTTAACCCCCGACCAGGTAGCCAACATATCTCTATATAGACCGTAGAGATATGAATGGTGAAAATCTTTTACTTTATATAGACAGTAAAGTAATGCCAAGACACCACAGAAAAATGATAAAGAAGTTTCACCTTCAACATAAGAAACTAGTTATTAAAGTCATTAATACAAAACCAAATAAAAAGTGCGAAAAGATTAAAAATCAAAAGTATTACATTAAATGTTTGTCTTCACCAAGTGATGTAAGAGACTTAGCCAAACATGGCCTTTGATTGACAAGAACTCTTACTATCAATCTTGGATCCCGAGACTACTACACACACTCTAAGGTGGATGATGGATGATGGTGGTGGATGTGGGTGTTGTAGTGGTGGTGGAGTGGTGGTGAAGTGGGAGAGAGGTGGTTTGCCAAGGGATGCCTTTGAAGTGAGGCAAGCACCCCTATTTATAGCCTGACCAGAAGCCCGGACACGGCCCCGTGGCCATCCTCTTTCTCTTTCTTCATTGATTACAATTGTCTGCATTAGGCTCCACACGCCCCCGTGTTCGCTGGGCACGACCCCCGTGCAGAAGCGTATCTGTACTATCAAGATTTGCAAGATTCTGCGAATCTTAGCGTTGACCACGCCCCGTGCTGAGCTGGACACGCCCCCGTGCTGGGAATAGAAGCTTCTACAACTTTGTCATTTTCTGCAGACACCTGGCCACGCCCCCGTGTTCGTTGGGCACGGGGCCGTGGTAAGCCTTCTGTTTCTTGTTTTTGCTTGGGAAGATGTTGTCGATGGGTCGGGCATGCCACATTTATTCCTTTTCTTTGTATTTATGTTAGTTTTTGCTAAATATTTGTTCCTTTTGTTCATTTAAGCTCATTTGGACCTGAAAATACAAAAGGAAGACAAAATCACTCTTTTTCAAACATTAGTACTAAAAAAGGGTTAGGTTTATGCTTTATTTGATGAAATTTATATGTTGCATTTTACACAGTAAACAATAGGTTGGTGGCGGGCAAGAGTTCAAATAACAATATTTCTCTAAAAACGGGCGAGTAATTTACCCTTGAGTTTCTTCAGGATCGTGGTACGAGAAGAAATCCAAATGGGCACGATATGGACCCGAACCACGGGCTGATAGTTGGATCAAAAAGTGATGTCAAAATGAAATCAGCGGTGTGATCGGGTTGGAAAGGAGGGATTTTGTAAGTAATTAAAATACACCTGAGATCATTTCAATGGCAAGTGCACCAGTAATCGATTCCATTCCATCTATACCCCACCGAGTGTCAAACGATTCTCAACGAGAAAAGACAGTTTCTTTGCAGTTTCGGTGGTAAAATTTTGTCGAGACCTGGTGATGGGAAACTGAGATATGTTGGAGGTGAGACACATATATTTTAGATACAGAAAAATATGTCGTTTGATGAATTTTTGAAGCGAGTGAGTGAATATTGCAATCAGCCTCACACGATTAAGTACCAGCTTCATGGAGAAGATCTTGACGCTCTTATATCTGTTGCGTCTAATGAGGATTTTCAGAATATGATTGAAGAGTATAACGGGGTAGCAGCAATTCGGAGTGAAGGGTGGGGTACGGTGGTGAAAGGTGGATGGTGGTGGTGATGAAAGGTGGAGATGGTGGTGGTGGTGGTGAAGAATTAGGAAGAAGTGGTGTGTTGGATTGAAGATGAATCTGAATATGAGGAAGAAGAGGTGTGTTTGGATTGAAGGTGGTTATTGATTTAAAATTTATTTTTTTAATAGTAATGGCATTTAGGTCATTTCACACCCACTTAACTGAAAAGACTAACCTCCATCCGCGCCAAGGACCATCTAGGAACGAAAATGAAAAAGTTGGAGACTATAGCTGTAATTTTAGAAAGTTAAGGACTAAAGGTGAAAAAGGGCGAAACCACATGAACTATCCGGGCAATTAACTCTAAATTCAAATAATAAAGATCAAGTAATAATAACTTTGGAATTTATAGGAGTTAAAATAAATAATTAAACAAATAAAGAAATTCAAATAATAAATATTAAGTAATAATAACTTTGGAATTAAAATCTAACAAAAACGAACTTTAATGAAAAGTCCAATTTAATGAAAAGTCCAATTTGTTTTAATAAAAAGTTTTTATTTAAATGAAATTGAATTAAATGAACGCCCATAAAAATATAGTAAAAATCACCAACTTGTTATATATATATATAATTGAGATTCAAGGATCCGACAGGTTTGACGGAGTTTTGGCCCAGAGATAACCGGTTTTGTAGAATATTATTGAGAAGAAAGGAGTAGAAGAAGAATCGACATCGAACAGTTCAATTTAAACTGGTTTCTGTTCAATGATTTGAAGTTACATACCCGCGAAACCAATTGGACAGCATCTCCCCTCTAGGAACCAAAGCTTGTCCAAATGAGGAGACCTCATCCCTATTTATAAGCATAGTCCATTCGCAAGGATCAACATGTGCGAATGGACTTTATCACGAATGCACCTGGGACGGATCTACTCATTCGTGCGGATCTACCTATGTAGATCCGTGCAGACCTGTCATGATGTCCATTCGTACGGATTGACTCCATCCGCACGAATGTACATTTACAATACAAAACCTTGTCCGTTTTCATACTAATCTATACAATATTCAACACATGCTCTATCTAGCCTATTCGCACAGTGGCGAACATACAAAATATGCACCAACAGGGTGGGGCTCTAGAGTGAACACTAGTGTATATGTGAACTTAGTGAACAAATCTTGGCCATTGATTTACATTATTAAATCGTAAAATACACTAGTGTATTTTCATCATCAATGGCCATTGATTTACACTTGTGTATACACGTGTGTATTGATAATCAAAGGCTAGCATTAGTTCACTAGTGTTCACTATCAAGGGGATTGTTCACAAATGAACCTATATATATATATATATATTATACACACATACACGGATGAAAATATTTAGTAGCAGAGAGTAAAACGAGGTTGAATGAGAGGTTAGAGAAGTAACAAACAACTTTATAACATAAAGGTTTAAAGATAAGTTGCACTAAAATCGGACAACTTTACTATAACTTTAGTGGTGCAAACCATGAAGAGGGCACCCGAATCAGTATTGAAGACCTAGTTGTTTTGTGTAACCAAGTCTAGTATTTATGATTGTTTGACCAAAATGGTAAGAACCTGGACATTGATGTAGTCCATTACCTCCAAATAGGTTGGTGCAAGTGGAGAGCAACCACACAAGTATTATGTGGCAACTGACAAGTGGTTCCCGGTATGATTAAATGAGAAAGTCTATAGGATGTTAGTTTGACAGATTTTGTTGTCCGGAACCAATTGTTAGGTCATCAAGAAGACCTAGGTGCGAAAGCTAGATTTGGCATATATGAGGATGCTAAGATGGATGTGTGGACATACAAGAATGAATCGAATAAGTAATGAAGTATTTTCGTAAGAAATTAGGAACGACATGTATCACATATAAGAGGATGGAATAAAGATTGAGATGGGTTAGGCGTGTAAATAGGAGACAAATGATGTCTCTAGTAGGAACCATGGAAGCCCTCGTTGTTGGGGGAGGGGGGGTGGGAGGATATGAGTTATTGTAGATGTCGTATTAGGGTTACCAATGTCGAATTAAAAATAGTTTGCTAGATCTCAACCTGAACATGACACATTTAATTAAAAAACACTATATGTTTCATTAAAGACATTAACCCGAACATGATTTGTTTATTAACTAAGAACGTGATTATTTTTGTGTCATTTTTCAAGTCAGGACCAATAACTTTTCATTTTATAAGTAGTGGTACATTCAGAAATTTACGTCAGTGAGGCCAAAATGGGTTAAACTTGGGTCGGCTCAACAAGGTTAAGATGTTAACTTCAAGTTATGAAGAGAGTACGTGGGTCAGTGGGTGAATATAATGTAAGAATGCTTTATAGATTCTCTTCCAATTTTGAATAGAGATTCTAAGTCATATTTTAATTTATTGTTCGATGTTAGAAAAGTTAAGAAGATATGGTGAGTGGGGGCCTTTTCCTCCACCAAATATAAGATGGATCCACGCAAGAGATCATAGATTAGCAAGAAAGTGGGTTTAATTTTTAGGGGGACGGTGTGATCTCGGTAAGTGGCTTTGGGGAAGAAGTTTACCGAATGGGGAATCATCCCTAGTGTTTGAATGGTGAGTGGGGAGTAGGAGAGAGGGAGAGAAATTGTGACAACCCGAATCACCGTGGTCGTTAGGTGTGTGTCATCTTTACTTCCTAATCTGTCATACGTGGTTAACAGGTGTTTGTTGCGCGTAATTTAAAAGAGCATTTCATTTTATATAACTGTATGTTTAGAAGGTATACATAAGAATTATTAGTGTCCATACTTGACCATCAAGTCCAAACCAAACCGAGCCCGACTCCACTTATTAACGTCACTCATATTGTTGTTCTCGGCCCATGTATGTTGGCCCACACCACTACCAAGTTCTAACTCAGCCCACTCCCTCCCTTATGTACGAGTATACATGCATGTGTGTAAGTTGGGCACAATTGAAAACCCTAAAATCCTATACACACAAGCGACGAAAGATCTGAGGAATCAACCAAGTCCCTTCGAAGCCCCCTTCCTCCTGTTCTAACACATCTCCAACAACCTTTGGTTAGTGATTATACTCATTCTAATGTTGTTAATTAATTTATTAAAGGTTGAAACAATAATTATGGTAGCTATGTGATAATATGATTTAGGGATTATGTGATAGTTGAAAACCTGATGAATGTGTCACACCCTGGCCTTTGCGGAAGCGTGGTTTATTTTGGTGTGACTTCTTAATACCATAGCAACAATCATAACAATGCTATATGAAAATAAAACATAAGATGTTCATCCATTCATTAAGTTTAGTAATACCACAACATCATTGTTTTGAAAATGTCGACACCTAAGATAAGTTACAAACCATACTTGTTTTAAACGTGTTCATAAGACACAACAAAAGACTTTAAATAAAACGTGGTTTAAAGACATGTAACCCGTCCAGGTAAGGGTTACACCTCTTAAACCTACTACCCTGGATGACATCTTTTATTCAACGCAGCTAGACATATGCATACTCCGCCAGATCCGCTAGTTTCCTGAAATACATGTAGTTTGAAAAATCAACATAAGTTGAGCGAGTTCATGTGTAAGTGAGTATGTATAAACCTTTGTAATGTGTCTGTATGTATGAAAATCCCTGGTATGTAGCAATTAAGGAAAAAGAGATCACCAATGGGTTGCAAAGCCACTGGTATGTGTGAAACGGTGTAGGAAGTACTCAAACCTAGCAAATTTGTACCGGGCCTCCGGCTGTAAGACACAGTCACCACTATGGGCGCCCCGGCCTCATGGGTGTGGGCTCGCTACACCCAAATAGATCTATCACTCATGTCCCTCGGTCCTAACAACGAGGATTAATGGCCTTAAGTGTTGTACCCACCTTTCACATGATCTAAGCGTCTAAACCCTCCTTAAGCTAACCATACCATGTATAAAAGCGTCTGTAATAATTGTAACACGTATTCCACCCCCGAAGTATAAAACTGAAAACAGTTAAGAGAAAAGGGGGATATGAACTCACTGTAGTGCGTCTCCTGAATCGTACTCAAATCTACGGTCTCGTCAGCAAACACGACTCCCTACAATGTACTAATGTCTATTAGACGATAGGGCCGTGCCTTGCCTTGCCTTTGTATTTATGTTTGAGTTACGTTACTTGTGTTCCCAAAATTATTCCAAGTTATAACTTCTTGTTAAAATAATAATAATTATTTTAACTTAAGTTTTGTTTTTAGGTTTTGGAATAATAGTTAGGCAACTATTTCGTATCCAAACTTCTCAAGTATTTTATATGCGTATTTACTTCCCAAGGATGGGGGTATTTATACATGTACCTTTGTAGTTTCGAAAAATATATTTTAAGTCCCACTTGGAAAAATATATTTAACTCATTTGTCCAAAATACTTATTCCCAAAATATATGTATTTTTCCAAAAAATAGTATATTTTACTTCCTTAGCTTCCAAAATAATATTTTACCAAAAATATATGTGTAAGAGTATTTTGCGGAATATTTTGTAAGTTACGTTTTTGCGTTTGGTTTCACAATATCAAGCGTATAACTTAAATATTTATTCCGTGTGATTTTTTTGGTATTATTTTGGAGTTGTAATTTCCATGGTATTTGTTAAGTTATATTATTTTACCCTAAAATAATATAACTAGTTCACAAAATATGCAAATATTCACACAAGTGTCTTGTATAAAATATATATTTTAAATATATACTTATCCATTTTTATTTGTAAAATCAACCTCCGATACTTGGTATTTTTGTAATAAAAACTATGGCGAAGTTTATTTTGAAATCAAAGTTAAAAATATATTTGTAAACACTTGTTAGAAAAATATTTTCTAAGTGTTGGAATTTTAGAAAATTTCGCCAGAGTTTCCTTTGTAAACGGAGATGTCCATGCTTAATAGCATATAATTTTCTTTTCAAAACTTCATTCAATCAATCAACGACAAATTATTAAACAACATTACACTAACCAAGTGCAAAAACAATGCACTTTTCATAATAACATGAACTTAGTTTTTCGTAAAAACGCGTAGTAACTTAGTGGGGTGTTTAGTGGGTTTAGTTACCCTCCAAAGTGTGTTTATTTTTGTTAAAATCTTACTCTCGGGGTTTTTAGATGTTCACAACTTGTGAACTTATTTTACAAAAATATCCATTTACAACATTTTCATGTTTCACTTGCATTCTTATACTCTTTTTAATTCCAAAAATAATGTATATGCAAGTAAAGTTATGATCCTTCAAAACCCGTCTTTTTAACTTGGTTAGTTTAGAAAAATCATCATCAAGACTTGGATTTACAAGTTTACTAGTTCACTTGGTTCATTAAGCACAAATTAAATATTAATTAATTGTACGGATACCTGTAATTTTTGAGGTTTGTCACATTCTCCCCCTGTTAGAGAAATTTCGTCCAGAAATTTTAGTTCTGCTATAAGATGCAGGGGTCTTGGGGAATAAATGTGGGTACTTTTCTTTCATGCGATCCTCACGTTCCCACGTGAATTCTGGCCCGTTTCGTGCATTCCATCGAACTTTGACGAGTTTGACACTACTCCGGCGTGTCTTGTTAATCTTCCAATCCGTAACCTCAACGGGTTCTTCAGTAAAGTGGAGTGTGTCGTCAATATGAACTTCGTCGGCAGGAATGACAACTGTTTCTTGAGTTGGACTCTTCTTCAAATTAGATACATGAAATGTATCATGAACGCCGTTAAGTTCAGCAGGTAAGTCCAATTTGTATGCTACAAGTCCAATCCTTTGCAGGATTCTGAATGGACCAATGTATCGCGGATTCAACTTCCCACACTTCCCAAAGCGTGCCACACCCTTCCAGGGTGAAACTTTCAACAAAACCATATCACCAACCTCAAACTCCAAAGGTTTCCTTCTCAGGTCCGCATAACTCTTTTGTCGATCACGAGCCGCTTTGATGCACTCCCGGATCTGGGCAATCTTGTCTGTCGTTTCCTGAACCAATTCCGGGCCAACAAGCTGTCTATCACCCGCATCAGCCCAGCATAAGGGTGATCGACACTTGCATCCATAGAGAGCTTCGAACGGTGCGGCTTGAATGCTTGCATGGTAACTGTTGTTGTATGAAAATTCAACCAATGGTAGGTGAGTGTCCCAACTCCCACCTAAATCCATTACGCAAGCTCGCAGCATGTCTTCTAATGTTTGAATCGTTCGTTCGCTCTGTCCATCTGTCTGCGGGTGAAAAGCAGTACTCAGATTCAACTGAGAACCAAATGCTTCTTGAAAGGATTGCCAAATCCTTGACATGAAGCGTCCATCTCTATCAGAGATAATTGAGAGCGGCACTCCATGTCGTGCAACAATCTCCCTCATGTATATTTCAGCAAGTTTACTCGTGTTGTCTTTCTCCTTGATTGGCAAAAAGTGCGCAGACTTCGTTAGACTGTCTACTATCACCCAAATCGTATCATGGCCCTTGGGCGTCCTTGGCAATTTCGTTATGAAGTCCATTGAAATCTGTTCCCATTTCCATTTGGGTATTTCAGGTTGTTGCAAGAGACCTGAAGGTTTCTGGTATTCGGCTTTTACTTTGGTGCAAGTTAAACATTTACCAACGTATACCGCAACATCACCTTTCATTCTTGGCCACCAATAGAAATCCTTAAGATCTTGGTACATCTTATCCGCTCCTGGATGAATCGAGTACCGTGACTTGTGTGCCTCATCAAAAATAACATTTCTCAAACTACCAAACAAAGGAACCCAAATTCGTTTCATGAAGCACAAAGTTCCTTCCCCGTTTGGCACCAATTGCTTCTCCATCCCAAGGAGATACTTATTTTCGACATTCCTTTCCTTGAGAGCTTCTTTCTGCGCAGCACGAATGCGCAACGAGAGGTCCGTCTGTATGATCATTTCCAAAGCCCTAACCCTTATGGGCTTGATCCTTTCCTTCCGACTTAGTGCGTCGGCGACCACATTCGCCTTCCCCGGATGATACTTGATCTCGCAATCATAATCGTTCAATAGTTCTACCCAGCGTCTTTGCCTCATGTTAAGCTCTTTTTGATCAAAAATATGTTGCAGACTCTTGTGATCAGTGAAGATTGTACATCGCGTGCCGTATAAGTAATGTCGCCAGATTTTCAATGCAAACACCACCGCACCCAATTCCAAATCATGCGTGGTGTAATTTTTCTCGTGGACTTTCAACTGGCGAGATGCATATGCTATAACCTTTTGTCTCTGCATCAGCACGCAGCCCAAACCTTGACACGAGGCGTCGCAATATACCACGAAGTCGTTAGTGCCTTCGGGTAGAGATAAGATCGGTGCGTCGCAAAGCTTATTTTTCAACAGTTGAAATGCTTCTTCTTGTTTGTCTCCCCAATCAAACTTCTTGTCTTTTTGTGTGAGAGTGGTTAAAGGTTGAGCGATCTTCGAGAAATCCTCAATGAATCTGCGGTAATAACCCGCCAGACCTAGAAACTGTCGAATCTCGGTTGGTGTCTTAGGATTCTCCCAGTTCTTGATTGCCTCGATCTTTGTGGGATCCACATGAATTCCATTTTCATTAACCACATGACCAAGAAACTGAACTTCACGCAGCCAGAACTCGCACTTCGAGAACTTCGCGTACAACTTTTCTTTCTTAAGCAGCTCTAGAATAGTGACGTGCTGTCGTAGTACACGCAAATTTAATCCCAATAACAACTATAGATAGTGGTAAATGGGTATCGAACTCAGGGAGTATGTGGAAAGTATGTCGATTATGTAGCTTTGCACTTTAACTAAAATTAAACTAAAAATTGCGGAAATTAAAATTCAAGAGTTGATTGTTTGGTTTTAAAACTAAAATTAATTAAATAACTTCAAATCAAAGGTTGGTTTTAAAGCAGATTAAGAGAAAGCGACCATCCTAAACTTCCGGTTTGCTTTTGACAATTGTGTTTAAATTCACTAGAAAGAATCACATAGACAAGATTCATGTGTGATTGTTTGTTCGTGATAAAGGGGAACTAAGTACTCGGATTATGAAAACGCGAGGTTGTTACCCGATAACCAATTGACTAATATCCAACCCTAATCCCTCCCGTGATATCTCGATTGTCAGCGACACCAAGAACGTACGGTTTAGAATATGATCATAACATCAATCAACAATTTACAAACAAACATTCACACACCATAATAAACAAACAAACATTGCAAGTCTATTATTCTAGAAATACGAATCCAAACACAAAAGTCATAGACAAACCTTCAATTTAGGATGATCACCATAAGTTTAGCCACACATAGCTTGGTGAATCATCATAGCAACAAGTTTAATGTTCATACGAATCGAAAACACAAACTAATTGTTTAGAAATGTTTGGAACCAAGCAAAACCAGCCAAAATCGCCCCTACGATGCCAGAGAAACGTCCAATGATGAGATAATGTGAAAAGACACCCAAAAACGGTTTTAATGAAGGCAGTTACGAAATTCCTCGCAGCTTCCACCATAAATTACGGTATCACCATAACTTACGGTGGACCAGAAACTCTTACGGTGCATCTCTCCTGAGTTACGGTGGAGAACTGAGCATATTTCAGGGCCACCGTAAATTACGGTGGCCACCGTAAATTACGGTGGCCACCGTAATTTACGGTGGAGCCCTGATTTGTGTGTTTTGTTTCTTCGTTCCTTCCACGCACGACTCGTTCATCTCCAAACCGTCCAAAGCTGCGTTTTAACCCTTTTTAGCTCCCGAACTGTACCTGAAACATAAGCAACCGTAGTCATCTAATTCAAGATAATTACGCGATTAAGTGAAGGATAAATTCGTCTTTTAACATCATTATGGGTTGTCCTATGGAGCACCCGTCACATCCCCACAATTAACCGTTGCTTGTCCCAAGCAACTCATCAAACCATTTTCAAAACAAGTGATCAATGTAAACCAAGCATAAACATGTAGTCCTTTTACTAACCCCTTTTTAACACCCAAAATAACGCACCCCTCACTATGTCTCTCCTCTCGGTAACAAGTAAGCACTAGCAAATGTAAGCTAGACACACAAAGGCTAACGGGCGATTGCACAACTATAGGCCTGTACCTAAATCGATCCTTCTCCTAACAAGTGCCAAACATGAATGCAAATCAAGTGGACTTTTAAGGTTGTAACGTGGCTAGGTGTACGAGTAGGAAATGGAATATATATGAAGTAGCGAAAACTTAACCCGGTCTTTTATTACACAAAGAAATAAACAAACAACTACCAAACTAAACGACTATATACAAGATAACTAATCATCACTTTTTTTTTCGTTTTTCATTGCTTTTTCTCTTTTTTTTTTCTTTTCTTTTTCTGAATTTTTTTTTTGCAATATAACATCAAATAAAATTACATACTACTAAATAATCACTAACACTATAAGACCGGGTCAAATCGGGTAAATTTTTAGGTAAGTAGCTAGGGGGTAACAAACAATAAGCTTTTAGGCACAAAATTGGGCAACTAAATGTCCAAACCCCCACCCCTCTCGCAACCATGCTCATATATATTATTTATGAGGTCCAACCCCCCAAATCCCACACTCACACACACTAAAAACGAGGCTACCTAAATGCCCTTATCCTTTTCACATTCACGCCCAACTAAGGACTCAAACCGTATCAAGGCACAAGTTCTAATGCACCCCCACCCGTAGCCACTCTCATCAAAGATAAGTATTATTTATTTACATGTGTGGCTTCAACTCTCACCAAGAATAAAAGGGGTATCAAGGGTTGCCGGTGCATCAATTGGGGTTAATCTAGGGTGTTCAAATTATCACATTGTTTTGCTTGATTTAATTTTTTTTTCAAAATCTTCAAAAATTTCCCCCCATCCCCACACTTGGGATACATTGACCCCAATGTATGGTTTTAGGAGGATTTGATCACTAAACATCTTTCACATCACCCAAAAGCTCAACACTCAAACCACAAAATTCTTTTTGGATTTTTCATTTTTTTTATTTATATTTTTCTTCTTTTCAAACATCACACCGCCAACTCGCACCAACCCAACATAACATCACAACTCAAACTAACACCACCCAACCACCCGACCATAAACAAAACAAGCTAACAAATATTCACAAAATATACAAGGAAGGAACACGACCTGGCTAGTAATAGCGTGGCCGTGGAGGCCCAAAAATGGAAGACATCATGTCATTCCATTCTCCAAATGCAAATGTACCGCTACTACTCCCACCTTGTTGCAGAGCTCCTTCTTGTTGGCGCGGGTTGATCCATTGTGAATGATGAAGCGGCGGGGTTGGATACGAAACACTACCATCATACGGTGGTAGAGATGCATAATCCACATGTTGTGGATCCACAACCACCGGCCGCCCGGCGTGCCAATCTGCATGCATTCTTCTTGCTTGATCATCATTATATCGACTATTCATTTCTAACTCATGGGAATACGCGTGTGTGCGATTCCACACCTCTTGACGATCAAGGTTTTGTTTCAAAGACCGCTCTATGCTTGCACTCATCATTGTATGTTGATCAAATAACGTCCGCTCCGAACCCGACCATGACTCAAAAATGGGTGCCGGAGGACGTTGATTTTCGATAACCTCTTGCATCGTGCCATCATAAGCCCAATTCGGCACATAAGAACGTTCCGTGTAATCGAAAAAAGCACCACCATAACCTCTACCTAGGCCCCCTTGGCCTACATTCTCACCACCATGCAGCTCGTCCGCATAATCATCATCACCACTTGGAACTTCCGCATCGCTTTCCGGCTCATCCGCTTCGCCCGGTAGAAGATCCCTTGCACCCACTTTTAATGCTCTCCATCTCTGCCCCTCCGACTTGAGTTTATGGTACGGTTCCAATTGGGTATACGTCCAACCAATCCCCAACTTGTCTAAAGTAAAAGGCTGATGCCTTTTTGGTGCCCCTTTATCCTCTGACGTGATTGCCTTTTGTTGCTTCATCAATCCCGTGATGATTCAGCAATATGGGACAATATCTTTCCCCAACTTGTTTCGGCAAATCCATAGGTGGTTCATGATCAAGTATCGGATTGGAAAACGCGGAGACCCATTAAGTAGCGAATAGAGGACAGGTACTTCCGGGTACCTCACTTGCTCCTTGTCCCCCCTTCGCGGAATGATATTTAAAATGCAGATTGCTAGCAACAACTTCGCTTCTATCTTCAAATTCCTCCGGTATAAAACGCCACTGTAAGTACCGGGCAAAAATAACGCCGCTAACATATCATTCCAACGAACATGCTTCTCCGGTTTTATTAGAAGGTCATCAAGACTAGGAATCATGTACTCACAAGCATGTAGACTGTCATATTTTCCCAATTTCTTCAATGTGTCAAAAGAAATTTCTACCGGAATCCCATTCACTTCACCTATCAACTTCATTTGCGATGGTTTTTTCGTATGTGTTGCACTTGAGAGTTGCCATCCATTCTTGAATTTCGTTTATGAATAAGTTCTTGCTATCCTTGTCATAACAACTAAGTGCCGATTCCCATCCTAGAGCGTGGAATTTGGCAAACACACCAAACGGACTAAATTCCACTTCACGAACTTCCCTCTCGCAAATAAATGCGGCAGCCTTGTTTTTCAATCTATTCATACTGTCGTGAAAGAGTGTCGGTTGCCAATGTTCCGGTTGGTCATCCAATGGACCCGACTCCCATTTTGGCTTTTCAGCCGGGTCCAACTCCATTTCATCCTCGCTTTCACTCTCATCAACTCGACCCAAATATTGCCTCTTTCTCGGTTGTTGTTCCAGTTGCTTGCCCTTATCTTTAGATGAAGAAGATGAACTTGCTCCGGCTCTTTCTTTCGTTCATATTTTTTTTCTACACACATTAGAGCAAACAACACAACCAAACACAATAAATTAGACCCTTTTCGCCACAATATCCCCACACTTGCTTGTTACTATGGTTGTAGATGCTAGTGAACCAAAACTTTTATAAATTTTTTTCAAAAATTGGGCATGGTGTCTCTACAATGTAGAGATTCCCAAAAAGTTCACTACTTTACCATCAATCCTACATCTACAACCCATAACAATGTTCAAGTAACAATTTTTATGACAAAATCTAAGAACAAGCAAGTGGGTATGACAAATATCAAAAACAACATACCTCAATCTTCACAATGCATCATCAAAATACAACAAATGAACTTCCATACCTTTGTTTGAAGATGCTAGCACACAAATGAAACAATAACTTCAAAAACCCCCAAAATTTTTCGGACCTAGGGTTTGTGATTCGGACCCGAAAGCTTCGTTTTTTCGCAAATCTCTTCTCAAAATCAAAAAGTATGTGAAAAATTAGCCAAGACAGACCTAAATTTCACTTGATTTGGTTAAGAATTGAGAGAGTTAGGAAGGATTGAAGGTTGAAGAAGTTTGAAGATCTTGTGGGTCTTGAGAATGAAAGTGATATATGAAACTTGTGGTTAGGGAAAGATGGAACAAATCGTGTGGAGGGGGAGAGTTCACGTGACTGATTGTTGTTTTTTTTTTTTTATAAATGCAAAAACCGGAACAACACATTTACTCGCCAGGTCCACCGTAAATTACGGTGTGGACCGTAAATTACGGTGGATGCTGGCAACATAATTCCATCATAACTCAGTAGGATCCTGCCGTAAAGCCCAAAAATTTTCACTGGCCACCATAACTTACGGTGACACCGTAAATTACGGTGGTACCTGGACATCTCTGATTCGCTGAAAATTGTGATTTTTAGTGTCATTTTTATATTTTTTTCAGTTTTTTCGATTTTTTTGTGTTTTTTAAATTTTTCAAAAACATGTAACAATTACCCTACCCCCTCGAAAGTCCCGTGTTGTCCTCAACACAATGTTAGAGCAATTCGCAACCCGAATGTCCCCACACTTGTTTCAAACACAAGCTTCAAGCGAGTACGGTAAATATGCAAACTATACAAAACAAACAAAATGAAATGCTAACTATTTACACTACCAAACCTGGGCCTCTCATGGTTGCTCATTGTCGACCGGGCGTAAGATGTAGCCCGCTTTGTCAAGCTCCAAGTTGTTGATGTCGTTCCCCTCCAAGTATGGCTTCAACCGGTGACCGTTCACCGTTTGTTGTTTTAGTGTTTGCTCATCTTGGATATCTACATCACCAAACCTCCCAACTCGCCGAACGACATACGGGCCCATCCATTTGCTTTTAAGCTTGCCCTCAAACATCTTGAGTCTTGAATTGTACAACCAAACCTTTTGACCCACTTCAAAAGTTTTCTTCTTCAACTTTGCATCGTGTACCTTCTTGAGCTTGTCTTTGTAAGCCGATGCACACTCATACGCCTCGTCTCTAATTTCTTCTATCTCGCTTAATTGCAACTTCCTCATCTTTCCCGCCTCATCATAATCCGCATTCACCGTCTTGATTGCCCAATGTGCCCGATGCGCTAACTCCATTGGCAAGTGACAACCCTTTCCATAAACCATCCGATAAGGTGTTGTGCCAATTGGAGTCTTGTAGGCCGTTCGGTACGCCCACAACGCATCATCCAACTTGCTCGACCAATCCTTCCTATCCGTTCTAACCGTCTTCATGAGAATTTCTTTGATTTGACGGTTGGACACTTCGACTTGTCCACTCGTTTGCGGATGGTAAGGTGTGGCAATCCGGTGATTCACACTATACCTATTCAACAATTTCCCAAAATTAAAGTTCTTGAAGTGCGAACCACCATCACTTATAATAACACGCGGGATACCAAAACGAGAGAAGATGTTGGATTAAACGAATTTATAAACAACCGAGTGGTCATTTGTTCTTGTTGCAATAGCCTCAATCCACTTCGAGACGTAATCAACTGCCACCAAAATATATAAGAACCAGTTGGAGTTTGGGAAGGGACCCATAAAGTCAATACCCCAAACATCGAATATTTCGACAACCAAGATTGGTTGCAATGTGTAACAACCCTCATTAAAAGTCCTATTTATTTTATTATTTTATCCAATAGGAAACCCTAATTGAGACACCCAAGTGATTCTGCACAAACCCTACAAATTTTAGAACAATCAGAATCAGGATCAGGGCCCCTAAAACTCAGGGGGGGCATTCCCTACTCAACGATTATCCTTATAAGTTATTATAAAAATCGAATTTAATCAAACCGTCGACTCACCTGCACTTCAAACACACGTGGCAAGAAAATGAGAAAAATGTATCCCTTACGGACCGTAAGGGTTGATGCTTACGGTCCGTAAGCCTGACAAAATTTGTGTATAAATAGTAGCGTCTGGGACTTGATTCTGGGAACAAAAACGACGAAGAAACTCAAAATACACGCTGAGATATCGTCCAAATACTTTCCAAACACACATGAATCAGTAATTAGTATAGCGGGGTGCTGCCGCAAACAGGGTATTAACTCGATCGCTATTACGATTCATTGTCCGATAGATCAATGTACTCAATGGATGTTTAAGTGTTGCCCTCATTAGGGTTATGCTTTGTCATTAATCGTTAATTCGATGGATGTTTAAGCATAGCACTTTGTCATTCGTTGTGAGGGTTGATCTCGTGAGTTATCGTAATTGCTGTATTAAGTTACTTACCTAGTTCGTGTGCACTAGGTTACAAGGCTAATTAATAGGCGAAGCTCTGCCTGTATAAATCTGCAATCCATCAAGGCTTATCTGTAGACTAAACTTTGCCCGTAAAAATCTGCAATGTGAGTTCATTTCTCTTTTCTCACCGTTTGTGAGTCCATTCTCTTTTATCACCTTTTTGTGATATAATTATATTTACAAATGCTTTCCAAAATCATAAAGGTTTACCTGTTATACTTACAGTGATTAAATTTTTATATTCTATAATAACTGCTGGTATGGGAGGTTTTATACATTATTTGATCCTCATTACTATTAGCCAAAAAGATAGCTAATAATAGCATGACCACAATCACAGTGAGAATTATGCCTCAGTAGCCATAACCTATAACTAATATTATTTTAACATTAAATCGTTAATAAATTTATGTTTGAAATAAATCTAAAAAGTGTATACCATAATAAAATAGTCAAGTATAATGTATTCTACTATACGAAGATTATATTATTAGTCACGTTAATATATCAAATATTGATATTACAAATATTTAATTAACATATTATATTTGATAAGTAATAGTAGTTTGACATAAAATGATATATGTCATTTTCTGGATTGAATGGTTTTGTGCCATAAGTAATATATTTGACAAAGTAATGTCACCGGACACAACTAAGTCCAGAGTCACTAGTTGAGAGAATGATCAACAGTGACATGACCAAAAGCACTAGTTGAAAGAATGATCAACAGTGTCATGACTAGAATCACTAGTTGAAAGAATGATCAACAGTGATATGACCAGAATCACTAGTTGAAAGAATGATCAACAGTGATATGATCACCGTCACAGGAATCGCCTAGTGACAGATAAATTGAATAATAGTAAAATATAATTACTTGATAAATTCACTATTGGACGAAAGTAAGCCAATGAGTGATATGATTACGGTCACATCGGAACTACCACCATGTGACAAATACTGATTGAGTTGGGTAAATATAAACAAATATAAAAACCTTAATGCTGTAAGGTATAACAATATATTTTATAAAAATGGAATGAACTCACTCAGTATTTCCACTGACGAAACCTTTTTCAAACATTTTTCAGGTAATTACAGTAGATTGGAATAAGAGCTGGATACGACACTGAAAGGCTTCAAGAAGTGGCTTATTTTATTAATTAAATCAAATTAAGAAATATTGTTTTATGTAAACAAATTTATCTTATTAAAGCTACCTTTGTAAAACATGGGTTTATCTCATCTATTTAATAAATAAAAATCCGGTGTTTCTAAAACTCTGATATTTTTCCTAACTCACGGTCCTGATGAAATTTCTGCTGCAATATTTTATAAAATTAATCACCGGTACCACTGGGCTGTTCGCGACTCCCGATTCCGTCTAGGGTGGGTCGGGGGTCGTGACAGAAGGTGGTATCAGAGCCACTTGTTTAAGCTATTTAGGTGTTCTTTTAATATCTAAACAATAAAGTTAGGAAACGGATACAAATTAACATATGTGTTTTACATGAATATATATATGTCGATATGAACATATAATATTCTGGAAGTATTGTTTTGTTCTAATTATTCTGTGATATTAATAAGTGAAAATGTTTACAAATTCAGATGTCGAATGAAGTACCACATAATCCAGAAGTTCATGCTAATAATGAAAATCCTTTGGATAAAAATGCTATAGAAAATCTAATAGCTCAAGGAATAGCTAATGCTTTACCTTTAATAATTAAAGCTGTTAAAAACCCCGTAGAACCCACCAAAGTTGTGAGTAGCAAGCATACTCGTGACGATGGTTTTAGCCATAGTATCAATGGAGGTAATGATGATATTATCAAAACCCCATTTCCAAAGAAAAAGAAGGCGGTGACTCTCGGGTGCACCTACAAAGAATTTCTAGCCTGTAAACCAACTGAGTTCGCAGGCAGTGAAGGTGCCACGGCTGCTCTGCGATGGTTGGAAAAGACAGAAGCTGTTCTTACAATCAGCAAATGTGCCGAAGAAGATAAGGTGATGTATGCATCTAACCTCTTTAAGGTAGAAGCCTTAGAATGGTGGAATACAATTCTTCAGGCAAAAGGAAGTGACATGGCTTATGCCATGAACTGGGAAAAATTCAAGAAAATGGTAGAAAGGAAATTTTGTCCTCCTTATGAAAAGGAACGAATGGCTAACAAGTTCCTAAATCATAAAATGATAGATGTGAATTGTCGTGAATATACGACAATGTTCTTCGAATATGCAAGAATGGTACCAACTCTGGCTTCGCCAGAACCTGTACTAATTTCTCGTTATATTTGGGGATTAATTAGCGAAATCCGAGACATAGTCAAGGCCACTAGACCACAGACTATTGAAGAAGCAGTCGAACTAGCTAACATGCTGACAGATGGACTAATTCGCACAAGAGAAGAAAACAAGAAGAAAGAGTTAGCCCAGAAAATTTTCCAAGAATTCTACAAGAAGACAGGAACTGAACCGTCATTGGAGCAACCTATCTGTAGAAACTGTAACAAAAAGCATTCAAGAAAATGCCGTTTTAGGAGAACATCCTACTGTGACTTCTGCAAGATGACCGGGCATATAGAGGAAGAGTGTAGAAGGAAAACTAATGTTTGTTTCAATTGCGAAGAAACAGGACACATCAAACCATATTGCCCAAAACTAACCAAAGCACTTGACAACAAGGCCAGAACAACAGACGGAGCTAAGAAGAACGCGTGAGCATTCGTACTTACTACGCAAGAAGCAGAAATGATTCCAGACGTAATCGCTGATATGTAATATCTAAGTTAAGTTACTATTTGACCCTAGTACAAATAAAAGTTTATAAATAAATACATTCTGTCAAGTACTTCATCTATTCAAAACCATAACAGACTTGTTTGGTTTTCACTTTCACCAAATCATTTATTTGGTCACGATCACCTTGTGGTAACATTTTCACAAAAATTTGAAGCTTGTGCTAATCTCGTTGCATACCTTATATACGGGTTTAATTATTTATTTATATTGAATCCGCTTTGTTGATTTATTCTATAAAATCAATCTTAAACACAATCATGTGCTAAGATAATGATACACAAATTCATTTCATATTTCAGTGTATCTCTTAAGGATTTTTTTTATATCAGCAATCGAGCGCTTCGTAATCTTTATTGCTTTATCATCTTTGATCGAAAAACATTATTCAATTATTTCAATTTCAATCCTACTAGATTTATTTGAAACATTCGGATTTACTTCATTTGATTTAAAGCATGGTGAAACTCATTTCATTCACCGCTTCTATTTCCAATTACTACGACACCTTGTGGTGGCATTTTCTTTAATTTGTAGCTTGAGCTATTCTCATTTTCACACCTGATATTCGGATTTATTTCTTTCCTTCTTGTTATCTTAAACAGTTTTAAATTATGTGTTAAGATAAGAGTACACAAATTCATATCATATTCCGGTGTACCTCTTAACGTTTCTTTCATCATTTATCGAAAATTCTGTAATATTCATTTGGTCTTTTCATTTGAAAATCCTATTCGAAATGAATATCCAAATTTACTTCATTAAAGCTTTCAGTTGATTACACGGTGAAATTGTTCGGTCACCGTAATTATTGAATTATTTCAATCAGTACGACACCTTGCGGCATCGTTATAAACTTATAGCTTGGGCTAATCATAATCATACGAACCATTCAAAACCACGTATGTCTTTCATTTGACTCGTTATTAAAAATAGTCTTAATGCAATTATGAATTAAGACAATGATACACTAAACTCTGTTATATTTCGGTGTATCCTTAATGTCAACACACTGATTTCTCTTTTGTTATGATTCGATAGTTAACAATCATTTTCGTGCTTTTATTTCATTTGTGAGCTTGTTGATTCTGAGTCTTCCTCAGTTGCCAATCAAAGTAAGCTTTCTTTTGACAAAGAATTTTTATTGATTCTAAAAGTCCTTCACATTCTAAATATCTATTTGATCATATATCTTCTGGCTTGAACCTAGTTACATTGGAAATTATATCATTTCATCTTATTCGATTATCATCGATTTCTTGAACTAATTCAATTGAACCATTGAATCTTACCTATTGTGCAACTTGTATTCGCAAAATTCGATATTTTAATTCTGTGTCATTTACCTTAATATTTTTATTGACTAAAGAATGACATAAGTCTAAAAGAAATATCATAACCCAAATCTCGAGGATGAGATTTTTATTAAGGTGGGGAGAATGTAACAACCCTCATTAAAAGTCCTATTTATTTTATTATTTTATCCAATAGGAAACCCTAATTGAGACACCCAAGTGATTCTGCACAAACCCTACAAATTTCAGAACAATCAGAATCAGGATCAGGGCCCCTAAAACTCAGGGGGGGCATTCCCTACTCAACGATTATCCTTATAAGTTATTATAAAAATCGAATTTAATCAAACCGTCGACTCACCTGCACTTCAAACACACGTGGCAAGAAAATGAGAAAAATGTATCCCTTACGGACCGTAAGGGTTGATGCTTACGGTCCGTAAGCCTGACAAAATTTGTGTATAAATAGTAGCGTCTGGGACTTGATTCTGGGAACAAAAACGACGAAGAAACTCAAAATACACGCTGAGATATCGTCCAAATACTTTCCAAACACACACGAATCACTAATTAGTATAGCGGGGTGCTGCCGCAAACAGGGTATTAACTCGATCGCTATTACGATTCATTGTCCGATCGATCAATGTACTCAATGGATGTTTAAGTGCTGCCCTCATTAGGGTGATGCTTTGTCATTAATCGTTAATTCGATGGATGTTTAAGCATAGCACTTTGTCATTCGTTGTGAGGGTTGATCTCGTGAGTTATCGTAATTGCTGTATTAAGTTACTTACCTAGTTCGTGTGCACTAGGTTACAAGGCTAATTAATAGGCGAAGCTCTGCCTGTATAAATCTGCAATCCATCAAGGCTTATCTGTAGACTAAACTTTGCCCGTAAAAATCTGCAATGTGAGTTCATTTCTCTTTTCTCACCGTTTGTGAGTCCATTCTCTTTTATCACCTTTTTGTGATATAATTATATTTACAAATGCTTTCCAAAATCATAAAGGTTTACCTGTTATACTTACAGTGATTAAATTTTTATATTCTATAATAACTGCTGGTATGGGAGGTTTTATACATTATTTGATCCTCATTACTATTAGCCAGAAAGATAGCTAATAATAGCATGACCACAATCACAGTGAGAATTATGCCTCAGTAGCCATAACCTATAACTAATATTATTTTAACATTAAATCGTTAATAAATTTATGTTTGAAATAAATCTAAAAAGTGTATACCATAATAAAATAGTCAAGTATAATATATTCTACTATACGAAGATTATATTATTAGTCACGTTAATATATCAAATAATGATATTACAAATATTTAATTAACATATTATATTTGATAAGTAATAGTAGTTTGACATAAAATGATATATGTCATTTTCTGGATTGAATGGTTTTGTGCCATAAGTAATATATTTGAAAAAGTAATGTCACCGGACACAACTAAGTCCAGAGTCACTAGTTAAGAGAATGATCAACAGTGACATGACCAAAAGCACTAGTTGAAAGAATGATCAACAGTGTCATGACTAGAATCACTAGTTGAAAGAATGATCAACAGTGATATGACCAGAATCACTAGTTGAAAGAATGATCAACAGTGATATGATCACCGTCACAGGAATCGCCTAGTGACAGATAAATTGAATAATAGTAAAATATAATTACTTGATAAATTCACTATTGGACGAAAGTAAGCCAATGAGTGATATGATTACGGTCACATCGGAACTACCACATGTGACAAATACTGATTGAGTTGGGTAAATATAAACAAATATAAAAACCTTAATGCTGTAAGGTATAACAATATATTTTATAAAAATGGAATGAACTCACTCAGTATTTCCACTGACGAAACCTTTTTCAAACATTTTTCAGGTAATTACAGTAGATTGGAATAAGAGCTGGATACGACACTGAAAGGCTTCAAGAAGTGGCTTATTTTATTAATTAAATCAAATTAAGAAATATTGTTTTATGTAAACAAATTTATCTTATTAAAGCTACCTTTGTAAAACATGGGTTTATCTCATCTATTTAATAAATAAAAATCCGGTGTTTCTAAAACTCTGATATTTTTCCTAACTCACGGTCCTGATGAAATTTCCGCTGCAATATTTTATAAAATTAATCACCGGTACCACTGGGCTGTTCGCGACTCCCGATTCCGTCTAGGGTGGGTCGGGGGTCGTGACACAATGGCATCTCATCCCTCTTCGATATGCTTCCCATCTTTTGGCAATTTACACAATTTCTAGCGAACTCACATGCATCCTTGAAAATTGTGGGCCAATAAAATCCACATGAGAGAACCCGGTAACCCGTTTTATGCCCACTAAAATGACCTCCACATTCGGATGAGTGGGCGTGAGTCAAAATTTCCATCACCTCCGTTTCGGGCACAAACCTCCTAATGACTTGATCCGGCCTGATCTTGAAGAGATCCGGTTCATCCCAAATGTATTGCTTCACTGGGACCATAAATTGTTGTCTTCGCTTCTTGGTCCAATGACTTGGGATGGCACTCGTGGCTAAGTAGTTGACATAATGAGCATACCACGGTGCAACGAAAGTGGATACGGCTAGGAGTTACTTGTCAGGAAACGTTTCATTTATTTCACTAACATCGTCAATTCCTTCAACCAGAATCCGAGACAAGTGATCCGCCACTACGTTCTCACTTCCCTGTTTGTCTCGAATTTCCAAGTCAAACTCTTGCAACAACAATACCAACCGAATCAAACGAGGCTTCGCGTCCATTTTCTCCATCAAATATCAGACCGCACTATGATCCGAATAAACCACCACCTTGCTCCCCCAAATATACGCACGAAACTTATCCAAAGCATACACCACCGCTAATAACTCCTTTTCGGTTGTGGTGTAATTGAGTTGCGCTTCGGATAAAGTCTTGCTTGCATAATAAATCACTACCGGCTTCTTGTCAACCCGTTGACCCAAAACTGCACCAATAGTAGTGTCGCTTGCATCACACATAATCTCGAACGGCTTTGACCAATCCGGTGGTTGCAAGATAGGAGCTTTGACCAAGTGTTCCTTCAAAACAGTGAAAGCTTGCATACACTCATTAGTAAAATCAAATGGGACATCTTTTAATAACAAGTTGCATAAAGGTTTGGTGATAACACTAAAACCTTTTATGAAACGTCTATAGAAACCTGCATGTCCCAAAAATGACCTTACACCCTTAACATTTTTCGGAGGTGGCAAAGATGCTATTACCCGTATTTTTGCCTTATCCACCTCCATTCCCTTTTCCGAAATTACGTGACCCAACACAATGCCCTCTTGCACCATAAAGTGACTTTTCTCCCAACTAAGCACTAAATTTTTCTCCACACATCTTTTTAAAACTTTTTGTAATTCGTTGAGACAAGATTCGAAACTAGTGCCAAAAATGGAAAAGTCATCCATAAATACTTCAAGCGACTCTCCAACCATGTCCGAGAAGATACTCATCATACATCGTTGGAAAGTTGTCGGTGCATTGCACAAGCCAAATGGCATTCGCCGAAAGGCAAAGGTACCATATGGACAAGTGAAGGTGGTCTTGTGTTGGTCATCCGGGTGTATTGCTATTTGATTGTAACCCGAATACCCATCCAAAAAGCAGTAATATTTTTGACCCGACAGTTTTTCAATGATTTGGTCAATAAAAGGCAACGGAAAATGGTCCTTAGAAGTGGCGGCATTCAACTTTCGGTAGTCAATACATACACGTCACCCGGTGACCGGTCGGGTGGCAATTTGTTCACCATTTTCATCTTTGACTACTTGAATGCCGGCCTTCTTAGGCACAACTTGGGTGGGACTCACCCAAGCATTATCCGAAATCGGATAGATGATTCCCGCGTCCAACCATTTAATTACCTCTTTCTTTACTACCTCCCGTAGGTTCGGATTCAATCGCCTTTGAGCTTCTCATGTTGGTTTTGCATCTTCGGTGGTAATAATTTTGTGCATGACGATTGATGGACTAATTCCTTTGAGATCGGCAATCGTCTATCCAATAGCTCCCTTGTTTTCTTTCTAAACTTCCAACAATGCCTGCTCTTGCACCAACTCTAAATTAGAGGCAATAATGACCGATAGAGTGTCATTATCCCCTAAGAAAGCATACTTCAAGTGGCTCGGCAAGTCTTTAAGTTCCAACTTTGGCGGTTCCTCTAACGATGGTTTAGTACCCGAGTTTATCTCCACCGGCAAGCCTTCGAATTGGTGAGTCCATGGCGGTCGACCTTCTTTCAAGGCCATTGCATCCTGTTTTTCCTCTTCAACCCGAAGTGCATAAGCATGTACCTGTTCAGAAAAATCACACAAGCAAACATCCAAACCATCCTCCTCATACTCATGCGGGTTGCATCCGTCAACTAAATCTGCCATGAAACACTCATCAACACCATTAGCATTAGAATTGTTAGTAAAAACATTCAAACGCATTTTTCGATTCCCAAAAGTCATATCGACTGTACCAAATCTACAATCAATCACAGCATGCGCGGTGCTAAAAAATGGCCGACCCAAAATTACGTTTTGTTGTTGTTTTGGGTCCTCAGATGAGTAGTCCAAGACTAAAAAGTCAATCGGGTAATAAAACTCATCAATTTTAACAATTACATTTTGAACCATTCCCCGAGGTAACTTATGAGACAAATCGGCTAAAACAACCGTTGTCTCCACCCTAGCTAACGGACCAAAGTCATATTGGTCATATAAGCCCCCCGGTAAAATACTAACTCCGGCTCCAAGATCTAGCAACGCCTTCGCCATTTGAAAATTACCAACTTGTATGTTAATCAATGGCGTGCCCGGATCTTGGAGCTTAGGAGGAAGCTCCCCATTCAAAACCGCACTCACTTGCCCGGTTAAATCCACCCGCTTAGGCATTTTCTTCTTTTGTTGCCTCTTTTGTGTGCATAATTCCTTTAGGAATTTAGCATAAGCGGGTACTTGTTTTATTGCATCAAGGAGTGGAAGATTAATTTTAACTTGTTTAAACATGTCCCACAACTCTTCTTTTTGGGGACCTCTTGGTGCAATAAAATTTTTCCTACCCGGGTCAAGTAAAGCCGATGGAAACGGGACTTGACTCGGTTCACCCTCAACTTTTTCATTTTTTTCATTTTCACCCAACCCCGGTTTGTTAACATTTGATTCTTTAGGTTTTACCGGTGAAACTTCATCATCGTCACTTTCGTTACCCGTGACATCCTCAACTACCCCCTCAACCAATTCAGGTGGCAAATTAGCTTTAAATTCTTTTCCACTTCTTAAAACACTAACATGATGAACATTAACATTACCTCGTGACGAACCATGTGAAGGATTTACCTTGGTATCGCTAGGAAGTTGACCTTTGCTTTTCTTCAATTCTGCCACATCGGTTGCCAATTGACCCATTTGGGTTGTTAGTGATTGGATGCTCTTGTCACGAACCTCATCCTTTTGCATTCGAACTTCATCGAGTTGGTTCCGTTTTTGCATCTCCTCTTGCATACTTTTTAACATTTCCATCATCTCGTTTCCACCCGAAGACCCCCCTTGTTCTTAACCTGTTGGATATTGTTTTTGGTATCCTTGATTGTTCCCACCTCTATATCCACTTTGGTTGTTATAAGGTTGGCGCGAACCAAAGTTACCTTGGCTACCTTGAAAGTTCGGGTTAGCTTGATTTGAAGGGTTCCTATACCGAAAATTTGGATGGTTCCTCAATCCGAGGTGGTATGTGTTAGAATTCATGTTGTAGTTTCTACCACCCCCTCCTTGACCTTGCACCGCATGAACTTCTTCATATTGCCCTTCCACCATTCCTTGGCAATTTTCAGCCGCATGACCTATTTCATTACACAATGCACAAACATCATAAATTTGGTTAGTGGTTTGAACATTACCATCATCTATTGCGTGCACTTGAGGTCGGGCAATGGCCGGTCATGCTCTCCTTGATGCTTGAGCTTTCCTCTTTGAAGTGATTGCCATTTGCTCCAAGAACTCCCAATCGTATTGCTCATAATTCGTACTAAAAGTGCCACCAGTAATAGACATTAAATCTCGACCATCTTCGGCACTCAACCCCTCATGAAAAGCGTTCATCAATTCCCAAAGTTCAATTCCATGGTGAGGGCAATTCTTGATCATCATATTGAAACGCTCAAAGGCCTCATGAAACATTTCACCTTGTTGTTGCTGAAAACTCCTCAATCCCTTCCTAGCATCATTAGTCTTTTGGGCGGTGTAAAATTCATCTAGAAAAATTTGTTGCATCTCCGCCCAAGTGTAAATAGATGCTGAAGGCAAAGTGTAGAACCATTTCTTTGCCTTGTCCTCCAAAGAGAATGGAAACAAGACTAACTTGACATCATCGGCCGAAAAACCTTGACTCCCAAGAGTATTGCAAATTGAGTCATAGGCCTTCAATGCTTCTCGCATGTTCTCTAAGATGCCTTCTTGGCACACCCAACCGAACCCTTGGTCGAATAGGACCCATTGGCCTTTGCATAGGCCCTTGTGGTACATATGGTTGAAATTGTTGTTGTGGCATCGGTTGGTGTTGAATCGGGCTTTGGAATTGAGGTTGTACGTTTTGCGGCCGAACTTGTTGCAATGGTATAGGGCGTTGCACTTGTGGCCCTTGTGGCCTTGGTCGAATGTGTTGTGGTATAAGTTGTTGTTGTTGAAACCCACCAACACTTGACATTCTTTGAGTTTGCCCTGGCACATAACCAAACTCTCCTTGATCACCATCACCCCCATAAGCATACCCGTCTTCATCATAACCCTCAAAATCTTCATATCCTTCCTCATATCCATCTCCCCCTATACCCGAAGATTGCCCAAATGGAAGGGTCGAGTATTGAAAGCCCGATTGGTTCGATGGTCTAAATATTGAAGTAGCATGGATAATAGTTGAATTTGGTGGTATTGAATAGTGGGAAGATGATTGACCCGTAGTTGGGGGAAAGAAGTGTGATAATGGTGGGATTGTGGCCGAAGGACTAAAGGTAAGATTGGGTTCAACTTGAGTAGTAATCGGTTGTGTGGTGTTGGTTGGTGTAGTGTCATGAGGTAGAGTAGGAATTGTAGTGGAATTTGGTATGGTTGTGTTTGGTGATGGTTGTGTGGAAGTAGGTATGAATGATGAGGTCGTTTGACCTGTTGTGGGTGGAACTTGAGATTCTTGCATGATGTTTCGTGGTGTAATGGGTGATGTAGGTGAACCAATAATTCTGTTTTCTCGTACTAAAACTCTGTTTTGCCTTAGTGTTCTTTCGATCTCCGGATCAAATGACAATGGTGACGCTTTGTGAGAGCCTCTAGTATGCATGCACCTGTAGAACCTGCACACTAAACACACCAGTGTAAACCCGAAAATAACAAAACAAAACTAACAAACTGACACACGTTGCGCACTACTCCCCGGCAACGGCGCCAAAATTTGACGTGCTGTCGTAGTACACGCAAATTTAATCCCAATAACAACTATAGATAGTGGTAAATGGGTATCGAACTCAGGGAGTATGTGGAAAGTATGTCGATTATGTAGCTTTGCACTTTAACTAAAATTAAACTAAAAATTGCGGAAATTAAAATTCAAGAGTTGATTGTTTGGTTTTAAAACTAAAATTAACTAAATAACTTCAAATCAAATGTTGGTTTTAAAGCAGATTAAGAGAAAGCGACCATCCTAAACTTCCGGTTTGCTTTTGACAATTGTGTTAAAATTCACTAGAAAGAATCACATAGACATGATTCATGTGTGATTGTTTGTTCGTGATAAAAGGGAACTCAGTACTCGGATTATGAAAACGCGAGGTTGTTACCCGATAACCAATTGACTAATATCCAACCCTAATCCCTCCCGTGATATCTCGATTGTCAGCGACACCAAGAACGTACGGTTTAGAATATGATCATAACATCAATCAACAATTTACAAACAAACATTCACACACCATAATAAACAAACAAACATTGCAAGTCTATTATTCTAGAAATACGAATCCAAACACAAAAGTCATAGACAAACCTTCAATTTAGGATGATCACCATAAGTTTAGCCACACATTGCTTGGTGAATCATCATAGCAACAAGTTTAATGTTCATACGAATCAAAAACACAAACTAACTGTTTAGAAATGTTAGGAACCAAGCAAAACCAGCCAAAATCGCCCCTACGATGCCAGAGAAACGTCCAATGATGAGATAATGTGAAAAGACACCCAAAAACGGTTTTAATGAAGGCAGTTACGAAATTCCTCGCAGCTTCCACCGTAAATTACGGTATCACCATAACTTACGGTGGACCAGAAACTCTTACGGTGCATCTCTCCTGAGTTACGGTGGAGAACTGAGCATATTTCAGGGCCACCGTAAATTACGGTGGCCACCGTAATTTACGGTGGAGCCCTGATTTGTATGTTTTGTTTCTTCGTTCCTTCCACGCACGACCCGTTCATCTCCAAACCATCCAAAGCTGCGTTTTAACCCTTTTTAGCTCCCGAACTGTACCTGAAACATAAGCAACCGTAGTCATCTAATTCAAGATAATTACACGATTAAGTGAAGGATAAATTCATCTTTTAACATCATTAAGGGTTGTCCTATGGACCACCCATCAAATAGCTCTTAAGTGATGTTCGTGTTCTTCTTTCATCTTTGAATAAATCAAAATGTCATCAATAAACACAATCACAAACTTATCCAGGTACGGCTTGCAGACTCTGTTCATCAGATCCATAAACACTGCTAGCGCGTTTGTCAATCCAAACGGCATGACCAGGAACTCGTAATGTCCATAGCGAGTCCTAAAAGCAGTCTTGGGAATACTTTCCTCTTGTATCCTCAACTGGTGATATCCTGATCGAATGTCGATCTTTGAGTAAAAACTTGAACCTTGTAATTGATCAAACAGGTCATCGATCCTTGGCAAAGGATATATGTTTTTGATAGTCACCTTATTCAGCTCCCGGTACTCGATACACATGCGAAAACTACCATCCTTCTTTTTAACGAACAAAACTGGAGCTCCCCAAGGCGAGAAGCTTGGTCTGATAAATCCCTTGTCTAGCAACTCCTGAAGTTGCGTCGACAACTCCTGCATTTCTGACGGTGCAAGTCGATAAGGTGCCTTGGCTACAGGCGCGGTACCTGGAACCAAGTCAATGTGAAACTCGACTTGTCGCTGTGGTGGCAATCCTGGCAAGTCTTCTGGAAAGACTTCAGGATACTTCTTTACGACTGGAATATCTTCTAGTCTCGGCTCAGCTGCTTCTTTATCCACAATGTGTGCCAAGAAGGCAACACATCCCTTCTTCAAACATTTTCTAGCCTTCAAGCAACTAATGATCCTCAGAGGCGTATCGCGCTTCTCTCTGTGACCACAATCGTTTCTCCATCCGTCATTGGAATGCGAATGGTCTTCTCATGACATACAATCTCGTCTTTGTTGCTTGATAACCAATCCATCCCTACTACCACGTCGAAGCTTCCCAACTCGACTGGCAGTACATCCAGTGTAAACTCGTGTCCTCCCAGCTCTATCATGCAACCTTTGATAACTTCATTTGTTTCAACTAGCTTTCCATTAGCCAGTTCAATTAAGTACGAAATGTCTAATTTACTAGCAGTTAACCCAAGCATTTTCTTAAATTCTACCGATACAAAACTATAGTCGGCACCAGTAACAAATAGCACAGATGCAAAGCGTTGATTAATAGGGAACGTACCAGTGACAACATTTGGGTCCTGGCGTGCTTCCCTTGCTCCAATGTTGAATACCCTTCCACGAGCATGATTGAGTTTTGGGCATTCGCGCTTGAAGTGCCCGATGTCTCCACAGTTAAAACATCCCGGTCCTAGCACGTTACCATTACCACCTTGAGCATTGTTTGCTCCCCGGTTCCCAGCTTGGTTTCCAACATTTCCCCGATTACCATTTCCGCCGTTGCGGTTCCCATTGTCGTTACCACCGCGATTGTTGTTACCAAAACCCCTTTGACCATTGTTACCGTGACCAGCACCTGTACCAACCCAGCATGTATTCTTTGAATGGCCCTCCTTCCCACAAGACTCGCATTTCCTTAACCTGCACTGACCAGAATGATGGTACAAGCATATATCACATTTGGTCAAGGCGCCCATGTACCCCTTTCCCCTGACTTCGGCACCAGTTTTAGCTTCAACTGGTTGGTTCACCTCCTTCTTCCTGCTGGTACTGCTGGTACCCTTTTTAAAATTGGAGAACTTTCGCTTGTTCTCGCCAGATGACTCCACATGAGTCTCCTTCTTTTTCTGATCAGCATTTGAAAACTTGTTTAGCCTGATGGCTTCTTCAGTTAAGGACACGCTCAGGTCGATGGCTTCAGTAATGGTTGCAGGCTTTGAAGAGGTTACCATGCTCATAATCTGGGGAGCCAACCCCCATATGAAACGCTCCACGCGTTTGAATTCAGGCGTAACCATGTAAGGTACCACATGGGACAAATCATGAAACCTCTGAACATACTCGGCGATTTTCGGGCCGTCCATTTTTAGGTGCTAAAATTCCGTTTCCAGCTTTTGTATTTCAGCCCGTGAACAGTACTTCTTCCGCATGAGCTCTTTCAGCTCAGTCCACGTCAATGCATATGCCGCCGCTTCTCCCAAGGTCTGTACTTGCAAATTCCACCATGATAAAGCACCATTAAGAAAAAGCCCTGAGATGTATGTAACTTGTTGCTCAGGAGCACACTTGCTCATCCTTAAAATAGAATCCGTCTTTTCTGCCCATCTGACAAATCTAACAGCACCTCCAGTGCCGTCAAAGTTAAGCGGTTTACAGTCTAGAAATTGTTTGTAGGTACAGCCTGTACATGCAATAATATTTACAGAAAGCATTAGCAATTGCACATGGAATGTCCAAATGTAATGTAATGTGTCTCAATGACTTAAACATTACCATGTGGTGGGTTGTTGTTTATGGAGGTACCTCCGCTGGTCTCAGCGCGGGAGGCCTCGTAATCAGCAATGGCTTGCGAAATTCTTGCTTGCAATTCTGCCTCAGTAGTAGGAAAACGTGTGTCTCGTCGTGGAGGCATCTTCTAAAAGATGATCGTATTGGTCAGGTCATCGTAAGTATAGTAAGTAAGTAATATGCGTATGTAATAACATTCATCCACACAATAACACCTAACATCCCATGTTATATTATAAAACAAAGAATTCAACAACGCATATAATGAGAATACTGCGATTGAGCTATTATATAATCAAGACCACAATACAATGTTTACAAGTTTTATAACTGTATCGTACATCAAAAGCGACTAAGGGCCACATCGCCCTTGTCTAAACTATCTAATCATACACAACAACCAAAAATCAGATGTCAATAGTCATCATGTCAAAATGCGGTCTTCAAAATGCTGTGTAGTCGGCTCAATTGCTGTCTTGTCACCAAAAGTAACACTACCTGCAACAGACCAAAAATCCTCATGCTGATGGGAGAGGAGGAGGAGGGAAGAAAATCAAATGGCGCAAACGCACCCAATCCTCCTCGAGTGCATGGATAACGCGCAACAGGTAAGCTATCTGCTGCTCAGGGGTGAGGAAACGAATATCAGAATCAGGGGGTAGTGGAATAGGAGCTGGTGGTGTAGCAAAAGGAGACTGACAGTGACAAGGTGGAGGACACGGAGTCCTCTCCAGCTCCAAAACGCGTCTGCTCAATGCATCCTGCTGTAACTGCAGGGATATAAGTATGTCCTCCGTGGAATATCCGACATGGAAAGGGTGATACGGGTCTGATAAGGGCATGACATTGGGTGATGACCACAAGAATGGCTCACCCATAGGTGCTGAAGCAGGAACAGTAGTGTGTGGGGCAGGTGTAAACGAGGGCATAAATGAAAAAGCTGCTGTCGAATGGGGCATATGGCCGGGCTGCTGTGTGGAAGGTCCTTCCCTTAGACGGGGAGGAGGGATCTCCTGTAGAAAGGTGATGGGTAAGTCTGTGCGGTGGACATCAGATACGTGCGGACGATACTGGGGAACATCAAACGGTGTAAAAACGGGTGCAACAGTGGGTGTAACTGGTACAACAAAAGGAGGATAATCATCATCCTCGATCCACCCGTTACGGGTGTCAGCGTATCTGGGATCGACATGTGTGGCAAAAGGTGCACGGTCAACAAACACCGGCACAGGATCAGGCTGTGGTGCATCAACAATAGGAACATCAGAAACCTGTGGTACGACGACTGGTGCATCAACAATAAGTGGTGCCAAGACTGGTATATTAACGTGATCAGGCTCTGGTAAAGGATCAGGCAACAGTGCAACGGCTGGGACATCAATAGGATCATGAGCAATGACAGGCTCTGGGCCAACTAGAGTAGGCTCAGCAGGTACGAACTCGACCTCGGGATCCGGGTGGACGTTATGGGGAACGACAGGCGCAACAGACAACGCCATGTCCGAATCAGAGTCGGATGAGTAATGCTGCACGCCCTGGGCGTGAAGTGAAACGGATGCCACAGACTCAAACGAGTCTGGACCAGATGAATCAGAAGGAGCCTCCTCTACGGGAGCCTCAGCAGGTGGCAAGACAATAGCGTCCGCGGCAGGAACCTCAACAATAGGGACTACAGGGTCGTCAACGGGAACATCAACATGAACCTCAACCATGGGAACAACATGATCATCAACGGGAACATCAGTAGGAGGGACGTCGTCATCCATAAGGGCCACACCATCCTGGTCACCCTCCGGGGGACCCTCAATGAATAAGTCGATGTCATCATCAGCGAACTCGTCATGTGGCAGATCCTCAACAGGAACTGCGGCGAGTGGGAGAGGGGCAGGGATCTGAATAAGAGGTAGATCCCCGTCGAATGGACCATCAGCTAGAGGAATATCATCCCCAAAATCTGGAAAAGCAAACGGCTGGAAATCATCCTCATCAGTGCTCGTAGTATCCGACGTATAAACCTCGCTCTCAGATAGAATCTCGTCTCCGAGACTATCGCCATAGGATCCAGTGTGTCTGATACTCCGGTATCCGATGAAGATGGCATGGTGTTTGTAACACAACCACACATATGCACATACATCAACATGTAATCAGATAAGTATGTAAGTCACAACCAATGTATGCAAGTAATCATCCTAGTCTTCCCCAGACTATCCCACCCAGTCTCTCAGACTAAATTCCCTAGTCTCTCAGACTAACTCCCTGGCCCCTAAGACCAACTCCCTGGTCTCTAAGACCAACTTTCCCAGTCTCTAAGACTAAATCCTCCCTCAGTCTCTAAGATTGATCCTCCCTCAGTCTCTAAGACTGATCCTCCCTCAGTCTCTAAGACTGAATTATAAATATACCATTTTGAAATGTGTATTTGTGCCTTTTTGTTTGTAAAAATGTTTGTGCCCTGGATCTGGACGTTTAATGTATGCAATGTAAAAATGTTTGAAAACATTTTCGTGAGAGCCCTGATGATCATAGACTAGACTCGATAAAGAATCCTAGTTCGCTATGATCGAGGCTCTGATACCAAGCTGTCACACCCTGGCTTTTTCGAAAGCGTGGTTTATTTTGGTGTGACTTCTTAATACAATAGCAACAATCATAACAATGCTATATGAAAATAAAACATAAGATGTTCATCCATTCATTAAGTTTAGTAATACCACAACATCATTGTTTTGAAAATGTCGACACCAAAGATAAGTTACAAACCATACTTGTTTTAAACGTGTTCATAAGACACAACAAAAGACTTTAAATAAAATGTGGTTTAAAGACATGTAACCCGTCCAGGTAAGGGTTACACCTCTTAAACCTACTACCCTGGATGACATCTTTTATTCAATGCAGCTAGACATATGCATACTCTGCCAGATCCGCTAGTTTCCTGAAATACATGTAGTTTGAAAAATCAACAAAAGTTGAGCGAGTTCATGTGTAAGTGAGTATGTATAAACCTTTGTAATGTGTCTGTATGTATGAAAATCCATGGTATGTAGCAATTAAGGAAAAAAAGATCACCAATGGGTTGCAAAGCCACTGGTATGTGTGAAACGGTGCAGGAAGTACTCAAACCTAGCAAATTTGTATCGGGCCTCCAGCTGTAAGACACAGTCACCACTATGGGCCGCCCCGGCCTCATGGGTGTGGGCTCGCTACACCCAAATAGATCTATCACTCATGTCCCTCGGTCCTAACAACGAGGATTAATGGCCTTAAGTGTTGTACCCACCTTTCACTTGATCTAAGCGTCTAAACCCTCCTTAAGCTAACCATACCATGTATAAAAGCGTCTGTAATAATTGTAACATGTATTCCACCCCCGAAGTATAAAACTGAAAACAGTTAAGAGAAAAGGGGGACATGAACTCACTGTAGTGCGTCTCCTGAATCGTACTCAAATCTCCGGTCTCATCAGCAAACACGACTCCCTACAATGTACTAATGTCTATTAGACGATCGGGTCGTGCCTTGCCTTTGTATTTATGTTTGAGTTACGTTACTTGTGTTCCCAAAATTATTCCAAGTTATAACTTCTTGTTAAAATAATAATAATTATTTTAACTTAAGTTTTGTTTTTAGGTTTTGGAATAATAGTTAGGCAACTATTTCGTATCCAAACTTCTCAAGTATTTTATATGCGTATTTCCTTCCCAAGGATGGGGGTATTTATACATGTACCTTTGTAGTTTCGAAAAATATATTTTAAGTCCCACTTGGAAAAATATATTTAACTCATTTGTCCAAAATACTTATTCCCAAAATATATGTATTTTTCCCAAAAATAATATATTTTACTTCCTTAGCTTCCAAAATAATATTTTACCAAAAATATACGTGTAAGAGTATTTTGCGGAATATTTTGTAAGTTACGTTTTTGCGTTTGATTTCACAATATCAAGCGTATAACTTAAATATTTATTTCGTGTGATTTTTTTGTTAATATTTTGGAGTTGTAATTTCCATGGTATTTGTTAAGTTATATTATTTTACCCTAAAATAATATAACTAGTTCACAAAATATGCAAATATTCACACAAGTGTCTTGTATAAAATATATATTTTAAATATATACTTATCCATTTTTATTTGTAAAATCAACCTCCGATACTTGGTATTTTTGTAATAAAAACTATGGCAAAGTTTATTTTGAAATCAAAGTTAAAAATATATTTGTAAACACTTGTTAGAAAAATATTTTCTAAGTGTTGGAATTTTAGAAAATTTCGCCAGAGTTTCCTTTGTAAACGGAGATGTCCATGCTTAATAGCATATCATTTTCTTTTCAAAACTTCATTCAATCAATCAACGACAAATTATTAAACAGTGGATCCAGAATAAGCAGATGTTACATACAAGTCTCTCCCCTTGAAAGTGGTTTCAACATCTGCTGACCTCCTATCTACTGATCGTACAAGCCACTGACCGTCAGTCTGCTGCTCTTGTAAAGACTGATAGAAGACTAAAGCTCTGCTGCTCAATCTACTGTCTTGAGTCAAGTACTGCTGATCCGGACAAGCACTGCCGGGTTCACAGTAGTGGAAGGATGCAGCAGCTGTTTAAGTGTTTTTTTATGTAATAAAATGTAATAGCAGTAGTTAGTATAGCAGTGTTTGTATAGATCAGAGGTTAGAGTTTGTTAGGAGGTTAGATGTCACTTTCATAGTGACGTCAGCTAAGATGCTCAGTGGTTTGCTAGTGCCTATAAATAGAACAGTGCTCTGTACTGTTCTATTAGCTCTTTGCAACACCGTCTTCTTTGCACGAACAAACACTGAGCTCTGGCTGAGGGAGAGTTTGTATTCAAGCATTACTTTGTAATCGTTGTTGAAATTAAATTCAATCATTCGGTTCTTTGTTGAAAATGTCTTGATCAAAGCAATACTCTCGTTTGATTGTATGCAAAGTTTGTTTCCATATTAATTCCGCTGCACAACTCATCCATTTCCATTTTAATTCAAACAGAAAATACAATCAAAACCAAACTCGGATCCAACAATTGGTATCAGAGCTAGGACAGTCAAATTTGATTTAACAATCATTTTGACATAAATAGTTCAGCTCAAAATCGTTGATATCGATAGTTTGTTCGTTTGTGTTGAAAAACAGAGCAAGGTTTAATCACCATTAAAGTTGATTAATCAGTGTCTGTAAAACAACCAGGATGACGTCACAATCTCAAGATGATAAGAATAACATTGGCTCACTTTTTGAACCACCCATGCTTAAAAGAAATGAATACAACATCTGGGAGAGAAGGATGGGTCACATCCTTGCTCAACAGAACACTGGATGTTGGAGGTCTGTTGTTTTTGGTCCCCATGTTCCTACGGTGCCAAGTGCTGAGGATCCAAAGAAGTTCGTACCAAAACCTTATGAAAACTATACTGAAACTGATTTTCAAAAATTCAAACTGGATGCCAAAGCATTTAGCATCATAGCATCTGCATTACCAAATGAGATCTATGCTGGACTGTTACATTGTAACAGCGCCAAAGAGCTATGGGATGCTTTGAAGGAACAGTTTGGGGGAACCGAAGAAGTTATTGAAAACAATAGGGAAATTCTGAATCAGCAGTATGAAACCTTCTGTCACATTAAGGGAGAATCATTAACCCAACAATTTGAACGGTTTAGTTGTCTCATCAGTGAGCTAAGGCTTGTTAAGGTTGAATTTCCAAAATCAACCCAAAATAGCAGGTTTCTTAGGTCGCTACCTGATAAATGGGACACAATTGCATTTGTGACTAGAAACTCTGTTGAGTTCAAAGATCTGACCCTGACCCAACTTCATGGTAGACTCCTGACTTATGAAAGGGAGTTGAACCAGAAAAAGAAGTTGCAAGAGTCTGGAAAAGCCACTGATGATTACTCATTCGGTAGCACAGCTCTTCTGGGTCAGGAAGAATCTGGTGGCAGTAGTAAGGAACAGGGTTATGATCATTTCATTGATATAACAGCTGGTGGTAACTTTACCAACCCTGATTCTCACTCTGAAACTATGCTTTCACTGCAAACACTGAAAACCAGATGTCAGATAATTTGTGCTTTGAACTCAATGATTTACAACATTTTGATCCCACTGACTTAGAGGAAATGGACATCCTGCACCAATTGGCTTTGCTCAGTGTTAGAACTAGCAAGTTCTACAAAAGAACAGGGCGAAAATTCCCAGGTTTACATGGGAATCTGAGGGTTGGGTTGGATAAATCGAAAATCAAGTGTTACAAGTGTAATAGGTTGGGACATTTCGCTAGGGAATGCAGGAGTCAAACTACTGGTCCTATAATCTCTCACCCTAGCTCAAATCCTAGACCTCAAAATCAAGGCACTGTGCACTATACCCAATATACCCCTGCAACTCATGTTAACGCTGCACATTATGCTGCTGCCCCTGTGCCAGTGCACTATGTCCAAACTACTGTCCCACAAATTCAGTACGTGCAAACCCCTGTCCCCCAGGCACAAGTGCAATCTGCTGCACCACAAACTGCTGCTCCAGCTGTGGTACAACCAGATCAACAAAGTTTTTTCACTCAAGGCTTTGTTGACTGGAGCAGTATGCCTAATGAGCTTAGTGATGAAAATTTTGCACTCTATGCTTCTAATGAACCTTCTAATGATGAATTTTGTTTGATGGCATTAGAGTCAATACCAGAGGGGATTGAAACTGAAGGTGAACAACTAAGTGATGAAACAGTGGATGAGGTGACTGAAGCAGTTGTTAATGCAGTTGCTGGTGAATTGCTGCTGGGAGAAAATTCAGAAACCCTGATTGAACCACTGACAGACCCATGGTCCAAAGAGGACAAAGAAGAAGAGAAAATTGAGAAAGCAGGTGAGAAAGAAGAAAGAGCTGATGATGAAGAAAATCATCAATGTGATTGTGCAATGATGGTTGCTGCCAAGGTATCACCTCAAGTTCTTGAAAAACTATGTTCTGACAATTGCATTATTGCTTTTGCTAACATCAAAGAGGTAAATGAAAACCTCCGGAATAAAATCTTAACTGATGAAGTCATATTTGAAAGGTCTTTAAAAGAACTTAAAAACAAATTGACTGAAAAGGAAAAAGAGATCAGCAGTCTGAAAGAAGAACAAAGCATAACCAAAACTCAACTCCAAACTATGGTAGAAAAATACCAAGTTTGCAAAAAGGAGTTGGAGTCCACCCAGATCACCTGTGAAAGATGGGTGGAATCATGCAAAGGGTATGAGGTTATGCTTGAAAAACAGATAAAAATCAATGTGAAATTTGGTGTTGGTTATAGAAAACATGATGATGAAAACACTGCTTTTGGAAAATCTGTTCAAACCACTGATGTAACCACTGAGTTTATTCCAACAAACAAGAAAGGCCAAGAAGTGAAAATCACTGATAAACTTGGTAACAAAATCACACTTGACAGACCAATGGGATCCTCTACTTTTGAGGAGCTTGAAGATTATCAGTTTAAACCAAAATGGTCTGATGAGTGTGATATTCTTGAAAACTTCAAGCCCATGGACTTTACATCAACCGATGGTGTTAAAGCTCCAAAAGCTAAAGTCATACCTCTCAAGGACATCCCAATAGAGGTTAAAACCTCTGCTGTAAAGGAGTCCGAAAAGAGAAAGAAGAAAGAAAAGATCAATAACTTGTTTTGTGAATTCTGTGAGAAAAGGAATCATCTAACAAAAGACTGTTTCCATTTAAAAGCTTATGATTTGAACAAAACAAGTGTCATTGTTTCAGCTGAAAGCTGCATTGTTTGTGGAAAAACAAACCACAAAACTCAAGCATGTGTGTATCTCAAAAACTTTGATGTGAAAAAGAATGAGTACACTGCTAAAACATCCTTGAGTTCATCAACATCATCTGTCAAATTCACCAAGAACCAACCACTGTTTGTGCCAGTTCAAACAGCTGTCACAAAACAGCTGAACCAAACATCTGTCAAAAGAGATGTTCAGGTTACTGATGCACCCCCTGCCAATCAGTTCAGAAAAGGCAAGGAAAAACAGTCCTACCAAAGGATTCCACACGTTTATGAGGCCTACAAAAGGCCCTCTAAACCTAAAGTGAATAGGCATCCTTTTGGTTACCAACAGGTGATTGGTCAAGACCCCTAACAGTGGTTAGCAAGAAACAGTACTAAAACTGTCCAAACCCCTGACCTAACCACTGTCCATCTATCTGCATCCATCCCAGACACTGTTGAGACCCCATCCAAATCCCTGTTGGCTTTGGAGACCCTAATGAACTAATCCTTTTACTTCATGTGCAGGGAGCTTCTGCATGCTTTGATAGTCTTTGGTATGTAGATAGTGGAGGCTCCAGGCACATGACAGGGTGTAAAGCCCTCCTCAAAGACTTTAAAATCCATGGAGGGGGTGATATATCCTTTGGGAATAATAGTAAAGGGAAAGTTCTGGGGTCTGGTACAGTGCAGTCTGGAAATGTAAATTTTGAAAATGTCAATCTGATTGACAATCTAAAATTCAACCTTCTGAGTGTGTCTCAAATGAGTGACAAAGGGTTTGGGTCATTCTTCACAAAAGATTGTTGTAGGATTGTTGGACCAGAAATGGTCAAAAAGATTGAAGCAATAATCAAAACTGGTCAAACTAAACTTGTTGCTCAAAGAAGTGGCAATGTTTATGTTGTTGATATGTCTAAAGAATGTCCCAGAGCTGATGCCTGTCTGTTCTCAGCTGCCTCTAACAAAGAGACAGAACTGTGGCACAGAAGTCTGGGGCACACAAATCTTAAGACAATCACTGAAATTTCAAAAAATGGTTTGGTGAGAGGCCTACCACAAAAATTGTTTTCATGTTCTGAACATTGCATTTCCTGTTTAAAAGGAAAACAACATAAAAGTTCTTATAAGTCCATTGAAGAGTCCAAAATAACCCAGTGTTTGCAAATGCTACACATGGATTTGTTTGGCCCAGTTCAAGTCATGAGCCTCAAGAAGAAAAGATATTGTTTGGTTATTGTTGATGACTTTTCTAGGTTTACATGGACTTTCTTCTTACACTCAAAAGATGAGACTGCAGGCATTTTGCAAGACTTTGTGATACAGGTTGAAAAGCAATTTGACCTTCCAGTAAAAGTCTTCAGGAGTGACAATGGCACAGAATTCAAAAATAAGGAGTTGGATGCCTTCTATGTGAAGAAAGGGATTGTAAGGCAGTACAGCATCCCTAGAACACCAGAGCAGAATGGGGTAGTGGAAAGGAAGAACAAAACTTTAATTGAGGCTGCCAGAACCATGCTTGCTGATTCAGGTTTGCCATTAACTTTCTGGGCAGAGGCAGTAAACACTACTTGCTATGTCCAGAACAGAGTTTTAATAAACCCCAGGCACAAAAAGACTGCTTATGAAATTCTGTATAAAATCAAACCACTGATCTCTTACTTCAAAGTGTTTGGCTGCCCATGCTTTATTTTGAACTTAAAAAATTCCATTTCAAAATTTGCAGCCAAAATTGATTGTGGTTATCATCTGGGATACTCAACCACTGCCAAGGCCTACAAAGTGTTTAATACACGGACCAAGGCAGTGGAGGAGACTTTGAATGTAAAGTTCAATGAACTTTCATCAATGAAAATCCCAGCAAATCCTGCAGATCTGTTTGATCTTGAAAAATTTACTTTTGAAAATATTGATGCCAAGACTAATAGTGCATGTCCATCAGAGGATTCAACACCAGACTATGGGTATGAAATCATCATCCCTCAAAGGTCTGTCAAAATGGGAAGAGCATCAGACGTTCAAAACAGCTGTCAAAGCTCAACCACTGCTACCTCAACAGTTGTTGACCAAAGTAGCCCGTCAACCACTGCTTCCGCATCCTCAATCACTGCTGACAAAAGTCCCCAAACAGTGGATAAAAGTCAGCATGTGTCCACTTCATTACCTCCCATTCCACCACCTTTTGAAGCCACTGCTGGATCATCAAAGTCCCCAGCAGTGGTTAGCTCAGATGATACACATTTGCAGCCTTCCCCAACAAATGCCATCATCCCATACCAAGGAGATTTAATCTACTTGAGATCTCATCCACCTGATCAAATTATTGGCAACATTAATGAAGGGGTGCTCACAAGAAGCCAAACCCAAAACATTTGTCTTTTTGCTGGTTTTCTATCACTCCATCAGCCAGTCAAGTACCAAGAGGCACTGAAAGACAACAGCTGGGTAGAAGCCATGCAAGAGGAGCTCCAACAGTTTAAAAGACAACAAGTATGGGAGCTTGTACCACTGCCAGAAGAGGTTAGTCCCATTGGCACAAAGTGGGTCTTCAAGAACAAAACTGATGAAAGGGGCATTGTTGTCAAGAATAAAGCCAGGCTTGTGGTTCAAGGTTACAGACAGGAAGAGGGGATTGATTATGATGAAACATTCACCCCTGTTGCAAGATTGGAAGCCATTAGACTGTTCCTGGCCTTTGCTGTCAACCACAACATGAAGGTGTTTCAAATGGATATCAAAAGTGCTTTCCTCTATGGTACAATTCAAGAAGAGGTGTATGTTTGTCAACCTCCAGGTTTTGAGGATCCATTTTATCCAGATCATGTCTACAGGCTAAACAAAGCCTTGTATGGCCTGAAACAAGCACCAAGGGCCTGGTATGAAACTCTTTCCAACTTCCTACTCTCAAATGGTTTCAAAAGAGGTACCATTGATAAAACACCGTTTCTAAAATGGAGAGGGAAGGATTCAATGATTGTCCAGATTTATGTGGATGACATCATTTTTGGAAGCACATGTAACACAATGTGTGAAGAGTTTAGAGAACTCATGACAGCTGAGTTTGAAATGAGTGCAATGGGTGAGCTGCAATGCTTTCTTGGTCTCCAAGTTCAGCAAATGCAAAATGGAACTTTCATTCATCAAAGCAAATATGCTAAAGAACTTTTGACAAAATTTGATATGAATGATTGTAAACCATGCAGCACACCCATGGCAACAAATAAGCTTGCCATGTCTGATGAAAAGGATGAGCTGATTGACCAAACTTTATATAGAAGCATGATTGGGTCTTTATTGTACCTAACTGCATCTAGACCAGACATCATGTTTGTAACATGTGTCTGTGCAAGAAGTCAATCAGCTCCCAGAAAATCAAATCTCATTGCTGTAAAAAGGATCTTCAGATACATAAAAGGTGCTCCCACACTTGGTATCTGGTATCCAGCTAATGGGAATATCAAGCTTTCAGGCTTTTCAGACAGTGACTTTGCTGGATGTAACACTACAAGGAAGTCCACATCAGGAGGGTGCCAGTTTCTAGGTGATTGCTTAGTTTCATGGCAAAGCAAAAAGCAAGCAGCTGTTTCAACATCCACTGCTGAAGCTGAATACATTGCTGCTGCAAGCTGTACAGCCCAACTTCTGTGGCTTCAAAATCAGTTGCTGGATTTTGGTATCACTGCCTTAAAGACTCCACTCATGTTGGATAGCCAGGCAGCAGAAAATATCATCAAAAATCCAGTTTCCCATTCAACCACCAAACACATCGACATCAGACATCACTTTGTGAGGGATTGCTATTAAAAAGGTTTGATTTCTCTGCATCATGTCCCAACTAAAGACCAGCTGGCAGATGTGCTCACAAAAGCACTAGATACAGCCACTTTTGAAAGCTTGGTCTCTAGGATTGGCATGCTAAACATGGAATAACAAGCAAAATCTTGTTTTTTATGAATAAAAGCATTAAAATGTTTTCAGAAAATCAAAAATCCATCCTTAAAAATAGCTAAAAATGAAGTTTTCATTAAAATCCTTAAAAGTCTGCCATAACCACTGTTAGTTCAAAAGTCTGCTCTACTTCAAAGTCTGTCCACTGCTGAAAGCCATCCTCTGTTCTCTCTTTTCTTTGATAACCTCTGTTGTTCAAAAGCAGTGTCTTATCCACTGATATGCTATCCACTGATAGTGAAAATCATCCACTGCTTCCATTTTACCGTTTAAACCACTGCCTTCATCAGTAACTTTCATAAAAGTACTGTCCTTCATTTCTTCAGAGTTTGGCATGTGGGCAGTACATAGTGGTCAGTACTTTTGTAACCGCTGCCACGTCAGCCTTCACCTTTTCCTCTATAAAACCCCCACTTCACACCAAAAACAGGGTTTTACTGTCGAATTGAATTCTCAAAAATTCTTTTCTCAAAGCAGTTTTTCTTCACATTCCTTCAAAAATTTCTTCGATCTTCATCTCCAAAATGACAAAATCGAAGCCATCTGCAAAACCCACTTCCAAATCATCGTCGAAAGCGACCTCTCAAAAGGTCACTACCACTGAAATCCCACACAAACCATCTCACAATCTTCTGGGTCTTCTCACAAAACCCGGCACCACAGATGCTTTCGACTCTATCATTGCCAAAATGGCTAAATCAAAGTACAAAACTTTGTTAATAGCCGATGCACCAATTTACTTGACAACCCAAAGGGAGTTTTGGAAGAATGCAACCCTTGAAAAACAAGGAGACACTGTAATAGCCATTAACTCTACTCTAAAGGGAAAACCTGTTAAGATTACACCACAGTCAATTTCAGAGGTCTTTCAACTCGACGATCAGCAAGGTAAAATTTCTTTCCCTAAAAACGAGTTGAAAATTGACTTCATTGAGAGAGGGTATGCAGACACAATGATGAAGAAAGCTACCTTACAAAAAGGTTTCTTTCCTTCTACAACAAGATTTTTATTCCATACCCTCCTAATGTGTGTTTCAAACAAAACCACTTCTTTTAATGAAATACCATTAAAGATTCAAAATCTGGGATATGCTATTCTTCAAGAAGAAAATTTTAATTATTCTCGGGAAATCTTTAATGATTTGGTTAATAATGTTGAAACAAAATCATTCCTACTGTTTCCAAGGTTTCTAAGTTATTATTTTGAAAAGAAATTCAGTAAGGATGATATTGCTGTAATAAACCAAGGTGATTATATTCAAATAAACAGTTTAACTACTGAAACTTTTTCAAGAATGTTAACACCTTGCAAAACACAAGCAGAGGTGCCTGAGCAGATTTTAGCAGCTACCACTGCTCCTCAGGTATCAGCTGCTGAGCCCACTGCTCAAGGTGATCAAAGCAGCAGAACAACTGCTTTGAAACCCACACCTAAAATCACCAAAAAGCCAAAAAGAAAAACTCAAAAACCCCCAAAACCCATCAAAAGGGCAACTCTGGAGGATAAGATACCAGAACTACTGCCTGTGACAGCACAAATGTCACAAACAACCACTGCTGCTACTTCCTCACAGCAGTTGGTACAAATATCTCAACCCATAACCGAAACTCCTCCTGTTTCTTCACAAAAAGAACAGGTTGTACACTTAGGGCCTCCACATCATGATGCTCTGAAATCACTTGGTTTCATCATCCACAGCTCAATGCCTGGAGTAAATCCTGTTTCTACACCAAACATCACATCCACAATTCCCTCACCAACTAAACTGCTGTTGGATGCAATTGATTTGAACCAGGCACTAACTAGTCCTTCTCAATCACCTATCAATGAGAACATACCTCAACAAATGACTGGGTCTGATGCATCAATCTTTGCTAACCCACCAACACAACCTGAGGAGGTTACACCCCTTGAGTTACACGTAACTCTTGGTGGTAGTCCAAGTGAAGCAGCCACTACAACTGTTGAACCCACTGGTTTACAGTTGGACAGTGGTTACATTAATAAGACTTCCTTGGAGGTAATTCCTTACATAGCACCTCTGCCAACCACCAGTGGATTTATTTATCCTACTGGCAACATCAAAAGGTTGTCAAGTGTTGAAGGAAGAAGACCCCAGTACCAAGAAAAAGGGGCATCAGTGGTTAGTGTTTGGAGTACACTCCCTACCTCAACCACTGATAAAACCACTGATAGTGGGAAATCCGATGATCCCATTAAATTGGGTGATGATTTAAAATATCAGGATTTGACGGAACGAATTGAAAAGTTGGATACATCTGTTGCAGATCTTAAAAATATGCTACAGCAGGTGTTGAAAACACAAAAGATGCAATCCCCTGTTGTTCCATCTCAAGCACCTGCTCCACCACAAGCTTTTGCTACAAATGAGCTTTGGAACCTTTTCCAACCTTTTCTCCAACATCAAAAAGAACTGGCTGATCAGCAACATGAACTTCATGTCCAAAAGCTGAGAAACATTATGGAGTCTAGGTACAAGAACACTCAAGCAGATATTAAGGCAATCAAGGCCCATTTATTGGAAACCACTGGCACTGCTCCTCCAACAGTACTTTTCATTGATCAACTCCCAGAAGATAATGCCAAAAAGGGGGAGAAAATTCAGGAGTGGAAGAAGAAAGGAATAGATGATGGTCTGTACATTGAACCTGAAAAGGATGCTATGACCAGAAAAATTCCATTGCCAGATGGTAGTAAAAAGGTTGATGCTACCCAAGAAGCACTTGATGAAGGAGTAGCAAGTGTAAAGAGGGATAGAATGGCAAAGGATATTTCAAGATGGAATGAGGAGAAAAGAGCTTTCATGGAACTGTATGCGCAGGGTTGTTCTGGTTCAAAGGATACTAAAAATCCTAAGACAAAAAGGAAACCTAAGTCCATCCCATCCAGATTTCCAAAGCCTCCAAAACCACCATCCAAAAGCCATCAGCATCAAACCTCCACCCAAACAGCGGTTGTAACTCCTGTTGTATCAACTACTGCTGGTACTTCAGTTGTTTCAACATCTGTTATTACTTCAACACACACCACTTCAACACACACCACAACCACTGCCTTACCACCACTGTCATCTCCACCAAAAACAAACTCACCACCTTATCCTGCCAAAAAGCAGAAGACAACTGATGTTACAACATCTGTTGTAATGACAACAGTGGTTGAGACACCAGTTGTTTCAACAGCTGTTAGTCAAACACAAACCATTGCCACACAATCTACCACCACTGACCCACCCAAAACATCGTCTGCCTCTTCTAAAACAAAAAGGAGAAGGATTTACATACCAGATGATGATTCACCATCACCACCACCAACATCTTCAACATCCATGTCACTTGTTACTATACCCAAACCTATTCCTCTCTCATCAGCACCAGTACAACAAGCAATCTCTGTCATTACTCCTGTAGGTGTCCAATTTCCTCTAGAACTTGAAGCAGTTAGAGAAGAGATAAAATCCTTCTACTATGAGGAAGACCCTGCAAAAAGGAAGTTTCCATCAGTTAAAGGATATCCAAGGACAAACAACATTGAAGAATACTTAAAGGTCAAAGCTAAACAGGCAGAAGATATCTCTAAAAGAAATGCACAAGGAAAATCTGACAGAGAAATCCAGCAGAACTACCAATTCTTACTCACACAAGTCAGATCCTTGGAGCAATTTGCAAAAAATGTATGTCAACAAATCTCAGAAAGAGCAGATGAAACTCTAAGAGAAGACTACATTGAAAGCATCATGGCAACAAAGAAATACAAGGGAGATAAGCAGATGTACAAAGAGTGGACCATTCCTGAGTTTGAGCAAGAAGCAGCCAGGATTCAAGAAATGACAAAGAATAAGGTCAAACACACTCCTCCAGATTGGTCAAAGTACAAAAAGAATGTGCCTGACAAATCTCTTGAGCTGAAGAGAATGAAAGAGGAGTTAGTTGCTGCTGACTATGGGTCTAAACATCAAGTGGCAAGATGGAAAGAAGATGTAGTCAGGGCCACTTATAGAAGATTGGAGGAACTGAGGAAGAAAGATCCTACAGTTCCTAAAAGGCCTGACTATTCTAAAGCAGAGGTCTCAAAAAGACCACCAAAGCTGCAAGTCAAAAGAACCACTGCTCCAGCTGGTGCTGCCATCTACAAAAGAAGGAGCCAAAACCAGTCAAGTGCTGAATCAATTCAAGATCTAAAAGCTGGAAATGCTATTGTAAAAGCAGGCATTAAATTAATGATAAAATAAGATCTTGAATTGGAACAATCTACAAGTACTGCTCAGCCAGTCATGAATAGGCCAGCCTCACCCAATACCTCTGCAAATAAACATCTCCCAAGAAACCCACCAGGCTCAAAAATACAAAAGTGGGAAACTGACAAACAGACCTACGTATTGACTTTGCTCAGGTCTGGTGGAGAAGTGAAGAAAATATCAAGGGAACAAGCTCTTGGCCTGAGTCTTGAAGATTTGCAGGATCTCCTTGATCTTCCACTTAGCAGGGATGATGAAGATACAGATGCCCTAGACTTTGAACTACAATTTAAAGGTCAGATAAGGGAACTGCTGATGAGGCAATAAAGAATTCCACAATAATGAAGAGTTTTGGTATTATCTGTTCCAGGGGGAGATTGTTGGGATTGAACCCTACCAGAGGAACAGATAATTAAAGCCAAAACTGGGTCAGAGCAGTGGATCCAGAATAAGCAGATGTTACATACAAGTATCTCCCCTTGAAAGTGGTTTCAACATCTGCTGACCTCCTATCTACTGATCGTACAAGCCACTAACCGTCAATCTGCTGCTCTTGTAAAGACTGATAGAAGACTAAAGCTCTGCTGCTTAATCTACTGTCTTGAGTCAAGTACTGCTGATCCGGACAAGCACTGCCGGGTTCACAGCAGTGGAAGGATGCAGCAGTTGTTTAAGTGTTTTTTTATGTAATGAAATGTAATAGCAGTAGTTAGTATAGCAGTGTTTGTATAGATCAGAGGTTAGAGTTTGTTAGGAGGTTAGATGTCACTTTCATGGTGACGTCAGCTAAGATGCTCAGTGGTTTGCTAGTGCCTATAAATAGAACAGTGCTCTGTACTGTTCTATTAGCTCTTTGCAACACCGTCTTCTTTGCACGAACAAACACTGAGCTCTGGCTGAGGGGGAGTTTGTATTCAAGCATTACTTTGTAATCGTTGTTGAAATTAAATTCAATCATTCGGTTCTTTGTTGAAAATGTCTTGATCAAAGCAATACTCTCGTTTGATTGTATGCAAAGTTTGTTTCCATATTAATTCTGCTGCACAACTCATCCATTTCCATTTTAATTCAAACAGAAAATACAATCAAAACCAAACTCAGATCCAACAATTACACTAACCAAGTGCAAAAACAATGCACTTTTCATAATAACATGAACTTAGTTTTTCATAAAAACGTGTAGTAACTTAGTGGGTGTTTAGTGGGTTTAGTTACCCTCCAAAGTGTGTTTATTTTTGTTAAAATCTTACTCTCGGGGTTTTTAGATGTTCACAACCTGTGAACTTATTTTACAAAAATATCCATTTACAACATTTTCATGTTTCACTTGCATTCTTATACTCTTTTTAATTCCAAAAATAATGTATATGCAAGTACAGTTATGATCCTTCAAAACCCGTCTTTTTAACTTGGTTAGTTTAGGAAAATCATCATCAAGACTTGGATTTACAAGTTTAATAGTTCACTTGGTTCATTATTTTTCAAGAAAATCATCCTACTTTCAAGTTCATGTCTTCACTAGTGGATGATTACTTCATGTACACCTAATCATCCCTAACTTGTTAAGTCATGTTTTTAGTCATGACTTAACAAGTTTCATATGGTGACTAACCATCATGTTACTAGTAATCATCAAGATATCAACAACATAACCAAAACAACTTCATTTCATCATGTTTTCACCTTATTTCATCATCATGTTACTTTATGTTCAAGACTTTGTTTATGATCTTTTAGTGTTCATGTATTTTCATCATAATCTAACTATTAACCACCATAAATGAGAAGTAAATGAGGATCAAGGAGGCTTACTACTAGCTTTTAAGCTAGGGAAGAAACAAGATGGAAAATGAGTGGTTAATAGCACTAGCAAGAGGTCCTTCAACTTCCGAGAACACCAAGCTTCGTTGAACGCCTTGTAGCACCTAGAAGTACACTTGGATTGCTTGAAGCTTGAAAGAAAATGGTGGTGATATAGGGGGTGTCTTCGGCCGAGCTTTTGGAGGAGAGGGAGTGATTTTGTGGTGTTTTGATTAAGTGTAGAAGATAGGTTATTTTATAAACTAAAATCCTATTAACCATTGGTTTATATGTCCTACCAAGTACACAACACAATCACTTCTAAATCCAAGGAAAATCTCATTGGGAAGTTGGAAGATTTAACCAAAATTTGATTTGTGGGGCCCCTATGAACCGTGATCTTGCAAGGGGGGGGGGGGGGTTATTTGTAAATTTGTGGGTAAATAAGTTAATTAGTGGGAGCTTAATGTTATGTCTAGTGTTTAGTGTGTACCGGGTATTATGTAAGGTGTTATAGTGCTCGAGGACCATAGCTAGCTCAGAAAAAGTGAAACAATGTTTCTGATAATATTTTAGTGTTTCGGGTAATGTTCGGTTGTTCAGTTTGGTATTGTTCCGTTAAAGTGCTTAATTATTCCGTAAAGTGTCTTTTATATAGCTTTTTGTGTCACAATCAATTCTCGGCACTTAGGAAAGTATACAGGACCATTTTGCCATATTTTTGCAAGTGACTAGCATGATTAAATGCTGAATTTTGTTATTAAGTGCAGAATTCTGCACTTTAAGTGGGTTTTAGGCACATTCCGGCACCTAAACTATCACCTAGTGATGCAGTCTCATGGTCCTTACTTCCCTACACTCCATACAAGTGTAGTACCTTGTCCCTGGCTCATACTGGGCCTCAATATAGTGTCTAACTATGTGCTGGCATTGTCAGCATGTGTCTGAGTTATCCGCTCACCGTGCTAACTGTGTTTTGTGCATCAAGTTTGTCACTAAAGTCTGTGTGTAATAAATGGAGTGACAATATGAATGTGATGCATATGTATGTATGTAACAGGAATCAGAAAGCAGTTTAATCATCAGTTGAGATCAAGCACAGTCATTAAGCACAAATTAAATATTAATTAATTGTACGATACCTGTAATTTTTGAGGGTTGTCACAGAATGCTTTGTGGAAACTAACTGTTATGATCGATATATAGTGCACGAGATTATTCATGCATAAACCATTGATGATCTAGTGAGTATACCTATCATATAAATTAATTCAAATCTTGATGTCCTCATTATGGTGTGTTACGTAATATATCACATGAGTGTATGGGGAATCACGCATGTAGTGGTAGGGTCATATAAATTAATCTTATTCATGAGATGTATTAAAAAGCTGTGCATGATAATATGGTTCGATGGCTTGCGTGATACAACGTCCTCGGTCAGATCGCATGATTATTTGGTGATGTTTATACAAGATTTGTTTATAGTTAAACTGAATGTTGACTTGAATAAGAATGGTTAATGGCGAAACTTAACACAATAACATACAAACAGTTAGTGGCTATTAGGATTCATGTAAATCTAGTTCTCATTAGTGATGATGTTTAATCTAAATAAATGAATGATGAAGACCTATGTATGATGAGTACATAATTAATATAAAACAGACTTTAGATATCATGTGCCGTAGGATGTTAATGAGGTCATAATACAAATCAAGTTAAACAAATGTTGGGATACATGTGCATACTAGTCGAATCAGTTGTTAATGGGCCATGGTTACCTGTTAATGTGCATATAACTATATGGAAGTTGTTTTGATTGATTTTGGGAAACTTGATTGAGGGCCAATTATAGCCGGCCGCACACACACTCACGTCGCACACCTCAAGATTACCTCAGCCCAGTATAAATGAACCATATGGGTCACACGCAAGGCACGTCGCGCACCGGGGTGTAGTTGCACACTTTCCATCAGGTCACACACACACTCGTGTGGACCTGGACATTTGTTTGGGCCATGTATCAAATTATTGGGTCTGGGTATGCTGTTTGGGCCGCATATCCTTGGTTCGGACCATGTACTATTGGATCGCATCAAGGAAAGTGTGTGATCGGAATGTTGTTTGTCTATATGTGGATAGTTGTATTGGTTAGTGGACTTTAAATGTTAATTGGGCTGCACAACATAATGAGTCGTGTATAGTTGAGATGGGCCGCATAGTTATTTGGAAATTAAATTTGGTTGGGCTGGGTACTAAGGTAAGTGTCACAAGTTAACCACAAACATTAGGTTATCATCATATGTCGCCTATTCTTGGTTGGATCATTAATTCAAGTAATTGACATATTTTGTGTTGGAAGGGTAAGTACGTGTGTATTGTAAACATGGAATTATGAGGATGAATCTGTTTGTGAATCGTATGAGTGCTAAGTGACTATATGATGACATTAGGTTGATGTATTAACTGATTATGACTTGAGCTACATGTGTGTACTACCTGTGTATTAAATGTGGGGTATGTGAACAAGGAATACATGAATTAATCGTACGTAAAATACGTGGATTATGTGCACATGAAACTGGTTGTTGTCGGTAATCATGTTAGGATGTGTTTGATCAATTGTTAAGCAAGTAGTTAATCATACCGAGCAAACCAAGGTGAGTTCACACTCTTTCTAAGGCATGGGATTCCCAGTGGTTGGGAATGGGTTGAAGAACTAAAACGGAACCTGCATATCCTCCTTGGGTAGGATATGTACCGCCATCCTCCATGGGTAGGATGCCAATATTAATCCTGCGTATTCTCCTTGGGTAGAATACGTACGTTCGTCCTCCTTGGGTAGGACAACAACCTTAAACTTACTAGACAAAACTCTATCATGAAGTCCCTCATTTTTATATCGACTTAATCGTCGGGCCAATGGCGTGCGGGTCATTAGTTGATAGCGCTATTAGGGTTGACAAGCCTCACACCGTGCCTGTAGGACGGGCGTGTACTAATGGATCTGGGCACTCAGTCAACGATGATAGACATTGACTTAGGGCACAACTTACTTTCGTCAGTTTTCGATATGGTAACGGTCTAGTGGTTCACATGGGGAAGCCCCCACTGGTTATGGATATGGTTTGGGAAACAAGGAAACTGGTTAACTTATGGTTTACAAACGAACTCATGGTTTTTAGAACAACTTTAAAACGAACACTCAACTGTGAACTCGCTCAACTTTGTTGTTGATTCGTTGTTACATGCCTTGCAGGCCTTTAGGTGTATACTGTTGGAACTTGATGTCTGGGAGGCTGGAGTGGTCATGGGTCGTGATACATGGAATCGCAACACAAGACTAATGGTTTATAAACACTTAACGAATGAATTATGCTTCCGCTGTATACTGTGAATTGTTTGTAACGTTATAACACTTAATGTCAATAAATGCAAGTTTTATTTAATTATATTATGTGAAGTTCAATGTGATTGGTGGCTTGGATCCTGGTACGTCACACGCCCCGCGGTAATTCCGCATGAGGTATTTTGGGGGTGTGACAGATTGGTATCAGAGCCATTGGTTATAGTGAACTTGGTTTTAAAAAGGGGAAAAAACGTTTTTATAAAACCAGACTATAACTGAACAGTTCTGAAAACGTGAATACGACCATGACACTCAGCTCCAGATTGCAAGGTTCGTATTTCTTACTTGTTGCATACATTACGTGACTAGTACACATTTATTTATGACGAAACATATGAACACACACTCGTCACTCTAGCATGATGGCATGGATTACTTACTTACCTTACGATGCGTTGATAGTATGCCATAGTTCTTGGATTTTTGTGATCTTATTACTTTGACGACCTCCGTTTGACATATGAGTTAGAGGAACCATTTGACATGAGTTAGGAGGAACTGAGATGAGCATGCAAATCACAATATTATTGTGGGTGCACACATAATAATAATGTGGGGTGCATGCGAGTCCCAGAGAGGCTTAACAAGTGAAAAAGGGGTTCCGTTCGGTTATTTGATTGATGGGAAACACAACAGCCTAGAGGAGTCATAGCAGTGATTGTCTCCTACTTGAATGTGAGCTTTTCACTTCCCTCTGAAACCTTTCGAATCTCGATGCTATCGAGTATTACCTGAACACCCATCTAAACGCCTAGCGAACTGTGTAGAACGTTAGGTGCTTGCACGAACATCCCTGAGTTGGATGCCGCATCGTTGAATGATTGGTATATACTCTTCTCACTTATCTTCATTTGCTGGAACTCAACGTATTGACGCCATAGATCTCGGAGTGCGATCACATCTGCAACACTCTTGAAACATACCGTGAGTTACCCAGTTAACTTGCAAGAACGATGGACACAAGGATGAGCGTAGAGCCTCACCAACCTCAGTATTAGAACGACGACCCTGATTACCGGCAACGAGCTCCAGCAAATTAGCTTAAACTAAATCCTTAACCCTAGTCAGCGACTTATGGGAGTTAACTCTTACGAATCAATCAAGACATAAACAATAACAATGGACTACAGGGTGGAATGTGTAACTGACAGCACAATGAGTGGCGCCTTAGGACGTGACCCGGAATGTGACAAGATGGACCTTGTTGGTGAAAGGTCGTAGGGCTCCATTTTAAGCAATGACATTAGAGGAAACAGTCATGGAAACATCAAGGTACTCTTAATCGTAGCATGGAAACGAAGGTGACTTTGGCAAGGAATGACTGCTGTTAAATCAAGACGTCAACAACCCAGGGAACAATGACAGTTTTGGGAGTTCTAGTAGCAGTAGCAACAACACTGGATGTGGTACTCGTGAAGGGCATTTAGGATTGGCGTGGGCGACGCCAGGATTATAACAACATGGTGGCCTACACGTTCTTAGTAACTAATCACTTCGTCACTGTTTTATTCAACCCTGATGCTTCTTGAAACCGAACCTGCTGTGGAATCGGCAGATGGCAAGCCCACTGAAACCTCATATGATTGTTGGGATGCAAACTCGGCCTTGTGGGACAAGTGTTCGACGTCGACCATCCTTCTACTACCCTTGATAGTTTTGATGCAGTAGTCCGTATGGATTGGTTATCCAGATATCGCGCAGATATACCCCGTGAGGAGAAAGTTGTCGCTTATCGTAAAATATAGGAGTGGTGCAGAGGTTAGCATCAATCCAGCAATGAAGGTCAGAAGTGTCCACGGAAGGATTACCCTGCTATGTTGGCACTCGCACCGATTTTAAAGCTAAGGAAAAGAGGATCGAGGATCCAACAACTATTCATGATTTCTTTCGGTGAACTACTCGAGGAACTTTCAGGTTTGCTTCCACAACTGTTAGATGGACTCTCAGTTTGATCCCGCGCCAGAGGCAGCCATGATTCTTCGTACCTCTTACAGTCTTGCGCCAACAGGGTTGCAAGAACTGTCAAATCAACTACAGGAACTATGGGACAGGAGTTTCGTCGGATCTAGTTTTCGCTCTGGGAGCCCCGATTATATCCGTAAAGATAAGCCTTATCGTTGGACATGTGTGCTGACTATCGAGAACTCACCAAGGTGACAGTCAAGAACCGTTTGCCTCGACCATGTATTGACAACCTGTTGACCAGTTGCGAGGGTTCAGCTCCTACTCGAGGGTTGACTAACGAACGAACTCATCAGAGGGAAGTCCAAGGGAAAAATGATTCCTACAACAGCATATCAAACGCAATGCGGCCATTTCGACTTTTTACACCATGACCATTGAGTTGATCAACACATCAGCAGCTTTATGGATCCCCAGAATCGACCGTGTTTAGTGATGACGTTTTGGATCATCTCCAGGAGAAAGAAATATCTTGGGCGACATTTGTATCTTATTTTAGAACTCCTGAGGGAAGAGGCACTTCGCGCGAAGTCTTGTTAAGAGTAAGTTCTAGATTCGAGAGATACCTTTTTGGCTATATAGTCAATGAAGAAGGAATACACATGGATCTCGCTAAGGTCCGTTTTGGTTAGAAACTGATCGACATCAAAGATTCCTGCGGGGATATAGCAATTCCTTGGTCTCACTAGATGCTATCGCAGATTCATCGCGAGAATTTCGAAGATCGCACAGCTTTCGTCTCTTGGCACAGCAGGGTGCTGTGTATTCGTGGGAGACCAAAACAGGAGAATGTATTTTTCGACTTTTGAAACCCAACTCTGCAATGCACGGAGCATCGCTTCTATCCAAAAGCACTAATGATCTAGTGGTATACCATGATGGTCCGAATCAGAGTCCCAGTTACACGCCGATGCAACACGAGAAGATGATGGCTTACGTAGCGGAATTATAAGAAGAGTTGCAAGAATCAAAACCTGCGATGGAAACCCGGTCTTTGGATTTTAGATGGAGGCATCACTTGGACGGTACCAGATGCGTTATTTAGACCGATCGCAAGGGCATCCCGTGTACCTTGGCTTCGACAGAGCTAAATCAGTTAAAAGCACACCGGCTTCGATATTCTAGTCGTCTGGGTTTTGATGAGAGACATTAGGATTTATAACCTTGTACTGGTGATCGGGCATGACGGCCCATCTAGCTAGGTATGGGAATGATGTGTGACTTGTGGGAAAGTCAAGGTGAAGTATTGGCAACCAGAAACACTCATATGGAAACGAGAGCAGACTGCCATGGATTTTGTCACCGGGCTACCTAGAACTCGAACCGGAAACAGTAACACATGGATGATCGTTGATCGCCTCATGTAACCAGCACGCCTTCTTACAGTCAAAGGGAACTGACGAGTCTACTCAGCTTGTGAATATTTCTCTGGAAGAGACGGCTTATAGGCACGAGGTGCCAACTCCCGTTACCTTTGATTTTGAGCTATACCTGATTTTAGGGCAGGCAATACGCACATCCTTTGGCTCTCGATTAGACATGAGCACGGCGTATCATCCACAGACGGATGGGCAGTCTGAGCGCACCATCCAAACCCCTTGAAGAAATGCTTCGAGCATGTGTAATCGACTTTGGTAACGGCTGGGAGCGACATCTACCTTTGGTGGAGTTTTCGTATAATAATAGTTACCACACCAGCATCCCGGCTGCTCCGTTCGAGACATTGTACGGACGGAAGTGCCGATCACCTCTTTGTTGGGCAGAAGTTGGAAACAGCCAAATCACTGGCCCGGAACTCGTCACAACATAAAAGATTGCTCAGTTACGACAACGAATGGCGGCAGCTCGTGACCGTCAGAAAAGCTACGCTGATAAGCGCAGGAAACCACTCGAATTCCAGGTTGGGGATCGAGTACTACTTAAACTCTCACCTTGGAAAGGTGTAGTTCGTTTTGGTAAACGAGGCAAACTTAACCCGCGATATGTTGGACCTTTCGAAATCACGGAGAGAATTGGCAAGGTGGCCTACAGATTTAATCTACCCGAAGAACTCAGTGGAGTTCACAACGTATTCCATGTGTCGAATCTGAAGAAGTGTCTGTTAGATGAAACCCTCATAGTTCCTTTCAAGGAGCTCACCATTGACGATCAGTTACGATTTGTCGAAGAACTAGTGGAAATCTTGGACTGGGAGGTCAAGATTCTCAAACGCACTAAGATACCTATTGTTCGAGTTCGTTGGAACTCCCGTCATGGCCCAGAGTTTACCTGGGAACAAGAAGACCAAATAAAACACAAATATCCCCAGTTGTCCGAGAACAATGAAACCACTACTGAGGCTGAAGCTACTGCGAAATTTCGGGACGAAATTCCAAACCAACGGGGGGATGATGTGACACCCCAGGAAAACCAGGAAACCACGCAACCTAACTAGCTTCCTCAGTAACTGCGTGCTAAATTTTGGGACGAAATTTCTTTCAAGTTGGGGATGATGTGACAACCTGAATCACCGTGGTCGTTAGGTGTGTGTCATCTTTACTTCCTAATCTGTCATACGTGGTTAACAGGTGTTTGTTGCGCGTAATTTAAAAGAGCATTTCGTTTTATATAACTGTATGTTTAGAAGGTATACATAAGAATTATTAGTGTCCATACTTGACCATCAAGTCCAAACCAAACCGAGCCCGACTCCACTTATTAACGTCACTCATATTGTTGTTTTAGGCCCATGTATGTTGGCCCAAACCACTACCAAGTTCTAACTCAGCCCACTCCCTCCCTTATGTACGAGTATACATGCATGTGTGTAAGTTGGGCACAATTGAAAACCCTAAAATCCTATACACACAAGCGACGAAAGATCTGAGGAATCAACCAAGTCCCTTCGAAGCCCCCTTCCTCCTGTTCTAACACATCTCCAACAACCTTTGGTTAGTGATTATACTCATTCTAATGTTGTTAATTAATTTATTAAAGGTTGAAACAATAATTATGATAGCTATGTGATAATATGATTTAGGGATTATGTGATAGTTGAAAACCTGATGAATGCTTTGTGGAAACTAACTGTTATGATCGATATATAGTGCACGAGATTATTCATGCATAAACCATTGATGATCTAGTGAGTATACCTATCATATAAATTAATTCAAATCTTGATGTCCTCATTATGGTGTGTTACGTAATATATCACATGAGTGTATGGGGAATCACACATGTAGTGGTAGGGTCATATAAATTAATCTTATTCATGAGATGTATTAAAAAGCTGTGCATGATAATATGGTTCGATGGCTTGCGTGATACAACGTCCTCGGTCAGATCGCATGATTATTTGGTGATGTTTATACAAGATTTGTTTATAGTTAAACTGAATGTTGACTTGAATAAGAATGGTTAGTGGCGAAACTTAACACAATAACATACAAACAGTTAGTGGGCTATTAGGATTCATGTAAATCTAGTTCTCATTAGTGATGATGTTTAATCTAAATAAATGAATGATGAAGACCTATGTGTGATGAGTACATAATTAATATAAAACAGACTTTAGATATCATGTGCCGTAGGATGTTAATGAGGTCATAATACAAATCAAGTTAAACAAATGTTGGGATACATGTGCATACTAGTCGAATCAGTTGTTAATGGGCCATGGTTACCTGTTAATGTGCATATAACTATATGGAAGTTGTTTTGATTGATTTTGGGAAACTTGATTGAGGGCCAATTATAGCCGGCCGCACACACACTCACGTTGCACACTATGAAGCACGGGGACTCCATTCTACGTCGGGTACCCGTCCCGGGGACGGCTCGGGGACGGAAACGGCTCGGGGACACCTAGGGGACGTTTCCCAACCGTACCCAGATTCTGGGGACTTCCGCAAAAACGTACCCGGTATTGGGTACTTCCTAAACAAGGTATCGGGGGCGTTTCCTAAATTATTTAGGGTTTTTAACCCTTTTAACTTCCAAAAATATGAATGGTCGCCCTTTTTATATTATATAATCATTCACGTACAGTATTGTCAATTATCATTCATCTAATTCTTCGAACATTCACGTACACTATTATCATTCATTCATCGATTATGGCATCTCAAGACGCACACGGTCACGGATCATCATCTAGTTCTACTGTAGAAGAACCTCCGCTGTGGAGATGCTTTTGATTCAATGGAAGATGTCGGGTTTTTGGAGGTTGCCGAGCTTTCGCTAGATGAACCGGAATTTGAAAACGATTTGATTAACGATAATTAATTACCTATGGTTTATGTAGTGTCTTTGGAGTTTAATATATTTTTGGACTTTGTTTAATATAATATAATTTTATTTTTAATATTTTTTTTTGCCGTACCCGTATCTTGTATTTTTGAATTTTGCCGTTCCCCGTACCCGTATCGTCCCCGTACCCCAGTCCCGTACCCGTATAAATGAACCATATGGGTCACACGCAAGGCACGTCGCGCACCGGGGTGTAGTTGCACACTTTCCATCAGGTCACACACACTCGTGTGGACCTGGACATTTGTTTGGGCCATGTATCGAATTATTGGGCCGGGGTATGCTGTTTGGGCCGTATATCCTTGGTTCGGACCACGTACTATTGGATCGCATCAAGGAAATCGGAATGTTGTTAGTCTATATGTGTATAGTTGTATTGGTTAGTGGACTTTAAATGTTAATTGGGATGCACAACATAATGAGTCGTGTATAGTTGAGATGGGCCGCATAGTTATTTGGAAATTAAATTCGGTTGGACTGGGTACTAAGGTAAGGGTCACAAGTTAACCACAAACATTAGGTTATCATCATGTGTCGCCTATTCTTGGGTGGATCAATAATTCAAGTAATTGACATACTTTGTGTTGGAAGGGTAAGTGCGTGTGTATTGTAAACATGGAATTATGAGGATGAATCTGTTTGTGAATCGTATGAGTGCTAAGTGACTATATGATGACATTAGGTTGATGTATTAACTGATTATGACTTGAGCTACATGTGTGTACTACCTGTGTATTAAATGTGGGGTGTGTGAACAAGGAATACATGAATTAATCGTGCGTAAAATACGTGGATTATGTGCACATGAAACTGATTGTTGTCGGTAATCATGTTAGGACGTGTTTGATCAACTGTTAATCAAGTAGTTAATCATACCGAGCAAACCAAGGTGAGTTCACATTCTTTCTAAGGCATGGGATTCCCGGTGGTTGGGAATGGGTTTAAGAACTAAAACGGAACCTTCATATCCTCCTTGGGTAGGATATGTACCGCCATCCTCCATGGGTAGGATGCCAATATTAATCCTGCGTATTCTCCTTGGGTAGAATACGTACGTTCGTCCTCCTTGGGTCGGACAACAACCTTAAACTTACTAGACAAAACTCTATCATGAAGTCCCTCATTTTTATATCGACTTAATCGTCGGGCCAATGGCGAGCGGGTCATTAGTTGATAGCGCTATTAGGGTTGACAAGCCTCACACCGTGCCGGTAGGACGGGCGTGTACTAATGGATCTGGGCACTCAGTCAATGATGATAGACATTGACTTAGGGCACAACTTACTTTCGTCAGTTTTCGATATGGTAACGGTCTAGTGGTTTACATGGGGAAGCCCCCACTGGTTATGGATATGGTTTGGGAAACAAGGAAACTGGTTAACTTATGGTTTACAAACGAACTCATGGTTTTTAGAACAACTTTAAAACGAACACTCAATTGTGAACTCGCTCAACTTTGTTGTTGATTCGTTGTTACATGCCTTGCAGGCCTTTAGGTGCATACTGTTGGAACTTGCTGTCTGGGAGGCTGGAGTGGTCATGGGTCGTGATACATGGAATCGCAACACAAGACTAATGGTTTATAAACACTTAACGAATGAATTATGCTTCCGCTGTATACTGTGAATTGTTTGTAACGTTATAACACTTAATGTCAATAAATGCAAGTTTTATTTAATTATGTTATGTGAAGTTCAATGTGATTGGTGGCTTGGATCCTGGTACGTCACACGCCCCGCGGTAATTCCGCATGAGGTATTTTGGGGGTGTGACAGAAATCGGTGACTATACACCGAAGGTGAAGAAGGAGGGATGGAGGAGAGAGGAGAGAAGAACCAATCAATTTTTTTATTTTTTAATTGAGTGGGTGTTTGAATCATACCTAGTATTTGAGTAGAAAATGGGGAGTGAAGAGGGGGAGTTGACATGGCTTTATATCATTGGGTAGAGAAAACTCAAACACCCTAAAGTGTTTGAATCATACCTTCCACCCTTATGTTGTAAAATTGTTTCCAATACTCATGTAATGATGAGAAAATACACCTACAACTAGGGGTGTGCATGGGTCGGTTTGGTTCGGCTTTTACTATTAACCATAACCATAACCATAACCGCTAGTTCGGTTATGGAGTTTTGGTAACCATAACCATAACTAAACTTCGGTTATGGTTAATCGGTTATGAAGTCGGTTATGGTTCGGTTTTGGTTAATTTCGGTTAAGTAACCAAGCAAGGTTTGAAATAAATAGGGTTGTGCACGATTTGAACTTAGCTTGAGCCTATTTTATAAGATAACGGAGACTAAACTTTTTGGTTAAACTACCCATTTAGGGTTCTTTTTAATAAGGTAATTCTCAAACAAAAAAAAAATTATGGACATCACACCTTAGTTCTTTATTAAAATAAATGGCATCTACATCAAGATCATTTTGTTACTAACATACTTTTATCTTAGTAAAAACCTTCTATATGGTTTTGTAAAACACAAATCCTTTATATAAAGTTAGCATTACAAGTTCGGTTCGGTTTCGGTTATATCGGTTAACCAAAGCTTCATAACCATAACCATAACCGATTGAGCGGTTATACAAAGTTTCATAATCATAACCATTGGTTATATTGGTTATCGGTTATTAGTGGTTCGGTCATTTCGGTTATCGGTTATGGTGGTTAATTTGCTCACCCCTACCTACAACGTTGCTATACTAGTTAAATATTTTGGTGATTTCCAAAATAGTAACTCAATGGATAGACCATGTTGTTACATGTTATAACTTTTTTTTAGAATTCTGACATCTAACACCTTTTGTCAGGAGAGAGAAAGTTAATATGTTATACCTTTTTCTTCGTTTACGTAGATGTAAAGTTACACTTTTCTTCAACAAAAAATTTGCAGGTTTTAGGAAGTGTAACATTTTCAAACTTAAAATTTACGAGTTTTCAATGTGTAGTGCATGTAAAAACCATCTTACATGTTTTTATATAAAAAAAAACTTAGTGTAACAGACAAGCCTTTTACATGTCAGTGTGTCAGACAGAAAAGTGAAAAAGCAAAAAGTTGTTACACGTACTTTTGTCAGTCTGTAACATGTTTCTAAAAAGTTACTTTATGTAACATCCAATCTCAACCATTGGATTTCTAAATGGATGGTGGGGATTGAGTTTCTTGAGTTTTTTGAGCTCATAAGCGTTTTCTTATATAATTGCTAGTGTATTCATCAGTATAAGAGGGTCTCCAACGGGTAAAACACAAGCGACGACATGACACCTAGGTGGCGTTCGCTTTCAAACATCACCATTGGGGTAACCATTCGGAGATGGACATTTGTGAGGGCATCCAAATTTCCAATCACATAGAAATGGGTGATTGTGTTATTAATTTATTTTAAAATAGGTGGTGTTTTATATTTGAAAGTGTACATACCATTGGAGAAAAAATGAGCGTGTTTGAAATATGTGTATGATTCTGATGTAGTAACAGACGTGATGCAACGTGTGATAGTTAATCCATTAAAGATACTCTTACCGCATCCGAATTCATTAGAAATTTTACTGTATATATAAAACACAACCGGTGAACAATTGTGTTTCGCAAACTTTGTCTATATATATGTATAGGTTTCATGTGTATATTGTTTTTCTTTTTATTTTCAATTTTAAGTTTCACCCTTTATAGTATACGCGGGTGAGGTTCCTGTAAAAATGGTCTTTTTCGTAAGAAATGTGAGATGACATAGGAATTGACATTTAGACATTATGTTTTGGACTTAGTCATGATATTTTGGGTTGTTTTGGCAAGAAAAACACCAAACATAACAATTTAAAACACAATATGCAACGTATTATAGGCATGAAATTTTAAACACGCTACTTAACACTTAAAACACACTACTTAACATTCTTAGCATGGGTTTTAAGTTTTAATCCCAGAATTCATTGCATTGTGTCTTAAGTTGTTATGTTTTGTGTTTTTCTTGCCAAAACATCTTGCCTAAGTCCAAAATTTAATGCCTACATGTCAATTCCTCTGTCTTCTCACACTTATCGCGAAAAATGTCTTTTTTACAGGAACCTAAGACATATGTAATATACAATTTTAACCCATTTAATTTTCTATTAATTTGATTTTTATCCAATGATTTCCATTCGTTAACTTCAAAAAAAAACAAGTATGTCGTTTTGCTTAATTTCTTTTGTTGACATTTTGACATTTCAAAAGGGGGTGGCGGCGCAGCTTGTTGCCCGTCTACCAACCCATGATTTGTAATTTGCTCTAACCTTCTATTATTAATAAATAATATAAGTTCTTAATATAAATCTTGTTGAAAAGGTTTTCTTTGAAATCAATCATTTTTTTGGTGTCGTAAGTTATACCGAGTAATGCTACTGTACCGTACCAGACTGTAATGAACTGAACTGATACTGATCAATATCCGTCGAACGTGCAGGAAATCCCATGAGTTACCTACAAGGTCAACTCAGAATTTTATATATCTTTTTATTTTTTAATTGAAGTTGAATACATTATGAAATCATGTTAGGATAGGTGGGTTGACTTAAAAACAGTTGACCATTTTATGTTTATCAACAAGCAGGAGTAGATAGTTGAAAATGCAGCGTGGACTTGGAAGTTGAAACACATCCGCGCAATTCCCCCGTGCGCATCCGCGTTTTTTTTTCTCTTCAACACCCTCTCAGTGACCCCCTATATTAGCACTTCATCAATCTCCATCTTCCTCAAATCATCACTCACATCACAACACTATCTTTGCTTCCGCTTCTTTCATTTATCAAAACAATATGGTGTCCATGGTTGCTCGCAGCGGCCGCCAATTGCAGCGTTACAATCAGAACCAACGCCAACTCGTTGGGTCAGTCTCTCTTTATGTAAAATATTCTATACGTTTTCGATTTGAAGAAAACTGGTGATTAGAGATTGTATAACCTTTGATACGTTTTCGAATGTCAATGCGTTTGAAATACATTTTTTGCTGAAATTTTTGAAAGCAGAATGATGAGAACTGAGAAGTGTGTAAATTTGAGTGAAGTTTGTTTATTGATATTGAGGGTTTTTGAATTTGATGCAGATGTATACCCTACGGAATTAAAGGTGGGTCTGACAGGGAGTCAGAGGATGCATTAGAAGTTCTTGTCATTAGTGCGCAAAGGAAAGGCAAAGGAATGTTGTTCCCTAAGGTATATATAATATATATATATATTTTACATTTTTACACGTCTTAAAAAAGTTATGATAAACTGACGTATGTTTTTTAACGTCAACAGGGTGGATGGGAATCCGATGAATCTATCAAATGCCGCGCTAAGAGAGTCGATGGAGGAAGCCGGAGTGCTTGGAACAGTGGAGGTTAGTTCCTCATTTTAGAAAAGCTAGAGTGTTAGGGGCATAAACAAGCCGAGCCTGGGCGAGACTGAGCTTGGGCTCAGCTTGTTTGACCTAAAGGAGGTCAAGCTCGTTTATTAATTAAGAGGAGTCACAATCAAAATGTGCTAATGTAACTCTTTTTTATTATTATTATTATTATTATTATTATTATTATTATTATTATTATTATTATTATTATTATTATTATTATTATTATTATTATTATTATTATTATTATTATTATTATTATTATAACAGTGGATTAACATATGTTTCTTCAACTTTTGTAGGGGGTGTTGGGTAAATGGTGCTTCAAAAGCAAAGGCAATGATGCATACTATGGGGTGCATGTTTCCGTTACTTGTTAAGGAGGAACTCGACGTATGGCCCGAGAAAGACATTCGTCAACGAGTTTGGATGAGCGTGTCAAAGGCCAAAGAAGTTTGTCAATATTCTTGGATGAAGGAAGCATTGGATTTATTAGTGAAGAGACTTGAGTCTGCTCCTAAAATTAATTTACGAACATATGTTTATTTGTAAATATGACGAGATTTTGCAAGGTTACCTGACAAGATCTTTGTCTTGGATATACGCAATGTTTCATATTCATCTTGCATTGGTTTTGTTTCTACACGTTGCCCATAAACCATAATCCTAAAGGGCTGTGATTAGTTTGGATAGCTGATAGTTACGAGAATGACGATTGTTTTTACTGTTGTTGTAATAATCAAGATTTAAAAAATCATGAAGTGAAATGAAACAAAAAGTATCATATGAATGAGAAGTTTAGAAATTGTATTTAAGGATGTTATAGTGTGATAAACAGGGACGGACCCACATTGAGTGGGTCGGGGTTCCCGGACCCCAATGTTTTTAAAAATAAATAGTAGATTCGGTATATTAAATTGTATAAGTACCCGATAAATCCAATTAGATGGACATCATAGAAAGAAAAAGAAACCTGGTATATTGGTAATTCACTCTCGTTACCAACAAGAGGTCATGAGTTCAATCCTTGTATAGATTATTTTTCCTCTTTTTTTTTAAATCTAGTTCAAACCTCGCTATGACCCGACCCGAAACTTTTAGCGTTTTGTTATGAAAATTTTGAACACCGAAAAAAATGGACTCCGTTGAAAAAAATCTTGGGTCCGCCACTGGTGATAAACAACTTTTGTGATTATGTGATTAAATCTCGATTCTGGTTTTAAATCAAGTTTATATAAATAGATGTAGAATATTAATTACTTAATTAAAAAAGAGGTAGAACTAATAATTAAACTAATAAACAAATTCAAATAATAATAATAACGATGAGATGAGAAGTAATAATAACTTTGAAACTAAAATCTAACTAAAAAAGAAATTTTATAAAGAGTCTTTTTTTTACTTAATAAAAGAAATGGGATTAAATAATAAAGATTTAAATATTAAAAATCAGTAACCCGATATGCATACGCTTGACTAAAAATATTGTATTAGTACCGGTGAGGCCAGAGAACCAACGAGCAGTCTTGTGGCACAAAGGTTTAAAGATAAACGCACAAAAACTGGGAACCTTACTATAGCTTTAGTGGTGCAAACAAGAGAGCATCCAAATCAATATTTTAGGTTGTTCCGCTACAACCAAGTTCAAGTATTTATGATCGTTTGTCCAAAGTGGCAGGAACATACACTGATGTAGTCCACTACCTCCTAGCAGGCTGGTCCAAGTGGAAAGCAACCACACAAGTGTCACGGCCCCCGTCCCGGTTTTACCCGGTCCAGGAGCCGCAGGACAGAAACCCGTGGTATTTATTATTTGAGTTGACAACGGAAGTTTAACAGGATCTTTTAAATCTTTAAAACTGCCCAATTATTTTATTTCATAAATTGGGATAAACCTCGTAATTTACAATAGAGAAATTTCACGAGGAAATTCCCTGTTTTACATAACATGTTTATTTATTTAACTGAGCCACCACTTCAAGCTTTATTAGTGCTCCGTAACACTTTTTCCTTGATTCACAGTAGGTCACCTGAAACATGTTTTAAAAATATTTTATCAGCGGGGAAATACTGGCGAGTCACTCAAGTTATATAAAACGACACATTAGTTATAAATTACAGCATACGAGCGATTACAATGGCTACTATCTTATTTTTATCTGACGCCGTGTCACACCCTGGTGACGATGGTCATACCACTATTGGGTCATTTCACCCAAGTAGTGATGATTATCACTGTTAGGTTGATGAACCTAACCGTGAGAAATTAGTAATGTGCACAATACCCCACTTGCCAGTGATTCAAGATAACCAAGATTTAATCCCTGTAATTATAACTTTTGAAAATAAATGGAGTATTGTAAAACATTGTTGATAAAAAGAGAATGACTCACATTGTAAGTTTAGACGGGCAGAGTTTAGCCTACTGATTTAGCCGTGTAACCTAGTTAAAACAGCAATGCATACGAAACTAGTTCAGTAACTTAATACAACATTTACGATAAGCTCACGAAATCAAAACCCTCACGACGAATGACAAAGTATAGCCCAATTACGGGCAGCACTTAAACATCCATCGGATCGGTTTCAATCGATCAGACATTATATCGTAGCAGTGATCGAGTTATTACCCTGTTGTCGCAGCAGAGCTTCGTGCTAGTGTGTGTTTTTGAACGAAAACGTGTATAACTCAGTGTAGGAAACGAATTTTTACGTCGAAACAACTGTGCCATGCAAGTGCCAACTCCTGGAATTTATACTGAAAAACAGTCCCTGTCGCGTGGCGCGACGGCGCCCTTTTTAGGGTAGGGTAGCCACGTCTCCAACTAGCCTTGGTGAGTTGACAGTTCGATAAAATTCGTTTTCTACAACGAGTTATGAGGATAATCGTCAAGTAGGGGATACCCCCTCCTGAGTTTTAGGGGCCCTGATCCTAGTTCCAACTGTTCTGAAAATTTTAGGGGTCATGCAATATTACTTGGGAGGTCTCAATTAGGGTTTCCTATTGGACATAATAAATTAAGAAATAATAATTTTGACGAGAGTTGTTACAACAAGTATTGTGTGGCGATGACAAGAGGTTCCCAGTATGATTAAATGGGAAATTATATAAGGTGTTCGTTTGACATACTATGTTGTTCGAAACAAGTTGTTAGGGCATCAAGAAGACAAAAGTGCAAAGGCTAGAAATGCCAGATATGAGGATACTAAGGTGGATGTGTGGACATACAAGAATGAATCCAATAAGAAATGACGTTTTTTTGTAAGAAATTAGGGATGACGTGTATCACATATTAGAGAATGGAATAGAGATTGAGATGGTTTTTGCGTGTGAATAGAAGACAAATGATGTCTCTAGTAGGAACCGTGGAAGCCCTCACTATAGAGGGGATGAGAAGGAGAGGCAAACCCAAACTAACATAGATGACCAAATTAAGTAGAATGCATTAGATTTGCACTCCTCCAATAACATGACCAGATTAAATAGATGTAGAATTTTGATTATTAATTAAATAGGAGTTGAAACTAATAAACAAATGATAATGATAATGATGAGCATGTAATAAAACTTTGAAATTAAAATCTAACTAAAAAGAAATTTAATAAAAAGTCCAATTTGATTTAATTATATGTTTTAATTTAAAAGAAATGGAAGAAATTTAATAAAAAGTCCAATTTGATTTAATTAAATGTTTTAATTTAAAAGAAAAAGGATTAAATAACAATGACTTAAATAACAAAAATTACTAACATGATATGGATACACTATACACATACATGACTAACGATATTTTATTAGTACCGGAGAGGGTAGAGAACCAATGAGCAGCCTTAGACCATGTGTAGTGGGGCGTTTTTTAAAAAAAAAATTCAAAAAAACGCGGAATCACGCCCCTATCCCATTACATGCCGGCGTTATCGGGCGTTTTTCGAGAAAAAAATTCGATTGGCGTTTTTCAAATCACGCCAAAGGGCAAATTTTTTTGGCCAATCGGATGGAGATAACTGGAGGTTGGGCCGGAATGGGACGAATTCGAGCTGGAATGAGGTTTTGTGGCTGGCCGGAGTTGTTGCCGGAAAACCTGCATATTGCCGAAGAAGATGATGGAATGCAGAAAAGGTTTTAAAAAGTTTAGTTTTTACAACTTTGGTCCCTGTGGTTTAGATATGGTTTTAAATTTAACTTTTGAACATTTGAATTTTGGTCCTTGTAGTTTAGATATGTAATATTTCTATTTAACTTTTGAAAAAAAAATTAAGAATGTAATGTTTTTTATTTAAATGAAATTTAATTAGTTTTAATTAAAAAAATTTAATAATTGTGTAATGATTGACGGGGCATTATTGGACATTATCCCACTACGCCCTTTTTGTAAAAACACCCAATAATGCCCCCTTGCTAACTGGACTGTCACATGGTGAAAAACGCCCAAGGGTAGGAGCATTATTCACTAAACCACTACGCATGGTCTTAGAGCACAAAGGTTTAAAGACGAGCCACATTAAAACGGGGAACCTTTACTGTAGTAGCTTTAGTGGTGCAAACGATGAAGAAGGCATCTAAATCAGTATTGAAAACATGACCTATTGTTTTAGTGGTATGGTGTCCCCCTTACAAATGTGATGTGGTTTCAAATCCTTGCAAGTGCATTGTAAAGGTGGAATTATGGTGTTAAACATATATGTCGTTCTAAAACATTTGTCCACAGTGCAAGAAACATAAGCTTTGATGTAGCCCGTTGCATCCAGCAGGTTGGTCCAAGTGGAAAGGCAACCACACAAGTATTGTGTGACACCTCAATGAGGTTTACAATAAGATTAAAGATAAAAAATTTATAGGGTTTGAGTTCGATCAACTATGTTGTTGGGAACTAATTGTTGGAAACACAAAAGTTCGAGGTGGTAGATATGAGGATGCTAAGGTGGATGTGCGGGCATACAATAATATTGGACGAAAAGAAACGAAGTTTTCTGAAGAAATTTGGGGTGACATGCATAAGATAAGGGAATAAAGATTGGGATATTCTGGGCGTGTAATTAGACATAAGTAAACTTTTGGGACAAATGGAACTATAAATATATATTATTGCTTTAGACAAAATTATGAACTATTATATATTTGAGTAAATTGCTAAAATCGTCCCTGACGTTTATTCACGTTTGCTAGATCCATCCAAAAAAAGGTTTTTTCTCATAGAAACCACTGAGGTTTTAAAAAAGTTGCTAAATCCATCCAAAATGACTAATACTCTAACAATACTAAGTTGATAGAGGGGTAATTTAGTCATTCTTTTAATTTATTTAATTTACCCTTTTTTAACAGGTTATTACATGCCCACACCCTTTTATAAACAAAACACTAAAACCTAATTGTTGCAGTCGACCTCAACATACAGGTTAAACCATTAGGTTTTAGGTTAAACCTACATTAAACACCAATCCTCTGAGATATGAGCTTTAAGCAACCAAAACACAAAAGACACTGTTTTGGCTGATCTTTAAAACTTTAAGTGGTTAAAAACAAAGTAAGTGATTACAATAAAAAAACATAACTAATGTTAAAAAAACAATACACCACAGTAAATAACATACAAAATAAGGTGCTGGTAGTTGCGCGTTTGTAGGAAGTCCATTCAACACCAAAATCCATAATGAATTCTGATTTTCAATTTCTTTCATAAAGCAATACCACATTCACGTGATAATTTTTAACAATTAAAGTCTAATTATAATTGGCAGAGAGAATTCAGCTTAATTCCTAAAAGAATTTGAACCAAAACGCTAATGAAATTTGGCTGATCTAAGAATCATCATCTACACAGTACACACAAAGAAACCTACATCAAACACCAATCCCTCAGAATCTAAAATGTAGGAATAAGAACAATCACTGTGGAAGTACACTACACAGATTCTAAGTAGTTCCTCCTAAAAACACAATTAGGCAATCAGAACTCAGCAAACTAATGATCAAATCGAAGGAGAATGGAGTCGTTACAGATCAAAAGTAACCATATGGGTGTTCTTTGTCCTTTCGAACCTTTAAAGCTCTAAACGACAGCAAAGCAACACCTCTTAGGACTTGTAAGAAATGTATATATTAATAAGCTCATTTGTTTGTTCAACAATATCCAAAAGTTCACATGTCACAGTTTCAATACAGGGAATAAAGAAGAAAACTTGATATACAAAGTTAATTAATAAATAGGCCCAATGTTTTAAAAACCTAATTGTTGCAGTCGACCTCAGCATACAGGTTAAACCATTAGGTTTTAGGGTTTTGTTTATAAAAGGGTGGGGGCATGTAATAACCTGTTAAAAAAATGGCAAATTAAATAAATTAAAAGAATGACTAAATTACCCCTCTATCAACTTAGTATTGTAAGAGTATTAGTCATTTTGGATGGATTTAGCAACTTTTTTGAAACCTCAGTGGTTCCTATGAGAAAAAAAACTTTTTGGATGGATCTAGCAAATGTGAATAAACGTCAGGGGCGATTTTAGCAATTTACTCTATATATTTTTTTCATTAAATTTAGTTTCATATATATTAAAATATTTATTTGATTAAGATAAATATTTATCATCATAGACTTGTATACATGATTTGAAATCAATAGATATACGTTCAAATTAATTTGTTGTTTGTAGGTATTATTAACTAATCTTGAAATATATATATATAGGGTCGGGATTTAGAGAAAACGGTGGAAAGTGTTAGAACGGTGAGAACGCTTATGGATTGTCCGATCAAAACAATCTATGGACTAGATTGGCACGGTGGCGTTTTCGTAAATAACATCAATTTTATTACGTGGACGCGGCTCATTAAGGGTAAAAAGGTCTTTACACTTCTATACCAAAACGCCATACTAATGAATAAAACGCCATTACGGACCAAAACACATCCATATATAAACAAAATCACCCCAGACATAAAAACATACCCCCCAGAACCTGAAACGCCATATTTTCTACTATATACCATTTATTTTACAAACGCCAAAATCCCTAAAACATCAAACACAACTACTCAAAAAGCGCCATATTTTCTACTATATACCATTCATCTTAGAAAATGCCAAAACACTCAAACATCAAAAGATTCCAAAAAATCGACGGTTCTTTCAGATACACTATTTTCTCAGTAAAACACAAAAAATGGCAAATATCGTTTCTTGTATATTCTAATATTGTTCTACACCAAAGTTTCGGATAATGCATTCTTCCATGAGATGCTGTGACTCAAATAACATTTTGCTGCATGAGATGGACAAATCATAAACAAAAAGATGAATGACTCTGATGAGTTGTTTGAAGATACATATTCAAACAAAAAACTTATGTCATTTTGTCTTTCCAAACGGCCACAAAAATACAAGCATGTCTAAGCCAAACCACCAGCGAACATGATTCAAAGAAGAAAGAGACTGATGATAGTGAAGATTTGGAAGATGAATTGTTTCTATTTTTATTTTTTTAATTTTCTTTTTCTGTTGTTTGTTATGTATTTTTCAACTTAGAATAAAAAAATACATTATATCAATAAAACGCCAAACAGTCATAATGCACGTGGAACGCCATAAATGCAGTAAAAACGCCAAAAACTCACAAACTATAATGAAAGTAGTTTGCAGAAGTATTAATAAAAGCTAAAAATGGAAAAAAAAAAAAAAAAAAAAAAAAAGGCCAAAAACTACTTAAAACCATTCAAAAACGCCAAACTTGGGAGATGGGAAGCCTATGACCCTAAAAACTCATAAAAAGCTGAACAAAAAAACAGTAAAAATACAGAGTAACTGAAATGACGACTACTTTATTAATATCATTTATTATAAAATAAAATACCGCCTAAACTACGCGCCAAAAATATCCTATAATAGAGACGTCTCTGCACAATCAACTGATCACAAAACCAAAAACCAAAAACAAACACCATATTTCCTAGAAACCATTCACTTTAAAAACGCCAAAAAAATAGTTAAGAAAGCCACAGATGCAGAACCTCGATTCTTCTATATTGAGTATTGATCTGAATGAAGTTTCAATGAATGGATTCTTCTCTGAGTTGGGTATCTCTATAATCTTTTGCTGAATGAGATGGACAAATATTCAAGAAAAAGAGACTGATGACACTGATATGACATCATGTCACTTTGTTCTTGATGGATATATTGATGGCATGAAGGGATCAATACATTAGAGCAGGCGTTGGTCTTCAACATGTCATCAAACAAGAATATATCCACCCACCATAAAGGATGCCACAAAAAATAAGCATCTTATAAAGACGGGCGTTACGTAGGAAAATAAGGATCTACATAAGGTATTCAAAAACAGGTTCAAAAACGCCAAAAAGTTAAAGTAGAAGAGGCTGATGACAGTGAAGATTTGGATGAGCAATTAGATTATGATTTTTTTTCATTTTATATTGTTTGTTATCTAATTCTCTGTTGTTTATTATCTAATTCTCTACTAATTTAAAAAAATAAAGTATAAAACGCCAAAAACTACAAACACCAAAACGCCTGATAGTGTGAAAAACTGTGAGAACGAATGCTAGCAAAGTGCGATGTTGCTATATAAAACGCCAAAAAACGCATACAAAGTATTACTGGAAAAATCAACACTAATTAACAGATGAAAATTGAAAGAAACAGTAATTGCTATGGATTTAGAGAAAACGGTGGAAAGCGTGAGAACGCTTATGGATCGTCCGATCAAAACAATCTATGGACTAGATTGGCGCGGTGGCATTTTCGTAAATAACACGAATTCTATTGAGTAGACGTGCTTCATTAAGGGTAAAAAGGTCTTTACACTACTATATCAAAACGCCAAAGTATTGAATAAAACGCCATTACTGGCCAAAACGCATCCCTATATAAACAAAACTTTCTCATACATAAGAACACACCTCCCCCAACATGAAACGCCATATTTTCTACTATATACCATTCATCTTACAACGCCAAAATTTCCAAAACATCAAACACCCCTACTCAAAAACGCCATATTTTACTATATACCAATCATCTTTGAAAACGCCAAAACTCTCAAATATAAAAAATTTCCAAAAAATGGACGTTTCTTTCAGATACACTATTTCCTTAGTAAAACGCTAAAAATACCAAAAATCGTTTCTTGTATATTCAATATTGTTCTACTCGAAGTTTCGCAGAATGCATTCTTTCCTGAGGTGCTGTGACTCAAATAACATTTTGCTGAATGAGATGGACAAAACTTCAAGAAAAAAGATACTGGGTCAGACTTATGTCATTTTTTGTGTTTTGTTATTGACGAATATTATAATGGCATGAATAGACGAATGACACTGATGAGTGCTTTGAAGATACATATCCAAACAAAAAGCTCATGTCATATTGTCTTTCCAAACGACCACAAAAACACAAGCATGACAAAGCCAAACCACCAGTGAATATGTTTCAAAGAAGAAAAAGACTGATGACAGTGAAGATTTGGAAGATGAATTGTTTCTATTTTCAGTTTTTTAATTTCCCTTTTCAGTTATTTGTTATGTATTTTTCGACTAAGAACAAAAAAGTTTAATAAAGAGCCAAAAGGTCATAAAGATTGGGAAACGCCATAATGTAGTAAAACGCCATAATGCAGTAAAACGCCAAATACTCCAAACCTACAATAAAAGTAATTTGAAAAACTATTATTAAAAGTTAAAAATGAAAAAAAAAACGCTAAAAACTACTTAAAGCCATTAAAAAATGCCAAACTTGGAAGATGGAAGGTCTATGACCATAAAAACTCATAAAAAGATGAACAAAAAGAGTAAAAACTAAACACAGTAACTGAAAAGACGGCTACTTTATTAATATAATTTATTATAAATAAAAATCCCGCCTAAACTACGCGCCAAAAACATCCTATAAGAGAGACGTCTCTACACAATCAACTAATCACAAAACCAAAAATATAAACGCCATCTTTCCAAAAACCTTTCACTTTAAAATGCCAAAAAAGATACTTAAAAAAGCCACAGATGTGGAACCTCATTTCTTCTATATTGAGTATTGTTCTGAATGAAGTTTCACTGAATGGATTCTACTCTGAGGTGGGTATCTCTATAAGCTTTTGCTGAATGAGATAGACAAATATTCATGAAAAAAAAGACTGATGATCATCATGTCACTTTGTTCTTGATGGATATATTGATGTCATGAAGGGATGAATACATTCGAGCAGGCGTTGGTGTTCAACATGTCACCAAACAAGTATATATCAAACCAAAATAAAGGGTCTACATAAGGTATTCAAAAAAAGGTTCAAAACGTCAAAAAGATTAAAGTAGAAGAGGCTGATGACAGTGAAGATTTGGATGAGAAATTAGATTATAATTTTTTTTCCATTTTCTATTGTTTGTTATGTAATTCTCTGTTGTTTAATATCTAATTCTCTACTAATAAAAAACGTCAAAACGCCTGATAGCGTGAAAACATTGAGAACGGATGCTAGCAAAGCACGATGTTGCTGTATAAAACGGCAAAAACGCCAAACAAAGTATTACTGGAAAAATCAGCACTATAGCCTGTATCCTAAATGGCACAACACTTGATAGAAAAAAATAAAAAAAATAAATAAACATAAAAAAATAACTGATGTTTTTTACATTATAGGCCTGCATCCTGATCTAAAAACAAAAAAAAAAAAGCCAAAATTTGCTTAAAACGCCAAATTGTTTACTATGATCCTGATATAAAAACAATAAAAACGCCGCGTATTTATTAAACGCCAAAATATGGAAAGATGATGTAACACGCGTTTAAAAAAAGAAAATATGAAAGGACAAAAAAGCCCCTCCGCCCTTCTCTATATCGCGTGGCACGTGTTGGGCCAGTTTCTATATATATATATATATATATAGGGGACCGCTAAAATGAGAACCACCTCCAGTTGTAAGAACCGCGAGAACTACTTTCTAGCCATTAGATCAAGTAGATAGATGGATGAGATTGAAGTATTTAAAAATAATATTAAGTATTTTTTGTTTTATTATGTCTTTAATATTTTAATCTAAAAGGGTATTTAGGTAAAACCACTCTATTTTGTCTTTTTGAGTTTATTGTTTTTTTATTACTTTATTGTATTATTATATTACTTTTTATTTTTTAAACATAATTTTTTTATTAAAAACATTTTTAAATTCAGATTTTTTTTAAAAAGATTTTTTATACTTTTTACAATTTAAGTTTTACGTTAAACTTTTTACGTTTTACGTATTTTTGACGCGCCGTTTTTACGCCGAGTTTTTTCAAGCGTCGTTTTTTTAACACGCCGTTTTTTTAACGCGCCGTTTTTTAACGCCGTTTTTTACGCGTCGTTTTTTACGCGCCGTTTTTTTAGCGCTGTTTTTTACGCGCCGTTTTTTTAACGCCGTTTTTTTACGTTTTACGCGCCGGTTTTTTACGTTAACGTTTTTTACGTTTTACGCACCGGTTTTTTACGTTAATGATTTTTTTTACGTTTTACGCGCCGGTTTTTTACGTTAACATTTTTTACGTTTTTACGTTTTGCGCGCCGGTTTTTTACGTTTTACCTAAAACTTTTTACGTTTTACTAAAAAAAAATTACGATTTACGTTTTACCTAAAACTTTTTACGTTTTACGCGCCGGTTTTTTACGTTTTACCTAAAACTTTTTACGTTTTACTAAAAAAAATTTACAATTTACGTTTTACGAAAAACTTTTTACGTTTTACGTTTTTACGTTTAACGTTTTACGTAAGAAGTTTACGTTTTACGTTTTTAAAACTTTTTAAAAAGTTTTACAAAAAACGTTTTTACGCAAAACCGAACGCACCCAGAAAATCGCACACTCGGGGGGTGTCTCAGATAGTTTGCTATCATCATCGACGCCTCAAAATTTACGGTTTAACATTTTTTTTACAAAAACTTTTTGACGCAACACGAACGCACCCAGAAAACGCAAACTCAGTAGGTGTCTCAGATAGATTGTTATCGTCATCGACTAGGGTAAAAAAATATAGAAAACCCACAACATCAAAACAAAGTGTATCTCGGAAAAAAACGGGGTTTGGCTCAGATTATCCGATAATCAAAAGGCTGCAAAAGTGGGGTTGCAAGTTCAAAAAACCTACCCTCCGCCGTCCTTGCCGCGCCATCGTCATCAAAATCTAGGTTTTTTTTTTTTTTTTTTTTGCATCATCGCCACCCAATCCAACGGATCAAAAACCCGCATACTTCACTGATAAAAAAATCACCAGAAAATCAACGTAAAACATTTAACATACCAAAAATACCATCATCAGATTCAAGAACACCCAAATCAAACCCCAGATGCAAAAACTTCACATTTTGTGTGTGATTTTAACAAATGTGCAGAATCAAGAAAAAGAAAGTGGGTTTTCAAGAATCTTGAAAACACAAGGTGAAATCAAGAAAACCCAGATGAAAAAACCTCACATTGGGTGTGTGATTTTACCAATTGGGCAAAGTTAAATCAAGAAAAAGAAAGTGGGTTTTCAAGAATTTTGACAAAGGATTAGTTAAAATCACGAAACCCAAATTAAAAAAACTTAACTTTTGGTTAAATCTCCTGAAAAGAAGTGAGAATCATGAGATGAAAAGAAGTAACACAACTGAGTTTCAGGGTTGTCGACTGATTTAAATTTTTGCATCTGGGTTTTTTTTAGCTCCACCATCCCCATCACCGTCTTCCGCCACCTCCCACCAACGTCTTCCCCAACAACACCTCTCCACCACCAACTGAGATGATGATGATCATCAACGTCATCGTCTGTCATCATCACCGATCATCATCATCGGCATCGCTCACGGTGGCGCCCGTCGCCGGGAATCGCCACTGGCCTCCGCCATCTTTCTCTCTCTCTCCGAACTCCTTCTCCGGTTTCCCTTCTCTCTCATCGAATCTCTCTGGAGATTGTTTGCTTACCTTCAAAGTTTATACTCCAGGGGTTGAATTCCATTTACCCACATTGGAAACACAAATATAAAACAGAATGCTAATGGGGTAAATGACTGTTTTGATGAGAGAGAGAATTTTTAGAGATTTTAAAAGGGTGTACCTATTGGCACACCAATGTGCCTATATGCACACCAAAAAAGTTGTTTTTTGTCCTATATGCACACCCTGCAGTGTCGAGCTGTGGCCAAATCGCGGCGTTTTGGTCCGGTCAACCAGATAAAGACTGACGGGTGTCTGACGGGTCTGTTGACCGGATCAAAACGCCGAGCTTTGGCCGCGTTTTGGCCCTGTCAACCAGACACCCGGTCAGTCTTTTGTCTGGTTAACCGGACCAAAACGCGGCCAAAACTCGGCGTTTTGGTCCGGTCAACAGACCCGTCAGTCTTTTTCTGGTTAACCGGACCAAAACGTCATGCCTTGACCACAGCTTGACACTGCATGGTATGCATATAAGACAAAAAACCACTTTTTGAAGTGGCTATCTACACACCAAGTGTGTAGATAGTTTGAGCCTTTTAAAATGTCAGGCGACATTAAATAGAGAGAGAAAGGGAATTTGACATTTAGAGTAAATGACTAAAACACCCTTTATGTTGGCATAGTCTGATTAGTTGAGAGTGGTTCTCGCGGTTCTTACAACTGGGGGTGGTTTTCATTTTAGCGGCTCCCTATATATATATATAGGGGAAGGTTAAAATGAGAACCACCTCGAGTTGTAAGAACCGCGAGAACTACACCGTAGGGGGCGCGGTGGACCAATTTTTTTTTCATAAACATAGATGCATGTATAAAAACAACATTTGTAAAAAAAAAATGTCGTGTGTGTTGTTTTGAGCGCCACAAGTTTGTGTTTACGGGACCCGTAAATCTGGCCGGAAAATTTACGGGTCCCGTAAACACAAACTTGTGTTGCTCAAAACTACACACACGACATTTTTTTTTTTTGAATTTTTTTTACAAATGTTGTTTTTATACATGCATCTACGTTTCTGAAAAAAAAATTTGGTCCACCTCGGCCCGGATCAAAAAGTTCTCGCGGTTCTTACAACTCGAGGTGGTTCTCATTTTAACTTAATCCTATATATATATATATATAATGAAAAGTTTATAACTTAATAAAAAGTTTATAACTCTTTTTATAGCGAATACATTAATATGTCATACTTTTTGTATGATTTTAATTATGTATTAATCAGAAATAGTTTTTAATATAAGTAACTTTCTCGAGCCCGGAAAGCAATTCTGGGTGATAACCTAGTGTGTGTCTGTATATATATATATATATATATATATATATATATATATATATATATATATATATATATATATATATGTATATGTATATATATATATAAGAGAAGGTTTAAATGAGAACGTTAAATATTGTGACTTAGTTTCAATTAATAAAGACTTTACTTTATGTTATACACGAGACAAATTTTTTATTTTTTTTTGTACTTGAATATTTAATATGGTATGATTAAGTAAATGTCACATTTTAAATAGTGTTATAAATTATGAACGATCTATACGCCCCAACATATTCCGTCATCGATTGGGGTGTTACGCCCCCTCCCTTATACGACTCGTATAGGTCTATGCTTGTCGTATAGGTTAATCTTAAGCAACATAGACTGACAATGCCAATCTGTGTCTGGCGGCCGGTCGTATACCACCTGTATAGAGCTATACGAGTCATATACGACCCAAATGAATTTTTGGAATTGAAAGATGGGTGTTTTGGGTGTTTATTTTTGTTTTTTTTAATATCGATGTTATATGTTTGGTTTTGTTTTTTATCGTGACATATCAGTATGGTATCGTGTCGTATCGTATAGTGACATATTGTATCGTGCAGTATCATATAGTATCGTATTTTTATGTATCCTATATTTTTTCAACACTGCCTGTAAACATTTTATCTATACGTATTATATTGTATCATTACGTGTCATATCGTATTGTATCATATCATGTCGTATATTATTATACATTGTACGTAACCAACCAATAAATCAAACAATGTAAATAAACATCACATGTATAAATAAACTAAAACTGCAAATTCCAGTCTCTGCATGGGAGACTTTTTTTTATCGAACTTTGAAGCCATAATCTTCTAGCGAAAGCTGTGCATGTGTCACACTCGTTTGATATCGGAAGCGCGCTTTGTGACTTGATCAGTTTTCATCGCATACGATATAAGTAAACAACTACATGATTAAAAACATGCGATGTTCATCCATTGACATAATTAAGTATTACACACCATAAGTTGTTTAAGATACAAGACATCATAAGTTATAAGTTTTACAAAAGACTAGTTCAACATAAGTTTAAAATACAAGGCTTTGCATCCTATATCCCATTTAAGATGAGATATATGGACCAAACCCTTCAAAAGGATGACATGGATAACTTGTTAATCCAAAAGCCTTGTGAGACCTGACCGCACTAAGATCCAATCATTCACCTGAAATACATGTAAGTTTTGGAAAACATCAACAAAAGTTGAGCGAGTTCATGTGTTTTGTATGTGCACCAATAAGTCTTGAAACATTTGAGAGATCTGTATAACAAAGTAGTATGTAAAGCGTCTATGAGCAGACCATTAATGTTTTGCAAGGACATTAATATGTGTGACGACATAGGAAGCACTCAACCCTAGCGAATTTCCTTTGGTCCACCCGGTTGGAACAACAAAAGCACTACATGGGCCACACAAGGACCCATGAGTGGGGTTCGCTACACCCAATAGATCTACCACTCTTGCCCCTCGGTCTTATACAGGATTAATGGCGCTTAAGAGAGCGCCTTGTCTCACATGATCTAACAGTTCATTCCCTAGCTAAACCATACCATCGAGACATGTATTTCCCCCCGAGAGTTATAAACCGAAAGCATTTAAGAGAAAAGGGGGACATGAACTCACAGTTTTGCGTCTTGAGAGAGATATATGCTAGCAACGGTGTTCCAAATGTGAGTTAACCTACAAGTGTTCTAACTCATTAGACACTTCAGTCTCTTCTAGACCTTGTACTCGTTGCTCATCTTGAATGTTATTGTATTCGTTTTTTTTTTGGAACACTTGTGTATTTTAATAATATGTTGGCATTTGTTTCTTGTATAAGCTTTGATTCGAGACTGTATATTTGTTACACAAATATAATTGTATATCTTTTATAGATATAAGTGTTAAAATATTTATTTTTAACATCGTAAGTACGTTGTCATACGCGTACGGCATCCTTGTGAGAGTACACTTCAACAAGTGTATGTGAGTACATCACCATGTACTTGAGTCTTTTATACGTATGCATATACCGTATATATACTTGTATTTGCATGTTTTATACGTGTAGGTATACCGTATTTATACGTGTAGGTATACCGTATTATACATGTAGGTACACCGTATTTATACGTATAGGTATACCGTATTATAATGTAGTTTTTACAATAAATATTTATATATTTAAATATATTAGGTTATTACCCGGGATTGCTTTCCGGGTTTGAGAAAGTTATTTATATCAAAACTTTTATGATTAACATCTTAATTAAAATGATACAATAAGTATGACATAATACATGGGGTCGAGTTTGGTCGGCTCACGCTGATAAAATGCATATAATGTGTCTTAGTATTAATGCTTATTTGGCTTGAGTAACTTCCCATTGGTTTGGCAAAAAGAGTGAAGAGTTGTTCAATCCGTAGGTCTTTGCAAACCAGAACTTATACCGATCTCAGTTTCATTCCCTGCGACAAGAATCCAAATCAATTTCAGAATTTTGTGATGAAGCTAAAAATTTATATGATTCTTTACAAGCAATTGAAGATCCAATCACTAAAGAAAGTCTTGTTTTACAGATTCTAAATGGATTGCACACTGATCATCAAATGTTTGTAAGAAACATTGAAAATAGTAATTCTAAACCTAATTTTTCTCAATTACGGGCGAAATTACTTACTCATGAATCTCATCTGAAATAATCTGCACCTCAGTTCACAACCTCTGTACCGATACCTGCCATGGCTGCTATGAATCTTCAAATAATCCTCTGTAGTTTGTCAAATTTGTGAAAAACAAGGGCATAAGGCTTCAGTTTGCTATTCATAGCTATCAAGAATCATCCTAAAGCTTAATATTTTCACCAGATAACCTCTTACAAAGTACTGAAAACACTTTTGATTTGACCCGTTTGACGCATTGGATAGAACGTAGTTTCAACCACTGTTGTAACTCAACAGTGGTTTAACTCACTGTTTTAACCCAACAGTGGTTTCAACCACTATTTTAACCCAACAGTGGTTTAACTCACTGTTTTTACCCAACAGTGGTTTCAACCAGTATTTTAACCCAGCAGTGGTTTAACTCACTGTTTTAACCCAACAGTGGTTTCAACCACTATTTTAACCCAACAGTGGTTTAACTCACTGTTTTTGTCACACCCCAACCGATGGTGGAAACATCGGGGCATGACACTGAGCGAAACAGATTGTCCATGAGTATCCATAACAACTATTAATTACCAGATATTTAAACGTCATGTCCCATACCACAACATATCCAAATAAAACAGTTATTACAAATAATTGTCTCAAAAACAAACACTGTTCCGACAACTCAGATTTAGCGTGACATAGCTAGACCCCTAGCTTGATTCACCAAAGCACAGCATTCCTAGCATCTTAAGCACCTGTCACATACGTTAAAATAGAGGTCAATACACATAGTGTAAAGGTGAGCATACAAGTTTAATAGTAATAGTAGAGTTCGAAAGCGTTTACGCATAACCAGCATGTAACATGTTTAATGTGAAGCTAGTAGGTTATCGACAATGAAATATGCACAGACAAGACTGCGAGTTGTAGAATGCGTAAAACATATCACCACTGTGACACGTGAAGAGGTAACCTTAACAACCCCTATCCACGGCAGGTGCTGAGTCCAAACAAATAGTACTATCGTTGCTAAGGCGTCAGGCAACAATCACTGTGTTAACATAACATACAAGCATTCATCGAGTAATACGTAACATGCAATAACGGTCAGCGTATAAATAGTGTTTGTGTTGTTTGTCGATGTGATTTAGAATAAGTAACGTATGTAACACCCAAAAGTGCGTAAAGCAAAAAGGGATCGGGTATACTCACTGCGATGGAAGTAATGGATTGAAGGGAGCGCTAGAGTGATTAGCCTGAACAGTTAACGATAGCATAAGCGAAAGATCGGTGTGTTAAACGGTGAAAAGTGAACCAAGTGTCGAATGGAAACCCGATCGGATGGCAATCAGATCGGATGGTCGTTCGATCGGATGTCAATCCGTTCGGATGGCCATTCGGTTGGATTAGCATTCGTTTAGGAAGGATGTGTTTGTGTATGATGGCTTTGAAGTTTTCGTTGTAGCATTTTGAAAACAGAGAAGTATCTCTACCTTCAGGTCGTCGATCGAACGGTCATTCGATCGGATAGCGATCCGATTGGCAGGACACTTAGTGAGAACAAGTTCACAGCAGGATAGTCAATCGATCGGATAGCAATCCGATCGAATGGCAATCCGTTAGAACTGACGGTCTTTGAAAACTATAAGAGTTTAAATGTTGGAGTTCAAGTGCAATCCGATCGGATGGCAATCCGATCGGACGACAATCCGTCCCACAACCTGATCGTCTTGAAACTTGAGAAATTTGCTAAGTTTTGAAAAGTTTTGCGGTTTGCTAGAGACGGTATGACAACGTGTTAAACGACGGAAACTCCATCAGACCCAGGTTATCCGATCGAACGAGAATCACCCCAATTTGATCAGTTAACTGTTCATTACGGGTGTTTTCATGTTCAACCAGAAACCAGTTGTCTCGTTGATAGGATTCATATCTCAAACCGGCACATCACTAGAGAAGAGTAGAAGGCAGGAATGAGCTCCGATTCTATCAGTTTTGAGTGCATTGAGTGTAAAAGAGTTGAAAGAAAGTTGGAAAACATCTTTCAATCCTTTTAACCTTGAAAATGTTTAGATCTATGCGAAATCATTGTTAAATCATGTGGAAATCCTTCAGATCTGAGTTGTTCTTGATGGAATGAGGCCAAAACTTGAAGTTCATAAGAACTCCATGATGACATCATCCTAGAACACCTCAAATCCGTCGATTTCACGGTTAAAAGTTAAGATTCAAAGGTGAAAATGACAAAGAAATGCGTGTAGATCATAGAAGTACGAGATTTGAGTTGAAAACTTACAAGAATCGTGAGAAATCGAGAGAAAGAAGGCCTTGAGCGTGCTGGTCGAAGGAGGGAGAGCAGTCACATCACAAGTGATGTGACAGGGGGGTATTTATAGGTTGCCAAAAAGGGAAAGTGGGTGCAAGGGTCAGATAGCCCACCGATCGGATGGCAATCCGATCGGACGGCTATTCGATCGATTGGCCATTCGTTCGAAGTGGTCCGACGAGCTGAGTTTCGGCGTTTCGTTTTGCGTGTTGAGCGTTGCGATGCGATTCGAGTGAGCGATGCGATAGTATTACCCATTAGTTACACAAATAACCTAACTACTATATCTAACATACAATCACTATAAATAACTTGCGTTTAGCGTTTGCGATTAGATTGCGATGCGATAGAGTTGTGATTGTGATTGCGATTAAACATCTCAACATAAACATAACATGCACAAGTAACACATAATAGCACACACACGTAAAACAATATCCAAAACACATAATTCGAGTTGCGAGGTGATAGCGATGCGATGCGATTAGCGATAAGTCGATTAGCGATTAAACATGCGATTAAACCTCGATTATTTATAGATACTCCACATAATACAACTAAATCGATTAAATAAAAGAGTTCGATTACAAGTCAAGAAGCACAATTCAGTAGTTAAGCAAAGTGTGACAGATCGCAATTAGGAATCTTTTCTTCCTTTGACTTGTACTTTGACATTCCAAAAAGCGGGTTGTTACAGCCTCCCCTACTTTAGGAAATTTCATCCCGAAATTTAGGAAGTAGGCGTAACAAACAGTTGCGGGTACTTCGCCTTCATGTCACTTTCGAGTTCCCAGGTGAACTCGGCGCCGCGTTTACCTTCCCAGCGAACCTTCACAATGGGAATGCGTGAGCGTCTGAGCACCTTGGTTTCTCGTTCTACGATCTCGACAGGCTTTTCCACGAAGTGTAATGTTTCGTCCACTTGTAAATCTTCAAGAGGGACATGTAATTCCTGGTCGGCCAAGCACTTTCTGAGGTTCGAAACATGGAAAGTCGGGTGGACATTACAAAGTTCCTCCGGTAGTTTGAGTCTGTAGGCCACTTTTCCAATCCTTTCCAGAATTTTAAAGGGTCCAACATATCGAGGCGCGAACTTTCCTTTCTTGCCGAATCTGATCACCCCCTTCCAAGGTGCAACCTTTAGGAGTACGTGATTGCCAACGTAAAATTCAAGGGGCTTGCGGCGTCTATCAGCGTAACTTTTCTGTCGACTCCGAGCTTTCAACAGATTGTCTCGAATTTGGAGGATTTTGTCTGTCGTTTCTTGCAACAGCTCAGGACCGGTAATTTGCGCGTCTCCAATCTCGTGCCATACAATAGGCGACCGAAATTTTCTTCCATATAATGCCTCAAATGGTGCCATTTGGATGCTAGAATGATAAATGTTATTGTACGAGAATTCGACTAAAGGTAAGTGCGCGTCCCAATTACCACCGAAATCTATGACACACGAGCGAAGCATGTCTTCAAGGGTACGAATCGTTCTTTCAGTCTGACCGTCGGTCTGGGGATGGAAAACGGTACTTAGATTAAGAGTAGTACCGAGAGCAGATTGAAACATTTCCCAAAGACGCGAGGTAAACCGACCATCGCGGTCAGAGGATGTCACGAGGCGTCCCGTGTCGACAAATGATCTCATCGGTGTAGATTCGGGCTAATTTTTCTACCTTAAAGTCTTCTCGTATCGGCAGGAAATGAGCTGATTTAGCCAAACGGTCAACGATAACCCAGATGCTGTCGTGACCTGATGGCGTGTGCGAGAGTTTCGTTATAAAATCCATAACTATCCTCTCCCATTTCCACATAGGAATCTCGGGTTGGACGAGTAAGCCAGAGGGGCGTTGATGCTCAGCCTTGACTTTGGAACAAGTCAGGCATTTCGAAACATAGATAGCTATGTCCTTCTTCATGCCCGGCTAGCGTATGTCCTGGTACATCTTGTCAGCACCGGGATGAATAGAACACCGAGATTTGTGGGCTTCGTCCATCAGAAGTTGTCGCAAATTGGTACGCTTAGGAATCCAAATTCGGTCTAGATAATGGAATATCCCATTCGATTTATCCACCAGTTGAGCGCCATCGTTGATGATCCTTTCCTTCTTCAAAGTATGTTCGGTAAAACAAGCATGTTGCGCGTCGTGGATAAGAACTTTGAGATTATGCTGGGCTTGGATATTACGAACGCTATGCAAATAGCTTCGTCGACTGAGAGCATCCGCAATGACGTTTGCTTTGTCTGGATGGTAACGAATCTCACAGTCGTAATCGTTGAGGAGTTCTACCCACCGGCGTTGTCGCATATTTAGTTCTTTCTGGTCAAAGATGTGTTGTACGCTCCTATGGTCGCTGAAGACCATACACTTAGTACCATAAAGGTAGTGTCGCCAAATCCTCAACACAAAAACAATTGCGCCAAGCTAGAGGTCGTGTGTGGTATAGTTCTTCTCGTGGATCTTGAGCCGTCGAGAGGCGTATGCGATAACCTTGTCTCGTTGCATGAGAACACAACCAAGACTGAGGTTAGAGACATCGCAGTAGACTACAAAATTGTCATTTCCGTCGGGCAATGAGAGCACAGGAGCATTGCAAAGCATAGCTTTGAGAGTTTGAAAGGCCTCCTCCTGTTTAGTTCCCCAAACAAAAGGTTTGTCCTTATGCGTAAGCGAGGTAAGTGGAACAACGATTTTAGAGAAACCTTCGATGGATCGGCGATAATAGCCCGCTAGTCCGAGAAAAGAACGGACCTCAGACGGGTTCTTGGGTGTAACCCAACTCTTAACAGCTTAGATCTTCGTGGGGTCGACATGAATTCCTTGACTATTGACGATGTGACCCAGGAATTGGACCTCCTCGAGCCAGAATTCATACTTGGAGAACTTGGCATAGAGATGGTTTCCCTAGAGTAACTCAAGAACCAAATGTAGATGTTACGAGTGTTCGGCTTTTGACTTGCAATAGATCAGGATATCATCGATGAACATGATGACGAATGTCACACCCCAACCGATGGCGGAAACATCAGGGCGTGGCACTGAGCGAAACAGATTGTCCAGAAGTTTCCATAACAATTATAATTACCAAGTATTTAAAGCAACACGTCCCATACCATGTCATAAATGATATTACAATTATTACAGAGAAGATCTAGTCAAATTGTTTTGTCCCGACAACTCAGATTCTTAATACAGACAATTGTTTATTGGTTTCTAGACCTGCCCTAGCCTCAATTTCATCACCACACAATAAAGCATCCTAGCAACTTAAGCACCTGTCACATACGTTAAAATAAAAGACAATACACATAGTGTAAAGGTGAGCATACAAGTTTGATAATAGCATATAGAGTTCGAAATCGTTACGCATAACCAACATATACACAGTGTAAAATGAGGCATGTTAGTTATCGACATGAACCTATCGATACTAATGACTGCGGGTTGACTGCCCAAGACAGTTCGTGATACACACTCACCACTGTGAGCCATGTAGGTAATTGTCCTTAACAACCCCTGAGTGAACAGGTGCTGAGTCCAAACTAATAGTACTACCGTTGCTAAGGCAGGTAGACAACATTCCATGTGTAAAGATAACAAACAAGCATTCATTAAGTCACGTATAACATGCAGTAACGGTTAGCGTTAAAGTATTACGTAGTGTGTTCGATGTGATTTAGTATAAGTAACGTATGTAACACCCAAAAGTGCATAAAGCAAAAAGGGATCGAGTATACTCACAGCGATTTGGTGGATTGAAGGGAGCGCTAGAGAGTAGGGTTAGCCTGAACAGATTGATAGCATAACGATAAGCGACGCGTAAAACGAGACAGAGTGCAAGTGGGCAGGGCAGCAGTTCGATCGGATGGTAGTCCGATCGTTCGAGTGATAGTCCGTTCGGGCGGTCGTCCGGTCGGATGACCGTTCGAGTGGATTGTTACTTCCTTTGGGAAGGATGTATTTGTGTATGATGGCTTGACTTTTGAAGTTTTCATTGTAGTATTTTGAAAACATAGAAGTACCTCTATCTTTCAGGTCGATCGATTGAACTACCGTTCGATCGGGCGACAGTCCGATAGGTTGGGCACTTCGGCGAGAACAAGTTCTTAGCAGGTTGTCACTCGATCGGACGGTTGTTCGATCGGGTGGCATCCCTTGTGCATTGAACATGTTGAAAATTGTTTAGGTGTTGAAGTCAGTACGTTACACGATCGAGCGGCAATCCGTTCGGACGGTCGTCCGTTCAGACAGGAGCTCGTTCCACGTCCACAACTTCCAAGGTTTGAAATATATAACAAGTGTGGGGCCAAGGTGCAAGCCGCTCGGGTGACAACCCGATCGGACGGCATTCCGTCCTGGTCATTCCGTTCGTCTTACACTTGGTTGTTTTGATTGTTTGCCATTTTATCGAGACGTTTTGATACCGTATTAAGCAATAGAAACCTCATCAATACTTGGTACTCCTGATCGGACAGGAATCACCCAAGTCCGAATAGTTAACTGTTCGAGACGGTGTTCCATGTTTAACCCGAAATCGGTAGTCTTGTGGATAGAATCTAGATCTTGAACCAACACAACCACAAGAATGAGTAGTAAGTCGGCACAAGCTCTGATTCTATCGGTTTTGAATGCATTGAGTGTAAAAGAGTTGAAAGAAAGTTGGAAAACCATCTTTCAATCCTTTTCATAGTGAATATGTTTAGATCTATGAAATATCTTTGTTTGTTTATGTGGAAATCGGTTAGATCTAAGTTGTTCTTGGTGGATTGAGGCCAACACATGAAGTTCTCAAGAACACATGATGACGTCATCCTAGAACACCTTGAATCTTGATGATTTCACGGTTAAAAGTTTAGATTTAGAAGATAGAAAGGTGTAGGAGTGCATGTAGATTAAGGAAGTACAAGATTTAGGTTGAAATCTTACCGGAATCGCGAGAAATCGAAGGAAAAAGGAGATTGGAGCGCTGGTCAGACAGAGAGTTGCTAAAAGTAGTAAGTTTGATGGTGATAGGGGGGTATTTATAGGGTTTCCCAAAAAGGAAAGGGATGGAGAGGGCTGGTCGATCGGTTAGGCAGTCCGATCGAACAGTCTGACCGATCGAGCGGCAGCTCGATCGAACGGCTGGTCGCCTGATCGATCGGTCACTTGGTTCGAGTGTTTGGTGCGGCGAGTTTGGCCGATTCGATTGCGAGTGTTTCGATGCGTTAGAGTTTCCTAGTCAAATTACTTTTAATCCCAACAACTATGTCAACATACAAGCATCCTTATTTCATATTCGTTTAGCGTTTGCGATTCGATTGCGATTGAGTTTCGATTGCGTTTACCACACATAACATAAATAAACATGCACAAGTAACACATAAAGCACACACACACGTATAATCAATAACCAAAATGCGTAAATTCGAGTTGCGAGTGCGATTGCGATAAGCGATAAATCGATTAAACATGCGGTAAATAGCGATCAATATGCGATTATTATTAGATATTCCACATAATACAATCAACGTGACCACGAAATAGACTAAATCAATTCAAAGAAGTCAAAACAGGAATTGAGCAAGGAGAGACAGATCGCAATTAGCAATCTTTTCTTCCTTTGACTTCAATCTTGACTTTGACTTTGACTTTCGAAACACGGGGTGTTACAGCCTCCCCTAGTTGAGGGAATTTCGTCCCGAAATTAGGCTGAAGCCGTAACAAACAACTGCGGGTACTTCGCCTTCATGTCGCTTTCGAGTTCCCAAGTGAACTCTGCGCCTCGTTTGCCTTCCCATCGGACTTTCACAATAGGAATGTGCGAGCGTCTGAGCTGCTTGGTTTGGCGATCCATGATTTCGACAGGCTTCTCCACGAAGTGTAGTGTTTCGTTTACTTGGAGGTCATCGAGAGGTACAATTAAATCATGCTCAGCTAGGCACTTTCGGAGGTTTGACACATGGAAAGTCGGGTGAACATTACTAAGTTCCTCCGGTAGCTCGAGTCTGTAGGCGACTTTTTCGATCCTTTCCAAAATCTTAAAAGGTCCAACATATCGAGGCGCTAGTTTCCCTTTCTTGCCTAATCTGACCACACCCTTCCAAGGTGATACCTTTAGGAGTACGTAGTCGCCAACGTCAAATTCAAGGGGCTTGCGTCGTCTATCGGCGCAACTTTTCTGTCGACTCTGAGCTTTCAACAAGTTGTCTCGAATTTGGAGGACTTTGTCAGTCGTTTCTTGTAATAGCTTAGGACCGGTTAATTGCGAGTGACCGATCTCGTGCCATACAATTTGTGATCGACATCTTCTTCCGTATAAAGCCTCGAATGGTGCAATTTGAATGCTGGAATGATAATTGTTCTTATACGAGAATTCGACCAATGGCAGGTAAGCATCCCAATTACCACGGAAATCTATGACACACGAACGGAGCATGTCTTCAAGAGTACGGATCGTTCTTTCAGTCTGGCCATCGGTTTGAGGGTGGAATGCGGTACTTAGATTAAGCGTTGTACCGAGAGCAGCTTGAAACGTTTCCCACAGTCGCGAGGTAAACCGAGCATCACGGTCAGAGATAATGTCACGAGGCGTCCCATGTCGACAAATGATCTCATTGGTGTAGATTCGGGCTAATCGTTCTACCTTGTAGGCTTCCCGTATTGGCAAAAAGTGAGCTGATTTGGTCAAACGGTCAACAACAACCCAGATACTGTCGTGACCTGATAGCGTGCGCGGGTGTTTGGTTATAAAATCCATGGCTATTCTTTCCCATTTCCACATAGGGATCGGGGGTTGTTCGAGTAAGCCAGAGGGCCTTTGGTGTTCAGCCTTGACCTTCGAGCAAGTCAAGCACTTTCCAACGTAGAGGGCGATGTCTCTCTTCATGCCCGGCCACCAGTACTTGTAACGAAGGTCCTGGTACATCTTATCGGCACCAGGATGAATAGAATACCCGGATTTGTGGGCTTCGTCCATCAAAATCTGTCGCAAATTGGTCCGTTTGGGGATCAAAATTCGGTACAGAAAGTGGAATATCCCATTCGACTTATTCACAAGCTGAGCTCCATCATGATAGATTATTTCCTTCTTCAAAGTGCGTTCATTAAAACATGCATGCTGGGCTTCGCGGATGAGGATTTCGAGATCGAATCGGGCTTGGACATTACGAATGCTGAGCAGATAACTCCGTCTGCTGAGAGCGTCGGCAACGACATTTGCTTTGAAAGGATGATAACGTATCTTACAGTCATAATCGTTGAGAAGTTCTACCCATCGGCGTTGACGCATGTTAAGTTCCTTCTTGTCAAAGATATGTTGTAGGCTCCTATTATCTGTGAAGATCGTACACTTGGTACCATACAGGTAGTGTCGCCAAATCTTTAACGCAAAAACAACTGCGCCTAGCTCGAGATCATGGGTTGTATAGTTCTTCTCATGGATTTTGAGCTGACGAGATGTGTAAGCAATGACCTTGTCCCGTTGAATGAGAACACAACCAAGACCAAGGTTCGAGGCATCACAGTAGACAATAAAGTCGTCGTTTCCATCGGGCAATGTGAGAACAGGAGCATTGCAAAGCATGTGCTTGAGGGTTTGGAAAGCAGACTCTTGTTCGGTTCTCCAAACAAAAGGCTTGTCTTTATGCGTAAGAGCGGTAAGCGGCACAGCGATCTTTGAGAATCTTTTGATAAATCATCGATAATAGCCCGCTAATCCGAGAAAAGAACGGACTTCAGACGGGTTCTTAGGTGTAACCCAACTCTTAACGGCTTCAATCTTCACGGGATCGACGTGAATACCTTGACTATTTACAATGTGACCCAGAAACTGAACCTCCTCCAGCTAAAATTCACACTTGGAGAACTTGGCATAGAGTCGATTTCCCTGGAGTAGCTCGAGAACCAAACGTAGATGTTGCGCGTGTTCGACCTTCGACTTGGAATAGATCAAGACATCGTCGATGAACATGATGACGAAACGGTCGAGATATGGTTTACATACGCGATTCATCAAATCCATGAAAACCGCGGGTGCATTGGTTAAACCAAAAAGCATAACAACGAATTCATAGTGGCCATAGCGAGTGCGAAACGCGGTTTTAGGTATATCCTCCTCTTGAATGCGTAGCTAGTGATAGCCTGAACATAGATCGATCTTTGAGAAACACGTAGCACCTTGTAGCTGATCAAACAAATCATCAATGCGAGGCAGGGGATAGCGGTTCTTGATAGTCAACTTATTCAATTCCCGATAGTCGATGCACATCCTGAACGACCCATCCTTCTTTTTAACAAAAAGGACTGGCGCGCCCCAAGGAGAGGTGCTCGGGCGAATGAAGCCTTTCTCAAGTAATTCCTGGAGTTGACTCGAGAGTTCACGCATTTCAGACGGTGCGAGTCGGTAAGGAGATTTGGAAATAGGGTTGGCTCCAGGAATGAGGTCGATACGAAAGTCGATATCACGACTCGGCGGTAGTCCGGGAAGATCCTCTAGAAAAACGTTAGGAAATTCTCGGACCACTGGAACATCGTTCACTTCCAGCTTACCTTTCTTTTCCTTCTCCGCTACTACAATGTTAGCCAAGAAAGCTCTGTATTCCTTGCGGAGATACTTGCTAGCTTGGACACACGACATGAGTTTGAGACCCTTCGAAGCAGTTTCACCATAAACACACAGTAAATCACCATTTGCGAGCGAGAATCGAATCATCTTATCGAAGCACACAACTTCAGCATGGTTTTCATGAAGAAAGTCCAAGCCTACTATGACGTCAAAACTTCTGAGTTGCATCGGAATAAGGTCAATTGGGAGGATGTGATTGTTGAGCTCAAGAGTACAATCACGGAGAATAGAATTAACGGTGACAGTTCTTCCAGTGGCAACTTCAACATCGAACATCGAGGGGAGATGGGAGCGTTTACGACTAAGAAGCTTCTCCAATTCAAATGACACAAAGCAGTTATCGGCTCCAGTATCAAACAAACATGAAGCATAAATACCATTCACAAGGAACGCACCATTGACCACGTTGTTGTCAGCCTGGGCTTGGCACACATTGATGTTGAAAGTTCTGGCACGTGCGGCTTGTTGTTGTTGCTGCTGCTGATGAGGCTGCTGTTGTTGAGGCTCTTGTTTCACAACCCTGTTCGGGCACATGTTCGCAAAGTGGTTGGGATCACCACATGCGAAGCAGACTCTGGCGTTGATCGCGGGTGCCTGAGCCGCTTGATTGCCTTGTGGGGCTGGGAGCAGAGCTTGATGAGCAGTGGCTTGAATTGGGGCTTGGCGGGGACCAGTACGGCAGTTAGCAGTGAAGTGGTCGTACATTTTGCAGTGAGCGCAGAAACGGCAAGCTGGACCCACCGGGTGATGATAAGAACAGGTTGGGCAGGCAGGGTGAGGGCCTGTGTATGCCCGCTTTGTAGGCGGTGCATAGGTAACTGGTGTTGGATGGTGTTGAGATTGCTGCTGAGCCGGTACGGCTTGAAGGGGAGCAGCTGTGGTAGTGACAGCACAGTTCTTGTTGCTGGAGTCGCTGTTGTTGTTCTTCTTCTTGCGGCGTGAGACTTTCGATGATTGAGCGGCGGTGGTTTCAGTGGATGGTGCGGTGGTGACTTGGTGCAGGCTTTTTGATGTTTTATCCCAAAAACTAGCTTTTACTCGCTTGTCGTTGATTTCAGGGGCAAGCAAGTAAGTTTCTTCGATCGTCGCTATCTTTGTGGCATGCACAAAATCTGCAACACAGTCGGGTAGAGCTCGAATGTACTTTTTGATTGCCATGTCGGGCGTCTTCACTTGGTCGGGACAGATGATGCTGAGCTGCTTAAAATGAGCAGTCAGGGCAGCGTTGTCACCTTCTTTCTGCTGAATGTGCCAGAACTCGTCCTCCAGCTTCTGGCGCTCATGGGGAGGGCAGAACTCTTCGAGCATAACGTTCTTTAACTCGTCCCATGACAGACCATAGGCTGCATAATTTCCGCGCTTGTTCCTTTCGGCCGTCCACCAGTCTAGAGCGCAGAACTGGAAGACGTCGGTCGCGTTCAGTGTGCGGAGATTATCAAGACATCCGCTCTGTCGCAGGGTGACTTCGATTGAGTCAAACCATTGAAACAAAGTTGTAGGGCCTTCTTCGCCGGTGAACTCTTTCGGTCCACATGCCTTGAACTGTTTGAAGCTGAAAGCAGCTTTGGGAGTTTCAGTTCTGGATTCCTCAGACGATTTGCTCATGTTTTCGTACAGTTCACTGACGACTTGGGGTACAACCTTTTCCATTTGCTTAGTGATCATGGCAGCGAGGCGTTTGTTTGCTTGCTTTCGGCGGGCGTCTCGGGTAGCGCGAGATCCAGATGACGACATTGTCTGCAACAGACATCGCCACGGACTCAAAACGATATAATCGTATCTCACCTCACACGCCTAATACTACTAAAGCTCAGGAACATAGTGAAACATGTATCACATAAACACATAGGCACATAATCACAGATTCACATAGGCACATAAGCACATAAGCACGTAAGGTACAGAAGCACAAAAGCACAGAAGCACATAATCACGAGAGCCACATAGAGATATTTAGCATTCACAGAAGCATTCTGACTGGCTCAGACTACATAAACCTATCGTTCAAAGTCTACACTCGCGGACTTTTGTTGCGAGGGTTTGCATATAGCGGTTAGCAATCAATATAGCGTATGGTGGTTCCTCATGGTAGTTGCGATTTGTTAGCGATTTGATATAGATATGCAAATGCGGGTCGTGTGTGTCGATCAAAGTGAAAGCGAAAATCGAATACGTTTCCAAAAATTAAAACACATAAGCAGGTAAATACACATTCAAACACATAAAATCGATGAATCATCAGAGTCAGCAGTCGCGGGCTCAGAATCGAAACACATAAAAATCGAGAAATGGATCGTCTGCGGCTGTTAGACATTGACTATCCAAAGTGATTCGACTATTCTCAAGGTGTGACAACTGTCACTTTTCCGTACATTCCGTACAATAATTAAACAGTAAACTGTGCTTTAAGAACTGTGCATGGTATAGTTAACAAGACAAATGAATTTCTGATTACTGTTATATACATACAATGGCATTTCATGTTGCAAGACTTTTATTATTACTACATGCAACACGATATAGTTCTAATAATGCACAGGACATAATTGGCACCATTACCAGACAAACTAAAAGCACTGACGGGAGTTCAGTACATAGATAGACAGTGTTTTGAGGCCCAGTATGAGCCAGAGACTACGTACTACACTAGTATGGTGTGTAGGGAAGTAAGGACCATAAAACTGCGTCACGAGGTGATAGTTTAAGTGCCGGAAAGTGCCTAAAACCCACATAAAGTGCAAAATTCTGCATATTTCAGCGAAATTCAGCATTTTAACAAGCTAGTTTCATGCAAAAATATGACTAAATGGTCTTGAATGCTTTCCTAAGTGTCGGGAATTAAAAGTGTCACAAAAGGGGAAATAAAGAACACTAAACGAAATAGTTTGACACTTTAGCGAACCGGTATCTAACCGAACAACCGGACACCACCCGAAACACCAAAATTATACTAGAAGCAGTGTTTTGATAATTTTGAGCTAGTTATAATCCCCGAACACCCTAACACACTATATAACACATGATATGCTTAACACCTAATTAACATACTTGAAAACTAACTAGATCTCCTAATCTACCATTGAAAGACAACCAATACCCCCCCCCCCTTGGGATCACTTTTCATAAGTGGACGATCACATAAGTGGCCCCACCCTTGATCCTACATAATCCTTCTTGATTCACTAAGATTTGATAAGGATTATGCCATGTACTTATGGGACACATTATACATTGGATAAAAGAATTAGATTGGCTATAAGTATATCATACTAGATCATTCTCATTCATCTTCACCCACATTACACACACTAAACTCTCTCTCTCCCTCCTCCTACTCACGGCCGTGAGCCACCACACACACCTCCATCATCTTTCATTCAAGTTCATCCATTCCAAAGTGATCCCAAGGTGTAAGGAGCCATACAAGAAAGCTTGGTGGTCTTGGATCTTGAAGGACCTCTCCCATTAGCTTTTATCCTCCACATTTGTCATCTACAACATCAAGTGTTCTTCCCTAGCCTTGTGCTAGTAGTAAGGCCCTTATGATCTCTTGTTATTTCATATATTGTTGGTTAAAAGATGATATACATTGGTAATCTTGATGAACACTAAAAGACATATTCATGAATCTCTAACATAAGCTTATAAACATATGAATACTTGTTGATTTGTGTTTATTTGCTTCTTGATGATTGATGATTTATGTTAGTGATGTCAGACATCATAAGAAACCTACTAGATTGTGATTAAACACATGATCTAGTAAGTTAAGGTGGTGATCTTGTGAAAGACCAAGATCATCATGCTTTATGTTTACAAGAAACTTGAATAATAAAAGTTGTTTTCATATGATGATGATTTAAACAAAATACAAGTCTTGTGAGTGGATGATTTCTAAAATAGTTTTTTCCAAAGAAACCAAGTTAAATAACAAGATTTGTATAAACATAGTTTTTAAAGAAAATAACCACGTTTCTAGTGGTGAAACAAGTATGAGAATACATTGTTTACAAGAAAAATTCAAAAGAATGATTTTTGGAAAAAATCATCTAAAACGTTGTGAACACCTAAATCCTTTAAGGATTAGACTTTTAAAGAAATAAACACACTTTAAGGGGTAACTAAACCTACTAAACACACTACGAAGTTACTACAAGTTTTTATGAAAGTTCAAGTTCATGATTATTATGTAGATAGCTTTGTTTTAGCACTTGGTAAGTGCAGATCGATTGTTGATTGTTTGTGATGATTTTGAAAAGAAAATGATATGCTTTGATAGCATGGACACCTCCATTTTTAGGGGAAACTATGGCATATTTTTCTAAAAATATGAACACTTAGAAAAATATTTTCTAAACAAATATTTACAAGTGTGTTTTAACTATGGTTTTCAATATAAACTTTGTCATAGACTTTGTTACAAAAATACAAGTATTGGAGGTTGGTTTTTATAAATAAAAATGGATAAATATGTATTTAGAATATATATTTACATTAAAGACACATTGTGTGTGATTATTTGTATACTTGGTGTATTAGTTATATTATTTTAGGATTAATGTAATGTAACATAACAAATACCAAGAAATTTACAATCCAAAATATTACCAAAAATCACAAGGAATCGAATGTATAAGTTACACACATAATATTGCGAAACCGAACGATAGAACGTAACTTACAAGTATTCCGGAAAATACATTTATGAGCATGTTTTTGGTAAATATTATTTTCGATACGAAAGGGATGAAAATATGATTTTTGTAAATATTACCAAGCTATATCATATTTTTGACAAGGAGAAAATATATTATTTTTGGAAGTAAAAATGTATTTTCTTAGAATATTTAGAAGATATATGATTTTTGGAAAAAATGTATATATTTTCTTGAAATACATTATTTTTGGACAAAATAAGTTCATATATATTTTCTAAGTGAGACTTGAAAATATATTGTTTTGGAAATATATATTGGGAAATATATTGGCATATTTTATTTGGAATAATACACCGGAATACTACGCCAATACATGGCAAGATATACAAATACAAGAATGCGAATATACATGTATAAGATACCCCCATCCTTGGGAAGGAAATATGAAAATAAATACTTGAGAAGTATTGTACAAAATATTGTTTAACAAATTATTCCAAAATTTAGTTTAATTCAAAGTTAAAATAACTATTATTTTAACAAGTAATTATAACTTGGAATAATATTGGAGACATAAAAAGAAACGTAACTCAGAAACGTTAATTCTAAGGCAAGGCACAGCCCGTTCGTCTAATAGACCCTAGCACATTGTAGGTAGTCGTGTTTGCTGACGAGATTTGAGTTACGAGTGCTGAAGACGCAAAACAGTGAGTTCATGCTCCCCCTTTTCTTTAACTGTTTTCGGTTTTATAACTCTCGGGGGTGGAATACATGTTACGAATGCTTAAACAATATGAATTGCCTATGAAATGAACTATTAGATCATGTGAGCATAGACTAAATTTGAAATGCCATTAATTCTTAATTAGGGACGAAGGTTAGATCTAACGGGTACGGCCGAACCCCACTCATGGTACTTGTGACCACTTGAGTGCTTCGGTGTCCCAGTCGAGGGAAATCGATATAGTCGAGGGAAATCGACATAGTCGAGGTGAATCGACATAGTCGAGGGGAATTGACACAGTCGAGGGAAATCGACATAGTCGAGGGAAATCGACAAGGGTATAAGCCTACGCATTTCGAGTGCTCCCTATGTCCTCACATGCTTTAATGTCCTTGTAAAACATTCATTTGATATGTTCATAACTGCTTTTCATACCTGTTTTCAAAGGAGTCTCTCAAAAGTTTACAAGTTTGCCAGTACTCACACAAAACGCATGAACTCGCTCAACTGTTGTTGATGTTTTTCCAAAATTACATGTATTTCAGGTAACAAGTTGGATCTTGGGAGTGGGGGTTGTTTCTAGAAGTATATTCCAAGTTTACATGTCATCCACTTTTGTGGAATTGTATCTTAGTCGAAGGTTGTGTTGTTGAAACTTAAATAACTGGTATTTGTAATACTTTTACTTAATGAATGGATGAACATCGTTTTGGTCATATAGTTGTTTATTATGATTGAATGCAATGATATTAAACCAGTCACACATCATACGCTTCCGCAAAAGTCAGGGTGTGACACAAGGACCTTCTGAGCACACTTTGACCTTCGGGACTGTGCTTTTGCCTTGATTCTTGGGCGAATGCCACGTATCCTTTCAGTTTCGGTGTGACGTCAAGTCGTTGGAGTCCGTCGAGACCTTGGTGAGAGTTTTGTAAAACAAAATAGGGCAGAATAAGTCGTCAAGGTTCGGGTTTCACCCCTAACTTAACAACCTTGTTCCTGTTTTGTTAAATTACAAGAGAGTTATGCGTCAAAGTATGGATTTCACTCATGTTTCAACGCAAATTCTCCTGTTTGTTGTTGAAAATGCGGGTCGAACAAACATTTGAGTCGAGAGTTTGAGGTTTTCACACCTATTCTCGGCTCCATTGTTTCGTTCTTTTTCGAAACTAAAGTGCAGTGATAGTGCAACGTAGGCGAGAATAGCGAGAAATAGCAGTAAGCTCGTACATAATCCCTACTGGACATGCACGAGTTGGTCTGTTGGTTCCTAACTATAGACTAGGTCTCTAAGACATCGGTCCAGACTAGGTCGTGTCATGGCTAATTCCCTATAGTTATGGCTCTGATACCAATCTGTCACACCCCAACCGATGGCGGAAACATCGGGGCGTGGCACTGAGCGAAACAGATTGTCCAGAAGTTTCCATAACAATTATAATTACCAAGTATTTAAAGCAACACGTCCCATACCATGTCATAAATGATATTACAATTATTAAAGAGAAGATCTAGTCAAATTGTTCTGTTCCGACAACTCAGATTCTTAATACAGACAATTGTTTATTGGTTTCTAGACCTGCCCTAGCCTCAATTTCATCACCGCACAATAAAGCATCCTAGCAACTTAAGCACCTGTCACATACGTTAAAATAAAAGTCAATACACATAGTGTAAAGGTGAGCATACAAGTTTGATAATAGCATATAGAGTTCGAAATCGTTACGCATAGCCAGCACGTACACAGTGTAAAATGAGGCATGTTAGTTATCGACATGAACCTATCGATACCAATGACTGCGCATTGACTGCCCAAGGCAGTTCGCGATACACACTCACCACTGTGAGCCATGTAGGTAATTGTCCTTAACAACCCCTGAGTGAACAGGTGCTGAGTCCAAACTAATAGTACTACCGTTGCTAAGGCAGGTAGACAACATTCCATGTGTAAACATAACAAACAAGCATTCATTAAGTCACGTATAACATGCGATAACGGTTAGCGTTAAAGTATTGCATAGTGTGTTCGATGTGATTTAGTATAAGTAACGTATGTAACACCCAAAAGTGCATAAAGTAAAAAGGGATCGAGTATACTCACAGCGATTTGGTGGATTGAAGGGAACGCTAGAGAGTAGGGTTAGCCTGAACAGATTGATAGCATAACGATAAGCGACGCGTAAAACGAGACAGAGTGCAAGTGGGTAGGGCAGCAGTTCGATCGGATGGTAGTCCGATCGGACAACCGATTGTTCAAGTGATAGTCCGTTCGGGCGGTCGGATGACCATTCGAGTGGATTGTTACTTCCTTTGGGAAGGATGTGTTTGTGTATGATGGCATGACTTTTGAAGTTTTCGTTGTAGTATTTTGAAAACATAGAAGTACCTCTATCTTTCAGGTCGATCGATCGAACTAGCATTCGATCGGGCGACAGTCCGATAGGTTGGGCACTTCGGCGAGAACAAGTTCTTAGCAGGTTGTCACTCGATCGGATGGTTGTTCGATCGGGTGGCATCCCTTGTGCATTGAACATGTTGAAAATTGTTTAGGTGTTGAAGTTAGTACGTTACACGATCGAGCGGCAATCCGTTCGGACGGTCGTCCGTTCGGACAGGAGCTCGTTCCACGTACACAACTTCCAAGGTTTGAAATATATAACAAGTGTGGGGCCAAGGTGCAAGCCGCTCGGGTGACAACCCGATCGGGTGACAGTCCGATCGGACGGTAGTCCGATCGGACGGCATTCCATCCTGGTCATTCCCTTCGTCTTACACTTGGTTGTTTTGATTGTTTGCCATTTTATTGAGACGTTTTGATACCGTATTAAGCAATAGAAACCTCGTCAATACTTGGTACTCCTGATCGGACAGGAATCACCCAAGTCCGACCAGTTAACTGTTCGAGACGGTGTTCCATGTTTAACCCGAAATCGGTAGTCTCGTGGATATAATCTAGATCTTGAACCAACACAACCACAAGAATGAGTAGCAAGTTGGCACAAACTCCGAATCTATCAGTTTTGAATGCATTGAGTGTAAAAGAGTAGAAAGAAAGTTGGAAAACCATCTTTCAATCCTTTTCATAGGGAATATGTTTAGATCTATGAAAGATATTTGTTTGTTTATGTGGAAAGCGGTTAGATCTAAGTTGTTCTTGGTGGATTGAGGCCAACACATGAAGTTCTCAAGAACACATGATGACGTCATCCTAGAACACCTTGAATCTTGATGATTTCACGGTTAAAAGTTTCGATTTAGAAGATAGAAAGGTGTAGGAGTGCGTGTAGATTAAGGAAGTACAAGATTTAGGTTGAAATCTTACCGGAATCGCGAGAAATCGAAGGAAAAAGGAGATTGGAGCGCTGGTCGGACAGAGAGTTGCTAAAAGTAGTAAGTTTGATGGTGACAGGGGTATTTATAGGGTTTCCCAAAAAGGAAAGGGATGGAGAGGGCTGGTCGATCGGTTAGGCAGTCCGATCGAACAGTCTAACCGATCGAGTGGTAGCTCGATCGAACGGCTGGTCGCCTGATCGATCGGTCGCTTGGTTCGAGTGTTTGGTCTGACGAGTTTGGCCGATTCGATTTCGATTACGAGCGTTTCGATGCGTTAGAGTTTCCTAGTCAAATTACTTTTAATCCCAACTACTATGTCAAAATACAAGCATCCTTATTTCATATTTGTTTAGCATTTGCGATTCGATTGCGCTTGAGTTTCGATTGATTACCACACATAACATAAATAAACATGCACAAGTAACACATAAGGCACACACACACACGTATAATCAATAACCAAAATGCGTAAATTCGAGTTGCGATTGCGATAAGCGATAAATCGATTGAACTTGCAGTAAATAGCGATCAATATGTGATTATTATTAGATACTCGACATAATACAATCAACGCGACCACGAAATAGGCTAAATCAAGTCAAAGAAGTCAAAACAGGAATTGAGTAATGAGAGATAGATCGCAATTAGCAATCTTTTCTTCCTTTGACTTCAATCTTGACTTTGACTTTGACTTTCGAAACACGGGGTGTTACAACGAAGCGGTCAAGGAAGGGTTTGCACACACGATTCATTAGATCCATAAAGACTGCGGGAGCGTTAGTCAAACCAAAAGGCATGACAACAAACTCGTAATGACCATAGCGGGTTTGAAAAGCGGTTTTAGGTATATCATCCTCTTGAATGCGTAATTGGTGATAGCCTGAGCATAGATCGATCTTCGAGAAACACGTAGCTCCTTGTAACTGATCAAATAAATCATCGATTCGAGGCAAGGGATAGCAATTCTTGATTGTAAGCTTATTCAACTCCCTATAGTCGATGCACATCTGGAACGATCCATCCTTCTTTTTGACGAAAAGGACCGGCGCGCCCCAAGGAGAGGTGCTAGGGCGAATAAAGCCTTTATCAAGTAGTTCCTGGAGCTGACTCGAGAGTTCGCGCATTTCAGAAGGAGCGAGACGATAAGGCGCTTTAGCAACAGGATTTGCTCCAGGAATGAGGTCAATTCGGAAATCGATATCACGAGTAGGAGGTAAACCTGGTAAATCATCAGGAAATACGTTAGAGAATTCGCAAACAACGGGAACGTCTTTCACTACTGTGTTTCCTTTCTTTTCCTTCTCTGCTACTACAATGTTAGCCAAGAAAGCTCTGTATTCATTGCGGAGATACTTGCTCGCTTGGACACATGTCATGAGTTTAAGACCTTTCGAAGGAGTTTCGCCATATACACAAAGTTGATCACCATTAGCGAGCGAGAAACGAATCATCTTTTCTAAGCAAACAACTTCAGCACGATTTTTGCGAAGAAAATCCATGCGTACTATGACGTCAAAACTACCGAGCTGCATCGGAATAAGGTCGATAGGGAAGACGTGATTGTTGAGTTCAAGCGTACAATCACGTAGAACAGAATTGACAGCGACGGTTCTTCCGGTGGCAACTTCAACATCGAACGTCGAGGGGAGATGAGCGTTCTTATGATTAAGGAGCTTTTCGAATTCAAACGATACAAAACAGTTATCGGCTCCAGTATCAAATAAACACGAAGCATATATACCATTCACAAGGAACGTACCATTAACCACATTGTTGTCTGCTTGAGCCTGGTGGGCGTTGATGTTGAAAGCACGTCGGCGGGCTGCTGGTTGCTGCTGCTGCTGGGGCTCTTGTTTCACTACTCTGTTGGGGCACATGTTGGCGAAGTGGTTGGGATCACCACATGCGAAGCAAGCTCGAGCGTGAGTTGCGGGTGCAGGAGCTGCTTGATGGCCCCGAGGAGTAGGAATGAGAGCTTGCGGTGCAGGAGCTTGACCTTGAGCTGGAGCTGAAGCTTTTCGAGGACCTGTACGGCAGTTTGCGGTGAAGTGGCCATACATGTTGCAATGAGCACAAAACTGGCATGCGATACCAACCGGGTGATGATAGGTACAAGTAGGGCAGAGCCGGTGTGGCCCAGTGTATGCACGCTTGGCAGGCGGTGTATTGGCCACAGGCGTTGCTACTTGGCGGTGTTGAGGTTGAAGTTGGGCAGGTACTGCTTGGAGCGGGGCAGCAGTAACTGCGCAGTTCTTGTTGCTAGAGCTGCTGTTGTTCTTCCTTTTGCGACGTGAGAGCTTTGAAGATTGCGATATGGCGGTAGTTTCAGTGGGTGTAGCAGTGGTGACTTGATGCAGATTCTTGGAGGCTTTATCAAAATAACCAGCCCTGACTCGCTTATCGTTGATCTCAGCGGTAAGCAGGTAGGTTTCCTCGATTGTTGTCGTCTTTGCAGCCTGAACAAAGTCTGCAACACAATCCGGAAGAGCACGGATATACTTCTTGATCGTAATCTCGGGGGTAGTAACTTGACCGGGGCAGATGATACTCAACTGCTTGAAGCGAGCAGTTAAACCAGCGTTATCTCCACCATCCTGCTTGATGTGCCAGAATTCATCCTCGAGCTTTTGGAGTTCATGGGGAGGACAGAACTCTTGCATCATGATGTTCTTCAACTCGTCCCACGATAATCCGAAAGCTGCATCGTTTCCTTGTTTGTTCCTCTCGGTCGTCCACCAATCAAGAGCGCAGGATTGGAAGACGCTGGTAGCATTGAAAGTGCGGAGGTCTTCTGGGCAGCCACTCTGGCGCATGGTGACTTCGATTGAATCAAACCATTGAAACATGGCCATAGGCCCATCTTCGCCAGTAAATTCTTTTGGACCGCAGGCTTTGAACTGCTTGAAGCTAAAAGCGGCTTTAGGAGCATTGGTCCTGGACTCCTCTGAAGACTTGCTAGCGTTCTCATTCAGCTCACTGACGATTTGCGGGATGACTTTCGCCATTTGCTTAGCGACGAGAGCGGTGATTCGTTTGTGTCACACCCCGATATTTCCACGTATTACCGGTGGGCCCGGTGGGGAGTATCGTGACGTAATTGATATCATCATAGTCAAATAATCACAGTTCAATGCACAGCGGAAGTCTAAAGTAAATATATTACAAACCGATTCAAAAGTAACATCAAATATTACAAACGGATTGTAAGATGGATCCACTGGCGGATCTTAAAATAGAAATATAAACACTGTTCAACAGACTTTAGATGTTTAGAACTTGCAAGATTCCTTATTAATGCCCTGAGCTCCCAGCCAATTTACGTATAGTACCTGTCACTTAACCTTTTTGGAAAATACGTCAGTTTACACTGGTAAATACAATTAACTGACTCTTTTGAAAATCTTTATAAAAATTGATTTAAATGCACAAGGCACAAATATTCTTTTATAACTTGGGACAATTATATTAATAACAATCTTGTATCAGATTTACATGGTTGTCCAACATTTAGGGTCGGTGATTAAACAAACCGATCAAGATTAATCGACACACCACAAATATAACTCACAAGAAGTTACTTCACGAGTGAGTATATCTTTTACATACGCAACAGGAGGTGTTATGCCTACACCTTGTGCTTAAGTTGTGGCCATTTATACTTTTTAAATGAGCCAAGGATATCCAGGACACGGTCATTAACCCCCAATGTTATTTGTTATCAAGCAATACTGATAAAAACGGGATTATGCAATTTAATCATCTTCGATCAAAAGGTTTCTACACCCGACCAAGCGGTACTTTTATAATACCGTATCCCAAGCCCGTATAACGGAAAATAAGTTAAAAGTATTTACCTGAGCTAAAATGTAATATTATTCTCAGCCATATATTCAAATCAGCATGCACAAGTACCTTTACTGGGGCTCTCAATCTGGAACGAAGGTTTTATTAACCTATTAGATTCCTAACGGGTCTTATTTAAGTTGTAACTTAGACCGGTTAGTTTTAAGGAAAGGGTTACGGTTCAAAACGCAAGATTAAGCGAAGACCGGATTAGAATGTGATTTAGACCGGCCAAGTACGGAGACTTGTATAATATGGGTAAACTAAACACATTCTGAATTTTGAAATGAAAATGATAAGGTTTGACCTGTTTCGGTTAATTCATGTAAACTAGTCACATAAACCATACCAAACGCGTAAGATGCATAACGGGTAACCAAATGAGTCATGAACATGTTTCACAAGTTAATGTGCCTTAAATATGTTGTGATATCAGTAGGATACCTTCCATTATGCCCAAAAACGAATTTAAAACCAATTTAAGCCCCGTAGGGGTATTTTGGTCATTTTAAAGATTATAAAAGAGGTTAAATAGCAATATGAGGTTCTGGTCTAAAATAATTAGTATAAATATTTATTTTAATAAGTTATATCAGTAAGATATCTCACATATGTGAAATTTATCATTCATGGCCAAACTATGAACCGTTGGGCATTTTGGTCATTTCACATATGATTTAAGGGTTAATTTTGGTAATCTGAGTTCTAAACTTTTATTTACTGTTAAAGTGTAAAAACTTATTCATAACATTAGTAGGTATCAAGCTTTAGGTGCCTATTATGGTTTTAAACCATACTATGCGCCTAAATCGCATAAAAGTCGGTTTTTGACGATATTCGGTTTAATTAGGGAAACCTGAGATTTTCACCAGCCTTTATAGTTTAAAATAACTTACTTATTATATAAAATCAGTAGAAAAAGGTTTGACATGTAAAGGATGTATAAAACTCATTTTATTAGCAAAAAGGGCGTTATCGTCAATTACCGAGCCTATGCGAGAACTCTATGTTATGATCATCTTAAAATTTAATAAAAATTTCCAAAAATCCCAAAATATTATATTACATCAGTAGGTAAAAGATTTGATGTCAAAATTTGGGTTTAAATAGGCTTTATGCCGAAAATGTCGTTTAATTAATAAAAAGCTTTCAATTTACGATATCGAGCATAACTCTTAGTTTAGACCTCAAACTGATGTCAAATTTTTAGGACATGTTTATAAATCAGTAATAATATCAAAAATCTCGTTTTAATATCAAAAGGGCATAACGGTCAACTTTTAAGCATATAACGGAAACATGCATATGAACTCTAATTCTAAAGGACCAAGTAGTATAACTTCAGGGGGTTATACTAACATATAATATGGTCACAAAGGAACCCTAAGGCATAATTAAACTAAGCTAATTCTGGTCAGAACTAAAAGTCAAAGCAAAAGTCAACTTTTGCGACTTTCGGTTGCGAACCGATCCAAAACTCAGAATTGTCGGGTCGAACATGCTTAGACATGTTCAATTAATATTTACCAAGTTATTAAAGTGATAAAACTGATTTTATAGCCTCTACATTATCAATTATGAATTTTATTTAAAAACTGACCCGTTTGACTTTTATTTTAGTTACCTTGACCCGACAATTAACTAAGCAAACGTGGTAATTAGGAGGTGCCCTTTTGAGGGTTTAATACCTACCTAATTACGATCACGTAGCCATGTTCGATGCGAACAATGGCTTGACCATACAAGGTCTAAATAAATAGTCAAAGCATTTATCGAAAACGCTTGACTATTCGGCTTTAAGAGCAAAACAAAATAACTAAGCATGAAAGGAACACTTACAAGTGGTCCTTAGGACTGGGATAAACGCGGAAGGAGGTTCTAATTGAGTAGGATCCTCAGATTTGAGAAGGGAGCAAGAAAGGAAGTGAATGTGCAAGTTATGAGCCAAAAACCCACACATATTTATAGTGATTTAGGATTGCTAGGATGATGACAAGTGTTTGAGGGGGATAACAAGATCATAACAGGTGTAATACCAACTTTCAAAACCATCAAAGACCCCTAGAATCAATTATGTGAGACAAGGTGTAGGTCCCGGATTGAATCCGTTTCGATTGCGAACCGACTCGTGCGACGTGCGGAATCCGTGCACGAGCAAGACCGAAACACACGAGATGTAATATAACTATGATTCTTTGATAAATCTGATAACGTACAGCACCTGAATCACTTGGAATGAACTTTCTCTCTCTAGTTTCTCTCTCTAGCCTCTAAGCTCCAAATCTCTAAAATGGCAAAAAGTTCCTAAATGAAACCCTAAGGCTTCTATTTATAGGCCAAGGCTTATAAGGAGAGTTCCCCTTATTTACAATAATGCTACCTTGCCTTTTCTATCTAATATTACAATATAAAGCTAGACTTAATCAGTTTCAGCTATGATCTTGAGATGACGGAGGCGATAGACATACTGCACTAACACAAGGAAGCAAAACCAAAGCTGGTTTTCAAAATTCTTTTGCTGGAAATGGTATACGGACCGTAAGGGTCCTGTATACGGTCCGTAAGGACATTTACAGCTCACACAAAGTTTCATTTGTTGTCACTTTTGGTCCCTGCACTCCCGAACTCACCCGAAACGATGTTTTTAGCTCACAAAGTCTTGTATTTCCCACATTAGGCACATCCAAGAGTATAACCAAGCATCATAATCTTCTCGATATGTTAAAAGAGTCAGTCAAAGGCCTAGTTTGACATATTGACGCTTTTAACCCTTCAATTTGCCAACTTGCGCGTATCATCACAAAATGGCGCAAAAAGTCTTACAAAGTTAATAACAAGCATTCCCAAGGGTATAATGGAGTATAATGGAGTATTACGACACTCTAGTTCACACCATTTTGCTTAAATGGTCGCTCAATGGTGCAGTTTTAAATATTGACGCTTTTGGTCCTTTTAACGCGCAAACTTGCGTGTATTATCGCTTTATTGCGTCAAAGCCCTATGTTATCCATATTGGGAATTCCCGAGAGTATTATCAAATATTACGATGCTTCGAGTTTGCTAAAAGGTCACTCAGAGGTTAGAATTAACATGTTGACACTTTAACCCTTTTTAACGCACAAACTTGTGCGTATTGATACTTATTGACATTAAAGCCCTAATTGGCCAATGTTTTGCATTCTCAAGAGTATGATTATATATAATAATGTTTTAGGTTCATTAAAAGGTCATTCAAAGGTATTTATTAAACATGTTGACGCTTCTAACCCTTTACCGTGCAAATCTTTCGATTTATTAAGCAAACGGTTTCAATAATCCAATAAGTGGCTTAATATGAGAATATGAATGTTGTGCGAGGTTATTCAGAGACTTAGTCTAAGCATGTTAATACTTCCAGTCTTCCATAATCAAAGTTTTTGATTTTTCGCAAAAATTAGTCCCTCATAGTCAACGTTTGACTTTATTAGGGTTTAGTACACGTGTCAACATATCATTGGACATGATTTTACGAGGTGTTACATCCTCATCCCCTTAAAAGAAATCTCAACCTCGAGATTTGCACAAAATATGGAAGTACTTTTTGTCTTATAATGGACTTAATCTTCCACAGCATATTTGGGCCTCTAAGGCACCCAAGTTGACCCTTATAATAGGTACACATCTTCTTTCGGAGTTTCTAATCTTATCGATCCTCAATCAATACTGATTCCTTCACAACATGAGTTTTTATTAATCCTCACATCATTATGTGACATTGCTATAGACATATTGTCCAGCCATATCTTTAAATCGCAAGTGTGGGACACATTGCGAGTTTTATCAAGCTCCTTAAATAAATTTTAGCTTATAAGCTACTGATCTTGACGTATTCGATTTTCTCGAATGGTACTACTTATCCAGTGTTTAACTTGCCCACTACATCAAAATGTAGTACACCTTTCTAGGCCGATGCTTTCTGTTGAATCTTATCCCTTATTAAAACTTAAGAGGTTTGTGATTCTTATCAATCATTGGTTTTCTGCCAGTTACTGGAAACTTCCAGACGATTACGAATTCGTATGATCTTATTCGTGTGTTCCAAGGTAATTTCAGATCCTGAAAATTGGACTTACCAAAGTCCCGTCCATCAAACGGACATTTGACATTCCATCTAAACAAGGTCTCCAAAGGAGCAGCCTTGATACTTATATCTCGATTATTAGTTAAAGAATAGCTTATTTAAGGTGAGATGGTTATTCCAAATACAGCTTAAAACCAGTCTTAAGGAATAGCTAATCCTTTTGGTTAGTCGGACAAATTGACGATCCTGGGCAGCTGATGGCGATTCTTAATTGTTGCCTAAATAGGGTTGCGGTATTCAATGCATAAGCAAAATGAACCATCTTTCTTAATTAATAATGTTGAAACTCTTAGAATTACGATTTAGGCTTTAAGAATCTTTATCTTAAAATTCATCTAATTAGGGTTTCTATTTGTAGGATCGGTGAATCGATCAAACGAGACGTTCAGAAGAGTTCTCGATCAATACAAAAGGCGGAAACAGACGTATCGATGTTGTATCAGCTTGATTTACACTTAGAAGTAGATTAAATGTCTATTAAATTGATATCACAATGTTTTACAAGCTTGGCGACATTTCGGCAGAGCTTCGCTACCGGAATCAGAAATTCTAAATGAAAGATCCAAGACCTCATATATATAGGGAAGCCCAGTTCGCATGAAACAGACATGTCCAGTTCTCACGAACTGGCCACTTTGTGTGAATTGGTTGTTTCAGACCTGTTTCCTGATTCTTTCGAACTACGTGTCTTGGTTTATCTATTCTATTACACGACTCGATACAAGACGAAGTCAACAGACATATGCACTAACAAACTCCCCCTTGGATGTTGATGAGTCTTCAGTGTGTCTAGTCTTCAATCTTGATCAGTCTTCACGCTCTTTCCAAAGTATCTCTCTCTGTAAGCATCCTCATCAATCTCTATCTTTCTCTATCAGAATCTCGATCTGGCTCCTCGTCTTCAGACTCCCCCTTTCGACAAGCTGGGATCGCAGTCTGGAATTCACTATCTACAGGCTTTCACAAGTTCAGGAATGTCTCCTGGCTCTCCGTAGCAACAGGATCAGAATCCTGGCTCTAATTTGCATATGCTTATGCGGAAAGTCCTCAGGAGTCGAAACCTAGCCTTTTCAGGGCTTTTTACCTGCAAAGACTCTACCTAAAAGTAAATTTCACAAGTTATAAAATTTAACAGATTTAAAAACCACTTGTAGATATCATTCAATCATCATCAATAGTTATTCAAACTCTAACTTCATTTTTCAACACTTATGTTTTGGGTATTTTTATTTATAACAATGTTAAAACTTCTTGAAACATTCCCAAATAAACCACTTGTATTTATAACACTCAAATTTGGTTTCAAATTAATGAACCATTTAATCATTTCAAAATCATTTCTCATTTCAAACAAACTCTCCCAACCCTGTTGTCCATCATGTTTAGCACTTGGAATTTTGAAAATCAGCTTTCCAACATCAGTTGTCGAAAATAAGATGAAATAAAATCTTTTTGAATTTTCAAAATTTTATGCTAAAACACATTTAAAATCTTTTTGGATTTTGGGAAATAAACTATATACAGACATCTTTTTGTGAGTTTGTGTAAGAGGATCATATCACTTTATGACAAATCACTAGTACCGTTGAGCTTTAAACACTTTAAGATCTTAACGATTCACCTAGATTGTCAGTATACTGATCCACTTAAATTTTCACACAAAGTTCAATTGTTTCGAGATACGAGATTAGAGTTTTAATAGACTTAACTTATTCGCGTGTCCCACCTCAGAATATACTCCCGTATCCAGACTCCTATATTCAGTCTTACAGGTGAATGTACACTAATGATATCTGTAAACGGGTAATGCGAGACCATGAGAGCTCAGGCTAGAACTTCCGTTCAATCAGAGAGATGATGGCTCGACTTTAGGTGTGTCCCGTTTGGGGATCTTTTCTTCAACAGCACATGATTAGCATTTTTCAATGTTTCATCATTTTTATGCTGAGGGTGGGCTTTATGATTAAAGCAGTGCAAAGTATTATACGAGGACTAGGCTATTGCTCCCACAAAATCAGAAGTCCCGGTATAATACCCCAGATATCATCACGCACAAAGACCTAGTATGTCAGAAATAGAAAGCCCTTCAAACAAGATTTCAGGGGTTACCTATATATCCGAGAGATGTTCCCCACTAGATAAGTAAGTAATGATATTTAGGTTTATATCTCGAAAACAATCTACTAAGCGTGTAAAAACCTACTGGAATATCATCAGTGAGACCGTTTATCACATTTTAACTTTCCAATTCTTTAGCGTACTGTGATTGTCTACTGATGTACCATCATTTCCTCTTTTTCACAACAAAACTCATTTTGATTTTTTTATGTTTTTGGTTTTTAGATTTTATCATGTTTTTGGATTTTTCAAATTTTCAAAATTTTTAAATTTTTTACTCCCCCTAAAATAAAAAATATGTTTCGATTTTTTATTTTCAAGGAAAATTTGAAAATGAAAATGCAATAAACTGTACAGATAAATGACAAACTGATGTGAATTGCTTCAATTCTCCATTCTCTTGGCTTAAACAATCAGAACTCCCCCTGACAACAAACTATTTTCCCATTATAATTTCAAAACACTTAAGTTTGTTTCAATCAAAATGGTTTTTTCGGAAAATTAGTTTTGTTTGACATTTCACAAACATGGGGTTTCATCACATTGTTTTCAACCACTTGTAAATTCAATTTTCCTTTTCTTTAACCACTTGAATGAAAGTTAAATCAAGTTCAACTTAATGACCTTAATTAACCACTTGTAGGATCTTATCAACAATACTACTTGTAAGTCGAAATATCACAGTTGTGAATTTCTCAAGAAAGATGCCGATTCCTACTCCCCAATTACCAACCTGGGAGTTCCGGCAAGTCAGGATTTCAACCAAAGAATGTTGACTCCCAAGCCTGACCAGCTTTGGGTGAATCTGAGTTATTTTCACTCGGTGTGTAAGTTCTCCTCTTTGATTCATAAAATTCTTTTACCCCTTTTTCCCTTCCACCGACCATCTTACCAAATATATGTTTCACTTTGCCATTGAACGCTTGTTCGACATCAAATTCTTTCTTTTCAGAATAGAATTGATTCGAAATCTCTACTTTTCCAACTTTTTGTTTTAAATTTTCAGTCCGCAATGGTGGAAAGTTTGCGTCATCCATTGGCAGAACTGAATTTTCTCTTTTTAGCTCAATTGTGGCTCCTCTGACTTTGACGAGTCAGATTCATCGCTCGATTTAACCTCTGATTTCTTAGCAACCCACGTTTGGTTGTTAAGATTTACTCTTCTACTGTAAAACCTTTTAGAACACTCACCAACTTCATATGTTGAATTTTTAAACATTTTAAATTTTTCAGTTGGTGGTTCAGTTTTATCAATAACTTTTTCTTTGAGTTTAGAAGACACTCCCTGTTGTGTGTTGGTTGCTTTTGGACAGTTCCAGGCAATGTGACCAACTTCATTGCATCGGTAACAGGTTCTTGTCTCCTTTTTCTAATTTGCTTCATTCTTCTCATGTTTCTGTTTTTCTTCAAGAAACGCTTTGTTTGATTGCTTCCAGAATGAGCTCTTTTTCTCTTCTTCAGAACTTGCTCCTGAAACAAATATAGTTTTTGATTTAAAATCTTTAATATTTTGATGGTTATCAACATCAAAACCCAACCCCTTCTTTTTGAAATTGCTTTTATGGTTCGGTTTCTTTTGATGACCTGGACCGAAACCTTTCTTCTTGTTTAAACGTTGTTGAACTCTAGAAGTATATTTAGGTTTTGAAAATCCCATTTTATCTTTTATTTCTAAAAACTTTATTTTTATCAATTTAAAAACAGTTTTAATATTTTCAATTTTCACATTTTTAATTGGAAATTCTTCATCAGAATATAATTTGTCTGAATCATTCAAAGTATATGCCACTTTGATTGGTTCATCATTCAAATTATTTTTTGATAACAGAAATTCTTTATTGTAAACCCTTTTGACCGATGATTTCGAACTGTTGACTGATGAACTTGAACTCTCAGATTCAGACTTTGACTCTGACTCTTCATCCTTATCCAACACCTGATCGACCACTTTCTTTATTAAATCAGACTCATGATCAGTGTCAGACGATGTGAATGTGACGCCAATGTTTTCTGGTAACTCATCAGTTGTTTTAGACTTTAACTTTATATTGATTGCCTTTTTGACTTGTTCCGAATTTGGTTTTCTGGGAGAATAACCTTCCCAGATCGGAGGCGGACACTTGTTATAATTTGCACTTTGTTTCTTACTAGTATCCGTATCTTCCGACTTTTTATCTTGAAAAGCTTCAAAACCTGCAACTGTCGGATAGATTCTATCAATCAAATAATCAGAACTTGAGTAACTCATTAGCAATCGTCTGATTCTTTCATTCTCAATCTTTTCAGTCTCCAATTCCTGCTTCAACTTTGCACACTCTTCAATATAGTGATTTATGGCCTTATGCTTAGACATCATTGTTGCATTCATCATTGTCAAAGCATCTTCCCTTTCTGAGTTTGTCTTTTCCAACTGGTTTACTGTTCTGTTCAACACATCCTAAGATTCTTTCACGTACTTAACATCGAACAACAATTTTTCTTTCATCTCGTCGAACTCACTAAACTTCTTATCTTTCTCTTCACAATGTTTGCATGGTTCCAAACATTTCAAACAAGGTTTTGTGACCTCTACAATCTTTTCAATCACTTTAACCTCTTCACTCTGTTCATTCTTCTCTTCCACCTGAACAACATTCTCACATTTTACCTCTTTCTTTTCTTTTGCTGCTCGTTTCTCCTTTAGCTTCTCCAATTTATCTGCAAAATAAAATTTAAAACTTTCAGGAGATAAATGAGTTTTACCAATATTTATTTGTTTAATTTCTTCATCATCATCACTGTTATCAATTGATGATTGATCAAAGACTGGTGTCTTTTCTGAACTATCTTCTGAAGAAACAGTCTCTCCATCTTGACTTTTCTCATCATTTACAAATACATCCATCCATTATTTCATCAACTCTGGCTCTTGAATGATCTGTGCAATAAATGCTTTAAACTTTGAGTTACTTTCAGGCGGAATATATTTGTCCCAGCTAAATCCCTCTGGCAATCTTTCATCTTCCTGATCTGGAGTCATAGTAATACAAGCTTTCTTCTTTCCATCTTCAATTGACGGTTGTTGAGCTACCTGATGATATATTGCTTTCCGATAATATTCATTGTTCCCGAAAGGATTCTGAGCTCCACCTGCTTCTCGGTTGGTACATTCAATCTTGAAATGTCCTTTTTCCCTGCACCGAAAACAAGTACCTTTAGACTTATCAAAACCTAAAGTAGAAACATTAGCATCACGTAAGTCATCTCTTCCAGTAATCTGCTTAAATTCCTCAGCTCTCCTCAACACGCTCGCTAAACACCACTTAATATCCATTAGCTCCAATTCCTCAGCATCAATCTGATCGTAGTCCTCTTTTGTTAGCATAGGATTTTCGATCCTTCCCGCAACCAAACTCTCATATGATTCTAACACGGTAACTAGTAATGCCATATGACCTTTAGCAACTTCTTCAGAGAAATTCTGACCGTGAGAACAAGCTGAAATGGTAAGAACTCTTCCTCATATGCTCTGATACCACTTGTAGGATCGGTGAATCGATCAAACGAGACGTTCAGAATAGTTCTCGATCAATACGAAAGGCAGAAACAGACGTATCGATGTTGTATCAGCTTGATTTACACTTAGAAGTAGATTAAATGTCGATTAAATTGATATCACAATGTTTTACAAGCTTGGCGACACTTCGGCAGAGCTTCGCTACCGGAATCAGAAATTCTAAATGAAAGATCCAAGACCTCATATATATATAGGGAAGCCCAGTTCGCATGAAACAGACATGTCCAGTTCGCACGAACTGGTCAGTTCGCACGAACTGGTCAGTTCGCATGAACTGGCCACTTCGTATGAATTGGCTGTTTCAGACCTGTTTCCCAATTCTTTCGAACTACGTGTCTTGGTTTATCTATTCGATTACACGACTCGATACAAAACGAAGTCAACAGACATATGCACTAACACTATTATACCATAATTGGTGGTACTAATCGACATGGAGATTTCACAATGGTGCAGCCGTATGTGGGACATAAATCTTAACTCTACTTGCCTTTCAGGATGTAAACAGGGTAGTCTTTGGAGAAGTTAATCAAGACACAAGGAGGTTGCAGAGATTTTCCAAATCTCAGGCTCCAGTTCATCTATTATTGCATGTGTCAGATAAGTGACACATTTATGTTACGAGTCCACGGATTCCTTAATCAGAGACACTTACTTGGACAAATTCCATTATGGATATCTTCTTTGAATACCATTAGCTGACTTTAGTACCATATGACCATTGGAATATCTTTGTGGTTTCATGCATTAAACCTCCATACTGATCAGGCATGGAAGCAATCTATGGAACATTTTAAGATACACCAATCCTCATATGGCGCTTTTGTCATACCGTCTGGTATTCGCAATTGATAGAGATCAAAGAGATATCAACTACATATGCTGTCATACTTCATCTGGAGAGAGGGTACTCTAGAATTTTATGACTGGAGATTTCTGACAGGAATAAAAGAAATGGTACCTATGATTTTCGTCTGTAAGTTTTACCTTACACTTAATATCTAGGGTTCTTGTGGAAGATCTTAAAAGTTTTCTATACTTACAATTTATGAAGGATTTATTGGTATCCGAATAAAAAACAGAATTCTTAGCACTTATATTACCAATGAATGTTAAAGAATGTACCTGATGTCTTTATTGTTATGAACTACTTCTGGCATCCATTAGGAGAGTTTAAGCGCTTCCATTCTTAGGCTTTCTATCCTTAGCCGCATTTCCTTTGACAGATTTAGGGCATGTAGTCTTGATGTGGCCTTTCTCATTACAGCCGAAGCAGACTGCATCCTTTATGTCCTTGCAATCCACGTTTTATGCTCTCTTGATTTGCAGATCCCACAAGCCCTAGGCTACGATTGGGATTTCGATTCGAACCTGCACTTCCCTAGATGGCGCTTCTTGTAGGTCTTGCACACAGGTTTCTTGTTGGACTTTTGTTTGTTCTCCGTTTGCTCAAGCTTACCCTTTTTCTTAGAAATACGGGAGTTATCTTTCTCCCTTTTCCTTTTTAGTTCATTCTCTGCATCCAAGGTATGAACAAGATCCTTCTCGTGAGTAAGGGAGTGTAGTCTTAAATGGGATTTGGAGCAAGTAGCATTGGGCTCTTTGAACTTTTTCACGACCTTTCTCACAGCTTTTCCAACAGCTGGGTCAATCATAGCTTGGAGAACATCCTTGTCAATTTTGAGGTTCACAAATGTAGCATCATTAGCATGTGTCGCATCATCAATGGCGCGATTGACAGTTGTCTTATCCGAGTTTGTCATACTCGAGAGTTGGTTCCTAACACCAAATGAAACAATTACTTAGTTGCAATCCAGTAACCGCTATTCATCATCCTGATGACCTAACATATACTAACCATGGTATCAATAAACCATACAGGCTAATATAGTACGAACATTCTTAATGAATGTTATTTTAAATATATAACAATTATACTTAGCCTAGGCCATTAAAGGCCATCAATGGCATTTAGGGTTTGGACCTAGTCCATCACCTTTTTGACAGGGGATCAAAATGTCACATCTGTCTTTATTATATTGATGAATTTGGATAGCTTGAAAGCTTGCCATAAGGATATCAGAAAAAAGTGATTCCTAATAGATATAAAATATCTATCTAAGATTTGTTGAAGCTGTCTCTAAAGTATCATCGGCCAATTTTACCTTGCGTTACATGTCTAGAGTCCTAATCAGGCGGAGATGATAGTTTACAACATTTATTATCCATAATAGACTTATATGTGCCAGTATCAAACAATTCCCCGCATAAACATTATTGATAAGGAAAGGTACATGTTATGATGTCATCATTCTGTACTGCCTCCGGGGTGTTCATCTGGAAGACTCATGCATTTTTTTTCTTGGCCTCTTCAGGCTTCTTTATAAGTTTTGGTTAGTTGGTTTTGATGTGCCCTTCCTCGTTACAGTTGTAACAAGTCGCGTTCTTCAACTCCTTGCAATCTAAAGTCTTGTGACCCTTGGTCTTGCAAATTCGACACAGTTTAGCACTTGGGTTAATCGTACATTTTCCATAATGTTGCTTTCTGTAGTTACTACATTTGAGTCTGCTAGTAGACTGGCTCGAGTTTTTCCTAAACTCGGAATCTTCCCTATGCTCAGAACTTCCCTTTTTCTTCTTGTCAGATCGATGAGAGTTCTCCTCTTCTCTTTCCCTTTTTCCCTCGCCGGAAGCCTTAACAGACTTATTCCTGATTGCATCTAAAGTGAGAGATAAGGATAAGTCCACCACGGACCTATATGTGGTAGGCCTAGATGCCTTGACATTTCCCTTAATTTCTGGTGCTAGGCCTCCAATAAAACGCGCTATGCGTTTAGGTTCAGGGGTGACTAAATAGGGAACTAGACGGGACATGGTGTTGAAACTTGTCACATATGCCTGACAATCTAAATTCTTCATGACCAGAGTCAAGAAGTCTGTTTCTATCTTTTCTACCTCATGCTGAGGACAGAAGTTTTCCTTGATCAATGCAACAAATTGATCCCAAGATAAGTTATACAATAGGGTCTTCCCAGTGGCTTGGATCAATGATCTCCACCATGCCAACGCTTCTCCTTTGAATGATTGTGAAACAAACTTCACAATATCCTGTTCTACACAACCACTGATGTCTACTACTGTGTCCATCTCATCCAGCCATGTCATACAATCGATGGCTCCTCTTTCTCCTGTGAAGTCCCTTGGTTTGCAAGAGACAAGGTATTTATAAGAGCAGGTCTTAACATGTGGCTCCTGATTGAGCATAATTTGTTTGGATGGATCACTTCTCTGATTCGACGAATAATGAGAATCATCCTTATGAGATATATGCATCTTAGAAGGTGGCTTTGTGTGAGGCACAGATTGGGTCCCACTATGAGCACCACTCGAATCTTTGAACTGCCTGTCAATGGCTTGAGCGACAGCTTTATCTATCATCTTCTGTAATTCTGCAGCCGTTACATTCATCCTTATATTGTCATTCCTCACATTGGGATGACTGTTGACTTCATCTGATTCAGACATACCGAAGCTTGTTTTCTATAAAACAATCGCCAGTAATTTTGCTTAAGAGTTTATTTCGGAATCATCATCTTCGATGATTCATTAACCATGGTATAAATAGACCATATTTGGTTAATTTGATAATCAGGTTTATTTTAAATTTTCATTACAATTAATCCAGCTATAAGCTATTAAGGATATTGAAATGGCACAAAAGGCCTTGTCACAAGGACAGTTTTGAATTTATAGGCCATGATCTTATAGGATTGAGGCATTAAGGTTTGAACATAGTTCATTACCTTTCTTGACAGAGAGTCAAAGACTACAACTGTCTTTTGTCTTTTAGGACAATAGATATAGCCCGTAGGCATTTCATCACTAATGGATGTTTATGCTATGATCATCTTATAGGATGATATAAGCCATGATTTCTGGATCATTAGGCTAAATCAGGAAATTGGAAGAATCCAATATAGGGATGACTATTGTGATTTTCTCAAACCATATTTGTCAAGAGTGTTAACACGTTCTTAGGTGTTAACAAGGATCTATTATCTTAAAAGGCTTTACCATCTTAGCTATGTCGAAAATGACATATAGGCTAGGTTATACCTTTAAGATTTTCTTTGATATACAATGGCAGAGCAAACATGAATTGAAATGATGTTCTAATTTAGGATATAATACATACATATATTGTTTAATACCAAAGTAAAATAGGAAACTTTTCATAGAAAGCCTCAAAAATACAATAATTGCCCTAAATGGGTCTTATATACAGAAATTCACCCACGCGGGGACTTAAAAGATATATATATGTCCTTATAGGGACTACTATTGAAAATGAAATATAACAAGGAAGTTTCTTCTTCATTCTATTTCCGCAAGTTTTCTCCTTGGTTCCCTGAGTGCGGTACAGATGCTGAAGGTTTTTGTGGGTAGTCGAAATCTTCTATATTAGGAATCTTTGCAAACATGGAATCCAAGGATTTTATGGTTAATGAATAATATGAATCATGAATAAGGTCAGGACAGGTATAATCCAAGTTGGGGTTCCAAAAACTTGGAGGTAAGAATTATGAGTCCTTTGATTCCATAGGTATTATCTTTGAAGCAGGATCTTCAGGGACAGCTGGTATGAACTCCTCCGAAGTTGGCTTCTCATTTGAAGTTTCAAAAGTCTTGGGTATAGAATTTGAAATATGGTTAATGGGTTCAAAAGGTCATTCCTCCATACTGGTCGTGTGCTTATTCGAGCTGTGGTACGAAGCTTATCATTCTTATACTTCGGGTCTGGAGAGCTTCCACCAATGGCAGCTTCGCTCGGCGACACGATCCTGGGATGCATAAATATCGAAAACAATGTAAACGTATAACAGGGATGAGATCATTCCTAGTTCAAGTCTAGACTCGGAAGTTAAGGAATGTGCTACTATGTCATTGAGATTAAACACAAAAGGCTAGTGTTGAATTCCCTCAATGTTGGCTCTGATACCAACCTGTCACACCCTGATATTTCCACGTATTACCGGTGGGCCCGGTGGGGAGTATCGTGACGTAATTGATATCATCATAGTCAAATAATCACAGTTCAATGCACAGCGGAAGTCTAAAGTAAATATATTACAAACCGATTCAAAAGTAACATCAAATATTACAAACAGTTTGTAAGATGGATCCACTGGCGGATCTTAAAACAGAAATATAAACACTGTTCAACAGACTTTAGACGTTTAGAACTTGCAAGATTCCTTATTAACGCCCTGAGCTCCCAGCCAATTTACGTATAGTACCTGTCACTTAACCTTTTTGGAAAATACGTCAGTTTACACTGGTAAATACAATTAACTGACTCTTTTGAAAATCTTTATAAAAATTGATTTAAATGCACAAGGCACAAATATTCTTTTATAACTTGGGACAATTATATTAATAACAATCTTGTATCAGATTTACATGGTTGTCCAACATTTAGGGCCGGTGATTAAACAAACCGATCAAGATTAATCGACACACCACAAATATAACTCACAAGAAGTTACTTCACGAGTGAGTATATCTTTTACATACGCAACAGGAGGTGTTATGCCTACACCTTGTGCTTAAGTTGTGGCCATTTATACTTTTTAAATGAGCCAAGGATATCCAGGACACGGTCATTAACCCCCAATGTTATTTGTTATCAAGCAATACTGATTAAAACGGGATTATGCAATTTAATCATCTCCGATCAAAAGGTTTCTACACCCGACCAAGCGGTACTTTTATAATACCGTATCCCAAGCCCGTATAACGGAAAATAAGTTAAAAGTATTTACCTGAGCTAAATGTAATATTATTCTCAGCCGTATATTCAAATCAGCATGCATAAGTACCTTTACTGGGGCTCTCAATCTGGAACGAAGGTTTTATTAACCTATTAGATTCCTAACGGGTCTTATTTAAGTTGTAACTAAAACCGGTTAGTTTTAAGGAAAGGGTTACGGTTCAAAATGCAAGATTAAGAGAAGACCGGATTAGAATGTGATTTAGACCCGACAAGTTTGGAGACTTGTATAATATGGGTAAACTAAACACATTCTGAATTTTGAAGTGAAAATGACAAGGTTTGACCTGTTTCAGTTAATTCATGTAAACTAGTCACATAAACCATACCGAACGCGTAAGATGCATAACGGGTAACCAAATGAGTCATGAACATGTTTCACAAGTTAATATGCCTTAAATATGTTGTGATATCAGTAGGATACCTTCCATTATGCCCAAAACGAATTTAAAACCAATTTAAGCCTCGTAGGGGTATTTTGGTCATTTTAAAGATTATAAAAGAGGTTAAATAGCAATATGAGGTTCTGGTCTAAAATAATTAGTATAAATATTTATTTTAATAAGTTATATCAGTAAGATATCTCACATATGTGAAATTTATCATTCATGGCCAAACTATGCACCGTAGGGGCATTTTGGTCATTTCACATATGCTTTAAGGGTTAATTTTGGTAATCTGAGTTCTAAACTTTTATTTACTGTTAAAGTGTAAAAACTTATTCATAACATCAGTAGGTATCAAGCTTTAGGTGCCTAATATGGTTTTAAACCATACTATGCGCCTAAATCGCATAAAAGTCGGTTTTTGACGATATTCGGTTTAATTAGGGAAACCTGAGATTTTCACCAGCCTTTACAGTTTAAAATAACTTGCTTATTATATAAAATCATTAGAAAAAGGTTTGACATGTAAAGGATGTATAAAACTCATTTTATTAGCAAAAAGGGCGTTATCGTCAATTACCGAGCCTATGCGAGAACTCTATGTTATGATCATCTTAAAATTTAATAAAAATTTCCAAAAATCACAAAATATTATTACATCAGTAGGTAAAAGATTTGATGTCAAAATTTGGGTTTAAATATGTCACACCCTGCTAGTTGCGGAAGCGTGTTGCGTGTGACGTAAGAAAGGTAATCATTGCATCCAATCATGTATCACCGGCTCAAGACTTGTTTCCTGTAATACATGTAGTCTTAAAAAGTCAACAAAAGTTGAGCGAGTTCATGCAGTTTTTGTTATCATATGTAATCGTAGTATTCATGAAAATGAGATCTCGTAATCGTAGTATTCATGAAAATGAAATCTTGTAAACGTAGTATTCATGAAAATGAAATCTTGTAAGCATAGTATTCATGAAAATGAAATCTTGTAATCGTAGTATTCATGAAAATGAAATCTTGTAAGCGTAGTATTCATGAAAATGAAATCTTGTAATCGTAGTATTCATGAAAATGAGATCTTGTAATCATGCTATGTTCTGATTCATTCATGGAGTCTGTTAAGGATCTATCAGTGGGTAGCGAGCCCCCTGACATAATGTACCATAAGCAAATAACGAAACCGAGAACACTTTGTCATCATTGGGATCACAAAAGCACTCCAGGGTATACCAACCAGGAGTGGGGCGTGCCTCAAGCCCAATAGATCTACACCTTTTGCACCTTGGTCACTAAGTGATTAATGGTTACTAATGTTACCTCCCTACTTATGCACATTGATCATGTTATCTACTACTCCGTAACTAACATACCAATAGTTTTAGCATGTATTTCCCCTCGATGTTTTTTAAAACAAAACAGTGAAAACAGTGAAAGGAGGGACATGAACTCACAAGTTTGCGTTCCGTGTATTATGATATCGAAGTGAGCGTCCGTACGTGTCAATAACCTACATGTGTACTAATCTCGTTAGACACTAGGTCTTTCGGACCTCGTACAAGTTGTTCATCTTGAATTCTTTATTATGTTCTTGTTTGTCATCTTTGGAACAACTTTGTATTTTAGAGCGTTGATAGTTTACTCGCTCGATTGTTATGTGTATACATATATTCTATACATATTGAATTCATAAGCGAACGACTTCGAACCTATGTCATTGGGCTTAACCCACGTTTCATTGTTATTGGGCCTAGCCCTAGTTTTCTTGTTATTGGGCCTAGCCCTAGTTTTAGTAATTTGGGTCTAGCCCAAATCTAATCCTAGTGAGTCCATTAAATATACTCTTGCAATTTTTACCAAAAATTCACCAAGCATGTAACTTAATAAGTTCGTTTTTCACATGAAAATACTTGGTAATTTTTATAGTTTTCGACTTTCCGGATTCTTGTTTTTGACCACTTAGTTATGCGTTCGCTTTAGTGTCTAAAAAAATATGTTATTTTTAGACTCAACATTGTAGTAACTTGTTTACGATGTCGATATGCCCAAATTGTCGTCATCAAGTGTTATGTATTTCCATTTCGGCCATTTTATTTAATTGTCCGATTTTACTAGCATTTCTTGGACCAAGTAGGAACATGTATGTGTATTTATTTTGATCACCCTTTAGGTATCTAATACATACACATATATAGCACACATTGCAAGCACTTAGCAAGTTTCCAAAAATATATAATTTTTCTTACCAAAAATTATATTTACACATTGTTATATTTTTACCCATTTATTTTTGTAAAAAAAAATATAAGTTTAAGTTCATAAGAACTTCTTGAATATTTAAACCTTAAATATTCCCATCAAAGTTTCCATAATGACGTTTAAGACCACTAATCGCGTTTAACATTGTTAATAACCCTTTAATCCCCTCTTTAATCGCGATTAGATTTTTAGAAAAATTCGCCATAGTTTCCCCTAAACTATGACGTTTCCCACGTTATAAAAAAAACGCGTTTAAACCCTGTTTAACCCATAATCATAATCAATTCTCCAATCAATTTTTCAATACCTCAACTTTACTTACATGATAATATACACTTTAATCCCTCATTTCCATGAACTTAACAAGTGTATTTTAACAACTTGATTATGACAAATAATTTTTATATTTTTGCTAGACTTTTAAATAAATCATTTTTGTCATAAGTTCAAATCAAGTTTCACACTTTAACACCTTTGATTACAAGGCTTTTTATGGTGATATCTAGTAATAATCAAGTCTTTTAACTAGTCTTGTAAAATCAAAGTCAACTAATCTTTCAAGATTAGGTTGTAAACCCCTTTTAAACTCTTGTTTCTTTAAGAAATCTTTTAAATACATAGTTAGTTCATGGAAGTGAGTATGATGATCTTACAAGATTTAAACATATTCATGTTTAAATCATATATTTATGTTCATCATGGTAAGATGAACACAAATATAAAATACTACATGATATTAACAACATGATCATCATAAATATAACCTTTAACTCACTAATATTAACAAAAATAACATAATCATCATGAACACATGAACATATTAACATTAACAACATAAATCATCACATAATATATTCATATTTAGTGTTTATTAGCTTTGTGATTAGGGTTTTTGATTATGTTAAGCTTTAATTTCAAGATAATCAACTTGTACAATAGTAATCTACTAATAATATGGATCATAAATATGGTGTTTAGTAGACTTACAAAGTGCACAATCTAGATTAGATAATAAGAAGAAAATTAAGCTCCAAATATGCTCCTAATGATGCTCGATGTATAACCTTTGCATAAGTGATCTTGTAGTGGCTAGAATGTGAGTGAATATGGTGTTCTAAGGTGGTTTAATGGTGGTGATTTGGTGCCCTATTTCCAGCCGTGAATGAGAGAAGAAACAAAAGGGTTTTTGTTGCAAGTTTTGATAAGAAATAAAGATAAGTTTAGGTTATAATGATCATACTTCCCTTAGTCAAAACTTCATGTCACAAGGCCATACTCAAGACCTTACATTCTTTGAAAATGTTGGACAAATTGGTGAGGCCACATGGGCCCACCATGAACGTAAGTTAGGAGGGGGGAAAGGTTATGTGTTAATTTTTTTTTTATAAACTTAATAAACATGTGACAATATTTGTTAATTTGCTAGATATTTTAGTCATTAGTTTAAATAGGGTTTAATGGTAGTTTAGGCTTTCAATAAGTCCAACTAATTTGTTAGTTTAAGGGGTATTAATTTTGAATAGCAAAAATGCCACTAGTTTACTCGTCGGTTCGATACCGGGTGATATATTAGAGGTGTAATATAGTACCGGGTGTGACACTCTAGGTTTTCCCGAGCAAATATTTTGTAATTACATTATGTGTATATATGTATTTAATGAAAGTTGTGATTATCTTGTTATGCTATGTGGTGTATGTATGTATAAATATAAGTATGTGTGTGTATAATAGGGAACCGAGACCGCAACGAACCCGACTCGAGACCACTCGGTCTCGAGTAAACAGTAACGGTTGGGCCGGATTGGGCCATACACCCCTCCGAGCCCACTCGGAACCATGGTAGGGTGCACCACCCAAACCGAGTATAAAACCCATGCCCAAGCCAACCATCCCTCATTTTCCACCATTCTTCCACACTCACTCCCACACACACACTCCTTCTCTCTCTCTTACTAAAACCCTAACAATCAAGCTTACCTCCTTCTCCCTCTCTCGGATTCAATCGGCAACAACAAGGAACCTCGGTCAAGCTCATCATCATCACTCGGACACTTCATTTTCTCACCTTCTTCCTTGACTCGGTACCTTTTTCATCAACCGGTTAGTGTTAATGCGTGTCAAGAGTTATGAGTGCTTAATGAATAAGAAACATGACTAGTTTAGAGGTCTTTTGCATGATTTTTGTATGATTAGTGAGTTTGGTGATGTGTGTGAACTATTATATGATAATGTTTGCTAATATGTTCAAATGGCAAAAGAATGATAGTTTAAGAGTGTTTATGACCATCCGGATTAGGTTAAATGTTATAAAATAAATGTTTCTTTTGTTTCTTGCAAGATGATCTTGATATCTAGGTTATTTTGTTCATAGAATGCATGGTTATGTAGGTTGAACATGTTTGATAATATAGAAACCCTAAAGGATGAACCGTATGAATGTGATATGAATATGATATGAGGATTTGAATTGTTGTGTTTGATCCATTTGATTAAGATTTTAGACAAGAAAACATGTTTGTGGAATTATATTGGTTAGTACATAGGAGCATGACCATGAAATTCTATTGGTTAGTACTCATTGCTGGCAGAAGGTTCTAGAAGGATTGCACATATGCTCGCATTATGGTTACGAGTCGAGACCACAAGGTTGCGACTCGAGACCATGGATCAACAATCCGAAACCCGGAATACTTCGTAAGAGGGACTCGAGATTAGTCCAGTTGCGACTCGAGACCAACACGTGACAACTCGAGACTGGCAAGGTCTCGACTTGAGACTTCCTGATCTCGACTCGAGACTGGACTCGAGACCTTCGAGATTGCGACTCATGCCAGCGTCACTCGAGACCATCCCTAGACAACTCGAGACTGAACTCGAGACTTCTAAGGTTCTGACTCCTGCTCACTCGACTCGAGACCGCCCAGCTGCAACCCGAAGATCAATCGGTTGCGACTCGAGACCTCTCGGTCTCGACTCGAGACCACCTTGTCTCGAGTAGGGTACTTGTTTTCGTTATTGGGCCGCATCTAAAAGTTTGGGCTGCATGTTTTCCCTGTTACTATTTATCTAGATTGAATGTTACTGATTGACTGTCCAAGTATTAAGGCAGGCCCAATACCCTTGTATGTTTTGTGTGCTATGTGTTAGATACGTGTACCATATACGTGATTACTTGTGTCCGAGCCTGACTTATACCGATAACCATATTAGGACGTGGTGACCAGCACACTTAACCGAGTAAACTAAACTGCCGAGCAACCCAAGGTGAGTTCACACACTAAAAGCATGCGTCCCAGGGAGGGACACGAACAAACTAAAGAATGTTTTCAAACTGATAATTTCCGGGGGAATATACAAATGGTACTCTTGTACTACCACATCCGGGGGAGATACGTTTGGGTATTATTTATAAATCACAACTAGCAACACTAAACGAATCTCTATCATGTAAAGTCCCTGCTTATAGTACCGATTAATCGCCGGGGGCGAACGGGTTATTAGTTGATAGCGCTATTAGGTTTGACAACCTCACACCGTGACCGGGGGAGATCGGGCGTGAACTAGTAGACCTTGCATCTTGGTCAATGACGATAGACATTGACCTGGGGCACCAAATCTTCTCGTCAACAGTTTCGGCAATTCAAGTTTAGTAGCTTTCATATGGGGTAGCTCCCCATGACGTGATTATAAATGCTTTACCTAAACAACCTACATTTTCTTTTGAAAAGTTAAAACTGGACATCTCGTGAACTCGCCAACATTTTTGTTGACACCCTACTGCATGCTTTGCAGGTAACCAGTGACTCAGGAGCTTGCAGCTTGGGGATGTGTAGTGGTCGTCTTAACCCGTGTGTTGGGTTTTAAATAATCTTTAAACTATGAACCTTGTTTTGAAAACTGTTTGGTTTGTGCTTCCGCTGCTTACTTAAACTATTATTCGAATTGAAACCTTTAAAACTTTAAACTGTGATGTTTACTAACTAACGTGGTTGGTGAATATTTTTACCGTTGATCAATGCTCAGTATAATTGGTGGCTGGATCCTGGTCAGTCACGCCTCCAAGCGGTGGTACTCCGCATGTGGAATTTGGGGGTGTGACAGATTGGTATCAGAGCCATTGGTTATAGTGAACTCGATTTTAAAAAGAAAGTCTTTTTGAGAAAAACCAGACTATAACCCGTGACTCGTGACGACACTACACTCCAAGGGCAAGACTCAACATATTAGACCTCATAGCTCGGACTTGTGTTTATTTGCTTGTTTACTTTATGTTGTTATTCCACTATACGTACTAGTGTGCCTAATCAGATGGATACACATCCCTCTTCTATCTCATTCTCGCTATGTTACGACATCACACTCATACTGTGTTTTCTGGTTATGAAGACAATGAGTGGACGCGGAAGAGGAAACGTTAACATGACACAGGCACAGTTCACTAACTTGCTCAACACGGTGGCTGCAGCTTTCGCATCTCACCCTGGAGGTCAGCCTGCGCCTGTGCAGCCACGTGTTTGTACTTTCAAAACCTTCATGGATGGCAAGCCTCTCCCTTTCAACGGCACTGAGGGTGCCATAGGCCTTCTGCACTGGATTGAAAAGGCCGAAGCTGTCTTTGCTGTCTGCGAGTGTCCCCCTGCTAACTGGGTAAAGTTCGCGACTGGTACGCTTGAAGGAAACGCGCTTTCATGGTGGAAAGCACAGATTCAGATGCTTGGTCTGGAAACTGCAAATGCTACTGCATGGGAAGATTTCAAGGACATGATCAAAGAGGAGTACTGTCACAGGGATGACATCCACAAACTCGAGAACGAGTACTATGAGCTCAAGATGGTTGGATCAGAGATTGAGACCTACACCAAGCAGTCCAACGACTATGCTGCACTTTGCCCAAACATGTCCCGACCTATGTATCGAAGGATCGAATTGTACATCAAAGGTTTGGTCCCAGAAATCCGGAGCCATGTAACCTCAGCCAACCTCAATACCATACAGCCCGTGGTCCGTCTTGCTCACAAACTCACCAATCAGGCTGTGGAGGAGGGCAAGCTGCCCAAAAGGATCAGTGCTACTGCTGGAACTTCTAATGACAACAAACGAAAGTGGGATGGAAACCAGGGTAAGGATGCTAACTCTACTCAGGCCCCGGCTCAGCAAAGGAAAACTGAAAACAACAAGGGCCCTCAGCAGCAAGGCGGCTACCAGGGCCATCTCCCCAAATGCAACAAGTGTAATCGACATCACAATGGGCCCTGTGCGAAGAACAAGTGTCAGCGATGCAGCAAGATGGGGCATGAGGCCAAGGATTGTAGGAGCCCTCATCCTGCAAGGCAGAACCAGCCGCAGCAACAACAGCACCATGGGAACGTCAAGGGTTGTTTCCAGTGCGGAGCCGAGGGACACATCAAGAAGAATTGTCCCCAATTAAACCAGAACAACCACAACCAGGGTGCGGGAAATAACAACAACAACACCAACAATGCTGGGAATGGTGCAAGAGGAAGGGCTTTTGTGATTGGAGCTGGAGAAGCAAGGAATGACCCCAACGTTGTAGCGGGTAAGTTCCTACTTAATGATCGTTATGTTTCCGTATTGTTTGATTCTGGAGCAGATGCTAGTTATGTATCCCTACGTATTAGTAAGAAGCTTAAGTCCACTCTTACGCCGTTAAGCTCTAAGCACATCGTTGAATTAGCTAATGGTAGAAACCTCGAGGCCTCACACGTTATTCGAAACTGCAACTTAGAATTGTCTGGTCAGACCTTCCGTATCGATCTCTTCCCCATCATTCTCGGAAGCTTTGACGTCGTCATTGGTATGGATTGGTTATCCAAGCATCGAGCTGAAATCCTCTGCCAAGAGAAAGCTGTTCGTATTCCCCGTCCTCCTGGCAAACCCCTTATCATCCAAGGCGACAAAAGCGGAGAAGTCACAGGCATCATTTCATTCTTAAAATCCCAGAAGTGTTTACGAAAGGGGCACACCGCTATCTTAACACTTGTTGCCGACACGCAGAAAAAGGAAAATAGGATTGAAGATTTTCCAGTAGTACGCGACTATCCCGAGGTATTCCCTGAAGAATTACCCGGACTCCCTCCTCATCGTCAGGTCGAATTTCAAATCGAGCTAACTCCCGGAGCGGCACCTATAGCTCGTGCACCTTATCGGCTAGCTCCCGCAGAACTAAAGGAACTTTCTACTCAACTACAAGAACTTTTGGATAAAGGCTTTATCCGTCCTAGCTCATCACCCTGGGGAGCCCCAGTGCTCTTTGTCAAAAAGAAGGATGGCACATTCCGAATGTGCATTGATTACCGCGAATTGAACAAGGTTACCATCAAGAATCGTTACCCACTTCCCCGTATCGACGATCTGTTCGACCAGCTGCAAGGGTCGAGCTACTATTCCAAGATCGATCTACGATCGGGCTATCACCAGCTGAGAGTCCGCGATGAGGACATCTCTAAGACTGCTTTCAGAACCCGCTATGGTCACTACGAATTCCTTGTTATGCCTTTCGAAATGACCAACGCACCTGCGATCTTCATGGATCTCATGAACCGGGTGTGCAAACCCTACCTCGACAAATTCGTGATTGTGTTTATCGACGACATCCTTATCTACTCGAAAAGTCAAGAGGAGCATGAACAACACCTGCGTCTTATTCTCGAACTCCTTCGCAATGAGCAACTGTACGCCAAATTCTCGAAATGTGATTTCTGGCTTAGAGAAGTCCATTTCCTTGGGCACATCGTCAATCAGGATGGGATTCATGTTGACCCCGCTAAGATCGAATCCATTAAGAATTGGCCTATACCTAAGACTCCGACTGAAGTCCGCCAATTCTTGGGATTGGCAGGATACTATCGAAGATTTATCAAGGGATTTTCTAAGATCGCTCAACCACTTACGACCCTCACTCAGAAGGGTGTTGCTTACAAATGGAGTGATGCTCAGGAATCTGCCTTCCAGGAACTAAAGAAGAACCTCTGTAGTGCTCCTATTCTCTCCTTACCTGAAGGTACCGACGACTTCGTTGTTTACTGCGACGCTTCTATTCAAGGGCTTGGCTGCGTGCTGATGCAACGCGAGAAGGTTATTGCTTACGCTTCGCGACAACTCAAGATCCACGAACAGAACTACACGACACACGATTTAGAATTCGGAGCTGTGGTTTTCGCGCTCAAGATTTGGAGACATTATTTATATGGTACTAAGTGTACGATTTACACTGATCACAAAAGTCTCCAACACATAATGGAACAAAAGGAGTTGAATATGCGGCAACGCCGATGGGTCGAATTACTAAATGACTACGAGTGTGCGATTAAATACCATCCAGGCAAGGCTAATGTGGTAGCCGATGCCCTCAGCAGAAAGGAGACCAAACCCAAGCGTGTTCGTGCCTTACAGCTCACTATCCACTCGAACCTCCCTAATCAGATCCGAAATGCTCAGGTTGAAGCATTGAAAGCCGAGAACATCAGGGCTGAGTCCCTACGATGATCGAGACAGCGATTGGAACAAAAAGAAGACGGTGCTTACTACGTAGCCGGGCGCATATGGGTTCCGCTTTATGGAAATTTACGCGAGCTCGTGATGGACGAAGCCCATAAGTCCCGATATTCAGTACATCCGGGTTCGGATAAGATGTACCACGACTTAAGGACTACATATTGGTGGCCTGGCATGAAAGCCCACATAGCAACCTATGTCAGAAAATTTTTGACTTGTGCAAGAGTCAAGGCTGAGTATCAGAAACCATCAGGCCTACTCCAACAGCCAGAAATCCCACGATGGAAATGGGAGCAAATTTCCATGGACTTTGTTACTGGCCTGCCTAGGTCTCAACGCGGGAATGACACCATTTGGGTGATAGTGGATCGATTAACTAAATCTGCCCACTTTTTGGCCATTAAAGAAACAGACAAGTTCTCTACCCTAGCAGAAGTATACTTAAAGGAAGTGGTTTCGAAACACGGGGTGCCGACCTCTATTATTTCCGATCGAGACACGCGTTTTACTTCTGAGTTGTGGCAAGCTATGCACAGATCCTTTGGCTCACGTTTAGACATGAGCACCGCTTATCACCCACAAACGGATGGGCAATCTGAACGCACCATCCAAACCCTCGAAGACATTCTTAGGGCATGTGTGATCGATTTTGGCAAGAATTGGGAGAAGCACCTACCTTTAGTGGAATTCTCCTACAACAACAGCTACCACACCAGCATTCAGGCAGCACCCTTTGAGGCATTATACGGTCGTAAATGCCGATCGCCTCTTTGCTGGGCGGAGGTTGGTGATAGCCAGATCACAGGTCCAGAACTTGTGGTAGACACTACGGAAAAGATTGCCCAGATTAGGCAACGCATGGCGGCAGCTCGTGACCGTCAGAAGAGTTACGCTGATAAGGATAGGAAACCGCTAGAGTTCCAGGTTGGTGACCGAGCTCTACTCAAAGTCTCACCCTGGAAGGGTGTGGTTCGTTTTGGAAAGCGGGGCAAGCTTAATCCACGATACGTCGGGCCATTCGAAATTACCGAAAAGATCGGTAAGGTCGCTTACAGATTGAATCTGCCTGAAGAACTGAGCGCTGTGCACAACGTCTTTCACGTGTCTAATCTGAAGAAGTGTCTGTCAGATGAAACACTCATCATTCCTTTCAAGGAACTCACTATTGACGAACAGCTACACTTTACTGAGGAACCGATTGAGATCACGGATCGAGAGATCAAAACCCTCAAACGTAGCCAGATACCTCTCGTACGAGTTCGTTGGAACTCGCGACGTGGCCCAGAGTTTACCTGGGAGCGGGAAGACCAGATGAAGCACAAGTATCCCCAGCTGTTCCCTAATGAAACCCCCAGCACTGAAGCTACAACCGAATTTCGGGACGAAATTCCAAACTAACGGGGGAATGATGTGACACCCCGTTGAAACGCTCTCACTCATACTAGCTTGTCAGTGGCTGCCTTAACTTTCGGGACGAAAGTTCTTAAAACTTGGGGATAATGTGACACTCTAGGTTTTCCCGAGCAAATATCTTGTAATTACATTGTGTGTATATATGTATTTAATGAAAGTTGCGATTATCTTGTTATGCTATGTGGTGTATGTATGTATAAATATAAGTATGTGTGTATAATAGGGAACCGAGACCGCAACGAACCAGACTCGAGACCACTCGGTCTCGAGTAAACAGTAACGGTTGGGCCGGATTGGGCCATACACCCCTCCGAGCCCACTCGGAACCATGGTAGGGTGCACCACCCAAACCGAGTATAAAACCCATGCCCAAGCCAACCATCCCTCATTTTCCACCATTCTTCCACACTCACTCCCACACACACACTCCTTCTCTCTCTCTTACTAAAACCCTAACAATCAAGCTTACCTCCTTCTCCCTCTCTCGGATTCAATCGGTAACAACAAGGAACCTCGGTCAAGCTCATCATCATCACTCGGACACTTCATTTTCTCACCTTCTTCCTTGACTCGGTACCTTTTTCATCAACCGGTTTGTGTTAATGTGTGTCAAGAGTTATGAGTGCTTAATGAATAAGAAACATGACTAGTTTAGAGGTCTTTTGCATGATTTTTGTATGATTAGTGAGTTTGGTGATGTGTGTGAACTATTATATGATAATGTTTGCTAATATGTTTAAATGGCAAAAGAATGATAGTTTAAGAGTGTTTATGACCATCCGGATTAGGTTAAATGTTATAAAATAAATGTTTCTTTTGTTTCTTGCAAGATGATCTTGATATCTAGGTTATTTTGTTCATAGAATGCATGGTTATGTAGGTTGAACATGTTTGATAATATAGAAACCCTAAAGGATGAACCGTATGAATGTGATATGAATATGATATGAGGATTTGAATTGTTGTGTTTGATCCATTTGATTAAGATTTTAGACAAGAAAACATGTTTGTGGAATTATATTGGTTAGTACATAGGAGCATGACCATGAAATTCTATTGGTTAGTACTCATTGCTGGCAGAAGGTTCTAGAAGGATTGCACATATGCTCGCATTATGGTTACGAGTCGAGACCACAAGGTTGCGACTCGAGACCATGGATCAACAATCCGAAACCCGGAATACTTCGTAAGAGGGACTCGAGATTAGTCCGGTTGCGACTCGAGACCAACACGTGACAACTCGAGACCAGCAAGGTCTCGACTTGAGACTTCCTGATCTCGACTTGAGACTGGACTAGAGACCTTCGAGATTGCGACTCATGCCAGCGTCACTCGAGACCATCCCTAGACAACTCGAGACTGAACTCGAGACTTCTAAGGTTCTGACTCCTACTCACTCGACTCGAGACCGCCCAGCTGCAACCCGAAGATCAATCGGTTGCGACTCGAGACCTCTCGGTCTCGACTCGAGACCACCTTGTCTCGAGTAGGGTACTTGTTTTCGTTATTGGGCCGCATCTAAACGTTTGGGCTGCATGTTTTCCCTGATACTATTTATCTAGATTGAATGTTACTGATTGACTGTCCAAGTATTAAGGCAGGCCCAATACCCTTGTATGTTTTGTGTGCTATGTGTTAGATACGTGTACCATATACGTGATTACTTGTGTCCGAGCCTGACTTATACCGATAACCATATTAGGACGTGGTGACCAGCACACTTAACCGAGTAAACTAAACTGCCGAGCAACCCAAGGTGAGTTCACACACTAAAAGCATGCGTCCCAGGGAGGGACACGAACAAACTAAAGAATGTTTTCAAACTGATAATTTCCGGGGGAATATACAAATGGTACTCTTGTACTACCACATCCGGGGGAGATACGTTTGGGTATTATTTATAAATCACAACTAGCAACACTAAACGAATCTCTATCATGTAAAGTCCCTGCTTATAGTACCGATTAATCGCCGGGGGTGAACGGGTTATTAGTTGATAGCGCTATTAGGTTTGACAACCTCACACCGTGACCGGGGGAGATCGGGCGTGAACTAGTAGACCTTGCATCTTGGTCAATGACGATAGACATTGACCTAGGGCACCAAATCTTCTCGTCAACAGTTTCGGTAATTCAAGTTTAGTAGCTTTCATATGGGGTAGCTCCCCATGACGTGATTATAAATGCTTTACCTAAACAACCTACATTTTCTTTTGAAAAGTTAAAACTGGACATCTCGTGAACTCGCCAACATTTTTGTTGACACCCTACTGCATGCTTTGCAGGTAACCAGTGACTCAGGAGCTTGCAGCTTGGGGATGTGTAGTGGTCGTCTTAACCCGTGTGTTGGGTTTTAAATAATCTTTAAACTATGAACCTTGTTTTGAAAACTGTTTGGTTTGTGCTTCCGCTGCTTACTTAAACTATTATTCGAATTGAAACCTTTAAAACTTTAAACTGTGATGTTTACTAACTAACGTGGTTGGTGAATATTTTTACCGTTGATCAATGCTCAGTATAATTGGTGGCTGGATCCTGGTCAGTCACGCCTCCAAGCGGTGGTACTCCGCATGTGGAATTTGGGGGTGTGACAGATTGGTATCAGAGCCATTGGTTATAGTGAACTCGATTTTAAAAAGAAAGTCTTTTTGAGAAAAACCAGACTATAACCCGTGACTCGTGACGACACTACACTCCAAGGGCAAGACTCAACATATTAGACCTCATAGCTCGGACTTGTGTTTATTTGCTTGTTTACTTTATGTTGTTATTCCACTATACGTACTAGTGTGCCTAATCAGATGGATACACATCCCTCTTCTATCTCATTCTCGCTATGTTACGACATCACACTCATACTGTGTTTTCTGGTTATGAAGACAATGAGTGGACGCGGAAGAGGAAACGTTAACATGACACAGGCACAGTTCACTAACTTGCTCAACACGGTGGCTGCAGCTTTCGCATCTCACCCTGGAGGTCAGCCTGCGCCTGTGCAGCCACGTGTTTGTACTTTCAAAACCTTCATGGATGGCAAGCCTCTCCCTTTCAACGGCACTGAGGGTGCCATAGGCCTTCTGCACTGGATTGAAAAGGCCGAAGCTGTCTTTGCTGTCTGCGAGTGTCCCCCTGCTAACTGGGTAAAGTTCGCGACTGGTACGCTTGAAGGAAACGCGCTTTCATGGTGGAAAGCACAGATTCAGATGCTTGGTCTGGAAACTGCAAATGCTACTGCATGGGAAGATTTCAAGGACATGATCAAAGAGGAGTACTGTCACAGGGATGACATCCACAAACTCGAGAACGAGTACTATGAGCTCAAGATGGTTGGATCAGAGATTGAGACCTACACCAAGCAGTCCAACGACTATGCTGCACTTTGCCCAAACATGTCCCGACCTATGTATCGAAGGATCGAATTGTACATCAAAGGTTTGGTCCCAGAAATCCGGAGCCATGTAACCTCAGCCAACCTCAATACCATACAGCCCGTGGTCCGTCTTGCTCACAAACTCACCAATCAGGCTGTGGAGGAGGGCAAGCTGCCCAAAAGGATCAGTGCTACTGCTGGAACTTCTAATGACAACAAACGAAAGTGGGATGGAAACCAGGGTAAGGATGCTAACTCTACTCAGGCCCCGGCTCAGCAAAGGAAAACTGAAAACAACAAGGGCCCTCAGCAGCAAGGCGGCTACCAGGGCCATCTCCCCAAATGCAACAAGTGTAATCGACATCACAATGGGCCCTGTGCGAAGAACAAGTGTCAGCGATGCAGCAAGATGGGGCATGAGGCCAAGGATTGTAGGAGCCCTCATCCTGCAAGGCAGAACCAGCCGCAGCAACAACAGCACCATGGGAACGTCAAGGGTTGTTTCCAGTGCGGAGCCGAGGGACACATCAAGAAGAATTGTCCCCAATTAAACCAGAACAACCACAACCAGGGTGCGGGAAATAACAACAACAACACCAACAATGCTGGGAATGGTGCAAGAGGAAGGGCTTTTGTGATTGGAGCTGGAGAAGCAAGGAATGACCCCAACGTTGTAGCGGGTAAGTTCCTACTTAATGATCGTTATGTTTCCGTATTGTTTGATTCTGGAGCAGATGCTAGTTATGTATCCCTACGTATTAGTAAGAAGCTTAAGTCCACTCTTACGCCGTTAAGCTCTAAGCACATCGTTGAATTAGCTAATGGTAGAAACCTCGATGCATGAAGTGATTTCGAGTTCCAAATTTAGCTTAACTAGTTCACTAGAGTTTCCATTTGGTTGCTACGATGACGGAAATTTCGCTTACTAGTTCGTCGAGTCGCTAACGAACTAGTTTAGTGCATAGCGGCGTAACGCCGGAAACTTGTGATTATGAACATTCCTTTGATATCATCTCATTGTTTTAGTATGTTTTTCATCAATTGACATTATTCCGAAGTCCCGGAAATGCTTTGTTATAGGTTCGGACGCGTTAAAAGTACTATATTTTAAGCCGAAACGGACATTTTTGAGGTTAGGGCGTTATACCGGAAAGTCTTATATCTTTGCAAGACATGTTTTCATAACAATGTTTTCTTATGTAAATGGACTCAGTTATGTTATCTGAGTGTCGTTTTCAGTGTTTCGGTCTGATTTCACGGTTTGCTGGCATGAATAGTGTAACCGTGAATAGTGCACGCAGTACTTTCTACCAACACTTTTAGGACATTGTTTGTTTGGTTTTGCCTTACGACTAAAACCAACATATGTTTTAGCTTTGTTTTCTTGTCCTAACACTGTTATCCAATTAACGACACTGTTACGTAATTAAATTACGCTAAATGCATGAGATTTAGAAATATAAATAGTGATTAGATTGTACGGAATTACCAGTTATTTGCCAGTTGTCACAAAATAGGCTTTATGCCGAAAATGCCGTTTAATTAATAAAAAGCTTTCAATTTACGATATCGAGCATAACTCTTAGTTTAGACCTCAAACTGATGTCAAATTTTTAGGACATGTTTATAAATCAGTAATAAAGGTTTTTGTCCTCTCACATTTCAAAAATCTCGTTTTAATATCAAAAGGGCATAACGGTCAACTTTTAAGCATATAACGGAAACATGCATATGAACTCTAATTCTAAAGGACCAAGTAGTATAACTTCAGGGGGTTATACTAACATATAATATGGTCACAAAGGAACCCTAAGGCATAATTAAACTAAGCTAATTCGGGTCAGAACTGAAAGTCAAATCAAAAGTCAACTTTTGCGACTTTCGGTTGCGAACCGATCCTAAACTCAGAATTGTCGGGTCGAACATGCTTAGACATGTTCAATTAATATTTACCAAGTTATTAAAGTGATAAAACTGATTTTATAGCCTCTACATTATCAGTTATGAATTTTATTTAAAAACTAACCCGTTTGACTTTTATTTTAGTTACCTTGACCCGACAATTAGCTAAGCAAACGTGGTAATTAGGAAGTGCCCTTTTGAGGGTTTAATACCTACCTAATTACGATCACGTAGCCATGTTCGATGCGAACAATGGCTTGACCATACAAGGTCTAACTAAATAGTCAAAGTGTTTATCGAAAACGCTTGACTATTCGGCTTTAAGAGCCAAACAAAATAACTAAGCATGAAAGGAACACTTACAAGTGGTCCTTAGGACTGAGATAAACGCAGAAGGAGGTTCCAATTGAGTAGGATCCTCAGATTTGAGAAGAGAGCAAGAAAGGAAGTGAATGTGCAAGTTATGAGCCAAAAACCCACACCTATTTATAGTGATTTAGGATTGCTAGGATGATGACAAGTGTTTGAGGGGGATAACAAGATCATAACAGGTGTAATACCAGCTTTCAAAACCATCAAATACCCCTAGAATCAATTATGTGAGACAAGGAAGCAAAACCAAAGCTGGTTTTCAAAATTCGGTTGCTGGAAATGGTATACGGACCGTAAGGGTCCTGTATACGGTCCGTAAGGACATGTACAGCTCACACAAAGTTTCATTTGTTGTCACTTTTGGTCCCTGCACTCCCGAACTCACCCGAAAAGATGTTTTTAGCTCACAAAGTCTTGTATTTCCCACATTAGGCACATCCAAGAGTATAACCAAGCATCATAAACTTCTCGATATGTTAAAAGGGTCAGTCAAAGGCCTAGTTTGACATATTGACGCTTTTAACCCTTCAATTTGCGAACTTGTGCATATCATCGCGAAATGGCGCAAAAGCCTTACAAAGTTAATAACAAGCATTCCCAAGGGTATAATGGAGTATAATGGAGTATTACGACACTCCAGTTCACACCAGTTCGCTTAAATGGTCGCTCAATGGTGCAGTTTTAAATATTGACGCTTTTGGTCCTTTTAACGTGCAAACTTGCGTGTATTATCGCTTTATTGCGTCAAAGCCCTATGTTATCCATATTGGGCATTCCCGAGAGTATTATCGAATATTATGATGCTTCGGGTTTGTTAAAAGGTCACTCAGAGGTAAGAATTAACATGTTGACACTTTCAACCCTTTTTAACGCACAAACTTATGCGTATTGATACTTATTGACATTAAAGCCCTAATTGGCCAATGTTTTGCATTCTCAAGAGTATGATTAGATATAATAATGTTTCGGGTTCATTAAAAGGTCATTCAGAGGTATTTATTAAACATGTTGACGCTTCTAACCCTTTACCGTGCAAATCTTTCGATTTATTAAGCAAACGGTTTCGATAATCCAATAAGTGGCTTAATATGAGAATATGAATGTTGTGCGAGGTTATTCAGAGACTTAGTCTAAGCATGTTAATACTTCCAGTCTTTCCATAATCAAAGTTTTTGATTTTTCAAAAAAATTAGTCCCTCATAGTCAACGTTTGACTTTATTAGGGTTTAGTACATGTGTCAACATATCATTGGACGTGATTTTACGAGGTGTTACAGTTTGTCATCATGGTTTCGGCGAGCAGTTCGGGAATGAAGCAATCCAAATGACGACATGGTCTGCAGCAGACATCGCCATAGGACTCAAACATAAATTTCGATTAATCCTAGTATAGACCCTCACTCTGCTCTAGACTACTTAATATAAACTCAGGAACACGAACAATCACATAGGCACGTAACCACAGAAGCACATAAGCACGTATCTCACGTAAGCACAGTAGCACATAAGCACATAAGCACATAGCTCCCCTAAGCACATATTTTGCACGTATTCACCTATCCTTCATAGCACGTATAGCGATTAAGTACAGCGATTGAGATTAGCGAGCAGCGATTGCGAATAACATAAGCGATTTGTTGGCGTTTTGAGATAAATGTGCAGTGCGAGTCGTGCGTGTTGATCAAAGCGAACAGCGAAAAGCGAGTAGATCACCAAAAACCGAAACACATAAACACATAAAATCACATAAAATTCACATAAAATCGGTAAATCATAAAGTTGGCAGCTGCGGATTCCAGAATCGTAACACATAAAATCAAAGAGACATTGTCTTGGGTGTGATAGACGTCGACTATCCAAAGCGATTTGACTATTCGCAGGGACTTTAGGCACACACTCTGGCTTTCTGGACTATGCTCCCGCCTCAATTTGGGCGATCGGCACGCATCCTTCCAGTTACAGTGCGACCCAAGTCGTTGGAGTCCGTCGAGACTTTGGTGAGAGTTCTGTAAAACCAAAAGTATAGAATGGAATGAGTCATCAAGGTTCGGGTTTCACCCCTGTCTTAACGACTACATCCCTGTTTGTGTGATAGAATCACGAGGTAGATAAGAAGAATCGCGTCGAAATATGGATTTCACTCCTGATTCAACGCAATTTCCCTTGTTGATAGTAAAAATAGTGAATCGAACGAGTGATCTGGTCGAGACTTTGTGGTTTTCATACCTAATCTTAACCAGATCCTTCGTTTGTGTGTGTATCCAGCCTTAGGAAAGACTGGTCTTGCGCAGAACTGTAGTGTGCGATGTTCGCGCAAGTGGGTAGTGTACAGCGAGTTCGAGTGAGAAATAGCGAGTAAGCTCATACAAAACCCATACTGGGTATGCACAAGTCGGTCTGTTGGTACTTATACTATAGACTAGGTCGTTTTTAAGACATCGACCCGGACTAGGTCGAGTCTTGCCTAATTCCCTATAGTTATGGCTCTAATACCAATCTGTCACACCCCAACCGATGGCGGAAACATCGGGGCATGGCACTGAGCGAAACAGATTGTCCATGAGTATCCATAACAACTATTAATTACCAGATATTTAAATGTCATGTCCCATACCACAACATATCCAAATAAAACAGTTATTACAAATAATTGTCTCAAAAACAAACACTGTTCTGACAACTCAGATTTAGCGTGACATAGCTAGACCCCTAGCTTGATTCACCAAAGCACAGCATTCCTAGCATCTTAAGCACCTGTCACATACGTTAAAATAGAGGTCAATACACATAGTGTAAAGGTGAGCATACAAGTTTAATAGTAATAGTAGAGTTCGAAAGCGTTTACGCATAACCAGCATGTAACATGTTTAATGTGAAGCTAGTAGGTTATCGACAATGAAATATGCATAGACAAGACTACAAGTTGTAGAATGCGCAACACATATCACCACTGTGACACGTGAAGAGGTAACCTTAACAACCCCTGTCCACGACAGGTGCTGAGTCCAAACAAATAGTACTATCGTTACTAAGGCGTCAGGCAACAATCACTGTGTTAAGATAACATACAAGCATTCATCGAGTAATACGTAACATGCAATAACGGTCAGCGTATAAATAGTGTTTGTGTTGTGTGTCGATGTGATTTAGAATAAGTAACGTATGTAACACCCAAAAGTGCGTAAAGCAAAAAGGGATCGAGTATACTCACTGCGATGGAAGTAATGGATTGAAGGGAGCGCTAGAGTGATTAGCCTGAACAGTTAACGATAGCATAAGCGAAAGATCGGTGCGTTAAACGGTGAAAAGTGAACCAAGTGTCGAATGGTAACCCGATTGGATGGCAATCCGATCGGATGGTCGTTCGATCGGATGTCAATCCGTTCGGATGGTCATCCGATCGGATGGCCATTCGGTCGGATTGACATTCGTTTAGGAATGATGTGTTTGTGTATGATGGCTTTGAAGATTTCGTTGTAGCATTTTGAAAACAGAGAAGTGTCTCTACCTTTCAGGTCGTCGATCGAACGGTCGTTCGATCAAATAGGGATCCGATTGGCAGGACACTTAGTGAGAACAAACAGCAGGATGGTCACTCGATCGGATAGCAATCCGATCGGATGGCGATCCATTAGAACTGATGGTCTTTGAAAACTATAAAAGTTTAAGTGTTGGAGTTCAAGTGCAATCCGATCGGATTGCGGTTCGTTCGGATGGCAATCCGATCGGGTGGCAATCTGATCGGACGGCAATCCTTCCCACAACCTGATCGTCTTGAAACTTGAGAAATTTGCTAAGTTTTGAAAAGTTTTACGGTTTGCTCGAGACGGTATAACAACGTGTTAAACAACGGAAACTCCATCAGACCCAGGTTATCCGATCGAACGGGAATCACCCCAATCCGATTAGTTAACTGTTCGTGACGGGTGTTTTCATGTTCAACTAGAAATCAGTTGTCTAGTTGATAGGATTCAGATCTCAAACCGGCAAATCACTAGAGAAGAGTAGAAGGCAGGAATGAGCTCCGATTCAATCGGTTTTGAGTGCATTGAGTGTAAAAGAGTTGAAAGAAAGTTGGAAAACATCTTTTAATCCTTTTAACTTTGAAAATGTTTAGATCTATGCGAAATCATTGTTAAATCATGTGGAAATCCTTCAGATCTGAGTTGTTCATGATGGAATGAGGCCAAAACTTGAAGTTCATAAGAACTCCATGACGACATCATCCTAGAACACCTCAAATCCGTCGATTTCATGGTTAAAAGTTAAGATTCAAAGGTGAAAATGACGAAGAAATGCGTGTAGATCATAGAAGTACAAGATTTGAGTTGAAAACTTACAAGAATCGTGAGAAATCGAGAGAAAAAAGGCCTTGAGCATGCTGGTCGAAGGAGGGAGAGCTGTCACATCACAAGTGATGTGACAGGGGGGTATTTATAGGTTGCCAAAAAGGGAAAGTGTGTACAAGGGTCGGATAGCCCACCGATCAGATGGCAATACGATCGGACGACCATACGATCGATTGGCCATTCGATCGAAGTGGTCCGACGAGCTGAGCTTCGGCGTTTCGTTTTGCGTGTTGAGCGTTGCGATGCGATAGTATTACCCATTAGTTACACAAATAACCTAACTACTATATCTAACATACAATCACTATAAATAACTTGCGTTTAGCGTTTATGATTAGATTGTGATGCGATAGAGTTGCGATTGTGATTGAGATTAAACATCTCAACATAATCATAACATGCACAAGTAACACATAATAGCACACACACGTAAAACAATATCCAGAACACATAATTCGAGTTGCGATGTGATAGCGATGCGATTAGCGATTAAACATGCGATTAAACCTTGATTATTTATAGATACTCCACATAATACAACTAAAGCAATTAAATAAAAGAATTTGATTACAAGTCAAGAAGCACAATTCAGTAGTTAAGCAAAGTGTGACAGATCGCAATTAGCAATCTTTTCTTCCTTTGACTTTGACTTGTACTTTGACTTTCCAAAAAGCGGGTTGTTACAGTTTTAACCAAACAGTGGTTTCAACCACTATTTTAACCCAACAGTGGTTTAACTCACTGTTTTAACCCAACAGTGTTTTGAAACCACTTTTGGGTTAAAACAGTGGTTTCCTTTGAGATGCTACCCTATTAAACAAAAGAAAAATTATACCAATCCACTGTTTTGGGTTAAAACAGTGTTTTGAAACCACTGTTTTGGGTTAAAAAGAACCTCCTAATCAGAAAATAAACCCTTCACAGGTAACATCCGGTGATGCTATAAATATTTAGACAAGTAAACAGCTAAACACCTAAAATTTTGCCACTGTATCTGGTGTACGGAGAATTCCTTGCCACTGTATTTAGACAATAAACAGCTAAACACCTGAAGCTTTGTTTTAGTACACTGCAGTACACAGAATGATAGATATACAAAGGTTCTCACGGTTCTCACAACTCAAGGTGGTTCTAATTTTACCCTTCCCCTAAAAGTTCTAACATCACCACCCCAAAACTGTACACGTCTCTAATAGAAGTATAGATTCCCGACTCAAATTCTGGGGCTCCATAATTAAAGGATGACAGAAGTTGTCCCGACAACTGTATGGATATCCAAGCAATTTAGAGAACACAAAATACTGACCATGTTGACTTTTTTAGTTAAAACGGGTCATTTTTATGGGTGGGTTCGGTTTTGTTGACCCACAAACAGCTCTAAAACTATTACGATTATAATTTTACTCTATAGTTTTTTAAAAATGATTTAAGAGGTTGTACTTCGGAAGTCTTTCAACTCTTTTGACATGTTCAACCCGTTGGATAATACAACTTACCTGACTTATTGAGCCACGGGAGAGTAACTGAGCTAAACCGCAAATCAGAGACATGCACAGAAAGATCTTCATCGAGAAGAACATTTGCAGACTTGAAGTTTCTGTGAATAATAGGTGGCTCGCTAAAGTCGTGTAGATATCTAAACCACCACAAGCAAGAAAGAAAACAAAGCGGGATGTTAATATGCAAATTAAACATAAAATAAGTTTATTTTGGTTGTGAATTTATGAATATATTAGTATTCACTTACTCTAAGGCTCTTGCAGCTCCAAGTGCCATTCGGATGCACGCATTCCATGAAAATTTCTTTTTGTAACCCTTCATCGGAGTGTAGTGCATCGTGAAGGGTCCCGTTACTACAATACTCATAGATTAATAATCTTTGACCATGTTCTGAGCAGGAACCCATGTGTTCAACAACGTTCGCATGCCGAATTTTATAAAGATTTCTAACAATCTCAATGAAGTCTTCCTTTGTTTGTTGACTAATTACCTTTTTCTCCAACTTCTTCACTGCAAGCAACTAAACAAACATTTTAAAGATACAACATATAAGATTATGACCTTCTATGCAATTCCCGTTTCTAAAAATTTTGTTCAAAAAAAGATATTATTGCAAAATTTTCATACTTTTCCAATTGGAAGTTGTGCTCTGTAAACACTCCCTAACATTCCTCTACCGATATAATTATCTTGAGAGAAACTGTTTGTATACTGTTGTAGGGATGCGATTGTGTACGACCTGACAGACATATGAGGCAAAAGAGGTTTGGCAACCGCTTCAACAGGTATAGCGGGCTCCATAATAACCTTTTCAAAAGGTAGATGAATTGGTTGTGAAGTCGAGAGTGGTGCGGGTGGCGACGGAGGTGGTGGTGGCTGCAGTGAATCTATATCGAATCTGCTCATGTCTATCTCCATATTATCCTGCTTTGATATAGCACTCAGTCTTTGCACATTCGTCTGCTTATCAGTTTGTGGCTTTAGACGTGGACCAGGTGGTCTTCTTGACGGTGCCAGTGGCGGTGAAAGCTATTGTTGTTTTGATTTTGGCGGCACAACTGTGGCCACCTTTGGAGCTGGCCAAGAATAAAAGATTTGGTGATTTGGGACACGTACCATTGTATAAAAAAAACACTATTTCGTGACGATAAAATAAATAAGGTTAAACAAAATGAGATTACCTTTATCAACATGATCGGTCGGTTGAGCAAAGGGTCTGTTGTCTATATGACTCACTCGGTTATCTATATACGGGGCAATCTCATGCCTCTTGTCTCACACTGCCAGGTCACCACCCAATGGGCCCATTCAACCATCTGTAGCACAAATGTGGAATGCATGCAGTCTCCTTTGTATCTCCAGTGAGCTGCAAACCCAAACTCCGCTTGAGAATGCATTTCTTTTGTTCTAATTTGAACTTCAAGTGGGACCAATCCCTTCCCCATTACTACTGTGTGCAGAGATCGATACCTACAGTATATAGGATAAACTTGTCTAAAACTGTTATATGTTTTTTGCATTTAACAAATAGTTGGGAGTGTCTAAAAGGGTAATAAAATGACTCTTTCATGCATAAAGAGTGTACTTCAGTTGCGACTTTCAAGATACGTTTCTTTTTAAGCTTATACCATTTACACTTTTGAACGGTTAGAGATAAACAAAACCCAAATCCAGTTATATAATACTAGTAGCAAAAACAGGTATTTTTTGTCGAATCGTGCCGCGTAGACCTATAGCACTTTTTGTCCAAATTTATTATTTAGTTCATAAATAATTAATATGTCAAATATGGTTACAAAGATCAACTTATTTAAAAAAAAATGAATGAAATGATCAGGAGACTTTGTGCATCTGAAGTACATTTTTGGACGACTTCCAACCCGTTTTCTATTTTACCCGTTTGACCAGTTAAAATAAACACGTTTGACCCATTAAAATAAACACAACCAAAATCAATATGGGTGAAAACTGCTTCATGTAATTTATCTAAATTTATAAATAAAGGGTCTGACAAATTGTTGTGCTTGTAAATTACCTTGTTATTCTTGATCATGGTAACAAACACGGGTCCATCAGATCCACAAGAAGGTTTGTAAGAATGCGGGCAATCTTCAGAATGAAAAGGTAATTTGCAGGGTGGTTTCATGGCATCTGTGTAGCCAATGGACGATTGATCTTTCATCATTGTCTCACACTGCCAGGTCACCACCCAACGGGCTCATTCAACAATTTGTAGCACAAATGTGGAATGCATGCAGTCTCCTTCTTTGTATCTCTAGTGAGCTGCAAACCTGTAACGCCCCAAAATTCGAATGCATATATTCGTCCTATGTTTCCACATGATATGACACGAAATAAAATAACTAGGCTATTTAACCTAGTTAAAATACTTGGTAAAACAAGTAATGAATGAGTTTGATGGCAATTGTGATTGTGTGACAAACTAGAGGGACTAAACTTGAATAAGTGGAAAGATTTATTATTAAAACACAAAATTAAAACACAAACACATACATATCAGATGTATGTGTCGACTAGAGCTAGAGGAGAAAAAGGAAAACCCTTGTTGCCACAAAATCAATCAAATTGAAAGGGAATTGAAGCTTGATTGTATGCATGGATTAAGATTTATGACCAACTAAGTGTTCTTATCACCAAGTAAGTCGAATTTCATGTTTTGGTGATTTTGATGAAGTGGGTTATGTGTAATCCGTGAATGTTTAATGAAATTGAGCATGAATACTAGATACTATCAACATGTAAAGTTTGTATTATGCTTAAATTTGATTGTATTGATGAGTTGGGATAAAACCCACTTAGAATTTGTAGGAAGATGAAGTTTAGTGAAGATTTATGATGAATTGTTTAATTTTGATGTTAGAGTAGTGTTATAGAAAGTAGTTAGATGGATATTTGATATAAAACATATGATGCTTGGTTATAATAATGATTTGTGAAAGATTAAGTTAATTCATGGATGAACTAGGAAGAATGTGCTCTAATTAGTTGTACAATGTGCACTAAATGGTGTACGCACACCAAGTGTATGATGAAATGTCTAAGTGAAGTTAAGATGTGAGATTGTATGAAATGGCTTGATATATATGAATGAGATGAGGTAATGATGTAATTAGTAGTATACTAACTTGAAGAATGTGCTTTAGATGGAACTTATACAAGAATTCGGGTTGAATGTATGTCTTGTTCAAGACTATGCATTAAGGACTTGTATGTTGTGTTTAATATCACTAGGTGATCATGTGATTGTAAGCATATTTGCATCGTGAGTAAGAAATGTATATAGTGTCATTGATATAGCATAAATGATGTTATGTATATATGTGGATAAGTTGGAAGTTCATATGATAAACCGTTGACTTCTGAAAGTCAACTACACATAGGAAGCATAAATTGACTTGTTGTTGTAAAGGTAGGATATTAGAAAGTCGTATGGTACATGTTACATCAATACGCGTTATATGGAATGACATGGTGAATTATATGAGTTTGAAAGGATGTGAAAGCGGGTATATGCCTTATGCTTGTTATAATTGACTAATGAAAGTCAAATGTGAAATATGCAATTGATATGATCTTCAACCTGTAAACTTGTGTATGCTAATAATAATGTGATTTCGATGACATGAAAGTATAGGAATCATGTCGAAATGGAATTAAACATGAAAGGCTAACGGGTCAAGAGGAGGAAAGGAAGCGGACACGAACACGGATGCATAAGGTAAGTGATTCTGATTTCACTTCTTAGCTTGTTTAAATAAGGTAGCATTCTAGATAATTATGCATGATGTGAAGTCAAGTATGGATTTGGTTGAATGAAATCGATGATCTTCGTTAAGAAGATCGAACGGGTAAAATGAGGTCTTGTTGTGATAACGGAATGAAGTATAAGAAATGGCTACTGTATGATAACCGGGTAATGGATAAAATTGTATGTAAGCATGCTAACCGAGAAACAGTGACGCGGGTTAATGGGCAAGAGGTTCGGTAGTAAATTATGAGTAAATGAATAAACAATTTCATAGATGGAAATTGTACTAGTTAATGTTCAATTACGTAATAACGAATGAATTTAACGAATACAGGGTATCGGGTGCGTAAACCCCAAGTACGACACTCCGGATAATGTAAAAGTATTATGGTTATAATGTTCATGTAAGTTTTGGGTTAAAAGGAATGAGTTATTTGATAAAAACATGAACGGGTCGAATAAATCGTAAATGAATAATAAGCCGATAGCGTGTAAGTTAAGAATTTCCTTAATCTGGATATGGGATTTCAAGTTCACATGATAGAATGTCAAATTACGAGCATGTAGGAAGAAACGGGAGGTTAAACGGGTAAATGGTACAAAAGTTATGCGCATTTTAGTGCGTACGGACGACGAAACAAACCTGCAGAAAAAGGCAATATCTAGAGGGCGTTGCCGACGGCCTTAGGTGTAACACCCCGACCGGAGGCGGAAAAGTCAAGGGCATCACGAAACATGGCAGAATGCATTTGAGCACATGGAGATTATGTTAAGTTGAAATATAATTTAAGTTTAGTTCAATAGATTGCATTCACATCTGAAAAATATAAGAGTACATAAACAAATACAACATAAATTGTTTCACAAATGATAAATATGGATTTAATCTAAGGCATATGTCTTGATCAATCCTATGTAAAATGTTCTTGCAAATCCTGTCATCAAACATTGTCACCTGAAACATATGTTAGGGAAAATATTTGGGTCAACAAACGGTTGAGTGAATTCATAGGTTTAGTTTTTTTTTTAAAATGTTAATGTGATATAGGTAAAGTTTGAACAAAAGTGGTTGTCGATATGTCTTTATAGCAAAAGAATAATACATGTAGTTACTTAATGGTACATTCAAACCTATGACGATACTCGGAAATATCATCCATCCTTCCTTGTATGTATGTATGTATGTAGTGGTTCCAAACAAAAACAACAAAATTGCAAAGTTGGAAGTTTGGATGGGGTGTCAATCCTATAGCGCTATAATAAAACTGATGGGCTTATGCAAGTTGATGAACGTAAACTTCTTAAAGCAACAACAACAAGTATTAAGCAAATGCAAAGGCAATCGGGGGAAACCACAAAATAGCAAATAGTTTGTATCACATTGTAACATATGTATCATCCCAAAAATAATGTAAAAAGGGACTATGAACTCACCTTGATCTCGGGTAAGTACAAACAAGTATGCAAAGTGTGAGAGTTCTTGGAATTAAGATTCCACGTCACTCTAATTGATTGAACATGCAACAATATGGAATATGTATCAACAATAATGTTTAATTGGATAATTGGAAATCCTAAATCTATAGGTTTCGGTATGGTTTGTCCAAATGGTAACTATAAGGTTTGGATAACTTAATAAGAGGACTCGGAAAATGAATATGATGTAAATGAATCCTTTAAATAATAATTTAACATAAATAATAAAATTGTATAAATATGTAATTGATTTAATATAAACATTGTAATAATAAATCAAATATATTTAACTAGTATAATTAAATATAATGATTATTGGCAAAATATTGTACAAGTGATATAATTAATTTATAAAAATTATAAATTAATTTAGATGGTTAAAATATATATTATTTGATAAATAATGAATATTTTGTTTAAAAGAATAAATATGATAATTATATGATTATTTATTCAAAATAATTATATTAAATCTGAATAATTAAACATAACATTTTTAATTATTGAACTTGAATATTACTGATTTAAAATAATTATTATGGCCTTGGAATCATTTTAAATGAATAAAATGAATTAAAATGATTATAATGGCAATAAATAAGTTTATATAAGTTTAATTATCTAAATAATTAACTATAATAATTATTCGGATTCAAAAATTTATATAAACTCAGAATAATGCATATTTTGTCATAAAAAAATAACTTTGGATAAAAAATATATAATTATATAATTTAATTACATTAAATTAAACTATATTTATAAGTATAAATACTGATTTATTTATATAAATATCAAAATTATATAATATATCAGTAACAATATTATTTCTGTAAAGATCAGTATTTAAAATAATTATTCTGAAATTTTCAGCATTTATTTCTTAAAAAAAGGTTTTATTATGAATTATTTAGTAATAAACTGTTTTAATATTATAAAAATTAGTTTTATAACTAATTTGACAGATTTTATATTTTTAATAAAAGTATCAACGTTTAATAATGTTATAAAAATTATCGAAATGTTAAAAAGGTTAAAAATGAAAGGGTTAAAAAGGAAAGCAGACCCCTGGGTTCGAACCCAGGTCTGTGATGTAAACAAACACACACACAACCACTGGGCCATCAGTGGCTTTGTGTTTATGTTTAGATTAAATAAATTATATGCAGAAATGGGAACTAGTCATCTTCCCCAAATGCAGTCAACAGGAAAGTCAACATTCGCGATATACAATCAAATCTGGTTTATATCTAAATTAATCTTAGTGACACATTGCATAAGCATAAACACACTAATTGAAACAAGAAAAACGAACCGGTATCGGCTGGAACGGTGTGTCGACAAGATTCCGGCGACTGGTTCGGTTCCGGCAATTGCAGGTTTCGGTCCGACGGTTTTTCGATGTGTTTGTGCAATGTGAAGGGAGTAGGAGGTTCGTGGTGATTAAAGGGGCTTGAATAATGCATCAATCCGACACAAAACAACAGAAATCAGTGGATTCGATCCACTTTTGATTTCTTTAATAAAAAGTCCGAAATGACAGTCAAAAGGGCACCGAAATGTGAATTATTATGTTTTGTTGGGTTGGCAATGGGGTCGAGAACCGTTGGGATGCTTTCGGTGGAATAAACAACGAATTGATGGGTTTGGATCCAATGCCGGCAAGTGACAGGCTGTACTAGTTTTGAAAAATAATATATATAAATCTAATTAGTGTATAAATATAATATATCTTCGTAAAATAACCGGATGAGGGCTTAGCCCGACCGGTCACGAGTTCGTTTGTTGAGTTGGTTGTCGCGAGTTCGAGTCCCACACACAGCCGGTCCGAAGGGGTTTTCCCCTTTTTATCGATTTTTGGGATATTTACACTTTGGCCCCTGTGGTTATATATATACAGAAATAGTCCCTGAACTTTAGAATAATGACACAAACAGTCCCTGTAATACTTAGTTAATTAAACTAACTAGGTTAATGTTTCAAAGAGTATTCCTTATATAAGGCTAACCTGGTTAGTGAAATCAGTTAAGTTTGAAAATGGCAAATCTAGTCCCTATAGTTCAAGTTTAAAGAAAAGACTAAATGAACCCTGAACTTTTAAAACTAAATATATATATATATTTCTTTTATAAAATAAGTTTCAAAAATAACCAAAAGGACCCTAAACTTGTAGTTTGCAATAATTGCACTTTTAACCCTTTAACTTATAAAATCTAAAAATGACGTTTTTAATGCTCGAAATTTGTACTTTCAAATAGTGACGGTTTTAACCCTCGGACTTTAAAATCAAACTTTTAAAGCAAGTTTCAAGGAATGACAAATAGTTCTCTCAACTTATACTTTCACATAATGACACATTAGGCCCTTGTATTTAATGTAGCTTTGTTTAATAGTATAAAACTCAACAAATTTGAAATTGTTTCATGTGTTTGTATTTGTATAAGCATGTATGAGCACAAAGCAAGTATATTCAAATAAGTTTCATTTCAAATACGGTAATTGTTACGATGCAAGTCAAAACAAAACATGTGTAAAAACCAGGGTGGTTACAGTCTCCCCTACTTTAGAAAATTTCGTCCCAAAATTTATTCGAAAGAGACCGTAGAATGTAATTGAAATGATTAGAAAGATAATCAAGTCATTGTTTGGTGCTGATAATTTTGAGGAATTTACGACGATCATTGTATAGAAATTGTTTTGCATGGCACTATGTTATGCTGGATTTGTAATGTAAATATTATGAAAACAAATGTGTGTACAAATAAGCAAATAATGGATAATCACATAACCACATAATGTTTTTATATGCCACCTCACTTAACAAGGCTTACTATGATTCTCATGCGTCGAACCTCGTAATTAAGTGTGCACCCATAATTATTCGTTTCGTCGCATGGTCCACATAACACTTCTAGTTAAGTGAGGAAGACAAATAAGGTTGAGGTATCGTTTAAATCAAATAAGCATCAATATAACACAACATCAATCGAATCAAAACGTATTTCAGATTTGTAATGATAGCATCGTTTGTTTTGCATACAACAAAATTAGTCGTAGGTATTTCATTCAAGCACAATGAAATTTTATGTTTCACATAAATCAAACTAATAGTGTGCATTATAAACTAAGCATGGATTGTCATAAGCAATATAAGTTTATTGTGAGACTGTACTACGCGTAGATGTGTTTGTAATTTATGCAGTAAGTATGTTAAATCAATATACGAAGAAAAATGTATTTGTAAGCATATACCAAGCATGATAGGTCAATATATAAAGCAAAGATGTATTTACTAAGCATAAAGTTCCTTAAGCAAAATTTCACATTTTGAGAACTAGGCATAAGGTTGTTCTCGTTTTAGGAGTTCAAAGATAAAATGGAAATGAATCAAATTCAGACTCAGAACTAAAAGGTGGTGGAGGTGGTAGAGTCAGCCGCATCTGATCAGCTAATTGTCTTAGCATGTCTTCCAACCATTTATTTCTTTCTGTCAGCCATTTTATTTGTTGGGACAAATTTCGAACCTGATCGTTTAACCTAGTCACTTCGACTCCCATTGAATCTGGAGGTAGATGCATTTGAGGCATCGTACTTGGGCCTGCTATATCAGTTGGTGGCAGTTGTTCTACTTCGTTCAATAGTGACTGGAAAGACTGTGGCAGTAACGGTGATTGCAAAAATGATTCTGATACTAATTGATCTTGGATCATCATGCTTTCATCAAACAAAGCTTCTTGCGTCGTTGGATCCTCCTCGAAAACTATCGGTGAGAAGCTTTGTAAGAAGTTTGGTGTTGATGGTTGGGATAAGTTAGTTGTAATATGTTCTTGTATGTATTGCAGCGATGGTTGCATATCAAATCGATAAAAAGACGATTGAGGAAACTGCAACAATGATTGTTGTAAATTTTGTGGGGAGGTACTTTCTAAGATAACTGAAGCTCCCTCCGACTGGGATGGTTGAGTTAGTGTATCAATATGAACAGGGGTTAGCCTAATGGTGTAAAAATTTACAATCCCAGGTGCCTTTGGTGGAGATAATCCTTGGATAATCTGATCACTTAAGACACCTAATGATTTTGCTATTTTTGTAATGTAAGACCCTCCCATGAGACTTCTCAGAGGATGTGATTGTTGACTAGAAAAATATACAGCAAGCTCGTGGGCAATATTGCAAGGAACTTGCTCAAAAATACTATACAGATAGAAAAGTTCGATTGTTCTAACCCTTTGTTGATTATACTTGTGCCCCGTGATAGTGTTGGCTAAAACACGATGCATATATTGATAACAAGGGTCTGTGAAGTTCATAGAATTATTGTGGCCACACCATTCTTTTAATGAATGGCATTGCCAATAATCGACCATATCCGCGGAGGAATAAGAGGTTGATGCCTCCGTAAAAATGGGTTGTTTAACTTCTTCATCTGTATATATGCCCAGATGAACTGCGAATTCTGTTAATGACATAGTATGAGGTTGCCCACAAAGTTGAAAATGAATGGATTCATTGGTAAGATTTTTATTATATTTGTAATAGAAAGTGGACAAGAACTCATACACCAGTTCATCGTATGATGGTTCTAGGATGTTGAAGAAACGGCGACAGGGCGTATTAGGTAGTAGTAATCTTGCTAGTAAACCACTGGAATCAATCGTTCCCATTCGTTGCCAATCAATACCGCTAATAGTAAGGACTTCATGATGCTTGAGTTTTTGATACCTCTCTCGATTGTGTAAATTAGTAAACTGAAGGAAGGGATGAATTTTTGCTGCATTTGAAGATTCGGCATATGCTGCTGGGAGATTTGTCATTGGGATATGGGGTTTTGTTGAACTAAGAAAAGTTTGGGTATGTGTTGAGTTATATCAGAAGTTGTAGTTCTTGTGTAGATTAGTTCGAGTGGTGAGTTTCTTATATAGATAAGGAAATTCCGGATTACACCATATGATCGGTTAGGGCTTCCATGCTACGTTCTGCAGCTAGTTTGAAAATTTGAATTTGAAAATGTATGGTCTCGAGAAAATTTTAAACTTTGGAAAAGAGGGGATTGTATCATATAAAATTGATAATAGTACAACGTAGGTACAGCCATTGAATGGGTTGTTGTTGTCGTTTGTGTTATTCCTGCTTGTTTTGGCGCGCGAGGCCTCATAATCTGCTTTTGAAATACGTGCCTGTAATTCTGCCTCAGTGGTAGGCAAACATGTGTCTCGTCGTGGAGGCATCTACACGAGGTAGGTAAAACATAAGATCATGGTGGTTTCATAATGGGATAAAGTATTTTCATAAAATCAATGAGGATAAGAGAAAACACGTAACAAGATGGATATCATTTATTCCACGAATAAACGACATCAATGACAAGTCAAAGTAGTTGGGTTCTTATAACTTAGTGAAGTCATGCTTTAGTCTATAAGTGGACACTCATCCAAAGAATTCCCAGGTAAGCACAACTGGTTCCTCGAATTGGAATTTATACGAAGTGCTTGCCTAGACAGAAAACCCTGAATACAGGTATCCACCCTTCCAGATTGCACAAGTTCGTTATTAGAGCCCAAGACTTTGATGAGAATTTAAAATCAGAAGAGGTTTTGAAAATAATCACCTAAGGATAGGTGATGAGCATTTGTAAAATCTAAAGATGAGATCTGTGGTGACGAGGCATTGGTTACAAAAGATAAGAATAGGGATGAAGACAAAGGCAAAGATAACGGAAGAGTTACTAATGGAAAGTGTCCTAGGTAAGTTATAGTCTACGTCAAAAGTAATTTTTAATAACCTAAATCCCTATAACCATGGCTCTGATACCAATCTGTAACACCCCGACCGGAGGCGGAAAAGTCAAAGGCATCACGAAACATGGCAGAATGCATTTGAGCACATGGAGATTATGTTAAGTTGAAATATAATTTAAGTTTAGTTCAATAGATTGCATTCACATCTGAAAAATATAAGAGTACATAAACAAATACAACATAAATTGTTTCACAAATGATAAATATGGATTTAATCTAAGGCATATGTCTTGATCAATCCTATGTAAAATGTTCTTGCAAATCCTGTCATCAAACATTGTCACCTGAAACATATGTTAGGGAAAATATTTGGGTCAACAAACGGTTGAGTGAATTCATAGGTTTAGTTTTTTTTTAAATGTTAATGTGATATAGGTAAAGTTTGAACAAAAGTGGTTGTCGATATGTCTTTATAGCAAAAGAGTAATACATGTAGTTACTTAATGGTACATTCAAACCTATGACGATACTCGGAAATATCATCCATCCTTCCTTGTATGTATGTATGTATGTAGTGGTTCCAAACAAAAACAACAAAATTGCAAAGTTGGAAGTTTGGATGGGGTGTCAATCCTATAGCGCTATAATACAACTGATGGGCTTATGCAAGTTGATGAACGTAAACTTCTTAAAGCAACAACAACAAGTATTAAGCAAATGCAAAGGCAATCGGGGGAAACCACAAAATAGCAAATAGTTTGTATCACATTGTAACATATGTATCATCCCAAAAATAATGTAAAAAGGGACTATGAACTCACCTTGATCTCGGGTAAGTCCAAACAAGTATGCAAAGTGTGAGAGTTCTTGGAATTAAGATTCCACGTCACTCTAATTGATTGAACATGCAACAATATGGAATATGTATCAACAATAATGTTTAATTGGATAATTGGAAATCCTAAATCTATAGGTTTCGGTATGGTTTGACTAAATGGTAACTATAAGGTTTGGATAACTTAATAAGAGGACTCGGAAAATGAATATGAAGTAAATGAATCCTTTAAATAATAATTTAACATAAATAATAAAATTGTATAAATATGTAATTGATTTAATATAAACATTGTAATAATAAATCAAATATATTTAACTAGTTTAATTAAATAACATAATTAAATATAATGATTATTGGCAAAATATTGTACAAGTGATATAATTAATTTATAAAAATTATAAATTAATTTAGATGGTTAAAATATATATTATTTGATAAACAATGAATATTTTGTTTAAAAGAATAAATATGATAATTATATGATTATTTATTCAAAATAATTATATTAAATCTGAATAATTAAACATAACATTTTTAATTATTGAACTTGAATATTACTGATTTAAAATAATTATTATGGCCTTGGAATCATTTTAAATGAATAAAATGAATTAAAATGATTATAATGGCAATAAATAAGTTTGTATAAGTTTAATTATCTAAATAATTAACTATAATAATTATTCGGATTCAAAAATTTATATAAACTCAGAATAATGCATATTTTGTCATAAAAAATAACTTTGGATAAAAAAATATATAATTATATAATTAAATTACATTAAATTACATTAAATTAAACTATATTTATAAGTATAAATACTGATTTATTTATATAAATATCAAAATTATATAATATATCAGTAACAATATTATTTATGTAAAGATCAGTATTTAAAATAATTATTCTGAAATTTTCAGCATTTATTTCTTAAAAAAAGGTTTTATTATGAATTATTTAGTAATAAACTGTTTTAATATTATAAAAATTAGTTTTATAACTAATTTGACAGATTTTATATTTTTAATAAAAGTATCAACGTTTAATAATGTTATAAAAATTATCGAAATGTGAAAAAGGTTAAAAATGAAAGGGTTAAAAAGGAAAGCAGACCCCTGGGTTCGAACCCAGGTCTGTGATGTAAACAAACACACACACAACCACTGGGCCATCAGTGGTTTTGTGTTTATGTTTAGATTAAATAAATTATATGCAGAAATGGGAACTAGTCATCTTCCCAAAATGCAGTCAACAGGAAAGTCAACCTTCGCGATATACAATCAAATCTGGTTTATATCTAAATTAATCTTAGTGACACATTGCATAAGCATAAACACACTAATTGAAACAAGAAAAACGAATCGGTATCGGCTGGAACGGTGTGTCGACAAGATTCCGGCGACTGGTTCGGTTCCGGCAATTGCAGGTTTCGGTCCGACGGTTTTTCGATGTGTTTGTGCAATGTGAAGGGAGTAGGAGGTTCGTGGTGATTAAAGGGGCTTGAATAATGCATCAATTCGACACAAAACAATAGAAATCAGTGGATTCGATCCACTTTTGATTTCTTTAATAAAAAGTCCGAAATGACAGTCAAAAGGGCACCGAAATGTGAATTATTATGTTTTGTTGGGTTGGCAATGGGGTCGAGAACCGTTGGGATGCTTTCGGTGGAATAAACAACGAATTGATGGGTTTGGATCCAATGCCGGCAAGTGACAGGCTGTACTAGTTTTGAAAAATAATATATATAAATCTAATTAGTGTATAAATATAATATATCTTCGTAAAATAACCGGATGAGGGCTTAGCCCGACCGGTCACGAGTTCGTTTGTTGAGTTGGTTGTCGCGAGTTCGAGTCCCACACACAGCCGGTCCGAAGGGGTTTTCCCCTTTTTAATCGATTTTTGGGATATTTACACTTTGGTCCCTGTGGTTATATATATATACAGAAATAGTCCCTGAACTTTAGAATAATGACACAAACAGTCCCTGTAATACTTAGTTAATTAAACTAACTAGGTTAATGTTTCAAAGAGTATTCCTTATATAAGGCTAAGCTGGTTAGTGAAATCAGTTAAGTTAAGTTTGAAAATGGCAGATCTAGTCCCTATAGTTCAAGTTTAAAGAAAAGACTAAATGAACCCTGAACTTTTAAAACTAAATATATATATATATTTCTTTTATAAAATAAGTTTCAAAAATGACCAAAAGGACCCTAAACTTGTAGTTTGCAATAATTGCACTTTTAACCCTTTAACTTATAAAATCTAAAAATGACGTTTTTAATGCTCGAAATTTGTACTTTCAAATAGTGACGGTTTTAACCCTCGGACTTTAAAATCAAACTTTTAAAGCAAGTTTCAAGGAATGAAAAATAGGTCTCTCAACTTATACTTTCACATAATGACACATTAGGCCCTTGTATTTAATGTAGCTTTGTTTAATAGTATAAAACTCAACAAATTTGAAATTGTTTCATGTGTTTGTATTTGTATAAGCATGTATGAGCACAAAGCAAGTATATTCAAATAAGTTTCATTTCAAATACGGTAATTGTTACGATGCAAGTCAAAACAAAACATGTGTAAAAACCAGGGTGGTTACATTAGGGGTGTCGCCGACGGGGTCTACAAACTCAGTTTTCTCCTACGCGCTATTTACCTATCTACGCGATGTTTTAGCGACGCGACAAACCATGGGCCGTCGCCGTCACCCCCTAGGGCCGTCGCCGACGCCCTCCCCATGTCCAAAAAGCTGAAAAATGTTATCTAAGTTGATTTATGGGTCGTGGCCTTCGGTAGGTTAACCGTGGACTACGGCGGGCCTCCCAAACATGATTTTGATCGTTCCTTTGATGATTATGGGTTATAAATCTAAGTCTAAGACCCACGTAATTAATGTATGGTTATGTAAGAGGTATGCGAGAACTTGTACGTATATATATGGTTAGGTACATCTGTAGATGTGTATATATATGTATGTATGTATGAAGGTGCGTCTGAGTGTATGTAAGTACGTGTAGATGTAGCAAGGTATGTACGTATGTAAAGGTGTATGTATGTGTGCATGAAGGGATGTAGGAAGGTATGTACATATGTAGATGTGTATGCATGTATGTATGCATGATTTAGATACGTTGAGTATTAACGTTATTAATGGTGCTCCTTGAGAATGAAACGCAATGCAGGTACATGATTGAAGCCTCACCGAGGAATAGATACACAGATGAGATGCTTAAAGTTAGAAAGATAACGGAATGGGAAGTTTACATAAGTGAATCTGGGTTATACATAATGTGCACTAATGTTATGAATGTATGTCGTGAGTGCAGGTTATACGAATTATGGATTATCATCACGAGGATTAGCGATCGAAGACCGAGTCACAAGATAGATTGTACAGGAATGCTGGAGTATGTAGTTTGGTAAATACAAGTGATGCTTTTAATTTGTAAAAGAGTTAATTCAAAACGAACTTTCAAGTATGTAAAGAGACTTATAATGAAAAGAAATTGTATGGTACGAATTTCCGCTGCAACTTTTGTCAAATACGTGTACGGGTCTTACAAAACCCAAACTCCTCCAGAGAATGCATTTCTTTTGTTCTAATTTGAACTTCAAGTGGGACCAATCCCTTCCCCATTACTACTGGGTGCAGAGATCGATACCTACAGTATATAGGATAAACTTGTCTAAAACTGTTATATGTTTTTTGCATTTAACAAATAGTTGGGAGTGTCTAAAAGGGCAATAAAATGACTCTTTCATGCATAAAGAGTGTACTTCAGTTGCGACTTTCAAGATACGTTTCTTTTTAAGCTTATACCATTTACACTTTTAAAAAGTAAAAGCTCTTAATAGAAAGGTAATTAGGACCAATCAATTAATAATTTAATAGATACACAATCACAGGACGATGAGAAAAATGTACTAACCTGAGGGCCACCGATTCCTTCTTTTCTCTCTTCAATGACTTTGCCATCGGAGTCGAATCTTTTCTTTATTATGTCATGTCTCTGCAAGTTAAATTTGTACACAGAGTGAACATAAGCACAATATTGGCACATTAGTAGAATAATTATTGACGATTTAATAAACATACGATGTCAAGATGTTGTTCCCCACTGATATCCATGGCATCAAGACTGAGTAGAGTACATGAAACAGCCGGAAATGTGATATCAAACTGCAATTAAAAAAAATACATATGAATGGTTGTTCAGAACTTCAAATGAATATAAATTCATTAAGTGTGAATGATGTTTACATTAATATGTAGTTTTTCCCCTCTAGAAGTGTCAACTACGAGCTTTATTTCAGTAACTGTATGAAGATATAACCCTGCAGTCAAAAAAGGCACCACAACAGTTAGATACAAATGAGATTTCTTATTTTATGTTACAACTTTGAAGAAACCTTATGACTACGTTTATGTGGTTGAAGTTTGAGAAAGAAACTATCATCAGGAAAAATTCATTGCACTTTAAAATATAACTTAATAACACAAAGTGAGATCCTGATCCATAGCTAATGGGTCTAATCACGATCCAATAAGTGGGTTCATGGTTAAGATGAGACTATGATCCAGATCCAAATTCAAATCTGACCCATTAAGATCTATGTACCCTCTAAACTACAATGACAATATTCATAACAGTTTCTTAATAGCTGGCTTTCACTGTGAATCTATAACTTCACGCAACAACAAAGTCTAGCTATAGCAATTCCACCTGTAAAACTTGTACATCTTACTTAGGCAAGCATTTGCACTGGAAACACAAACGGCATGGTTCGACCATCGCTGACTTCGACATCAGTTTCATTGGTTCTAATAACATTGATGTTACGCAAAGAAGCCGAATCTATGGCTGCCTGAAGTGAAGATGGAAGTGGGACCTCATCCGGTGTACTTACCGAAGTATCAGAACAGAAATTTCCACCATTGTGAATGCAAGAAGGGTACCTACACTAACCTGAAAAACAAAGAATCAACATTTATAAATGTTAGAAATGTGAAAATAATAGACGGCACCTGCCAATCTGCCATCCCTACCAACTGCTCAACATCCATGCAAAATGCCAGGGTGGCAGCAAAAAAACCAGTAAGAATTGTGCTCTTAACGGGAACTTGGGTGTGCATATCAACTTCTGAAAAGAACGATGGGAGCAAACCATCTCTAGCCATTACCATCAGGATTCATGGCTGAGGAAAAATTGAACCCATCAATGTCGAGCAGAGAGCAGTTACATCTCCTATAGTTATAACATACCTGTGAAGTAATCAAAGATGTTAATCTTAATGGGAATATGACTTTAATAAACAACCACGATGTGCCAATAACACAATTAAATCAAAGAAAAACAGAAGCATGTTGTTCGATGTTGCGAATCCAATTTCTTATGTCTACCAACACCAAGAAACAAAAAGAGCGAATAAGTGGCATTCTCGTAATATCAGAGTATCAATTGTCGTAATAAGCTAAATGCCAGTAATCAGGGTTGAGGGAAGAAAACCTTGCTGTTGAAAGATGCTTCATCTGTAACATCGTACACCAGCAAAATACCCATAGCTCCTCTGTAGTAAGCTGGAGTTTGGAAGGATAAAAGTGTTAATTACATGGCATTATGATAAGAAACAAAACTAATAGAATATATGTAAACTTTATATATAAGTTCTTTCATATCTTAGATATAGGGATCCCACACAAGTGATAATGAACCTATAGAAACTAAAATCTAAGGTCTGTGAAATGGATTTTCAAGTTCATATACCCTATATTACAAAATAGCAAATTATCTATGCCCTAAACGTGAAATACAACACAACCACCCTTTAAACCCCCAATCATCCACCTACGAATCCAGTAAAGAAAACTTCAAAAAAAGACCTAAATCATAATCAAGTAAGAAACATCTGAAACAACCAAAAGAATCCGACTATATGCAAAATCAAACAAAGAAACAAAGAACATAGCGTGCAAAATTCTGTAGAATGAAGAAATGGTTCATCAAATCTAACTTATCTCCGCTGTTGTCCACATAGCGTGCAAATTCTGTTTCACTTGCCTCTCGTTTCACCGGACTGCAGAAATTAGGGCTTAAATGCAGTAGATCTGAAGTTATTGTCGTCTCTGGCGAATTCTTGATCTCCGTCACCGAAATACGAACAGAAAACCTTCTCTCAATTACTCCATTTCGATGAGGTTGATTGCAGTGAAATCAACATAGATACAGTGTGAGAGAAGATTGCAGTGAAATCAAAAAGTGAAATCAACATATAAACAAATAAATACCTGATTATTGAACCCTAAATCCTTCAAGCGTGAAGGAGACGAATGAAGCAGCGGAGGAAACTTTGGTATCTAGGGTTTGTGAAAAAGTGAGATAAAAGAAAAAAAGGGGATGGTACTGTTGGGCGGGAAAATGGAATTGAGGATGCCCTAATCAAGTGACACGTGGCCCAAATAACTTTCATTTATTATATATAATAGATTGTCATTGGGCTTAGCCCATATTCTTGTGTTATTGGGCTTATGTAACACCTCATAAAAATCGTGTCCAATGATGTGTTGACACGTGTAATAAACCCTAATAAAGTCAAACATTGACTATGAGGGACTAATTTCGTCAAAATCGAAAACCTTGAATATGGAAGGGCTGAAAGTGTCAACATGTTAATTCTTACCTTTGTGTGACCTTTTAACAAACCGAGAGCTTCATAATGATTGATCATATTCTCGGGAATGCCAAATATTGGCCATTCAAGGCTTTTAGGCCAATAAGTGAAGTTACGCACAAGTTTGCGAGTTAGAGGGGTTAAAAGCGTCAACATGTTTAATTATACCTCTGAATGACCTTTTAAATAACCCAAAGCATTAAGATATGCAATCATACGCTCGGGAATGCTTATTATGGTCCAAGGAAGGCTTTCATGTCGTTAAACGATATTACGCACACCTTTGTGCGTTAAAAGGACTAAAAACGTCAACTAGCGAAACTACACCATAAAGTGACCCTTTAACGAACCCGGGGCTTCGTAATGTTCGATTATACTCTCAAGAATGAGTGATATAAATTTCACGAGGTTTCGATATCGTTATGTGTTGTTTACGTAAATTCCCAAGAATAAGGGTTAAAAGCGTCAACGAGACGAAACTAATATTTTTGGTGATCGTTTAACGAAACTGGACCTAACAGTGTTTGGTTATACTCTCAAGATCATCTACAAACTAACTAGAAGGGTTAAAAGTGACTAAAATGAAAGATACATTGCATTAGAAGGTGCAGGGACTGAAAGTGACAAGTTTGAAACTTGTTTTGCTGGTATGTGGTGTGGTGGCATCGCGCCACAGCACCCCCCTTCACCATGGCGTGCGGCGACGGCTTCAAATTAACAGAATTCCTTGGCCAGGTGCAGGTCACCTTCTTCCTTGGCCTCCAAACAAGTCTAACTCGAATTCTATGGACATTTGATGGTTTTTAATACCACTTTGGACACTTGTGAAGATCTTAACACCTCCCTAACACCTGGCATGATCTAGGATCACTCCCTTCAAGTATAAATAGAGCTATTGGGTTGCCATAATCCTTGCTCATTCATAACTTTCACTCTCATCTCTCTAGCTTGAGTAATTGAAGCATTCTGGAGGTTCCTGATTCAAAAGGAAGCTCATCTTTAGTAGAAAAGATTCCTAGGACCCTTTGTAAGTGTCTTAGTCCTCTCTCCTTAGTTCAGTTTTTTATTTAAAAACCGAAAAGTCAAAGTTATCGTAAATTGACTTTGACTTTCGGTTTAAACTCAAATGGTCCAACCACTGTTCGAAATGAATGTGTTATGTGACCATAATTAGGTAGGTGATTAACCCTTAAAAGGGCACCTCCTAATTATTCCGTTTGCTTAATCAATTGTCGGGTCAAACTATTAAGTTAAAAAGTCAAACCGATCAGAATTTGGAATAATAATCATAACTAACAATGCAGAGGTTATAAATTATATTTTATCACTCTAATAACTTTGTAATTATTATTAGAACATGTTTAAGCATGTTCAACCCGATAATTATGAGTTTAGGGTCGGTTCGCAACCGAAAGTCGCAAAAGCTTGACTTTTGCTTTGACTTTCATTCTGACCCGATTAAGCTTAATTCTTCTATGTTTTAAGCTTCCATCAGGACCATATTATGTTGTAGTATAACCCTCTAAGGTTATATTACCTGGTCATTAATATCCTGAATTATATGCTAGTTTCCGTTGTTATGCTTATAAATGCCCATTTTGCCCTTTTGATCTAAAAATAAGATTTTTGCATATATGAGCATACTAATAGGTTAAGTACTGATATATAAGAATGTCTAAATTAAATTGACATGATTCTCTGGTCTCAAAACAATGTTATGCATGATATCGTAAATTAGAACTTTTTATTAATTAAATTACGCTATTATGCATAATACATGTTTAAACATGGATTTTGACCCAAAACTCATTACTTACTGTTATGATATCAATTTTAGGAATTTTTGGAATGTTGGGTCAGACTTGATACTGACCATAACATAGAGTTCTTGTGTAAATTCCTTAATTGACGATAATACCCTTTTGACTAATAAAATGTGATTTACATGTGATTAGCATGCCAAGCCTTTTCCTACTGAATTTATATGAAAAATAAAATATTTTAAACATACAAGGCTATTCAAAATCTCAGAATCACATAAACATCTTAAATATCGTCAATTAACGACTTTTACGCTAATTAGGTGCATAGTATGGTTTAAAACCATAATTAGCACCCAAGACTTGTTACCTAATGAATTTATAAATAATTTTTAATACCTTTACAGTAGGTATGTGTCGTGAACTCAGACTTCCAATTATGTCCTTAAAATCATATGTGAAATGACCAAAATACCCTTTCGGGGCATAGTTTGCCATAAATGGTAAACCACACATATGAATGATATCCTACTGTTTTAACATCATAAAATAAATATTTTTACTGAATGTTTTAGACCAGAATATCAGTTTACTTTAAAACCTCTTTTATAAATATTAAAATGATCAAAATGCCCCTACGGGACTTAATTTGGTTTTAAATACTTTTTGGGCATATATGTTAACATCCTACTGATGTATTAAATATTTTAAGCATAATAACATAAGGGACTTGTATATGGTTCATTTGGTTGCCCGTTATGCATTTACGCATTCAGATAAGTTTACGTAACTAGTTTACGTAAGTTTGCCGAAACGGGTTTAACCTTATCATTTATACTTCAAAATCCAGAATGTATTTAGTTTACCCATATTATACAAGTCTTCGTACTTGTTGGGTCTAAATTACATTCTATTCCGGTCATCGCTTAATCTAGCGTATCGTACCGTTTTAGATACTTTAAGCTAGCCGGTCTAAGTCTACGACTTAAATAAGACCATTAGCATTCTGAATTGGTTATATATTACCATCACTCCAGACTAGAGCCACCCGGTAAAAGCTACCTGCATTTAGATAGATTGGATACGACTGAGTTATTTTTGCTGTGAATCAAGTATTAGCTCAGGTAAATACTTTTAACTTATTTTCCCTTATACGGGCTTGGGATATGGTATTATAATCATACCACTTGGTCGGGTATGAAATCATTTAATCGGATTGTGATTAATAAATTTACATAACCCGTTTTAATCTGTCTTGTTTGATAACATAAGCATTTGGGGTTAATACGACCGTGTCCTGGGTATCCTCGGCTCATTTCATTTGAAAATGGCCACAACCTATGCACGGGGTGTAGGCATACACCTGACAGATGCAAATGCTAATATAACCCACATGTTGGGGATAACTCCTTTGTGGGTTCTATAAGTGGTGAGTCGGTTAATCATGACATGCTTCTAAACCGGCCTCATATGTATGACAAACATGTAAAACTGTATACAAGATTATATTAAAGATTGTCCCAAGTTATAAATGGTTTGTGCCTTGTGCACTTAAATCAATTTTCATAAACTCTTTTCAAAAGAGTCAGTTAATTGTATTTACCAGTGAAAACTGACGTATTTTCCAAAGACTAAGTGACAGGTACTACTCGTAATAGGCTGGGAGTTGCTCGGCGTCAAAATAGAGGATCTTGCAAATCCTTAAAGATGCCTTAAAGTCTGCTAAACTTCATTTTATACATTCTGTAATGATCCACCTGTGGATTTGATATTACAAGCTCGTCTATAATAAATACTTTGATATTTTCAGACATTTGGATTTGTAATAATATTTTATATTCCAAGACTTCCACTGTGCTATTCTGTGTATGTTTGACCATGACGATATCAATCTTACGTCACGATACTCCCCACCGGTGATATGTGAAAATATCGGGGTGTGACAGCTTAGCCCAAGTATTTATGTCATTGGGCCTAGCCCATGTATTTAAGTTATTGGGCCTAGCCCATATTCTTATTGTATTTGGGCCTAGCCCAAGTTCTTTATTATAAGTGGGATTTTTCATAAGTGTTTATTGAAATGGGCCATGCCCATGTATTTAGGAGATTGGGCCTAGCCCAACATTTTTTATTTAAGCCCAATATTAGTTATATGAGCCTAATTTTATATTCTTGTATTTTTGGGTAAACTTTTAATAAGTATAGATTAATTAAATAAGCATACTAGTAACTTTTATAGTTATACTTAGTGTCGTTTACATTTTAAACTTTTCGGTTTTAGTTGTCGTTAATATATATTAGTTAAGTGTCTAAAAAATTATTTTAGACTCGTCGTCGTAGTCGGTTAATATATATAACTTTTGTGTCGAAAGTTGTCCAAACATCGTAGTAACTCCTCGAGGTGCCGATACGTCCGTTTTGTCGATGAAATTTACATTATTATCTCGCCGATATATATTTAGTTATAAAAGGTGTCGTCCGATGTCTATCGTCCATTGTCCGAATCATATTTTATGGTCTAACATAAGAGAGCGTTTTAAGTGTACGCGAAGGGTCGCGATCGTCGTCATGCTTATGAATATTTGTGAAGTTTCTGGTTATGGTGTATGTGTATATTTTTCATAGGTATTGTATTTAGTATTTTGGTATGTATTTTCTAACACTAATAAATACACATAATATACAAACATTATACACCAAGCAAAGTGTTTAAAGTATATATTTTTTACCAATAATTTTATTAACATGTACTTATTATTTTTACCCATTTATTTAGTAAAAATATATATGTGAGTTTATAAAAATACTTAGATGTTTAGGGCTTAGGGGATGGTTCAAATGAAAACCACTTTTATTGTGAAAACTCGAAAACTAAGTAAAAAAAACCTAAAAACCACACCAAAAAAAAAATTTCAATTTTTTTTATAAAAAATCGCAGGTTTTTGTATATAAAAAAAATTTCAAAAATTTTTTTTTTTTTGTATTACACATGTGTAGTACACACATGTGTAATACAAAAAAAATTATTTTTTTTAATTTTTTTATATACTAAAAGTAGCGAAAATTATTATGCAAAAAAAAATTGGTATGTTTTTTTGGCTTTTTTAATTAGTTTTCGAGTTTTCACAATAACTAGTGGTTTTCATTTGAACCTTCCCCTTAGGGCTTAACCCCTTTTTCATCAAAACTTCCTTAATGATGATTAAAGTTATTAATCACGTTTAACCTATTTAATCACCTTGTTAATCTCAATTAAATCGCGATTATATTTTTAGAAAATTTCGCCATAGTTTCCCCTAAACTATGGCGTTTTCCCACGTTTTCAAAACGCGTTTAAACCAAATTTTCAATTTCCATTCATCATCAACTTACTAATTTCATCAAAATACACTTTTCAAGTAACTAATACTACAACTTTTATTCAATATATCATGAGCTATCGTACATTAAATTTATAAAAATTTAAAGACTTTCATTATTAAAATTTAGGACTTTTTATGTGTAATTTTTATAACCATTTATTAAATCACTTGTTTTATTTAAAAAAGCAAGCTTAGTTGTTCTTAAACATCAGCTTTAATTCCATAATCTTTCAAGCAACAAACATATATTCAAAGCTCATGAGTGATGAAGATGATGATCCTTCTTGATTTAAACATCTAGTTGTTTAAATCAAATTTTTAAGCATAATATAACATGATCATCACTAATATAAGTTACTATACTAAACAAACAACATGCTCATCATAAATATCATGACTAATCAACCTACTTTAACCAAATCAACATGATCATACAACTTATTCAACACTAATACACATAATGATCACATAATACTTCATATTTAGTAAGTTATTAAGATGTGATTAGGGGTATTAAGTTAGATTTTTCTTAATCTTCAAGATGATCAACAAGTACTTTTATAATCTATACACAATAATAAGCTTAAAAATGGTAATTGAGGGCTTACAACTTTGCACAAGCTTAGTATGAAGATTAAGAATAGGTTAAGCTCCAAATAAAGCCCTAATGATGCTCCATGCCTTAACTATGCTTAGATGATCTTGTAAAGGCTTGATTAAGGTGAAATTATGGTGATTTAGGAATGAAACTGGTGGATGTTAGGGTTGTTGTTTGAGCCGAGATTATAATCTTCCAAGTTCACCAAATCTTTCATGACCATACTTGTTTATCCACAAGTTTTCAAGTTTCAGGTTAATGGGGTGGGCCCCATGTTGACCGAAATAGGGGGTATAGGTTTTATATATTTTTTTTATAAAAGTTATATAATACAAGTGGTAAAGTTCATAAAATTTTAGGGGTTTAAAGGTTTAAGGAAGTTCTTGCACCGTTAGTGTTCCGGCAATATTTATGACGCCAAAATATGGCTTACTAGTTCACTAGAGTGTTAGTTTAGATGTTAGAGTGGTAAAAAATACCACTAACTAGTTCGTCGGTGCAATTTCGGCAAAGTTGTGAACATTGCGACTTAGTACCGGAAACTTGTGTTTCGGATATCCAATTGATATCCCCAAGCTTATTTAGGATGTAATATTTTATTTACACGTCCTACGAACATTGAAATGCTGGATTTTAGTGTCGCGGACATTTTATTTTGTTACAGTTTGGCACGGAACGGACAAAGTGTGCTTATGTGCGTTTACCGGAAACTTAAGGCGTTTTAGTGTTTGGTGTCCCTAATTAGGGATTTTTATTTGTATTTCATCTGTAAAGTACGTTCATGTCGCAACCCCCGACCCCATCCCGGGAGCGGGAGCTGCGAGCATGAGCCGGTGGTATCAGTGTTTATTAATTTGGCAGCGAAAATGTGACATCAGGACCGTAGTTAGGAAATAAATTTCAGAGTTTCAAAGCACCAAACTTTTATATTAAACAAATGGGATAAAAACCCATATTTCATTTATAATATCTTTATACGGATAAACCCTAGTTGCTGAAAACATAATTTAGTCGTTTATTTAGGTAACTTTATAGCCACTTTCTTTAAGCCTTCAGTGCTCCATTGCTCGCTTTTAATAGCTTTCACATCAAGGTACCTGAAACGCGTTTTAAAATATTTTATCAGTAAGAAATACTGGCGAGTACATTCCATTTTATAAAACGGCACATTGTTATATTTTACAGCATCAAGAGTTTTTTACATTTGTTTATATCTACCAATTTCTCAACACAGTATTGCTACTAGGGCACCATTGTCCCCCATGCATGTGGTCATGCTATTATTGGCTAACCCTTTGTCCAATAGTAACGAGTGTTAAGTAATGTATACAAAACCCCACATACCGATGATAACTGTAGAATTACAAAAACTTAATCATTGTAAGTATAACTGATAAACATTTAGGGTATTGTAAAGCATTTGAAATAATGGCTCACAAACGGTGAGAAAAAGAGAACGACTCACATTGTAAACTTATGTTTCTCTACGGGCTTCCTGGAAATATTTTCTGTAAATTTTCTTGAGTGTCTATTAAAAACATACAACGCACGCGCGTTAGTATAATAACCTAAATCATTTTAGCCATACAACACGAGACAGAACCTCAACGTACTTAGTCAGTCAGAGCCTTCACATGCGTTGCTGGGTTCTAGATCAATCGGGTAGGGTAACGAATTGGTGATCGGGGGTTAAAATGCTTACAACGGGGTAGAGCTTCGTGATTTAGGGGGTATTTCGGCTATAATTTTCGGATTATATTGAGAGAGAAAGAAAAAGAAGTTGAACGAGTTGGGAATGCAGACTAAGGCTCAATTTATACAAATTTCAGGAGACTGTCGCGCCCTGCGACAGCCCCCACCCTTTCCTTTCACCGCCCGCGAGGGCACCCTAGCTACAGCTAGGGTTGCCTTGTCAACCCCTAGGTCTGCCACATGTCCGACACGTGGCGCAAAAGAGTGTCCGGCAATCAATAGGCCGTCGCGCCCCGTGATTGACCTCCACAAAACCTGTTGCGGCCCACGACATGTTTATTTTTATTGTTTTTTCATTTTTTTCTAAAAATTAACGTTATACGGGTCCGGTTTTGCGATTAAGGAGCGATTTAGGGTGATTTCGAGGGTTGTTATATCCTCCCCACCTTGTTTTAAATCTCGTCCTCGAGATTCACTGGAATAAGTGTGGATATTTCCTTTGCATTTCAGATTCTAACTCCCATGTGTATTCTGATCCTCTCTTTGAATCCCACTTTACTTTGCCATAACTAATCTCTTATGCTTGAGATTCTTGAACTTTCTATCTTCAATCTGAATGGGCTTCTCCATAAACTTAAGTTTTTCCTTTACCTCTATGTCTTGAAGAGGCATTGCCAAGGATTCATCTGCTAAGCATTTCTTGAGGTTACATATATGAAATACATCATGTATTCCTGCCATCTCTTCTGGTAACTGTAACTGATAAGCTACTAGTCCTATTCTTTTGATAATTTCAAAAGGTCCAACATACCTTCCTATTATATGAAATACATCATGTATCCTTCCTAGTCTCCCAGACTAAACCACCTAGTCTCCCAGATTAAACCTCCCAGTCTCTCAGACTGAACTACCTAGTCTTACAGACTAAACCTCCCAGTCTCTCGGACTGAACCACCCAGTCTCTCAGACTGAACACAATCCCTTGAAATGTGTTTCGTGTCGTTTTGTTTGTAAAAATGTTTGTTTTCCTGGATCTGGGCGTTTTGTGTATGCAGTGAAAACATGTTGTGAAAATATTTTCGTAACTGATAAGCTATTATATGAAATACATCATGTATCCTTCCTAGTCTCCCAGACTAAACCACCTAGTCTCCCAGACTAAACCACCTAGTTTCCCAGATTAAACCTCCCAGTCTCTTAGACTGAACTACCTAGTCTCCCAGACTAAACCTCCCAGTCTCTCGGATTGAACCACCCAGTCTCTCAGACTGAACACAATCCCTTGAAATGTGTTTTGTGTCATTTTGTTTGTAAAAATGTTTGTTTTCCTGGATCTGGACGTTTTGTGTATGCAATGAAAACATGTTGTGAAAATATTTTCGTGAGAGCCCTAATGATTGTAGTCTAGACTCGAGAAAGAATCCTAGTTCGCTACAATCGAAGCTCTGATACCAAACTGTCACACCCTGACTTTTGCGGAAGCGTGATTATGTGTGACTTTGTTTAATATCATTGCATTCAATCATAACAACAACTACATGATAAAAACCATAGATGGTCATCCATTAGATAAGTTTAAAAACATCACAAACATCATTGTTTGAAACGTAGACTTCAAATTCAAATTTTACAAACCATACGAATTGTTTAGAGTTCCCTAAGGACTCATCAAATGACTCTAAATAAAATCAGACTTTGGTAGATGTGTCTCGTCCAGGATAAGACACACTAACCAAATCCTAAGACAACGGATGACATCCTTTATTTTTAACGCAACTTGAAACATCCAAATGCCCGCCAGATCCACTTTTAATTCCCTGAAATACATGTAGTTTGAAAACATCAGCAAAAGTTGAGCGAGTTCATGTGTTTGTTTGTGTATATGAATAAAGCCTTTGTAATCATTGTATGTATGTATGTTTTGTAAACCCCGGTATAAAAGCAAACAAGGAAACATATCAATTAATGGTTTGCAAGGCCATTAACATGTGTGCAACGGCGTAGGAAGCTCAAACCTAGCAGATTTTGTACCGGACCTCCGGCTGTAAGACATAGTCACCTCATGGGCCAATCCCCAGTCCACATGGGTGTGGGCTCGCTACACCCTAATAGATCTATCACTCATGCCCCTCAGTCCTAACACGAGGATTAATGGTCTTAGGAGTGCGCCTACCCATTCACATGATCTACTCTACTTTCCATAGCTAACCATACCAATTGTAATTGTTTGTAATCATTTTGTAACATGTACTTCACCCCCGAAGTTATAAAACTGAAAACAGTTAAAAGAAAATGGGGAACATGAACTCACAGTCTTGCGTCTTCGAATCACCGTAACTCACGCTTCTTCGGATAAACACGACTACCTACAACATACTATGATCTATTAGACGAGCGGGTCGTGCCTTGACTTGGTATTAATTAGTGTCTTTGAGTCACGTTCTTTTGTATCTTCAATATTATTCCAAGTTATAATTATTTGTTAAAATACTAAATATTTTAACTTAAATTATATTTATTAAATTTTGGAATAATAGTTAAAACAATATATTTTAACTTAATACTTCCCAAGTATTTATACTTGTACATCCTTCCCAAGGATGGGTGCATTTGTATTCTTGTATTCTAATACTTGTATATTTTTGCCGTGTATTTGGGTCGTATTACGGTGTATAACTATACGTATGAGAATACGTATTTTTATTGTATTCATTAAGTATTCTTATACTTAATTTCGTATTAATTTTTCCGGAATATTATCTTTAATAAAAGTTCACCAATATATATATTTCCAAAATATATTTTAAGAAATATTATTTAAAATCTTCCCTTGGCAAAAATATTTGTATTTTCATATAAGTTCCAAAAATAATATATTTTCAAGTCTAACTTGGAAAATATATATATACTCATTTTTCTCCAAAAAATAATATATTGTATTTCATGTTTGTTTAAGAAAATATATATTTCTTTCAAAAATAATATATCCTCTATAAATTTCAAGAAAATACATACTTTTATTAACCCAAAAATAATATATTTTCTTCTTGTCAAAAATATGACACAACTTTGTAATAATTGTAAAAATCATATTTTTGTTTCCTTGGTGTCCAAAATATTATTTACCAAAATATGCTTGTGAATATTATTATTCCCGGAATATTTTGTAAGTTATGTTCCTTGGTTTGGTTTCACCAATATTTTGTGTAAATGCGTATATTCATATTCTTGGAATTTTGGTAATATTTTGGATTGTAATTTTTGGTATTTTGATGAGTTATATTATTTCATGTCTTAAAATAATATAACTAATACACAAAATATACAAATAATCACACCCACGGTGTCATCTAAATATATATCTCCTAAATACATATTTAGTCACTTTTATATATAAAAATGAACCTACAATAATTATAATTTTTGTAACAAAAATTATGGCAAAGTTTATGTGAGAAATTCATGGTTTAAAATGCACTTGTAAATATTTGTTTGGAAATGTTTTTCTAAGTGTTTAATTTTTAGAAAACTTTTGCCATAGTTTCTCCTAAAAATGGAGGTTTCCATGCTTTCAAGCATATCATTTTCTTTTGTAAAAATCAACACAATCAATCCACAATCAATAATAAACAACCTTACTTACCAACTTTGCCAAAAACAAGTATAATCTACTACTTCATGAACTTGAATATTTGTAAAAATTTGTAGTAACTTACTAGTGTTCTTAGTAAGCCTTGTTATCCCTTAAAGTGTGGTTATTTATTTATAAATCATATTCTTGAAGGATTTAGACTTTCACAACTTGTAGAATGATTTTTCTAAAAATCAATCTTTTGAGTTTTTCTTGTTAACAACATATTTCTACACTTGATTTAACACTAAAACATGGTTGGTTTCTTTAAAAATCATAGTTATGTAAATCTTGTAATTTAAACTTGGTTTCTTGAGAAAACTATCTTTAAAATCATCCATGTTCAAGACCAATAACATGTATTCCTCTTCATTTTACACAAAATCATCTTTGTTTTCAAGTTCATGTTCTCATAATAGGATGATCATCTTGATTATTCACAAGATCATCCTTTCACTTGCTAGATCATGTGTTTAATCACAATCTAGCAAGTCTCATATGATGTTTAACATCATAAACATGTATGAACAACAATCATCAAGCATAATAACTCATATTCATCAAGATTCCTTCATATTTTAAGCATATGTTCAAGTTTGCTTCTTGTGATTTTTAGTGTTCTTCATGATCAACATTATGTAACATCTTTTAACCACTAATATAAGATGTAAATTAGCAAGATCAAGGTTCTTACCACTAGCACAAGGCTAGGGATGATCAAGAGAAGTTATGATATGGATAAAAGCAAATGAAAGAGGTCCTTGATCTTCTACAAGCTCCTAGCTCCTTAGTATGCCTTCTAACATCCTTGTAAGTGTGTGGATTGAATGGAAATGAGGTGATGATGATGGTATGGTGGTGGTGGTGGTGGTTCTCGGCCGAGACCAAGGGAGGAGGAGGGGGAGAGTTTGAGTGTTAGTGTGTTTGTGAGAATGAAGGAATGAAGGCACTAGTGGTTTATAACATAATCTTTCCAACATGTGAATGTCCAATGTGTATTATGTCTCCAAAGTATCAACAAGATCAAATAATATATTGGAAACAAATCAAGGGTGGGCCACACCCTTGTGACCGTCGCCCATGGGGGGGGTATAGGGTTGGGATGTAATGGTAAGTTAGGGAAAGTAGTTAGATTTCAAGTGTATGTTTAGGTGTTTTAGTTAATATGATGTTATATAGTGTGTTATGATGTTCGGGGACCATAACTAGCTTGGTAATGTTAAAACAATGCTTCTAGTGTAAATTTGGTGTTTCGGGTAATGTCCGGTTGTTCGGTTGGTTACTAGTTCGTTAAGGTGCTAAACTATGCAGTTTAGTGTGCTTTATGTACCCTTTTGTGACACTTTTGATCCCGACACTTAGGAAAGTATTCAGGACCATTTAATCATATTTTTGCATGATATTAGAATGTTTAAATGCTGATTTATGCTTATTTTTGCTGAATTCAGCACTTTGGGTGAGTTTTAGGCACTTTCCGGCACTTAAACTATCACTAGAAAGGCAGTTTTATGATCCTTTCTTTCCTACACACTATACTAGTGCAATACTTGGTTCCTGGCTCATTCTGTGTTCTCAACACCTTGTATGTCTATGTACTGAACTCCGTCAGCATTTTTATAACTTGTCTGATTGCTGTGCTAACTGTATTTCGTGCATCATTTGAGTTAAATAAGCTTTCATGCAATAATGGCATGTCATTTGCATTATGTGAAGCACATGTGTGTATTTGGCAATAATCAGTAAGCAGTTAATTGTAATCCAGCACAGTCATTAAGCCTTAATCAAGGTTTAATAATTGTACGGATACCTGAAATTTTGACAGTTGTTACATTCTCCCCCTGTTAAGAAAATTTCGTCCCGAAATTTTAAGCTCTACTACTAGTTGCAGGGGTGTTAGGGAATAAATGCGGGTATTTTGCTTTCATGCGGTCTTCACGCTCCCAAGTGAACTCTGGGCCGTGACGCGCGTTCCATCGAACCTTGACGAGTTTAACACTACTTCTCCGAGTTTTATTAAGTTTTCAATCAGTAATTTCAACGGGTTCTTCTGTAAAGTGGAGTGTGTCGTCAATGTGAACTTCGTCAGTGGGAATGACCACTGTTTCTTGGGTTGGACTCTTCTTCAGATTAGATACATGGAATGTATCATGAACACCATTAAGTTCGGCTGGTAGTTCCAACTTGTATGCTACAGGACCAATCCTTTCCAGGATTTTGAACAGTCCGATAAATCGTGGGTTTAACTTTCCACGCTTCCCAAAGCGTGCCACACCTTTCCAAGGTGAGACTTTCAATAGAACCATATCACCCACTTCAAATTCCAAGGGTTTCCTTCTTTGGTCCGCATAGCTCTTTTGTCGATCACGAGCCGCCTTGATGCACTCTCGGATCTGCATGATCTTATATGTCATTTCTTGGACCAATTCGGGACCAACCAGCTGTCTATCACCTGCATCTGCCCAGCATAACGGTGATCGACACTTGCGTCCGTAGAGGGCTTCGAACGGTGCAGCTTGAATGCTTGTATGGTAGCTGTTGTTATAGGAAAACTCAACCAAAGGTAGGTGAGTGTCCCAACTGCCACCCAAGTCCATTACGCAAGCTCGTAACATATCTTCAAGCATCTGAATCATTCTCTCACTTTGACCGTTCGTCTGTGGATGAAATGCGGTGCTCAGATTCAACTGTGAACCAAACGCTTCTTTGAAAGATTGCCAAATCCTTGACACAAATCTCCCATCTCTATCAGATATAATCGAGATAGGCACTCCATGACGTGCAACTATATCCCTTAGGTACAGCTCAGCTAGCTTCCCTGTGTTATCCTTTTCCCTGATCGGCAAAAAGTGCGCAGATTTTGTCAAACGGTCTACGATTACCCAAATCGTATCATGACCTCTAGGAGTCTTGGGCAACTTTGTCACGAAATCCATTGAGATCTGTTCCCACTTCCACATGGGTATCTCAGGTTGTTGCAGAAGACCTGAAGGCTTTTGATACTCAGCCTTCACCTTGGCACAAGTCAAGCACATTCCAACATAGGTAGCCACATCGCCCTTCAGTCTTGGCCACCAATAATAGTCCTTCAAATCTTGGTACATCTTGTCCGATCCTGGGTGGATCGAGTACCTCGATTTATGAGCTTCATCAAAGATAACATCTCTAAGACTACCAAAAAGAGGAACCCAAATTCGTCCCATGAAACACAAAGTTCCTCCCTCATTGGGTACCACCTTTTTCTCCATCCCACGGAGATATTCAGCCTTTAAGTTCTCTCTCTTAAGTGCTTCCCTTTGTGCAGCACGAATGCGCAACGAGAGGTCTGTCTGAATGATTATCTCTAAAACCCTAACCCTTATGGGCTTAATCCTCTCTTTCCGACTTAAGGCGTCTGCCACCACATTCTCCTTTCCTGGATGATATTTGATTTCGCAATCATAATCATTTAACAGCTCAATCCATCGTCGTTGTCTCATATTAAGCTCTTTCTGATCGAATATGTGCTGGAGGCTCTTGTGATCTGTAAAGATCTTGCATCGGGTGCCATACAAATAGTGCTGCCAAATCTTCAAAGCAAACACCACTGCGCCTAACTCCAAATCATGTGTGGTGTAGTTTGTCTCATGAACCTTCAACTGGTGCGAAGCATAAGCGATAACCTTCTGTCGCTGCATCAGCACACAGCCTAATCCCTGACGCGAGGCGTCACAGTATACCACGAAGTCATCGGTGCCTTCGGGTAGGGATAAAATAGGTGCATCGCAAAGCTTATACTTTAGTAACTGAAAGGCTTCCTCTTGTTTATCTCCCCATTCATACTTCTTGTCTTTTTTAGTAAGGGAAGTCAGCGGTTGAGCGATTTTAGAAAAATCCTCAATGAATCGGCGATAATACCCTGCTAAACCTAGAAACTGTCGAATCTCGGTCGGCGTCTATGAAGTTTCCCAATTCTTAATCGCCTCGATCTTGGTGGGATCCACATGGATTCCATCTTCATTCACTACATGACCAAGGAATTGTACCTCACGCAACCAGAACTCGCACTTTGAGAACTTAGCATACAGTTTCTCCTTCTTGAGCAGCTCCAAAATGGCTCTAAGGTGTTACTCGTGCTCTTACTTCGTCCGCGAATAAATCAAAATATCATCGATAAATACAATCACGAATTTATCGAGATATGGCTTGCAAACTCGGTTCATTAAATCCATGAATACTGCTGGCGCATTTGTCAAACCAAACGGCATCACTAGAAACTCGTAATGTCCATAACGAGTTCTGAAAGCAGTCTTTGGTATGCTTTATTCTTGAATCCGCAGCTGGTGATAACCTGATCGAAGATCGACCTTGGAGTAGTAACTCGAACCTTGAAGATGATCGAAGAGATCATCAATCCTTGGCAAAGGATACCGATTCTTGATGGTTAACTTGTTCAGCTCTCGGTAGTCAATGCACATACGGAAACTACCGTCCTTCTTCTTGACAAACGGAACTGGAGCTCCCCAAGGCGAGAAGCTTGGTCTAATAAATCCCTTATCCAGTAGCTCTTGAAGCCGCATCGACAACTCTTGCATCTCTGAAGGTGCAAGTCGATAAGGTGCCTTGGCTACAGGCGCGGCGCCTGGAACGAAGTCAATATGGAATTCGACTTGTCGTTGCGGCGGCAATCCTGGCAAGTCTTCGGGGAAGACTTCAGGATATTCCCTTACCACAGGGATATCCTCCAGCTTCGGCTCTTCGGCTTCTTTATCAACAATGTGAGCCAAAAAGGCAACACATCCTTTCTGTAAAAACTTTCGTGCCTTTAAACAACTGATAATCCTCAGTGGCATATCATGCTTTTCTCCATTAACTACAACCGTCTCTCCATTCGGGGTCGGAATACGGATAATCTTCTCATGACATACGATCTCAGCTTGGTTACTCGACAACCAATCCATTCCAACTACCACGTCAAAGCTTCCCAACTCAACTGGTAGAAGATCGAGCATAAACTCATGCTCTCCAAGCTCTATAACACAACCTCTAATCACTTCATTTGCCTCTACTAGCTTCCCATTAGCTAGTTCTATCGAATACAGAATATTTAGCCTACTGGCAACTAACCCAAGTATATTCCTAAACTCTAGAGATACGAAGCTATATTCATCACCAGTATCAAATAGCACAGATGCAAAATGTTGATTGATAGGGAACGTACCAATAACTACGTTCGGATCTTGACGAGCTTCCCTAGCTCCAATGTTGAAAACTCTTCCTTAAGCTTGGTTATTCTTTGGGTAATCCCATTTAAAGTGTCCAACATCTCCACAACCAAAGCATCCTTGACTGTTCCCAGTACCACCCTGATGGTTGTTTTGGTTGAGACTTTCTTGATTGTTGTTTCCTCCACGGTTTCCGCTACCAGCTTGATTCCCAAAACCACCACGATTTCCATTACCTCCCTGGTTGTTGTTTCCACCTTGGTTTCTGTTCCCATAACCGTTTCCACCATGGTTTCCATTGCCATTACCATTCCCGTTTCCTCTTTGACCATTATTCCCACGACCGGCTCCATACCAGCATGTCTCCTTGGAATGGCCAACTTTTCTGCACGTTTCAAACTTTCCAGCTCTGCATCGTCCAGGGTGATGAAACTGACACGCATCACATTTGGGTAGGGTGCCCATATACCCTTTTCCTCTAGCCTCATCACTTGCAGCACCAGTCCTGACCTCGGTTGGTGGGTTAGCATCCCTTCTCTTGTTAGCACTACTGTTGTTGTTTCCTTGGGTACCCTTCTTAAAATTCGAGAACTTCCGCATGTTCTCTCCAGACGACTCGACATGAGTCTCCTTCTTCTTGGTGTCAGAAATCGAGAACTTTTTCAATCTGATTGCTTCTTCGATCAGTGCCACGCTCAAATCAATGGCCTCGGTGATCGTTGGAGGCTTGGAAGTAGTCACCATGCTCATAATTTGGGGTGCCAATCCCCAAATAAAACGTTCGATTCGCTTGAATTCTGGTTCTACCATATAGGGAACAACACGAGACAGGTCATGGAATCTTTGTACATACTCAGCAATCTTAGGACCATCCATCTTTAGATTCCAGAACTCGGTCTCCAACTTCTGAATCTCAGCTCTCGAGCAGTACTTCTTGCGCATCAGTTCTTTTATCTCATCCCAAGTCATACCATATGCTGCAGCCTCACCTAGAGTCTGAACCTGAAGGTTCCACCACGATAGAGCTCCATCAAGAAACAATCCAGAAATGTAAGTGACCTGGTGCTCTGGCGCACACTTGCTCATTCGCAGCATCGAATCTGTTTTCTCATCCTATCTTATGAAAGCTACAGCAGCTCCAGTGTCGTCAAAGTTCAGAGGCTTGCAGTCAAGGAACTGCTTGTAAGTACAGCCTGTACAGGTAACATCATTCAAAAAAAAGCATTAGCAAACGCACATGGAATGTCCAAACGTATCGTAATGTTTCTTAAGTGACTTAAACATTACCGTGAGGTGGGTTATTTCCTGAGGTACCTCTGCTATGTTCAGAGCACAAGGCCTCATGTTGTGCGATTGCCTTTGAAATCCGTTCTTGCAGTTCTGCCTCTGTTGTGGGCAACTGAGTATTCTTTCGAGGAGGCATCTTCTATAAAGAAGATTGAACAGGTCAGGTCTTATGCATGTAATAATTAGTACGTATATAGTAGTATTTACCATAACAAGTAAGCATGTAACCATCACAATCATAGCACAATAAGTAAATTAACAACGTATTTAATGAGAACATTACGATTGAGCTTTCATTAATCATCGACCACCAATATTGTTACATGTTTTACAAAAGTATCATATCAAAAGGGATCACAGGGTCACACTACCCTTGTCCAAAATGTCTATCAGTTTATAACAGTCATACAATCAAGAAGTGGTCTCCAAAAGGCTTCACTAGCTCAGCTCAATAGCGGTGCTCTCATCAAAAGCAAGCTACCTACATAAAACCAAAAACCGGCTTTGCTGATGGTGGTGGAGGAGGAGGTGGAGGAAAGAAAAGCAAGCTGCGCACATGCGCTAGCTCCTCCTCAAGATCATAAACATGGCGCAACAGATAACTGATCTGCTGCTCAACGGTGAGAAATCGAGTATCAAACTCAGGAAATGAAGTAAGCAGTGCAGGAGGATGTGAAAACGGGGACGGTGACGTACGAGGAACAAAAGCAGGCGGACACGGACATGGCAAAGGTCGCGGTATCATCTCAAGCTCTAAAATCCTACGGCTCATGATCTCATACTGGAGCTGCAATGATAGAAGTAACTCATCCCGTGTATAACCAGTAAAATGCAAGGGATGGTAGGGATTAGAAATCGGCATGGTGTACGGTGGGAACCATCTGAGTGGCTCATCAAGTGGTGAAGAAGTAAAATGAGCAGAAGGTGCAGACTAAGGTATGTGGGGAAAAGCTGCTGAAATATGAGGGTCATAGCTAGGCTGCTGGCTAGAAGTGCCCTCCCCTGGATGGGGTGCGGGTATATCCTGCAAGAAAACAATGGGCAGGTCGACACAGTGTACATCAGACTCCTGAAGTGCCCTCCCCAGTGGAGTCTCTGGGTGAAAAGGAGCAACATCAGCGAGTGCGGGTGCAAGTGTAGGAATGAATGTCTCAATAACAGGAGGGTCAGCGGGTGCAGGAACTGGATCTGGTATGAGTGGTGCAATGTCAGGTATGCCAAATGGGATAGGGTCATGATCAGGCAAAGGCTCAAGAGCAGGTATCGGCTCAGGATCAGCGGGTGCATCAACAGGCTGATCAACAGGGACATAATCGGGCTCAAGTCCAGGCTCAAAGTCATGTGGAGGAGACGGTACAGCTGATATGGCTGTATCATCGTCAGTATCAGTGGCGTAATGTCGCAAACCAACTGCGTGTAAGGCGGAAGATGTCACAGACATAAAGGAATCTGAGACAGAGTGTAAGCTAGAGTCAGAAGAAATCTCAATAACAGGAATCCCAAGAAGTGGAACATCAACAACATCCTCATCGAGCTCTCCATCGCCATGAGCGTCATCGAGAGGACCATCAACAAACAGATCATAATCATCGTCAAACAGATCGTCGAATGGCCAATCCTCAGGAGGAATGACCACTAAGGGAACAGGAGCAAGGATCGGCGCCACAATGTGCTCACCATCGGGATGACCGATGATAAGATGATCGTGGAAAGGAATGACAATAACAAACGGATCATCGTCCGGGATACCATCAACAAGCGGTAGATCATCGCCAAAATCGGGCAGCGCAAATGGCTGAAAATCGTCATCGTCGTCGGACATCATCACATGGGTGTGGGCTCGCTACACCCTAATAGATCTATCACTCATGCCCCTCAGTCCTAACACGAGGATTAATGGTCTTAGGAGTGCGCCTACCCATTCACATGATCTACTCTACTTTCCATAGCTAACCATACCAATTGTAATTGTTTGTAATCATTTTGTAACATGTACTTCACCCCCGAAGTTATAAAACTGAAAACAGTTAAAAGAAAAGGGGGAACATGAACTCACAGTCTTGCGTCTTCGAATCACCGTAACTCACGCTTCTTCGGATAAACACGACTACCTACAACGTACTATGATCTATTAGACGAGTGGGTCGTGCCTTCACTTGGTATTAATTAGTGTCTTTGAGTCACGTTCTTTTGTATCTTCAATATTATTCCAAGTTATAATTATTTGTTAAAATACGAAATATTTTAACTTAAATTATATTTATTAAATTTTGGAATAATAGTTAAAACAATATATTTTAACTTAATACTTCCCAAGTATTTATACTTGTACATCCTTCCCAAGGATGGGTGCATTTGTATTCTTATATTCTTATACTTGTATATTTTTGCCATGTATTGGGGTCGTATTCCGGTGTATAACTATACGTATGAGAATACGTATTTTTATTTTATTCATTAAGTATTCTTATACTTAATTTCGTATTAATTTTTTCGGAATATTATATTTAATAAAAGTTCACCAATATATATATATTTCCAAAATATATTTTAAGAAATATTATTTAAAATCTTCCCTTGGCAAAAATATTTGTATTTTCATATAAGTTCCAAAAATAATATATTTTCAAGTCTAACTTGGAAAATATATATATATATATATATATATATATATAAATACTCATTTTCTCCAAAAAATAATATATTGTATTTCATGTTTGTTTAAGAAAATATATATTTCTTTCAAAAATAATATATCTTCTATAAATTTCAAGAAAATACATACTTTTATTAACCCAAAAATAATATATTTTCTTCTTGTCAAAAATATGACACAACTTTGTAATAATTGTAAAAATCATATTTTTGTTTCCTTGGTGTCCAAAATATTATTTACCAAAATATGCTTGTGGATATTATTATTCCCGGAATATTTTGTAAGTTATGTTCCTTGGTTTGGTTTCACCAATATTTTGTGTAAATGCGTATATTCATATTCTTGGAATTTTGGTAATATTTTGGATTGTAATTTTTGGTATTTTGATGAGTTATATTATTTCATGTCTTAAAATAATATAACTAATACACAAAATATACAAATAATCACACCCACAGTGTCATCTAAATATATATTTCCTAAATACATATTTAGTCACTTTTATTTATAAAAACAAACCTACAATAATTATAATTTTTGTAACAAAAATTATGGCAAAGTTTATGTGAGAAATTCATGGTTTAAAATGTACTTGTAAATATTTGTTTGGATATATTTTTCTAAGTGTTTAATTTTTAGAAAAATTTTGCCATAGTTTCCCCTAAAAATGGAGGTTTCCATGCTTTCAAGCATATCATTTTCTTTTGTAAAAATCAACACAATCAATCCACAATCAATAATAAACAACCTTACTTACCAACTTTGCCAAAAACAAGTATAATCTACTACTTCATGAACTTGAATATTTGTAAAAATTTGTAGTAACTTACTAGTGTTCTTAGTAAGCCTTGTTATCCCTTAAAGTGTGGTTATTTATTTATAAATCATATTCTTGAAGGATTTAGACTTTCACAACTTGTAGAATGATTTTTCTAAAAATCAATCTTTTGAGTTTTTCTTGTTAACAATATATTTTACACTTGATTTAACACTAAAACATGATTGGTTTCTTTAAAAATCATAGTTATGTAAATCTTGTAATTTAAACTTGGTTTCTTGAGAAAACTATCTTTAAAATCATCCATGTTCAAGACCAATAACATGTATTCATCTTCATTTTACACAAAATCATCTTTGTTTTCAAGTTCATGTTCTCATAATCGGATGATCATCTTGATTATTCACAAGATCATCCTTTCACTTGCTAGATCACGTGTTTAATCACAATCTAGCAAGTCTCATATGATGTTTAACATCATAAACATGTATGAACAACAATCATCAAGTATAACAACTCATATTCATCAAGATTCCTTCATATTTTTAGCTTATGTTCAAGTTTGCTTCTTGTGATTTTTAGTGTTCTTCATGATCAACATTATGTAACATCTTTTAACCACTAATATAAGATGTAAATTAGCAATATCAAGGTTCTTACCACTAGCACAAGGCTAGGGATGATCAAGAGAAGTTATGAGATGGATAAAAGCAAATGAAAGAGGTCCTTGATCTTCTACAAGCTCCTAGCTCCTTAGTATGCCTTCTAACACCCTTGTAAGTGTGTGGATTGAATGGAAATGAGGTGATGATGATGATGGTATGGTGGTGGTGGTTCTCGGCCGAGACCAAGGGAGGAGGAGGGAGAGAGTTTGAGTGTTAGTGTTTTGTGAGAATGAAGGAATGAAGGCACTAGTGGTTTATAACATAATCTTTCCAACATGTGAATGTCCAATGTGTATTATGTATCTAAAGTATCAACAAGATCAAATAATATATTGGAAACAAATCAAGGGTGGGCCACACCCTTGTGACCGTCGCCCATAGGAGGGGGGTATAGGGTTGGGATGTAATGGTAAGTTAGGGAAACTAGTTAGATTTCAAGTGTATGTTTAGGTATTTTGGTTAATATGATGTTATATAGTGTGTTATGATGTTCGGGGACCATAACTAGCTTGGTAATGTTAAAACAATGCTTCTAGTGTAAATTTGGTGTTTCGGGTAATGTCCGGTTGGTTTCTGGTTTGTTAAGGTGCTAAACTATGCAGTTTAGTGTGCTTTATGTACCCTTTTGTGACACTTTTGATTCCCGACACTTAGGAAAGTATTCAGGACTGTTTAATCATATTTTTGCATGATATTAGATTGTTTAAATGTTGATTTATGCCGATTTTTGCTGAATTCAGCACTTTGGGTGAGTTTTAGGCACTTTCCGGCACTTAAACTATCACTAGAAAGGCAGTTTTATGATCCTTTCTTTCCTACACACTATACTAGTGCAATACTTGGTTCCTGGCTCATTCTGTGTTCTCAACACCTTGTCTGTCTATGTACTGAACTTCGTCAGCGTTTTTCTAACTTGTCTGATTATTGTGCTAACTGTGTTTCGTGCATCATTTGAGTTAAATAAGCTTTCATGCAATAATGGTATGTCATTTGCAATATGTGAAGCACATGTGTGTATATGGCAATAATCAGTAAGCAGTTAATTGTAATTCAGCACAGTCATTAAGCATTAATCATGGTTTAATAATTGTACGGATACCTGGAATTTTGACAGTTGTCACAGATATGAATTTTGTTGATCTGGTCAGCTTGTCTCCCTTAATTGTGATATGTTCACCAGTTGGTGTACATACCTCTATAGACTTTTGATTACATAAAATACTTGCATGATTGGCTACCAACCAATCCATTCCTAACACGACATCGAATCCGACCAGATCCATTGGTAAGAGATTAGCAGTAAAGTTATGACTTAAAATTTCTATCTTTCCTTCGTGAAGGATTTCGCTTATTTTGATAGAATTTCCATTGGTTGTCTCCACCAGACAGTCTTGGTGAAGTTTAGTTAATGGTTGATTTAGAAGTTTGCAGAAAGAAGTATTTATAAAAGTTTGGTTTGCACCAGAGTTAGATAATACTTTAGCATATACATCATTAACTAAAAACGTACCGCCAATCACATCTGGGATCATTTTAGCTTCTTCGGTTGTCAGAACGAATGTTCTGCCATTCTTCTTGGGTCCTTCTGTTGCCTTTGCTTTGTTGGTTGCCACTAGAGCTAGTTTCGGATAGTTCAGTTTGATATGACCAGCTTCTCCACAGTTGTAGCATACTCGGGCGTTAGCTTTCGTTCTACATTCTTCTTCCTTATGCCCGGGTTTCTTGCAGAAATTACAATATCTGGCACATTTTCCCGAATGCTTCTTCTTACATATCTTACAGAAAGGTGAAGAAGATGAACTTGTTCCTTTCCCACGTAGTTCCTGAGTAATCTTTTGAGCTAGATTCTTTTTCTGGTTTTCCTCTTGTGTGCGTACCAATTCATCTGTCAGAGTGTTAACAAGTTCCACCACTTTTTTTATGGTTTGTGGTCTAGCTGTCTTGACTATATTTTTGATCTCACTGATTAATCCCCAGATGTAACGGGAGATTAATACTGGTTCTGGTAAGGCTAGTGTTGGTACTATCCTCGCATATTCAAAGAATGTGGTAGTATATTCCCTGCAATCTACCCCAATCATTCTATGATTTAGGAACTTATTAGCAATTTGTTCCTTTTCTTGAGGAGGACATAACTTCCTTTCAACTATTTCTTTAAAGTTGATCCATTTCATATTGTAAACCCTGTCACTTCCTCTTGACTGGAGAATAGTGTTCCACCACTCTAATGTTGCATTCTTAAAAAGATTAGAGGCATACATGATCTTATCTTCATCTGCACATTTACTTATTTTTAAGACTGCCTCTGTCTTTTCTATCCAGCGTAAGGCTGAAATGGCTCCTTCATTGCCTGAGAATTCTATTGGTTACATGATAAGAATTCTTTATAACAACAACAACCATAGGGGATGGTCCTTCTTCTTTTTGGAATCGGAGCTTGGATAAATAGTTCGTGATTTCCATTCACACTGTGACTTGGCTCGATGGGCGTACGTTTACTGCCTATTATGGAATTATTATTTTCTACATTTTTATTAATAGTTTCGATAATATATGGCATGACATCTATGATTCCTTGAGCTACTATATGTTCGATAACACTTTTATCCACTTGGTTCCTGTTATTATTGTTATTCTGGATTTCCTGATTTACTTCGTTTGACATCTGAATTGTGAACATGATCAGGTATTAATATCACAGAATAAATTAAACAAACAAATACTCAAGCATATTGAACCAAAATCGTCGAGCATTGCGACTTTTACTCTTTTATATATATGCATCTAGTACAAACACTGAAATATTGAAAGTTAGTAATTATGCATCGATATATATATTATTTTATATCTATCTTATATATTTTTAGTTGATTTTTTTTCTAAGTAACAAAATTTTCATATATAGTATATTAGGCATTGGCTTTCTAATATTGCATCTCTCTCTCGTCGTATTTCCAGACGAGATTTTCCCCGATTTGGCGTATCCTATTTCCCTCTTCAATCAACTCTTCACCGTAGTGGTGAATTTCTTTTAGGTTTTCCTGATCCATAGGTGGTGCTGGGGTTGGTATGGGTTCAGGGTAAAATGGTTCAGGTTCTCTAGGTGGCATATAAGGATCATTTATCAGGTTTTGAAATGCCCAGACATTGTTCCATCATTGTTCTAAGGGATTGGGTGCTGGTAACCTGGGTAATTCGTTTGGATCGAAGGCTGGGATTGGTAATTGATTTTCTTGGTTTTATTCTGGGTACATAGGCATGGGTGCTACTGGTTGCTTAGGGCATAAAAGTAGTAATTAAGGTTCTGGTGCTGCTACTTGGTTGAGGTCATGTTCTCTTTCTACAGTTCTAGACATATTAAGGTTGGCTAGTCTCCTATCCAATTCCTCTTCCCATACAGGTCTAGCTACTAGATTTTGGGTATTTCTTCCAGCTCTACTTAGTACTGCTTGTTGTTGGATTTTCCTCATTCTTTTTTTTTTTCATTTCCATTTTTGCTCTACTAAACCACCTTATTTTCTTAGGAGGAAATGCTTCCTCGGATTTGGCTAAAAAAACATAGGTTTCCTTGAAATCAGCTACGTATCCGGAGATTGGCTGGGATGTTCCTTCATCCATTGGAGAATGAGGTAGGTGACGATAAGCGTCGGAAGTACCCTGATCACTCATACTATAAAGAAATTATCAAAATAACATAAAATAATAATATACATATTTACACAAAATAACACAGAAGTTAGTTATATAAGTTTCCTAACATAAATATAAGAATTTAGGTATTAAAAGAACACCTGAATGGCTTAAACCAGTGGCCCTGATACCACCTTGTGTCGCAACCCTCGACCCCATCCCGGGAGCGGGAGCCGTGAGCACGAGCCGGTGGTATCGGTGTTTATTAATTTGGCAGCGGAAATGAGACATCAGGACCGTAGGTAGGAAATAAATTTTAGAGTTTTAAAACATCAAACTTTTATATTAAACAAATGGGATAAAAACCCATATTTCATTTATAATATCTTTATAGGGATAAACCCTAGTTGCGGAAAACATAATTTAGTCGTTTATTTAAGTAACTTTATAGCCACTTTCTTTAAGCCTTCAGTGCTCCATAACTGGCTTCTAATAGCTTTCATATCAAGGTACCTGAAACGCGTTTTAAAATATTTTATCAGCAAGAAATACTGGCAAGTGCATTCCATTTTATAAAACGACACATTGTTATATTTTACAGCATCAAGAGTTTTTTACATTTGTTCATATCTACCAATTTCTCAACACAGTATTGCTATTGGGGTACCATTGTCCCCCGTGCTTGTGGTCATGTTAATATTAGCTAACCCTTTGTACAATAGTAACGAGTGTCAGGTAATGTATACAAAACCCCACATACCGATGATAATTGTAGAATTACAAAAACTTAATCTCTGTAAGTATAACTGATAAACATTTAGGGTTTTGTAAAGCATTTGAAATAATGGCTCACAAACGGTGAGAAAAAGAGAACGACTCACATTGTAAACTTATGTTTTTCTACGGGCTTCCTTGAAATATTTTCTGTAAATTTTCTTGAGTGCATATTAAAAACATACAACGCACGCGCGTTAGTATAATAACCCAAATCACTTTAGCCATACAACACGAGACAGAACCCCAACGTACTTAGTCAGGCAGAGCCTTGATATGTGTTGCTGAGTTCTAGATCAATCGGGTAGGGTAACTGAAGAAACACTAGATAAATGGTCGGAACCGAGATATCGGGGGGGTTTGAATCCGCATAAAAAGGTTAGTTTCCTCTCGATCGATTCAGGTGCAACCGATCTTCTTCTCCGAGAACTCTGCAAAAAAGAGCACTGTTAGCCTCGCCAAGGGGAGAAGAGGGTTCTCTCCTTGACCCGACTCCGGTGTGAGAATAAGTATGGGTAGTGAAGAAGAAGAAGTATTTGAGAAGTGTGTGTAACTTGAATTCATACATGGGTTGCTTCTCATATTTATAGCCGGGAGTCGTTTAGGTGGGAAAACCCGTTAGTGAAAAGTTGACGGAAGATGCTAACCCCGTAAGCGGTTACATTTCCTTCCGTTTAAGTCCTTTGATCCGACGTGAGAGCACACGGATCGGGGTTTAGATCAAAGGCTGGGGATTTGCCACGTGTAATGTGATCAAGTGGAGATTACTCTCCAATTGCATGCCTTCGTTGTGATTTCAGGGGTGTCTGTGGTAATGACACGTGTCCAGACGGTTATAACCGTCTGGGTGATGTACGATTGTATTTCTTTCTAGAAGATTACTGCTGTAATCTAGTGTGGTACTTTATCGTGTGGAGACCACTGAATAAATAAATCCAAATCTGGGTAAAATAATATCCAAGTCTGGATATTTAGGCGGAAGTATTTATCTCAGGATTTTTATCCTTTGCTAATGGGAGAAGGCGCAAGGATTTATGATTTCCTTTGGGCGCGCGACTATAGACTGCTGATTACTTTCTTCCTTTTGTAAGACCAGTGCGCGGCCGCGCAAGGTTAAAAGGTTAAAAGGCAAGGTTGTGGTATGGTCTCAAATACTTGTCATGAGGTTTTTGGGACCTTACCCCTTCAAGTCCCCCCAGTCTAGTGTTGTACTTATGCAAGTAAGTGGAGCACTGGACTTAGAAGAGGGAAATGTTTTTGGGCGCGAAAAAACAAAGAATCTTTTTTGAGAAGATTTCAATTTTGTCATAAAAAGAAAGATGGGAATTTTTGAAAATTGGCCTTTGCTTCTTCTTTTTTTTTTTGTAATCATATCATGACGTGTGATGATGTCACGATATTTATTCTTGTGAGAGTTTGTCTTTCTTACATTGGGATACGTATTGGCGCTTTGTCAGACCTCATTAATGGGGATAAGACTCTTGTCCCTGTAGCGCCGTTTAGATGTGATGTTTCCTGACATTTCATCATGATGGTTTGAATTTCTCTTCTCTCGAAGTTGAGTTCTTCTATATATAGGTATATTTAAGATGTCTTGTTGATTTTTGACGAAGAAGATGAAACGCTCTTATCATACTCGTCTTCTGCTGGATGTTCTCAGGGTTTATGAAGCTGCTGAAGGCCTCCTGCTGCTTTCGAGGTCATCACCCTGTGTTACTGTTCCGGTAAAGGGTCTGATCAAACCTACTTCTCTGGTAGCTGTTGATTCTGCTTGCCAGGTCCCTCAACATATGGATGTTACTGATGATGTTAGCATTGTGCTGGATGCTGATAGTTTGATGGCTCGATTTCCGACGCTTCGGAAGAGAGAATGCCGGTTGGTATATCAACGCCGGAAAACTCGTCGGTGTGAGCAGGTGTCTGTTGTTGATGAAGATTCCGATGCTGGTTAGGTGCTTATCCTTAGGGCTAGTTCTTGTTTAATGTTTTTGTTGTAAAGCTGAACAATTTCTTTTTTGAAGATCATTGCCATGATCTTGCTAAGTGTTTATGTTACACTTTTGATGATATGTATATTGTGACACATGTTACTACTCTCGTAGGGTTTGTTTCTTGCATGTTTGAATTACAATATGTTGCATATGTTTAATTGCTTTTGGATAGGTAGGGCGAATGAGAAATGGTATTGTGCTCATGTGTGAACGTTTGTCCAAAAGGCGTGACAGTTTGCCTGGTTTAGACTGTTCATGAGGTGTACAATGTTTGACCATATTGTTTTCGCGCGAACCAAAGAAATTATATGCAATTTGTAATAAACATTGATACAAGTAAAGATGATGTTTGTATTAAAAAGAGCACAAGGCTCGTAATACAAGGGATAATAAAGAAATACATTGCCTGTATGTTCTTCCGCTTTTGTAGACTAGTTTATATGTAACACCTGCGCAACTGTTGCGCGTTCCAGGTGCGCGGGACTAGTGTCCCATCAAGTCTTTTTAAAGTGTATGCTCCTTTACCTAAGACTTCGTTGATAATGTATGGTCCTTCCCATTTGGGCGCTAACTTGACCGGTTTTTCAGCATTTGAAGCTTCATTGTCGTGCAAGACGAAGTCACCGGGGACAAAGGTACATATGCGTACGCGCGCATTGTAATATTTTTCGAGTTTGGACAGCATTCTCGCGCCGTTCTTCGAGGAGGTCCAGATCCAGTCTTCGTTCTTGCTCATTGTTCTGTTTTTCCATAGCTATCATGCGCGGTGATGGTAGTCCAATTTCAGCTGGAATGACGGCTTCAGACCCGTAGACTAGACTGAACGGAGTTTCGCCTGTGCTAGTCTTTGGCATTGTTCGATGCGCCCATAGGATGCTAGGGAGTTCGTCAACCCACCCCCTGCGTGCTGTTCCAAGTCGCGCTTTTATGCCGTTGACGATTTGTTTGTTTATACTTTCTACCTGACCGTTCGCTTGTGGATGCGCGACGGAGGCAAAGTTATGTTCGATCTTCATCTCTTTGAACCATTTTTGAAGGTCTTCTGAGGCGAAGTTTGTGCCATTATCTGAGATAATGCGCAATGGTAATCCAAACCTGCAAATGATATGTTCCCGTATAAATTTGCGGATTACCATTGCTGTGGTTGAGGCCAAGGCTTTAGCTTCCACCCATTTAGTGAAGTAATCGACCGCTACGATGATGAATTTTACTGCGCCTGGCGCGTCAGGAAATGGGCCAACGAGGTCAATGCCCCATTGTTGGAATGGCCAAGCGGACGTGACGGGCACTAGCGGATTTTTTGGTCGGAGTGTCTTTGGTGCGTGGCGTTGACAGGCTACGCATCTTCTTAATAAGTCAACTGCGTCTACATGCATTCCCGGCCAGTAGTATCCGGCGTTCATGATCTTTGCCACGACCATGCGTGGTCCTGCGTGTATTCCACATAATCCCTCATGAATTTCTCTGACCAGATATTGGGCATCTGTTTTATCAACACAGCGTAATAATGGTCCCATAAATGACTTCCGATATAAGACGCCATCCGCCATTTCATAATTTACTGCTTTGTGTTGGATTTTTCGAGCTTCTGCCTTTCCTTCCGGAAGTTTTCCGTGTTGGAGGTACAAGATAATCGGAGACATCCAGGATGGATTTCCCATTTCTATGACGTTCACTTGTTTGAGATGAATGGAAGGATTGGATAGTACCTCTATGCGTACTTCCTTTGCTAGGTGCTTGAAGCTGGTAGCGGCTAACTTGCTTAGCGCGTCTGCGTGCTTGTTCTCGCTTCTGTTTATATGGTTAACTTTGAACGTTTGGAATTGGCTGATTAGTATTCGCGCTTGTTCAAGGTATAATGCCATAGCTTCTCCTCTCGCATCATAGTGGCCATTGACTTGCTCGGCCACCAGTTTTGAGTCGACGTTAGCTTCAAGACTTCTTGCCCCCATTTTTAGTGCTAAACGGAGACCTGCCAAGAATGCTTCATATTCAGCTTCATTGTTTGTGTTTTGGAAATCTAAGCGTATGGCATATGTGAGTTCGTGATTGTCTGGGCTAACTAGTCGGAGACCTGCCCCTGCTCCATCGTCATTGGAAGCGCCATCTGTGTGTAAGGTCCAGACTCTATCGTCGAAAACGGGTATAGGGTTCTGGATTGCTTCGCACTCTTGAACTTTGTCAATGGGAACTTCAGTGGCAAAATCTGCTAGAACTTGCCCTTTGATTGCTGGTCTTGGCCTGTAGAAGATATTGTATCCTCCCAGCTCAATGGCCCATTTAGCCAACCTTCCCGCTACGTCGGGTTTTGATAAGATTTGGCCCAAATGATAATTGGTGAGAACTGTGATGACGTGGCCCGAAAAATATCTGCGCAGGCGTCGTGATGCGTGTACTAGTGCGAGGACTAGCTTTTCTATCATTGAATAGCGAGTTTCCGGGCCGGTGAGCATTTTGCTTATATAGTAGATTGGAGTCTGAATGTTTTCGCGTTCTACCATCAATACAGCACCAACCGCTACTTCCGCAACAGATAGATATAAAATCAGTGGTTCTTTTTCTTTTGGCGCGGTCAGCGTTGGTAGCTGGATTAAACATTCTTTCATTTGTTTGAATGCTGCCTCTGCTTCAGATGTCCATTGAAAGTCGGTTTTCTTTGCGCAGTTTCACAGCGTGCTGATGAATGGATAAGACTTTGCTGCGTGATTAGCCAAGAATCTGTTCAAGGCTGCTAAACGCCCGGCGAGCCTTTGCATTTCTTTAACTGTTGCAGGTGACGGCATTAGCTGGATGGCTTGCACTTTTTCTGGATTAACTTTAAAACCGTCTCTTGTGACTATAAAACCCAAAAATTTTCCTTCTTCCATGCCGAAGGAGCATTTTGTTGGGTTAAGTTTTAAGTTCACGTTGCGCAAAGAGTCAAACGTGCGCTGAATATTGCTGAGCATTGTGTCTTCCTCGTGGCTCATGATGACGAGGTCATCCATGTATACTTCGACAGTCTTGCCAATATCCCCGCTGAAGACTGTGTCCATTAAGCGTTGGTAAGTTGCGCCTGCGTTGCGCAGGCCGAAAGGCATTTTGGTGTAGCAGAAGATGCCTTTATCTGTGCGGAATGCGGTTTTGTCTTCGTCTTCTGCTTTCATCTGGACCTGATGATAACCCTTATAACAGTCGAGAAAACACTTCCACCTGAATGATGCTAGGGAGTCGACTTTCTTGTCTATCTCCGGAAGCGCGTAGCAATCTTTCGGGCATGCTTTGTTCAGGTCTTTGAAGTCGACACACATTCTCCATCCGCCATTATGTTTTTGTACCATTACTGGATTGGCAACCCATGTATGGTATTTTACTTCGCGCAAGATTCCCGCATTGAGTAGCTCTGTTACTTGCTTGTCCATAGCTTTTGCTTTTTCTTCGCTAAAACTGCGCCTTCCCTGAGCAACAGGTTCCGCTGTTGGCTTGATATTCAAGCAATGTTGCGCTATGTCGCGTGGGACCCCAGTTATATCTGCTGGACACCACGCAAATATATCTTTGTTGTTGGTCAACAATTCTTTTAGTTGTGTTCGTGTTGCTGATGAAATGGCGTGTCCTAGTAGGATGGTTTGCTCTGGATATTCGTTGTTCAGGACCCATTTCTCCGGTTCATTTTATGCCGAAGGTTTGACTACTTTTGCCGGTGGCTCATCATCTACGTACATGACTTCTTTGCTCGAGTACAGAATTGCAACTCCGGTTTCCGTTGGAAATCCGCATGCAGCATGTGGAATAGAAGTGATCATGCTAAATTCTCTTTGCGACCTTCTTCCGAGCAAGACATCATGGCGTGATGTTGCCGGCATGACCATGAAATTGACTGTGACTGTTCGTGAATGTTCGCCATCCGATAAAGTCACAGGAAAAGCTATTTGCCCTAATGGAAATACGGCTTCATTGCAGAATCCGGTGAGGGGAAAATCGACCGGTTCTAGACGTGTTTTGTCTTCTGGGTCCAGCTGTTTGAAACATTGCTCGTATATGATGTCCATCGAGCTTCCCGGATCTATAAACATATAGTCCGTCCGGTAATGTCCGAATATGCCAGTAATAATTACTGGTCGTTCTTCCTGAGGGCCCCCAGGAACAACAGGAAACACAACTTGCTGTTCCCTCCAATGTTAATCATAATTCCGCTTATTCGGCCTTCGTGACGGACCTCCTTGAACCATATTTATTTGTTTAGGTTTCTGATAGCTGCTATTTCTGGATTGTATTTTAATGGTACGATTGGATTGGATGTCCCCCCGACATGGTGTTGGTGGGTCCAATACTGTAGTGTTGATTTCTTCTCCAGATCTGATGTTTGGGAACTCAGATCTGGCGATTTGCATAGCGATTGTGTTTAAAGCAACTTGGCATTTGTTGAACCAGTGTTCTGGGGATCTTTCTATGGTTGGATCTGAGAAATTCTCTCTATCGTTGTTTCTGTTTTTTCCCATGATTTCATTGATCTGAGTGTTTTGGGTTGTAGAAACTTTGAATTCAGATCGAGGATCTGATAGGTGGGATACTGAATTCTCTGCCATGTGCAGAACAGAGGATGAAAAAATAACTGAATCGAAACGAGATAAAAACTAGAAAACAGAGGAATCGGTGGGCGCCAATGAAGAAACACTAGATAAATGGTCGGAACCGAGATATCTAGGGGGTTTGAATCCGCATAAAAAGGTTCGTTTCCTCTCGATCGATTCAGGTGCAACCGATCTTCTTCTCCGAGAACTCTGCAAAAAAGAGCACCGTTAGCCTCGCCAAGGGGAGAAGAGGGTTCTCTCCTTGACCCGACTCCGGTGTGAGAATAAGTATGGGTAGTGAAGAAGAAGAAGTATTTGAGAAGTGTGTGTAACTTGAATTCATACCTGGGTTGCTTCTCATATTTATAGCCGGGAGTCGTTTAGGCGGGAAAACCCGTTAGTGAAAAGTTGACGGAAGATGCTAACCCCGTAAGCGGTTACATTTCCTTCCGTTTAAGTCCTTTGATCCGACGTGAGAGCACACGGATCGGGGTTTAGATCAAAGGCTGGGGATTTGCCACGTGTAATGTGATCAAGTGGAGATTACTCTCCAATTGCATGCCTTCGTTGTGATTTCAGGGGTGTCTGTGGTAATGACACGTGTCCAGACGGTTATAACCGTCTGGGTGATGTACGATTGTATTTCTTTCTAGAAGATTACTGCTGTAATCTAGTGTGGTACTTTATCGTGTGGAGACCACTGAATAAATAAATCCAAATCTGGGTAAAATAATATCCAAGTCTGGATATTTAGGCGGAAGTATTTATCTCAGGATTTTTATCCTTTGCTAATGGGAGAAGGCGCAAGGATTTATGATTTCCTTTGGGCGCGCGACTATAGACTGCTGATTACTTTCTTCCTTTTGTAAGACCAGTGCGCGGCCGCGCAAGGTTAAAAGGTTAAAAGGCAAGGTTGTGGTATGGTCTCAAATACTTGTCATGAGGTTTTTGGGACCTTACCCCTTCAGTAACGAATTAGTGATTGGGGGTTAAAATACTTACAGCGGGGCAGAGCTTCATGATTTAAGGGGTATTTTGGCTATAATTTTCAGATTATATTCAGAGAGAAAGAAAAAGAAGTTGAACAAGTTGGGAATGCAGACTGAGGCTCAATTTATACCAATTTCGAGAGCCTGTCGCGCCCCGCGACAGCCCCCACACTTTCCTTTCGCGACCCGCGAGGGCACCCTAGCTACGGCTAGGGTTGCCTTGTCAACCCCTAGGTTTGCCACGTGTCCGACACGTGGCGCAAAAGAGTGTCCGACAATCAATAGGCCGTCGCGCCCCGCGACCGACCTCCACAAAACCTGTCGCGGCCAGCGACATGTGTATTTTTCTTGATTTTTCATTTTTTTCTAAAAATTAACGTTATACGGGTCCGATTTTGCGATTATGGAGCGATTTAAGGTGATTTCGAGGGTTGTTATAGTTCATGCCATTCGTCACTCGTTCAGACAGTTTCCGGAACTTGCTGGCATGAATAGTGTGATCCAATGAATAGTGTTTTCAGCATTTTGCCAACATATTAGGACATAGTTTGCAGTTTTCTAGCGACGTGGCAATTGTATTAATATTGTTTAACATATTTAACCATGTCCTATGATTGCTAGACTTTACACGTCCTAATCATGCAATAATTAAATCGTAATGAACGCAATTAAATGTTAAGTCAAGTGTTTAAGTTGTACGGAATTACCATTATTTTTGCTAGTTGTGACAGTATGTCTTTTGGAACAAACTTGTTATGGGGTTACGTTTGATTATGGATTTTCAGATTTTATGCGACTCCCTGTCTTGTGCTGACAGCTCCTTCACCAATCTGAACTCATTATGAGAGAGTCCCCTTGCATATGCGTAACCCTCCAGATGTTGAGCAGGGTCGTGATTATGATTCGGGTTATGCACATCTATCAGGTAGGCGCGACGCGTTATGTCGAGAAACCCTATCTCCATGAAAGAGCAACCACAATTTTTGTTGCCGGTTCTCCAAATCATGGTCGTACTCTTATGCTCGCTGCTACGGTTCCATTAAAGCCATGTCCTCGTGGCCTTATCATCCTGTTTCTTTGACCGCCTAGTAACAATGGCATAGCCGTTATCAAGTCCCTTTGTTTTTACCCAATTTTCCAACTCATCACGGGACAATAAACCCTAAAAGGACATAACATTTATAATAATATTTTAACAATATATATTTTAACAAAACTAGTATTTAGGACCCGCGCTTTGCGACGGGAGTGTTAAACCGAACAAAAAGTAAACATAACAACATTGAACAACGCACACGCATTGCAAAGTGTTAACTCGCAAAAATAGACCAAAACGTTAAACACAGAAAAGAATAACTAAGTCGAACCACACAAAAAATAAAGTGAATAGTGAAAAGTCCTCACAAAGCTTTTTTTACAAATTAATAGATAGGAAATTTTGACCGAAACGTAAAAATTATCGTAAAAAGGAAGAACTAAATCGAAACGATAAAAAACCAACATAAAAAAAGAAACTAAAAAGGTAAACATAAAAAGTTTAAGGTCTAGACAATAAGCTTAATGAAAGTGAAGGGGTCATCATGTAATTTTTAGGAGTATGATGTGTAAAATATGAAAGTTGAGGGGTCAAGATTAAAAAATAAATTGAATAGTAAAAACTCCTCACAAAGCTTTTTTTACAAATTAATAGATAGGAAATAATAAATACTTTGTAGTATGATATGTAAAATATGAAAGTTGAGGGGTCAAGTTTAAAAAATAAATTGAATAGCGAAAAGTCCTCACAAAGCTTGTTTTACAAATTAATATATAGGAAATATATAACAATTTAATTGATATATTTTAAGAAAATATATAACATTTATAATACATTTTAATAAAATATATAACATATATAATAATATTTTAACAAAATATATTACAATTTGATTTATATATTTCAACAAAATATATAACAATTTAATTTATATATTTCCTCTATATTAATTTGCAAAAAGTGTTTGTGAGTAGAAATTACTATAGATTTTTTTACATGTCATTAATGCTTTATGTACAACATGGTGAAGCACATGTCATCCTCCTTTTCCCATCTAAAGACTTTGTTTTGATTGGTTTACATTTTAGACCACCACTCCACTCCCTTTCTCCATCCACAAACCACCTCCTATCACCACCTCTGCCTCCGCCATCGGTCGTCACTCCCACCACCACTTCTACTTCTTCACCCTCTTATCTCTTCTCTCCTTTGGCTGACCACTACTCCGGTATTTTCTTACCTCCACCACCAACGCATCATGGCGGTTCTAGAGAGTTTCGACGATGGCTATGCTGCTGGAAGTCCAGCCACCGGCGCTCCAATGGGTGGTAGTCACGCAAAAGAAGTCATGTAACATCTGTGGCGGTGGTTCAAGCTTCAGATCTGACAAGAACAGGTTATGTGGCGGCGGCGGTGGTTTCCTAACGACGATGTTTGAGGGGTGTGGTGGTCAGAACCCACAAGAGCGGTGATGATGACAATTCTTGGTCTATGTCTGGTCGAAAAAATAAAAAGTCACGGATATGGTGGCCGGTAATTTTGGTGACTGACGGTAATCTTTGTGGAGATTGTTGTTAGATCTCAAGGTTATAAAGATGAGGGTTATGGAGCTATAGGTGTGTGTTGCGTGGCAGAGTGTGAGTGAGAGAGAGAGGACTACTACCTTTACAAAATCAATTGAGGATAACAAAATCAGTTGAGGATAAGAAATGTTTGAGATTTCATTTTCTCAACAAAATATGGGTTAAAAATTCGAAATATATGAGTGAAGCTCAAACTTATTCACCAGTTTGAGTTCGTACATAGTTGTTATTCATCACATGGTTTTTTTATTTTGGGGTTTTTAATATTTCTTAAAAAATCTTATACAGTTACAAATCTGTCGCAACGCACGGGTCTCTAAAACTAGTTATAACAATATATATAACATTCATACTTGCTTAATTTCGTACGAACTTGCGTGTACGTGGGTTGCTCGTCAACCAATGGCTTTTGGGCGTAAGAAGGCTCACCACCGTCTTTGTTGTTGCTATAGTTTTGTTGTCCGTACGAGGCCTCACACCCGTGTTCGTAACCCGGATACCCGTAATCGTTTTCATCGCTAGGCACATCAAACTAAAAAACATCAATGGGTAAAAGATGACGATAAATCTAACGTCTAATTCAAATAAGCAAATAAATGCTCATCTCTTTCAGGTCTGGCAACAACGGTTCCTTGGGATAAGGACGAAAGCCGAACACGACCACCTTCGCGTGATCATCATTTACTCACCCCTCGTAAGAATTAGGGATGGCAGATCCCTCCTAAAACAACAGTGTGGTAAGTGTTTCATAAACAAAACAACCAAAACAACTAAATAAATAGTATACCAGACTGCTTTCCGAAATAAACGTACTAGTGTTGCCTGACGATTCGCCAAAAACATAATTAAGGTCAAACCAAGACATAAAAATATCAAATATTTGAATTGTTTGAATCGAAAAAATGAAACGAGAAAGAATGATCATATTCCGTCGTTTAAAAGGAAGAACGAATGCCAAAGTCAATCATTCACCAGATCTCTATACGACTCGTGTAGCTTTATACGAGTCGTATAGGGCTGATGTATTATCACTTCCATCACCTTTTTGTCACTGTTGAAAGACATCGTACTAACTCGTACTTAATACGAGTCGTATAGTTCTATACGACTTGTATAAGGTTCACATGTTACAGCTGTAGCAGGCTTTGTCTGACTTTCAAAATTATAACTACTCAATATGCGTCTATAGAGACTAGAGCTATACGACTCCTATAAAGAGTGTCAATTTTAGAAGTTTGAGTGTCCCATCTTTTTTATAAAGGATAAATTACAAGTTTTGTCCTTTATCTTTAGGGTACTTTACAGGCGGTGTCCTTTTTTTCAAATGTTGACAGGCGGTGTCCTTTATTAGGTATTTTGTTACAAGTTTTGTCCTTTCCACCCAACCTGGTTAAAAAACCCAGTTAATTGTTGACAGGCGGTGTCCTTTACTAGGTATTTTGTTGCAATTTTAGTCCTTTACCTAGGTATTTTGTTGCAAGTTTAGTCCTTTACACCCAACAATTAACATGGTTTTTTAACCAGGTTGGGTGGAAATGACAAAACTTGTAACAAAATACCTAATAAAGGACACCGCCTGTCAACATTTGAAAAAAAAGACACCGCCTGTAAAGTACCCTAAAGATAAAGGACAAAACTTGTAATTTATCCTTTTATAAATCAACAAACAAGTAGTAATCTATCTTTACAGCTTTTCAACTTAAAATAATAAAAAAATAAATTTTACCTAAATTTTTTCATAGTTTATCCACTTATTATCATTTTTGGAAAGAGTCCAAAACCTCTTCTCACTACCCAAAAATGTCCACTCACTCCACCTCCCTCCCCCACCTTCTTCTCCATCCTAAACCCTAACCCCACCACGACCACCAATGGACCACCGCCGTGCACCGCGCACCGTCATCGACCCCAAAGTCCGCCACGTCGGCTTCTTCACCCCACCGGACCGCTCCCAATCCGTCCCCTTACCACCGTCCACCTCATCTGCTCCGTTATCCGACCTCTCTCCCTCCGGCACCTCACTCTCTCCAGTCATGATTCCTCCGCCATGTCACACCTCCGATCTAATAACCGTTCCAGACGGATTCGCACCTACTCGGTTATTATCGCCGCTGCAGCGATTCTCCGGTGAGTCGGTGATTCCGGTCGGCAGTTACAATCCGTCGGAGTTTGCGTCTCCGTCTGTCGGAGATTTTTTCGAGGAGAAGAATCCGCGGTCGCCGGGGCCGCGCCGGAGCCGTGGAGGTGGTGGTGGTTCCGGTAAGGTTGCGTCGTCGTTGCCGGCCGGTGGTTTTGAGATGCCGGTGGAGGTGAAACCTAAGAGTTTGACTACTGTTTCGGTTGTTAGCAGTTTGAGACCTAATGTGACTGGTATGCAATGTTGGTGAGCTTGTTGTTTATTATTGGATGTTTGGATTGTAGTTTATGCATGTATATGTGTTGATTTGATATTGAGCTAATAGAATTAGTTTATTAGGTGTAATGAAGTTTGGTGAATAAGATGAGAAAATATTTGGATGTGGTTTTGTTAATTGAAGTTGTAAAGTTGTAATGGTTACTTTTGATTGTTTCTTAGGGTTTGGAAGAGACTGATTATGTAAGGAAGCGATAGATATTTGCCGATAGTTGTTCGGATAATTTGATTCCTTAACTACTTGTTAATCATGAGTAGATCTGCCCAAACACTATGAAATCATTATCAGAGTTTGAAAATGTATGTTGAAAACCTCTTTTGCGCAGTATATAACACTGGAGATCATAACTTGTTTTGGACAAACATGTGTATGAAGTAAACTGGCAATGTAAATCTGATGTAGGGGAGATTATTGAAATCATTGTGCTTAATTTTATTGTGTTCTTGTGTAAGATGCATGGGATCTTGGTGCATATCTGCTTAGAAATGATAGTATCTAAATTTTTTACCTTTTTATTGGGTGCGTACTTATACTAATAGATGTTAAACATTTAAATTATAAATGACTCGATAATTTCTACATTTGCATCATTGTATGGTTGGCTCTACAAGGTATAAGACAGGGATAATGACAACAATATTCAGGTTATGGTTTTACTGTTTTGTCAATCTGATTCATTCGCTATAGTCTTGCCGCTTGCGAAAGCTGTTTTGTTAATAAATTCACTATATTCTTGCGAAAGCTGTTTTGTCAATCTGATTCATTCACTATATTCTTGCGGACGCTGTTTTGTATGGCCTTCTGCTATGATCATTTGGAGCAAACACAACTGTTTTTGTCAATCAAATACCCAATTAACATTAGCTATTTCAGATGCCAAACATGTGTTCTCTCAGATTCATACCTCAGCTAAATCTGTTTGCATGTATTGAACCTTGATTTACCTTTCGTTTGTCGGCTTTTTAGGCTGACCAGTATGATAGGTCAACTTTTTTCTGGTTTTGACAGTCACAGTAGATGATGTTGTGGTTAGTTTGAAGATTTGTCTGGAAGCTGTTGTGGCGTCGCCGCCATTGATTTAACTCTGTTTAGAATAAATTGTCGTCATCGTTTGACCAGTGTTGACCTACTCGTTTCTCTCTCGTGTATCATGTTTGACTAGCATTAATTATATATCTTTACACATTAAATGTTTTAAATCGCGGCGCGGGTTAAGCATTGTCCAATACAAAAAAAAGATAATTAAATTTATATCGACCCTGTTTTCACCGCTATAATGTTTTTATCGTTTCCACATAAATACCCCCAAAGCTTATGTCCTCGTGCTCAAATCCCTCTAAACCCTAGACCATTGTATCTGCTATGGAATCGCGTCCTCCGCGTAATGCCGCTTTTGTCCCGAAAGTTCGGCAGGTTGGGTTCTTTGTCTCTTCTGATCGTTGTCATTTGGACAAAACTTCTTCTTCGTCTCTGTTATCTCGCTCTCCTGTCATGATCTACCCTACCCGCCATGTCCCCTGCTCTTTTGGTCCCATTGATTTTGAATCTTTTGTTTTGGATGAGGGTCCATTACTCGGAGTTGAAACAAAAAATGTTTCCTCTGAACCTTGTGTTGGATTTGACTTTGTGACGATGAAGCCTTCTGTAACAATGATCAACGGTATGAAGATCTGTGTATTTGTACCTTTTATAAAATGTTTAAACTTTAAAAGGTAATATGCTGATTATCAGATCCATTGAGATTGGCAACGTGAGTGTAGCAAGTTGATATAGGATCTATCATAGAATTTGATAAATAAGAACATGCAGTTATGGTATTTTTTTTGTAGGAAATCCAAGTGAGAAGTGTGATTTGTGATATCTTATGTTTTTAAAGAGAGATGAGTTTGTTTTATGCATTTGATTGACTTTGAAAATGTAATATGCGATCTTTTAGGCTTCTACAACATATGTCATATCTTGTCGCTCTTCTGAATATTTGAATATTCTCAGATAAGGTTGGGGAACAGTCCATTGAATCGCAAGACGGAAGTGGTGCCAACTCAAAGCAGCCATTGAAAGAGAAGACATCAAAGGCTGAAAGGCGTGCTCTTCAGGAAGCTCAACGAGCTGCGAAAGCTGCTGCAAAAGGCGAGTCCTGTTTTACTACTTTCATTACTTTTTGTCTAATTTAGCTTTTGAAGGATCAAGTTCTGTTACCTCCATGATATCTGTTGGCTCTTCTTTACATGTCTTGTTCTTCCATTTGTACTTTACAGTAATCAGTTTAGACTTTAGACTGCACGAGAAAATGATGAATTGGGATTCTGATCATATAGTGTCGAAATACTCTCTTATTTGGTGGATGTAAAAAGTCACTAAAAGAAAACTGACTTGATAAGAGCATTTTTATTATTTTAGAATTTAAACTTTATTAGAGAAGGAAGTTAGTTCAACCATTTATACTAGCTCAATCATAAGTTCAACTTGTTTTTTGTGTGTTTACTTTTCTCTGTTTTTCTTTTTCTTCTCCCTGTACTGAACTTTTTATTCTTTATTATACATTTTTGTTCCCATCTCTTTCTATGCGAGGACCAAGACTACTTATCTTAGAGCCTAATCCGTAACATATGTTATTCTATCAGAAGCGGTAAACCGTATACGAGAAATGGGCATATGCATATGTTTATATTTTTTTTGTCTAGCAGGAGGAAATGGCGTAGTCAACATGAAAACAGGAAAGGTCAACAATGCTCAAAAGAAAGATAATGCATCCGTTGCAGCAACTTCTGAGAAAAGGGTAGTTGATCATAAAGATAAAGATAGAAAGAAAGACGTCCCTCATCCACGAATGCAGTTTGATGATGCAACCCGTGTGGAGAAAGCTAAAAAGCGTGCAATTGTAAAACAAACCGAGGTCAGAAATAGAGTCGAGCTTTTTAGGCATCTACCTCAATACGAGCATGGAACAAAGCTTCCTCATCTTGAATATAAGTTTTTCCATCTCAATTCCAATTATGTTCACCCTGCAGTTTACAAGGTACTTTCTTCCACCTTCACAGTGTAACAACTTAACGAATGGGATTTTTGCATTCTTTCGTTAAGAAAATGAACGTGTTCGTTATTAGTATAAACTAGGGGTGTGCAAGAAACCGAATTAACCGAACCATAACCGAATTAACCAACAAAACCGAACCGAACCAAATAAAAAACCGGTGGGTCGGTTAATGGTTTTTTTGAAAACCGAAAGTAGCGGGTCGGTTATGGTTATCATTTTTTCCATACCCACCATAACCGAACCGAACCGACATGTAATAAATCTTTATAGGATTTAGGACTTTTCACCATATTTTTAATATTTGATGTTTTTTACTAAAGATTTTTAGTACTTATGAGTTTTTCATATCATTTTGTGGTTTTGGTTGAATGTTTATTTGAATTTATGGAATGTATCATATCACTTTATTTGAATATTCGATAATAATAATTGGTATTAATATTATAGATTATATATATATTTTTAATAGGGGAATTGGCCTGTAATAATCCCACCTAGTCCTTATTGGCCATTAATAATCCCACCTCAGAATATTCCCCCCACCAGTCCTACCTTTCACCTATTTTTCCTGCAATGGTCCCCCGTTAAAAAAAACTTAACGGAGTTAAGCTTTTTTCCAAATTACAAACAAGTTTTATAGGGTTTTTGATCAGAACGATGATACGAGTCCATTGATGTAAAACTTGCCTCGAAATGGTGCTCCAAGTGACTTGATTTTGGTTAATTGGAAATTTAAACGCCCGAATTGAAGCGTCGTTTTCATCGTTTGGAGCACCGTTTCGAGGCAAGTTTTACGTCAATGGACTCGTATCGTCATTCTAATCAAAAGCCCTAATAAATCTGTTTGTAATTTGGAAAAAAGCTTAACTCCGTTAAGTTTTTTTAACGGGGGACCATTGTAGGAAAAATAGGTGAAAGGTGGGACTGGTGGGGGGAATATTCTGAGATGGGATTATTAATGGCCAATAAGGTCTAGGTGGGATTATTACAGGCCAATTTCCACTTTTAATATTATGTAATATGCAATAACAATTTATTCCGTGTAAAAAAAATTAAGCTATTTTTAGCTAAGCTAAATATAGGGTTAACCACCCATAACCGACCCACTATAACTATCAAAACCGAATAACCATAACCGATCGGTTATGGTTATCCAATAACCGACATCACGGTTATGGTTTTTGATCAAAACCGACCCATGCACACCCCTAGTATAAACGAACGTAACTGAATATAGATGAACGGACATAACTGAGTTAACACCAAATAAAAGTAAAAATAAATAACAATGTCTTGGGCCTAAAAGATAACAAGACTATACTAAATTGTAATGGGCCTAAGCCTAACAGTCTTAAAGGAATATTTTATAAAAACAACATAGTATAGGATCCTAAGAGAAACACATGCTAATTGAGAACCGTGAGAACGATTATAGACCACGCATTTTCTCTAAGCCATTTTTTTTACTTCTAATTGCATGTTTTTAAGAGGTTTTTTTATATGTACATATGCGTACATTGTCAATTTTTAATTACACACATGTGTGTATTGTCAGTTTTTAAACTATACATATGTGTATATTAGGAAACATATATCTCCGATACTTTTTTTTTCAACTTTAAACACGTATATACACTAGAAAAAACATGTTTAGAATCATAGTCTCCCTTTATATACATATATGTACAATCATTTATTCACATTTGTCATATGTACATTATCAATCATAGATGTACCCTAACTATGTTTCAATTTTAATCACATATATTGATATATGTATTGTTAAAGATTGACAATATACACGTGTATATATCCAAAAAAACCTAAAAGAAAAGGCTGCGATTTTTCCCAATATATATATATATATTTTGCATATAAAAAAATGTGTGGTCCAGAATTGTTCTCACGGTTCTCAATTACTCTAGTGATTCTCACATGATCCTAACCCTAGGACCTAGGTATATATATGTATATATGTACACATATTCACTAAGGAATACACCATTATATTTTAGTGGTTCTACATGTAGTGTATTTACACGTATTAAAGACTAATCTGATTGATTTAATTTCATCAGGTTGGATTAAGATATTTGGCTGGTGATATATCAGGTGGAAACGCTCGTTGTATCGCAATGCTTCAAGCATTTCAAGAATCCATTATGGAGTACTCAGCACCACCAGAGAAAGCTCTTAACAGGGATCTAACCGCAAAAATAAACAGCTACGTCTCATTTTTGATCGAATGCCGCCCCCTTTCAATCAGCATGGGTAACGCAATCAAGTTCGTTAAAACCCGCATAGCCAACCTTCCATTAACTCTATCCGAGTCAGAAGCAAAAGCAAATCTCTTGTCGGAAATCAATAATTTCATAAACGAGAAGATAATTCTAGCAGACAAGGTGATAGTACGACACGCTGTGACAAAAGTCAGGGACGGTGACGTCCTTCTTACGTATGGATCATCTTCTGCGGTCGAGATGATATTTCTGCACGCACACGAGCTTGGCAAACGTTTCCGTGTTGTCATAGTGGATTCACGTCCTAAACTCGAAGGTCGGTTATTACTTCGAAGGCTTGTCGGAAGGGGTATCAGCTGCACGTACGTCCATATAAACGCCACTTCATATATCATGCATGAAGTTACTCGCGTCTTCCTTGGTGCTTCATCTGTGTTGGCGAATGGAACGGTTTACTCCAGAGTCGGGACCGCGTGTGTTGCTATGGTTGCTAATGCTTGTGGTGTTCCCGTTATAGTATGTTGTGAAGCCTATAAGTTTCATGAACGAGTTCAGCTTGATTCAATTTGCTGTAACGAACTTGGTATGCCTCTTAGAATTGTTTTTGGAGTAGAGTACATGGATGGTCCCCGTGGTTTACCAAAATTATGGATTTGGTCCCTAGCTTTCTAAAGTACACAAATTTTCCCTATGGTTTGCATTTTGTAACGCATTTAGTCCCCGGATTTTCCCAAAAGTACATGGATGGTCATTGTGGGTTGCACTTTGTAACACATTTAGTCTTCAAGTTGGACCTGCTGAAACCTTTAGATTTGTTGGTTAGGGACTAAATGCGTTACAAAGTGCAAACCATAGGGACCATTCGTGTACTTTTAAAAAATTAGGGACCTAATCCAAAATTTTAGTAAACCACATGGACCATCCGTCTACTTTACTTCTGTTTTTGTTTGTGCCATAAAATGTTATTGCTTAGGTATTCGTATATTAACCTTAGGGGACCCGGATGCCATTTCGAAAGTTCGTGGGAGGGATGAGGTTAACCATTTGAAGGACATTGCGGATAACGAAAACCTGCAACTTCTTAATTTAACGTAAGCCAATGCTTTAATTAAACTCAAATTTTCCTCTAATATGTCAAGTTGTTGATGATGCTTATAATTTTGTCCCATTGAAACAGGTATGATGTAACACCTTCAGATTATGTTTCAATGATTATAACAGATTATGGCATGGTGAGTTTTCTTAATTAGGCTTTGGTATTTATTTGTTTCTGTGATTGATGTTGAAGTTGATGTTTTTTAGATACCCCCGACAAGTGTCCCTGTGATTGTACGAGAATTCCGCAAAGAACAAATATGGAGCAGTTGAGATTCGAGATTTAGAGTTATGAAGATGTTTTTCATGTTTTGGTTTTAGCTGTTGAGAGAAACCGACTCCGTGAAGAGTGCGATATTCTGCCTCTCCGAGCTTTTTGGTGTTTTGAGTCTCTTGAACAGTTCCTTTCGACTCTCGTGGATTTGAAACTTCTTTTGGATTTCAGGTGTTGTACCTCATTTTTGTTGTGGTTGGGATTTTGGTGGAGTGTTAAGTGCAAACCCTTTCTGGTTAATGTTATGTTTACTTTGGATCATAATCTGCATCATTTTACATGTTCTGATAAGGGTGGGGCACACATGTGCGAGAGTACACGTACAAAACAATTTCACATATGCATAAGCGTGCACATGTGCGTATAATATGGTGGATACCCGAAACAACAATTTCATACTAAAGTATAAGTATGATAAGAGCGGGGCGTTGCATTTTACATGTAGTTTTGACAAGGGGGGCGTTTCACATATGCACAAGTATGCACATGTGTATAATATGGCATTTTACATGTAGTTTTGACAAGGGCGGGATGTTTCACATATGCATAAGTATGCACATGTGTGTATAATATGGCCGATACCCAAAACAACAATTTCACACTGTGGGAGTTGGCCAGTTGGGTTATGTGTTGGATGGATAGTTATGTGGGTTGTACCGTAAATACAAAAATGCGATGGCTTTACGTGTAGTGGTGCACAAATCGGGTTTTCGGGTAGGACCGGGTTTCGGGTAGGATCGGGTTCGGGTAGGCTCGGGTTTTAAAAAAACGGGGTTTTTTAAAAACCGGGTCGGGTCCGGGTTTTCTACCAAAAATGTATACCCTATATACCCGGGTCCGGGTAGGGTTCGGGTCCGGTTCGGGTATTCATCGGGTAGGGTTCGGGTATGCACCGGGTTGGGAAAAAACCCGCACCGGGTATTAAAAAACCTGCATCGGGTTGGGAAAAAACCGCATCGGGTAGAGCGGTTGCGGTTGTGGCTGGAGAAGGCTAGACGAGTGATGCAGGTGGCTGGAGAAGGCTAGACGAGTGATGCAGGTGGCTCAAGCAATTGCATGTTGGGCCGAAAAAAATCAAATGAGAACAACCAGGACCAGCCATGCATTGTCACGAGATTTAGTGGGGTTTTGGTTTAGTTCTTTTGGGCTTTGAAAAGAAATATGTGGATTCCATAATTTTGTTTATCATAAGAACTAGAAACCTAATACTTAAACAAGATTCATTACATCAAAGTGCATACATAATTTTGTAAAATCATAAGAACTAGAAGTCTTAATACATACATAATTAAACAAGATTACATCAAAATCGGGTTTTTTTAAACCGGGTTTCGGGTATAAACCGGTTCCGGGTTCGGGTATTTATAAAACCGGGTTTCGGGTATAAACCGGGTATAAAAAAAACCGGTTCCGGGTTCGGGTTTTAGATCAAATATGCATACCCGGTCCCTACCCTACGGGTAGGGTCGGGTTCGGGTATTAAAAACCCGGGTTTTATAATACCCGGTTCCGGGTTTTTTTTTCGGGTCCGGGTTTTTTGTGCACCACTACGTGTGTGTATATATGTTTTATTTTTTTTACAGGCTAAACCGAATAGATGTGTGTATGCGTGTGTGTGTGTGTATGCGTGTGTGTGTGTGTGAAGATACAGGTCGATGTATGAAAATAAAAACCAACGATGTATGAAAATAAAAACCAACCAATCTAGATACTGAAACATCAAGATCTTAACGATCTTTCGGATTTATTATTATCTTTTTACCAATATCCAAACCATGAGCTCAGATCAAACCAACCACATTACAATTAACTAGACTGTGGTTCCATTGCCAATATCAACAGAAGTTGGCTCTGAAAGAACCTGACACGACACAGGATGAGTAACCGGAGTTGAAGAAGAATTAACATCACAATAACCACGGAGGACATTACTTTCCTTGACCGGGATACCAACAACGTTCAATAGGTTTATCCAACAATCATGCGTTATAGTCTTTATCGCTTGGCAGCAAGACCCCCCAATATCCATGGTGCCGTTCTTGATATACGAAGTAATTTCACTGCGACATGATTTAACTTCATATAGAGCAGTCCAACAGTCGCTATTATTCTGCGTACCATTAACAACAGTGTTGTTTGTTCCAGCATTGACGACGAGTGGAACGAAAATGTCCCTTGATGAACCAGTGTATGCCAAGATTATGCATGTGGTGAAGGTGATCAAGGGTGTTAAGTGGTGGTGGGATGCCATTGTCATGAATTAAACCTGTTAACAAAGTTTGAGGAATGGTGAAGCTTTATATATATATATTGTGGGGGTCGTTTGGAAATTAATAACGGTAGAATAACTGATGAAGATGAAGGGTTGATTTTATGTCTACATTTACGTCAATCAATTGTCCATTTATGGTTTGGTTCAAGTGTGTAGCATGGGTTGTACCTGTTGTTTGGTATAGAGAATAATCTCCGAATCGAAATGAATTGTATTGATAATACTGTGTTGTACTAAAAAATGGATTACATAGAGATGGGGTATATATAGAACCCCATATTACACTCTAGCCCCTATACTATATTTTTTCTTCTTTCCGACACTCCCCCTCAAGTTGAGTAGTGGGGTCACCAATACTTAACTTGCTCAAACAGCTACTAAAAGCGTTTCCATTGACTGCTTTTGTGAGAATATCTGCGAGTTGTTCTTTTGTTGATATATATGGGAGCTCTATGATTCTTTCCTCCAGTTTTTCCTTGATGAAATGTCGATCCACCTCCACATGTTTGGTTCGATCATGCTGAACTGGGTTTTCTGAGATTTGTATTGCAGCTGTATTGTCGCACATAATTTTACTGGGTATCGCCCTTTGGGAGAAACCAATGTCTTCTAGGAGCTTCCTGATCCAAAGAACTTCACTTAGCCCTCGAGCAATGCCTCTGAACTCAGCTTCTGCACTCGACAGAGCAACCACCTTCTGTTTCTTACTTCTCCAGGTGACAAGGTTTCCACCAACCAAGGAGAAATACCCTGACGTTGACCTTCGGTTTCCCTTATCTCCTGCCCAGTCAGCGTCCGTGTAGAGCTCAACATTTAAATGTCCACTTGCTTTGAACAACACTCCATGGCCTGCGGTACCCTTTAGATACCTTAGAATTCTCTGAGCAGCTTCCATATGGGCAACTTGTGGTTGGTGCATAAACTGACTTACCACTCCAACAGCATAAGCTATATCAGGTCGAGTATGGGAGAGATAAATTAACTTGCCCACGAGCCGTTGATATCTTTCTTTGTCTGCGAGCTTTCCATCGAGTTCCATGTGAAGATTGTGGTTCACCACCATTGGCGTATCTGCTGGTTTACAATCAATCAACCCAGTTTCCGCCAAGAGATCAAGAACATACTTCTTTTGGCAGATGAAAATCCCCCGTTTAGACCTGAGAACTTCTATTCCAAGGAAATACTTGAGATTCCCAAGGTCTTTCATTTCAAACTTTGAAAACAAATTTCTCTTCAGCTGTGTTATTTCTTCTACATCATCTCCGGTGATAATCATGTCGTCCACATATATGATCAAGCAAGTTACGAGGCCGTTCTTCCTTTTGAGGAACAAGGTATGATCAGCGTTGCTTTGGTGATACCCATATTCTTTCATGGCCAAGGTGAACTTTCCAAACCATGCCCGAGGAGACTGTTTTAGCCCGTATAGAGATTTCTTCAACCTACAAACTTCCCCATCTTTAAAACCCCCTGAAAAACCTGGAGGTGCTTCCATGTAAACTTCTTCAGTTAGGTCTCCATGAAGAAATGCATTTGTAACATCAAATTGATGAAGGGGCCAATCCTTATTAGCTGCCACGGAAAAGAGAACTCTTATGGTATCCATTTTTGCAACCGGGGAAAATGTCTCAGAGTAATCAATCCCATACGTCTGAGTGTACCCTTTGGCTACAAGCCGGGCTTTGTATCTTCCAATAGAGCCATCTGGTTTATATTTAATCGAATACACCCACCGGCATCCAACTGTTTTCTTTCCTTTAGGAAGAATGCACTTCTCCCATGTGTTGTTTTTCATAAGAGCACGCATCTCCACTTCCATTGCTTCTTCCCAGTTCTTCTTACCTTGAGCTTCCTTTACGGAATTAGGTATTTGTTCAGTGTATAGAGAAGTAACAAATGCTTTCGCACTGTTAGATAAGTTCCCGTTGACCATATTAGCTACAGGATATCTTGAATTTCTGGTCTCCCTCTCTGGGGAGTACCGTTTTGGAGGAACCCCTCTATTGGCTCTAGGTGGGAGAGAGTATCTTCCAGTAGTCTCTGCTGCAACTGGTTCAACATGTTCAACAACTGGTTCAACATGTTCAACAACTGGTTCAACCTGTTCAACAACTGGATCAACATGTTCTGTAGTTGTCGGTTCTATGTGTTCCCCTGTTGTCTCATGGTTATAAGACGTAGAACATCCAGGGTTCTCAGTATTTCTTACCTCAGGCATCACGTTGGATGGACTTTCTTCAGTGGTACTGTGCTCCGCGGATTGTGTGTCTGTGTTTGAAGGACTCGCAGTACTGTGATAGTTTTCTGTTGTGACTTCTTCAGATGAGGGAATTTGGGTTAACCAACTCAGAGTGTCTATACTGTCATTCTCCCCCTGACCACTGAGTTGGGTGTTATAAAAGTATTTTGTTTCAAGAAAGTCAACATTCATTGTGGTGAACATTTGACGAGTTGTTGGATTATAACATCGGTAACCTATTTGATCGATCCCATAGCCGACAAATACACATTTTTCAGCACATGGGCCAAGCTTGTTTAGATTGGTTTTTGGTATATGAACAAATGCGGTACACCCGAAGATTCGAGGTTCAAGTGTAAGAGGATGAGGAATACTGGCAGACTTAGACAGACAATCTAAGGGAGTCTTAAATTTAAGAGCTTTTGTGGGAAGCCGATTCAGCAGATACACGGAGGTTGCAACTGCCTCCGGCCAGAACGATTTAGGGACCTGAGATTCGATCAAAAGGGCACGAGTCATTTCAAGAATAATACGGTTTTTCCGTTCGGAAACACCGTTTTGTTCGGGGGTATGAGCACAAGAGGTTTGATGAATTAATCCTTTGGTTTCACACTCTATTTTTCCATTTGAAGGGAAGAGTTTTGGAAACAAAAGGTGCGAATAACCATGGGATGGATGTCCCAAACGTCTATGCCATAGCCAGGCTTCCCGGTTATCAGTTCCATGAGCCAACATCACAGTACCATGTTGAGCCACTTCCTCCACATAGTACAATCCTTGGCGCTCAGTACCACGTCCAATAATCACACCCGTCCTGATATCCTGTAGAAGGCAGAAAGTAGGATGCATTAGTACTGTGCAATTTAGCTCTTTGGTAATATGGCTAATTGAGAGCAGTTTGTGCGATAATGATGGAACATAAAGACAATTTGATAATTTCATAGTTGGTGAAATTTCAATTGTTCCTCCTCCTTTCACTTGCATCATTCCATTGTTTGCAGTGTGGATTTGAGTTTTTTGAGGATTGGACATTGATCGTATGTCTGATGGTTCAAACGTCATGGTGTCAGTGGCACCAGAATCGAAAATCCAAGCACTGTTCCTACTATGATTGATTTCCATTTTTTTTTTTTTTGACAACCAAACCGAGCGTATTTAATAGGCAACCAAATACACCGAAATCGCGTTCAAAAAATTAAGTTCGGAATAACTCCGCTAAATGGCGAAGCTATCTCACGCGGCGAATTTATCACAATTCACCGGCGACTTGAACTCGCGTTCAAGATTTAGGTTCGGAATAACTCCGCTAAGAGACGAAGCTATCTCAACCGGCGAATTTATCGAAATTCACCGATGACTTGAACTCGCGTTCAAGATTTAAACAAAACACCCAGAAACAATAAATCCGCTCCAATACACTATCACCCCTCCCAAGAAAACTTATAAATCCGCTCCAAATAAAAAAAATAACTTTCTGTAAGGAAACTTCTTTCAAGAAAGTTATATTTTGAAAAAAGGAAACTTATATCAAAAGGAAACTACTTTATCAAGGAAGGTTATATTTTGAAAAAGGGAACTTCCAAAAAAGAACGTTTTTGAAAGATTGTGGAGGATCTTTAGCCGACAAGGTGAAGAGTTCGGAGAACTTAAGGTTGTCGGAGTCTGTTGTCGGAGGTACACGAAATCGATATTAAAAACGGCTTCAGTTTATTCACCGGAGAGGGTTTGCCGATTTCGGGCGACAATGTTAAGATTGCCGATTTCGGGTTAGCGAAAAAACGGGCTGCGGCTGACGTTTTTGAACGATTTTTTCTGGTTTTATTGAATGATTTTGATTTGTTTGAGATTGTTGGACAATTTGTTGAGCGATTTTCGGGTTTTGGTTTTGGTTTTGGTTTTGGTTTTGGTTTGAGATTTGAGCGATTTTCTGGTTTGAGATTGGGTTGGCTAAGGATAAATTGAGATTTGAGCGGAGATGATGAACATGGTTTTCAAGGAACATAAACCTGCTCTGATACCATGTTGTTTGGTATAGAGAATAATCTCCGAATCGAAATGAATTGTATTGATAATACTGTGTTGTACTAAAAAATGGATTACATAGAGATGGGGTATATATAGAACCCCATATTACACTCTAGCCCCTATACTATATTTTTTCTTCTTTCCGACAGTACCTTGTGTTGAAAATGCAGTACAATAATTTATTGCCATTTTTATCCTAATAAAATATTACTTTAATTAATTAAACTATTACAAAACACAAGTTCTTAAACATATTCTAGGGTTAAATGTCATTTTAGTCTCTGTGGTTTGGGCCGTTTTACCAGTTTAGTTCAAATGTTTCATTTTTCGTATGTGGGTCCAAAAAGGTTTTATCGTTGCCATTTTAGTCCACTGGGTTAACTTCATCCATTATTTCTCTTAACTAGAAGGGCAATTCGGTCATTTTATATGGCCGAATTGCCCTTCTAGTTAACAGAATTACATATAAAATGACTGAATTGCTCTTCTCGTTAACAGAAAAAATGAATGAAGTTAACCCATTAGACTAAAATGGCAACGGTGAAACCTATTTTGACCCACATGCCAAAAATGAAACATTTGTACTAAACTAGCAAAATGATCCAAACCACTGAGACTAAAATGACATTTAACTCCATATTCTAAGTAATTTAATGTTTGGAGATATGAAGTCTTTTATTCGGAGATATGAAGAGATGAGAAGGTTTAAAGCCTGTTATTATAGTTTGATCAATACCTAATGACGTTTTTTTTTTAATTATCAATAAACCTTAAAATACCAAATTTAATATACGGTATATTAACTTCCTATCGTATGAAACGATTAATGTGGTGTCAATCATGTCGGATGGCGGGTTAATGGCTTCCGGGTTGTTGTTCAACCCGAACACATATGATATTTTATTCGTTTAAAAACATATCGTGTAACCTGAACATGACTCATTCTACCCATTTATCTAAATGTATCAAACAAGTTGGCGGAATGACGGATATTTATCAAGTTGTGAACATGTTAATCAGGTTGATAAGTTGTAAAAAAATGAGTTAAATGGATTATAAACGAGTAGTGGGTCAACATATTTAATTAAACAATTTGACAAGCCGACTTGTTTAGTTAAATAGGTTAAACAATTCTACTCAATCATGACTTGTACTAAATAGGTTAAACAATTCTATTCAATCATGACTTGTATTAGATGTGTCAATTTAAAATCTTACGTTTGCGTCGTGTTGGAAATTAGCCAAATTACCATCCAAACATGGCTTATTTTCTAAAGACTATAAAGGAACATGTTGATAACTAAAAATGTGCACGCAATTAGATCATCGCCCATGTATCCGTATAAAAAAATGTAAAGTCATTTTTATAGAATTTTATTTTTTAAATAACACACAATTTAACATTTTTAATATTAATATTAAAATAAACCTTTTAGGAATTTTAATTACTACTTTTATTGTTTTGTAACTAACTATAATCATATAGTATCATAATTTACACCCACTTATACTTTTATCACATTTTATGTTTTTGTTTATTTTTAAATAAGCACTCTACCTCTAAACTTTAATAAAGTAATCATGCAGCTCCTGACTTCAATAATGTCGTCGGTATAGATTCAATGTCGTCAGCGTTTCATGTCACGTGAGTCATTTGATGTATAATTCGTGAGATTTTGTCTTACAGTTTTCCCGGTTTTGGTCATCGTTCAGTTAGCACCGTCTTACGCCCCTCACAGCCACAAACGCTGGTTGTACGCTTTCATGCCCTCGTTTAAGACTAGTTACTATTAGTTGTTTAGTTTTATGAACTTTATTAGGGAGGGAGCGCCATGTGGGTAAGGGGTCTAGGGTAGTTACCCTAAGTGGGTAAACCGCTGTCTCCCCCTAGGTTACTTTGCGAGGGTAGAGTTCACGGGTATAGTAACCAGAAGAAAAGAGAAATACATGTATTAATGATTGGTTAGTGGAGTAAAAAGGGAGGGGTCCATCGTTATAGGGTAGTTGAAAATAGTGTTGTCGATGTTTTTATGAGTTCCATCGTTATAGAATCGCCACTTACACCCCTCAGCTTTCTAAAAACTTTGTAAAATGTAATTTTGACTCCCTCGAGTTTTACATGCTTATTTTATGTACCTGAGTCAAATATAATACGTTTCCATGCTTATTTTTATTGTAAGTTTTTTGTGCATTGTTCGGAAACAACTTGGGTCAAATATAATACGTTTTCACTTGACGGTATAAATTTGAGTTACTTTACGTTTCAACCCCGCCATCACACGTGGTATCATTTTTTAACATAAAAAACATTATTTTCTTACGTGCTTATTTTTAAGTACATTTTGTTATAAATCCAAGTTGGTTTACTTTTTGAAGTAAATTTTCTTGGTCAGGTCAAATGTAATACATTTTCGTGCTTATTTTCATGTACATTTTTAGTTGATCGACATTTTAACGTAATTTTTGCTCGAAAATGAGTCCAGTCAAATATTTGACGGTATAAGAGTTTTTTAAAGTTTTAACGTAGACCGCAACACGTGAGAGGTGAAAATGAATATAACCAATCCTCAATTCCTCACCGTAGCTTCCCCGAAGCCTCGCTTTTTTATTTGCAAATGAATATAACCAATCCTCAATTCCTCACCGTTAAGATTATAAATATTTTTCATCAACGGTTGAAAAAGCATCGAGTGACAACATGGTTACATGAGTCAAATTTGACAACTCTTCCGTGCTACTAATTAAGGTTCCTACCTTATATAACACCATCCCATTGCTATAAGCCTCCAACGTTCATTCACTATCTCTCTTTTATAACTCCATAGTTCATCCTACTTTCTACCAAAGAATGGTTAGTTATTCTAATATTTCTATTAATATTTAGTTAAGGGTGTTCTAAACTTGGTTTAAATTTTTTCCGAACAATAACCGGATCCTATCGCACTTGCGCTATGGTCCGGTCCTCGGTCTATTGTACTAAAATGTAAGGTTTTCGGTTAACTATATTTCAGGTTCTACTCCAAGTTTTGTGTTTCTCTATAATAAAAGAACAACGTGTTTAAATACATATCCTACAAATTAGAGATCTTTCATCGACAGATCGTCGATAGTTAAAAAAAAAAAAAGTTTTTACTTATGACAAGGACTTTGTTCGATTGGTCAACTAATAAAGTTATTTGGTAAAGCCGTAAAGGGTTTTTTTAGTACCGCAATTCTTACTAATTAATTGAATTGTCACTAATTATTAAGTATTTGTTTTTTTTTTTGTATGTTCTTTGGGATGCAATGTACAATATAGGTTTCTACATTTGAGATCAAGGTAAAATATAAGCTTCTTCATGTGTTCTTGTGAATGGAACTTGTAGTAACTAGTAAGTCATGTTTTAGTAACCCTTTGTTATGGTTCGATTTCGGTTTCAGAAAATATTTGAACTGAGATCCGAAAGAGTGAAATCAATTGACTTGCATCCAACCGCGCCATGGTAAGTGACTTCACTTTTTGGCTAGTTGTGATCTAAAAGCATTAAACAAAATCAAGCATGCTATATGACCTTTTTTTCTTCTAAAGGGTTTTATTAGGATTGCATTCGGGGAACGTCTGTGTTTGGAACCATCAGTCTCAAGTAAGTTATCTCTTTCTATAGTGGTTTCATTCATGTAACACTTCATATTTCTACCAAAAACCACCAATCTTGCAATGTGAGGCGGCGAGATTCCCTTCAGTCTTGTAAAATTTATTATGTACTCATAGAGTGGCGTATTCTATGTAGGTAACAGAGAAGACGTTTGAAATCGCTAATTCACGTGGTACTTTAATATTTTTTAAATCCACATAGTAGGTCATATAATATATGTATATTGACTGTGTATTACATGTGCTTGTAGTAAGAAGCGCAAGATTTGTTGCACGCAAAGAATGGATTGTCATTGGAGCCGACGATGGTTTTATTCGCGTGTACAACTATAACACAATGGAAAATATTATCGAGTTCAAGGCACATTCGGACTTCATTAGGTCCTTGATTGTGCACCCATCCCAGTCATACTTACTTTCCGCATCCGACGACAAACATATTAAGTTATGGGATTGGGAGAAAGGTTGGGAATGCACTAAAACGTTTGAGGGACATGAACATTATGTCATGCAATTGGCATTTAACCCGAGGGACACCAACGTGTTTGCAAGTGCATCACTTGATCGTACAATAAAGGTATCATTAGCTTTCATTGTACAATCTAACAATGCATGCACTTGCGTAAATTAAATTTATTAACAATATGTGTTTCTAAACTTTGTATTTGTTTGTCTTACAAGTTTTGGGACCTTGGATCTTTGGATCTACGTTCTTCAATCAATGGTCATACTGAAGGACTGAACTCCGTTGAATTTTTTGAAGATGACGGAAAACTCTACATTCTAACAGGATCCGACGATCATACTGCTAAGGTATGTGTCTAAATATCGTGATTTCACTTTCTGAATTGATTTTATTCATGTTGTTGATTTGTCTAGACGAAAGGTAAACTAACCATTTATGTGTTCCGTGATACGAACACTAATTAGGTCTGGGACTACGAATCTATGACTTGTGTCCAAACTCTTGAAGGCCACACACACAATGTTACTTCATTTCAGTGTGTTAAACTCGATGCTAGTTTTATCATTACCGGATCTGAAGACCAAACTGTACGTGCTTGGAATGCGAAAACTTACAACTTAGACCATGTCTTCACCTCCGAACTCGGTAGGGTTTGGACAATTGGATTTATAGAAGACTCATCCAAGTAAGCCCCTTACATTTTACACTGAAAATATGATTTATTTTATAAAAAATAAACTTATATTTATTTTATGTATGCAGGATTATCCTTGGTTGTGACGAAGGGATGCTTGTTGGTCAAGTTACCTCTATTGGTTATTGAGCAAGTTTTAGATCTTGTATGTGTGTGTATGTGCAAAAATATATATCAATAAAATTTGCTTTGTTTACTATAATATTATTTCAAGATTATGATGTATTTGTCTATTGTATAATGTGTCACACCCCGAAAATATCAGAGCTGGCGTGACTGGACTGGTATCTTCATTGCACAACGGAAGTATTTGAGCTAAGACTTTTAGAAATTGAACGCCCGCTAAGTACTCGAAATCCCGTGGGTTCTCCTATTCCAACCGTTCCATAGCTTTGAAAATGCAACCTGAGAAAGAACATGCGAAAAAGTCAACATAATGTTGAGCGAGTTCATAGTTTGTTTTGTATCAAATGCGTTTTAAAACACTTGAAATCTTGCATTTGAAAAACCGGTTTGTGAGATCTTAATATCTCAAAGCATTTGAAATGTCGTCTTTGTATATCGGTAACGAAATGTTTTATGCTATGTTTATAAACCGATATATGTAACTGTTGAGTTCGTAAACCAGTAATGATATGTTTTCTGTCGTATCTGTAAACTGGTATTGAAATGATTCTTGTTATCCTTGTAAACTGGTATTGAAATGTTTTCTGGTATCTTGTAATCCTGGTATGTTCTGATTTAAAATCATGGAGTCTGTTTAAAGATCTATCAGTGGGTAGCTAGCCCCCTGACATAATGCGCCATAAGCAGAATAACCAAACCGAGGACACTTAGTTCGCATTGGGATCAACAAAAGCACTCCACGGTTAACAACTAGGAGTGGGGCGTGCCTCAAGCCCAATAGATCTACACCTTTTGCACCTTGGTCACTACGTGATTAATGGTTATTAATGTGTATTCCCTACTTATGCACATTGATCATGCCTCCTACTCCGAAATTAACATACCAATAGTTTAACATGTATTTCCCCTCGATGTTTTTGAAGACAAAACATTGAAAACAGTGAAAGGAGGGACATGAACTCACTGGGTTGTCTTGTTTTTCGTACGCTAGTGGACTATCCAGCCCTAGTGACATTGGGACTTTGCCCACGTCATTTAACTCATGCATGTTTCGAAAACCTTGTATTGTTGTAAGAACCGGTAAGTTTAGCTTAAACCTTTTCAAAAACCATTTGAGTTCGTTGAAATCCTGTTGCGAAATGGTTTAGAAACATATGATTTTTGTTTCTCGAAACATTGTGTTTTTGCAAAACTTGCATGTCTTTCCACCCCCGAAAACATTTATAAAAATGTAAAACAGTAAAAAGTGGGGGTTATGAACTCACCTGGATGTTCCTGTGCAAAGCTAGCTTAGTGTGATTCCGTAGTGTCGTTCCAAGAACGTGAAGTAGCTAGCGTGCATCTATAGTATTCCTAACAGGGAATAACTTATCAGTTTCTAGTTTAACGACGTAGTTAAACTACGTGTCCGAGCTCTACCGAATCGTTAAACTAAACGATTCTATAAAGGTGTTATTATTTTGGTTTGTAATAACCAAACTATTGCTAGTCGATCCCGTTTATACTCGGGATAAAACTAGGTCTCGAAAACGACTTAGTATTCCGAATACTTTATGATATATATATTTATATTTAGATATAAATATATTTACGTAGTCGTGTTAGTCGTCGCGGTTGTAAGGCGTAGATGAAATGGTACGTATTCAAAATGTCGTATGTGATGCGGTGATATACCGTTGTTAAAATCTTACGGGAAGGTGTCATACTTCATTTAGAAGTTTTGAAATAAATATAAATTATTATATTTATTTTATAAAAGTATACGAATCAACGACATTTGAAAAAAAATAGAGTTTGCGAATTATCATCGTCCGACATTTTATTTGTTTGTAAAAACATTCGGAAATATCGATGTTCGAATTAAACATAAATAATTATGTTTATTTTAATTAAGTATCGGAAACATCGATGTTTCAAATAACTATAAGCGTTATATTTATTTTAAAGAAGTATCGGTTTCGTAATCTTGTAACGTCATCAAAATAAATATACATATAGCTATATTATATACAATCCTCAGATTCTCGTTAGCCGTTGTTATTTAAATATAACACGTATCGTGTATCAGGTTTTTTTTTTTTTTAACGAAAATCGGACAGAGTTTCCTCTGTTTTTGGAATAACCCGACAGTAAAAAGTTGTCGTATTTTGATCAAAACGCAACAGTTTTCAACAATACCAACAATATATATGTATGAAATGTCAGTCCAAAATGTCAAAATAAAGGCGAGTCACTAATGTATAGGCGTTTTAATCGGTCAAGCTCGATTCGCGTAGTAAAAAAAATATATCTAAAAACTATATCAATCTAAACTAATATTCGCGTCATTAACTTTACCGGGTCGCTTGTTGACTGCTTTTAACCTCACGTTGACCTGATGTTGACCCGAGAACCTGCTGTTGACTAACAGTTGACCTGGAAACCGAAACATGAACCTCAAATTTGACCCGGAATCCACCAATGTGCTCGGAAACACTACACAGTCCCGAAACCCGCAACTTGCACCGACTGTCGTGACTCGATCTGGACATGAAATCTGACCCGAGAAGGTCGTTTGACCAGTTTGACCCGGTGCTGACCCGGGTTTGACCCGAGCCGTTGACTATCCTTTGACCGAGACCCGAATCTGAAACAAAACCCGAAAACATGAGTCTTCAACATTTTTACTTGGATCTGAACCAAAACTAAAAGAAATAACCACCGCTGCTGTCTTCGTCGAGCTCCGACGGTCGGAGCTCGTCTCCGCCGTCAAGATCATCATCGTCAACAACAACAGTCAAAAACAAAGAAATAAAATGAACAAGGACAGGGGGTGTCTTACTGTGAACTCGACGGACCAAAAGGCACCACCACCGCCGTCACTGCCACCGCAGCGGTGGCGTCGCTGAGCAGTCGCCCCTCTTTCTCTCTCCAGTCTCTCTCTCTCTATGTCTCTGCTTCTTGCTGCCGCCGCTCGCCATCGTGAGCCACCACCCGAGGGTGGTGGTTGGTCGGTTAATCGAGAGCAGGGGGGCAGTTGTCGGAGAAGAGTGAGGGATCAGGAAGTTGAAGTGCGTGTGTGTGTTTGTTTGTAAGTAATCGAGAGAGAGGGATAGTGGATATGGAGAATCAGTAGGTGGGTTTAGGGTTTCTCCATGGAGAAGATGAAGTTCTCTGTGTGTGTTTTCTTGTAGATAATGAAAAGACTGGGAGGGAAAACATAACAAGTGATGGGTGTCGGCTGAACATGAATGAGGATGTAGGGTTTTCCCACACTTTTATACTTAGGTTAGATTAGTGGGCTTTGGGCTTGGGCCCGAGGCCTACAAGCCCAGTCCCCGAGTTAAAGTGGCCCGTGATTTCTACGAGACCCGTTTTGTAACCCGAACATTGTAAAACGTCGTAAAATAAAGTTTTTGGGACCGGAGCGCTAAAAATTGTGTAGTATACCATATTTAGACGCGTATGATCATCATCGCGTTAAAACGCGTAAAATGTTCCATCTGTCGTTTCTAACTCGTTTTCCGATCCGTTTTCAACTACGGATAATAAAATTTAAAAACGAAGCTAACTGTATCATAATATATTAATGTCGAGACGTAATTCGAGTCCGGGGTTTCCGTTTCGTTGCCGGTGCGTTCCTGCAGTCGCGTTTTCGTTCACGTTTTCGTTTTGTGTCGTTCGAAGGCATGCTAATTTCGCAAAACGAAATCCATAAGTATATGTTATATGTATAAACTTCGTAATTGACGGCGTTGTCAATATTTTGTACGGCGTCAGTTCGTTATCGTTCAACGTTTCGTAGATTTCTCCAGAAATCACCATACGCGCATTGTAACGTCTGATAAGCGTTCCTAGGCATTCTAATAGCCTAATTAAGTTAATTCGTTCCTTAAACACTATTTATTATCGCCGTAAACGTTCGTTAATCTCGTAATTAGAAGCCGTTAATTACCGGTTGTCACATAATGTTTGAAAATATATAATAAAATTAAATAAATATTTAATAAATATATATATGATGTTACTCAAGTAAAGCTTTAATCTAGTTAGTCTATTTATCATTAAAATCCCCCACTTGTGGTGGAGTGGTTGAAAGAACTTTGGGTTTCCTTGGAGACCCGGGTTCAATCCCCACCTGCTGCATTTGGGGGACGTCCCAATGATAGATCGTTTCCTTCCGAGGTATGGAGCGGTCTTGAGGGCAACCCGGTTTCACCCAACTGTTACCCCAGCAACATGTGTGGGATCATGGTTTCCGGGCGGAAGTCAGCTCACGCGCCGGCCGGGGCCCGATCGAACATCGCGTCCGGAGATGCGGGGTTGACGGGGAATGTCTTAGACATGTCCCCGGAGACCAATCGGTCTTGTACAAAAAGTCTCCTTCCAAAAAAAAAGTCTATTTATCATTAAATTGTTCAAACTTGTATTTAATTTAAAATTCGTCCATTTGACAGTTTTCATTAATTTCCATCACTGTTATTTTTTCACTATATAATCTTGAGTAAACTGCAATTTTACCTCATGGGGTTTAGGCCAATTGACACTCTGACCCCCTCTAACGAAATAATTGCAATTTTACCCCCCAACGTTGTTCTGTCGCAAGATTACCCCCTCCCGTCAAATAAGTTAACAGATCTGTTAAATGGAATGTGAAATGACTATGTTACCCTTTCATATTACCCACTATGGTTTGTTATACTCTGCAATATTACTCCCTCTCTCAAAAGCCCTCCACCACCATCAACCACCACTGCCACCACCTATCACCACCACCATCTCCCCCACCAACCACCACCTCCACAACTATCACTGTCGACAAAATCAACACCATGCCTTTTTCAACCGCTAGTGGATGTATTTCAGCATATGAGATTGATAACCAATTGATTGATTCATGAGAATTTGCCTAAACACTAAAAGTTAAAAGAAGCACAGACAGAAGAAACAGATGATATATGTCATGAAAAAACAAGAAAATGATTAATTAGGCATTTAATGAATCAAAACTCTTTTCCATGCTACAGAAACCTATAGATAGATTAAATTCAGAGGATGCATTTATGTACCTAAACGTTTCTATCTGATGGGTGGTGGTCAATTTAGAAGCAAAGATTGTAGGTAAAAGGATTTTGCAGACCTGCTCTGTTACTCGACTTATTTACCGAGTCGACTCTTGATTGGCAAAAAGGTAAATTCCCTCTGTTTCTATATCTGGAGCATAATTTATAAATTGTATTCCAAAGGTATTGTCACACCCCCAAAATCCACACGCGGAGTATCACCGCTTGGAGGCGTGACTGACCAGGATCCAGCCACCAATCATATTGAACAAGCATGTAAGTAATTATGAAAATCCAACCAATACAATTGGTGTCCAAACAAAACATAGTTTAAGTTGCAAGCGGAAGCATAACGTTTAAAAACCCAAAACAAGATATAAGTTCAAATGTTTCAATGTTTAACATGGCACACAATTGTCCATGTCCCACAAGGACTCTTCCCCATGCAAGCTCCAGCTAAGTACCTATTGACCTGCAAAGCATGTAGTAACGAGTCAACAACAAAGTTGAGCGAGTTCACAGTTGGATGTTTGTTTCAAGTTGTTCCAAAAACATTTTCCTTTAACTGGCATCCCTGCCGTGGGGGTTACCCCATAGTTGAAAACGTGTTTAGTTTATTCACGTTTATTCTGGCAATCCAGCCGTGGGGGCTACCCCATGTTTAATTATCTGGCTCTCTGGCCGTGGGGGCTACCCCATGTTTATACTACTAGACTCGTTACCATATCGACCGCTGACTGTAGTCATGTTTATGTGCCCTTAGCGTCAATGTCTATCATCATTGACGTGCCCAGATCCATTAGTTCACGCCCGTCCTCTGCGGCACGGTGTGAGGCTTGTCAGACCTAAATAGCGCTATCTAACTAATGACCCGCTCGCCATTGACCCGACGATTAAGTCGATATAAAAAGGAGGGACTTCGTGATAGAGTTTTGGTCTAGTGAATTTAAACTGTCCATGAGGACGAGGAATTATATTCCTGAACCCGTATTGTCCTACCCAAGAAAGGACGAGGAAATCCATATTCCTTAACCCATTCCCAACCCCTGGGAATCCCATGATTTGTAGAAAGTGTGAACTCACCTTCGGTTTGCTTGGTTAGACTAAATGCTTGTTTACAGCTGACCAATCAAACCCTATCGTGGTTACCAGAGACAGTCAGTTTCATGAACACGTATTACACACGTAACATACACGTATCAGCATACAAGTCGTAACAGTTATTCACGCAATCCAACAATCCATAATATATGTTGTATTAGGACATGGAAGGTGTCTGGGCCTCGTATTAGCTTGTTTTCATGTATCATTTAACACTTATCTTCCATATAGTGTGCAATCCACATAATTTGAGGCCCAACATAAAATATAAAGCATGTATTTGTGTGTGTCACAGTTGTTAACCGACCCATTAATTTGTGCGACCGGCTCATAATAGAAAGCCCATTCTCAATGTTAGAGCCCGGTAACTAATGCATGGCCCAATGGAGTGTGTGTGTAAGGTTTATTGGTGCGATTTGGGCCTCCAACGTGTTCGGCCCAGAATGCACTATAACCCAAGTGTTTATGCAATTACCATGAAGGTGTGTGACCAGTTATTTGTTTCCACATTATTGTGTCAACTAGCATTCATCATCACTCCATTCTAACCAGTTACAAACTTCTAATTCTTCTAGATAGCTACTCATTAATAAACGTTTTCAACAATAACAATTATTTTTAACAATTATTCAAATCGGATCAAATCCATAATACCCAAATACGAAACTGTTTCTTTATACGATCATCATTATCATCGCCGAATACCCTATCCTAAATATTGTCATCACCAACAAGATATTCAACACCTAAACAACTAACAGCAAGACCCATTTAATAGTGCATGCCATTTTTGTCTTGGCCCAATCAAAATATTAAAATCAATATTAATGGTCCAATAAGCTTTGAATGTGATTAATTGTGTCAGCCATGTTCATGTGATTGTTCAGTCTATCATGTGAATCTTTCAGATCATAAGTCACTATCCAGGTGAATAAAGTGCCGATAATATGTCAATGTGGTGGGTTGCATATCACCAATTTGACGGCCCTATTATTACGTGAATCCCAAAACACACTCACTATCATTAATTCTAGCATGGATACATATTAGTTGCTTGACATCATTCACATGCAAATATCAATTATTACACTTCACATGATCATCAGACAATTACGTGTAGACTTGGGCAACAATTATATGAATTCTAAATGTTTAATGGACCTTATCTTCCATCTAATTAAAACCAATCAATAACCCATCAACAAGAACACAGCCACACATAGAAATCATATTAACATATTGAAATCATACTAACCGAGTTTCACAAAGAGGAGTATTCGATCTAAGAAGGGGCTGCCGTCGTTTAGAGGGAGAGGATAAAGCACTAGGGTTTGTATTTTGTGTGGGTGTGTTACGCGTATAAGGAGGAAGATCCGCATGGAACATATATCTAGTTCGGTTGGACATAAAGGTTCACTTGGGTTTGTTTTGGGCTCCAAAAGTTTGGGCTACTCCATTGATTAGAACAACCCAAGGGTGCGGCCCAAGCGTATTGTGCGATTGGGGTTATGTTGTGCGACAAGGATCCATTATACCCCTAAGTAGTGGTGCACAAAAAACCCGAACCCGGACCCGAAAAAAAAACCCGGAACCGGGTATTATAAAACCCGGGTTTTTTATACCTGAACCCGAACCTGACCCTACCCGTAGGGTAGGGACCGGGTATGCATATTTGATCTAAAACCCGAACCCAGAACCGGTTTTTTTTATACCCGGTTTATACCCGAAACCCGGTTTTATAAATACCCGAACCCGGAACCGGAACCGGAACCGGGTTTTATAAATACCCGGAACCGGTTTTTAAAAAAACCCGATTTTGATGTAATCTTGTTTAATTATGTATGCATTAAGACTCTTCTAGTTCTTATGATTTAACAAAATTATGTATGCACTTTGATGTAATCTTGTTTAATTATTAGGTTTCTAATGATATTTGCCACCGCTACTTAATTATTTAGTATATTTCATTACAAGTGGAAACAAATATGCCAATATATGTTGGCCCTTCTATTTTGTTTGTTTGTTTAATATCATTATTAGTTTTTGTATTTAATAAATTGTGCCTCTGTTTATAAAGTTCAAGAATAACCACATGAAGAACTATAAATTGTGTCTCTGTTTATAAATTGTGCCTCTGTTTATCAATAGATTTGATGTCTATGTGTGAAGTTATGTTTGATACATTTTATAAGCATAGTTTCGGTCGGGTTTTTTTAATACCCGGTGCGGGTTTTTTCCCAACCCGATGCATACCCGAACCCTACCCGATGAATACCCGAACCGGACCCGAACCCGGAAATAGGGTATTATAATACCCGGGTTTTATAAAACCAGACCCGAACCCTACCCGAACCCGGGTATATAGGGTATACATATTTGGTAGAAAACCCGGACCCGACCCGGTTTTTAAAAAAACCCGATTTTGTAAAACCCGATCCTACCCGAAACCCGGTTTTTAAAAAAACCCGATTTGTGCACCACTACCCCTAAGTCCATAATACAATCATGCATAACACATAACATACACATAACATACATAACACATAAGAGCATTCGCATCCAATCCATCAAATTATACATACATTCCACTAAAAAACAACTCCTATATCAATATATTTTCACTAAGACCATGTGTAGTGGTAAATTGTTATAATGCCCCCACCATGGGGCATTATCCGACACGTGTCATCCCAGTCAGCATGGGGCATTATAGCATAAAGTGGTGTAGTGGGGCATTATTCCAATAATGCCCAAATAATACCCCTTTCAAAAAAAAAAAAAAAAAAAACACATACTAGTTTCTCATTGGCTGGGACAAAGAGAAAGCTGCTACTCCCTTTGCAAAAGTGTGGGGCATTAATTAACTCGTCAGACATTGGCACTCTCATTGGCCACATGCACTCCAAGTCAACATTCCCCTCTTGCATGTTCAGCGTTTTAATAACAACGCCAACATCCATTTTATTTGAAAATAACGCCGGCTAACGCCGGGTGTAGTGGGGGGAGGGACGTTTTAGGGCGTTTTTTTTCAATTTTTTTTTTAAAAAAACGCCCCACTACGGGTGCTCTAAAAACAAATATTTTTTCTCTCTCCTTTTCAATTAAATAATATTATCATTACATTTTTCTCTCTCCTTCACTCACAACCACTTTCAATATATATTAAAAAAACTAGGTTTTTACCCGGGATTGCTTCCCGGGCTCGGGAAACTTAGTTATATCAATTATTATTTGTTATTAATACGACCTCATTACATCAAGCATCTCATTGGATTCAACATCAATGTTTTCACATCACCGGGTAATTAATTACCCGGGATTGCTTCCCGGGTAATTAATTAATCCAAACGTTCAACAAACAATAAATTCACAAAATGTAACTCCATATGTGATCCTTATTAATCAATAGTTACCATATTATTATAGTAAGGAACCCGTGCGATGCTGCAGAACACGCAACACACTAACACAGACACCGCTAGATAGTCCGTTAGCTAACCTTGTTAGGATCGGAGGCTTTCGTGATTGTGTTTCTTTGTATAATTTGAACAAATCAAATAGAAATGAACATAGTTTAAGTGCAGCGGAAATGAACAACAAACTTTGTAAACACAATCAAAGAGGAAGATAGTTTTGATAAACATTTGATTTTCATTAAGTTGAAAGATTACAAATCAAAGCAAAAGATTACAAGCATGCTTACAAACTAAACTCCCCCTCAGCCTTTTACTCCATGGTTGGTTGCACAAGATGAAAGGATTGAATTAAGAAGAACTCACTCAAGACGATCAAATGTAACAGTACAGGATACTGCTCCATTTATAGACAATCCAAACCACTGAGGCATCTCAGCTGACGTCACCATGAAACCGACGTCTAACAGCCTAACAACCTGTAACAACTGTTCCTATACAAACACTGCTATTCTTAACCACTGATTCTACATAAAACAAGTAATATACTAAACTACTGCTATGCTCTTCCAACAGTGCTTCCCTTAAAGTTGATCAGTCTTTGAGTGGGCAGTGCTTTGTCAACAGTAGATAGAATCAGCAGTGTTTACTTCTTCAGGGCTTTGTCAGCAGTTTAAAGGGTAGCAGCAGTTGTATACGGACAGTGGATAGAGAGCCATCACTTGTTATGATCACTTTCAAGGGAGAAGTATAGTATAAACAACTGCTTATTATGAATCCACTGTTGTGAACCAGTTTTCGCTTTCATTATCTGTTCCTCTGGTAGGGTTCAATCCCAACAATCTCCCCCTGGAACAGATAATGCCAAAACCCTTCATTATTCTGGATTTTTATTTCTCATCAAAAGTTCCCTAGCTTGTCTTTTAAATTCTTCTTCAAAGTCTTTGGAACTTGAGTCATCCTCATCCCTGCACAGTGAAAGTTCAAGGAGATCCTGCAAATCTTCAACACCAAGACCTAGTGCTTCTTTCCTTGATATGTACTTCACTTGGCCATTGGATCTGACCAAGGTCAATACGTGGGTCTTTTGATCAGACATCCACTTTAGTACTTTTGAACCCAATGAGTTTCTTGGGAGAGATTTATTTTCTGATGAGTTTGGAGAAATTGATCTTGTGAAAAGTTGTAAACTTTCAGACATTTGTTTGAAGGCCATTTCGATGACATTATTTGCTGCAGCTGTCTCTTCTGCAGTCTCTCTTTCAATCTGCTCTTGCCTCTTCTTTTGATCTAGTTCAAAGTCTGTCATGTCTGAAGTATTTGGTGATGCAGGTTTGGTTAATACCTTTTTGGCAAGCTCTTGAAGCTTTGCTGATTTGTCTTCTTTTAGATCCATTTTCTTGATGGCTTCTGTGAAGTACTCAGCTCCCTTTTCTTTTTCTTCTTCACTGGTCAGCAGTTTTCCTTTTTCTTGGTTTTCCACAATGATAGGGTTATCTGCTGATGTGATATGTGTTTTAAGAGTATCAATCTGCTGTTCTAGCTTTTTGTAGTCAGGCTTCTTAGAAGTGTCTGAGACTGTTATGCTTCTTTTCTTAAGCCTTTCATAAGCCTCGTCGGTATACTGCTTTGTCCATTTTGCTATGGCTTCAGCAGTATCCACCTTAGCATCCACCAGCTCTTGCTTCTTTCTTTTATACTCGGATGTAAGGTCAGCAATGAGCTTTTTGTATTTGTTCCAATTTGGAGCTGTCTTCTTCTTCCTTGGATCGTTTTTAATTCTTTGAATTCTGTTTGCCTCATGTTTTAAAGCAACTATTGGCCATTCTTCAAATTGTTTTTCTTCAGCAGGATAGAATTTTTATTTCATGATATATGCAAGATATTCTTTTCTCATTTTATTTCGTTGATCTGTCTTTTCTTTGTTTAGATCTTGTGCATAGTCTTCCATCTGCTTGACCTTACTGAGCAAGAATTCCAATTTTTCAGATATGGCTTCGTCACTTTGACCTTCACATTCAACTTTTGCTCTTATTTTAGCCTGCCTTGCTTTAAGCTTGAGATATTCATCCATATCTTCTGGGACTATGAAGCCTATGAGAGAAGGGAATCTTCTTGTTGAAGGATCATCCTTGGTGTAGAATTGTCTCATCTCATTTTTTACAGCTTCTAGTTCCAGTGGATATTTTGCAGCATTAGGATCATGTTTGTCTTCATCTGGCTGAGTTATTTTTCTTTTTCTGGAGTAAATTTTATTCAGTGAAGGAGTGCTTTTGGGTGATTTGTTGAGTGGAGTGAAGATGGTTTGAAGTGAAGTGAGGGTAGTGGTGAATGGTGGCTGACTAACAGTTGTTGAAACAACTGGTGTTTCAACTACTGTTGCCATTACAACAGATGATGAAACATCTGATGTCTTCTGCTTTTTCGCAGGAGGTGATGGTGGTGATGTGACATTGATGAGAGCAGTGGTGGATGACTGGCAAACAGCTGTTGAAACAACTGGTGTTTCAACCTATGTTGTCATTACAACTACTGATGTGTCAGTAGATGTCTTCTGCTTTTGAGCAGGTGGTAATTTGGTGGATGGTGTTTGACGGGTGGTCCGTGGGACAACCCTTAATCATGTTAAAAGACAAATTAATCCTTCACTTAATCGCGTAATTATCTTGAATTAGATAACTACGGTTGCTTATGTTTCAGGTGCGGTTCGGGAGCTTAAAGTGGATTAAACGCAGCTTTGGACGGTTTGGAGTTGAACGGGTCGCGTGTGGAATGGAAAATGAAACAAAGAACAAAACTCAGGTCATCACCGTAAATTACGGTCTTACCGTAATTTACGGTGGACATGAAATAGGCTTAAAGCTCACCGTAAAGTAGACAAGTCTCACCGTAAAACATTGAAGGTCACCGTAAATTACGGTGATACCGTAATTTACGGTGGAGGCGACGGACAAATCGTAACTGCCATCATTTATGCAGTTTTATGATGTCTTTTCATGTAATCTCATCATTGGTCGGTTATTGGGGATCCTAGGGGCGATTTTGGCTGTTGGTACTTGGTTGCAAACAATTTCTAACATTTGGTTTTATGTTTTCGATTCATATGAACACTAAACTTGTTGTTATGATGATTCACCAAGCTATGTCCGGCTAAACTTATAGTGATCATCCTGAATTGAAGGTTTGTCTATGACTTTTGTGTTTGGATTCGTATTTCTAGAATAATAGACTTGCAATGCATTTGTTTATTATGGTGTGTGAATGTTTGTTTGTAAATTGTTGATTAATGTTATAATCATATCCTAAATCGTACGTTCTTGGTGTTGCTAACAATCGAGATATCACGGGAGGGATTAGGGTTAGATATTAATCAATTGGTTATCGGGTAACAACCTCGCGTTTTCATAATCCGAGTACTTAGTTCCCTTTTATCACAACAAACAATCATACATGAATCATGTCTATGTGATTCTTTCTAGTGAATTTAACACAATTGTCAAAAGCAAACCGGAAGTTTAGGATGATCGCTTTCTCTTAATCTGCTTAACAACCAATTTTGATTCGCAATTAGTTATTAATTTAGTTTTCTAAAACAACAATCCAAATCATTGATCTTTATTTTTCTGCAAATTAGGTTAATTATAGTTAATTGCAAAGCTATAAAATCAACACACTTTCCACATACTCCCTGAGTTCGATACCCTATTACCGCTATCTATAGTTGTTTTTGGGATTAAATTTGCGTGACCCACGACAGTCACGTCAAATTTTGGCGCCGTTGCCGGGGAGTAGTGCGCAACGTGTGTCAGTTTGTTAGTTTTGCTTTGTTATTTTCGGGTTTACACTGGTGTGTTTAGTGTGCAGGTTTTACAGGTGCATGCATACTAGGGGCTCTCACAAAGCTTCACCATTGTCATTTGATCCGGAAATCGAAAGAACACTAAGGCAAAACCGAGTTTTACTACGCGAAAACAGAATCATTGGTTCACCCACTTCACCCATTACACCAAGAAACATCATGGACGAAACACAAGTACCACCCACAACGGGTCAAACAACCTCGTCATTTATACCTACTTCTACACAACCATCACCAGACACAACCATACCAAATTCCACTACAATTCCTACTCCATCTCATGACACTACACCATCTAACACCACACAACCGATTACTACTCAAGTTGAACCCAGTATTACTTTTAGCCCATCTACTATGATTCCACCATTCACCCACTTCTTTCCAGTTTCAGGGCAATCATCCTCAACTTATACAGTACCACAAGGCTCAACTGTTGTCCATACTACCTCTACATTTAGACCATCAAACCAGTCGGGTTTTGAATACTCGACCATTCCATTTGGGAAAACTTCGGGTATAGGGGGAGATGGATATGAGGAAGGATACGAAGATTTTGAGGGTTATGATGAAGATGGGTATGCTTATGCTTATGGGGGTGATGGTGATCAAGGAGATTTTGGTTATGTGCAAAGTCAATCTCAAGGGATGGCAAGTATTGGTGGAATACCGCAACAACAACTTATACCGCAACATATTCGGCCAAGACCACAAGGGCCACCAATGCAACGCCCTATTCCATTGCAACAAGTTCGGCCACAAAATGTACAACCACAATTTCAAAGGCCGATTCAACAACCACCGATGCCACAACAACAATTTCAACCACCGTTCGTACCACAAGGGCATATACCAAGACCTATGGGTCCTATTCGTCCAAGGGGTCGATTGGGTGTTCCAAGAAGGCATCTTAGGGAACAAGCACGGGGAATAGAAGCGCATTTCAGGCCGATAATTACTCAAAACCCTTCACCGGTGGTTATCCCTCACAACAACCAAGGGAGAACCTTTGAAGTAAGAACAAATTCTTTGCAAAGTTTGCCGAAGTACAAAGGGCTAGCAACGGAGGAGCCGTATTTCCATTTAGAGGCCTATGACTCAATTTGCAATACTTTTGGGAGTCAAGGTTTTTCGGCCGATGATGTCAAGTTGGTCCTATTTCAGTTTTCTTTGGAGGACAAGGCAAAGAAGTGGTTCTACACTTTGCCGTCAGCATCTATTTATACTTGGGCAGAGATGCAACAAATTTTTCTAGATGAATTCTATACCGCCCAAAAGACCAACGACGCTAGAAAGGGGTTGAGGAGCTTCCAACAACAACATGGTGAAATGTTCCATGAGGCGTTTGAACGATTCCATATGATGATAAAGAATTGCCCTCACCATGGGATTGAACTTTGGGAGTTGATGAATGCCTTCCATGAGGGGTTGAGTGCTGAAGATGCTCGTGATTTAATGTCCATTACCGGTGGGACTTTTGGCACAAATTATGAGAACGAGGATTGGGAGTTCTTAGAAAATATGGCAATTACATCAAAAAGAAAGGCTCAAGCATCGAGGAGAGCGCGACCGGCCATTGCCCGACCTCAAGTGCACGCAATAGATGATGGTAATGTTCAAACTACTAACCAAATTTATGATGTTTGTGCATTGTGTAATGAGATAGGTCACGCGGCTGAAAATTGCCAAGGAATGGTGGAAGGGCAATATGAAGAGGTGCATGCGGTTCAAGGTCAAGGACAAGGAGGGGGTGGTAGAAACTACAACAACATGAACTCTAATACTTACCACCCCGGGTTGAGGAATCACCCAAATTTTCGCTATGGGAACCCCTCAAATCAAGCTAACCCGAACTTTCAAGGTAGCCAAGGTAACTTTGGTTCACGCCAATCTTATAACAACCAAAGTGGATATTGAGGCGGGAACAACCAAGGCTATCAAAAGCAATATCAATCGGGTCAAGAACAAGGGGGATCTTCGGGTGGAAATGAGATGATGGAGATGTTAAAAAGCATGCAAATGGAGATGCAAAAACGGAACCAACTCGATGAAGTCCGAATGCAAAAAGATGAGGTTCGTGATAAAAGCATCCAATCACTAACAACCCAAATGGGTCAATTGGCAACCGATGTGGCGGAGTTGAAGAAGAACAAGGGTCAACTTCCTAGTGACACCAAGGTAAATCCATCACACGGTTCGTCAAGAGGTAATGTTAATGTTCATCAGGTTAGTGTTTTGAGAAGTGGAAAAGAGTTTAAAGCCAATTTGTCACCCGAATTGGTTGAGGGGGTAGTTGAGGACATCACGGGTAATGATAGTGATGATGATGTTTCACCGGTTAAACCAAAAGAATTAAATGTTAATAAACCGGGTTTGGGTGAAAATGAAAAGAGTGAAAAAGTTGAGGGTGAACCGAGTCAAGTCCCGTTTCCATCGGCTTTACTTGACCCGGGTAAGAAAAATTTTATTGCATCGAGAGGTCCCCAAAAAGAAGAATTGTGGGACATGTTCAAACAAGTTAAAATTAACCTTCCACTCCTTGATGCAATAAAACAAGTACCCGCCTATGCAAAATTCCTAAAAGAATTGTGTACACAAAAGAGGCAAAACAAAAAGAAAATGCCTAAGCGGGTGGACTTAACCGGGCAAGTGAGTGCGGTTTTGAACGGGGAGCTTCCTCCTAAGCTCCAAGATCCGGGCACGCCATTGATTAACATACAAGTGGGTAATTTTCAAATGGCTAAGGCATTGCTAGATCTTGGAGCCGGAGTTAGCATTTTACCGGGGGGCTTATATGACCAATATGATTTTGGCCGTTAGCAAGGGTGGAGACAACGGTTGTTTTAGCCGATTTGTCTCATAAGTTACCCCGGGGTATGGTTCAAAATGTCATTGTTAAAATCGATGAATTTTATTATCCGGTTGACTTTTTAGTCTTGGACTACTCATCGGCGGACCCAAAGCAACAACAAAACGTAATTTTGGGTCGGCCATTTTTGAGCACCGCACATGCAGTAATCGATTGTAGATTTGGTACAGTTGATATGACTTTTGGAAATCGAAAAATGCGTTTGAATGTTTTTACTAATAATTCTAATGCTAATGGTGTTGATGAGTGTTTCATGGCAGATATAGTTGACGGATGCAACCCGCATGAGTATGAGGAGGATGGTTTGGATGTTTGCCTGTGTGATTTTTCTGAACAGGTACATGCTTATGCACTCCGGGTTGAAGAGGAAAAGCAAGATGCTATGGCGTTGAAAGAAGGACGACCGCCATGGACCCACCAGTTCGAAGGCTTACCGGCGGAAATAGATTCGGGTACTAAACCATCATTAGAGGAACCGCCAAAGTTGGAGCTCAAAGACTTGCGGAGCCACTTGAAGTATGTGTTTTTAGGGGATAATGACACTTTACCGATTATTATTGCCTCTAATTTGGAGTTGGCACAAGAGCAAGCATTGTTGGAAGTCTTGAAGGAAAACAAGGGAGCTATCGGATGGACAATTGCCGATCTCAAAGGAATTAGTCCATCAATTGTCATGCACAAAATCATTACAACCGAAGATGCCAAACCGACACGAGAAGCTCAAAGGCGGTTGAATCCGAACCTACGGGAGGTAGTTAAAAAGGAGGTAATTAAATGGTTGGATGCGGGAATCATCTATCCGATTTCGGATAGTGCTTGGGTGAGTCCCACCCAAGTTGTGCCTAAGAAGGCCGGCATTCAAGTAGTCAAGGATGAAAGTGGTGAACAAATTGCCACCCGACCGGTTACCGGGTGGCGTGTATATATTGACTACCGAAAACTGAATGCCGCCACTTCTAAGGACCATTTCCCGCTACCTTTCATTGACCAAATTATTGAAAAATTATCGGGTCAAAAATATTACTGCTTTTTGGACGGGTACTCGGGTTACAATCAAATAGCAATACACCCGGATGACCAACACAAGACCACCTTCACTTGTCCATATGGTACCTTTGCCTTTCGGCGAATGCCATTTGGCTTGTGTAATGCTCCGGCAACTTTCCAACGGTGTATGATGAGTATCTTCTCGGACATGGTTGGAGAGTCGCTCGAAGTATTTATGGATGATTTCTCCATTTTTGGCACTAGTTTTGATGCTTGTCTCAACGAATTACAAAAGGTTTTAAAAAGGTGCGTTGAGAAAAATCTAGTGCTACGTTGGGAGAAAAGTCATTTCATGGTGCAAGAGGGCATTGTGTTGGGTCATGTAATTTCTGAAAGGGGGATGGAGGTGGATAAGGCAAAAATACGGGTAATAGCATCTTTGCCACCTCTGAAAAATGTTAAGGGTGTAAGGTCATTCTTGGGACATGCGGGTTTCTATAGACGTTTCATAAAGGGTTTTAGTGTTATCACCAAACCCTTATGCAACTTGTTATTAAAAGATGTCCCATTTGATTTTACTAATGAGTGTATGCAAGATTTCACTGTTTTAAAGGAACACTTGGTCAAAGCTCCTATCTTGCAACCACCGGATTGGTCAAAGCCGTTCGAGATAATGTGTGATGCAAGCGACACCACTATTGGTGCAATTTTGGGTCAACGGGTTGATAGAAAGCCGGTGGTGATTTACTATGCAAGCAAAACTTTATCCGAAGCGCAACTCAATTACACCACAACCGAAAAGGAGTTATTAGCGGTGGTGTATGCTTTGGATAAGTTTCGTGCTTATATTTGGGGGAGCAAAGTGGTGGTTTATTCGGATCATAGTGCGGTCCGATACTTGATGGAGAAGAAGGACGCAAAACCTCGGTTGATTCGGTGGGTATTATTGTTACAAGAGTTCGATTTAGAAATCCGAGACAAAAAGGGAAGTGAGAATGTAGTGGCGGATCACTTGTCTCGGATTCCGGTGGAAGGGATCGATGATGTTAGTGAAATTAATGAGAGTTTTCCCGACGAGCAATTACTAGCCATTTCCACCTTTGTTGCACCATGGTATGCTCACTATGTCAACTACTTAGCCACGGGTGCCATCCCAAGTCATTGGACCAAGAAGCGTCGACAACAATTTATGGTCCAAGTAAAGCAATACATTTGGGATGAACCGGATCTCTTCAAGATTGGACCGGATCAAGTTATACGAAGGTGTGTGCCCGAGACAGAAGTGTTAGAAATTTTGACCCATGCTCATTCGTCCGCATGTGGAGGTCATTTTAGTGGGCACAAAACAGGCTATCGGGTTTTTTCATGTGGGTTCTATTGGCCCACAATTTTCAAGGATGCATGTGAGTTCGCTAGAAATTGCATAAATTGTCAAAAGATGGGAAGCATATCGAAGAGGGATGAGATGCCATTACAACCAATCTTGGTTGTAGAGATACTTGATGTATGGGGTATAGACTTTATGGGTCCTTTTCCGAATTCGAATGGCTTTCTATACATTTTGGTAGCGGTGGATTATGTCTCGAAGTGGATTGAAGCTATTGCAACACGCACAAATGACCATTCGGTTGTTTGTAAATTTGTCCAATCTAACATTTTCTATCGTTTTGGCATTCCGCGGGTTATTATAAGTGATGGTGGTTCGCATTTCAAGAACTTCAACTTTGGGAAATTATTGAAGAGGTATAGCGTGAATCACCGGATTGCCACACCTTACCATCCGCAAACGAGTGGACAAGTCGAAGTGTCCAACTGTCAAATCAAAGAAATTCTTATGAAAACGGTAAGAACGGATAGGAAGGATTGGTCGAGTAAGTTAGACGATGCATTGTGGGCATACCGAACGGCCTACAAGACTCCAATTGGCACAACGCCTTACCGGATGGTGTATGGAAAGGGTTGTCACTTGCCAATGGAGTTAGTGCATCGGGCACATTGGGCAATTAAGACGGTCGACGCGGATTATGACGAGGCGGGGAAGTTGAGAAAGTTACAATTAAGCGAGATAGAAGAAATTAGAGATGAGGCATATGAATGTGCATCGGCGTATAAAGATAAACTCAAGAAGGTGCATGATGCAAAATTGCGAAAGAAAACGTTCGAAGTGGGTCAAAAAGTTTGGTTGTATAACTCAAGACTCAAGATGTTCGCGGGCAAACTTAAAAGCAAATGGATGGGCCCATATGTCGTTCGGAGAGTTGGGAGGTTTGGAGATGTAGATATCCAAGATGAGCACACGCTAAAACAACAAACGGTGAACGGTCACCGGTTGAAGCCGTACTTGGAAGGGAACGACATCAACAACTTGGAGCTTGACAAAGCGGGCTACATCTTACGCCCTGTCGATGAGGAACAACCGTGAGAGGCCCAGGTTTGGTAGTGTAAATAGTTAGCATTTCATTTTGTTTGTTTCTTATAGTTTGCACAATTACCGTATTTCCTTGAAATTCGTGTTTGAAACAAGTGTGGGGATATTCGGGTCATGAATTATTCTAACATTGTGTTGAGGACAACACGGGACTTTCGAGGGGGTAGGGTGATTTTTACACACTTTTGAAAAATTTAAAAATATAAAAAAAATTGAAAAATTTAAAAAATATAAAAAAAAATGAACCTTAAAAATCAAATTTTGAGCAAATCAGAAATGCCCAGTTCATACCGTAATTTACGGTATGACCGTAAGTTACGGTGGGCTATGAAAACATTCGATCTTTACGGTATTTTGCTCCTGATTTACGGTAGGAGTATTTGTTCAAAGTTTACCGTAAGTTACGGCATGACCGTAATTTACGGTACGCATGAAAATCTGATCCGTCGGTCTGGGTTCCGTGTATATAAAAAAAAATAATTAATAATAACATCTGGTCACGTGAAGTCATCCCTAACCACACAACCTCATTCTATCTATCAACATCCATCTCTTTCACAAAGATCTACAAGACTCCATAGCTTCCTCAACCTTCAATTCTCCATATCTCACTCAATTCTTGCTCAAACCAAGTGAAATCGGAGTCTATCTTGACTAATTTTTCACGTAGTTTCTGATTTTGCCAAGAGATTTACAAGAAAACGCAGTTTTTGGGTTCGAATTCAAAACCCTAGTCCGAAAATTTTTGGGGGTTTTTGGAGCTTTTGTTTCACAAGCACTTTAGCATCTTCAAACAAAGGTATGAAAGCTTATTTGTTATATTTTGATGCTATATTGTGAAAAGTAAGGATGTTTAGGTTACTTGCCCATACCCACTTGCTTGTTCTTAGATATGGTTATGAAATTGGTTATTTGAACATGGTTATGGTTGTAGATGTAGGATTTGTGGTTAAAGTAGTGAACTTTTGGGATGCTCTACTTTGTAGAGACACCATGCCCGATTTTTGAAAAATTCTTGATATATTTTTGGTTCACTAACATCTACAACTATGATAACAAGCAAGTGTGGGGATATGTTGGAGAAAAGAGTTTAATTTTGTTTCGTTGGTTGTGTTGTTTGCTCTAATGTGTGTAGGAATGGCACGAACAAAAGAAAAGACCGGAGCTAGTTCATCTTCATCTTCGAAGGGAAAGGGTAAACAACCGGAACAACAACCACGGAAGAGACAATACATGGGTCGAGTGGATGAAAGCGAAAGTGAAAGTGAAGAAGAAATGGAGTTGGATATGACGGAGAAGCCAAAATGGGATTCGGGACCATTGGATGATCAACCAGTGGAGTGGCAACCAACGTTATATAATGACCGTATGAATAGGTTGAAGAATAAGGCAGCGGCCTTTATATGTGAGAGGGATGTTCGGGAAGTTGAGTTTGGTCAGTTCGGTGTGTTTGACAAGTTCCGGGCTCTAGGTTGGGAGTCAGCACTTAGTTGTTTTGACAAGGATAAGACCAACTTGTTCATAACCGAAATACAAGAATGGATGGCCACTCTCAAATGAAACAGTTACGAAAAGCCATCACAAATGAAGCTGACGGGTATTGTGAATGGAATTCCGGTGGAGATGTCTTTTGACACGTTGAAGAAGCTTGGGAAATATGATAGTCTTCCAGCCCGTGATTATATGATACCGACTCTTGATGACCTCCTGGTTAAACCGGAGAAACATGCTCGATGGAATGATATGTTGGCATCACTGTTTTTACCCGGTAAAACAGTGGTATTCTATACCGGAAGAATTTAAAAATCGAAGCTAAATTGTTGCTAACAATCTGTGTTCTCAATGTTATTCCACGAAGAGGGGATAAAGAGCAGGTGAGGTTTCCGGAGGTACCCGTTCTTTATTCACTAATGCATGGGTCGCCGCGCTTTCCGATACGTTATCTGATCATGAACCACTTACGGATTTGCCGGAATAAGTATGGAAGAGATATCGTCCCGTATTGTCGAATAATTACAGGGTTGATGAAACAACAGAAGCCAATAACATCTGAAGATCGAGGAGCAACAAAAAGGCATCGGCCTTTCACTTTAGATAAGTTGGGGAATGTTTGGACGTATACTCAGTCGGAGCGTTATCATAAGCTAAAATCAGAAGGGCAAAGGTGGAGAGCACTAAAGTTGGGTGCACGAGATTTGTTACCGGGTGAGCCGGACGAGCCAGAAAGTGATGAGGAAGTAGTTCCGAGTGGAGATGAGGACTATGCGGACGAGCCGCATGGTGGTGAAAATGTAGGGCAAGGAGGTTATGGTAGAGGATATGGTGGCATGTTCTATGATTATACGCAGCAATCTTATGTGCCGGGATGGGCTTATGAAGGCACAATGCAAGAAGTGATTGAGAATCAACGCCCTCCGGCATCCGTGTTTGATACGTGGTCGGGGTCGGAGAGGACGTTGTATGATCAAAACACGAGGAATAGTGCAAGTATAGAGCGGTCCTTGAAACAAACTCTTGATCGTCAAGAAGTATGGAATCGCACACATGCGTATTCCCGTGAAGTTGAAATGAACAATCGATATCATGATGATCAAGAAAGGAGATTGCACGCGGATTGGCATGCCGGGCGGCCGGTGGTTGTGGATCCACAACATGTGGATTATGCGTCTCTACCACCGTATGATGGTAGTGTTTCGTATCCAACCCCGCCGATCCACCACTCGCAATGGATTGACCCAAGGCAACAAGAAGGAGCACAACAACAACAAGGTGGAAGTAGTAGCGGCTCATTTGCGTTCGGTGAATGGAACGACATGATGTCTTCCATGTTTGGACCTCCGGGACCGCGCTATTATTAGTCAGGTTGTGTTCTCTCTTTGTATATTTTGTGCATATTTGTTAGTTTGATATGTTTATGGTTGGGAGGTTGGGTGGTGTTATGATTATGTTGTTTTGTTGGGTTGGTGCTTGTTGGTGGTGTTATGTGTTAAAAAAAAATTATAAAAGAAAAATCCAAAAAGAAATTTAGGGTTTGAGATTTAAAGCTTTTGTTGATGTTGAATGAATTTTAGTGATCAAAGCCTCCTAAAATCATACATTGGGGTCAATGTATCCCAAGTGTGGGGATGGGGGGATTTTTTTTGAAGTTTTTGAAAATTTTAAATCAAGAGAAACGATGTGAAAATTGAACACCCTAGATTAACCCCAAATTGGTGCACCGGCAACCCTTGATACCCTTTCATTCTTGGTGAGAGTTGTAGCCACACTTGTACATAAATAATGATTGTCTTTGATGAGAGTGGCTACGGGTGGGGGTGCATTAGAACTTGTGCTTGAATGCGATTTGAGTCCTTAGTTAGACATGAATGCGAAAAGGATAAGGGCATCTAGGTAGCCTCGTCTTTAGTGTGTGTGAGTGTGGGATTTGGGGGGTTGGACCTCATAAGTTATATATATGAGCATGGTTGCGAGAGGGGCGGGGGTTTGGACATTTAGTTGCCCAATTTTGTGCCTAAAAGCCTATCATTTGTTACCCCTAGCTACTTACTTAAAAAACTACCCAAATTTGACCCGGTCTTATAGTGTTAGTAGTTGTTATAGTTGTGTTTAGATATGTTTTGTTGAATGTTTCTCTATGCTAAAAAAAAGTAAAAAAAAAAGTGAAAAAAAAAAAAAAAACAATGAAAAAGAAAAAAAAAGTGATGTTGAGTTGTCTTGTATATAGAAGTTATGTCATGTTTATTGTTTGTTTCATTGTGTAATAAAAAGACCGGGTTAAATTTTCGTTACTTCATATATATTCCATTTCCTATCCATACACCTAACCATGTTACAGCCTTGAAAGTCCCTTTGATTTACATTCATGTTTGGCACTTGTTAGGAGAAGGATCAATTTAGGTACAAGCCTATAGTTGTGCAACCGCTCGTTAGCCTTTGGTGTGTCTAGCTCATATTGCTAGTGTTTACTTGTAGCCGAGAGGAGAGATTTAGAGAGGGGTGTATTGGTTGGGTGTTAAAAAGGGGTTAGTAAAAGGATTGCATGTTTTTGCTTGGTTTAAATTGATCACTTGTATTGAAATTGATTTGATGAGTTGCTTGGGACAAGCAACGGTTAAGTGTGGGGATGTGACGGGTGGTCCGTGGGACAACCCTTAATCATGTTAAAAGACAAATTAATCCTTCACTTAATCGCGTAATTATCTTGAATTAGATAACTACGGTTGCTTATGTTTCAGGTGCGGTTCGGGAGCTTAAAGTGGATTAAACGCAGCTTTGGACGGTTTGGAGTTGAACGGGTCGCGTGTGGAATGGAAAATGAAACAAAGAACAAAACTCAGGTCATCACCGTAAATTACTGTCTTACCGTAATTTACGGTGGACATGAAATAGGCTTAAAGCTCACCGTAAAGCAGACAAGTCTCACCGTAAAACATTGAAGGTCACCGTAAATTACGGTGATACCGTAATTTACGGTGGAGGCGACGGACAAATCGTAACTGCCATCATTTATGCAGTTTTATGATGTCTTTTCATGTAATCTCATCATTGGTCGGTTATTGGGGATCCTAGGGGCGATTTTGGCTGTTGGTACTTGGTTGCAAACAATTTCTAACATTTGGTTTTATGTTTTCGATTCATATGAACACTAAACTTGTTGTTATGATGATTCACCAAGCTATGTCCGGCTAAACTTATGGTGATCATCCTGAATTGAAGGTTTGTCTATGACTTTTGTGTTTGGATTCGTATTTCTAGAATAATAGACTTGCAATGCATTTGTTTATTATGGTGTGTGAATGTTTGTTTGTAAATTGTTGATTGATGTTATAATCATATCCTAAATCGTACGTTCTTGGTGTTGCTAACAATCGAGATATCACGGGAGGGATTAGGGTTAGATATTAATCAATTGGTTATCGGGTAACAACCTCGCGTTTTCATAATCCGAGTACTTAGTTCCCTTTTATCACAACAAACAATCATACATGAATCATGTCTATGTGATTCTTTCTAGTGAATTTAACACAATTGTCAAAAGCAAACCGGAAGTTTAGGATGATCGCTTTCTCTTAATCTGCTTAACAACCAATTTTTATTCGCAATTAGTTATTAATTTAGTTTTCTAAAACAACAATCCAAATCATTGATCTTTATTTTTCTGCAAATTAGGTTAATTGTAGTTAATCAACACACTTTCCACATACTCCCTGAGTTCGATACCCTATTACCGCTATCTATAGTTGTTTTTGGGATTAAATTTGCGTGACCCACGACAGTCACGTCAGTGTTGTACTTTTAGGTTCTGGTAGGGCAGTGGTTGTAGTGTGTGTTGTAGTGGTGTGTGTTGAAGAGATGGCAGATGTTTGGTTAGCAGTTTTTCAAACTACTGCCATATCAACAGTTTGAATGGAAGTTTGAGTTTTTGTGGTTTGAGGTTTGGAGCCTTTGGGAGGTGGTTTAGATGTCTGTTTTTCTTGCTCAGGTTCAACACACAAACCATGTTCTATTCCCTTCTTCTTCAACTGCTTCATTATCTCCCCCTTTTTGGCATTATCTGCAGGGGGTTATCAAAGAATATTAGAGTGGAAGGAGCTTTGCTAGTGGTGTTTTGGATACTGGCCTTTATAGCCTTGATGTCTGCTTGAGTATCTTTGAACCTAGACTCCAACATGTTTGTCAGCATTTGTACATGTATTGCATGCTGGTGATCAGCCGCTTGTTTTTGTTTTTGGAGCAGGGGTTGGAATACACTACATAGCTCATTTGCAGCAAGTGCAGGTTGTGCAGGTGCTTGAGCTGGAACAGCAGTGGATTGTGCTTTTTGAGCTTTTAACAGCTGTTGCACCATATCCTTTATTTCAGCAACTGATGTTTCAAGTTTTTCAACTCTGCCCGTCAATTCCTGATATTTTGAATGATAATCCAATTTAATGGAATCATCTGTTTCCCCACCAGCAATGGTTGTACCAATGTGTGACTTAGGACATGAAGCCCAGAAATCATCCATTGATGCCCCTTGTTCTTGGTACTGGGGACTTCTTTCTTCAGCACTTGATAACCTTTCAATGGTACCAGTGGTTAAAACAAACTCACTGGTGGTTACCAGAGGTGCTATAGAAGAAATTGCCTTCAAGAGAGTCTTACTAATGAAACAACTGTCCAAATGTAGATCTGTTGATCCATCACTTGTAGTTGCTGCTCCACTTGAACTACCACAAAGAGTTACTTGTAACTCAAGGGGTGTAACCTCCTCAGTTGCTGCTGGGATAGCAGAGGTAAAATCATCAGACCTAGTCACTTGTAGGAGTATGCTCTCAGTGATAGGTAATTGAGAGGAACTGGTTTGTGTCTGAGCTATGTTAACTGCATGCAACAAAGGTATCATGCATTGTGGTAATGTGAGGGGTGAGGATAAGGGTGTTGAAAGAGACATGTCCTTGGGATCAGGACTGTGGAAGATGGATCCGAGTGAATCCAGAGCTTCATAATGTGGAGTCCCTGTGTTTACAACCTGATCCTTTTGTGAGGATGCAGGAGGAGTTTGAGGTAAAGGTGGAGATCTTTCTACCATCTGCTGTGAGGAAGTAGCAGCAGTGGTTTTTGGTGACATTTGTGTTGTCACTGGCAGTTGCTCTGGGATCTCATCTTCCAGAGTTGCCTTTGATTTGGGTTTTGAGGGCTTTCTGGAGATTTTCTTTTTGGTCCTTTTGGTAATGGCAGGTGTGGGTTTCAAAGCAGTGGTTGTGCTGCTATGATCACCTGTAGCAGTGGGCTCAACAGTAGATGCCTGAGGAGCAGTGGTAGCTGCTAAATTTTGCTCAGGCACCTCTGCTTTTGTTTTTATAGGTGTCATCATTCTAGAAAATGTTTCAGTTGTCAAACCACTTATTTTAAAAGATGCACCTTGTTTGAGTAAATTTTCATTTTCTTTTCCAAATTTTTCTTTGAAATAGTAGCTTAGAAACCTTGGAAAGAGTAAAAATGATTTGCTATCAACATTCTTTACTAAGTCATTAAAGATCTCCTGGGAATAGTTATAATTTTAATTATTCAAAATAGCATAACCCAGACATTGGATCTTCAATGGTATTTCGTTAAAACCAGTTGTTTTATTTGAAACACACATCAAAAGTGTGTAGAATAAAAACCTAGGTGCAGAAAGGAAGAAACCCTTTTGTAAGGTATCCCTTTTTGGTTGTTCTGCATACCCCCTTTTCAAGAAATCAGTTTTCAAGTCGGTTTTATAAAAAGAAGTTTTACCTTTCTGATCATCGAGTTTAAAGACTTCTGAGATTGATTGTGGAGTAATCTGAATTGCTTTTCCCTGTATAGAAGAATTGATGGCTATGACGATGTCTCCTTGTTTTTCAACGGTAGCATTTTTCCAGAACTCTCTTTGAGTTTGTTGGAAAATGGGAGAATCTGCTGTAAGCAAAGTTTTGTACTTTGATGCAGATATGGTGTCGATGATGGAATCAAAGGTGTGGTTGATGGTGAGTTTTGTGAGTAGACCCAAGTAATTGTGAGAGGATTTGTAAGGAATTTCAATGGGTTCACCTGCCGTTTGAGCGACCTCTTTGGAAGATGTTGATGATTTTGACTTTGATTTTGATTTAGATTTCGTCATTTTGATGAAGAAGACGAAGAATGGTTCGAAATGGAAGGCTGGAAACTGCTTTGAGAATTCAATTCCACAGTGTAAAACCCTGTTTGGGGGTTTTGATCAGGCTTTTATTTAGGGAAAAAGTAAGTGCTGATGTGGCAGCGGTTACAAAGATCTGCAGGCTAAAAACTGACCACGTGTGAACCGCTGATGAAAAAACCAATGATTGTAAATAATATTATCATTACATTTTTCTCTCTCCTTCACTCACAACCACTTTCAATATATATTAAAAAAAATATACTGGGTGGACAGTGTCCCCCCAAATATACAGATGAACAGTAACATTTTCTCTCTCCTCCACTCACAACCATTTTTTATACCCTTTATATTATAAAAACTACCGCTCACATATTTTGATGGTTTGGATGAGAATGCTCTAACATACACTTATAACACTCATTAAACCAACATGTCATAACGTTCAAGCGTGTTACATCAAAATACAATGAAGGGTTCTAAATTACAAGTTGTCACAGGTATCTCCTAGTGGATGTATTTCATTTCAAAGGAAAATAAAAAAAAGTCAAACAAAAATGGTCCATTGAATTGCCAAAAGTGGAGACATTAACAGTTGATGCCTGAGTGTATTTCAGGTCTTGTGTTGATGCAAAATCAACAGGCTCAAGCATTGCATCATCTGCATTTCAGTTCAATATTTCAGAAAGGATATACATTTAGAAGTCAGAAAGAAAGGTTCCCTGCCGAAAGTGGATTTCAGTTCTCATTGTCAAGTTTAATTGGAAGATTGTAGTTCAAATTAGAGAAAAGACCACTCAAAGTTGATGTTGCAGCAGATTGAATGGTAGAACTTGTTGTAGCCAAGAGTATGAGACAGAATTAGATATGAGAATCCAAAGAATGATTCAGATCTTAAAAAAAATACAGAATTAGAATAAAAGATCAGAGATAGAAGATTCGCCGGTGAAGAAGAAGATTCGCCGGAGAAGATGAAGGGAGGGGAAACAAGGTTGGGTGAGGTGTGGGGCAAGATTACCAAAATACCCTTACATTTAACAGTCAAACAACTGTTGACTGACGCCAGGGGGTAAATGTGCGACATAACACCAACGTTGGGGGTAAAATTGCAATTATTTCGTTAGAGGGGGTCAGAGTGCCAATTGGCCTAAACCCCAAGGGGTAAAATTGCAGTTTACTCTATAATCTTTCTAAACACTACTAAGCATTCATTAAACATACTTAAAACAATGAATTCTAAAAATTCAATTTTAGGCCAGTTTTAACAACATGCATACAGTAATTTTTATTATACTCTAAAACCATACAATTAAGAGCACCCACAATGCAAGTTTGTGCACTCACATGACGCCGAGCAGGCGTTGAGGTGGCGTCGGAGCTTCAAAAACGCCACACGATCCAAAGAAGAAAGTCCTTCACGAACCATCTATAGAGAAGGGGAGACGAAACTGTGAGAGAGGGTGAATCCGTTTCATGAGGGCTTTCGGTTCTACATATTTTTTTCCAACCCCCACCCGGAATCTGGGCATAATTTAAAAAAAATTCTAAATCTCTAATCATCATGCAGCTATGTAAACTATTTCACATCATCACACGCTAAGTAAACGAAAATCACATATTTCATATCCGTATACTTTGATTTATATTAATAGAACTGCAAATTAGGCTACCTGATCAAGCCACTGCACATGAAAACGATACAGATACTGGCTACTGTCGATGTAGCACTTTTAAATTAGAATATAATTCCCGAGTACTACTACTAGCGGTCTCCACTGCGTTGGGTGGTCCCACGAGACGAGCCAACATGTTGCATAGGATTCGGTTGTTGATCATTCTCGACTGGCAGGAGATTCACCATGGTGTGTTGAGTCACTCGTGTGATAGAAGAAGGTTGGCCCTGGTAGAAGTGTTGCTGTTTCATGTCATCTTGCACAGGAACAACAGTGTCTGTGGATGCATCAGATGGGCTACAAGTATAGAAAGGCATGGGATCCATCGTCGATAAATTGAAAACGGGTTGAACCATTGGGTTAAAGCCGGTAACTCTTTTCACACTTTCTTCAGCCATCTTCACCTGCATATATGTTTGATAAATTATCTGGATTCTTGTGCAAAGATAGATAAATTCGAGTCATATTGCAACGAGATTGTTTTTGTGGCCCAAACGAGCCAAGTTGCGCGTTAGCTACTCATGATCGGCTCGCTATAAGATCAAATCGAGCTTAAACGAGCTCGAGCTCGGACCTATAGTGGGGTTCATTTAATGAATAAGCTCAAGCCAGAGCTTTATACACCGAGCCTGATTATGCTCGCGAACTTATTATTCATATAATTCTAATGTTACATGTATAATTACATAATAAACATTATTATATACACAACTATAACAACTAATAATATATGTAATGTTATATACAGTGGTGTAAACGAGACCTACTCGAGAGGGGCTAGCAATAGGTTAAAATGGGCATGACTTGGCTTGCCTGTCTAAACAAGCAGGTTATTTATAAATATACATTATTATATATAAAATCATGATAAAAATAACTGCATAACATATATTTCATTATATCTTCAAATCTGAAATTACAAAAAAAAAATATAAATCATTATATCTACATATATAAACAAACTAAATAAATCATTAATAACAAATAAATGAGCTCGAGCTCTCTTAATTTAAACAAGTTGAACTCGAGCTTAGGCGAGCTAGAGCTCGGTTCGTTTACACCCCTAGTTATATATATAACTATAATTATAACCTTGTATAAAAAAATAATTAAATAAATGTAGGAATCCGTTCGTGTAAAATTAAATAAAAACTTTATTAACTTGAATTACTGAAACAATAACAGAATAAAAAGGAAGTACAATACAATTACAACTGAAAAAGAAATACAAGAATAGAAAACACGAACAGACAAAACTGTTCTTGGCTGAGGATCGTGTTAGACACGGGTCCCTTAAAACAAATTTCGTGTCTCCCAGGAGAACACGTTTGTTTCCAGGATACAACAGCCGCAAGCAGTTGCACTGCCGGTCTTGACTCCAACCCGAAGGTGTACCTAAAACTTGAAGAAGATGAATAAATCTGCAGTGGAGAAAAGAGAGAGCTGGTGGTTTTCAGTGTGTTGAATCTGCTGAAGGAGACTCCTATTTATACAGCAAACTGAAGTCGAAACTGAAAAAGAATTAAGTGGGCGAATTAAACTGCATTAAACGTCTTCAATGCACCTTAATTCGTCATTAAATTCTCAGTCAAACGCATTAACTACGTCAGTTTCGAATGCTGAAAACGTAACTGCACTGCAGTAACTCCTGCTGGAAGCTTCTGCGTGCGCGCGCGCGCAAGACACACTGGTGCGCGCGCAGGTCTGCAGCCCTCGCGCGCGGTGCGTCCACTTGGCTCACTGCCATGTGCGCGTGCGCCATACTCACTTAGGTCCATGCGCGCCTGCGCGCGTGTGCCACGTCACCTGTGAGCCTCTACGAGCACGCCACACAGTCGCGCCGTTTTGGCTCACTTTGGTGCGCCGCGCACGTCACATCAGGCCCATGCACCATGCGCGCCATGTGTACCCCGCGCGCATGATTGCCACGTCATGCGCCATCGCGCGTGGACCCACCAGGGTCACGCGCATGCATGCCACATCACCAACCACTTGGTCCTTGCAACCCTTGTGCTTCCACCACGCGCACGTGGTCAAAAATACAAAGGCGGCTCTCAAGCGGGCGAAGTGCAAAGTGCGCCATCAAAGCGCCACATTGCGCCTCATCGCCCACGCCACGCGCGCGCGCGTGTGCGAGTGCGAGTGCGAGTTAGGGTGCTCCGCACCCTTCGCGAGTACACTAGTGAGTGCTTCCATGAAACAATAAGGATGGAGAGTTCCCACTTAAATACCCCTTTAAGTTTCATCTCTCATCCGATGTGGGACAAGGTGCCACTTTCCCACTTATTTCAGCATTCAAGTTTCAAAACACCAAACTTTGAGCATCGATATCTCATTCATCTTAGCTCCGTTTTGGACGTGGTTTAGTTCGTTACGAAGCTCTTCCAACATAGAACACAAACCCACAAATAAATATATAAAACCCACTCATTTTATTATATTTATTTCTAGTCCAAAATAGGAAAAAATCATTTTCCTATATTTGTGGAAAATGCTATTTCCACAAATTTCCAACAATCCCCCACATGAATAGAAATCGATCTATCAAGTTTCAACGATACACGTTCAACAGTTGAGTATTGCAAGATAGGTAGGTGTAACCTTTGAACCTCCTTTTGTGAAGCATACTTAGCCTCCTAGGATCTTGTAGACGCGGTGTCCTTGAACAATCCCCCATTTATGTAGGCGACAATATACATTCGCACAATACTCGCCCTAGTCGAGTTAAGACCTCATGGTTGTGTCCGTTCATGGTCATGGAACACGTTCCTGGTTCTGCGAGAGCTCTAGGATTTGCACCTCCCCACAAATCCATTTGAAGCGACCCCACTTCTCTCTAACATAGGTGATTCCCCTGAATCATTAGAAGCATCATGGTTAATTTGGATTTCCTCAAATCCTTAACCTCAACATGCTTAACCTTTCCTTCATGTCACTGATTGGAATGGACTAGGAAGTATACAACTCCCTTTATTGATTTTGGGGCACCCCCCACAGTGACTCCCTTTGGGTTTATGATTAAGTTTGCCTATTGAACCTAGATCTTGGGATCTCCAGTCAACTAGGTTAGGTTTCCCTCATATTCCCTTCATCTATGGGCTTTAGTCCCATTCCTCTTGACAACCTATACACCTTATCTGTGCTTAAGCCTTTCGTTAACGGGTCTGCAATGTTATCATTTGACCTCACATAGTCAACTGAGATAACACCCGTTGAGATAAGTTGTCGTACCGTGTTGTGTCTACGTCGAATGTGCCTTGATCTGCCATTGTACATCATGTTTTGTGCTCTAGCAAGAGCAGACTGATTGTCACAATGTATGCAGATCGCCGTCAACGGCTTTGGCCATCTTGGAATATCTTCCACAAATTGACGTAGCCACTCCGCTTCTTCCCCGCTTTTATCTAAAGCGACGAATTCGGATTCCATCGTAGATCTAGCTATAACCGTTTGCTTGGAAGACTTCCAAGCTATAGCTGCGCCAGCAAGTGTAAACACATATCCACTTGTCGATCTATGATCTTTTATATCCGATATCCAGTTCGCATCAGTGAATCCTTCGATCACTGCTGGATCACGGGTATAATGCAATCCATAGTCTCTCGTGTATCTTATGTATCTAAGCACCCTCGTGATAGCTTTCCAATGATCCTCGCTCGGATTACTGGTGTATCTACTTAGCCTGCTCACAGCGTACGCTAAGTCGGGTCTAGTACATGTCATTAGATACATGAGACTACCAATGATCCTTGAGTATTCTAACTGAGAAACACTCTCGCCTCTATTCTTCCTTAGGCGTTGGGTATTATCAATTGGAGATCGAGCTATACTCGTATCGTCCGAATTGAATTTCCCAAGGATCTTGTCCACGTAGTGAGATTGACTTAACACAAGACCATTTTGGGTTCTAGTGATTTTTACTCCAAGAATCACATCCGCGAGACCCAAGTCTTTCATGTCAAACCTCGCTTTCAACATGTCTTTCGTTGAGTTGATCATCTTATCATCACTCCCAATGATAAGCATATCATCTACATAAAGACATAGAATCACATAGCCTCTTGGTGTGTCTTTAAAATAAACACACTTGTCGCACTCATTTATTTTGAAACCATTGTCAATCATGACATGATCAAACTTTTGGTGCCATTGTTTTGGAGCTTGCTTCAAGCCATACAAAGACTTGACCAATTTACATACTTTGCCCTTGTTTCCAGGGGCGGAAAAACCCTCAGGTTGTTCCATGTAAATTTCTTCTTCTAAATCGCCATTTAGAAACGCGGTCTTTACATCCATTTGGTGAACTTCCAAATTTCTTAGAGCCGCAATTGCAAGAACCAATCGTATAGAGGTTATTCGCGTTACAGGCGAGTAAGTATCAAAGTAGTCTAGACCCTCCTTTTGTCTAAATCCTTTGATTACTAACCTTGCCTTGTATTTATCAATACTTCCATCGGCTTTCATCTTCCTTTTGAATATCCAACGATATCCAAGTGGTTTACAACCAGGTGGAAGATCTACTAACTCCCAAGTATGATTTTGCAATATAGAATCAATTTCATTCTTAATTGCTTCTTGCCATTGAGGTCCTTCCGCGGAGGTAACCGCTTCGCGGTAGGTATTGGGCTCACCCTCAACCATATAGCTCATGAAGTCTGGACCAAAAGATTTTCCAACCCTTTGTCGTTTACTTCGTCTAAGCTCACCCTCCTCAACCTCGGGGCGTTCATGTCTTTCATCTATCCTCGTAGATGAACTTGGTCCTGCTTCATCTAACCATGTAGATGAACTTGGACCTGCTTCATCAAACGCTCTTGATGAAGGCGCATGTGTTTGTCCTAACATAGGAAACACATTCTCAAAATATGAGACGATATTAGGATTTGCCTCCATGATAGTGTGTTTGTGTACATCGGGATTCTTGGATTCATATACAAGAAAACGATGCGCACTACTTTGATGTGCATATCCAATGAAAATGCAATCAACAGTTGTGGGTCCTATCCTAAGAGCCTTAGGAGGTGGTACAATCACCTTAGCTAGGCACCCCCACACTTTCAAGTATTTGTAAGAAGGCTTCCTTTTTCTCCATAACTCATATGGAGTTTCGTCCCTATTTTTCAAGGGTATCTTGTTCAAAAGATAGTTTGCTGAGAGAATGGCGTCCCCCCACATTTCTCGGTTCACTCCCGAGCTTATCAACATGGCGTTCATCATCTCTTTCAATGTGCGGTTCTTACGTTCCGCAACGCCATTTGATTGTGGAGAATAAGGAGGTGTACACTCATGTACAATGCCACTTTTTGCGCATAAATCCGCAAAAGGTGCAACATATTCACCTCCTCGGTCGCTTCGCAAAGTTTTTATCTTCTTTTTAAGTTGATTTTCAACTTCGTTTTTGTACAAGATAAACTTCTCTATTGCTTCGTCTTTACTTTTAAGTAAATACACGTAGCAATATTTAGTACAATCATCAATAAAGGTGATGAAGTACTTATTTCCTCCACGCGTGGGAACCGCTTTTAAATCACACACATCGGTATGAATTACATCAAGGGGTTCGGTTATTCGTTCAACCGATTTAAACGATGATCTCGTAAGTTTGGATTCAACACATGTCTCGCATTTGTGATTGGACTCGATATGGAATGTTGGTATCAAGTTTAATTTAATTAAACGTCGTAATGAATTAAAATTTACATGCCCTAGTCTACCATGCCAAACATTAGAAGACTCAATCATGTAAGTAGAAGTAGAAAATTCATTCATTTTATTATTTTGGTTAACAACCATTACATTCATTTTGAACATTCCATTTAGGGCATAGCCCTTTCCAACAAACATTCCACGTCTAGACAAGACAAAATTGTCCGATTCAAACACTAGACGAAATCCAAACTTGTTGAGCATCCATCCCGACACGAGATTCTTTCGTATCTCTGGGACATAAAGCACATTTGTCAAGGTAAGCTCCTTGCCCGAAGTCATCTTCAAAACGACCGTGCCTTCCCCCTTGATGCTTGCGGTAGCTTTATTTCCCATATAAAGCTTTTCTTCACCCGAAGCTTCCTTGAATGTAGAGAAAAGAGCCTTGTCTCCACAAACATGGCGGGTTGCACCCGTGTCAACGAACCATCCTTTTGGGTTTTCACCCATTGCGTTGACTTCTTCAATCATAGCCGCTTCTTCGGTTATCATTGCAATGAGAGGCATACCATCCTCATCAACCATGTGCGCACGCTCACGCTTAGGTTTGTTGCATTGGTTAGCACGGTGCCCCGTCTCGTTACAATTGTAACAAGTACCTTGGAAAGGCGCAGGCTTCTTTTTCACAGCCCCCTTTTTAGGTCCAAGGTTGCTAACCTTTGCTTTCCCTTTGTTGTCCTTTTTACCCTTGCCTTTCTTGCCCCTTGAGGACTCCCCAACTTCCACCATGTTTGCTTTAGCCGAAGCTTGCAAAATGGTGCCTTTTTGGGCCACCCTGTTTTCTTCTTCTATACGAAGACGAAGAACAAGATCCTCGACCGACATTTCCTTTCGCTTGTGTTTAAGATAATTCTTAAAATCCAACCAAGCAGGAGGTAATTTTTCGATCATGGCTGCCACTTGAAACGTTTCGCTGAGTACCATTCCCTCAGCATGGATGTCATTTAGTATAATTTGCAACTCTTGGACTTGATTCATAACAGACTTGTTATCAACCATTTTAAAGTCCAAGAAACGGGCGACAACAAATTTCTTTGTTCCCGCATCCTCCGTTTTGTACTTTTTCTCCAAGGACTCCCACAATTCTTTGGAAGTCTTGATATTATAGTACACATTATACAAAGCATCCGAGAGACCGTTGAGTACGTAGCCTCGACATATAAAGTCCGAGTGCTTCCACGCCTCTACCGCGCTCAGAGCCTGAGCATCGGTCTCCCCTTCCGCAGGTTGGGAAACGGTCTCCATCAAGAACCTCGCAAGGTTCATGGTGGTCAAGTAGAAGAACATCTTCTGTTGCCACCTTTTGAAGTGGAGACCCGAGAACTTCTCGGGTCGTTCAGCATGATTCGCCACTGTGGTCGCTCCCACAGTGTTGGCAGGGGTACCGACAACAACGTTGACGTTGGTATTTACAGTCGACATTCTGAAAAATTCCACAAAACCAAGTTAATAAAATAATAAATGTGCTAATTTATTATTTATCCAATATAAAGAGTTTTTGAAACCACCGTGCAGCTTCTAAGTCCAACTTTGAAGACTACAACAGTAAGTTTTTAGAACTCAGCGACAGAAGGAGTAGAAACAGAGTTCTGTTTTGACAAAGTCGCTACTTTGAATCAAAACAGAGAAAAACCTTTTAAAACACAACCTGCTGTGAGAAAAAAAAATGAAATCACAGCAGAGAAGTTTGTGATTCTACACGAACGGTGTTTTAAAATTTGTTTTAAGATTGTAGGAATCCGTTCGTGTAAAATTAAATAAAAACTTTATTAACTTGAATTACTGAAACAATAACAGAATAAAAAGGAAGTACAATACAATTACAACTGAAAAAGAAATACAAGAATAGAAAACACGAACAGACAAAACTGTTCTTGGCTGAGGATCGTGTTAGACATGTGTCCCTTAAAACAAATTTCGTGTCTCCCAGGAGAACACGTTTGTTTCCAGGATACAACAGCCGCAAGCAGTTGCACTGCCGGTCTTGACTCCAACCCGAAGGTGTACCTAAAACTTGAAGAAGATGAATAAATCTGCAGTGGAGAAAAGAGAGAGCTGGTGGTTTTCAGTGTGTTGAATCTGCTGAAGGAGACTCCTATTTATACAGCAAACTGAAGTCGAAACTGAAAAAGAATTAAGTGGGCGAATTAAACTGCATTAAACGTCTTCAATGCACCTTAATTTGTCATTAAATTCTCAGTCAAACGCATTAACTACGTCAGTTTCGAATGCTGAAAACGTAACTGCACTGCAGTAACTCCTGCTGGAAGCTTCTGCGTGCGCGCGCGCGCAAGACACACTGGTGCGCGCGTAGGTCTGCAGCCCTCGCGCGCGGTGCGTCCACTTGGCTCACTGCCATGTGCGCGTGCGCCATACTCACTTAGGTCCATGCGCGCCTGCGCGCGTGTGCCACGTCACCTGTGAGCCTCTACGAGCACGCCACACAGTCGCGCCGTTTTGGCTCACTTTGGTGCGCCGCGCACATCACATCAGGCCCATGCACCATGCGCGCCATGTGTACCCCGCGCGCATGATTGCCACGTCATGCGCCATCGCGCGTGGACCCACCAGGGTCACGCGCATGCATGCCACATCACCAACCACTTGGTCCTTGCAACCCTTGTGCTTCCACCACGCGCACGTGGTCAAAAATACAAAGGCGGCTCTCAAGCGGGCGAAGTGCAAAGTGCGCCATCAAAGCGCCACATTGCGCCTCATCGCCCACGCCACGCGCGCGCGCGTGTGCGAGTGCGAGTGCGAGTTAGGGTGCTCCGCACCCTTCGCGAGTACACTAGTGAGTGCTTCCATGAAACAATAAGGATGGAGAGTTCCCACTTAAATACCCCTTTAAGTTTCATCTCTCATCCGATGTGGGACAAGGTGCCACTTTCCCACTTATTTCAGCATTCAAGTTTCAAAACACCAAACTTTGAGCATCGATATCTCATTCATCTTAGCTCCGTTTTGGACGTGGTTTAGTTCGTTACGAAGCTCTTCCAACATAGAACACAAACCCACAAATAAATATATAAAACCCACTCATTTTATTATATTTATTTCTAGTCCAAAATAGGAAAAAATCATTTTCCTATATTTGTGGAAAATGCTATTTCCACAAATTTCCAACAATCCCCCACATGAATAGAAATCGATCTATCAAGTTTCAACGATACACGTTCAACAGTTGAGTATTGCAAGATAGGTAGGTGTAACCTTTGAACCTCCTTTTGTGAAGCATACTTAGCCTCCTAGGATCTTGTAGACGCGGTGTCCTTGAACAATCCCCCATTTATGTAGGCGACAATATACATTCGCACAATACTCGCCCTAGTCGAGTTAAGACCTCATGGTTGTGTCCGTTCATGGTCATGGAACACGTTCCTGGTTCTGCGAGAGCTCTAGGATTTGCGCCTCCCCACAAATCCATTTGAAGCGACCCCACTTCTCTCTAACATAGGTGATTCCTCTGAATCATTAGAAGCATCATGGTTAATTTGGATTTCCTCAAATCCTTAACCTCAACATGCTTAACCTTTCCTTCATGTCACTGATTGGAATGGACTAGGAAGTATACAACTCCCTTTATTGATTTTGGGGCACCCCCCACAGTGACTCCCTTTGGGTTTATGATTAAGTTTGCCTATTGAACCTAGATCTTGGGATCTCCAGTCAACTAGGTTAGGTTTCCCTCATATTCCCTTCATCTATGGGCTTTAGTCCCATTCCTCTTGACAACCTATACACCTTATCTGTGCTTAAGCCTTTCGTTAACGGGTCTGCAATGTTATCATTTGACCTCACATAGTCAACTGAGATAACACCCGTTGAGATAAGTTGTCGTACCGTGTTGTGTCTACGTCGAATGTGCCTTGATCTGCCATTGTACATCATGTTTTGTGCTCTAGCAAGAGCAGACTGATTGTCACAATGTATGCAGATCGCCGTCAACGGCTTTGGCCATCTTGGAATATCTTCCACAAATTGACGTAGCCACTCCGCTTCTTCCCCGCTTTTATCTAAAGCGACGAATTCGGATTCCATCGTAGATCTAGCTATAACCGTTTGCTTGGAAGACTTCCAAGCTATAGCTGCGCCAGCAAGTGTAAACACATATCCACTTGTCGATCTATGATCTTTTATATCCGATATCCAGTTCGCATCAGTGAATCCTTCGATCACTGCTGGATCACGGGTATAATGCAATCCATAGTCTCTCGTGTATCTTATGTATCTAAGCACCCTCGTGATAGCTTTCCAATGATCCTCGCTCGGATTACTGGTGTATCTACTTAGCCTGCTCACAGCGTACGCTAAGTCGGGTCTAGTACATGTCATTAGATACATGAGACTACCAATGATCCTTGAGTATTCTAACTGAGAAACACTCTCGCCTCTATTCTTCCTTAGGCGTTGGGTATTATCAATTGGAGATCGAGCTATACTCGTATCGTCCGAATTGAATTTCCCAAGGATCTTGTCCACGTAGTGAGATTGACTTAACACAAGACCATTTTGGGTTCTAGTGATTTTTACTCCAAGAATCACATCCGCGAGACCCAAGTCTTTCATGTCAAACCTCGCTTTCAACATGTCTTTCGTTGAGTTGATCATCTTATCATCACTCCCAATGATAAGCATATCATCTACATAAAGACATAGAATCACATAGCCTCTTGGTGTGTCTTTAAAATAAACACACTTGTCGCACTCATTTATTTTGAAACCATTGTCAATCATGACATGATCAAACTTTTGGTGCCATTGTTTTGGAGCTTGCTTCAAGCCATACAAAGACTTGACCAATTTACATACTTTGCCCTTGTTTCCAGGGGCGGAAAAACCCTCAGGTTGTTCCATGTAAATTTCTTCTTCTAAATCGCCATTTAGAAACGCGGCCTTTACATCCATTTGGTGAACTTCCAAATTTCTTAGAGCCGCAATTGCAAGAACCAATCGTATAGAGGTTATTCGCGTTACAGGCGAGTAAGTATCAAAGTAGTCTAGACCCTCCTTTTGTCTAAATCCTTTGATTACTAACCTTGCCTTGTATTTATCAATACTTCCATCGGCTTTCATCTTCCTTTTGAATATCCAACGATATCCAAGTGGTTTACAACCAGGTGGAAGATCTACTAACTCCCAAGTATGATTTTGCAATATAGAATCAATTTCATTCTTAATTGCTTCTTGCCATTGAGGTCCTTCCGCGGAGGTAACCGCTTCGCGGTAGGTATTGGGCTCACCCTCAACCATATAGCTCATGAAGTCTGGACCAAAAGATTTTCCAACCCTTTGTCGTTTACTTCGTCTAAGCTCACCCTCCTCAACCTCGGGGCGTTCATGTCTTTCATCTATCCTCGTAGATGAACTTGGTCCTGCTTCATCTAACCATGTAGATGAACTTGGACCTGCTTCATCAAACGCTCTTGATGAAGGCGCATGTGTTTGTCCTAACATAGGAAACACATTCTCAAAATATGAGACGATATTAGGATTTGCCTCCATGATAGTGTGTTTGTGTACATCGGGATTCTTGGATTCATATACAAGAAAACGATGCGCACTACTTTGATGTGCATATCCAATGAAAATGCAATCAACAGTTTTGGGTCCTATCCTAAGAGCCTTAGGAGGTGGTACAATCACCTTAGCTAGGCACCCCCACACTTTCAAGTATTTGTAAGAAGGCTTCCTTTTTCTCCATAACTCATATGGAGTTTCGTCCCTATTTTTCAAGGGTATCTTGTTCAAAAGATAGTTTGCTGAGAGAATGGCGTCCCCCCACATTTCTCGGTTCACTCCCGAGCTTATCAACATGGCGTTCATCATCTCTTTCAATGTGCGGTTCTTACGTTCCGCAACGCCATTTGATTGTGGAGAATAAGGAGGTGTACACTCATGTACAATGCCACTTTTTGCGCATAAATCCGCAAAAGGTGCAACATATTCACCTCCTCGGTCGCTTCGCAAAGTTTTTATCTTCTTTTTAAGTTGATTTTCAACTTCGTTTTTGTACAAGATAAACTTCTCTATTGCTTCGTCTTTACTTTTAAGTAAATACACGTAGCAATATTTAGTACAATCATCAATAAAGGTGATGAAGTACTTATTTCCTCCACGCGTGGGAACCGCTTTTAAATCACACACATCGGTATGAATTACATCAAGGGGTTCGGTTATTCGTTCAACCGATTTAAACGATGATCTCGTAAGTTTGGATTCAACACATGTCTCGCATTTGTGATTGGACTCGATATGGAATGTTGGTATCAAGTTTAATTTAATTAAACGTCGTAATGAATTAAAATTTACATGCCCTAGTCTACCATGCCAAACATTAGAAGACTCAATCATGTAAGTAGAAGTAGAAAATTCATTCATTTTATTATTTTGGTTAACAACCATTACATTCATTTTGAACATTCCATTTAGGGCATAGCCCTTTCCAACAAACATTCCACGTCTAGACAAGACAAAATTGTCCGATTCAAACACTAGACGAAATCCAAACTTGTTGAGCATCCATCCCGACACGAGATTCTTTCGTATCTCTGGGACATAAAGCACATTTGTCAAGGTAAGCTCCTTGCCCGAAGTCATCTTCAAAACGACCGTGCCTTCCCCCTTGATGCTTGCGGTAGCTTTATTTCCCATATAAAGCTTTTCTTCACCCGAAGCTTCCTTGAATGTAGAGAAAAGAGCCTTGTCTCCACAAACATGGCGGGTTGCACCCGTGTCAACGAACCATCCTTTTGGGTTTTCACCCATTGCGTTGACTTCTCCAATCATAGCCGCTTCTTCGGTTATCATTGCAATGAGAGGCATACCATCCTCATCAACCATGTGCGCACGCTCACGCTTAGGTTTGTTGCATTGGTTAGCACGGTGCCCCGTCTCGTTACAATTGTAACAACTACCTTGGAAAGGCGCAGGCTTCTTTTTCACAGCCCCCTTTTTAGGTCCAAGGTTGCTAACCTTTGCTTTCCCTTTGTTGTCCTTTTTACCCTTGCCTTTCTTGCCCCTTGAGGACTCCCCAACTTCCACCATGTTTGCTTTAGCCGAAGCTTGCAAAATGGTGCCTTTTTGGGCCACCCTGTTTTCTTCTTCTATACGAAGACGAAGAACAAGATCCTCGACCGACATTTCCTTTCGCTTGTGTTTAAGATAATTCTTAAAATCCAACCAAGCAGGAGGTAATTTTTCGATCATGGCTGCCACTTGAAACGTTTCGCTGAGTACCATTCCCTCAGCATGGATGTCATTTAGTATAATTTGCAACTCTTGGACTTGATTCATAACAGACTTGTTATCAACCATTTTAAAGTCCAAGAAACGGGCGACAACAAATTTCTTTGTTCCCGCATCCTCCGTTTTGTACTTTTTCTCCAAGGACTCCCACAATTCTTTGGAAGTCTTGATATTATAGTACACATTACACAAAGCATCCGAGAGACCGTTGAGTACGTAGCCTCGACATATAAAGTCCGAGTGCTTCCACGCCTCTACCGCGCTCAGAGCCTGAGCATCGGTCTCCCCTTCCGCAGGTTGGGAAACGGTCTCCGTCAAGAACCTCGCAAGGTTCATGGTGGTCAAGTAGAAGAACATCTTCTGTTGCCACCTTTTGAAGTGGAGACCCGAGAACTTCTCGGGTCGTTCAGCATGATTCGCCACTGTGGTCGCTCCCACAGTGTTGGCAGGGGTACCGACAACAACGTTGACGTTGGTATTTTCAGTCGACATTCTGAAAAATTCCACAAAACCAAGTTAATAAAATAATAAATGTGCTAATTTATTATTTATCCAATATAAAGAGTTTTTGAAACCACCGTGCAGCTTCTAAGTCCAACTTTGAAGACTACAACAGTAAGTTTTTAGAACTCAGCGACAGAAGGAGTAGAAACAGAGTTCTGTTTTGACAAAGTCGCTACTTTGAATCAAAACAGAGAAAAACCTTTTAAAACACAACCTGCTGTGAGAAAAAAAAATGAAATCACAGCAGAGAAGTTTGTGATTCTACACGAACGGTGTTTTAAAATTTGTTTTAAGATTGTAGGAATCCGTTCGTGTAAAATTAAATAAAAACTTTATTAACTTGAATTACTGAAACAATAACAGAATAAAAAGGAAGTACAATACAATTACAACTGAAAAAGAAATACAAGAATAGAAAACACGAACAGACAAAACTGTTCTTGGCTGAGGATCGTGTTAGACATGTGTCCCTTAAAACAAATTTCGTGTCTCCCAGGAGAACACGTTTGTTTCCAGGATACAACAGCCGCAAGCAGTTGCACTGCCGGTCTTGACTCCAACCCGAAGGTGTACCTAAAACTTGAAGAAGATGAATAAATCTGCAGTGGAGAAAAGAGAGAGCTGGTGGTTTTCAGTGTGTTGAATCTGCTGAAGGAGACTCCTATTTATACAGCAAACTGAAGTCGAAACTGAAAAAGAATTAAGTGGGCGAATTAAACTGCATTAAACGTCTTCAATGCACCTTAATTCGTCATTAAATTCTCAGTCAAATGCATTAACTACGTCAGTTTCGAATGCTGAAAACGTAACTGCACTGCAGTAACTCCTGCTGGAAGCTTCTGCGTGCGCGCGCGCGCAAGACACACTGGTGCGCGCGCAGGTCTGCAGCCCTCGCGCGCGGTGCGTCCACTTGGCTCACTGCCATGTGCGCGTGCGCCGTACTCACTTAGGTCCATGCGCGCCTGCGCGCGTGTGCCACGTCACCTGTGAGCCTCTACGAGCACGCCACACAGTCGCGCCGTTTTGGCTCACTTTGGTGCGCCGCGCACGTCACATCAGGCCCATGCACCATGCGCGCCATGTGTACCCCGCGCGCATGATTGCCACGTCATGCGCCATCGCGCGTGGACCCACCAGGGTCACGCGCATGCATGCCACATCACCAACCACTTGGTCCTTGCAACCCTTGTGCTTCCACCACGCGCACGTGGTCAAAAATACAAAGGCGGCTCTCAAGCGGGCGAAGTGCAAAGTGCGCCATCAAAGCGCCACATTGCGCCTCATCGCCCACGCCACGCGCGCGCGCGTGTGCGAGTGCGAGTGCGAGTTAGGGTGCTCCGCACCCTTCGCGAGTACACTAGTGAGTGCTTCCATGAAACAATAAGGATGGAGAGTTCCCACTTAAATACCCCTTTAAGTTTCATCTCTCATCCGATGTGGGACAAGGTGCCACTTTCCCACTTATTTCAGCATTCAAGTTTCAAAACACCAAACTTTGAGCATCGATATCTCATTCATCTTAGCTCCGTTTTGGACGTGGTTTAGTTCGTTATGAAGCTCTTCCAACATAGAACACAAACCCACAAATAAATATATAAAACCCACTCATTTTATTATATTTATTTCTAGTCCAAAATAGGAAAAAATCATTTTCCTATATTTGTGGAAAATGCTATTTCCACAAATTTCCAACAATCCCCCACATGAATAGAAATCGATCTATCAAGTTTCAACGATACACGTTCAACAGTTGAGTATTGCAAGATAGGTAGGTGTAACCTTTGAACCTCCTTTTGTGAAGCATACTTAGCCTCCTAGGATCTTGTAGACACGGTGTCCTTGAACAATCCCCCATTTATGTAGGCGACAATATACATTCGCACAATACTCGCCCTAGTCGAGTTAAGACCTCATGGTTGTGTCCGTTCATGGTCATGGAACACGTTCCTGGTTCTGCGAGAGCTCTAGGATTTGCGCCTCCCCACAAATCCATTTGAAGCGACCCCACTTCTCTCTAACATAGGTGATTCCTCTGAATCATTAGAAGCATCATGGTTAATTTGGATTTCCTCAAATCCTTAACCTCAACATGCTTAACCTTTCCTTCATGTCACTGATTGGAATGGACTAGGAAGTATACAACTCCCTTTATTGATTTTGGGGCACCCCCCACAGTGACTCCCTTTGGGTTTATGATTAAGTTTGCCTATTGAACCTAGATCTTGGGATCTCCAGTCAACTAGGTTAGGTTTCCCTCATATTCCCTTCATCTATGGGCTTTAGTCCCATTCCTCTTGACAACCTATACACCTTATCTGTGCTTAAGCCTTTCGTTAACGGGTCTGCAATGTTATCATTTGACCTCACATAGTCAACTGAGATAACACCCGTTGAGATAAGTTGTCGTACCGTGTTGTGTCTACGTCGAATGTGCCTTGATCTGCCATTGTACATCATGTTTTGTGCTCTAGCAAGAGCAGACTGATTGTCACAATGTATGCAGATCGCCGTCAACGGCTTTGGCCATCTTGGAATATCTTCCACAAATTGACGTAGCCACTCCGCTTCTTCCCCGCTTTTATCTAAAGCGACGAATTCGGATTCCATCGTAGATCTAGCTATAACCGTTTGCTTGGAAGACTTCCAAGCTATAGCTGCGCCAGCAAGTGTAAACACATATCCACTTGTCGATCTATGATCTTTTATATCCGATATCCAGTTCGCATCAGTGAATCCTTCGATCACTGCTGGATCACGGGTATAATGCAATCCATAGTCTCTCGTGTATCTTATGTATCTAAGCACCCTCGTGATAGCTTTCCAATGATCCTCGCTCGGATTACTGGTGTATCTACTTAGCCTGCTCACAGCGTACGCTAAGTCGGGTCTAGTACATGTCATTAGATACATGAGACTACCAATGATCCTTGAGTATTCTAACTGAGAAACACTCTCGCCTCTATTCTTCCTTAGGCGTTGGGTATTATCAATTGGAGATCGAGCTATACTCGTATCGTCCGAATTGAATTTCCCAAGGATCTTGTCCACGTAGTGAGATTGACTTAACACAAGACCATTTTGGGTTCTAGTGATTTTTACTCCAAGAATCACATCCGCGAGACCCAAGTCTTTCATGTCAAACCTCGCTTTCAACATGTCTTTCGTTGAGTTGATCATCTTATCATCACTCCCAATGATAAGCATATCATCTACATAAAGACATAGAATCACATAGCCTCTTGGTGTGTCTTTAAAATAAACACACTTGTCGCACTCATTTATTTTGAAACCATTGTCAATCATGACATGATCAAACTTTTGGTGCCATTGTTTTGGAGCTTGCTTCAAGCCATACAAAGACTTGACCAATTTACATACTTTGCCCTTGTTTCCAGGGGCGGAAAAACCCTCAGGTTGTTCCATGTAAATTTCTTCTTCTAAATCGCCATTTAGAAACGCGGTCTTTACATCCATTTGGTGAACTTCCAAATTTCTTAGAGCCGCAATTGCAAGAACCAATCGTATAGAGGTTATTCGCGTTACAGGCGAGTATGTATCAAAGTAGTCTAGACCCTCCTTTTGTCTAAATCCTTTGATTACTAACCTTGCCTTGTATTTATCAATACTTCCATCGGCTTTCATCTTCCTTTTGAATATCCAACGATATCCAAGTGGTTTACAACCAGGTGGAAGATCTACTAACTCCCAAGTATGATTTTGCAATATAGAATCAATTTCATTCTTAATTGCTTCTTGCCATTGAGGTCCTTCCGCGGAGGTAACCGCTTCGCGGTAGGTATTGGGCTCACCCTCAACCATATAGCTCATGAAGTCTGGACCAAAAGATTTTCCAACCCTTTGTCGTTTACTTCGTCTAAGCTCACCCTCCTCAACCTCGGGGCGTTCATGTCTTTCATCTATCCTCGTAGATGAACTTGGTCCTGCTTCATCTAACCATCAAAGGCGGCTCTCAAGCGGGCGAAGTGCAAAGTGCGCCATCAAAGCGCCACATTGCGCCTCATCGCCCACGCCACGCGCGCGCGCGTGTGCGAGTGCGAGTGCGAGTTAGGGTGCTCCGCACCCTTCGCGAGTACACTAGTGAGTGCTTCCATGAAACAATAAGGATGGAGAGTTCCCACTTAAATACCCCTTTAAGTTTCATCTCTCATCCGATGTGGGACAAGGTGCCACTTTCCCACTTATTTCAGCATTCAAGTTTCAAAACACCAAACTTTGAGCATCGATATCTCATTCATCTTAGCTCCGTTTTGGACGTGGTTTAGTTCGTTACGAAGCTCTTCCAACATAGAACACAAACCCACAAATAAATATATAAAACCCACTCATTTTATTATATTTATTTCTAGTCCAAAATAGGAAAAAATCATTTTCCTATATTTGTGGAAAATGCTATTTCCACAAATTTCCAACAATAAATATATAAAAATCAATAAACGAGCCAAGCTCAAGCTTGAAACTTATTCAAGAGACGAGCTTGAGCTTCTAATAGCTTGAAACAAATCGAGCATGAGCTTGAGCTTGGCTGGCTCGTTTACACCCCTAATTACGCACTAAGGCTCATCTTGGGAACAAAAATAAGTGGGTTTGAGGTTACAAATAAAAAAGTGAAACATGAAGCACTACTAACCTTTGCTCTCATAGTTTCAACATCAGCTTTCAGCACTCTATTATCAACAGCAGCTTCAGTGTTCTTTTGGCTTATGTCACTAAGACGCTTCAATAATGAAGAATTTTCGACCCTCAATTGAGAAACCTAGAAACAAGTATACAAGACGTGAATATGTGATCTCATTTGGTGTTTTGTCTATCTTTGTTTTTATAAAAATAGACATCTAAGAAGTAGACCTGTGTCTCAAGTTCAGTCATATGGGCCTGCTTTCTTCCTCTCGAACGTCTAGCAGATTCTCTGTTCGATATCATTCTAAGAAAAATAAAATAATAATTATAAAATCCTCAAAACGTTTCAACTCTTTAACACACTCTGAAACTCTCAAATTGATTCGATAAATAAGGTTCAGATCTCAAGCACACTGACATCCATCGAATTGATATTGACCTCAACTACACATATAATACTTCTGATTAAACAAACCCATATATGAAGTAAATATTAGAATATCATTAAACATAAATATAAAGCAGTTCAACAAAAATGAATATCACCCCCAAATGTCAACCAGAACATAAAAATAACCTACAAAAGTTGAAGACAACCATAATCTAAATTGCAGATACTTTAAAAACATATTGTAGACAAAAAACATATCACAGCATCCTTCCTCTTCTCCCACTCTTTCGACGAGTGCTACCTGTTGGAATTGGTGTCACGTCCTCTGTCATCATCAAAACATACAACTTACTTATCAGCTACTCCTTAAACATAAATAAAAGTTCTTCAAAGAGCAAAAATAACAAATACAAAAATTCGTATATAAAAAATAAAGAATGTAAGCATACAAATGTGACCAATCTTCATGCCAGAACGAGCAAGAGCTCTGAGGGCAAACTGTGCACCTGGACCGGGTGTCTTTGTCTTGTTACCTCCAGTTGCCCATAGTTTTATGTGGCGGGCATTGATTCCAAGCTCCAGTTGTTACAACAGAAATTTGTTAGTTGTACTGTATCAAACAAAAACAAACTGCTATGATTACCATATAGCAAGACACTAAAGAAACAAGTAAAAACCTTGCATCTTGTTGAAACATCTTGTGCAGCAAGCATAGCTGCTTATGGAGACGACTCATCTCTATCAGCCTTTACCTTCATTCCACCTAATGAAAAAAATAAAAGGATAGTAGATAAATATTAAGATATAAAAACTATAAACCAAACACTCAATAGCATTTGAATTACAGTAAATATCTTGTGGAAAAAATATTAAAACTACAAACTACTAATTAACCACTTTCGAAAAAAAAAATCTGTTAAGAAAAAGCATAGACAAATAAACTTAATTCATGTTCTCATTGCAATGGATCAGAAAAACAATGTGCATGTAATTATATCTCCCAGTATAAACAAAATAAAACATTGCTCGCAAAAAAATTGAGCATACAACACATGTTCCTAGTGGAATATATATTATATACACATTAGTGTTTTTAGCATTTACTTAAGGGTTACATAAACCGAACCGGACGCGAATAACGCATAACGGGTAACCAAAAGTGTCACGAACAGGTTTCCTAAGTTAATATGCTTTAAACATGTTGTGATATCAGTAGGATACCTTTCATTATGCCCAAAACGAGTTTAATCTCAAATTAAGCCCCGTAGGGGTATTTTGGTCATTTTAAGGATTATAAAAGAGATTAAATAAAATTCTGAGATTCGGGTCTGAAATAATCAGTAAAACTATTTAATTTAATAGGTTATATCAGTTGGTGAAAGGTCTTATATGACAAGAATGGTTTTAAACCCATACTAGGTGTTTAATACGCATAAAAAGCCGTTTTAAGCGATTTCCGGGTTATAATGGAAATCTGAGTTTTTTGATCAGTTTATAAAGTTTAAAATACTTCATTTATCATATAAAATCAGTGGCCAAAGGTTTGGTATCAATTTGTTATGTAAAACTCATTTTATACGCGAAAAGGGTATAGTTGGCAATAACCGAATCAAGGCGATAACCCTATGTTATGATCAGTTTAAAAATAATTAAAAATCTTCAAAAATCACAAAATATTATATTACATCAGTGGGTGAAAGGTTTGGTAAAATTGGGTTTAGATAGGCCTTATGCTAATTGCGCCGTTTAATTAATAAAAGCTCTTTAAGTGCGCTATTGAGCATAACTCCTAATCTAGACCTCGAACTGATATGAAATTTTAGGGACATGTTTATAAATCAGTAGCAAAGATTATTGTCCTCTCACATTTCCAAAATTCTCGTTTTAAGGTCAAATGGGCATTATGGTCAACATTAAGCAATTAACGGAAACGTGCAAATGAATCGGACAATCAACGAAACAATTACAGAGGGTTATACTATCATGTAACCCGGTCCTAATGAAACTCTTAGGCATTTCTACATCATGCTAATATGGGTCAGGACTGAAAGTCAAAGCAGTGGTCAAAGTATGCGACTTTCGGTTCCGAACCGGTCCTAAACAAAAAATTGTCGGGTCGGACATGCCTAGACATGTTCTTGCATTGATTACCAAGTTATATGAGTGGTAAAACAGGTTACACGTCTTCTACATTGTTAATTATGCGTTAATTTGAAAATTAAGTTTCTGTTGACTTTTTCGGATTAAGTTTGACCCGACATTTGACCTAGTTAGAGCGGGAATCAGAGGGTGCCCTTTTAAGGGTTTAACACCCACATAAATACCAACTTATAACTACCTTCAATTTGGCTAATCACCAGACCATTAGTGATTAATCGATAAGTCAAACCTTAATTATGACGGTTTGACTTTACACTAATCTATAATACAAAATTAAAATGTACTTTAAATTAAAATGCTTAAAACATTTTATATCTTATAATACAAAAACCTTTGATTACTACATCAGTTATCTACAAATTTAATGGAAAAAGAGTCAAAAGATTTCTGTGTAAACTTGACCCATTTTGACCGGTTATCCAACTCACCCTATCTGACCGTTTGTTACCTCTAGTTGTGCTGTTAATATCGGTTATCGGTCCCCATGTAAAATATCGGTGTCAAATATTGTTAGAATATCGGTACGGATATTATCGGCGATATTGACCGATATTTGATCGATATTTGACCGATATATCACCGATATTCCTGATATCAGTACCTTTCTTCTTAGTTCTACCATTTGTCTTTCCTCTTATTGCTGCTATTAGTGTTTTAAGTCTTAATTGTTAATTGTTAGTGTTAAATGTTGGTGATTTAAATCTTAATAAGCTCCTACTTGCTACAATTGTTAGTGTTTTGCAAGTTGCAAAAGGTTAATTTGTTAATGTTAGGAGAGTATACTGAATTGTTAGTGTTAAATTGCTATATATATAACTTCAGCATGATATTAAAATTACCGATATCCCACCGCGATTACGGATATCTCAAATATCGGTCCTTGACCGATATCCGATTTTTTGCCACATTATCTGCATAGTTATCACATCAATTATCAATTATCTACAGATTTCATGGAACAAGAGTCAAATGATTTCTGTGTTAACTTGACCCATTTTTGACTGGTTAGTCGGTTAGCCAACTCACCCTACCTGCTCGTTTGTCACCTCTAATGGACGGTAGTTGCATGTGATCATTTTGGGTACCATGTGGTCAAATTGAAGTTTGGTTTGCATGTCTTTTTGTAGGACCATGCGCACACTGCTGGGGCCATTGTTGTTCATCAGTTCTGCAATATTGGTTCTTTCTGTTTCATTGGTGGGGGTTCAGTGGTAAGATTCTTTCTCAACGATGCATCTTTTATATTATATGAAATTGCTTTTTAACCTAGTAATTTGGTTTACATGGGTCTGGCCGGTTCAGATTTTGCCTAAAACTGAAACCAAATTGGAAAAGTTTGGTTTCGGTGACACTGAAAATGTTCGGTTTCAGCTTTTGGGCTTAAGCCATTTCAGCCCAATAAGCAACACCATAAACCATCAGATCATCCCAACAAGCAGCATTTTGATGCCATTTACATACATTCTCTTTCTTAGACTCGTACAAAACTACTACAATGAAATTTTCGGGTTTTCTTGAAAAAGAAATGAGTAAAATGTCTCTGAGGTGAGGTTTGGCCAGCTTTACAACTTTCATCCAAAGGTTTGTTTTCATGCATCTGGATCCAAAAGGTTCGAAATCTTGCCTTTTCACCCGGCTCGTTAACTCCATCCATTTTCTCCGTTAAGTTAGGGGTATTTTCGTCTTTTTTATTAACTTAAAGGGCAATTTGGTCTTTCACTATATGTACAAGCATTTAAAATACCCCTGACCGAATTGCCCTTTAAATTAACAAAAAAGATGGAAATATCCTTGACTTAATGGATGGAGTTAATGAGCCAGATGAAAATGACAAGATTTCAAACCTTTTGGATCCAGATGCGGAAAAACAAACCTTTGGACGAAAGTCGCAAAACTGGCCAAACCTTAGGGACGAAAATTGCATTTTACTCAAAAAGAAATCGTAAACCTAACCTATGGGTTTGCAAAACATCCCTCTTTTATTTGGTTTTGGGTTTCGGTCTGTTTGGTTTCAGGTCATATTGTTGAATTTATTTTTTACGGGAATCATCTGCTTGTATTTTGCTTAATAGAGGTGTAGAACTCTGATTTATTTATTTGTGTACATAAGGTTTCACAAGATGTCCCGAAGTACACAATGGTGGCTGGAGATAGAGCAGAGCTACGCGGTTTGAATCTAGAAGGTCTTCGAAGAAGTGGGTTCTCGGTTAGTGAGGTATGTTTTTGTCAAGTAATTTGTGAATATGATGACAAAAAGTTATATTATTTCACTAATAATCTGATTTTTTTAATAATAAAGCAGTTTGTATGTTGTATACTTTAATTATACAATTTGGGATGCTTCAAGCTGTTTGACCTGTTCGATCCATTTGACCCGTTTCCTTTTTGGATAAACCTTTTGACTTTTCCAATCTAACCTGTTAGAGATAAAACATAAAACACATCAGCCTTTTTAACTGTTCATCTATTCGATTTGAGCTACACATATTGCCTATGCACTTAATGCGGTAAAAAATCGTATATCGGTCGTCAAGGACCAATATTTGAGATATCGGTTATCTTAGTGGGATATCGGTAATCTAATATCATGCAGAATTTATATATATAGCAATTTAACACTAATGATTCAATATGCTCTCCTACCGTTAACAAATTAACCTTTTGTAACTTGCAAAACACTAACAATTGTAGCAAGTAGGAACTGATTAAGACTTAAAAGTTAAAACACTAACAATTAACAATTAAGACTTAAAACAATAATAGCAGCAATAAGATGAAAGACGAATTGTAGAACTAAGAAGAAAGGTACTAATATCGGGAAAATCAGTGATATATCGGTCAATATCTCCGATAAGATCGGTACCGATATTCTGACCAATATTTTACAAGGGGACTGATAACCGATATATCACCGATGTTAACTGCATAGCCTATTGTAATGGTAACTCATTTTGCTGGTGAAACATAGATTAGGAGCCTGAGAGCTGCTTACAGGAAGATATTCATGCCTACTAATGCAAGCCTTGGGGGTATTGAAGATCGTCTTGCTGATGTGGTAATATAATAACTTATTTATTTATTTATTTATTTTGCAGCATTTCTCTAATATCTATGATGTTCATTTAAATAACATAACCAGTTCTTTGGCACATTAGTAAATTCATATAAATAATGCAGGAATGTCATAAAGACTTGTCACTTGTTCCTGCTGTGCTTTCCTTTGTGCAATCCATACGTGAATCTCTTAAAGAAGATCGTCGTGGAATATGCAAATTCAGATCTTGGAGTTTTTCTTGATTGTATATGTGTTAGTATCTCTGTAATCTTGTGTTAAGATTTCTGTGAATATGTACTTAGAGGTTGTTTGGTATCGTGATTATATGGTATGAGATAGTCAGCTGTAACCAAACTGGTTGCCGAAGATAGTGTTTGGATATGCTTTTGCGGTTTGAAGCTGCGATAATGAGATGATCAATGATTTTGAGCTCGATTAACTTATGAGAGCTCGGGCTCGAGCTCGGCTCGATTCGAGCTTTGTTTTCAAAGCTCAAGCTCGGCTCGTTTATTATCTATTAATTGATGTATTAAATAAAAATAATATAAATAATAGACTTTTTAGGCTCGCGAGTTTGATAAGTGAAGCTCGGGCTCGGACTCGTTTACTAAATAAGCTTATTTTTAGGTTCGAGTTCGGCTTATAAACAACTTTAAATAAGCTCGGCTTGACTCGGCTCGTTTACACTAAGGCTTGATAGGGCTCGACGAGCCTAACGAGCTTCACATGCGAGGCTCGAGCTCGGGCTCGATAAACAAACGAGCTTTATTTTAGGCTCAAGCTCGGCTCAGGCTTGATAAGGCTCGGCTCGTTTCGAGCTTTTTCTCAAGCCGATCTTGAGTAGCTCACATGCCGCTCGGCTCGTTTGCACCCCTAGTTTGGAGCGTTGTTTCGGGGTAAGTTTTACATCAATGGACTCGTATCCTCGTTCTGATCAAAAACCCTAAAACATTAGTTTGAAATTCGGAAAAACGGAGGTGCAGTGAGCAAAAAATATTTAAAAGGTGGGTCTGCCAGCGACAATATTCAAAAGTGGGTTTAATATTGGCCAACCACCTTTAGGTGAGATTATTAAAATCCAATTTCTCTTAAAATGATCAGTATTGTTTTTGTAAGTATTATTTGACCCCTAGATAATCAGATTACCAAGCATTAGAAACTAATTTTTACTGCTAACAACTTTATTTCCCAGTGTCTTGCAGATTTCTTTTGCCTCAATATGTGTCTTAAGCTGGTGTTCTTGATGTGCATAAATTACTGTTTGCCAGTTCCGCGATTTTACTTTAATGTTCTTAATTTGAGGTTGCACCATGAACATGTTAAAATTTTGAAAGATATACGCTCATGTAAAAGTTTTTGTTGGAAGTATGAAATGGTAAGTATTTAGAATTCATTTAGACAACTTACCAAAGTTTTCTTGTTGAATGCCAACTTGCATTCTTTTTTTATATGCAATTTTGTGCTAATGAAATATGATGTTATGATTTCCTTAGATATATAAAGTTGATGAAATATTTCTTAGTTGTTCATGTTGTGACACTATATGTGAGCTAAACATACTATTTTAAAGACCTTTTTAGTGTAGTTGTACTTCATTAACCATGTCTACTATGAGATAAGCAAAATAATTTCATGTATCTACTTTATCTTTGTGTAATGTGCAACTCTGACCCACTTTTTAAAAGAGTTATGTAGACGCAACAAAAATTTCGCAATTGAAAAGAAAAACTAAAAAAGTGGGCGAGGTTTGTACATTCCAATGCATTTCTTAAGTTAATATACCTAGAAAATGATTACTCATGATTTTCTTATAAGCATATGTAGGGACGAGCTCAGTACTGGTACCAGTACCTGTACCGAAAGTACTGTTCCTGAAAGTCGCCAAAAATGGGTACCGGTATGGTACAATATTCGAAGATAAAAAGTGGGTAAATACCGTATTGTACCGAACTACCGAACCGAAAGTTCGGATCCCGAAAAACGTAAAAAATTTGGTACCGAAATTCGATCCGTACGGTTCTGTATCAGTCTCAAATTGCTCATCCCTAAAAATATGTGGGGTAGGTGAATAGTAGTACTAACAACATACCCAGTAGAATTCCATTCAGGGGAGTGTAGGCAAACCTTACCTATATCCCGAAGAATAGAGCGGCTACAAGTACACAAGTATCTTACTTGGTTTGGTACATACATAAACGCTCTTTTGTACTTGTTTAGAACTTTTGATTAGACTAAAGTGTTTTGGTATTTAAAAAGTAATAAGATTTGATCCTAGTAATCTAGTATTGGTGCTTTTCCACAACTGATATGCATGAAAACTCATACTATATACTCAAATATAAATCTGGCTTAGGTTATGTTAGAAATTAGTGCTAAAAGACTTTTAACCTTTTTCATATCTTAGGTTATGATAGAAATCAGTGCTAAAAGACTGTTGACCTTTTTCATATTAAATAACATATTAGGATCAAAAGAACCTGATATGGAGAATCTGCTAAGAAATAAAACTAATATATTGGGATCAATACAAACCTATTAATATATCCCTTGCTTTAGGGGTGTTTGGGAATTGGTAAGAACCTGATGCATGCATGGTTGTACCCAATGCATGCATAGGGGTGTAAACAGTTGCGAAACCTGAGATTTCCGACAGGGGGTCGAAAACGTATATACTAAAAAATTTCTACACGAAAGCTACATACATAACACTATTGAGCGAAAAGTTCGGCCCCGGCCCCTTATAACCTGCGCCACTGGGTGTAAACGAGCCCGGGCCCGACTAGGCTCGAGCTCGGCTCGGTTCGAGCCTACTTATTTGAGCTTGAGCCCGGCTCGCAAGTAAAACCTAAAGCTCGAGCTCGGCTCAAGCTATTTTGAGAACAATATCAAACGAGCTAAAAGCTCAGCTCGAACTCATTTCAGTGTCGCTTACACGAGTCAAAGATCAGCTTGCCAATGTTATCATCATTATTATTTTATCATATATAAAAAAAACTTAAACTTTGCTTGGGCTCATTTAGGCTCCCGAGCCTAAACGAGCTTTGTATATCAGGCTCGAGCTCGGGCTCGATAACTAAACGAACTCTATTTCAGGCTCGAGCTCGATAAGACTCAACTCGTTCGAGCTTTTAACCGAACCAATAACAAGTAGCTCTCAAACATCGGGGCTTGTTTACACCCCTACTACCTATATGCATAGATTTTTGTTCTCTAGAAGGAAGCAAAGTTTTAGCAATATACAATAGTTGGCAAGTTGCCATAGGCCCATATTGTTGTTATTATTGTATGTTGTTCTTATATGCAGTGTGTAGTAATCGCCAGTCGTTAGTCGGGCGGCGGGGTGAGGACTATCGATTAATCAGGGATTAATCGGAATTTATGGGGATTAATCGGCGACTAATCAGGGAGTAATCGGCACCTAGTCGGGATTTTTACAACCATGCTTATATGATTCCAACCTTAGTGGAGACCATCTTGTTTGGCCAAATATGATTCAGGTTTAGAATTATTCTAAAGTTTGATGGACACTTAATTAAACAATGTTTTCTCCACACACACATTGTGTGTACTAGTGGGAATGCCCGCGCGTTGCGGCGGGGTGGATAATATACGATAGAAACATAATACGCATTAGACAACTTTGTGGTCATTCATGAACACTCCTTGACTACGTTGAATTATCATGAAGTAATCAACGTATCTATTCGGGATTCACTCGGTTATGTAGGTGGACCATTTATTTTGTTAGTTATATGAAACAAAAAAACCATAATTCATTTGTATACACACAACCATAGTCCATTTAATTAATACAAAAAACCACTAAATATTGTTTTTTATATGTTTTATATTTCAAGTATTTCATTTAATTGTAGAATTGAATAACATGAGCTCTCATAAACACCTCTTCATTAAACTTTAGTATTTTGTTTAGATATATGTGCTAATGATGCGCCCATCGAGTTGAACACATCATACAAGATATTCATCAAAACATTGTAGAATGATTGATTTTGTCCATCCACTTTGTTTTATAGTATATTTAGATAGATATGTTAATAATATGCCCATCGAGTCGAACACATCGTACAAGCTATTCACCAAAACATTGCAGAATGATTGATTTTGTCCATTCGTTTTGTTTTATAATGTATTTAGATAAATATGTTAATGATATGCCCATCGAGCCAAACACATCGTACACGATATTCACCAAAACATTGTAGAACGATTGATTTGAAATGAAATAATTAACATCAGAATAAAAAAAAAAAACTTATGAATGGAAGTAAGACAAGATTAATATAAAACTCCATAAAATAATAAAGTTTATATCTACACAAGATGGTGAAATTTTACACGCTATATCATTGGTAATGTTCGTATCTTTGCAGTCATGCCTCATTCCTTCTGTACATATCATTGGTTATGTTTGTATCTTGGTAGTCACGCGTCATTCCTTCTATACAACCAGTTTCTCCTTTAAATACAACAAGCCACAAAGAGTAAAACAATTTCACAAAAAAATAACAATAAATAATATATTTTAAAAAAATACCAAAGAGATTTTGTCTTACAGTTTTTCCGGTTTTGGTCATCGTTCAGTTAACGTTGTCTTAGGCCCCTAGCACCCACAAACGCTGGTTGCACGATTTCATGCCCTCGCTTAAGACTAGTTATTATTAATTGTTTAGTTTTATGAACTTTATTAGGGAGGGAGCGCCATGTGGGTAAGGGGTCCAGGGTAGTTATCTTAAGCGGGTAAACCGCCGTCACCCCATAGGGTACTTTGCGAGGGTAGAGTTCAAGGTATAGCAACCCGAAGAAAAGAGAAATATATGTATTAATGATCTGTTAGTGGAGTAAAAAGGGAGGGGTCCATCATTCTAGGGTAGTTGAAAATAGTGTTGTCGATGTTTTTATGAGTTCCATCGTTCTAGCATCGCCACTTACACCCCTCAGCTTTTTAAAAACTTTGTAAAATGTCATTTTGACTCCCTCGAGTTTTACGTGTTTATTTTATGTACATGGGGCAAATATAATACGTTTCCGTGCTTATTTTTATGTACGTTTTTTGTTGGTCCATGCATTGTGCGGAAACAACTTGGGTCAAATATAATACAAATTTGAGTTACTTTACGTTTCAACCCCGCCATCACGCATGGTATCATTTATTAACATAAAAAACATTATTTTCTTACGTGCTTATTTTTAAGTACATTTTGTTATAAATCCAAGTTGGTTTACTTTTTGAAGTAAACTTTCTTGGTAACGATTCAGGTCAAATGTAATATATTTCCGTGCTTATTTTCATGTACATTTTTAGTTGATCGACATTTTGACGTAATTTATGCTCGAAAATAAGTCGAGTCAAATATTTGACGGTATAAGTTTGAGTTTTTTTAAGTTTTGACGTCGCCGCAACGCGTGACGGGTCAAAATATTAGTTGTTTAATAAACAACACAAAAATGAATTTGCAATTTTAACAAGGAGGAAATGGTAAAAAATAAGTGTATGAATTAAATTTAAAAAACACATAGTGGAAATTCTTCTACCGTAGCTTCCCCGAACCCTCACGTTTTTATTTGCAAATGAATATAACCAATCCTCATTTCCTCTCACCGTTAAGATTATAAATATTTTTCATCAACGGTTGAAAAAGCATCGAGTGACAACATGGTTACATGAGTCAAATTTGACAACTCTTCCGTGCTAATTAAGGTTCCTCACCTTATATATAACATGTTACCACCACACCTTAAAGCATCCCATTGCCACAAGCCTCCAACGTTCATTCATTATCTCCCTTTTATTTTATAACTTCATACTTCATCCTGCTTTCAACCAAAGAATGGTTAGTTATTCTAATTTTTCTATTAATATTTAGTTAAGGGTGTTCTAAACTCGGTTTAAACTTTTTCCGAACCATAACCGGATCCTATCTCACTTACATTTTTAGAAACTAAAATGTAAGGTTTTCTGTTAACTATATTTCGGTTCTACTCCAAAACCAATTTTTTTTGTTTCTCTAAAATGAAAGAGCAACGTGTTTAAATACATATGCTATAAATAGGAGGTCTTTCATCGACAGATCATCGACGGTTTCTAAAAAATAGTTTTTACATATAACAAGGACTTTGTTCGACTAGTCAACTAATAAAGTTATTTAGTAAAAGGTTTTTTTTTTCTAGTACAACAATTCTTACTAATTAATTGAATTGTCACTATTTATTACGTATTTGTTTTTTGTATGTTCTTTGGGATGAAATCATGCAATGTACAATATAGGTTTCTACATTTGAGATCAAGGTAAAATATAAGCTTCTTCATGTGTTCTTGTGAATGGAACTTGTAGTAACTAGCAAGTCCTGTTTTAGTAACCCTTTGTTATGGTTCGATTTCGGTTTCAGAAAATATTTGAACTAAGATCCGAAAGAGTGAAATCAATTGACTTGCATCCAACCGCTCCATGGTAAGCGACTTCACTTTTTGGCTAGTTGTGATCTAAAAGCATTAAACAAATTCAAGCATGCTATATGACTTTTTTTTCTTCTAAAGGGTTTTATTAGGATTGCATTCGGGGAATGTTTGTATTTGGAATCATCAGTCTCAAGTAAGTTATCATCTTTCTATAGCGGTTTCATTCATATAACGCTTCATAGTCCTATCAAAGACCACCAATCTTGCAATGTGAGACTGCGAGATTCCCTTCAATCTCGTAAAATTTATTATGTACTTACACAATGGTGTATTCTATGTAGGTAACAGAGAAGACGTTTGAAATCGCCAATTCACGTGGTACTTTAATATTTTTTAAATCCACATAGTAGGTCATATAATATATGTATATTGATTGTGTATTACATGTGCTTGTAGTAAGAAGCGCAAGATTTGTTGCACGCAAAGAATGGATTGTCATTGGAGCCGATGATGGTTTTATTCGCGTGTACAACTATAACACAATGGAAAATATTATCGAGTTCAAGGCGCATTCGGACTTCATTAGGTCCTTGATTGTGCACCCATCCCAGTCATACTTACTTTCCGCATCTGACGACAAACATATTAAGTTATGGGATTGGGAGAAAGGTTGGGAATGCACTAAAACGTTTGAGGGACATGAACATTATGTCATGCAATTGGCATTTAACCCAAGGGACGCCAACGTGTTTGCAAGTGCATCACTTGATCGTACAATAAAGGTATCATTAGCTTTCATTGTACAATCTAACAATGCATGCATTTGCGTAAATTAAATTTATTAACAATATGTGTTTCTAAACTTTGTATTTGTTTGTCTTACAAGTTTTGGGACCTTGGATCTTTGGACCTACGTTCTTCAATCAATGGTCATACTGAAGGACTGAATTCCGTCGAATTTTTTGAAGATGACGGAAAACTCTACATTCTAACAGGATCCGACGATCATACTGCTAAGGTATGTGTCTAAATATCGTGTTTTCACTTTCTGAATTGATTTTATTCATGTCTTTGATTTGTCTAGACGAAAGGTAAACTAACCATTTATGTATTCTGGGATACGAACACTATTTAGGTTTGGGACTACGAATCTATGACTTGTGTCCAAACTCTTGAAGGCCACACACACAATGTTACTTCATTTCAGTGTGTTAAACTCGATGCTAGTTTTATCATTACCGGATCTGAAGACCAAACCGTACGTGTTTGGAATGCGAAAACCTACAACTTAGACCATGTCTTCACCTCCGAACTCGGTAGGGTTTGGACAATTGGATTTATAGAAGACTCATCCAAGTAAGCCCCTTACATTTTACACTGAAAATATAATTTATTTTATAAAAAATAAACTTATATTTATTTTATGTATGCAGGATTATCCTTGGTTGTGATGAAGGGATGCTTGTTGGTCAAGTTACCTCTATTGGTTATTGAGCAAGTTTTAGATCTTGTATGTGTGTGTACGTGCAAAAATATATATCAATAAAATTTGCTTTGTTTACTATAATATTATTTTAAGATTATGATGTATTTGTCTATTGTATAATGTTTGAAAATATATAATAAAATTAAATAAATATTTAATAAATATATATGATGTTATGTTACTCAAGTAAAGCTTTAATCTAGTTGGTCTATTTATCATCAAATTGTTCAAACTTGTATTTAATTTAAAATTCGTACATTTGACAGTTTTCACTAATTTCCATCAATGTTATTTTTTCATTGTATAATCTTTTTTAAACACTACTAAGCATTCATTAAACATACTTAAAACAATAAATTCTTAAAATTTCAATTTTAGTCTATTTTTAACCTATGAGGCCAGTTTTAACAACATGCATATAGTAATTTTATTATATTCTAAAACCATACAATTAAGAGCACCCACAATGCAAGTTTGTGCACTCACATGTCGCCTAGCAGGCGTTGAGGTGGCGTCGTAGCTTTCAAAAACGCCGCACAATCCAAAGAAGAAAGTCCTTCACGAACCATCCGTAGAGAAGGGGAGACGAAACTGTGAGAGAGGGTGAATCCGTTTCATGAGGGCTTTCGGTTCTACATATTTTTTTCCAACCCCCACCCGGAATCTGGGCATAATTTAAAAAAAAAAAATCTAAATCACTAATCATCATGCAGCTATGTAAACTATTTCACATCATCACACGCCAAGTAAACGAAAATCACATATTTCATATCCGTATATTTTGATTTATATTAATAGAACTGCAAATTAGGCTACCTGATCAAGCCACTGCACATGAAAACGATACAGATACTGGCTACTGTCGATGTAGCACTTATAAATTAGAATATAATTCCCGAGTACTACTACAAGCGGTCTCCACTGCGTTGGGTGGTCCCACGAGACGAGCCAACATGTTGCATAGGATTCGGTTGTTGATCATTCTCGACTGGCGGGAGATTCACCATGGTGTGTTGAGTCACTCGTGTGATAGAAGAAGGTTGGCCCTGGTAGAGGTGTTGCTGTTTCATGCCATCTTGCACAGGAACAACAGTGTCTGTGGATGCATCAGATGGGCTACAAGTATAGAAAGGCATGGGATCCATCGTCGATAAATTGAACATGGGTTGAACCATTGGGTTAAAGCCGGTAACTCTTTTCACACTTTCTTCAGCCATCTTCACCTGCATATATGTTTGATAAATTATCTGGATTCTTGTGCAAAGATAAATTCGAGTCATATTGCAAGGAGATTGTTTTTGTGACCCAAACGAGCCAAGTTGCGCGTTAGCTACTCGTGATCGGCTCGCTATAAGATCAAATCGAGCTTAAACGAGCTCGAGCTCGGACCTATAGTGGGGTTCATTTAATGAATAAGCTCAAGCCAGAGCTTTATACACCGAGCCTGATTATGCTCGCGAACCTATTATTCATATAATTCTAATGTTACATGTATAATTACATAATAAACATTATTATATACACAACTATAACAACTAATAATATATGTAATGTTATATACAGTGGTGTAAAGTGTAAACGAGACCTACTCGAGAGGGGCTCGCAATAGGTTAAAATGGGCATGACTTGGCTTGCCTGTCTAAACAAGCAGGTTATTTATAAATATACATTATTATACATAAAATCATGATAAAAATAACTGCATAACATATATTTCATTATATCTTCAAATCTGAAATTACAAAAAAATATATAAATCATTATATCTATATATATAAACAAACTAAATAAATCATTAATAACAAATAAATGAGCTCGAGCTCTCTTAATTTAAACAACTTGAACTCGAGCTTAGGCGAGCTAGAGCTCGGTTCGTTTACACCCCTAGTTATATATATATATAACTATAATTATAACCTTGTATAAAAAAATAATTAAATAAATATATAAAAATCAATAAACGAGCCAAGCTCAAGCTTGAAACTTATTCAAGAGACGAGCTTGAGCTTCTAATAGCTTGAAACAAATCGAGCATGAGCTTGAGCTTGGCTGGCTCGTTTACACCCCTAATTACGCACTAAGGCTCATCTTGGGAACAAAAATAAGTGGGTTTGAGGTTACAAATAAAAAAGTGAAACATGAAGCACTACTAACCTTTGCTCTCATAGTTTCAACATCAGCTTTCAGCACTCTATTATCAACAGCAGCTTCAGTGTTCTTTTGGCTTATGTCACTAAGACGCTTCAATAATGAAGAATTTTCGACCCTCAATTGAGAAACCTAGAAACAAGTATACAAGACGTGAATATGTGATCTCATTTGGTGTTTTGTCTATCTTTATTTTTATAAAAATAGACATCTAAGAAGTAGACCTGTGTCTCAAGTTCAGTCATATGGGCCTGCTTTCTTCCTCTTGAACGTCTAGCAGATTCTCTGTTCGATATCATTCTAAGAAAAATAAAATAATAATTATATTAGTGTTGGTTGGTCAAACCGGCCCGTTTGACCCGCACCCAGTCTGCTTGGCCCGCTCATATTGCCACCTATACTAACAAAGATCAGAGAGAAGTAGGGAACAAGAACCCATTCGACTTACCTTCTAACACGTTTTACATCTGTGGGGTCCGCATTCTGAGTTGTTTCCGTATCTCCATCAAGCTCGTCATCATCTGATAGTTCTCGTGATGATCCACTTGTCACTGGAATTGCTGTGTTCTTTTGTATAACAGGCAAGGAAGGGATTCCGACAGTCCCGCCACCATCTTTACCTGCTCCCCTGGGATCAAGACCTGACACTACCAACCCAATACAAACAAATTAACACTTTCAGCCCATAAACTCAACAAAAAACAATAAGGAAATTACACAAACAAGTTGTATGGAAAAAGTGAAACAGATAATGCATAATCTTGTATGACTGGATTTTGTGGTCAATTGTAATTGTGTGTATTCTTTGTTTCCATGTTTGATGTTTCTAATGCAAATGTGAAATTGTTATCATATAATCTTGTATGATGATGAATCATTAAATGATATAAAAGACACAAAATGAGATATAAGCAAGATCACCTGATAAAGTTTCCTATTTTTTTCACCGACCAACTCACACACCTCTATCCAAAATCTACACTTTTGTCCACTATGGGACTTGAAAGTTCAACCTCATGTTAAGCACCCGTTAAGACATGTTAATATTTTTTATTAAAAAATAGGGCAAGGGGTTGGGGCTTTGGTATACGCAGCCTGAACAAAGGAAAAACATAACCCTGATTTTGAAACATCAAACATCGCAGCTAGCAGCCGCATCTCTTTCTCAACTCCACGTCTCTACAGTTGGCTTCCACACTCTGGCCCTCCAGGGCGTGTTCGTGTCTTAACAGGTCGAGTTCGTGTTTGCAAAAACTGACACGATGAGATTTCGTGTTTATCTGTTCCATGTCCGTGTCTTATCGTGTTCATGTTATAACAGGTCGTGTCTGACACGATATGCCAGCCCTAGGTGAGCCCTTTGTGCGTTGAGCCTTTGACTACCTACCATATACCATTGAAACTGCATGTGGCATGAAGTCTATGTGCAAGACACAAATCTGATATAATGTAAAGAAGACCCAAATAAATTCTCATTTATGTTCACCCATGTACAATTGTGAGAGTAAGTAACTAATTTGATTGTGTGGCACACACACTACAAAATCAGCATATACATGAATTTCTCAAACAAACAAGCCAAGGGTAACTAAGGCGGTGTTGATTGTGGAAGTTGTAACCTTACAAACTAAATGATGCTCAACTACGTCATCAATCAATCCACTAGTCATATGACAAAGTTGTTATGTATAAAGAACATGATACACTGAACTTGGAAATTCTAACAACAAATTAAAATCACAAACCTTTAGAAGAAATCTGGTTTCCTAACTGTGAGGTGTAGGAGGCCTGTGATCCATTGTCCCGTACAGCAGCGGAATCTTGAGTTTTTACAGGAGATGCCTAAGGGAAAGAGAAACAAGTTATAAAGTGCCTTGAAACAGATCTTAAATGAAGGTTAAATTATCATCCACTTCGAAATATGGCCAATTGGCCCAAATACCAACATTGTATTAATAATGAAAACATAGTAAAATGTGAACCTTCCGAAGTAGCTTGATACACACAGATAACTAACTATGTTGTTATAGCCCAACTACATAATGTTAGTGAGGGTATCACAATCCAACAAGTTTATTTGCAAACTAGTGATGTCAAGACGTCTGTTTCGCAAACTGGACAGCAAATTAACAAGAAAAAATACCATCATACGAGCAAGTACTTCACTGCACAGAGCTCATCCAAATAAACCATTTTTCCTTCACAAAGAAAATTGCCCAACAGTAACAAGCATCAACAAGCTATGAACTAGATCAAACCAAACAGGTTCCAGGCAAGCCATTAACAAAAGTATTTCAGAATCAATATAATCCATAGTATTTCAGAAACATAAGATAGACGCATAATATTGATGGTCACCATCCATGTAACCCAAAACAAATTAATAGGAAAAAAAAATATAAAAATCATACCCTGGTCAACGCAACAGCTGCACAAGCAAGATCAAGACGACTTTTAAGGTACGCCTGATACTCCTCCGAATCAACATACGACGTCGTAGCAGGAGCAGGAGCAGCAGCAGTTGTAATGTTAGTGGTTGCAACTGAGTGATTATTATCGTGATCATCCTTGATCTGGACGACGACGTCGTTTGATGAAGATTGTTGGAGGAAGGTTTGAAAGTGCCACTCAGACATGCTCCGGTTGATGACTGGCGGCGTTGGCTTGTTGATCTTTGATGCGGATGACGAAGACGATGATTCATCGTCGTCATCGGATGGTGACCAAAAGTGGGCCGCGATATCCTCCACTGAAAACATCTTGTTCATTTCTCTCTCCTCTCCTCCCCTCCAGGTTTCAACCTCTTTTTTTTCAAAGGCTAAATAAATGAATTAGGTTTCAACTTAATCTAAAGAGTTAAATGCTTGGTTGGTCCCAGTGGTTTTCAAAAATTGCAGACTTGTTCCTAGTGGTTTACTAATTACACGCGTGATCTTAAAACTTGTCAAAAATGAACTCGGTTGGTCCCCAGCCCTAACATCAGTTAAATTTCTCAGTTAAGTCCATGTTAAATGACCAAAATACCCTTGCTTATTAACAAAACCCACTGCATCATCTTCATCACCATCATCATCTTCATCATCTGCTCCGATCCATTAAAAACCCCACTGCATCATCTTCATCACCATCATCATCTTCATCACAAACCCACACCCAAGCTCAACAAAGTTAAACGTCAGCTGTCGGTGGCCTGTGGCACCTCACTCACATACCCTCCCTCTATGTCTGTCATATACTCTCTCTCTCTCTCTCTCTCTCTCTCTCTCTCATCCCATCGTCACTTGTCTCCTAAGCAATCCATCAAATGCGTTGAGACCAACAGCAGATCTCTTCCCCTGTATCTTCCCACACTTGTAAGATTCACTCATTCTTCAATGTTTCGCTCTACATTCTCTGCATTTGTTTAATTCTACTTTTGTTGACAATATTCTGCCTAAATGTGTAATATGTTTGCTTCTATTGATTCAATTTTACAACGAAACAGTGTATGAATTATAAGATAAACCATAGTTGATTTGCTGTTTTTATCTACAAATAGTGGTTGATCTAGTCTTCTGTTTAGCTATTCATGAGGAATCTAATATGATTTGAATTAGGTTAGTCTGTGATGGGACTGATGAGGTTTTTGGTTGATTTCTTCAGGTAGCTATTGTGATTTAAACTTTTGATTGGGATTTGGAGTTAGGGAGGTAGAACTGCTTTGCAGTAAGAGTCGCATTGTTACGACGAAGATGGCGGCGACTATTGGTTGGGTGTATTCTTCCGGCAGTAGTCATGCCAATAATGATTTGGTAATTATTCCACTTAATCAATCATATATATCATTTTGGGCCTTCTGTCATTGCCAATTTGCTAATGAAGTGATGAAGATGATGCAGTGGGTTTTTAATGGATCGGAGCAGATGATGAAGATGATGCAGATGATGATGGTGATGAAGGTGATGAAGATGATGCAGTGGGTTTTGTTAATAAGCAAGGGTATTTTGGTCATTTAACATGGACTCAACTGATAAATTTAACTGATGTTAGGGCTGGGGACCAATCGAGTTCATTTTTGACAAGTTTTGGGACCACACGTGTAATTAGCAAACCACTAGGACCAAGTCTGCAATTTTTGAAAACCACAGGGACCAACCAACCACGAGTAGGATTTGCAATTCAAAAGGGGGTGGCGGCGCAGCTTGTTGCCCGTCTACCAACCCATGATTTGTAATTTGCCTTTTATGAGTAAATGAAATATATGGTATTAGTAAAAAAAAAAAAACTCTAATCTAAATATTTAGAACTCTAGGTTTCAACTTTGGGGCTGTTTGTTTACCTCTTAATGAGGCTCTTAATGGTTCAGAGCTCTTACTGGTTCAACACTTAATGGTTCAGACTGTTTGTTCCATGAGCAGATGTCTGAATGGTTTAGACATTTGCCTCTGAATGGTTAAGATTTATACAGATTCTGAATGGTTAAGACCTCTAATCTGAATTGGTCAGACATTTGCCTCTAAACGGTTAAGCATTATACAGGCTCTTAATGGTTCAAACCTCTTATTGGTTCAGCACTTAATGGTTCAGACCTCTTACTTGTTCAGCACTTAACCATTCAGATGTTGCCAAACAACCCCTTAATCTATACTAGGATTGCGGCCCGGCGCAATGCGACGGGGATTCTTTAGTTATAACTGAGTCGATCTACGACCTGCACGTTATGTTAAACCTGTCAAATGGGAAAAAATAGATTATGTAAAAACGTTCACCCACACACGCACGTTGCGTCGTGTTAACTCGCAAAATTTAGAACGAAACGTAAAAACGTTAAACCAAAGACGCACGTTGCGATGTGTTAAGTCGTAAAATTTAGAAGCAAGCATAAAGCGAAAAATTTTTGGAAAATGAAAACTATAAATGACCAAAGTTGAAAGTAAAAAAAGTTGGGAGGATAGATTGCAAAAGATAAAAAGTTTTGGGGTAAAACTAAAAAAAAAACAAATAGTTTTGGGTTAAAAGTAATTTATGAAATACTTTTGAGTGAAATGTAAAAAAAATCATTTTTTTTTTTTGGAAAACCCCTAAAGCCAAGGTTATAACAACCATATGCATAACCATTTTTTCTTTAAAAAACCCCTAAAGCACACCCCGCGTTGCGGCGGGGGGTAAAACGGTCTCAGATATTACTAATGCCACACAACCGTCATCGACCACCAACACTTAGTCGACCTAGGATCTGCGTGTTGCGACGAACCTGTCAAACATGAAAAAACAGAGGTAAAAACTGTAAGACCCACATTGGAAATTTACACGATTACAACTTTAAATTACGCATTTTAATACAAAAATGCGACTTTACAAAAACTTAGTTGTAAGCGTTTACATAAATCACTTATAACAAAACAAAACAAAACAAGATTTAACGCGGAAGCTTTATTTAACGTGTGTTCGGTTCTTGTTCGACGCTTGATCTTCATCCGGGACTTCTCGTCATTCACCTATGATCAAAACCAACTTAAAAGTTAGTTTTGATAGTTAAATAACAAGCACAGCAAGGTAAATGGGTCAAATAATCAAAATAAACAAAAATTTCAAGTTTTTACGCCGTCGTCGCGCGCCACGGCAAACCCCTTTGGCCGTCGCGCGACGCCACGCCTCCAATTCAACAGAATGTTTTGATCTGCAGCTGCATATTCCCAGCCAACCTTAAGTTTATGGAAACGAGCATAACTCTTTCGTTATTCGTCCGTTTTACACGATTCTTTTTCCTACGTGATCGTAATTTAATTCTCCATCATATGGAGTTAACATCCGACATCCGGATTAACAAAATTTTAGACTTTTAAGCCTTCGGTTTAAAGATACAATTAGGAACTTTTGACCCGTTCATGCATTTACCAAACATGTTGGTGCATTCATCTGTCGACTTCGTCTTATATCGAGTCTGGGTTGCATTGCGGATCTGTTCAAGCTTGATGTCATCATATTCAATGATGACATCATAATAGTGACATCATCATTGAAAGTCTACACAAAATACAAGACATGCATGAAACAGAATGTGATTTTGTTTGTATATTCGCTTGAAAATTAATTAGTAGATTCGCTTGAATGGTCCGCTTGAAGCGGACATGTATGTTTCAAGCGAGATAGGGATTCCTATAAATAGGCTTGTGTTCTTGTCATTTGTAACAGATTTTCAGATTTGATACCGAGGTGCTGCCGGTATTCCTTGTGATTGTAATTGCTATTATTTCAATACACAAGACGTTTAAAGTGATATTCAAGCTGTTTTTACATCCGTTTCTTAGTTTCCGCCTCTGAAATGGACTAGAGCTCTTCCGAACAACTCATTCAGGTCGCGATTCGATCCTACAAAACAAACATGTTTGTTTTATCCCAATTTCACATGAACCTTATCATCTCAATGTTGCCTATCATATTAGGTTCAATTCATGAGTTTATGTACATTCTTAAACCCGTTTTTACTTAAATGCTTATTTTGACCCGTTAAGGGTATTTAAGCACTTTTCCGCATACAAGAGAGAGTTACATATTTTGACCCGTTAAGGGTATAAATAGGCTTGTGTTCTTGTCATTTGTAACAGATTTTCAGATTTGATACCGAGGTGCTGCCGGTATTCCTTGTGATTGTAATTGCTATTATTTCAATACACAAGACGTTTAAAGTGATATTCAAGCTGTTTTTACATCTGTTTCTTAGTTTCCGCCTCTGAAATGGACTAGAGCTCTTCCGAACGACTCATTTAGGTCGCGATTCGATCCTACAAGTGGTATCAGAGCTCAGGACGAGGAGTTCATACCAAAACAGCTTGTTTTCATCACAATATCTGTTTTCTACACCTTCTTTCACAAAATTGATAATTTTTCACTGTTAAAATCGGCTCAAACTTTCACATTATGCTCGCAATCATGTTTTAACAAATCCTGGAAAGTTTCAGGACTTAAATCAACTTAAAACTGGTTAAAATCATGAGTTCGCTTGAAATTTGTTCGACTTTTGCTGATGTCATCGTGAGTTCGCTTGAGTTTTCACTGTGAGTTCGCTTGAAACTAGTGATTTCGTGGTATCTCGCTTGAAACAATTTTGAGTTCTCGCTTGAAATTACATTTTTGTGATTGAGTCCGCTTGAAAACGACTGTTCGCTTGAAAACACCGCTTGAAAACGACATTTCGCTTGAAATTAGTTGTGTGACCGCTTGAAAGTGCATTGTGTTGTGTGAACCGCTTGAAAGTGTATCGAGTTGTGTATCATTAATCAAGGTTGTCAGTTGGTCACATGAGTGCTTCATTCAAGAATTGCATGTGATATTGGTTTGTCGGTCATTAAACTTTGAAAATATCAGCACAATTAAATGAAAAGTTGTCTGCCCAAGGTTTTGCATGTGAATTGAATAAGAGCAGCCCAGTAGAGTTGAGTAGCCCAATCAGATTTCATGAATATTTGAAAATGTCGGTTTAGTGGATTTGACGGCCCAATCAGTTTGTGTTGAACAATTAAAAAGGTGTCGGCTCATTAGACTTTGCATGTGAGGTTTTTCGGTCCAATCATAAATTGATCAATATCAATTTTTCGGCACAAGATTTAATAGATAACAGTGATTCATGTGAGACATGTGATTGTGACATGGAGCGGCCCAATGAGAATTGAGATTGTTGGCCATTTTCAAAGATTGAATATTGAAACCACCGACCCATAATCACGTGAAAAAGTGAATTGGTATTACAGCAGCTCACGTGGTACAATAGATTGCACCGACCCATTAATTGTGATAATTCAGTCCACCTATTGTCTCGGCCCAATCAACAAATATCGGTGCAATTCATAATCGTGATTATCAGCCCACTATAATAATTGGTCCTATTAGTTTATCACTTGTGAGTTGTCGGCAAAAGTATTTTTGATAACAGAAGCTTGCATGTGATTTAAATTTGATCGGCCCAAGTGTCAGCCCATGTGCTATCTCGGCCTAATAGGATTAAATTTGGAGTATTGATTGTTGGCCAAATTACAAGTGGTTTCACCCGAACAACATTGGAACGAATCTGCGAATCTTTGAAACGAGTCTTAGATTGATTTCATCAACACATACTTTTACGTATTCAGTTCGTTTAAACTGATTGTCTGTTTGATTGTCTCCAGGTGATTACAGACATTTCACGAGGTGAACCAGTTCGCATCAAATCAGTTCGTTTCAAACTCAGCTCACTTGAAAAATCAGTTATTGTGAAAAAGTTTACCGAAACATGGAAGAAGAAGTCAAATCTAAACCAAAAAGAATACCAATTTTTCCAGATCTTGGAAGTGATGTGGATACCGATGATGAGGAAGAACATCTCAACAAAGCTAGAAAAGGCATAGATCCTACTAGTTTTAATTTGTTTTTTGCAGATAAAATGGAGATGCTGTATCAGAAGAAGATGGCAAGATTGAGGAAAGAGCTGGAAGCAAAAATCCTAGCTGATGAAAAGACAAAGTCAGAAGCTGAAGAAGCAAATGCTGAGGCAGTAATTGAGAAGGTTGAAGATAAAGTTGTTGACGTGGAGAAAGTAGTGGAAAAAATAGTTGAAAAAATAGTTGAAGTTGAAAAACTCGTTGAAGTTGACAAAGTAGTTGAAATTGAGAAACTTGTTGAAGTTGAAAAGATTGTTGAGGTTGAAAAAATAGTTGAAGTTGAAAAACTGGTTGAAGTTGAGAAAATTGTTGAAATAGAAAAAATTGTTGAAATTGAAAAACTCGTTGAAGTTTAAAAGACTGTCGAGGTTGAAAAGATAGTTGAAAAAATGGTTGAAGTTGAAAAACCATGCTTGAAGTGTTCAGAATCTTCCAAAGTTTGTGAGGAGAAAGATAAGAAGATTGCTGATTTGGAGAAGATAAAAGAAGATTTATTGTCCGATGTGAAGTACGTGAAGGAGTCATATGATGTGCTCAACAAAACAGTTGATAGTCTGAAAAGAACGAATTCAGAAATCGAAAATGCAATGGAAAAAATGAGTGCAACATTAATGACAAAGCAGAGCGTCATCAATGAGTACATTGAAGATTGTGCTAAGTTGAAGAAAGAAGTGGAACTTGAGAAGATTGAGAGTGAAAGGATTAAACGATTACTGTTGAGTTACACTACTTGTGATTATTTGATTGATCGTGTTTATCCTACTGTTGCAGGTCTGGAAGCATTCATGGAGAAAAAGACTGAAGATACTGATACTGGTAAGAAACCAAGTGTCAAGTATAACAGATGTCCGCCCCCGATCAATGAAAGCTATTCTCCCAGGAATCCTAATAAGGAGCGTCTAAAAAAGGCAGTCAACATCAAGTTAAAGTCTGAAATCATTGATGAATTACCAGATAATATTGATGTTACATTCACAGCGTCTGACACTGATCATGAGTCCGACTTATTAAAGAAAGTGGTCGATCAGGTGTTAGATATGGATGAAGAGTCAAAACCGGAGTCTGAGTCTGATAGTCCGAGTTCGTCAGAAAAGAGTCCGAGTTCACCGGTTAAAAGGGTTTACAATAAAGAATTCCTGTTATCAAAATCTAATTTGAATGACGGACCAATCAAAGTAGCATATACTTTGAATGATTCAGACAAATTATATTCTGATGAGGAATTTCCAATAAGAAGTGTCAAAACTGAAATGATCAAACAGGTTTTCAAATTAACAGAAATTAATATTTCTGAAATAAAAGATTTAAATCTTGATGAAAAACCTAAAAAATACACTTCAAGAGTTCAACAGAGATTGAACAAGAAAAAGGGTTACAGTTATGGTTCAGGTTATCGAAAGAAATCAAACCACAACGGTAATTTCAAAAAGCAAGGTCTTGGTTTTAGTTCTTCAGAAAATTATAAAAATGAGAAAAATTATAAACCAAAAACAAAATTTGTTGCAGGTGAAAGCTCAGAGGATGAACAGAAGAAACCTTTCTGGAAATAGTCAAACCAGGAGTTTCTTGCTGAAGTGAATAAGAATGTGAAAATGTTTGCTAAAAGAGGTGACAGAAGAACTTGCTTTAAATGCCAAAAAGTTGGACATATTGCTTGGAACTGCCAAGAGTCCACTTATTCAAACAGGAAGTTTCGTCGAACTCTGATATGAGAAGGAAATGTGTTGATAAATCGACTTTGGAAGTTGGTGAAACTTCAAAACGGTTTTACAAAAGAAGTGTCGATTTAAGCAAACAAAAATGGGTTGTTAAAAGTTCTCAGAGTAGTTCTGACAATGAATCTGATTCCATAAAATCAGAGGAGTCATTTGTTGAGAAAAAGGTTGAGAATTCCGTTCCTGAGAAGAACGATGAAAATTTTCCCAAGTTGACAAAAGAAAATTTGAAGTTGAAAGTGGGTAAAACCGAGATTTCAGGTCAATTCTTTGCTGGTAACAAAGAATTTGATATTGAAAAGGCGTTTAATGGCAAAGTAAAACATATTTTCGGGAAGATGGTTGATGGGAAGGTTAAAACTGCAAAAGCTTTTTATAAATCAAAATGTTGGTGGAATAGATGTGTCCCAGAATCTCCCAATGCTGGTCAGGCTTGGGGGAAAGTTTTTCTTAGCAAATGATCCTACAAGTGGTACAGTTGGTAAAGTACAGGTGATATCTTTAAATTGTTATATGTTGATTTACAAGTGATTATAGTTGGTGAGTAAACTTGTAAGTGGTTGAAGAAGGTTTTCATCTTCAAATGGTTAATCAAGGTCATTAAGTTGAACTTGATTGGACCATACTTACAAGTGGTAATTTGAAGAACAAAATGATGAGTTTATCCCCTAACTTACAAGTGGTAAAATCAACGAAACTTATTTTCCGAAAAAACCATTTGATTAAAACAAACTTAAGTGTTTTGAAATCACAATGGGAAAATGTTTTGTTGAGAGGGGGAGTTCTGATTGTTTATACCAAGTGGATGGCGAATTGAAGCGATTTGATATCGGTTGTCACTTTATTGTATAGTTTGTTTTCAAATTTCCTAAAATGTGTTTGCATTTTAGGGGGAGTAAAAATTTCCAGAAAATCCAAAAACATTAGAAAATTTGAAAAAGTCAAAAACATGATAAAAAACCTACTGGTAAAAACGAAAAAATTGAAAAAAATGAAAATGAGTTTTGTGTCAAAGAAGAGGAAATGATAGTACATCAGTGGACTATCACAGCATGCTAAAGATTTGGAAAGAAAAATGTGATAACCGGTCTCACTGACGATGTGTCAGTGGTTTTTGCACATTTAGTAGATTGTGACGAGATATAAACCTAAATTCAAACTTGCTTATATCGTGGGTAACATCTCTCGGATATATGGGTAACCCCCGAAATCTTGTTTGAATGACCCCTCTTTCTGAGATACTAGGTCTTTATGCTTAGTGATATCTGGGGTAGTATCCCGGGACTTCTGATAATGCGAAAGCAATGGCCTAGTCCCCGGAGAATACTTTCTGCTTGCTTGAAATATAGCGCCGCCCTCAGCAAAAATGATGAAATAATAAAATTGATAATCATTGCTGTTGTAAAAAAGATCCTCTAAAGGGGACCCACCAAAAGTCGAGCCGTCATCTCTCTGCTGAACGGAAGTTCTGACCTGAGCTGTCACGGTTTCGCAATTTAACCCCTTACAGATATCATCTAGGTATACTCACCTGTAAGACTGAATATTGGGATCTGGATACGGGAGTATATTCTGAGGTGGGTCACGCGAATAAGTTTAAGTATCTTAAGACATTAATCTCGTATCTCGAAACAGTTGAACTTTGTGTGAGAATTTAAGTGGATCAGTATACTGACAATCTAAGTAAATCGTTTAGAACTTAAAATGTTTAAAGCTTAACGGTGTTGATGATTTGTCTCAAAACCTGATATGATCCTCTTACGCAAACTCACAAAAATAGTGTCTGTAAATATTTCTTTACTGCATTTCATTTCTGTTATATAAAAAATCCAAAAAGATTTTCGGTGTGTTTTAGCATAATTTTTGAAAAATCCAAAAAGATTTTCGACATCTGATATTGAAAAGCTGATTTTCAAAATTCCGAGTGCTAATCATGACGAACAGGTTTGGGAAAGTTTGTTTGAAGATGTTTGAAATGAAAATGATATACATTCAAGTGGTTTATTAGTGATTTACAAGATAAATCTTTCTATTCAGATTGAGTTTATAAGTGGTTAGCAGAGTTTCTAAATTTGTTATATCTTATATTTTATGAAACTTATGTTTTGGGTAGAGAATATGCAGGTGAGTCAGGTTACGATACCTGAACCTGTGAAAGCCAGACTACGATCCCAGTACAAGTTGAGGGGGAGTCTGTTAGAGAAAGAAAGTCGAAAGTTGCTAGAGCCAGCTGTTGATCCTGAAAAATACAAGAGAGAGTTACATCATTAGAGGAGGAGATTAGTTGAAGAATGTTAGAGTGATAAAGACTGATAAAGACTGAAGATTGTGAAGACTCGACACTTAAGACTCGTCAACATCTGAGGGGGAGTCTGTTGGTGCATTCATCTATCGACTTCGTCTTATATCGAGTCTGGGTTGCATTGCGGATCTGTTTAAGCTTGATGTCATCATATTCAATGATGACATCATAATAGTGACATCATCATTGAAAGTCTACACAAAATACAAGACATGCATGAAACAGAACGTGATTTTGTTTGCATATTCGCTTGAAAATTAATTAGGAGATTCGCTTGAATGGTCCGCTTGAAGCGGACATGTATGTTTCAAGCGAGATAGGGATTCCTATAAATAGGCTTGTGTTCTTGTCATTTGTAACAGATTTTCAGATTTGATACCGAGGTGCTGCCGGTATTCCTTGTGATTGTAATTGCTATTATTTCAATACACAAGACGTTTAAAGTGATATTCAAGCTGTTTTTACATCCGTTTCTTAGTTTCCGCCTCTGAAATGGACTAGAGCTCTTCCGAACGACTCATTCAGGTCGCGATTCGATCCTACAAAACAAACATGTTTGTTTGATCCCAATTTCACATGAACCTTATCATCTCAATGTTGCCTATCATATTAGGTTCAATTCATGAGTTTATGTACATTCTTAAACCCGTTTTTACTTAAATGCTTATTTTGACCCGTTAAGGGTATTTAAGCACTTTTCCGCATAATTCATGCTCGTTTATTTCTAGCATCTTATTTCCACATTATTTATCAAATGATCTTCCACCACGACTATAATTGGGGTGGATTTAACGTGGCAATCATTATATTCCGAGTTTTACCCCTCAGATCGTTATTTTACGGCAAAGACTCTTATAAAGTCAAATGACCAAAGACTTAAATTTTCCGCTTTTTATACTTATTCTAAGTATTCATTTAAGCATACTACTTGTTTCCAAACAACCTTTAATGGCCGTTCGCTTGATTTATCTTACAAGGGCGTTTTGGTCCATTTCAGTCTTTCATTTACGATGAAGGGCTTTTGGAAAGCATGTTTGACCCAAAATCCCTCTTTTTAGCTATGATCTTATATTAAAGGTCATTAGGGTTTCAAAACACCATGACCATCATTTAAATCATTCGGTTTACTTATTTAAAGTAACCGAATGTCTATTAACTTCATTTAACTCTCAATGAACCTCTAGTTCAAATTGAGTAGTTAACCTATTATACATACCTGACTCGGATCAATATATTGACCCGTTTCGATACCTTGCCTTAGTAGCCGCTAAGCAATAGCGATGTAAATATCCATTTGATATTTATTCTTATAATCATACAACTCGACAAACCATTAGTCGATATTATCAAAGGGTGATAATTTCACCTTTTGACCCGTTTGGTCTAAATGACCGTGAATCTTTATGAGATGATATTTATTACCATCTTATCTATATGACTCGCTCCGGTTTACACCGTATAGTCGTTTTACTTATAAATCATTTATTGATTCTTTTGACCCATTATAACTTACGCTATAAAGTGTCTTTCACAAACTAACGGTTATTGTCAACAAGTTACCAAAATACCGTTTTACCCTTATTATTTGCATTGGTTTACCCTATGAGGTAACCACTGAAACTCATTATCTATTAGTCATTGCATGACCAAATAATCGTTTTCGTCCTTTTTAACCATTAAACATGGTTTATTACCATTGTCTTTTGTTCCAAACCGCACATGTCGTGTCGAAACATCATAATTCAAACATGACTTTCTATTATTCATAACCTATAAAACCAATAGGTATTAAATAAAAGGTGTAAGATTTGACTTACCTTGCATCCAAATTATGCTTTTCGTTCATTGCTGATTCGTTTGACCCGCTTCCTTCCCAAGCTTTCACCTAGATCGTCAAGCGTCAAACTATCATCATAAGTTGTAAGATGGTTAGACTAGTCATAATCATTCACGACTATTCCATCCTACTACCTTTATGTCGAAATTATCATTCGATCATATAAAAGGTTATTTTGACTTTAAAAAGTCAACTGCCTATTAACATAATTAATTACACGGAGTAGCTCAACTACTCGTTTAATTACTTGGTCAATTACCCGGTAAACATCATCTTTATGTTACCGTTTTAATCAAGTTCTTATCATTATAATTCATCGAATTAATACACAATGATATTAAACATCATTTAACATAAACCTATCATCAACTTTATCATATCATACTAAACTTATTTCATAGTAAGTATGATTATAGACTCAAACATACCATTTGTTCAAGTATTTCCTGATTACTATCTTATATGATGATTCTAATCATAATTATATCATCATTTTCATCATATGATTAATACCCACTTATCCTAGTGTGGTAAATCATCAAATCATTCAAATTATAGCTTCATATGTATAAATTTCACTTAGGGTTTGATTCCTAAGCAAGTATATATCACTAATTCAATCATAGCTTCAATAATTCATTCATAATTCGCGATTATGATGATTATCCAAATTTCATAACTTCACAAATCATCAAAATTCAACATACCTTATGATCCCCTAGCTTGGGTGACCAATAATTCACGTTCAATTGTGAATTTAAGCTTCGTTTGAGCCTTCAATTTGATGATTATGTTGAAACTAGGGTTTTGAAGCTCCTGGAGCTTCCTGGGTTCGATCACAGAACACACGCTAAGTGTGTGTGTTTTGTTTTAAGTTTATTTTATAATTAAATTTTCAAGTTTATCCACTTTGACCCCTCATGTTTGGTTAGTTTATTAAGTAGGCCACAACCCACTTAATTTCAATAACATTTCTTCTAATTAACTAGGTTAAACATTCCTAGTTAATTTAGTGGGTTTGGAGAATTATTGACTAAGTTTATTGTAAGTCCCGTTAACTCAGGCTGCTATAAACTTTATTTTTCTCAAAAGCATTCTTTTCCCTTTTTATTTAATATTAGGTTTAGTTATATAAATCCTAATATTTTCTGGGTTAATTTTACCACTAACGGTAATTTACCCGTCTTTTAGTATTAACGTGGTTTAATTACCAAACCCGTTTTCGGGGTGTTACAAAAACGTTGAACCACATATGCACGTTGCGCCGTGTTAACTTGCAAAATTTGAAACAAAACATAAAAAAGTTGAACCACAGACGTACGTTGCGTCGTATTAACTAGAAAAATTTAGAACTATACGTAAAACGAAAATTTGCGAAAGATGAAAAGTATAAGTGACAAAAGTTGTGAAGTTAAATTGCAACTAATGAAAAGTTTTGGATTAAAGTTAAAAAACTGTAACAATCCTCAAATAAACCGACATCCTCGAATAATTTCCTACACCCTAATATATTTTAAAATGTCCCAATATATCTTTAAATACACCCCGTATGTGAAAACCGAGCCCAAAATACATTAAATAGTATTTAAAATAATTAAAAATCTGATTTTTAAGCCGAGGCGGGCCGCGTAGACCCCACCCTAACCCTTACGCGGGCGGTATAAAGGTTAACATCTGATTTCTTTGAATTTTAAGTTTAGGCGGGCCGCGTAAGCCACCCCCTAAGCTTACGTGGGCCACGTGAGATCAAGATTGTGGCGCAGCCCGGTGATGACACGTGTCATCATCATGGCGGACATACCTGATGACCCGGACAAGCTAGTCCGTTGACTAGCTTTGACGCGGGCCGCGTAGCCCTTAGGCTACTCTTACGCGGGCCGCGAGAGAGTCAGGTATCAGCACTATATAAAGGAGCCATCGGGTTTCAATCAGAATTCGTCCATCTTTCTTTTCTTTCTCTCAAATCTGAATATAGGCTTTATTAAGCGGGTATTATACCCCCCCTAATTAACGAGGTTATGCTCCGTTGTAAGTATTATAACCCCAGTTTCGTATTAGATATGCTGCCCGATTGATTTAGGGTTCCGTAATAACTGTCGTGGTTCTGCCCGACGTAGTTGTTGGAATACCGTCTCGGGGAGGGTATCATTAATATTATCAAAGGGTTATTATACTAACCTATGTACATTTGTGTAAATTATAGATTAATCCCAGAAAACCCTTACGCGAAGTCTAAGATAGCAATGTGAGTTTATCCGTTTTTTATTAAACTTTTTGTAATATTTTACAAAACCTTAATGCTTTACAATGTGATTAAGCGGTGATTGAGTCTTTGTAGTTCTTCAATTACTGCCGGTATATTGGGGTTTTGTATACAAAATGTGGAACACGTTACCATTGGACGACGAGTTAGCCAATGTGTAATATGACCCACCAGTCAGGATTGACAGTACTGAATGAGTAATTGTGTAGAAATAAACAATGTGATCGCTCTTAATACTGTGTTAATTGATAAAATATTTCTTGATTAAACTGGGATTCACTCACCAGTATTTCCCACTGACAAATGTTTTTAAAACGCGTTTCAGGTAACACAATGTGACAACCAATTAGTAAAAAGCCAGTTGGAGAGCACTGAAGGCTTGGGAAAAATGTGGCTATAAAAGTTACCTAAAAGACGATGTTTTAAATTCAATAAAATAGGGTTTATCCCTATAAACATGTTATAATAAGAAACTTGGGTTTTACCCATGTGATTATTAATATCAAATATGGTGGTTTTACTCTGATAAACATTTCCTAACTACGGTCCTGATGTAATTTCCGCTGCCAAATTAACCAACTGATACCACCGAAATTCTGAGTCGCGTCCGCTCATTCCCAGGACAGATAAGGGATCGGGGGTTGCGACAGAAGGTGGTATCAGAGCCTATCCACTGGTCTAAGCTAAAGAAGTGTTATGTTGACACTTAAATTCTAAATTTTGTAGGAAATAATTTATGTGATTATGTGTTTTGTGTTATTTGACTATTTGTTAGTTTACAGTATGAGTGATCAAGGACCCTCAGACATGTGTCGTCAGTTGTCTGATTCACCTAGGAGTGAAGGTACCTCTTCCCATCCTACCCTTTCTGGGTATTCTGCTGATCAGGAAGAAGGGATGTTTGCCTTTAAAGCTCAGTCGGAGGAGCCATTCCCTCATAAAAAGAGAGGATGGTTCAGTAAGGAAGCATTTGCGCATAGGAAAAGAATGCGAAAGTTGCAACAGCAAAGAGTTCTAGCAGCTGCTAAGCAAAAGTCAGATGCCCATACACAGGATATGCTTAATAGAAGCCTAGCCAATTTCCATATCCTAGCTACAACTGCTGCTTACCCAAGTCTGGAACAACTAGTAGCCCCACAACCCTTACCTTTGATTCCCACTCAACCGATGGAGGTAGAAATGCATGATTTTAACCCTGAGGAGACACCTAGGATACCAGCCCCTAATCCTTTAGATCCAAATTATGATCCCTGGTTTGATGATCTTAGGGATTATGTGCCACGCGATCACTTAAATGAAGAAACCTTGCCGAACTTAGCAATATATCCAGGTTTGGACCCTCTAGATCCCTATTTTGACAACGATGAATACATTAGGGAGATTCTGGAGAATCCATACCCTCAGGAGAATCCAGTACCTCAGTACCCAGAGCCAATACCAATACCAGTACCTGCACCCCCAATGAGTGCAGAGAATTTGCAAGAACTCCGAAATTTTGGAGAAGAAATCATAGAAAGTAGCGAGAGGATGAGGTATGTAGGAGAGCAACTCGTATGGAAATACGATGAGCGCCAGATGGATTTCGGGGGAAATCCATATCCATGAAAGAGATGGTAAAGTTGGTAATAATAGATAAATAAAATATATGTGTAATACTAATAAATCTATCGTAGTATAGACCACTTGATGGTTAACGAGGCATAATAGTATTGTAATTTTTAATTCCTGTTTTAGTGTGTATTTGACGCATATTATATCAAAAAGAGTAAAGTCGCAATGCACGACGTTTTTGACCAATATGTGTATTATGTGGTTGTTACTTAAACTATTTAATTATTCTATTAATGATTGGTAAATGTTTAAAATTCAGATGGCCGACGAAGGAAATCCAGGAAATATGAATAATGATAACCAAAGTAACATTAACGTGGTTAATGAGAATCCGAGCATCAATAACAATGGAAATCAAGTGGATAACAGTGCTATCCAACACCTAGTCGCACAAGGAATAATAGATGCAATGCCATATATTATTCAAACGGTTAGGGAAGCCGATAATAAGAGTAAACATGACAGCAAGCGACCCTCTGAGCCCGAAAACAGTGTAAATAATGGACCTGTACTTCAAATGCCCATTCCCAAAAGGAGAAGAACCGTGTCTTACGGTTGTTCTTATAAAGAATTCTGGTCTTGTAAACCAATGGAATTCTCGGGCAACGAAGGGGCCATTGCAACCCTACGTTGGATAGAGAAGACTGAGGCAGTCTTAAGAATAAGCAAGTGTGCTGAAGAAGATAAGATAATGTTTGCTTCTAATCTATTTAAGAATTCAGCCCTAGAATGGTGGAACACTATCCTCCAATCAAGAGGAAGTGATAGAACTTATAATATGGAATGGGAGGAATTCAAGGACAAGGTAGAAAGGAAATTCTGCCCACCTAATGAGAAGGAACAGATAGCAAACAAATTCCTAAACCTTAGGATGACTGGTGTGGATAGTAAGGGATACACTAAATTATTCTTTGAATATGCTAGAATAGTACCCACCCTTGCTTCACCTGAACCAGTATTGATCTCCCGTTATATCTGGGGATTAATTGGGGAGATAAGACATGTAGTCAAGGCAGCTAGACCTCAAACCATAGAAGAAGCTATAGAACTAGCAAATACCTTGACAGATGAATTAGTCCGTACCCGAAAAGAGGAGCAAAGGAGGAACCTAACCCAGAAGCTCACACAAGAATTTCGTTCTGGAAATTTTAATCGTGGGAACAATATAGGTTCTACCTCTACACCTTACTGTAAGAATTGCAAAAGAAAGCATTCAGGAAGATGCTCTATATACTGTAACTTTTGCAAAATATCGGGACACAAGGAAGAAGACTGCATGAAGAAAGCTAACAACATGATATGTTACAACTGCGGAGAACAAGGTTATATCAAGCCTAATTGCCCGAAATTAGCTCCAGCTACAAACAACAAGAATACTAAAAATGCTAGAGCATTTGTTCTGACTGCAGATGAAGCCAAGATGATTCTAGATGTCATAGCTGGTACGTTTTTAGTGAATGATGTCTTTGCTAAAGTATTATTTGACTCTGGTGCAAACCAAAGTTTTATTAATACATCATTTTGCAAATTCCTAAATCAGTCATTAACTAAACTACCACAAGAATGTCTAGTAGAGACAGCTAATGGAGAAACCATTAAGATTTCTGAAATCTTGCAGGGAGCAAGAATAGAAATTTTAAATCAGAAATTTATTGCAAATCTTTATCCCATGAATCTGGCAGGATTTGATATTGTATTAGGAATGGATTGGTTAATAGCCAATAAAGCCAGTATTTTATGTGATCAAAAGTCAATTCAAGTAAATTCACCAAAAGGTGAAAATATCACAATTAAAGGAGATAAACCATCTAGATCCACAAAATTCATCTCTGTGATGAAAACTGCAAGTTATATAAGAAAAGGTTCTATAGTGTATTTGATATCTGTAATCACTAACACTAAAGGAAAAGAACTAAAAGTCATTCCAGTAGTGTCTCAGTTTTCAGATATATTTCCAGAAGAATTACCAGGACTACAGCCAGATAGAGAAGTTGAATTCAGAATTCACCTGCTACCAGGAACAGCACCGATTGCCAAAGCACCTTACCGTTTGGCACCTGCAGAAATGCAAGAATTAAAGAAACAATTAGACGAATTGTTGGAGAAAGGATTCGTACAGCCAAGCTCATCACCGTGGGGAGCACCAATCTTATTCGTTAAAAAGAAGGACGGATCAATGTGTATGTGCATTGACTACCGAGAATTGAACAAAGTCACGATTAAGAATCGGTACCCATTACCAAGAATCGATGATCTGTTCGATCAACTGCTAGGAGCTCGATTTTTCTCTAAAATCGATTTAAGGTCAGGATATCATCAATTAAAGGTACAGGAAGAGGATATTCCTAAGACCGCATTCAGAACAAGGTATGGCCATTATGAATTTACTATCATGCCATTTGGTTTAACCAATGCTCCAGCCGCATTTATGGACATGATGAACCGAATATGTAAGCCATATTTGGATAAATTCATAATCGTCTTCATAGATGATATTCTCATTTATTCTAAAAATAAGGAAGATCATGCAAAGCATTTGCACGCACTTTTAAGTTTATTAAGAAAGGAAAAGCTTTACGCTAAATTTTCAAAGTGCGAATTTTGGTTAGAGCAGGTACAGTTTCTTGGACACCTAGTTAACCATGAAAGAATTCATGTGGATCCAACAAAAATCGAGGCAATTATCAAATGGAAAACTCCTGAATCACCAGCCGAGGTTAGAAGTTTCTTAGGATTGGCCGGTTATTATAGAAGATTTATTCAAGATTTTTCTAGAATAGCCATTCCCTTAACTAAGCTAACCTGTAAATCTGTTAAGTTTGAATGGGGATTAAAACAAGAAGAAGCATTTAGAATTCTTAAGCATAAATTAACCCATACACCCATATTAGCGTTACCAGAAGGAACTGAAGACTTTGTAGTCTATTGTGACGCTTCTAAGTTAGGTTATGGATGTGTATTGATGCAACGCCAAAAGGTTATAGCCTATGCATCTAGACAACTTAAGAATCATGAAGAGAATTATTCAACCCATGATTTAGAGTTAGGAGCTATAATTTTTGCTCTTAAGATTTGGAGACATTACCTATATGGTAGTAAGTTTACCATATTCACCGATCATAAGAGTTTAAGGTATGTTTTCAAGCAAAAAGAGTTGAATATGAGACAAAGACGCTGGATGGAGATGCTTAGTGATTATGATTGTGATATCCAGTATCATGAAGGAAAAGCAAATGTAGTAGCAGATGCTTTAAGCCGAAAGTATCATGAAAAACCAAAAAGGGTACGTTCTCTTAAATTAAATCTGCAAGTAGATTTAAATGATCATATTAGAATAGCACAAGAATCAGTAATCAAGGATGATACTGAAAAATTGAAAGGTATGATTAAGGAATTAGAACAAGGAACAGATGGAATTTGGAGATTCAATAAGAAGAGAACGTGGATACCTAAATTAGGAAATCTACGTCATCGTATATTAGAAGAAGCCCATAAGTCTAAATATACGATGCATCCAGGAAGTGATAAAATGTACCAGGATTTAAGGAAAAATTTCTGGTGGATAGGAATGAAAAAGGACATAGCAGCCTATATTTCTAAATGTTTAACTTGTTCACAAATCAAAGCTGAACACCAGAAACCCTCAGGATTTCTACAACAATTAAAAATACCAGTGTGGAAATGGGAATTGATAACAATAGATTTTGTTACCAAATTACCCAAAATAAAGAAAGGCAATGATACAATCTGGGAGATTGTAGATAGGCTAACCAAGTCAGCTCATTTCCTACCAATGAAGGAAACTCTCAGCATGGAACAGCTAGCTAAGCTATATGTAAATGAAATTGTTTCATTACATGGAATTCCTTTATCAATTGTTTCTGATAGGGATAGTCGATTTACCTCTCATTTTTGGTCAAGTTTCCAAAAAGCCATGGGAACCAAGTTAAATCTGAGCACAGCTTATCATCCTCAAATGGATGGACAAAGCTAAAGAACAATTCAGACAATGGAAGACATGCTTAGAGCTTGTGTAATTGATTTCGGAGGTAACTGGGACGATCACTTACCTTTAATAGAATTTTCTTATAATAATAGTTATCACACTAGTATCAATGCTGCACCATTCGAAGCACTTTATGGACGAAAGTGCCGAACCCCAGTCTGTTGGGCAGAAGTTGGGGAAAAGCAATTATCTGGACCTGAGATAGTGCAAGAAACAACCGACAATATTATTCAAGTCAAGGAACTACTGAAAGCAGCACGTGATCGACAAAAGAGCTATGCTGATAACCGACGCAAACCATTGGAATTTCAAGTAGGAGATAAAGTATTGTTAAAAATCTCTCCTTGGAAAGGAGTGGTAAGATTCATCAAAAGGGGAAAGCTAAGTCCCAGGTATGTTGGACCTTTTAAGATTATTAGAAGAATAGGACCTGTATCCGATCAGCTACAACTGCCAGAGGAAATGGCAGGAATACATGATGTATTTCATATATCAAATCTCAAGAAATGCTTAGCTGATGAATCGCTAATGGTACCTCTTAAGGATATAGAGGTAAATGAACAACTTAAGTTTTTAGAAAGGCCTCTACAGATTGAAGACAGGAAAGTCAAGAATATCAAACATAAGAGATTAGTTCTGGTCAAAGTTATCACCTTGGAAGGGTGTGGTCCGATTCGGCAAGAAAGGAAAGCTCGCGCCTCGATATGTTGGACCTTTTAAGATTCTGGAAAGAATCGGAAAAGTCGCCTACAGACTCAAACTACCGAAGGAACTTAGTAACGTCCACCCGACTTTCCACGTGTCAAACCTCCGAAAGTGCCTAGCCGACCACGACTTACATGTCTCTCTCGATGACTTACAAGTGAACGAAACATTACACTTCGTGGAGAAGCCCGTCGAAATCATGGATCACCAAACCAAGCAGCTCAGGCGCTCTCGCATTCCTATTGTGAAAGTCCGATGGGAAGGCAAACGAGGCGCATAGTTCACTTGGGAACTAGAAAGCGACATGAAGGCGAAGTACCCGCAGTTATTCAAAGAGAAAGTCTAGAGAGAGAAAGTGATTCATGGTGTTGTGTAACTCTCAGCTTAATTTCGGGACGAAATTCCCTAAACAAGGGGAGGCTGTAACACCCCGTGTTTCAGGGAAGTCAAAGTCAAGGTCAAAGTGAATGACCGATTTCGCGCAACCTGACTTGTAGTAGATTTCTTTTATGTGTTTAATTTAGCTGTATTATGTGGATTAAGTGTCAATAATTACAACAATCGACGTATTTCAATCGCCATCTAATCGACTTACGACTGGGAATTATAGGAAGTAACAATGCGATAAAGTTAACTAAACGATAATCAAACTATGCTAATCAAATCGACATCGAATCGAATCACAACTCGAGCTACGTATTTTAATTATGGTTATACGTGTGTGTGTGCCTTTTGTGTTACTTGTGCATGTTTATTTGTGTTATGTGAGGAAATCAATCGAAACGCAATCGAAACTCGAAACGCAATCGAACTCAATCGAAACCGAACTATGATAATTAGTGGAGAAGAGACAGCGCAAGATATGAGTGATTGGGATTAAAAGTAATTTGACTAAGAAACCCTATTGTATCGAACCGCTCGCAACTGAAATAGAAATATCAAAAATCGTCTCGCCGAACACTCGAAACGTGCAGACTGATCGATCAGGCTACCAGCCGATCGGACTGCTGTCCGATCGGACAGGCTGTCCGATCGAGCTGCCTGGCCGATCGGCCAACACTTTCCCCTTTTGGCATCCTATAAATACCCCTGTCATTGTCATCCTTTCCACTTTTGGAAACCTCTGTTCGACCAGCACGCTCAGCTCATCTTTTCTCAGATTCCTCTCAATTCCGGTAAGATTTCGTCCTAAATCTTGTACTTTCTTGACCTACACGCACTCCTACACCTTTCTATCTTTCAAATCTTAACTTTTAACCGTAAAATCATCAAGATTCAAGTGTTCTAGGATGATGTCATCATGGGTTCTTGAAGAACTTCATGTTTTGGCCTCAATCCACCAAGAATAACTTGGATCTAGCCGATTTCCACATAAACAAACAAAGATCTTTCATAGATCTAAACATATACATGGTGAAAAGGATTGAAAGACGGATTTTCCAACTTTCTTTCAACTCTTTTTCACTCAATGCCTTCAAACCAATAGAAATGGAGCCTGTGCCGGTTTACAAATCACCCCGGTGGTTTCCTGGCTCAAGATCCAGATTCTATCCACGAGGTTAACCGATTTTAGGTTAAACGCTAAGCCCCGTTCCAAACAGGTCACCGGCCGGGTTTGGGTGATTCCTGTCCGACCAGGGGAGCCAAGTAAGGACGAGGGAATTATGGTTCGACTCGTTGTCAAAATACCTCAATAAAACGACAAACAATCAGAACGACCAACTGTTAGACGAATAGGCTGATCAGGTCAGGATGCTGACCGATCGGACTGTTGTCCGAACGGACAGCCAACCGATCGGACAGTCAGCCGATCGACTGGCCAGCCGATTGGTTAACACATGGTCCCACACTTAATCAATTTATTGTGAAGATTAGTATTGAACGAACTGTTGTTCGATCGGACTATTGTCCGATCGAATTACTCTTCGGATCATGAGATACTATACTTCAACACTTGATCGATTTTTCAACATGTTCGATGCACTAGGAGTGCCACCCGATCGAACAGCCGTCCGATCAGGTAACACCCTGCTGAGAACTCGTCATGGTTGTTTATGCATGTTGTCTGATCGAACACCACTAGCGTTCGATCGATCAACTAACCGATCCACTGCACCATACCTTGCATCCCATTTAAAGTTGTTGACTATTGTTGACTTGCCGACCGAACGGTCAGCTGTCCGATCGAACACCTGTCCGATCCAAAGCAAATCACTACAATTCATTAAAATACCTAACCGATCGGGTTGCCGGCCGATCGAACAGCCGTTCGATCGACCGACCTGAAGGGTAAAGGTACTTCAATGTTTTCTAATACTACAACGAAAACTTCAAAAGTCAAGCCATCATACACAAATACATCCTTCTCAAAGGAAGAAACAATCCACTCGAACAGCCATCCGATCGGCCTACCGACCGACCGGACAGCAGTCCGAGCGGACTGTCAACCGAACGGTCAGCCGTCCGATCGAACTATCGTCCGATCGACCAGCTGTCCGACCCTCCAACACTTGCTTTTCGTTTTATGCGTCACTTATCGTTATGCTATCAAACTATTCAGGCTAACTATACTCGCTAAGCGCTCCCTTCAATCCATCAACCGCTGTGAGTATACTCGATCCCTTTTTGCTTTAAGCACTTTTGGGTGTTACATACGTTACAACTATTCAAATCACATCAAACACACTACTCGATACTATTTGAACGCTAACCGTTAATGCATGATATATGTGGCTTATGAATGCTTGTTTGTTATGTTTACACATGGAATGCTGTCTACCTGCCTTAGCAACGATAGTACTATAGTTTGGACTCAGCACCCATTCACACGAGGGTTGTTAAGGACAATTACTTGCATGGATTACGGTGGTAATCATGTATTGCGAACTGCATTTGGCAGTCAACCCGCAGTCATTGGTATCGATGGATCTATGTGGATAACTAACGTGCTTCATTTCACTATGTGTACGTGCTGGTTATGCGTAAACGAATTCGAACTCTATACGCTATTATCAAACTTGTATGCTCACCTTTACATTATATGTATTGAATTTATTTTAACGTATGTGACAGGTGCTTAGGACACACACATGATAGGAAGTTGAAGCTAGAATAAAGCTTTAGAGCCCAACAAATAGTTGTCTGTAGTGGTTAAACTAAGGGTCTCTAGAAGCAGATAAACAATTGCTGACTATTTAAATCTGAGTTGTCGGAACAGAATATTTGCCTAGATTTTTGTCTGTAATAATTATTTTACTGTTTGAGATACGGTATGGGACGTATTATTTAAATTGAATAGTATTGATAAATGTTATGGAAAATTTCTGGACAATCTGTTTCGCTCAGTGCCATGCCCCGATGATTCCGCCATCGGTTGGGGTGTGACAGATTGGTATCAGAGCCATAACTATAGGGAATTAGGCAAGACACGACCTAGTCCGGGTCGATGTCTTAGATACCTAGTCTATAGTTAGGAACCAACTGACCGACTTGGGTACATCCAATAAGGATTAAGTACGAGCTTATTTCTCACTATTCTCGCTTATGCTACACTATCACTGCACTCGAATTTTCAATTATGAGTAGGCAATAAAGTCAAGATTAGGTGTGAAAACCGCAAACTCTCGACTAAAGTTACTTAAACAACCCGCATTTTATCTACAAACAAGGAGAATTATGCCAAATCAGGAGTGAAATCCATATTTTGATGAATAATTTCCTCTATTTTATCAAAACAGGGACAAAGTTGTAAGCTAGGGGTGAAAACCTAACCTTGACAACTTGTTCCGCCTGTTTTACAAAACTATCACCAAAGTCTCGATGGACTCCAACGACCTGAAGTCACAGTATAACTAACGGGATGTGTGCCAACCGCCCAAGAATCGAGGCGAAGGCATAGTCCTGAAGGTTAAAATGTGCACAACGGATCCTTGCGAATAGTCGAATCACTTTGGGTAGTCGAAGTCTACTAGCCGCAGACGATCTATTTCTCGAATTTTATGTGTTTCGATTTTGAGCCCGCAACTGCTAACTTCGATGATTCGTTGATTTTATGTGTTTTGTGTGTTTAATGTTTAGTTGTTAGCATTTTGAGATATCACTGGTTTCGATCTAACGCCTTTTTCTTTCGCTACTCACACGACACACTACACATCGTTAACAAATCGCTAAAACTAAGAACGACCTTATGATATACGATTATACTACGCTGCTCGACATACTAAAACGCGAACACTATTCTCGAACAATCGCAGACTTGAACAATAGGTTTCTGTTTTCTAACTGCCTCTAGTGATTAATTGCGTATGTGCTTTTGTGCTTCTGTGACGACATGCGTAAGTGGTTATGTGTTTTTGTGCTCTACGTGCTTACGTGGTTATGTGATTCTGTGCCCTACGTGGTTATGTGTCTATATGTTTACATGAATATGCGTGTTCCTGAGCTTTAGCAGTAGTAAACGTGTGGGGTGAGATTCGAATACAATGTGTTGAGTCTTGTGACGATGTCTGTTGCAGACAAGGTCGTCTGGATCCCGTCATCCCTTACTTTCTCGTCAAGAAAAGAGAGACAAACGCCTTACTGCCATCATCGCTAAAAGTGTAGCAAAATCTGTGAGCGATGTTTATGAGAACGCCAGCAAGTCGTCTGAGGAGTCGAGAACCGAAGCTCCTAAAGCTACCGCCAAGGCCTTCAATTTCAAGTTCAAGTCGTGTGGGCCAAAAGAATTCACTGGCGAGGGAGGTCCTACTGCACTATTCCAATGGTTTGATTCCATTAAGGTTACTTGAAGGGGTATGGTCCCAGATCTCATGTTCGCATGACCGCGAATGACCATTACCCTTATCAAAACCCCCACCAGCAATAAACTTACCTGTGTCCGTGCGGGCACGCGCGAACACAGCGGTCCAATCTGTCCAGTGATGAGAAGACTTACCTTAAGCACGGAAACTAATGTTACACATAGCGATGCGGCCTGACACCGCATCCTATGAACATTTTCGTCACGACAAGGGATCTGGACAACAGTAACAGTCACGTGACGGCGATGCGGCATGGCACCGCATCCCGCATGCATCTTGGATAGAACAAAGAACGCGGGAACAACGTCTGTGACCACAAGCAGCGATGCGGCCTGGCACCGCGTCCTGCCTACAAGGCAAGTGGGTCTAACACCACAGTGCAAGTGGCACTGGGAACGTCACCCACCAGCCCACATGTGTACAACAGTCTGACACCACAGCAAGACGTGGCATCACCTCCGTAACCGACAGGTCTGACACACCTGCAAGCAGTTGTGCGATGTCAGACTAGCTACTCAACTACCCTCCTTCACTCCTCGGCTATAAATACCCACCCCAAACCAGGTTTGAGGTATCACTTCTCAACTCTCTCACTACTACTACTATCACACTTTGCTTCCCAAGCAAATTACTGATTCTCACGCCGGAGAGTGGTAACAAGGAGCACCCCCCACCCCATCCTCCTTGTTACGAGTCACGTCTTGTTTCCTTGTGCAGGAAACCCACCACCAAGACGATCCAGCCAGCGATCCTCGGAAAGAAGGGATTAACCCTCTTGACGAGACCAGTGAGTTAACCCACCCGGTTAACCATTGTTTCATCATTGGCGCCCACCGCTACTCTTAGCACTTTTTTCAACCATCTTTTTCTTTCTGAAAAACCATGTCTGATCGTCTAAACAATACTACCGGGGATAACCTAAACCCCGCAAACACAGGGCCTACGGGGACTGCCCCTCCAGCCCCAAATATTGAACATATTGGCACATCAACGCAAGGGGGTGCATCCCTTACGTTCGGACACGATCTATCATAGTACGCTTCCGTGATACCGCCAGGCATGAACCTTCATACCTGGTACGACCAGCAACAAGCTTTGCTGGCCGCAGCATACAACAGAGCCTGCGCAGAAGCGCAGGTATCTGCGGGGCCTACCCCAGCACCGCATACCCCGGCGGGTCGTGTTTTACAATACGACAGCAGGGCCCCAACACATCCAGCCTCCCGGAGTAGGCACGGAGACCGCGGTTCCTCTTACTGCGATGTCCGCACACTGGATGCAGACGACTCCTCATATGGGTCCCGCCGCAGAGACCCTATACATAGCCGCCTAGGCCCCCATGGCGAAGATAGGCAGCAGTCTACAGCCCACCGCGGCCTCGGCATTCATAGCCGACTGGGACCCCAGTCCCACCATGAAGGGCAAGGCCATACCGATCCGGACGACGGTACATACCGCGGAGAATTCCATGCCACTAGCAGCAGACCGGGAGGACACACTTACGTTCCTCCCACTCACCCCCGCACTACATACCTCCGCGCTGCAAAGCACCACCAACGCCAACCCTACAGGCCGAAATCTGCGGCCGAAAACTCCAAGTTCGCCCCAGAAATCGCCCACGCCGATGTCACCACCACAAAATTCCCATTAAAGATTGGGAAATACAACGGTTCGACCGACCCAGATGATCACATGAACATCTTCGTCGGCGCCGGGTGCAACGGTAGGTGGGATGAACCCACCTGGTGTCATTTTTTCCCCCAGACCCTAACAGTTCTGGCCAGGGCTTGGTTCGATTCTTTGCCGGTGGGATCACTGGCCTCATTCGAGGACTTGCAAGGAAAGTTCCTCGCACACTTTAGCCAACAGCGACGTCACGAACGTGATTCTATGGACGTCATGAACATCTGGCGCAGAGACAACGAATCGCTTGAGGCATTCGTTGTCCGTTACAATAAAGAGTGCCTAGAGATAGGCGACGTTGCCGACCAGATGGCACGTAACCATTTCATCGTTGCAGTCAAGGACGAACAAATGGTTATGAATATCTCCGGCAAGGACGGCTTGCCTAAGAAATGGGAAGATGTCATGGCTGCGGTCAAGACATACGCCCAGACTCAGCGGTCCCTCAGACCGCACGTATCAAAGGCGCAGCCCCAAACGGAAGGCCAATCCTCCCACCAAGAACACAAGCGCAACAACAAGCGCAACCGGGACACATGGAATCGCGGCAGCGATCCCAGATCATATGTCCCACGTAACAACCAGCCCGACGCAAGGGCTACAATTAACACCCAGCGTGAAAATTGGGCCTCGAAGAAAGAGTCTCGGGACCGTAGCTGGACCGAGATCAACCAGTCGCCAAGCGACGTCCTCCTTACGGACGCGCAATTCCTGCGACCGGCCCAACCAATGAAGTCCAAAAAGAACCAGGATCTCGCACTCTACTGCGAGTATCACAAGGACAATGGCCACACAACAAACAACTGCATCAGTCTCCGACTGGAGATTGAGCGAGCCCTAAAAGAGGGGAAACTGCAACACCTGTTGCCAGGCGCACAAAAAGCCAGCAAGCGCATCACCCCCCACAACGAGGGCACCTCCACGGGTAAGAGGACCATGTACGTGGCCTCAACCCACATGATCAACGGAGGGCGAGGAAGGCCGCGTAAGGCGGCAAGAAGACCGGACATTTACTGGAAAGACGAACAAGTTGTCTTTCCAAAAGTCCGAGGCGGACCGCGCGACAGGCGCGCCGTGGTTATCACAGGCCATCTGGCTCACTACTGCACCGAGCGATTATTTATCGACCCGGGCAGTACATCTGATATTATATACGAGCAGTGCTTCAACCAATTCGATCAAGAAGACAAAGATCGGTTGCAGCTGGTGGACTACCCTTTGGCCAGGTTTGCGGGGGAAACCGTATTCCCACTGGGCCAAATCACTTTTCCTGTGCGCCTCACCAATGGTAGGCACACACGAACGGAGGAGGTAAACTTCATGGTTCTACCTCACACCTCCAAATACGACGTACTTCTGGGGAGGGAATCCCAGGGCGACTTCAACATGATCACATCCGTCCCCCACTCTGCCATCGGTTTCCCAACCGAGACGGGGATCGCGATAATTTACGCCCGCAGAGAAGTTATGTCTACGGACGAGCTGCGTCCAGCCAAGGTAGCAAGGCCTACCCCCAACACGCAACCAGAAAGATGGGTGCTTAACGCAAGACACCCAGAGCAAACGGTTACGTTGGGCCATGCCTTGTCCCCCACCATCAGAGCGCGCCTGAAGCAACTCCTCTTCAGGAACCAAGATATTTTTGCGTGGACACCCGCAGACATGATAGGGGTGCCACGCGAAATCGCGCAGCATTTCTTGAATACCATGCCAGGTATCAAGCCGGTGATCCAAGGCCAACGCCACCTTGGATCAGCAAAGAACGCGGCGATGGAAGAGCAGGTACAAGAACAGCTCTCCGCAGGCATCCTGCGGGAAGTCAAATACCAGACTTGGTTATCCAACCCAGTCATGGTAGAAAAACCAAGCGGGGGCTGGCGCATGTGTGTCGATTACAAAGACCTCAACAAGGCCTGCCCCAAGGATTGTTACGCACTTCCGGAGATCGACGAAAAGGTCGATAACCTTGCACCATTTCGATGGAAGTGCTTCCTCGATTGTTACAAAGGCTACCATCAGGTGCAGATGGCAATCGAGGACGAAGATAAAACGGCATTCCGCACTCCTATCGGGAACTACTGCTACACAAAAATGCCGTTCGGGTTGCGCAACGCGGGCACAACCTATCAGAAGTTGATGAACGACACTTTTCGCGGCCAAATCAGCAAAAGTGTCGAAATCTATATGGACGACCTGGTCGTCATGAGCATGGAAGAAGACACCATGCTCAATGATATCGAAAGAACATTCCAAACTCTGCGAAGCGTCAACATGAAGCTCAACCCAAGGAAATGCTCGTTTGGAATGGAAGAAGGCAAGTTCCTTGGATTCATCGTAACCAAAGATGGATTCAAGGTCAACCCGGAAAAAGTACAGGCGATCGAGCGCATGCCATCGCCTTCTACGATGAAAGAAATGCAACGACTAGCCGGCAGGCTAGCCGCACTAAACAGATTCTTAGCCAACCATGCAGCTAAATCGTATCCTTTCATCAAAACCCTGCGGAGCTGTTTAAAAAAGGAACAATTCCAATGGACCGCAGAAGCCGAAAAAGCTTTCCTGGAGATGAAAGAGTGTTTGATTCAACTCCCAACTCTAACCGCACCTTGCAAGGAGGAACCACTTATCTTGTACCTATCCGCCGCGGACAACGCAGTAGGTGCGGTACTCATAGTGGAGCGGGAAGGGGTTCAAACACCCATCTACTACATCAACAAAATGCTCAACGACCCAGAGACGAGGTACTCCATCATGGAGAAGTTGGTATTAGCACTAGTGCACGCATCAAGACGGTTGCGACGTTACTTTGCAAACCACGCCATTACAGTGTTAACCAACTACAGGATCGGCCCAATCCTGTCAAAACCCGACATCTCTGGTAGATTAGCAAAATGAGCAATTGAGCTGGGCGCACTTACACTGACCTACAAGCCACGCCCCGCAATCAAAGGCCAAGTCTTGGCTGATTTCGTTGCTGAAGTACCAGCAAATCGCATTCAAGAATGCGAGGAAGAGCAAAACCCTGCATCGCCACCATCCTCCGCAGAAACTTGGGCACTATATACAGATGGTGCATCCAACGAAGATGGTGCAGGTGCAGGCCTGCGACTAGTCAGCCCCGATGGCCAAGAACTTACCTATGCAATCCGCCTCGATTTCAAAAGCACGAATAACGAGGCAGAATATGAGGCTCTACTGGCGGGGCTGCGTCTGGCAGTCAAACTCGACGTCCAACATTTGGAAGCACACGTCGACTCACTATTAGCTGCAGGGCAGATACGCGGCGACTATGCCGCAAGAGGGGATATCATGATCCTCTACCTCGAACAAGCCTTGCAACTAAAATCAAAGTTCACCTCCTTCAATATTCACCATATCAACAGGAGTGATAATAAACCCGCGGATGCACTATCAAAACTCGCATCCACCAGCTTCCAACACCTGGCAAAAGAGGTACGCATCGAAATTCTGCAAAATCCCTCCGTACCCCTGCGCCAAGTCAACGTCATCCAGTACGGTACAACATCCTGGATGACACCGATCATTGCATACTTGCAATCAGGTGTTACTCCCGAAAGCAAGGTAGAGGCACGCAAGCTACAATACAAAGCGTGTCATTACCAAATGGGAGACGGTATCTTATACCGTAAATCATACCTGGGGCCACTCCTACGATGCGTCGACCCTCAAGATGCCACGTACCTTATCAGAGAAATACACGAAGGAATATGTGGCATACACGCAGGACCACGCATGGTGGTGGCCAAAATCATGAATGCCGGGTACTACTGGCCCGGCATGCACCTGGACGCAGTTAAAGTCTTGCGCAAGTGTTTCAATTGTCAGCGGCATGCTCCCAAGACCTTGCGCCCCAAGAATAACCTGATCCCCGTCACCACTGCGTGGCCATTTCAAAAATGGGCAATCGATGTGGTAGGACCATTTCCAGACGCACCAGGTGCAGTGAAATTTATCATAGTGGTTGTTGACTACTTTACAAAATGGGTAGAGGCAAAATCGCTCGCCTCAACCACCGTTATGATAACAAGGAAATTCGTCTGGGAACATATCATCTGCCGTTTCGGTCTACCAATGTGCATTGTTACCGACAACGGTACCAACTTCGCTGCCGATGACTTTCAAAAATGGCTTAAGGAGCTAAATATTGAACACATATTCTCCTCAGTGGCGCATCCACAAGGGAATGGCCAGGTCGAGAGTATCGATAAAAGCTTAGTCGAAGGCATCAAAGCACGGTTGGGAACAGCCAGACGCGGCTGGGTCGATGAACTCCCAAGTATCTTATGGGCCCACAGGACAAGTGATGTGTGCAAAATGCAACATATAAATTACATCAATTGTGGCATAAAACTAACCCTTTTTTAGTACTAATGTTGGAAAAAGTGTGCTTTTGTCTTCCTTTTGTATTTTCAGGATTAAATGAGCTCAAATTAACAAAAGAAGCAAAAAGACATCAAAATCTAACATAAATACAAGAAAAGGAACAAGACGTGACATGCCCGACCCCACGACAGCATCTTCCCAAGCAAAACAAGAAGACAGGAGACTGAACACGCCCCGTGCTCTGCCAGCACAGGGGCGTGCCCAAGTGGCAGCAGAAAAGACGAAGTGGTAGAAGCTTCTATTGCCCACCACGGGGCCGTGCTCAGCGGACACGGGGCCGTGGTCAACTATAAGATTCGCACAATCTAGGCAAATCTTCATAGTACAAAGATTCTTCTGAACACGGGGTCGTGCTCAGCGGACACGGGGGCGTGGTCAACTAATAAGACAAGCTGCATTAAATGAAGAAAGAGAAGGATGTGGACACGGGGCCGTGCCCACTGGACACGGGGCCGTGCCCGAGCTTCTGTTCAGCCTATAAATAGGAGTGCTTGGCTCAAGCTCAAACCATCCCTTGGCACACCACCTCTCTCACACTTCACCCACCACCACCATAACACCATCATCCACCACCATCATCCATTGTCCATCATAGAGTGTGTGAGTCGTCCCGGGATCCAAGATTGATCGTAAGAGTTCTTGACAAATCAAGGCCATGTTTGCCTAAGTCTCTTACATCACTTGGTGAAGACAAGTGTCTAGTGTAATACTTTTTATTTCTAATCTTTTCGCACTTTTTACTTGGTTTTGTATTAATGACTTTAATAACTAGTTTCTTATGTTGAAGGTGATTCTTCCTTATCGTTTGTCCGTGGTGTCTTGGCATTATTTTACTGTCTATATAAAATAAAAGATTTTCACCATTCATATCTCCACAGTCTATATGGAGGTATGTTGGCTACCTGGTTAAGGGAACGGTTTGGTAAGAGTCTTGCCATTGTTCAACGTTTAGAGGTCCTGCAATGGACCTGGGTCAAATTTAGTAGGACCTCCTTCAATACTTAACGGTATTGGATGGCGGGGGTCCAAACTCTTTGATCCCCTCATAAGTTAACTACTATTAATACTATAACCCGGCTATTTAGGACTGTATCCCTGCTGACTCAGACTACTTAGTCGAGGGTAACGTCACCTCCAAAAGAGGGGCCTACCATAATTTGCATTAATAACTTAATTAATTATCTTTCAATAATCCGACCCTTTAGGATTGTATCCTTGCTGACTCAAACTACTGGGTTGAGGGTAACGTCACCTTCAAAAGATGGGCCTACTACAATAACTAAGATAATCTCTTAAATAAGTGCAAAAGTGCGGAAATAATCAAAGGTTACACTATACAAGAGTCGGAACCAAGTGATTCATCTTGTCTATCTGTTTTTTCTTTTTTATTTTTATTTTCAGCATTTTTAGTTAGTTTTTATTTTTCTTAGTTTAAAACATTTTTCTAAACTTTTGTTTTGATTAGACGTTGAGGATAAACCGGTACTAAAAGCTCTGGTGTCCTTGGACGACCTCGGTATCTTGCCAACACTATACTACGCTCACGATGGGTGCACTTGCCCATATGTGTGTTTAGTGTTACTAAAATATCGTGTTTTATAAATTTAAAACTTGGCTAAAAAGTGTTAAAGGGCTTAAAATATACACCTAAATATATATAACACTTCACACGCATCAACAAGCCCAAAGACAAGTAACGGTGAGACACCCTCCAGCCTGGTCTATGGCACTGAAGCAGTGATCCCCGCAGAAGTAGGTCTCCCCTCACCTAGAATGTTGGCTATCAATAAGATCGACAACATTGAGGAACGCAGGGTTGACTTGGACCTCTTGGAAGAAAGGCGCAAAAACGCTGCCATCAACGAGGCCAAGTACAAAACCAAACTTGAAAAGTACTACAATGCACGCGTCCGCATTTGTACTTTCAACCCGGGAGACTACGTCCTTCGTGACAATGAAGCATCTAACGCGGAACGCCCAGGGAAACTTGCCCCCAAGTGGGAAGGACCCTACCTCATCCAAGAGGTCCTGGGCAAAGGCGCGTATAAACTGCAAACATTAGAAGGCGAAACTATCGCACGCACATGGAACGCACAACAGCTTCGACGCTGTTATATGTAAGCCATGTTTTTTACATTTACCATGTAACCTATCGGGCCGCAGGCCATTTGCAAATAAATAAATAGACGATTCAATGCAATATTGTTTATTTAATTCTATTACAAATGCAAGTTCCACTCTGCGGTATCCACAAAAACAGATTGACAAAATCTTCATTCGCGATACCCACACAGAGTGGTAACCACACGCAATTATTGTAATAGGCCAGCAACGACAACACTGTCTATCCGGCTGGATATGCAAATACAGTTTTCATACTTGCATATCATCTAGATATGCAACAGGCAAACACAGACTTAGTGTTATTCACAATAACATTAACTCATACAAGTTCACACATGCAAGTAGTAAAAACACTTGTATAACGTGAAACGTTTCAAACTATATATTCAAAAAATTTCCTACACCTACGCGGTGCACAAGGGATTTACATAAGGATTTTGACATTTACATTGAGGAAACAACAAAAAGCACGCAGGCTAGCCTAGTCTTTCGTTGTACCGCTGGGGCCCGCACCATCCTTGCCTTCAACAGCAGGTTTTTCCTCATCTTCCTCATCCGCATATAACACTCGCAAGCGGTCCACATAGTCCTCTGCCTCTAGGCATTCTTCAAGATCCTCTAGAGCGGCAATGGACGTCTCGTTATACGCCGCAAGCGCCGCAGCAAGAAGCGCTTCAGTGTCCACACCATGGAACCCGGATCGTTCATCAGTATATTTGCCCTGGGCCATAACATTCATATGAGCAATGCAACGATTGTAGCCAGCTTTAAAACCAGCATCCCGGGCGTCCTCCCTAATCTCATTAACACCTGACACATTCTCAGGTGCGTCAAGGATGGACGTAACAATCTGCGAAACAAGAAGACTACGGTTACTAAATGCAAACCTAAAAAAGATGGCAAAAGCAATGGATACTTACATGCCCAATACCGCGCATACGCATCCATTCGCGATCAGCCTTGAGCAGATCAAGTGAAGAAGCAAGGCTATCTCTAGCCTCTTCAGCCTCTCTTGCCCGCGCTTCAGTTTCAGCAGCACGGGCAGAGACCTCCTCAATAGCGGCCCCCCGGGTCCGCACTTCAGCCTTTTAACAAGGGAAACACAAGTATACAAAAATAATCAAAATACTTGTGAGACAAGTAGAAATTCAAAAGCAAGAGACTTATACCTGGAGGCCCAGGATAGTCTTGGTTAAGTTGGTGCGGTCAACATTCGCCCCTTCAAGAGCCCTTGCAGCGCGAGCCTCCGCCTCCTTAGCCTCTTCTAGAGCCTTGGCAAGGCGAACTTCGGCTTCTTTGGCCTCTTGAGCAGCCGCAACAGCTGCGGCTTTTTCTTTAACCAACGCAGCGTTCGCGGCCTTGGCATTGGTAAGCTCCTGACGAACATGAAAAAGAATTTCATTCTGTTTGGCCCAAGATTCGTTCCAAGTCTTGCGCTCATCAGATAGCGTCTTGCGCTCATTAGAAAGAGTTTCTTTCCAACTCTTACGCTCATCAGATAGCAGTTTTGCAAGGGTACGAACCTGTTTAAGCTCAGCAGTGGCAGCCCACTCCTCAGTCTACTTACGCTTTTCAAAAGCAGCCCTATCCCTTTCAAGCCGCTCTGCACCCTCACGTGCAGCCTTCACCAACTCGTCAGCCTCGGCACGCAACCGCGCATTTTCCTCCTCCTTGCGGCCCAGCACCTTGTAGTTGTCCAAAATGGCATTCGCCATTATGGAACTCCCAACAAGCATTGAGGAGAGTTGGTTAATCTGGACCTCAGTTGGCAAGGCATGGGCCCGATTGACTTCAAATGGGGTGCCCAAGCCACCCAAAATCTCCTTACACGCGGAGGGGTCAGCAGAAATATCATCCCCTTGCATTACAGTCCATGGGGGGCGGTGATAGGTCATGGCCCGGTCTTCAGTATAGGTGAGGTAATAAAACTCCAATTCAGACTCTTCAGGCTGAATGGGAGTCTCTGTAAAACCTGCACCCCCAGAAGCGGAACCAGAATCCTTCTCAGCAGCGGGAGATTTCTTCCCCTCAGTATAAGCAAATTTCAGGTTCAAATCATCAGTGTCCTGCGGGGAGATAAGATTATCGGCAGAGTCCACCGTATCATAGATCTGAGCCGCAGGCCCCTTCCCAACATCCTCCGCCCGTGCAGAGGGCTCAGGCACCACCTTAACCCCCTCATCCGTAGCAGTGTCATGCGGAGGGGAATGAGGAGCATCAAAAATCGAAAACCCTTCATCTTGCGGTTCTGTAATCAAGGCAAAATGACTGTAAACTACAAGTACAAAAACAGTACTTGTAAAAGTTATGAATTACTTACCAGAAGCAACCACAGGTTTAACAGACTTCAGAACAGCCTTCCGTCGGGTCTGAATTTTTGGTTTCTTCTTCTCACCGGCATCAACAGCCTTATATGCCTTTCTCTTCTTCTCATCAGCAGGCTTGGAACCCGCAGAGGTCCCACCTGCAACCGCACCACCACCTGGAACACCCAAACCCTCAAGGGTGTCAGATACTACCACGTAATCGGTATATCTGCGGAAATGAGAATGAGGGATACCTGCCGCCTGCGGCACCAAAGACGAAACAACAGGAGCCTCAGGTTTTCTCTTGCCACGACCCCGCGGAGCTTTCTCCGCATGCTTCTTCAGAGCACCCTTCAGCTCAAATTTACCCAGGGCCCCAAGAGTACCTGCGTGTAAATCACAAAACAAGCAAATAAGAAAGATGAACTTCTTTACAAAGAAGTAAGAAGACTATATAACATACCTTCGCCCTGCGACAGGGGTGCGTTCAACGCATCGTGCGTAGGAACGCGGAAGTTCCTAACAATGGTTAAGTTAAAACCTTCACCTGCAGCAGTCTCAACAATTTCAAGCTTCCCTTCGAAGGACGGATCGAATATTTTCCACAGCTCAGCATCCTCTGATAAGTACTTTTACAAGTCAGTCACAATGGCTAAGAAAAGAAACCGCAAGAGAGTTAAACACAAACCTCCACTTTTCTCCCGCACAACGGGCTTTGCATGCCTATCAGCCCTGGTCAGCATCATCCGCAGCACCCACAGCTGCATATTGTCCAGCTTCTGATGCTCAATGGTCCTCAACCTTAGGAACCACTCCGCAGTCTCCGCACTAGGAGTAGCAATATCCTCCGCAGGGATAGGCTCATTAACATCCCGCAAGGTTATCCTGGCAACAACCGCGGCAGCCTTAACGTAGAAGAACTTTTTCTTCCACGTTGAGATACCCTTGGGTGGGGTCATTAGCTTGGTGCTTCCATACCGTTGACTAAAAGAAAAAAACCCGGTGTTCACCGTCAACTGGTAGAACCCCCGGAAATTGTCAACGGTAACTGGCAAACCAAGAGCATGAAAAGTGTACTCAAAGTTTCTAATACGAATCATCCCAAAAGGACTCATCTGGGAGATATGGACGTTGTAAAACTCCAAAACTTCGGCAACAAACATGGTTAATGGTAAACGAAGGTTACCTTCACCGAATAAATCAGCCCACATGGTGACATAACCGGCCGGAGCATTAGCATCGGTGTCACCCTCCTTGGGGTAAAGAGCCCCAAACTCCTTGGGCATTTTTACACTTGTCATCAGCTGGGTGAACGACACCTTTGACCACTTCAATGGTGGTAGGCCACCACCGGGGGCACTACCACCGTCGCCTTCTTCTTCACCACCCACCAGAGAAGAAGGTGTCGGGTTTTCACCCTCCACATTGTGTGGATTAGATGGTTCAGCCATCGAGAAATATAAAGAAGAGAAGTATTGAGTTTACAAGAAAACTCAGAAAATCACCGGAAATACAGACACACTGGTCGGAGAAGATGAAGTGAATACTCTTTTCTCTCAACAGAATTTTCGAAAAATTTGAACAAAGTGAGGAAACCACAAACGGTTTCCCCTTATATACTCATCGCAATTAATGCGATGCAGTAAACCGACATACCACGTTCAAAAAGGGACAATTACGTGTTGCCACATGTTCAGCGCCGTTTCCGCTGACGGTTATCACGCGCGCGTGGCCGCCCACGCGCCTGACAGAATGGACTTTTACACTACTTGCTACAGTGCATTTATGACCTCGGGCAGTGGAAACGTCTTTTCAAATCAGCACATGACAGAATCCTACCAACTTTCAACAACCCACACGTGCCATCAGCCACGTAGGCAGCACAAAAGCGACAAACATTATCCAAACATAAGCGGCATGCGGTTTCTCTTGTTTACCGCACCATAACCCATACCGCATGTCGTTTTTTACATACCCCTCAAAAAAGGCAAAAATATATATATCTAAATTATATAAGGGGGTATAAACAATAAACCGCACATACCCACAAGCACACGTGGAATATGCGGAGATGACACACACGAACCCGCACAGGTGTGTCAGATACTCAGAACCAGCGTGGTCCTTTGGACTGCGAAAACCGCCTCTCAGGATGCGGCCAACCACATTCCATACAAGCTTCTTCAGGCTTCAAATCCCTCGTGTCCGGTTCACAACCACGGAGGGAACGCAAACAGCTTCTCCTTAAGGAAAAGGACAAGTATGCTGAGCAACCGCGCATCAGCAACCCTGTCTCCTGAACCTTCAAGAGCCACATCCAGGCTACAAGACTTCTAGAAGCGAGTTCTTTGCTGCAAACCGCAACCACTCATGAGTAGTTGCTACAAACCGCAACCATGCGAGCGGTAGCTACGGAAGAGCCACAACTAAACCACCACGCGGCGGAGCAAAGCTACTTCAAAGAAAACTGCTTTTCAACTAAGCATGAAGGAAAGTGGCTACAAAACGAATGCGGAAGAGTTTCAACCAACTTCCCAAGTATCTAAGGTGATCTCCTCCGGCAACACTACTTAAAAGAAAACTAGTTTCCACCAAAGCGGGAAGGAAAGTAGCTCCAGAACAGTGGTAACAAGTTTGGTTATGACTAGTTACCCACCTATGGACCGCATAGAATAAACAATGGTGGGCACAACCCTGCCTATGACCATGTTTACCTGCCCATAGTCCAGATTCACATTGTTCGACCAAACACGGCCAACAATGGCGCAACTACCCCACGTTCCTCAAACAAACATGGCCAACAAGGTGCGGCAACGAGGTAACCGCAAAGGACGTGTGGTTACTAGAGAGCTAAACCTCAAAGGACGTGCGGTTACTTGAGAGATAAACCGCAGAGGACGTGCGGTTACTAGAAAGCTTAACTGGAGAACACGAACGCCCCACAAAACAGGGATCATCGTTGCATGTCCAGTTGCTGAACATAGAGCTTGAGCAAAGTACTTACAACTTTGCACTAGCTGACGCAGAGGTTACAACTAGAGTGGCGGAGATGGACATCTTCCGTCACGATCTCAAAGGTTGGTTCGAACCCTGCAAACACCTTCAGTCACCGTTTCAAAGGTTGGTTCGAAACACCAACAGGTGGCTGACGACATCAGGAATAGGTAGACCAAGAGTCAACCCCTTGGCGGAGAATTCCGCATCAGACGGAACTTGCTCACCGGACATCCTTCTCAAAGGAAGAAACAATCCACTCGAAAGGCCTACCGACCTAACGGACTGACAACCGAACGATCAAATAACTTGAAGGAGGAGCCATCCAAATGGCCCATATTCTACCTTCTAGACACCATAGTCCAGTATTCCTCCCACATGCAACTTGCATAAGGAAGAAACACTAGACTGGGGGGACTTGAAGGGGTATGGTCCCAGATCTCGCGTTCGCATGACCGCGAATGACCATTACCCTTATCAAAACCCCCACCAGCAATAAACTTACCTGTGTCCGTGCGGGCACGCGCGAACACAGCGGTCCAATCTGTCCAGTGATGAGAAGACTTACCTTAAGCACGGAAACTAATGTTACACATAGCGATGCGGCCTGACACCGCATCCTATGAACATTTTCGTCACGACAAGGGATCTGGACAACAGTAACAGTCACGTGACGGCGATGCGGCATGGAACCGCATCCCGCAAGCATCTTGGATAGAACAAAGAACGCGGGAACAACGTATGTGACCGCAAGCAGCGATGCGGCCTGGCACCGCGTCCTGCCTACAAGGCAAGTGGGTCTAACACCACAGTGCAAGTCGCACTGGGAACGTCACCCACCAGCCCACATGTGTACAACAGTCTGACACCACAGCAAGACGTGGCATCACCTCCGTAACCGACAGGTCTGACACACCTGCAAGCAGCTGTGCGATGTCAGACTAGCTACTCAACTACCCTCCTTCACTCCTCGGCTATAAATACCCACCCCAAACCAGGTTTGAGGTATCACTTCTCAACTCTCTCACTACTACTACTATCACACTTTGCTTCCCAATCAAATTACTGATTCTCACGCCGGAGAGTAGTAACAAGGAGCACCCCCCACCCATCCTCCTTGTTACGAGTCATGGCTTGTTTCCTTGTGCAGGAAACCCACCACCAAGACGACACAGCCAGCAATCCTCGGAAAGAAGGGATTAACCCTCTTGACGAGACCAGTGAGTTAACCCACCCGGTTAACCATTGTTTCATCATTACTCTACGACAGAGTGGTTGCCCTGATGGCCTTCGAACTCTGAACGCTACCGGCGTTTTCCAGTCCCGTGCACTAGATTGGTGGACGGCCGAGAGGAACAAGCGAGGGAACGATGCAGCCTACGGGTTATCGTCGGATGAGCTTAAGGAAGTCATGCTGGAGGAATTATGCCCTCCTCATGAACGTCAGAAGTTAGAGGATGAATTTTGGCACATACATCAACATGAAGCTGACAATGCTGCACTCACTGCTCGCTTCAAACAGCTCAGCATCATTTGTCCCGATCAAGTCAAGACTCTGGAGATCACAATCAAGAAGTACATCCGAGCTTTGCCTGACTACGTTACTGATTTCATACAAGCGGCTAAGACTACGACGATCGAAGAGACTTACCTACTGGCCGCTGAAATCAACGACAAGCGGGTCAAGGCCTGTGTCTGGGATAAAACTTCAAAGCACCTGCATCAAGCTACCACCGCCACACCAACTGTTGAAACTACCACCTCATCGAGCAACAAGAGGAAAAACAAGAGAAAGAACAGCTCCAGCAACAAGAACTGTGTGATCACTGCTGCACCGATTCAAGCTGTACCAGCCCAACATCGTCAAGTAGCGGCGCCTGTGGCTAATGCACCTCCTGCAAAGCGTGCATACACTGGGCCACACCCGCTCTGCCCTACTTGTACCTACCACCACCCGACTGCCATTGCTTGCCGTTTTTGTGCTCATTGCAATATGTACGGCCATTTTACTACCAACTGCCGTGTTCGACAAGCTCCTGCTCATCAAGCTCTACTCACCGCCCCTCAGGGTCAACAAGCTCCTCCGGCACCCGCGGTCAAAGCCAGAGCCTGCTTCGCATGTGGCGATCCTAATCATTTCACCAATATGTGCCCAAACAGGGTCGTGAAACAAGAGCCCCAGCAGCAACAGCCTCAGCAGCAGCAACAACAACAAGCAGCACGCGCACGAACTTTCAACATCAACGTGCGTCAAGCCCAAGCCGACAACAACGTGGTCAATGGTACGTTCCTTGTGAATGGTATTTATGCTTCCTGTTTGTTTGATACTGGAGCCGATAATTGCTTTGTGTCGTTCGAATTCGAGAAACTCCTTAGTCGTAAACGCTCCCAAGTCTCCTCGACTTTCGATGTTGAAGTCGCTACTGGAAGAACTGTCGCCGTCAATTCTGTTCTTCGTGATTGTACTCTTGAGCTCAACAATCACATCTTCCCAATCGACCTTATTCCGATGCAACTCGAAAGTTTTGACGTCATAGTAGGCATGGACTTTCTTTGTGAAAACCATGCTGAAGTTGTGTGCTTCGACAAGATGATTCGATTCTCGCTTGCAAATGGTGATTTATTGTGTGTTTACGGTGATACTACTTCGAAAGGTCTCAAGCTCATGTCGTGTGTTCAATCTAACAAGTATCTCCGCAAGGATTACAGAGCTTTCTTGGCTAACATTGTAGTAGCGGAGAAGGAAAAGAAAGAAAAGAAGGAAGTGAAGGACGTTCCAGTGGTTCGAGAATTTCCTAATGTTTTTCCAGAGGATCTTTCCGGACTACCGCCAAGTTGTGATATCGACTTTCGTATCGACCTCATTCCTGGAGCCAACCCTATTGCCAAAGCTCCCTACCGACTCGCGCCGTCCGAAATGCGCGAACTCTCAAACCAACTCCAGGAATTACTTGAGAAAGGCTTCATTCGCCCGAGCACCTCTCCTTGGGGCGCGCCAGTCCTTTTCGTAAAAAAGAAGGATGGGTCGTTCCGGATGTGCATCTGTCACACCCCCAAAATCCACACGCGGAGTATCACCGCCTGGAGGCGTGACTGACCAGGATCCAGCCACCAATCATATTGAACAAGCATGTAAGTAATTAGAAAATCCAACCAATACAATTGGTGTCCAAACAAAACATATTTTAAGTTGCAAGCGGAAGCATAATGATTAAATCCAAAACCAAATATAAGTTCAAATGTTTAAATGTTTAACATGGCACACAGTTGTCCATGTCCCACAACGACCACGCCTCCTCGTGCAAGCTCCATAAGTACCTAACGACCTGCAAGGCATGTAACAACGAGTCAACACAAAGTTGAGCGAGTTCACAGTTGGTGTTCATTGTTAAGTTGTTTCAAAAACCAGGAATCCATTTGTAAGTTGTAAGTTAATCAGTTTACCCTGTTTCCCAAACATATCCATAGTTGGTGGGGGCTTCCCCATGTTAACCACTAGACCCGTTTACCATATCGACCACTGACTAAAGTAAGTTGGTGCCCTAGCGTCAATGTCTATCATCATTGACGTGCCCAGATCCATTAGTTCACGCCCGTCCTCTGCGGCACGGTGTGAGGCTTGTCAAACCTAAATAGCGCTATCTAACTAATGACCCGCTCGCCATTGGCCCGGCGATTAAGTCGATATAAAATGAGGGACTTCATGATAGAAAGTTTTGGTCTAGTATCCGTGTTGTCACCCTTCAATAAAGAGGGTGTGTACGTAACCCCCAAACCAAGAGATTACACAGTTTCCAATTATACCATTATCACGTGTTGTCACCCTTCAATGAAGAGGGTGTGTACGTGTTCCAAACGAGGAGATCACGCAGTTTCAGTTTCAATTCTTTACCCATTCCCAACCCCTGGGAATCCCATGCCTTGTGAAAAGTGTGAACTCACCTTGGTTTGCTCGGTAAGACTAAAGTACGTATTTTCCAGTTGGTTAATTAGTCCCTATTGTAGTTACCACAATAGTCAGTTTCATATGCACATCAAACACACATCTCATCCACAATTAATTCACATACACCTTGTTTGCATGTCACACAATTATTGGACATGTAGCAGGTAGTTCAAATCATACAATAAATCTAGTAATCCATTTAACAAATATTGGCCCAACTAACATGTATGCAAATCTGTCATAGTATTCGGTCCAAATTATCATGTGAAGCTCAATGAATTCTTATATTAATTGCATCCAATTAATCAATTATTTCCCATATCAACAATTTACCATACACACATGACTGCATCCGATCAAACAGTTACAACCTTGATGTTCGTGAACCTAAGTCATTATCTAGTAATTACTTTATCATAATCATATACCAACAAATTGAAGAGTATAATAACCCAACAACAATTTATCATCACGCAACTCCAATCCATTAATTAATTATATTCGCTGTTAACATGCAATACTCTAATCATCTTAACAATCAGTTATATGCCATTCAATTCTCATAGACATCAAATATCTATTATTATATCAAGATCATCCATGAATCCCATTGTTACCTAACACCGAGTTTACGTACAGCAAGTCTAGGCATTATCGAGTCGTTTATGATTACATAAACACCAAGATCAATTTAACCATATATACGAAATCACTAATACCAAATTACGTCTACCAAAGAAACTAATCACGTCACAAAGATCAGCCATATAAAACACGAAATCATATCCGAACTTATGTCACAATCAATGCACAGATTCGTATAACACTAATCATATTAGGCTACCACCCAAACTCCAAATCATAGACAAGCATACATAATCAAGAACTACAAATATATATATATAAACGAACAATGCTGGAATTGCTAACCTCGAGATCCGGTATCCTAAAAAAAAGATGTTGGAGCGATTAATGGAGGACTTCGAATGGGAATAAGGTGACTGCCGTCAAGTCTTGAGGGAGGGGAGAGAGTAGGGTTGACTAATTTTGATCCTCACACAATACGTAACATACTAACCCCCTCATATGTTTACGTAACATATGCTTCAGGCCAATCCAAAGTGTGGGCCAAGATGGGAGAGGCCCATCTTATTGAGAAGTGTATATGCCGAATGAGTTTGTGGCCCAACTAAAATAGTATGAGTTTTTACACTAACTAACCCACACCTATACAGTTACGGTTCCGATATAATTAACAAACACACAATTCACATACATATCACATTATTAAACCCACATCACAATATTCATACAATACACATACATAGTACATCACGTATATAACCAACGCTTTGTGAACGAGTATTAAGTTGAGTAGAAACCTTGGAAACTCGGGTTGTCACATTATCCCCAACTTGAAAGAAATTTCGTCCCGAAATTTGGTATGTACTCACTGCGGAAGCTAGTTAAGTTGCATGGTTTTCCTGGTTTCCCTGGGGTGTCACAGCATCGACTATCGGGAATTGAATAAGTTAACTATCAAGAACCGATATCCCCTACCCCGCATCGACGATTTGTTTGATCAGCTACAAGGCGCTACGTGTTTCTCGAAGATCGACCTACGTTCAGGCTATCACCAACTGCGTATTCAAGAGGAGGATATACCCAAAACCGTGTTTCGCACTCGATACGGCCACTACGAATTCGTTGTTATGCCTTTTGGTTTAACCAATGCACCAGCGGTTTTCATGGATCTGATGAATCGCGTGTGTAAACCTTATCTCGACCGTTTCGTCATCGTATTCATCGACGATGTCTTGATCTATTCCAAATCGAAAGCCGAACACGCGCAACATCTACGGTTGGTTCTCGAAATACTCCAGGGGAACCAACTCTATGCCAAGTTCTCCAAGTGCGAATTCTGGTTGGAGGAAGTTCAGTTTCTGGGTCACATCATAAATAATCAAGGTATCCACGTCGATCCTGCGAAGATTGAAGCTGTCAAGAGTTGGATTACACCTAAGAACCCATCTGAAGTCCGTTCTTTTCTCGGACTAGCGGGCTATTATCGACGATTTATCGAAGGATTCTCAAAGATTGTTGTGCCGCTTACCGCTCTCATGCATAAAGACAAGCCTTTTGTTTGGGGAACTGAACAAGAGTCTGCATTTCGAACCCTTAAACACAAGCTTTGCAATGCTCCTGTTCTCACATTACCCGACGGAAACAACGATTTCATTGTCTACTGTGATGCTTCCAACCTTGGTCTTGGTTGTGTCCTCATGCAGCGGGACAAGGTTATAGCTTACGCATCTCGTCAGCTCAAAATCCACGAGAAGAACTATACAACCCATGATCTCGAGCTAGGCGCAGTTGTTTTTGCGTTAAAGATTTGGCGACACTACCTGTATGGTACCAAGTGTACGATCTTCACCGATCATAAGAGCCTACAACATATCTTTAATCAGAAGGAACTTAATATGCGTCAACGCCGATGGGTAGAACTTCTCAACGACTATGACTGTGAGATTCGTTATCACCCAGGCAAAGCAAATGTTGTTGCCGACGCACTTAGCAGACGGAGCTATCTGCTTAGCACTCGTAATGTGCAAGCCCAATACGATCTCGAAACCCTCATCCGCGAAGCTCAGCATGCGTGTTTTAACGAACGCACCCTGAAAAAAAGAAAGAATCTACCACGATGGTGCCCAGCTTGTGAGCAAGTCGAATGGGATATTCCACTTTCTGGACCGAATTTGGATCCCTAAACGTACCGATTTACGACAGATCTTGATGGACGAAGCCCACAAATCCCGGTATTCTATTCATCCCGGTGCCGACAAAATGTACCAGGACCTTCGCTATAAGTACTGGTGGCCGGGCATGAAGAGGGATATTGCTCTCTATGTTGGAAAATGCCTAACTTGTGCAAGAGTCAAGGCTGAACATCAAAGACCCTCTGGCTTACTCGAACAACCACCGATCCCCATGTGAAAGTGGGAGAGTATAACTATGGACTTTATAACAAAGCTACCGCACACGTCATCAGGTCACGGAAGCATTTGGGTTGTGGTCGACCGCTTGACTAAATCAGCTCACTTTTTACCGATACGGGAAGACTACAAGGTAGAACGATTAGCCCGAATCTACACCGACGAGATCATTTGTAATCATGGGACGCCTCGTGACATCATCTCTGATCGTGATGCTCGGTTTACCTCGCGACTGTGGGAAACGTTTCAAATGGCACTCGGTACATCGCTAAATCTAAGTACCGCTTTCCAGCCTCAAACCGACGGTCAGACTGAAAGAACGATTCGTACTCTTGAAGACATGCTCCGTTCGTGTGTCATAGACTTCGGTGGTAATTGGGACAAATACCTGCCGTTAGTCGAATTCTCGTATAACAACAGCTATCATTCTAGCATCCAAATGGCACCCTTCGAGGCTTTATATGGAAGAAGATGTCGATCGCCTATTGTATGGCATGAGATTGGTCATTCGCAATTAACCGGTCCTGAGCTATTACAAGAAACGACATACATAATTTTCCAAATTTGAGACAACCTGGTTAAAGCTCGGAATTGACAGAAAAGTTATGCCGATAGACGACGCAGGCCCCTTGAATTTGACGTTGGTGACTACGTACTCCTAAAGGTATCACCTTGGAAGGGTGTGGTCCGATTCGGCAAGAAAGGAAAGCTCGCGCCTCGATATGTTGGACCTTTTAACATTCTGGAAAGAATCGAAAAAGTCGCCTACAGACTCAAACTACCGAAGGAACTTAGTAACGTCCACCCGACTTTCCACGTGTCAAACCTCCGAAAGTGCCTAGCCGACCACGACTTACATGTCTCTCTTGATGACTTACAAGTGAACGAAACATTACACTTCGTGGAGAAGCCCGTCGAAATCATGGATCGCCAAACCAAGCAGCTCAGGCGCTCTCGCATTCCTATTGTGAAAGTCCGATGGGAAGGCAAACGAGGCGCAGAGTTCACTTGGGAACTCGAAAACGACATGAAGGCGAAGTACCCACAGTTATTCAAAGAGAAAGTCTAGAGAGAGAAAGTGATTCATGGCGTTGTGTAACTCTCAGCTTAATTTCGGGACGAAATTCCCTAAACAAGGGGAGGCTGTAACACCCCGTGTTTCAGGGAAGTCAAAGTCAAGGTCAAAGTCAACGACCGATTTCGCGCAACTTGACTTGTAGTAGATTTCTTTTATGTGTTTAATTTAGCTGTATTATGTGGATTAAGTGTCAATAATTACACCAATCGACGTATTTCAATCGCCATCTAATCGACTTACGACTGGGAATTATAGGAAGTAACAATGCGATAAAGTTAACTAAACGATAATCAAACTATGCTAATCAAATCGACATCGAATCGAATCACAACTCGAGCTACGTATTTTAATTATGGTTATACGTGTGTGTGTGCCTTATGTGTTACTTGTGCATGTTTATTTGTGTTATGTGAGGAAATCAATCGAAACTCGAAACGCAATCGAACTCAATCGAAACCGAACTATGATAATTAGTGGAGAAGAGACAGCGCAAGATATGAGTGGTTGGGATTAAAAGTAATTTGACTAAGAAACCCTATTGTATCGAACCGCTCGCAACTGAAATCGAAATATAAAAAATCGTCTCGCCGAACACTCGAAACGTGCAGACTGATCGATCAGGCTACCAGCCGATCAGACTGCTGTCCGATCAGACAGGCTGTCCGATCGAGCTACCTGGCCGATCGGCCAACACTTCCCCCTTTTGGCATCCTATAAATACCCCTGTCATTGTCATCCTTTCCACTTTTGGAAACCTCTGTTCGACCAGCACGCTCAGCTCATCTTTTCTCAGATTCCTCTCAATTCCGGTAAGATTTCGTCCTAAATCTTGTACTTTCTTGACCTACACGCACTCCTACACCTTTCTATCTTTCAAATCTTAACTTTTAACCGTGAAATCATCAAGATTCAAGTGTTCTAGGATGATGTCATTATGGGTTCTTGAAGAACTTCATGTTTTGGCCTCAATCCACCAAGAATAACTTGGATCTAGCCGATTTCCACATAAACAAACAAAGATCTTTCATAGATCTAAACATATACATGGTGAAAAGGATTGAAAGACGGATTTTCCAACTTTCTTTCAACTCTTTTTCACTCAATGCCTTCAAACCAATAGAAACGGAGCCTGTGCCGGTTTACAAATCACCCCGGTGGTTTCCTGGCTCAAGATCCAGATTCTATCCACGAGGTTAACCGATTTCAGGTTAAACGCTAAGCCCCGTTCCAAACAGGTCACCGGCCGGGTTTGGGTGATTCCTGTCCGACCAGGGGAACCAAGTAAGGACGAGGGAATTATGGTTCGACTCGTTGTCAAAATACCTCAATAAAACGACAAACAATCAGAACAACCAAGTGTTAGACGAATAGGCTGATCAGGTCAGGATGCTGACCGATCGGACTGCTGTCCGAACGGACAGCCAACCGATCGGACAGTCAGCCGATCGACTGGCCAGCCGATCGGTTAACACATGGTCCCACACTTAATCAATTTATTGTGAAGATTAGTATTGAACGAACTGTTGTTCGATCGGACTACTGTCCGATCGGATTACTCTTCGGATCATGAGATACTATACTTCAACACTTGATCGATTTTTCAACATGTTCGATGCACTAGGAGTGCCACCTGATCGAACAGCCGTCCGATCAGGTGACACCCTGCTAAGAACTCGTCATGGTTATTTATGCATGTTGTCCGATCGAACAGCACTAGCGTTCGATCGATCAACTAACCGATCCACTGCACCATACCTTGCATCCCATTTAAAGTTGTTGACTATTGTTGACTTGCCAACCGAACGGTCAGCTGTCCGATCTAACACCTGTCCGATCCAAAGCAAATCACTACAATTCATTAAAATACCTAACCGATCGGGTTGCCGGCCGATCGAACAGCCGTCCGATCGACCGACCTGAAGGGTAAAGGTACTTCAATGTTTTCTAATACTACAACGAAAACTTCAAAAGTCAAGCCATCATACACAAACACATCATTCTCAAAGGAAGAAACAATCCACTATAACGGCCATCCGATCGGCCTACCGACCGACCGGATAGCGGTCTGAGCGGACTGTCAACCGAACGGTCAGCCGTCCGATCGAACTATCGTCCGATCGACCAGCTGTCCGACCCTCCAACACTTGCTTTTCGTTTTACGCATCACTTATCGTTATGCTATCAAACTATTCAGGCTAACTATACTCGCTAAGCGCTCCCTTCAATCCATCAACCGCTGTGAGTATACTAGATCCCTTTTTGCTTTAAGCACTTTTGGGTGTTACATACGTTACACCTATTCAAATCACATCAAATACACTACTCGATACTATTTGAACGCTAACCGTTAATGCATGATATACGTGGCTTATGAATGCTTGTTTGTTATGTTTACACATGGAATGTTGTCTACCTGCCTTAGCAACGATAGTACTATAGTTTGGACTCAGCACCTGTTCACACAGGGGTTGTTAAGGACAATTACTTGCATGGATTACGGTGGTAATCATGTATTGCGAACTGCATTTGGCAGTCAACCCGCAGTCATTGGTATCGATGGATATATGTCGATAACTAACGTGCTTCATTTCACTATGTGTACGTGCTGGTTATGCGTAAACGAATTCGAACTCTATATGCTATTATCAAACTTGTATGCTCACCTTTACATTATATGTATTGACTTTATTTTAACGAATGTGACAGGTGCTTAGGACGCACACATGATAGGAAGTTGAAGCTAGAATAAAGCTTTAGAGCCCAACAAATAGTTGTCCGTAGTGGTCAAACTAAGGGTCTCTAGAAGCAGATAAACAATTGCTGACTATTTAAATCTGAGTTGTCGGAACAGAATATTTGCCTGGATTTTTGTCTGTAATAATTATTTTACTGTTTGAGATACGGTATGGGACGTATTATTTAAAGGCCAATTGGATTTTAACACCTTTAACTTTGAAGAATTGGCCGATAACACCCGAAACTAACACTTTGATCTGTGACACCCCAAACTTTTAATTTTGTTTGTCATTTCACCACTCAGTTAAAAAATGACTAACTGAGTTAGTCTTCCATCCTAGCTGGCATCCTACGTTGACTATTTTTCCTGATGTGGCACATTCATGGGTATATAACCCATGTTCTTCAAGATGCACAGTTTGAAAACCTCAGTTTCACAACTCAAACTACACGCACACCAGGCTTTGCTACCTCAGTTTCACAACTCAAACCTCAGTTTCCCTCTCATTCTTTACCTAGATAAATCCGGTCACTGGATTCTGGTTTCCGGCGCCGATTAACGGCGGGATCTTCTCCTCCGATGACTTCAACCACCCCACCACACCCCTAAATCTCCTGCTCAGATTAAACAACCACCCGACACACCCCCTTAACTCGAATAAACAGCCGGCCACCACCGTGTGGTGGCGGCGCACGACGTTGACAAGCGACAGAGGGACAGGAGAGAGGAAGTCGGAGATAGAGAGACAAACTGGAGAGGAAGAGGGGGCGGCACCGCCGCAGCGGCGGCGGTGACGGAATCGGGGACCAGTTTCGAGCGACGCGGCAGTGGGTTTTTTTCCCGATTTGCAGATCTGTTTGAAGGCTTGAATCGGAGGTTGTGGGTTTGGAGGGTGGTGGCGGGAGGTGGTTGTTGGTGAACCGATGAAGATGATGATGATTCGAGGGTGGTGGCTGTAAATCGGTGGTGATTTGATTTTGGGGTGAAGATGAAGAACGATGAAGATGATGATGATTTAATTTTGGGGTGAAGATGAAGAACGACGAAGATGATGATGATTTGATTTTGGCGATGAAGATGATGATGATTTGATTTTGAGCAGGGTTTTTTATTTGAGAGATTACCTATACATATGTATATATTAATTACAGTAATTAAAATATACACATAACTCTCCAAATAATCCACCTCATCTTACCATTTGCTTCTTATAACATGTGTTTGCCACGTCATGGGTGCCACGTAGGATTAATAATGCTAGCTAGGATGGAAGACTAACTCAGTTAGTCATTTTTTAACTGAGTGGTGAAATGACAAACAAAATTAAAAGTTTGGGGTGTCACAGATCAAAGTGTTAGTTGCGGGTGTTATCGGCCAATTCTTCAAAGTTAAAGGTGTTAAAATCCAATTGGCCTTATTTAAATTGAATAGTATTGATAAATGTTATGGAAAATTTCTGGACAATCTGTTTCGCTCAGTGCCATGCCCCGATGATTCCGCCATCGGTTGGGGTGTGACAAACTGGGATTCACTCACCACTATTTCCCACTGACAAATGTTTTTAAAACGCGTTTCAGGTAACACAATATGACAGCCAATTAGTAAAAAGCCAGCTGGAGAGCACTGAAGGCTTGGAAAAAATGTGGCAATAAAAGTTACCTAAAAGACGATGTTTTAATAAAATAGGGTTTATCCCTATAAACATGTTGTAATAAGAAACTTGGGTTTTACCCATGTGATTATTAATATCAAATATGGTGGTTTTATTCTGATAAACATTTCCTAACTACGGTCCTGATGTAATTTCCGCTGCCAAATTAACTAACTGATGCCACCGAAATTCTGAGTCGCGTCCGCCCATTCCCGGGACAGATAAGGGATCAGGGGTTGCGACAGAAACAAATTATGTAAGGTTAAAATTGCAAAAGGTAAAAACCTTTGGATTAAAAGTAAAAAATCAAGTTTTTTTTTATTTTGAAAAAGTCCTAAAACACAATGTACAACTTATATTGCATATTTTTGTTGCTTATTTATAGTAATAAAATAAAATAATAATAAATTATTAGGGTTATTAGATTTTATCACCCTCAACTATTGTCTATTGGCCGCTGCCACCCCTAACTATCACTTTAACGCCCGTCACCCCCAACTTAACACTTAGTGTGTTCTGTCACCACGTCGTTAACCGATCCCTAACTTTTGAACCTGTTACTACACTTTTTAGGGTGTCATAGGGATCTTGGGAAGGTTTTAGGGATCTTAGAACACCCCAAAAGTATAATAACAGGATCAAAAGTGAGTGATCTGGTGACAGAACACACTAAGTGTCAAGTTGGGGGTGACGGGAGTAAAAGTGATAGTTGGGGGTGGCAGCGGCCAATGGCCAATAGTTAAGGGTGATAAAATCCAATAACCCTAATAATAATAATAATGCAATATATATTTATACGAGTTTTTAGAATCCGTGCGTTGTGACGGGACTGTCAAATTGTACCAAAGATGGATGTAAAAATGTTGAACCACAACGCGCGTTGCGAAGTGTTAACTTGTCAACGTTAAACTGAAACGTAAAATTACATTATCGTAGAAAAAAATTCTAGTCGAAACGTTAACCAAGCAAACCTAAGAAATTAATCAAATAGTACTAAAAAATGGGTTATTGGATTTTATCACCTCCAACTATTGAGTATTAGCCGCTGTCACTCCCAAATATCATTTTGACTCCCACCACTCCTAACTTAACATTTTGTGTGTTGTGTCACTCCGGTTGAGTGGTTTTTGGCTTCCCCTTTTGTTTTTTAGGAGCAGATTCACCTGCAGTCATTAGTAATTCACAAAGTGGTAGTCTAATATCACTAATAACACAAGTCAAACAATAAGAAATGTTCACCTGCGGAGTGACACAACACACAAAGTGTTAAGTTGGGAGTGGTGAGAGTCAAAGCGATAGTCGGGAGTGACAGCGGTCAATACCTAATAGTTGGGAGTGATAAAATCCAATAACCCAAAAAAATAGATTTAGCTATATAGTTAAAAAGAAAACATAGCATTGAATGTTAATTCATAGTTATCAACAATAAACGTTACATTTTAGTTATCATATTAAATATTTGGTAATGTGGTGGTGGTCCATTAACAAAGACAAAACCTTTAAACATCTTGGTTTGGAAGGGTGAGATTTTGGGTGAGATTTCTATAGACGACAAGGTTTAAAAGAAAATTTTACCATTAAAAAAAATGGTATTGTTTCAATCCCACAATTTCAATATACCATACTATCCATAGTAAAATGTAATAAAATTGTACTTTTTCAAGATCAAAGAGAAAAATCATTGTAAATCTATATATATAATAAACAAATAAGGTTTGGGACACGTGTCGCGTTGTGGTGCAACCACACTAGATTTTTGGCGGGAAAATGAGGGAATTGTCTAATTCTTACACGGGATCCGTTTATTGAATCCAAACCCGCATGTATTGACCCGGGTATATAAGGAACTAAAAAAGCCCTAATCATTCTAATCCCTCATTTTTTCACACCGTCATCCCTAAAATGAAGAATTCATCACAGCCGCCCTATTCTTCTCATCTCCGATCCACGATTCAAGCTTCATTCCGTTTTCTTAATCTTTTCTCAAACCCCAATTCCGTTAGCTGATTATTCGAGCTGGGTTTTTCACTTCATCTTCTTTAGGGTTTGTTTAATGTTTGTTCTTGATTAATCGATCAATCTGTTAACCGATTGAAGGAGAAGATGATTACAGATGAGTGGGATGATGAAGACGATCGGAACATGATGATCGGATCGTCGTCCAGTGATGGGAAGATGGTGATAAAACTCAAGATTCCGAAGCTTTCAGATGAAGCTGTAACGGAAGATGAAGAATCTCCGGTGATCGGAAAAAGGGTTTGTGTGGAATGTAAAACGGAGTTTAACTCAGGTAAAGCATTGGATGTTGCGGCTGATTTTTTTTGTTTTAAAGTATATTTTTTAGCATATGAAATTTGAAGATTTAATATCTAGATAATCAATTCTAATATTTGAAATCATGGATATCTTGCTAATTCTGGTGACAATTTTATTTGTGATGGTATAGTTTTGAAACCCTAGATTTGATATTCAATAAGGTTTCTTTCATTGCAGATAGTCAAGAAGGTTTACAGAGATGAAGATTGTTGTCCTTAAACAACATATTCTTGGTAGGGTTTTAATTTTGTTCGAATCTAATAATTTTAATGTTTTCACTTCGTTTCTTATCTAAATATGCAACTGGGGTATTAGAATGTGTTGTTGGATAATCGATGATAGAAATTACTCTGTTTTGAATAATCAGACGAACCTCTTTGATCGATTGCTTCACCGAGAAACTTCTAGTGACATCTTCAGTTAGTTATGTTTGATTCGCGTTACCAAGTTTTTGGAGCGGAGTAATCGTGACCTTACTTGTGTGGGCATCAAACATCCGAGCAACTGAGCACAGGTCTGTGAATCGAATCATTGGTTTCATTCGTTTAATAAGATTTTCTTGATGCATCCGAACTGTATTATCTTGGCAATATCACCTGCTAATCAAGATCTTGCTACATCAAATTCGATTAAAATGTCAAGTGAGGTGGACCCGACAGGTACACAAATGCATTTTGGTTTTGTGCAAATTCTCAAACATAGTTAAATTATTATAAAAGTTATATTTATGAGTTTGAAATACATCTTTAGGTGAAAGAACTATTGGAGTGTTGACCAAGATTGACTTGATGGATAAGGGTACCAATGTATTTGACGTAACTTAATAGGCTCAAATAATATGTAAACTATTGTAGAACGATGGTACGATTCTTTATTGGGTTTGATTTTCATACAAATCATATCTTCTTGAGTTTTAGATTTTAGAAGGAAAATCTTATCGGCTAAAGTTCCCATGGGTCGGGATTGTTAATCGTTCACAACACGATATTAATAAAAGGGTCGATATGGCTTCTGCTAGACGTAAAGAAAGAGAATACTTTTCTACCAGCAGAGAATACAAAGCATCTGGCTTCTAGAATGGGTTACGAGTATCTTGCAAAAATGCTCTCAAAGGTTAAAGAATCTATAAATATTAAAACAATGTTCTTCAAATGAATCCTTTATCTGATATATGACTTAATTTGCTATCTCAGCATTTGGAAGGCGTGATTAAATCCCGTATTCCCGGTATTCAATCATTAATCAACAAACTCAGGTAAACGAAAATTTATGTATATATTTATCTCTTGAAGAATATGTTTCATCCAGACTTTACATTGTAGCTGTTGTCCAACAGATGGAATAGCGTGTTTGTAGTGTCCTGAGCAAGTATTCAACTTTTTACAACACACTTCAGAAAATATATAGTGGTCATTTATCGGTTTTAAACCGAGTTTTTGGTTGGAATCGAATTGGGTATTCGGTTTTTAGTTTTTGGTTTGGTTTTGAATTTCTTGAGTTCGTTTTAGTTTGGTTCTTTTGAATAAGCCGAACTGAATAAATCGAATAACCGAAAACCAAGCCGATCAACACACCTATTAAAGGTTGTGTATAGTTCTTGATGGTTTAATCTTTTTAGAGTTTGATGTAAGTTAATTATTGTTTGTTGATTTTGGAAGGATGCAATTTGTAGGGAATAGAATCGGGTTATTAGGTTTATTGAATCAGGCGCATCTTGCTGTAAGGAATCCCAAATACCCCCTTAGATGTTGAAATATGTTCAAGTCATAGGCTATTCAAGTCATACTCCAAATTGTTAGGTAAAACCATTGGATTTTGAATCTCTAGCGGTTACGATTTATCATTTGGACTCGGATTTTGTTTTCAATCACATGTCTGTTTCAGGTGGATTCTGGCCAGGTGGGTATGAAGGGAAGTGGCAGATGTCCAGTGACTGTTGGCGGTGGTGATGGCTGCCGGCACCGCCGGATGGTGGTGGTAGATGGTAGTAGACAACAACAACAACCTTGACAAATGTAGTGAGTGTTCAGAGTGTTAAAGGAGGTATGATAAAAAGTTCATTTATTATTAAAATTAATTAAATTTTTTGCCTTATGTGGTCTTTTTGTGTTCCTTTGCATACAGACTTTATGTTGTCATTGATAAATCTGTTGTATAGACATATGAATCAGCCAGACGTCAGGTTCTAGAAAAGATTGAACGTGTTGGGTGTGTAAATAAACATGTTTTAGTAATGCATGCCAAGTGTTTGTTGACACGTTTCAAGGAATATAGCCATTATTTTCTTTATTAAACAGCCATGATTTTCGATGTGAATAACTAAATAGAGCATGCTTCTTGTATTAGCTAACAACGGATTAATTTTTTTAGCAATTAGCTTATACACTCATCTTTTTGTTACAGAAAGAGTGATGGTTTTGAAGGCTTTTATGTTGGTGGACTAAGGTTTATGATTGTTGTATTGTTCGAATTTCAATTTCAAGTTATATATAAAAAACAATCTGTTTAAGATAACCCAGTTGAACCTGACCCGTTTGTTCTTTGACCCATTACTCAACACGCCCAACCTCGATCGTCAACATTTTATTACTCAATGAACCTGACCTTGCCCATTTACACGTTATTATTTAACGTACCCGACCTTGCAGATGGGAAACGTGAAAACATGAGGAAATGCAATACCGCTAAAACAATATCTCATGTATTAACCTGCTCACTTTAGAAACATGTCAAATGTAGGTGGGTTACAAACAATGAATATAACTACATTTTATGTAATAGGTGGGTTGGGTGATAGATTAAAATGGGTTTGAACTGAGACATGTTTTTAGTGCAAGTTGAATATAACTTCATAGGTAAATGGTGATATTCGCAATTTTACTGATGGTGTTATGCTATCATATGACCATATGTTAGATAAAATGGTCTTTGTGAAGTCCTTATGGTGACAGACTTGCATATGGCTTAAAATTCTGGTTTCACCTTATTTCGGCTTCGTAAAGGATACTTGGAGTATGCTAAATGTTTAAAAGTAAAAGGTGCCAGACGAAGAGCTATAGAAAAAATCTGTATGTTAACATGTTGGAGGATATGGAGATATCGACAACCAGCAAATATGTAATTCCTTTGATTTTCCAATGGGTTTATACCATACTGGTTCTCTAAGCTTCATGTTCTTGACCAGTCATGCAACGAATAAGGTATTGTATACTAATTGATGGTAACATAAATTTCTTTTGTATAATTAATTATGCACGCTAATGATCGTCTTTCATAAGTTCAAATATTATGTAGAAACTGTATATATGGAGGTGACAACAATGGTGATCTGGTTGCGTCGGCGACCGGTTGATTGATGTTGGCGGTGTTAGGCCATATAGACTGTTTGTTTTAATCGTGTCTTTCAATAAACATACTCATTCTTAATTTGGTTTTGGTTTATCTTCATCTATGCAGATGGCTGACTCAATGGATATGGGTGGACATTTATACACATACAATGAAGGTATAACTTCAATGATATCTATATTTTTGTGTAGTAATTCAAAATGGCTGGGTTGGGTAAATATAATAAGGGTTTGGGTCAGCACATCTAATTTGTTGTATAGATTACCATTCAACAAGTAGGTGGGTCAGGTTGACCTAAACCTCTTCTGTCCACATTTTTTTAACATTGTTTCCCTTCAACTTTATGCGCATCTTGAATATTACCCAGTGAAAATAAGCGTTTGCTTTGGACAATGACTAATATGTTGTCTCTCCATTTGATTTGGACGGTGTGCTTCATTGTTATTATATGAAACAACTTATCACTTTACAAAAGAGTAATGCAATATGTTTGCTAAAAATGCTATTTGAGACAAGGCCAATGATTTGATTTTGGATATGTATAAATCAGTTGCTTCCACAAAGGCGAAGAAGGGGATTGGAGTTTGCGGGTATACTTTATTCAAAAATATCATTAGTTAAATATCAGTTGTAATAATTGTAATTTAACTTTTTCTTTATTTAATGTAATATTTTATTTCACTTATATTTTGTTTATTTATACAGTTATGACTTCTTTAATGTAATTTGTTCAACCCGTCACACCTGGTGATTGAATTACAGAGCAGCGTTTCAGGTGGTTCTCGGACCCTAACGAGCTGTCAAAAGTATGGTATGATCGAGTGGTTAGCGGCCATCACATGTGTTCAATCAATAGTTATTTAGGGGCTGCATGGATGGTTAAACGGTCCTAAAAGGACGACCGTAATGGGCTGTCAAAACTGGACAGCAAGGTCACATTTTCGGGCGTGATTTTAAGACTAAATTGTGGGGTACCATGAAGCGAGTTGGGATCTTTTGCAGCTGTTTGAGAGGAGCTTTAGGGTTGAGAACTCTGTACATTCAACCACGGTAAGTTCCAGCAAGGGCTGCCAAATCAAATCGAGAATGAGAAGACAACAATGAGTGTTTTGGGTTAGGTTTCGGGGCTGAATCGAGATGTATGAATGGTGGGTCCATAAGTGAAGCCTGGTGTTCTATCAAGGATTGCAATTTGATATACAATGGTGGCTAGAGGTGGCCGGTGAAGGCGGTTCGCGGCGGTTTAGGCTAAAACGAACCCGAAGAAGCGTTGAAAAGCTAAATATCGATTTACACGGATATTGTAACCACAACCCAAGGAAAATGGTGAAGACATGGGCTGAAGAGGAAATGAGGAATCTTATTCGGTAACATAATTTTCTATTCCTTGGTGAATTTGTATTATATTTTAACTTGATGTGGCTACAAACAATGAATATAACTACATTTTACGTAATAGGTGGGTTGGGTGATAGATTAAAATGGGTTTGAACTGAGACATATTTTTAGTGCAAGTTGAATATAACTTCATAGGTAAATTGTGATATTCGCAATGTTACTGATAAAAGTTACACTGCTATATTTGAACTTATGGTGAAAAAATGTACTTAAGTACATTAATTTACATTATGATAGTAAATGAATATAATATATGAGTGGTAATTATTGTGCCAAAATGTTATGTTTTTATTAATAATTAGCTTACTAAATTATAAGAGTGATAATTTGCATTTGCTTTTTCGTAGATTGAATCAGGAGGGCATAACGACACTAATAAGTTTTAATTTAGTAATCATTTTCTAATGTTTGGTTGGAAATATTTGGCATTACAAAGAAATTTATCTTTTCTTAAATTTTTGTGTCTGAGCCTATGTAGCCTCGGTGTTTTCATTGATAGTTTATGTCTTTTCCCCTTATTGTTTGCTTTGGAAAACATACTCTTACAGGCATGCACCTTGCATTGGAATGATATTCAGAAGAGGTGGCTTTTTCTTAACTATATTACACCTTATTTAATTTATTATTATACACTTATGTTGCTTAGTTATCTAAAACATTGTCTATAACTTCTACCAATAGGAATTTGAACAAAAGGTGTCACCCAAAAGTGTTATCTGATTAATATCAAGTCTTCGATAAGATATGTGATGAATAGACATGGTTGTTTGATTAAGAGTAATTTTTTTTAGAAAAAGAGCTAGGCAGTGGATCAACTTATTACTATAGGTCATGTTGCGTGAATATGTAAAAGAGGACAAAATTTGAAACAAAAAAGAGCTAAGCAGCGGACCAACTTATTACTATAGGGATTTTTTTAGTGGTCTCTGGGTTGTTCGGGTAAAGTTGAATCCAAAAAATAACATTTGATTGCCAAAATGAAGATGGGTATTCGGGTTCGGGTATTAATAATAACTAGGTTCGGTTTCCTCGGATTTTTTCTTTCAGGTAAGATTTGATTACCAAACTGAAGTTGGAATCTTGATGGAAAGTAAAAGTGAGAGGAAGCCGTTATTGGAGGTAAAGAAAGAGAATTTTAAAGAAACTAAAAAGCAAAGCAAATTGTATGCTTTAGTATTACTGCCAATGTTATTTGATCATGCATGTGGTCATTTTAGTTTTTGAGTTTGTTTTCCTTATTGTATGATTTTGTTCCTGGTGCTTTCAAAAACAGTGGGCTTCCACTATGGTTACACTTCATACCTGGAATTGAGTTTCAGAGTTATAACGAGCCTTTTAAGGTTAATTTTATCTTTTAGTAAACATCCAAAGTTTCCGTATTTGGTCTACTGTTTCTTGCTCTGTTCATAGGTAATGGGAATGTAGAAAATCTATATGCAATTGCTTTAAACATCCTAATAAATACTAATGTCAGTCAAATTTGCATATTGAAAACATTCCACTAGCTCATTTTTATATTAAAATGATTCCAAAGGTATGGCTTATCATAACTTAAAAATGTATTTTAGTTTAACAACTAGAAATTCTACAAGTTCTTTTACATCTGATGCTCATTTAACAGCTTAGTTTTATAATTTTGTGATTATGATAAAGTTTGAGCTCATATAGTAATATTTTTTTCAGATGATGAGGGGAAATATGTTGTTGAGTTAAACAAGTTGATTGGAAAGATGTTTTCTTTTAAAATTGAGATAACAACTTATAATCTGACTAATTTTGATGAAATGTATGTTGTCACAAACATGACTGATGATGAGTCAATTGTTAATGAGCTCAAAGAGAATATGAAGATTACAGAAATATTTTTTATTTCAATACATGATTCATATTAATACATTAATATTTACATCATATTTAATTCTATTATTAGTTACATAATTTTGACATTTCTTTTAGGGAAACGTTAAAGAATTTATCAAAAAAAAAGTGACATTCCAAGTGTTAAAAATGATGATGCTAACACGAGTTGTGATATCAATAAAATCAACAAACGTAAATTGGTTGATGTCTACAAGTCTTCAGCTCCAAGTAATTTCAAGGATTTGGACAAAGTTAGCAAGAAAGATACATAGCTCATATCTCTATTAATTTATATCATTTGTTATGATTTTTGCGTTTTTACCAATATGTATTTTGAATATTTCAGTTTGTTTGATGCGGTTGTCTGAACTTTGTATGTTTTTTTAATATATATGCATAAATCTATCCTTTTTAATCAATATTTTTTTCCTTTCAATTTAATCAACTTATAATCTTTCTTCTACTGTTGACGTCCAAAGATTGAATTACTAACTTTAACATTAATCGATGAAGATTAATAAAATAAAAAAATAAATATAAATTTGTAGCACATGTTTATAGTGTGTTTATGAATTTTATTATTACTTTAAAATTCAACTAAAAGAGTAATACAAAATAATTAAAAAAACAAACAATATAACATTTTCTATGGGTTTACGAAATAACTTTTAACTCAGATGTCAATAACAATTAAAAGGTAATAAGCTTTACACGAAATCTATGAATACACATTTAGAGAAACTTAGCATACTGTTGAAACGAAACAAATAAATTATTGTCAGAAGGGAAAGAAGATACTTACGACTTTGAATATATTCTTTGTGTACCTTTTATTATTGAAAAATAAATTTTCCTAACCCGGGATGTTCCCGGGTGATAGCCTAGTTAGCTTATAAAATAATTAAATCTTTTTCCCTATGAGAAACCATATCTTCATTTAAACCATACCCTTGACCTATTCTAACAAACCCACCCTATATATTTAACCAATCATGACAAAGCAAAAAGGAATAGTAATAATGTGAGTAGAAATATTTTTGTAAATTAATATAGGGGAAATAAATATTTATTTTAGAAAGACTTGGGTTTTTCTAGGGGTGTTCAAAACTATCCGTATCCGAAAATCTGATCCGAAATATCCGATATCTGAATCCGAAATATCCGAAAAATCGGATATCCGAAATTTCGGATTCGGATTCGGATAGTGATTTTCAAAATTTTCGGATATTTCGGATATCCGAAATATCCGAAAATTTAATTTTCATTTTTTTCGGATATCCGAATATCCAAAAATATCCGAAGTATCCGAAAATATCCGAAATATCCGAAAAATATCCGAAAATATCCGAAAAATATCCGAAAACTTATATTCGGATATCCGAAACTATCCAAAATATCCGTTTCCAAATATGAAAAAAATAATAAAAAAATAAAAATTAAATAAAAAGTTGGATTTTCGGATATCCGATTAACTATCCGAATCCGTATCCGAAATTTCGGATATCCGAATTCCGGATATCCGAAATTTCGGATACGGATTCGGATAGTGAAATCAGGTATCCGAAAATTTCGGATATCCGAATTTTTGGATATCCGGTTTTGAACACCCCTAGGTTTTTCAATGGAGACTCAAGTTTAATTCTCACTTGTGTCATATTGAGGTGAATATTGAGTAATGATGGTGACAAACCCACCGAGGGGGGTTCGATCCTGAGCTGCACCCCGGTTTTCATCCGGTTGTTACTTCAGCAAGGCATCTCGTGTGGAGGCAGTACGGTTTCCGGGGGAACGCCGTAACCAAGTCTGACCAACCCAACACGGACCCGGTTAAGACAACGTAGTATGGGCAGATCTTGGCTAGGGCGTCGTTTAGACGGTGTGACATTGGATCACTCAAAAAGAAAGTCGTCGTTCAAAAAAAATATTTAAATAAATTTAGCATGTTTTGTTAGAGCACCCACGGATCAAATCACTCCTTTGCCTACTTGTTTAGCATGTTTTGTTACATGGATCAAATGACCCATTCGGCCACATTATGGCACCTGTTTGGTTCGTTTTAAGTCCAAAGAGGCGGACCTCTCACGGATTTTTTATGGGTCCCATTCTTCTCTCTCTTTCTCTCACACACATGTATATAATTTTTAATGGGGTGTGTACATTGTAGGAAAAATAAGAGTTTTTCAGAGAAGTTTGTATATCTGATATGGCGTTGAGGTAGTGGTTTGTAGAGGTTTGTATATTGTGGGTGCTATTAGTTCTATTGACATAGTAACATTGTAAACTATAGACATGATGTCGTGAAAACCCTGACTTTTTTTTACCCTAAGCATTTTTTAACGACACGTCCTAAATTAGATCAAAATAATCATAATCTATTACTGCATGAGATTGAACCCAAGACCTCTCACCTCTGCCATATAGGCTAGCCCCAGAATGGTTTTTACTGTAAACTTACGATGATCCGTCATAAGACTATCATACTTTTGAGTTGAAGTTGAAGTTCTAATGTAGGTTAAAACTCAGAGTCAGCCCCAGAATGGTTTTACTGTAAACTTACGATGATCCATCATAAGACTATCATCCTTTTGAGTGAGTTGAAGTTGAAGTTCTAATTTAGGTTAAAACTCATAGTCATATCATAACTCATCAATTTCTCTTGTGTATTCACTAGCCAACATGATATTGAATTTGTTCGACTTATGAACATATAATACCTTCTAAACTCATTAATTTATGTAATAACAATTAAGAATTTAATAATGTGCATAATCTATACATATAATAAAAGAAACCAGTTTGAGGACACATGTCAATCTCTCAGCCACTCTCTAATCATATTTGGTATTCACTTTATTTGGTCTCACGATTTAATCACTTTGTTTGGTTAGGATTAATTAAAAAATTAATTTCAATATTATAATTTGCTTTTATCGGATTTCTAGATTCCAGTTTTTCAAAAATTAGTTTAAAAATTATGGTTTTCTATCATCGGATTTCTAGACTCCATTTATCCATTTAAGGAACTAGCCAACGAAATACCATATATATTGAAAGAAACAAATTGTTTAAATATATATTTGAATGTCGAATATAATCTTTCCATTTTTCGAATAAAATATTAGTTATTATTGAATAATATGTTTGACCATAATATCTTTGTTTCAATAATTATCTTTGCAATCACCAAATCTATCGTGTATTGATTATATCCGTTAGTTTTTTAAATAACATTTTTATTAATTGGTATATAAAATTATATTTATTCAACTTGTGTATTGTAATACACGAGAGTCTTATAGATCTAACTTTTTTTATTATTTAGTATACAAAAAGGAATTTATTCATCCTGTATAATACACTGGGTTTTTAAGATATAACTTTTTTTATTATTTAGTATATAAAATTATATTTATTAAATCCGTACAATACACAAGGTTATTAATGATATAACATTTTTTATTATTTAATATATAAAATTACATTTATTCAAGGTGTGTAATAGACAGGTTTTTTTGAAGATATATTGTTTTATTATTTATTACATAAAATTACATTTCTTCAACCCGTATAATACACGGGGTTCTAACCTAGTTTTAAATAAATTAATTCTACCAAATTATTTGTAAAGTATGTGTTTACGTTAGTAATTAATTGTGTGAATCATGGTCTATAACACTAAGATACTTGCAATTCATGCCATAACTTAACCCATAATCTCTTAATAGTATACAAATCAGAACAAAAAATCCCTTAACATAGATTAGGCACACACTAGTAAGCTAATTATTTGTTGGCATTGTACATAAGACCACTTGTAACTAGGCGTTTGTGAGCCCACGAAAGCTGACATGGCTCTCTCATAGCCGTTATGGCTTAATAACGTCATTAATTTCAATAGCAAAAGTCCGTGGTTACGGACACCAAAGTAAGAGCGTGGAGAAACTATGAAATGAAGAAAAGAGAGGAATCGGATGTCCATGTACTGGGCAATGTGGCTTATTTTGTGAGCCCATTCGATAACATATTGTCACGAGCCAAATGTTCGAAAATCTCTTTGCTAGGATTTGTAGCTGAATGCTTAGGTTTATTGTCCAGTTCGGGACTTCATCAGGACTACCTTAATGGAAAAGACATTGTACGTGTCTATTCGACAAACGCACTACTAGTCGAGATCTATTACCCCTCTCCTGATAAGTCCAGAACATGTCCAAAACAGAACGGAACCAGTAAGCTAGATCAAGAGTATGTATGATGGATTGGCTTATACTGGGATGCCAATCTTTCTAAGTTAGAGGGTGCAAACCGTAAGTAGGTACAAATTCATGGCAGTTAAGTGTAACAACCTTAAAGATAGGATGATATTTTTTTATTTTATTTTGGATGATATTTTTATTTTTGTGAGGTGAAGCAGATAGCCATGGCGAGTTCATCATCATATGCATATGCAGGCGGCATTTCAGCTCTTCCTCTCTCGCAACCGAAGAAGCTATCAGCTACTCAACTTACATGTAAAGGTTTGTTCGATTTCATATAACTTATAACCTAGGGTTTCAATATATTATGCATTTGTTTGTTTGTTACAAGTTGTGACTGAGAAATTAGGTACTTGTTGTTGCGAAGATTCTTCTAGTTCTGAAAGTCCAAACTCAACTGGTTACTAATTACTTATTCTCTCTGGTTGTTTGGTTATATTGATTTTGGTAGTATTTAAGTATGTATAAGATTTGATAAATAATTGAGGTCTGGTTACATCTTGCAATATGTGAAATTTGGTACTAGGTGAAAGATATAGAGCTACTCTGGTTGGGATTTTTGCTCATTTTTTTAGGTTCATTTTTTGTATACCTGAAATTGGACCCTCAGTATCAAGATTAGAATAGCAAAGTGGGTAAAAAGTTATGGATTTGTTTAACGTTTAGGGTAGAGTAGATCGACTGTTTTTGGTGAATTTGGTTTGGTAAAAATGATATAAGAAGTATCTGGGAATGAGGTAATTAGAAAAGGAGAGTTACTTTGAAAATGAGGGAGATTCAGACTTTGCCACTTTGGCTTATGATAGATATGAATTAAGAGTAAAGGTAAGCGTATGTTTACCTTGAGCATGTTGATGTTAATCAAGGATCAGCTGTAGAAAGCAAGATCATTAGCCTTAGCTGCCTTGGATAGGGGAAGTATATTTTAAGCCGCGAAGGACTCCTCTCTTATTCGGAATTTCTAAAATGGATATGAAAATGATTAAAACTTCTTATATCTGATGCGCAGAGCTGCAGACATTATTGTTATAAGTTTGCCATCAAAGACAAGTCTATCAAGTTGTTGGTGGTGCACATACTTGCTGTACCTTCGATGGTTCTAGCATGGCTTATGAAACCTATGAACTAATGCATGCATATTCGTGAGAAGAAAATAGAGTGTAGACCAGCTGTAGCAAGCGTTCGTGATAGAATCTGAAATTCAGATTTGATTGAAACAAGAACAAACAAGATAGATAATCCAATTCGAGAAGGATTAGGTCTCCAATTGAAAGGTTTAAGAACCCTAATTTTTATAGAATAAACATCGACTGCCCTAATCTAAATGATACAGTGATATTAATAAGATTAGATTAGAACTAACTGCCCCACTACTTGCTCCTAAAACGGTTCCCGACTTCCCCCCAAAACCCATTCCCGCTAATAATTAAACGGGTCAAATACCCAGCTGGAGCTTCACACAAGATATGGGTCAACAGGTTTGTATCAGTTCGAGTCAGCAAGGAGTGTTGAACCCTTGCATATATTTTCACGAGTGTTTATGGCATGAATGTGCTTGTAACCAAATGTGGATACTAAGATTTCGGTATGATATGTGGTCTAAGAGGATGGAGGATTACAATAATGGTCCTTAGGTAAAAGCACACAATTCTTCAATCTTTGTGTGCCTATGTACCCTACAATCTCTGTCGCTTTCTCTATACAGTATTGTATGCTTAAATGTGTAATTTAATCAGATTCCGTTGTAGAGAGACATTACACTTTAATCTATTTCTAATTTTGTGTCGTACCCATCAAGTATGATCTAACAGTACATTGTTTTCATGCGTCCAGAAAGAGTTCATTTTCATAAATTTTCAACAACGAGAAATCCCGTGTTTTCAACAAAAGAATGTCATGGATTGGTATCGAAGAAAATGATATCTGTAGCTCCCAAATGCAACAATTCCTCAAGCTCTGATGGTGCCACCGAGGAGTCATCTAATAAAACCAAGGCATGTTACACTCTTCTTCTATTAAAGCAATAGAGTGAGCGAATAAGAAATTAAAAAACGATCTTTCATAAGGTTGTGATGTGGTTTACAAGCTGAACAGATTTCATATCCAAAAACTTGATATGGTTTTACCTCCAACATCAGAAATTTCGAATATTTTAAGACAACAAAAACAGTTCTTATACTTGATTAAATTTTCTGACTTCGTTTATGGGTTGATGTTTGCAGGTTCCATTTGGGTATAGTCGAAAAGATGTTATTCTTATTGGAGTTGGAGTTACAGTTATCGGCATTGGTCTAAAAAGTGGATTAGAGGTATCCCTTTTCATCTATTACCGCTATGTTTGTATTATCACAATATCACATATACATAATAGTAATTATATGAATTGAGATAATTGTGGCCCAGCAAATTTGTGCATTTTATAAAAGTGGTATCATTAAGTGTAAAATCATATATTACATCGTTTACGCCCCTTTAAAAGTAATATCATAATCAATTTGTAAATTCCTTAACCATAGGATTTGGGCTACACTGGTGGTTGCAATTATTTTGTAGTAGAGGGAGTATTAAGTAATTCGTGGTGGTTATGAATACAAACATGAAACTTGTGTTGTGAGTTAATGACGTGATCTATGTCTTGATGTTTTGTAGTACCTTGGAGTTGATCCTCTACAGGCTGGGAATGTGGTCCAGTTAGTGTTGGTGTTAGGGCTTACAATCGGATGGATTTCGACGTATCTTTTTCGTGTATCGAATAAGGAAATGACGTATGCCCAACAATTACGCGACTATGAAATGAAAGTTATGGAGGTTTGATTTCTTACTTGGCGTTCTCTTGTATCCATTCTTAGACCATGTGTAGTGGTAATGCCCCTACCCTTGGGCGTTTTGCGCCATGTGGCAGCCCAGTTAGCAATTGGGCATTATGGGGCGTTTTCTACAATGGGTGTAGTGGGGATGTGGGCATTGTGGTGTAATAGAATTAAATAAAAAGAAAACCATAAAAAATGCTATTGGACAAATGGAACGTGGAAACAGGTGATTGTCCAAAAGAATTGAAGCAGGGCGTTGAAAAAAAACGCCAAAACCAATTTTTTGTTCAAAAACGCCCCGGGGGGCGTGCTTGGGCTTGCTTTTTATAAAAAACGCCCCAAATTTCATCGACTACGGGTGGTCTTATGCATAGTATATGGTCATTTGGGGGAAGAGACCCGTTTTATTTAAAAGCGTGTAAAAAGTATTTGTTTGGTCTCTAGACTCCACTTTTTTTAATGGTATTTTTTTTAAATTAATATAGTTCTTTAAATAAAATGATTTTGGTTGTTTAATGTGTTAAATTACACTTCAGGTGAATTTCGACTTGTTTCCTGATAAGCTAATTTCTTAACTTACCTGTTTGACCCGTTAGTGATTAAACATAATCTGAATTGATCCATTTAATTAGAAAGGATCAGAGTTTCCACCTGACTTTTACTGCATCTATTTAAATAACAATTTTTCTTAAATAACCCAAATCAAAGTAAAAGTTTTTATATCTACAGCTTAATTACTTTTTTTTTCCCAAAAATAACTAGTAAATAAAATATATCTTTTCATTATAATCTTATTTTAGGTTTTATTATGTTTCATAAATAATGTATAAAATAGAGAAAAAGTTATTTATGGTCTTTATATGATAACATATGAAATCTTTTTCCATTGATTCCTATTATCGATGTTATTAGCTTGAAATTTGTGCGATAATGTTTGAATGCAGAAACGGTTGGAGGGTCTAAGTGAAGCGGAACTAGAAGCGCTGCTTGAACAAGTCGAGGAAGAAAAGCGTTTGGCAAACAGGGATTAGTTAAACCTGGATTGCGTTATCCTAGTCCGGGTACTACCATAGTTTAGTAAATGATTACACAACCAAAATTTGAATGTAATATACAACACCCTGCCTGCAACTATCTTAATGCTGTAAATGATTATGACAATTTTATTTTTGTATAATATGAATTTAAATACTTTAAAAAATAGATGTAGACAGAAGTTAAAAAGAAAAGCATTGCTATTTACTACTATATTAGTTTATCTAATTTAAGTCTACATTTTCTCACATTTTTTAAATTAAAATATTATATATATGTGTGTTTGTGAGAGAGAGAGAGAGAGCCCACCTAATCCATCCGCTCTCTCTCGTCCAGAAATCGGACAAGGGACGAACACCGAAACAAATGCAATCTCCAAGGGTGTCGTCCCTTTCCGAATGCCACACCACCACCACATATTTGTTGTTTTGCTTCGGTTATAGCTATTCTTAACATATTATTTCTGTTATAGTTCTAACATATTATTCCGTTCCTTGCTTATGTTGTTTTTTAATTAAAATGTTATAGGTATATTATAATAATAATACATGTTGGGGGCATTAATGTCAAAGGGGGGACGGGGCACTCCCCTTCTTCGTCACTTAAACCCTCACCATCAACCAATCCTATTGTGACACCTCATCTTTATCACTTGAACCCCACGAGATCAAATTAGTTGTGGTGATGTTCTAGCTTATCACTTGAACACCCTTCCGCTTCCCAAGAAATTCCCCACACTTCAACAACCAACCCCATCGCAACACATGTCTACTTCCAGTGGCGCAGCATGTAAGGGGCGGGGGGGGGGGGGGGGGGGGGGGGGGGGGGACGTCCGCCCCCCGGGATTTTTCGCTCAGTAGTGTTATATATGTAGTTTTCGTATAGAAATTTGTGGGTATATACGTTTTCACCCCCCCGGTTCTATAGAAATTTTTGGGTATTCTATAGAAATTTTTGGGTATATATGTTTTCACCCCCCCGGCCGAAAAATCCAAGCTTCGCCACTGTCTCTTTCCCCACCGTTTTCCTCCATCATGACCGGGTGCATGAACCCGTGAAATCCCATCACGCCAAAGATGAAAAGGGTTGTGACTCTGTTCTTGTTGAACCCGTCGAGCCCAAGGCTCTATCATGGGAGTGCCTCGGGAGTGCCCCCTCTCCCAAAAGATATTACAAACGTTTTTTATTTTGTTCGTGAAATCCCATCACGCCAAAGATGAAAAGGGTTGTGACTCTGTTCTTGTTGAACCCGTCGAACCCAAGGCTCTATCATGGGAGTGCCCCGGGAGTGCCCCCTCTCCCAAAAGATATTACAAATGTTTTTGATTTTGTTTGTTGAACACACTTTTTACACCTAAATACCAGTTAACCTTGCACTTGCAAGAATTTCAACGCATATTACTTGTGTGTGTGTGTGTGGGGGGGGGGGGGGGACCATACTACTAGACCATTAGGTCATGGGTATACAAATGTTTTGATGATAATAAAAACAATACCCACAAGAAAACCGCAAACCTGATATATATAATAAGTAACGGGTACCTAATGAGTACGCAACAAAACTTTTATAATCATTTATATATTATAAATTTGGAACACTTAGTTGCATCACAAGTTGTATGTCAATTGTTTGTTGTGCTTATTGTTTTTGTACATTGTTTGGTTGTTGTATATTATCTTGGTATTTAAAGGTGATTTTGATTTTGTTTTTGTTTGGTTTTCATTTACACTCCACCGCTCCACCTATTCTCTACCTGCCACTATCTCCCGCGCCTCTGGTCGACCACTTGTCAGCTGCTCATTTATATTGATCTTACACATCTCACATACTCACACCACGTATAATGAAATTAAACCATAGTACAAGGATGTAATAGCAAAATCCCCTTTCTACAACAGACAACACATTATCCACACAAAAAAAAAGAAAAAAAAAAAGCTCACAACAAACCAATCCATAACTAACAAATCCAAACCACTCACTTCCACTTTGCACTTCCACTTCACACAACAGAACTAGAACACAACAACAAACATCCCCATTTTCACCAAACAATCTCTGCAAATGAAAACCATTTTAGCACCTCACTCTCTCTCCTCTCTCTTCACCCCCAAATCCTCTCTCCAACACCAACAGCACCACAACCCCAAACCCACTTGTTATAACCTCAAAAAGGTTTCAAATTTTCAATCTTTTTCATCATTTAACACAAACCCAAATTGGGTTTCTCATGTTCAACACGGATTAGCTGCTTTAGCTATCTCATTGGCGCTCAATTTTAGCCCAATTTTGGGTGGTGGGTCTGCATTTGCTTCTGAATTTGATGTGCTGAATGATGGGCCTCCTAAAGAAACTTATGTGGTGGATGATGCTGGTGTGTTGAGTAGGGTTACAAGGTCTGATTTGAAGAAGTTGTTGGCGGACTTGGAGTACCGGAAGAAGATTAGGATTGATTTTGTTACTGTTCGGAAGCTTACGGTTAGTGCACACCAAGTGTTTGATGGAATGTTACTCTTTTTTTTTTCAGTTGTTTAAATGGCAATGTGTTGTGATCATCATTTATTGGAACTTATTTTTATATGATTAGTTTTAGTTTGAATATAAATATGAAATAATTAATCTGTTGTAAACTTGTATGATAATCTAACTGTAAACAAACCATTCTTTTAAATCTGCAAAGTAATAACTGTTTTTATATTGATAACATTAGTTTTCTTTATTTCTAAATATGGATGTCTTTTTTTCTTAGCAAAGTGATGATTACATAATATGAGAAAAAAAGGATGCTTGGATCTTAACCTATCATAATTGCTCATTTACTTTAAAATACCAATGCATGGTTTTTTGGTCAGTTTCTCCATAGAGGTTGAACAAGGCGTGTGAAACCTATTTAGCACTATATTTTGCAAGAATTTAACTTTGTTAAAACAAATGTGTGATTGTAAAGGCAAAAAACAAGAACAATGCTCATATAGTATTTTTCCCTTTCGTTTTATAAAAATGATGGTTTGCTTGTAAGTTGTAACAAAATACAACATTTGATTAGTTATTGTCAAAAGGGAATGAAAAATGCATGAACTTTTCTTCCATAATTTGACCATGGGCGTGTGGTTTGCAGAGCAAAGCTGATGCATTTGAGTATGCAGACCAAGTATTGGAGCGTTGGTACCCGACACTTGAAGAAGGAAACAACAAAGGGATAGTGGTACTAGTGACCAGTCAAAAAGAAGGTGCAGTCACCGGAGGCCCCGAATTCATCAAGTCTGTTGGTGACACTGTTCTCGATAGCGTTGTATCCCAGAACCTTCCGGGTAACCATCTAACTTATCTTTCAATATGCTATAAATTAATAATACAACATTTATCTATTTAGACCATTTTTGCTTATACATTTGATTTATCGACTATAAAACAAGACGACTTTACTAGTTTGTCCAGATGATATTATGCTAATGGTTATAAACTGGCCATATGATAACTAATAAGAATAAGAAGTGAGTAGAATAATTAGTGATGTTGCTGTTTCCTCTCGTTTTTATATATGCCTTGTTATGATACTTTATGACTATGCAGTTATTGGTGATATATCGGCTATAGGTCCCCTAGTGAGATATCGGTGCAAAATATCAGTACTAATATATCGCCCCCCCCCCCCCCCCCCCCCTCTCTGTGAGATGATATTGACCGATATATCACCGATTTTCTTGCCTTTCTTCTTAGTTCTACCATTCGTCTTTCTTCTTATTGCTGCTGTTAGTGTATTAAGTCTTAATTGTTAGTGTTTTAAGTCTTAAACAGTTCCTACTCGCTACAATAGTTAGTGTTTTGCAAGTTGTAAAAGGTTAATTTGTTAATGGTAGGAGAGTATACTAAATTATTAGTGTTAAATTGCTATATATATATAAATTCAGCATGATATTAAATTACTGATATCTCACCGCGATAACCGATATCTCATGTAACGATCAAGGACCGATATCCAATTTTTTATCGCATTAAGCCATTAACTGCATAGCTTTAAGATATTGTAAGATGTAAAGCAATATTTTGCGTTTTCATAAAACAATTTCTATCATTTCCAGCCCATAACAATCCGAATATGATGTTTGTGTGCATAACTTGCATATCAACACTATTTCTGAATTTTTTTATTTGTGTGTTTTGTAGTGTTGGCGGTGGACGAGAAGTATAACGAAGCAATTTACAGCAGTGCTAAACGGCTAGCTGCAGCCATCGACGGTCTTCCTGATCCTGGTGGCCCGCAACCCAAGGACAGCAAAAGGGAATCCAACTTCAAAACCAAGGAAGAGACGGCTGAGAAACGAGATCAGTTTACAGTTGTTGTCGGAGGTTTGTTAGTTATCGCTTTTGTTGTTCCCATGGCACAATACTACGCATATGTCTCCAAAAAATAGTTGTATTACATACCTGTCACCGTCAATGTAATTTGTAATTAGAAATTCAAATTTCGAAAGTGGATCCGTTTAGTTTCTGGTTAAGGGATACTGTGTTAATGTTCATTCGGTGTATGGTGGGATAATTTGAACTTAATCGGTCGATTTGAGTTGTATAAGTAAAACAAAAACAGCTTAAACGGGTCAAATTGACAAGTCAAAAGTATCCCAAAATGTATTGAAAATATATGTATAAAACTTCTCAAATCACTATATTGAAAAAATGCTGTAATGATATTAAACATAGTTCAGTATGTGTGTGTGTGTATTTAAACAAAACCAAAAAAAGTGAGAATTTTAACAGATGAGAATTTTCGGTATGCTATAATATGTAGTATTGTAGTGTGTGTTGGTTTAAATGAAACCAGTTAGTATTTAGGAACTAATCTTATGCACTGGTGATTATATGTCTGTAAATTCTTAACAATTAATAAAGAGTATATTCATTGGTGAGTATATGTATTCATTATTGTTAGATCAATGATATTTATAGTGTAAGTGGGAACCCGCGCGTTGCTGCGGGGGTGACAATTTGCTCTTCTTTTAGTTGAAATAGTAGACAATTTCGCAACTTACTACCAGGGACTTGCACAAACTAAAAAGAAATTAAAAAAATCATGAAAGCTTTCAAAAAAATCAATCTATTCTAACAATTTTGTTGTTGTGACATGGGTGACAACATTATCTCAATTGATGCATTATTTGTGGTGGCGACATATGTTTACCTAGCTCTTCGGCTATATTCTTCTAACTATCGTGCTTTTTTAATAAAACTCCTTCTACAATTCAATATCTTTTGGTGTGCAAGACCGGGTTTTACTCCTGTCAAACAAAATAAATAGAATTAAAAAAGTATGCAATTTGAATCCTAACCAGGATTTGGCCAATTTTCTTTTTCAAAACATAAAACAACAACAAATTACTTTTAAAGTTGTATAGTTTCAAAAGTCAAATCCCAAGTTCATTTTTAGTTTGTTTGCTCTTTGATATAATTCTAAATTAGTTTATGTAAACTAAAGTATTAGGTTATATACATGTTTACCCATCCAAGCAAGGGGTAGAAATGGAAGAACATGAAAAAAGTATTTGAATTTGATGTAGATTTGTTCTTGACCTTTGGTATGCCATCTTAAAAATTTATGCAAATTACTATAAGGATAGAAAACCTAGTTTCTTTAATAAGGTAGTATAGATTAATCACTATACATATCAATACATGTATTCCGTGGTGAATATACTATTTATAGAACCAAATAATTTAATAAAAAAAGTGTATTCATTGATGAATACATGTATTCAGCCATGAATACATGTTTGTTGGATTATTAATATTTATAGTGTTTTCACCCTGGCCTTGAACACAAATGAATACTATTATAATATTAAATTAAACTAATTACACGGTTAGTACATGTGGTATATCTACATTGTTATTTACATATTTATTTATTAGAAATTACACCATTGGTACCAACTACCAACATTAGTACCTGTGGTATGCTAATGGTGAAACCATTTGTAAAAGTTGATACCAATGATGTAATTTTCAATAAATATATATATGAAAATGGCAAAATGAGTAAACACGAGTACCAACCATGTAATTAATTCTATTAAATTGAAGCTTTGCATGCAAATGTAAACGAGCCGGGCCGAGCCCGGGCCCTACTAGGCTCGAGCTCAGCTCGTCATGTTTTTATGAAGCTCGAGTTCGGCTCGGTTCGAGTCTACTTATTTGAGCTTGAGCTCGAGCTCGGCTCGGCTCGGCTCGCGATTAAAACCCTAAGCTCGAGCTCTTCGATATCGTTTAAACGAGCCAAAGCTCGGCTCGAGCTCCACTCACCAATGTTATTAGTTCAAATCATATGGGCCTAAGTTGAAACCGACTTGTGTTTTTTAGGATTAAGTTTTAATCATCATTATTGTTATAATATATAAAAAAACTAAAATTTTGTTTGGGCTCATTTAGGCTAACGAGCCTAAGCGAGCTTTGTATTTCAGTCTCAAACTCGTTAAGACTCAACTCGTTCGAGCTGATCCCTAGTAGCTCTTGAGCCTGTAGGCTTCTTTACACCCCTTACAAATAAGTTTCTCAACCATATACTTCGAAAAGTTTTGTTTGTGCCTTAAAAGTCACCGTAAAAGCATTGATCATAAAATTATGGATACAATAAATTGACATAAGGTCTGTTTATCATAACATAATATCTAAGTATCGAATCATGTGGCTTCTACGTAAGTAATGACCAATGTGCGACATTGAATGAGGTGTCACATTTACTAAGATACTAAAAAAATATTAATAATAAATATTCTCATACTACATTACTATTCAATATATTACAATACAAACAGTGGCGGTTCTTAGTGAGGGCCAGATGGGGTCCCCCCCCCTCGTTTCACAGTGTAAATTTTTCCGAATTTTTTTGATTTTTTATGTAGTATAAAATATTGGATTTGGAAAGTCCGCTCCCAGATTTTACCGAAAACTAAGTTCAAGATCTGCCAATTACTACAATATATCGAATTTGAAACTTTACTATATATGCTATAATCTAGTAACATTTTTGATGACCCAACTTTGATTTTGGTTATTCCTAGAATGTTTTCTCAAATACCTGCCGTCAAGAAATAATAAAACATCCTTACTTGATACACAAGTCTAAACAAGTAACAATGTAAGTCATACTAAAAAAATGAAAGGTGCCTCATACTTGAACCCCAATTTAAGAAAAAAAAAATATTATTTTGAGAAACTACACTTTACAAGAAAAATATTATTTTGAGAAACTACACTTTACACATATTAAGTAGACTTTTAACACACTCTTTTCATGTAACTTGCTAACTTTCAGATTAAATAGTGATACAAACCCCCACACATGTGGGGTTTACTCTTAAGGCTTTCGTTCCAGGTCGACCCAAGTTTCTTGGTAGATATGATGATGGTTGTAACCATCATTATACGCGAACATGGAACCATATTTCCATAAGTGAGAAACCTTGATAAGGTACCACGTTACAATAGCAATTGAACTTATTGGTGTTAGGATTACCGCCAAAGTGTGCTGAGTCGAGATGGTAAACTTTTGTAATCATATTTAATACATTAGTTATTTACAAAATATTAAAGTGTTTACGGGTCAAACCTACCGGTTTTTACCCATTAAATTTACCATGTTTCAACCCGCCCCGCCCAATTTCATAACCTTGTCATTGTTCTTTGAGACCCCTCAAGAAATAATCTAACTGTAGTCCCACAACTATATTGGCTGTCATATTAAGATTTTTTTTATTAAATTAAATTATCCAATGGATATAATTACACTGTTACAATGAATTTGGTGTCAGAAAGAAAAAAGGCTTGTTTGTATATCTGTGGGCTTGCTTAACCACTGGCAAAACAACCATGCTGCACCCACCACAGATAGAAGCGAAAGTGTGGCCAAAAATCCAAAATGTGATATGTCGTTAGCGATTATAACAACACCGAATATTACCGACTCTGCTAAACTGGCGACAGAAACCTCTGTGGCCCCAATAAGATTTGCTTTGGAAGCTGGGATTCCGGTTTGTAGAATCTGTGCTCCAACTACCTCGTATGACATTTGTCCCAATCTTGATAACACCTGCATAGAGAAATGTTGACTTTTATATATCCGGTTTGGAGATTTGACTATTGACTAATAGTCAAACTCATGTATCAACAAACAAAAAAGATACACGTGTGTGTGTGTTAAAAAAAAAGACGACTTACAATAAAACCAAGAAAGAAAAGAAGTGCGGTCTGCTTCGAAAGAGCTCCACTCCAATACACACCAACCGCCATTGTAAGAAAAGAAGCTTGCAATATGAGTCCAGCTGCTCCAGCCTGCAACAAGAAATCAATTACAATTTGATGTTTAAGTGAATCGCTTTATGAAGACTATAATAAGTATATAATAAGTAAAACGAAGCTTACCTTTAAAATTCCGAGTTGCTTAACCATTTGCGCAGACATGAACGTTGCACCAACACCCATAAATGCACATAGGCAACTAAAGCCTCCGATAAGAGACGGGCTTAAACCTGTAAAAGATTAAAAAAGACATATCCTAAACATATAACCGATTTATAACAATGCAATGAGTATAATCGCACTCAACGTATATACAAAAGAGGAAAGGCAGGTCATCCTTAGGAGGTGTTTGGATGTGCTTTTAATGCGAGTAATGCCATATCAAGTTGGAATACAATTTGAGTGCTTGGAAAAACCGATGTAAGATCATAATTTTCTAATTTTTAGGGTCAACATTTACTATATAACAATTAGCAAGTTTTGTTAACAGTAAATAGTTTTGATTGGTGCATATGTCCAAAGCCTATTGGTCCATGTTTTACCTTCCTTTTTTTCAAGTTTCAAATCCACTCCTTGCACTATAGATAATATACTTCTTTAACCCAGTAGTTGTATTTTTTTCTTATAACTTTCGTTCGCTAGTGTTTTTTTTTACAGAAACTAAATACATTGATATAATTTTGTTTGAAAACGGATTGAGTCGGTACCCATCGAAAAACATCAGTACCGGTATTAGTACTATTAGAATCATTACTGGTATTCGTTTAGATGGTTTTCAATCGATGTAAAACATGTGTCTACATCCTTTTGGACTTATGGCTACTTTATTTTTTAAGTTTTCTCGTTCGGTTGTTATATCGAGTGTCGGTACCATATCGATACCGTAATGAACCGAACCAATATCAACTGGATTTCCACCATTCACGTTATTTTTACCACTGCGTCTACGTTTCTGTTTAAAATTTATTAAAAATTGGGTTGCCCCGCTGCAGAGCGCAGGTGTAACCCACTAGTAAATATATATCTGTAGAAGCATGTAAGATGTAGCTATAAGAAAACTCATTCTTGGATAAATGAAAAATTATCAACTATTCATGCCACCATGATCACTTTAATCGGGACATCCAAACACCCCCCTTAAAAGGGTTTTTTTCTCCACATAAGATGTTAGAAGAGAGAGGGGGAGAGGAGGGGGTGGGGGGGGGGGGGGGGGGGGGAGGGCATGACCATACCATGTTGTGTGAGGAACGCTGTCATTAGACCGCCTGGCGCAAGAACAACGTTAAAGCAGAGAAGTACATAAGCTATGCTAGCGGGAAGAACAGGCTGCTGCAGGTATTCATTCCATCCGTGTTTAATAGCAGCGATACTGACATCCACTGATCACGATAAAGCACAAGAATAGTAAGAAAAACAAAAATGAAAAATGGCCTTATATATATTAGCAACTTATTAACCTAAATTATCAGCATGTGGCACAGGTTCTCTGGAGGAAGTTCCGCAGCCGGTTTGTGAACATTTAGGGCGGTCAAGAACACCACACGAAAGCTTGTTGGTTAACCACGTGAGACCAATCTGAAAAGTTAAGAATAATACGCGTTACTCTGATACACGTATGCAATATGTGACCGTTATAAACAAAAAAAATCATACTTCATTACCACAACAGGCAATGCCCACATCATAAAGGCAGCAGCAAGCTTCAAGCATGTTACCGTTTCGTATTTAGATAAAAGAATGCCAAAAAATGACGCTCCAGCAATCTGCAATCGTGGTAAAGTTCAGAAGGTTTTAATATTTTTTCAATCAACTAAATTTCGAAATTTGCATTAATCACCTCACAAAGGAGATCAATACGACTCAGAATAGCATTCGCTTGAGCAAGAGCAATTGGCCGGTTCGTTCCGGCTAACTGAACACAAAATTTTACATTATCGAATATCGACAGCTTATCAAGACATCGTAACAGTATTCATAGGACACCAAACAAAATTGGTTAAGGACATGTGGTGCAAGAACCATACCAGAACAACCCAATCACGTTCAACTGCAACCCCGAGAGCCAGTCCCGATAGTCTCTCTACAGCCCCTGCTAATACTAATATGATAAACCAGGGGCGCATGAGTACAGAGGTTTCAAGGGAGGCGTGTGCCGTATGTGCTTGAATTATCATCCCAGCTGATAACAGTTGAGCCGATGCCTGATACAACCAAACAGATATTACAACTTCGTAACTAAACTCAAGTTAAATACAACTAAATTCAGGCAATTTTGACCCATTTACTGTAATGGGTCAAATAGATGAGATAAAAAAGATTGCTGAAAAGGAAGTTGGTCGCCTAAAGTGTACTTCAATTTTAGAGTAAAATACCATTTTCGTCCCTGAGCTTTGGCCAGTTTTACGACTTTCGTCCAAAGGTTTGTTTTTATGCATCTGGTTCTAACAAGTTCAAAATCTTGCCATTTTCATCCGGCTCTTTAACTCCATCCATTTTTCTCCGTTAAGTCAGGGATATTTCCGTCTTTTTTGCTAACTTAAAGGGGAATTTGGTCTTTTTCACTTTATGTAAAACGACCGAATACCCCTGAAAAAGACCGAATTGTCCTTTAAGTTAACAAAAAAGACGGAAATACCCCTGACTTAACGGAGAAAAATGGATGGTGGTAACCAGCCGAATGAAAATGGCAAGATTTTAAACCTTTTGGATCCAGATGCGAAAAACAAACCTTTGGACCAAAGTCGAAAAACCGGTCAAACCTCAGGGACGAAAATTCTAAATCTTAATTATGAACTAACCTGGACAGTGGTCAAAAAATTATATGCAGGTACACGGGGAAACAGGTCCATAAGTTTGCCAGCCAACGGGCCTCCAGCAATAACTGCAACCTTGGTGCAGAAGCCCATGACCGCAACTGGAAGAAGGCTCGGATGAAGCAACGCGATAGCAGCGGGCCAAGCAAAATTCCATAGCTGTTCCACCAAGTTCCCAGCTAGACAACTAGCATATAACGCTGATAATGATATATTTTTAAAGTTTATGAGTCATATGCTTAAATTTGATACGAAGAACTATTCTTGTACATGCTTGCTAGAATTGGGATTATTACTTACCGTATAGCCCGGCTGGATGAGCAGGCGTTGCGGCAATGGCATTCTGTTCCTCCTCTGAAAGAATCTGAAGAGAAGAGTGAACAATAAAATTTAAAATCTGAATGAAATCAGATAAGACTTAAGAAAGCAAGAAGGTAATATATCTGTTATACCGGCAATGTTGTCAAAATCATGTCTACAAAAGTCCCTTCGACCAGTAAGTTTGTTGATTCGGTATCATGGATTTCGGAATTAAGAACTAAACAACTTGATGCATGTGATGATGAATCATGATCAACTTCTTCAGTCACAACGTTGTTCAAGACTTCAATATTCGTCATAGAGCATCTTGTATACAAATTGTTCAGCCTGCAGAAGCTTGATTCGTTATATAAATTGTACTTATTATTTTGTTGCATATACATTTAAGAATGAAGAATCCAATACTACAAGTCTACAATATATTTGTGCAATTACTGTTCTAAAAACTAGCTTCATTGTTCAGCTATATAATATTAATTACCTATAATGGAGTGATAAAATTACCTCATGGTTAAGAGAAGTCGACTAACACAAGTTAAAAAAAAAAGGTGAGGTTATTTCAATAAGAATTCGTTTTTTTAATAATATGATTTGGTCAGAATATTTATATTCAATCTATATTTTATCCACCTTCGGGCAGCTTTACTTAAGATGCGAGGAAACTTGTTACTGAGCCATTCTCTGTGATATTTGACCAAGAGCTCATTCAGTTTTGCGAGAGCTACAACAAGGCATGTACCTTTCTCTGCTATTACATGGTAATTATGTTTTACAGGTTATGTTGCAGACTTGCAGTACAAGATACTTGAATGCTAATTCAAGTCAATCCTGCTGCAAGTTGGAAACGCATATTCTTGATGGGATTGCGATCACTAAAACCTTCAGGCATGGCTACCTATTAACCAAATCTTAGTTCTAATGAGCAAACAAAACAATTTGTGTTAAAGTGAAACATATATGTGGGTCAAACTAGGTCAAAATCCCCCCACCCCCATGTACATGTGGGTCAAACTTGGGGTCTGTACAAACAGCCAAAGGGATGAAGAGATTATGACGGGTTTACAAATAAAAAAACTAATATGTAAAACAAATGAGGCTGATGCAGCTTTCGGTTGTACACAAAGCCTACACAGTTAATGCGGTAAAATATCGGATATCGGTCAAGGACTGATATTTGAGATATAGGTTATATCTCGGTGAAATATCGGTAATTTTAATATAATGCAGTATTTATATATATAGCAATTTAACACCAATAATTCAATAATATATGGGTCAAATATTGCCGATAATATCAGTACTGATATTCTGACAATATTTGACACCGATATTTTACTAGGGACCTATATATCACCGATATTAAGTGTGTAGCATAAAGCTTATTTGTTTGTACATAGAGCAAGGCCTCGTGTACGCGAAGCTCTCGCCTCATGCCATAGGATCTAAACGCCTGGGAGCCACTCAAGTTTCTTTAAAGCAATCAATCAATGAATATAACAAACATCCTACTAGTACTTGAAAGTTGTAATAACATAAAAGGCGTAATACAGAGGACAAAATAAGTATAAGGCAAGACAGGATAGGGCAATTTCTACAATGAAAAGTGTCATTGTTGAATCTCATTTTCTTCTTCTATCTATCTATGAACCCTAAACCTTATGAGCCTATTCTATTTGTCAATGCTAAAATTCAAAAAAAAGAAGAAATTACCTCAAATTAGGAGAGCGTGGTATGAATTGGCGATTAGAAGAACGTAATGCAGTAGACGAAGAATAAGTATAAGAATGGAATTGACGGCGAGAGAAATAAGACGAAGACATCTTAATGGAAGATGATAATCTGGTGGTTGGACTTGGAGAAACAAAAACCACTGCCATGAGAAAATGAGATTGAAACACACTGCTGGTCGTAATTTGGTTGACCACTGTGTCATGCAGCTCGACTGATGAATAATGTTATCCGACGTTTGAACGATAATGCTAGTTTCATGGAAGAATGATAATGCAGGCAGGCGGCAGGCAGGGGGTGGAGGAGAGATGAAGTTAGTGAGGGAGTGTGGTCCGATGATGAATATTGTTATCTTTGTTTGGTGCAACTTGTTTTGATGAACAACGGAGAACCCAAAATCCTGAAAAAGTGACGTGTCTGTTGTATTCGCCAGTATTCTGTATATGCCCTATCTCCACGTCACCAAAACTATATTATATTATTCTCCCCACTCAAATTATACTTTCTCGGTTACAAGCACAAGCATTCAAATCCCTTGCATCACAATTAGGGTCGTAAACGAATCAAACGTTCGGTGAACGGTTCGTGAACCGTTCGGTGAGAAGTTCGTTTGTGTTCGTTCGTTGATTAAACAAACGAACACGAACAAGAAGTTTCGTTCTTTTAGTTAAATGAACAAACATGAACAAAGGTCGCGTTCGTTCATTTATGTTCGTGAACGTTCAGTAACGTGTTCGTTTATGTTTGATAGTTCATTAGTGTTTTGTTTTTATATATTATTTAAATATTACAAGATCCCGGAAAATAAAATATATAATAAGTGTTAGTGTCTTATATGATTTATTCATGAACACGTGTTTGTGTTTGTTTATTTCCATTTGTATTCATCAACGTCCGTTTTCGTTCGGTGTCTAACATTAACAAACAAACAAAAACGAACACGAACAAGTTTATTTCCTTAACAAACGAACACGAACATAAAATCTCGTTCGATAAGTGTTCATGAACCGTTCGTGAACACATATATTCTTTAACAAACGAACACGAACAAGGTCTCGTTCGTGTTCGTTCGGTTCGTTTGCAGCCCTAATCACAATATTTGTGAGTGGTAAATTATAAAATATTACTCTTCATCTTATTATTTAAGACAACATTCTTCATTCTTTATATTTTTTAAACAAATGCCACTTAGGCTTTTACCTGATTGTCAAGAGAAATTAGCTCTCATAAAAGACTAAATATTCATTTCTTAGAAGGTGTAAGTATAGTATTTAGGAAAAAAAAAGTTAGCAATGCACACTTTTTTTTAATTCAAAACTATCATTTACGAGGTTTCAAACAGTGGCGGACCTAGGTAGAGATCTGGATGGGCGCACGCACCCCTTGAAAAAGAATTAATATATTTTATAGGGCAAAATCACAATCGCCCCCTTAATAATTTAGTCAAACCCCTCGTTCGCAACCTTTGAAAATATATCGTGGGTCCGCCACTGATTTCAAACACTTCTCTTTTTTGTCTTTCAAAAGTCAAACAAAGGGCTAATTAACCAATGTAGATATAGTGGTCACTTGCATAGTTTTACTAGATTTTTAATCAAACACATTACATTTTTTTTCAAGAGTAAAATCAAACTTTTAAAGATTTAGAAACCTCTAACTTGAATGTCTATTCAAGGATCACAACTTATTTCTCATTGTTATCAGCCAGATTTATTACCAAAAATCCTAATTTTCCTTAAAAGAATTAAGCTTTTCAGACTAGTGAGTTAAGCCTACTACTTTCCCTTTGTTTAAACATATTATAGTTTTCCTAGATTTTTAACCCAAGCGCTTATGTATGTTGTATAATTTACAGCAACAACAAATCTAAAATAAATAATAAGAAATAAATAAACAATAATCAATACGCTGGTGATCCATTAACAAAAACAAAGCTTTTAAGTACTTCGATTGAGAAGTAAAAGTCTTGGGTTTCAGTCACAAACGATAAACGATAGTACCTAAAAGAAACTAATCGTTCAAAAATAAGGGGGTGTTTGGCCTAGCTTTTATTTTTTTTGCTTATGCTTATATTTAAAGTAGCTTATGCTTATTTTCTTTCATTTGATAAGCTATTTTTAAGTGTTTGGATTAGCTTATATTCTAGAAGTTGATAATTAATAATTAATCTTTAGTTGTTTGTTAAGTTATTTTGTATTATGGGAAGAGGTATAATATCATTGTGTGTAATGAGTAAAAAACCATCTTCTTTAAATAAGCTTAATCAAATAAGCTAAAAAACCATGTTCCTATAAGCTTCTTAGAATTAGCTTATATAAGCTAAAAGCCTAAGCTTAAAAAGCTAAACCAGACACCCATTAGTGCTTATTTTGTAAAAATAAGCTAAAAAAGCTATAAGCTTAGATAAAAAAGCTAGGCCAAACACCCCCTAAATAAATAAATAAAATAAAAAATAAAATAAATAACATTTAAGCATTTCCCGCACCCCATACAATCTTATCATGAACACACAAAACCAAACCACCTTTCTCACCGGAAAACCATGACTACAACCACCGAGCTGCCGTACCACCACCTCCCCACCGAAAACCCCAACCAACCCATCTCACAAAAATCACTTCTCAACCTCCTAACCACCAAATGCACCACATCTCTCCCCCTCCTCAAACAAACCCACGCTCTAATCCTCAAAACCAACCACTTTCAGGACCACTTCATCGCCGGTTCCTTAATCAAATCCTACTCAAACCCTTACTTCAACCCTTCAACTTCATTTCTACAAGTCTTCCACCAAGTCCCCAATCCAAATGTGTTTGTTTGGAACTCAGTTATCACCGCCTGTGTTGACAACAACGACCCATCTTTGGCTCTAGTTTATTATTCCAACATGGTGTGTTCGAATGCGAAACCGAATAAGTTTACTTATCCGGTGTTGTTCAAAGCTTGTATGGTTATGAAGTGTGTTGATTATGGTGTGCAGGTGCATTGTCATGTGGTGAAAAATGGGTTTATGGATGATGGGTATGTGAGAAGTGCTGCGATTCGAATGTATTCCTCGGTTGGGCGGGTAGTTGAAGCTCGGATGGTTTGTGATTATGGTGAGAAGGATGTGGTTTGTTTTAATGCTATGATTGATGGGTACTTGAAATGTGGGGAGATTGAATCGGCTTCGGGTTTGTTTGATTCGATGACGAAGAAGAATGTTGGTACTTGGAATGCTATGGTTACCGGGTTGGTTAAGTGTGGGATGGTTGAGGATGCACGTAAAGTGTTTGATGAAATGCCTGAACGAGATGAGATTTCGTGGAGTGTTATGATTGATGGGTATAATAAAAATGGGTGTTTTAAGGAAGGATTAGAAGTTTTTAGAGCAATGCTAAGGGAGGAAGTTAAGCCGAAAAAGTTTGTGCTTTCGAGTGTGGCATCGGCTTGTGCGAATGTAGGTTCTCTTGATCAAGGGAAGTGGATCCATGCGTACGTGAACCAGAATTCGATTGAGTTAGATGGGGTTTTGGGAACGGCGTTGGTGGATATGTATGCGAAGCTTGGACGGCTTGATTTGGCATGGGATGTATTCGAGACAACGAAAAGGAAAGAAGTTTCGTCATGGAACGCGATGATTGGAGGGCTTGCGATGCACGGTAGGGCAAAGGATGCGATCGAGCTTTTCTTACAAATGGAAAAGAAACGGGTTCAACCGGACGAAATCACATTTGTAGGATTGCTAAATGCTTGTGCTCATGGAGGGTTGGTTGATGTGGGGTTGGAGTGTTTCGACAGGATGCAAGATGTTTACGGTGTTCAGCCAACGGTACACCACTACGGATGCATGGTTGATCTCTTAGGCCGAGCAGGACGGTTAGCCGAAGCCGAGGAGCTCGTATATAACATGCCAATGACACCAAGTCATGCAGTTTGGGGTGCCCTTTTAGGCGCTTGCAGGGTTCATGAAAACATAGACATGGGTGAGAAAATCGGGAAAATGTTGATCGAATTAGACCCCCAAAACGGTGGTCGATACGCACTACTATCTAACATTTACGCAAAGGCGGGGAGATGGGACGACGTGAAGAAAGTGCGAACATTAATGAAGGAAAACGGCGTAAAAACCACCACGGGTAGAAGTACAATCGATATAGACGGGATAGTTCACGAGTTCAAAATCGGGGACTCCGACCATCCCCGAGCGCGAGAGATTTATGAGATGGTGGAGGAGATGATAGTAAAACTAGAGTTAGAAGGCTATGTCCCGAAAACATCGGAGGTGTTGTTTGATATCGAGGAGGACGAGAAGGAAACAACGTTATGGCGACATAGCGAAAAGCTTGCTATCGCGTACGGGTTGATTAGTACTTCGCCCGGAACGCCTATTCGGGTGACGAAGAATCTAAGGATGTGTGAAGATTGTCATTTGGTGATTAAGTTGGTTTCGTGTGTATACAAGAGGGATATAGTAGTGAGGGATCGTTTGAGGTTTCATCATTTCCGAAATGGGAAGTGTTCTTGCAAGGATTTTTGGTGATTATTTGTTTGATACATGTTTATACGGAGCTGTTTTATGACAAACAATAATGCATTTCAATTTGTGTATAAAATATGACTATGCCAACCTTCTTGACACATTGGGAATTCGACAACCAAAACATTTAGGATGGATAGTCAGGTATGAGATTAGGTGATACAAACTTTCCGTTGGTTTAAGGCAATATGATATTAGGTGATACAAACTCAAATACTCGAAACTAATCTTATACCCATTTACCCATATCTAAATCAAATATTTTATATAATTTTTGAAAAAAATATATATATTTTTTGGTATTTTGAAGTTGTAGAAACTTAATAAAAATTTAAAATATATATTTTAAAGTGTAGTTGAATATTTGATATCACGTTAGTTGTTAAAGTGAGTTTAAGATTAAGTAAAGATATTAACAAAAGTTAATTTATAACCATATAACATCATAAATGATAAATGATAAATGGATGGACTCAATACACGGGAAGAATATGTGAACCCAACAAGTATCCCAATCGCTACGAATCACGAATTTACAATCGGATATATAAACCATTTAAATGCATTTTAAACCAATTATGAAACACGAATTTACAATTGGATATATTAACCAATTAAATGTGTTGAATATCATTTTTTGACTTGACAACATTAATTAAATTTCATTCCAAAACAACCAATTACAAACAAGTGGTAGGTAAATGGGCAATAAGGTGCGTTGCAACCCTCTTTTGAATAATTAAACTGATTCTACTAAAGACAAAACTATGCGTTAAGGGTCGAGAAATTACTATGCATGACCTCCGGACCCTGGAATTCTATGGCCTACAGAACTAGGAAACCAAATGTATCGAAAACAAATGAGATAAAGCATGTTATTCTCTAAACAATGAGAGCTTTCTCATGTATATACCACACGGAGGCCAATATGGTATAGTCCAGTTGGTCAGGGGGTTTTCCACTAAGTGGTTTCCTCCTGGGGAGGTCTCAGGTTCGATTCCTACTAAGTGCAAATTATGTAAATATGGGAGAACACCTCTGGGAGGGATTCGAACTTGGGGTGAGGGGTTTAAACAGCATGTGCTGGCCTTTTGGAATCAACTGGAAATCCAGTTGATTTGTCGTTCAAAAAAAATATACCACACGGAGTGGGCGTGAGTGTGTGGCGTTGTGGCCTATCCACGCCATGCACACCACCCTGGGAACGGCTTGGAGGGAGGCGTGGACGTGGAGGCGGGAGTTTTTCCACCGGCGTGGAGGGCATAGTAATGGTGACGTGGTTGGGTGTGGGTTCTAGTCGTTGCCCCAACGGATCTTTTAAAAAAAAATTTACTCCTCTTATTTAATCTAAACCAATTCTACCATTTTTACCTTCAAAATCTCTCAACTTTCATCTCATTTCTCACAAAAATTCTCTCAATCTTCATCTCATTTCTCTCTTCAAATAGCAATGAATCCATGAACCGAAGAAGTGGAAATTGCGTTGTGTGAATCTTGGATCACAATAATTACCGACAACGAGCCTCCCTTACCCCCGCATCCGTTTTGGGATCAGATTTTCCAACAATTTTGTATGCATAGGAGTGAGGTCACCTGAACCATGGACGCACTTTGTTCACGTTTCAGGTTTATTCGGTTTTCATAATTTTGTACCCCAAACCAAAAATCAAACCAAACCAAATTTGGAATATGCAAACCGAACCAAACCAAACCAAATTCTATTCGGTTTGGTTTGGTTTCGGTTAGAAATCAAATAAACCAAATTTAACCAAATCGTATCTAAGTAGTCAGCAACTAATTTAAACCAAACAATATATAAATAAAAGATATAGCAAAATATAACAAACACATGTCGTACATACAACCACAAACTTAAAACTTCAAACATAGATCCAAAAAACTATAAATAGTCAACAAGTCTAATGGCACAAAAAATAAATAATCTCCAAACATGAGTCTTTCTTCAACTCGAATGAACTTGCATACATCAAATGAAGAAAATTTAATAAATAAACATGTATTTCGATCGACATTTGATACAACCATGGGGATACATATACTTAGATATTAAACTTAGTTTTTTGGGCTAATAAATTGTATATCGTTTACTAAACATCATTATTGTTGTTTACTAATTAATTAAATTAACGGTTTATTCGGTTATCCAAATAAACAGAATAAACCAAATAAAACAAAGTGTGGATCCAAAAAACCGTACCAAAAACTATATTCACAATTCGGTTAGAAATCAAACCAAAAACCTAATTTGTTATTTAGATCGGTTTATTTGGTTACGGTTTGGTTTACGGGTTTTTTTTTCTGAACACCCCTAGCATAACGCCCTAATTTTCAAACCCAGAAGTTATCAAAACTCATTCAACACTTGACCCATTAGCATTCTTATCCAAAAGAATAAGGGGCTGTTTGGTAACTTCTGAATGGTTAAGTGCTGAACCAGTAAGAGATCTGAATCATTAAGGGACTGTTTGTTTACGTCTTAATGAGCCTCATAAAGGTTCATACCTCTTACTGGTTCAGCACTTAATCGTTCAGACTGTTTGTTTCGCGAGCAGATGTCTGAATGGTTAAGACCCCTAATCTGAATTGGTCAGACATTTGTCTCTGAACGGTTAAGCATTATATTGGTTTTTAATGGTTTAGACCTCTTATTGGTTTAGCACTTAATCATTCAGAAGTTGTCAAACAGCCCCTAAGTACTGAATCATTAAGAGGTCTGAATCATTAAGAGCCAGTATAATGTTTAACCGTTCAGAGGAAAATGTCTGACCAATTCATATTAGAGATCTTAACCATTCAGACTCAGTATAATGCTTAACCATTCAGAGACAATTGTCTGAATCATTCAGATATTTGCTCGCGAAACAAACAATCTAAATTATTAAGTGCTGAACTAGTAAGAGGTTCAAATTATTAAGAAGCTTATTAAGAGCTAAATAAACAACCCCTAATATTAAAAATAAAACCCCTCTTGATACCTATCAAGAAAACCAACTCAAGAACGTTTTAAATTCGTTGAGCAACATAAGACCCACACGCATGTCTTAATTAGTTCCCCGGTTATTCTCAATACACTCACTTTTCAATTTTCATTTATATATTCTCAATAATAATATCAAGAAGACGCGTATTTCTTTTCTTTTACCCCCACCCAATTTATACTCCCACAAAACCCTACGATTCTCCGCTCACACCAACAAAATGTCATCCCAACAGATCCAATCCCACCGTGAAAACGCCGAAATCTTCACCGGCGAAGCCCTCTGCAAGCAAAAATCTCACCAACTCTTAACCAAATTCTCCCTCCCAAAAGGCCTCATCCCCTTAACTGACGTCACGGAGGTCGGCCACAACGCCGCCACAGGCTTCGTCTGGGTCCGCCGGAAGAAGAAGACGAATCACGTCTTCCGTATGATCAGTCGGAAAGTCTCGTATGATTGCGAAGTTACGGCGTTTGTTGAGGACCGTCGGATGAGGAATTTGACCGGTGTGAAGAGTAAAGAGCTGTTGATTTGGGTGACGGTTTCGGATATTTGTGTGACGGACGGTGGGAAGATTACGTTTGGGACGCCGGCTGGGTTGTCGCGTACGTTTCCGGCGACCGCCTTTGAGGAAGAAGAAGAAGGTTGATGATAGATTTATGGATTAATGCTTTTCTTATTATAAATCTTGTTTGTATTTTAATAATAATCTTTTGTCTTCTTGAGATGCATGTACATGAACAAACTCGGAACGAACCGATCTTAACAAGCTGAGCCTGCCTGAAATAGAGCTTGTTTAGTTATTGAACCCGAGCTCGAGCCTTAAATACAAAGCTTGTTTAGGTAGAGCCCAAACAAATTTAGTGTTTTTTTATACTAGTATATAATATAATAAAATAATAATAATGATGATAACATTGGTGAGCCGAGCTTTGACTCGCTTCAGCAATGTTGAAGCGAGCTCGAACCGAGCTTTTAACTCGTTTGAGGTTTCTAAATAGCTCGAGCCGAGCTCAAGCTTTGGGTTTTACTTGCGAGCCGAGCTCGAGCTCAAAGAAGTAGGCTCAAAACGAGCCGAGCTCGAGCTTCATCATAAAAACCTAAAGAGCCAAGCGTAGTTGGGCTTGAGCTCGGCCCGGCTCGTTTACACCCCTAGTTAGACCGTTTACAACTCAGCCTAGCGTAGGGCCCATAGACGGACTAGAAAGATGTGATAACTGATGTAGAGGAGAGGGACAGGATACCCGTAACCAAGTTGAAGAAAAGCACGCAGAGATGCTCATATTAAAGCAATGGTCTGAAATTGAAGGACTTCACAATGCAATATACTTGGCCACATAGATAGGATCTTTGTTGTACCAAGACGAATATATTATTTTTGAAATACTTACAAGAGTGGTTCTGCAATTGATATTTGGTTGCAACTTTTTATAAATAAATACACTTTGGACTACGATGCACGATTTGACCATAGAACACTTTCGAGTTTGGTGGAGTTTTGGATTGCATTGACCATGCTTCTTGGTTGAAAGTAGTTTTCATGTCTCAAGTTTCACATTTTGCAACTAAGAGAGCTTTCTGTCTATAAGCTATATATAGGATGTGTTTTACACTAACCTTAAAACAGTTGAAACCTATTTGGTGACTTTACAACATGAACATATCAACTGATAATTAGCAGTACATATAAGTGGTAGTTAACAGGAGAATTGCCATCATACAGTTGGTTGGGTACATATTTAAGTGTAGTAAGCAAAAAACTGATCGTCTATATTTTCACATCTTGTGTATGCTGCTGCCCAAAAAATATGCTGCGTCAAAAAGACTACTGAACAATGCTTCGATTGAGATTGGTGTGGGGCTACAGCTTTTGCTATATGTCAAACAGAAGCAGAAACTTATAAGCTATGAACGCAAATAAGACAACGCACATGCCTCTTTTTTTATGCAACTGAATCTCCAGAATCCGAAAGCAAAACGACGAAAAACAGGGCCTGAAAACAAAAGGGAAGCATTTAAGATAAAATCACAACAAATACTTTGACCGCACTTCCAAACACTCCCTAAAACAATAAATTATGTGGGAAGATAGGGCAATAGTCAAAGTTAATTGCAGAAGATGAACCACAGAAGCTTACCATTGTCTTCATTTCATAGTAATGATCCAAAGCCCACTAATATTTCGATTGCTTCGACCCAAACCAAGGCCCCGTGGAATCATCCAAACTTGAATGTGCTGCCCTATGAATATGAATTTAGTCGAACATAAAATTAAAACAATTTCAAACTTCAATTAGTGGTATACTTTTGAACAGATATAAAAACTGTTTTAAGAACAATCATGTGAATATACGTTATTCGCATTTAATCATGTATGTATGCATGAAAAGCATCAGCAATAAAGTGTTCTGGAAACAATGAAGAATACCCCAATAACATCTTGTATACATCAAATCGAATAACACGGAATCTACGGAAACAAAGGGAGTAAAAAACGAACCGGACAGAGAGCATAACACCTCAAAAACAAAGCTTTCTTGCCGTTCCGGACAGCGACGCTGGTAGTACACTCATGTTTGCATTCAATCACGTTGAAGGAGGTGAATGATGGTTGAAGCGGAATAGCGTATTAAAATTACGGTTGAAATTACCATACTACCCACAACAGATGATTCATAAGGTAGTATAAATATACACTTTAAAACTCTAGATTTCGTTTTCCTCTTTGAAACCCTAGATTTCGCGCTCCAAGAGTTTTGTAGTCCCATACAATCTCACCTAACATGTCTTGAGGCGAACAGAGACTTCCATCTTTCACCGATCTTTGTAGCTCACAAAAGAATTTCAAATCCTGCAATTTGATATAATCAAGCAACACCCGTTCATGATCCGGGACCCACATCCTAGGAAACGGGGTGTAATCGCACGATGGGATCGTAGACATATGCGAAAATCTAACTCCTTCAATCGCATCAGCAAGACCTAATCTTAACAAATCCGCATACTCCGGAGTCCGATTGTCCATACTCTGCCGAAGCGGACGGCTGAGATCGCGCGATGCTTTCTTATACACCTTCGCTCTTGACTTCATCTTATACCTAGCGGCATATAGTTTAGCCACGGAGCTTCGAATAACGTATGCACAGAAACCGACAACCTTCTTTCTATTATCGGCATATTGATACCAATCCGCCATTGTTTCAAGAAACTTGTTCATTTGCGCATTTGTTTGCGCTTGACCGCAATAAAGCATTGGAGTACAGGGTAACGGCTCGGGATCTTTATCACCCTTAACAAACTTAAGCCGTCTAAACTGGCGTATACATTGCTGCAAACTCGCGGTAACCGAAAGCAAACTCCCCACGCTTTTTTGAGTCACGATATGACCGCCATTTGATGCAAATCGAATTTTTGGATAAATTACTCTTTGACATATTACATGATCCAAAAACTGAACCCCTCTGGTTACATGTTCAATCTCCACCTTCGATTCGTCCAACTTTAGTGCGTATTTATTCGCACAAAACTCGATTATCGAATCCCTAATCTCCACCGCATCCTTTCTTGACCCTCTAACCCCGATCAAGAAATGACCCCCGTAACGAATATAATCCATCTTTTTCGGTTTATCTTTCGCACCCCCTCGAACAAACTCGGGCCATGATGGTGTACGAGTAGTACGAGTACCACAATCATCAATCAAATTATCATCGGATGGACACGAATGAAAAAATCCAATAACTTTCTCCTCCATCATGTGATCTAACTCGTTAAGATAAATATTAGCAAGTAAAGGACTCAAAATCCCGCAATAACCGTAATTGGGTACCTTAGCAGCTTCCATAGGTGCAAAATCGTAAAATGTTCTTAACCAATAAGGGTCTGGTTTAGCCTCATCTTCATCAAGAACTTTCTTCCTTTTCAAACCCTTTTTCTTCTTTCGTTTCCTCGTAATCTTTTCATCACTAACATGCCCGGTTTTCGATACCGCTTTCAACCCGGATTTGATCAAGATCAAAACTTTCGGATCCGTCACACCTTTTTCAACATATTCAACCATCAAATTCACGTCCAATTTATCAAAAACTTGGGTCAAATCCCCTTTCAAGAACCACACATACCCAGCAAAATTACTCCTAATTGTTCGAATCACTGTATGTGCATTCCTTCGCGGTCGAAAAGCGTGCGATTTGCGCGAAAACCTCGGCTCAAACACCGGCTCAAGAATCATCAACAACAATTCTTGAACCACAAAATCTTGAAACGGAGGTTCCTTTTCATTCAAAATCATCAAACGCTTTCGACTTGAGAGTTTCGAAAATGGGATTTTGTCATTAGGGTTTTGAATGTAGGGTTGTGTTTTCATGTTCCACTGAAATTGACCCCGTATGACGGCGTTTCGGAGAGACAAGAGGTTGTTCAACACATGCGATTGGACAGCGTGGCGGGCTGGGAAAGAGCCGGTGAAGTGGGCGCACGTCCGTTGGTAGGCTAAGACCCATAGATCGAGTTTGGAGATGAAACCGGTGAGGTTTGAGAAGTGGGTTTGGTTGCGGTTTGAGAAGGTTCGGACCCATAAATCGGAGAGGACCTGAATTGGGTCTTCTTTGAGAAGAGAGTGTGGGTCTTGTTTGGGTGGTTGTTCATGACGGCGGTGACGGTGGTGCTGGTGGTGGTGGTGGGGAGTGGATATGTGTGAGAAGGTGCGGATGCAGGTAAGGTGTTTGAGTCTAGTCCTAAGAGACATCGATGATATGCTTTTCTTTGTGTTGGCTTGCTGGATGGTGTAAACGAAGGTAATGTTGTGGTTGATATGGACAAAACCATGTTCACCGTGAGGCTAGTAGCATCTATGTAGTTGCTTCTATGCGACTGAATCTAGAAGATCTTTATTTACCCTACAAAATCTGCATCAAATGTCAAAGATAAGTTATGAATAAAATTCTTACCCACTTTTAGGGTTTTTCGGGATTGGTATTTTCGGTTCAGTACAGTATTTTGGGTTGATTTACCTTTGAATACCGGTACCGTACCGGCCACTTCCGGTACCGGTACCCACTTTTTGTGTTTTTCGGGATTAGTACTTTCGGTTCGGTACCGGTACGACACCGAGCTCATCCCTAGATAAAACAAAGTCTTACCTACGTAGTAGCTATCTGAAGCTAGTGATGATAGTTTGATCCGGTATCCGAAATATTTCTACCTTCAGATCAACCTACGTGACACCTTAAATGAATATGTATATTGTATAGAATCTTTTCTTTTGCATTATAACTATGATAAGTAATTGACATGTATATATGTAATTTGCAGATACCAAACATGTAAACTAAATACACACAACCATATATACAATCATTTCTTTTGCATTGTAAGTATGAAAAACAATAATTTCCAGATATCAAAACATGTAAACTAAATACACACAACCATATATACAATCATTTCTTTTGCATTGTAAGTATGAAAAACAATAATTTCCAGATATCAAAACATGTAAACTAAATACACACAACCGAAACCATAAATGTTCATGTGAACCCATACATGGAGATCAAGTCCTTTCGGTATACAATAATTAATATGTGAAAATGGAAAAGTACAGTATTTTTTACGTAATTTGCCCAGCCTAAAAGTACTTTTTGCAGCAGCCGTTTGATACTAAGATTGTAAACCGACACTTCACAGCAAAAGTGACCTTAAAATACTTTAGTTCTCAACAGTGATTCTCCATCATCTACAACAGATATGAAGAAAACTAACTCAGGTAAGTTTGACCGCTTCCCTATTTATAATTACAAAGAAAACATAACGATTGAAAGGTCGAAAGTCAAAGTTTGAAATAAGCAAAAGAGTTAATTGTCATTTTCGTCCTTGTAGTTTGTCCAATCATGTCAGTTCAGACCAAATTTTAAATTTGTACCAATTTCGTCTCTGACATTCTTGAAAAATGCTAGTTCCGTCCAAAATAACATGAGTTAACTGCCATTTTCGTCCCTGTGGTTTGTCCAATTATTCGATTCAACCTTAGTTTTTTGGACGAAATTGGCATGTTTAAAGAACGTCCCGGGACGGAAATGGTACAAATTTAAAATCTGGCCTGGACTGGCATAACTGGACAAACCACAGGGACGAAAACGACAGTTAACTCTAAGCAAAAAAAAATGATTAATACAGGCGGTCAATGACAACAAACTATCCCAATTACTGCGGCAGTCGTCGTTCGGGTCGGGTCGGTTACGAATGCATTTTTGGCCTCAAGTAACAAAGCAAGCAGAACACTTTATCCGATTTTACACCAACCAAGCCATAGAAAATTGTCTTAATCTACCACCAATATCTCGTTTTGGAAAATCATACTCAAATATGCCCAAGACCAATTTCATCTCTTTGGTGAACATGATAATGATAAAATTAGGGATTCCAAATCAAGTTTCTTAAACTTTAGTTTCAATAATCTTTGCATAGTTAGCCCCTAAAGTCAAGTTTTAACAAACTAAGTCACAAATTCAATATTCAAATTCATAGCACACAAAGATTTACATGTTGAACTGATTTCTAAATTCATATTTATTGTGACAAATACTTCAAACAACTAAACAAGTAATAAAACTAAAAAAAGCAAGAATAGGTTTACCTTTTGGAGAGGGAGAGCTCCGACAGAAGGTGGCAGCGAGGCGGATTGGGCGGCGGACGGCGGAGGGAGGCGGTCCGGCGGAGAGACAGAGGTGAGAGTGAGACTTCTGTGCGTGCTGTGTGTTACGTTGATTTTCTTTAAAACCCTAACCTTTTAATTTACTATGGGAAATATTATTGCTGTCATTTTGTTCACAAGATCACTTTTAACATTTTAATCTGAATTTGAAATCTTTTGTATCTGGTTTTTAACACTTTAGTCTAAATTTTAATTTTTTTGCATCTGGGTTCTTTTGTATCTGGGTTTTAACACTTTAGTCTAAATTTGAAATTTTTTGTATCTGGGTCTTTGTGATTTCATTTTCTTTTTGTCATTTTGGTCAAAAATAATGAAATCATTTCATATTTCTCAAATTAAATTATGGTATTTTGTTATTTTCCTCAGGAACAAAATGACCATTATAATTTTATTACAACACATTATTAATTAAAATTATAAAATTAATAAATCCTTTTGACCTTATAAAAGAAGCACACACTTATCATCTCCCCAAACCCAAACCCTAATTCATCCTCTTCTCCAAACCCCATGTCGGTCGAACCACGTGGCCGTATGGCTCCGGTGTATGGTCGAAAAAAGAGTGGGTGTTGCCGGACTTTGATAACGATGATATTATAAGTTGCTTTGAAGGTAACTCGAATCTGTTTTGGGGCCGTATTGCTCCGGTGTATGGTGGAAAAAAGAGTGGGAGTTGCCGAAAATTGATAACGATGATATTATAAGCTGCTTTGAAGGTAACTCGAATATGTTTTGGGTTGAATGCTATGGAATAGAGAATCTCAATGGAATGAATCTCAATGGAGAATGAGGTTTGGAGAAGATGATGGATTATGGTTTGGGGGAGGATGATGTCTATGCTTTTATATGGTTAAAATGGGATTATTTAATTTTATTATTTTAATTAATAAAGTGTTATAATAAAATTATAATGATCATTTTGCCCATGAGGAAAAGGAAAAAAAATAACAAGATTTAATTTGAGAAATATGATCTGATTTCATTTTTGGACCAAAATGGCAAAAAAAATGAAACCACAGGGATCCAGATGCAAAAGGTTTCAAATTTGGACTAAAGTGGCAAAAGTGACCAAACCTCGGGGACCAAAATGGCAGTTTACTCTTAAATTAGGCTCAAACTATCCACACACCTATCTTCCTATTTGCACACCATTTGCCTCGTATAGGCCTATACGGGGCGTATATGGTTACATCAAATTCAATGTCTAACTCATGTCAGTTCTGGTTTGGCGGCTCCTATACGCCGCTTACAACCCTATACATGTCGTATAGGACCCCTTGTATAGGTCTCCTATATGACTCATGCCCCATATATGCCACGTAAATTCCAATATGGGGCGTATATAAGGGTTTTTTTTATAAACATTTTATACAATATTTAACCGTTTTAGCAAACTTTTATAAAAATATAAGTTTTCTATTTTAAATATATAAAAATAACAAGTATAGGATATGATACAACACATGTATAGGCTTATACGAGACTTATATTATACACTATATGATACGATACGACACAATACGATACTATAGGATACGTTACAACACCCGTATAAGCCTATAGGTGTAGTATAGGTCCTGTATAGGACTATAGGTGTGATTTATGTCCCGTATAGGCCTATAGGCCTATACAAGACCTATACGAGACTTGTACTACACTGTACGATACGATACAATACAATACGATACTATAGGATACAATACAACACCCTTATAGGCCTGTAGGTGTAGTATAGGTCCCGAATAGGCCTATAGACATATACAAGACCTATAGGTGACCTATACGAGACTTATACTATACATTATACGATACGATACGATACGGTATAATACCTGTATAGCCCTATAGGTGTAGTATAGGTCCGATATAGCACTATAGTTGTAGTTTAGGTCACGTATAGGCTTATACTCATATACAAGACCTATAGGGGACATATACTACACTATATGGTACGATACTGCATCTATAGGCCTATACAATGCTTATACGAGACCTATACGAGACTTATACTACACTATACGATACGATACGATACAATACGATACGAGACTATATGATAAGATGCAACACTTGGATAGGCCCGTAGGCGTATACGAGTGTTGTCTCATATCCTATAATATTGTATCGTTTTGTATGGTATCGTATAGTGTATAGTATAAGTCTCGTATAGGCCCCTATAGGTCTTGTATATGCCTATAGGCCTATACGAGACCTAAACCACACCTATAGTCCTATAAGAGACCTATACTACACCTACAGGCCTATACGACTGTTGTATCTTATCATATAGTCTCGTATCGTATCGTATCGTATCGTATCGTATCGTATAGTGTAGTATAAGTCTCGTACAGGTCTCGTATAGGCATCATATAGTGTAGTATAAGTCTCGTATAGTCCCCAGTCTAGCCCTAACTCAGGGGTATAATAGTCTTTTAAACAACCCCAGACGCCCAATCTAGCTCTGTATGCGGCGTATATTTTTTATTTTTTGTTTTCTCTTTTTAATATTAGTCTTATTGATATTAAAAAGAGAAAACAATATATATATATATATATATATATATATATATATATATATATATAGGTACGGGATCAGGAGAAAACACCCCAAAGTGTGAGAACGGTGAGAACGCATCCTGTCCCAACACGTGGCGCGGAATATGATCAGGGCGTGAGGAGTTTTTTTGTCTTTTCAATCTTTTTTTATTTTCCCAATTTTGCGTAACATGCTGCTTCATTTTTGGCGTCTAAGATTATTTTGGCGTTAATAGTATTCACTAACTAATTGGCGTTGAATTAATTGTTTTTGTGTCACATAGATAATTTTTTTGGCGTTATAGCGTTTCTCTGGTTAAATTTTTTTGGCGTTTTGTGGCGTTGTATAATAATTCACTACGAGTCATTAATATTTTCATAAGACTACAATAAGACCAAATGTTTTTTATGGCGTTTAGTCAATTTTTTTGGCGTTTAATACATTGACAAGGTGCTTTGCCAGCACCCGTTTTCACAGTTTTCATACTACTAGCATTTTGGTGTTTGTAGTTTTTGGCGTTTTATATAATAATGTATTTTATTTATAGAGAATTAGATAACAAACAACAGATAATTTGATAACAAAACAATATAAAACGAAAAAGAAAAAAAAAGAAAAAATGGTAATCTAATTTCTCATCCAAATCTTTAATGTTATCAGCCTCTTCTTCTTGAATTTGTTTTGGCGTTTTAAACCTTTGAACACCTTAGCTAGATGCCAACTTTCCTATATAAACCCCGTCTTTTTTAGACGAATCTTGTTAGTGGCATCCTATTTTTTGGTGTGATATTGTTGTTTGGTGGCATGTCATTGAAGATCAACTCTTGCTTGAATGCTATTTATAATAATGGAGGCCAAAATAGCATTTTACACATGTGTTGATCCCTTCATGCCATGCATATAGTCATCAAGAACAAAGCTCACATGATGACATCTCGTTATTCTGCCCGACTCTTATCTATTGTAATCTAATCAGGCTAATTCTAAAGATCTCCCTTTGATCCAATAAAAGTTGATCTGTTAAGCAATTACTGTGAGTATACTCGATCCCTTTTTGCTTTAAACTTTGGGATGTAACATGTATTCTACTAAACTACGATGCTTGAGACTTTTGCAAACTAAACCCTATCCTACGTGTATGTGAAACTTGTGATTCTTGTATTCTATTTGTGCTATGTGAACGTTTAATCCAGGGTGTGTAGTTCCGCCTTAACAATAGTAGCGCTATAGGAGATGCACCTCCCCATTATTCTCAGGGGTATTGTTAGGAGGATTCTCGTTTTCCTTGAGACTTGGGAAAACAACAAAGCATCGGGATACATGGGCTATCACTTGTTGGATTGCGAACACTAGCATGGCTGAAACTATTTTGTTACACTTACATATGGATATGAGTTGTTTTAATCTATTATACTATTACTCAAACTTGTATACTCGACTGTACATTTTGTACTGACCCTATTTTAATACATGTTGCAGGCTGATAGGATGCTGAGGATACAAGTGAATCAAGCTAGGGTGATGCTTAGAAACTCATCTAGATAATTAAGTATTTGAACAATATTTGAGACTTGATGTACTTTGATACTTGTGATGGTTGTTTGTCTTTAGACAATGTTTGAATCAATCTAATTTATAATGAAACTATTTAGTGTTATGGAATCTCATGAGCAATCTGAATGCTTAGTGCTCGCACCCCGATGTTTCCGCCATCGGTTAGGGTGTGACAGATACAATCCCAAAGGGTCGGAATATTGAAAGATAATTAATTAAGTTATTAATGCGTAAAGTGGTAGTCCCCTCTTTTGAAGGCGACGTTACCTTTGGCTAAGTGGTTTGAGTCAGCAGGGATACAATCTGAAGTAGCCGGTTTAATGTATTAATAGTAGTTTACATATGAGGGGATCAAGCCATTCGCACCCCCGCCATCCAATACCAGTGGGTATTGAAGGAGGTCCTAGTAAGCTTGTCCCAGGTCCTTGCAGGATCTATACACTGAACAAGGCAAGAACCTTACCAAACCATTCCCTTAACCCCCGACCAGGTAGCCAACATATCTCTATATAGACCGTAGAGATATGAATGGTGAAAATATTTTACTTTATATAGACAGTAAAGTAATGCCATGACACCACAGACAAATGATAAGGAAGTTTCACATTCAACATAAAAAACTAGTTATTAAAGTCATTAATACAAAACCAAATAAAAAGTGCGAAAAGATTAAAAATCAAAAGTATTACATTAAATGCTTGTCTTCACCAAGTGATGTAAGAGACTTAGCCAAACATGGCCTTTGATTGACAAGAACTCTTACGATCAATCTTGGATCCCGAGACTACTACACACACTCTAAGGTGGATGATGGATGATGGTGGTGGATGTGGGTGTTGTAGTGGTGGTGGAGTGGTGGCAAAGTGGGAGAGAGGTGGTTTGCCAAGGGATGCCTTTGAAGTGAACCAAGGACCCCTATTTATAACCTGTACAGAAGCCCGGCCACGGCCCCGTGTCCGCTGGACACACCCCCGTGGCCATCCTCTTTCTCTTCCTTCATTAATTGCACTTGTCTGCATTAGGCTCCACACGACCCCGTGTTCACTGGGCACGGCCCCGTGTGCAGAAGCCTATCTGTACTATCAAGATTTGCAAGATTATGCGAATCTTAGCGTTGACCACGCTCCGTGTTGAGCTGGGCACGCCCCGTGGTGAGCTGGGCACAACCCCATGGTCAGCTGGACACAGCCCCATGGTCAGCTGGGCACAGCCCCATGGCCAGCTTCTGTCTTCTTGTTTTTTCTTTGGGAGATGCTGCCGAGGGGTCGGGCATGCCACGTTTGTTCCTCTTCTTTGTATTTATGTTAGTTTTTGCTTCTTATTTGTTCCTTTTATTCGTTTAAGCTCATTTGATCCTGAAAATACAAAAGGAAGACAAAAGCACACTTTTTTCCAACATTAGTACTAAAAAAGGGTTAGTTTTATGCCTTATTTGATGTAATTTATATGTTTCATTTTACACACATCAAATACCCCCACACTTGAATCTTTGCTTGTCCTCAAGCAAAACTCTTTAATATGTAGCTTACACACCCAAATGGAAGAGGTAGAGAAGAAGTTTTGGGCTTGTCTTGAGTGTCGGGAATCCAAGATCTTTATTAAGATTTATTTTTATTTTATTTACAATCCTATTCGTCATGATTTATTTAGAACACTTGTTAAGAAAAATTATTTATTTGGCATAACATGCCTCTTTAAAATTCCATTTATATACAAATTCACATACCTCACGGGAGATCACTCAACACTCGGCCGAAGATGTATTTTTGTGAAACACTCGAGACCGGCATGGAACTTACTTATACCATATGTTTGCCAAGCAATCAATCCTCCTCCTTTTTAACTATAAACCTTCGTAAATATCAAGAGGACTTGGGGAAAGGGTTAGGCTTCGGCTTCGGCTAAGGGTAGGTGGTTTTTGGTTAGTGGTTAGTAAAACGGCGAAAAGCGTAAAAGCGTCGGTTGTCGTGAACCTCTTTTTTTTTTACATTTATTCAAACTAAGCATATTCAAACAAGGTTTCTTTGAGGAACTTGTTTGTTTATTGCAAGACTTTCGTTCTTCTTCTTTTTTTTTTTTTTATATCACAAGATAACCGATCTTTTTACTAAAACAAAGGGGTTGAAAAGAAAAAGGTTTTGGTGGGTAAAGGGTGTTTGTTTTGTGGGTTTTGAAATGAAAATGTTTAGGCTCAAAGGGGTTAACTAGGGGGATTTTGGGTAGGTGATAAAGAAAATGAAAACTAATGGTGTTGAAAGGAAAAATGGGTTAGTCCTAATGCCTCTATCATTTACTTGGGTTTAAGTTGGTAAGGACCAGGAATGTATCATTGTGGCAAGTTCTAGAGTCGTAAGAACCAAGCGGCTATTCACACAAGAAACGAAAAATGAGCATTTAGTTTAAAGATGTATGCTTGTATGCTCAATAAAGGCTCAAAACTCACTTATTGTGGGAATGAGTTTATAATGTGATCAAGTATATATAATCAAAATTTAACTAGATTTGTCATGCCTTTTCATAATCTTCTTATGTTGGTTCCTTTTATCACGACGCTATCGGTTGTAAATTTGTAAAAACATAACCTTTTTAGAACTTGATATTCCTGAATTAAACCAAGAGAAGTAAAAAAAATGAAAAGTTTTTGAAAAAATTTGGGCGATTAGCGGTTCCAATAGAATTTTGTGTAAGGCTTGTTATTAGAACTTGTAAAATTCAAGGTTTTAGCATCTCCTCCACACTTAAATTACACATTGTCCTCAATGTGTCCCAAAAATAAGTTTTTAGGTTGATTGAATGTGAAAAGGGTGTTAAAAACAAGATTTTATGTTACTGGGCAGCTGAACACGGGGTGTGGTGGGCTGAGCACGGCCTTGTGGTCAGACTGCCAGTATCAAATTTAAACAGAAGGCTGGCCATGGGGCGTGTTCAGCGAGCACGACCACGTGGCCAGTTACCTGAACTGGGACTTTTTCTATAGAGCCTGGGCACGGGGGCGTGTTGGGTGGCCACGGCCCCGTGCTGGACATGCTGAAATGATGGAAAAGTTAACGGAAGGCTCTGTTTTCATGCATGGGGTGCGGTTTTAATGTCCCTTTGGCAATATCCACCTTTTCGAGTGTGATTTATTCCTGAAAAGTAGCACTAAACTAGAAAACATAAAGTTAAACTAATCTAAAACTAAGGATAGTTCCACAGAATGCCTCCGTGGTGCGCCACATTTATAAAGGTCCTTGGCTAGAGCCACCTTATCAGGTGGTTTTGGCTCATCTTCAATTAGGGGGTCGTCATTGCCAATTGGATATTTCATTGATCGCTCAAGATCGACACATTTTTTGAAGGCCCCTAATTGAATGGGCAAGTTGTTTTGCTTCCAATTAATTAAAGCTTTGTGGGTTTTCACAAAAGGTCACCCCAACACTAGTGGAGCGTCATCAAGGATGACGAAGTCGGTTGGGACTACCATTTGATTTGTTTGGACTAACACATCTTCAACTATTCCCATTGATTTTATTATTTTCCGATTAGATAGAAAAATGGGTATTTGATGTGGAGAAAAATCACCAATACTTAATTTTTCGAAAATGTAGTTTGTCATTATATTAACACAAAGATCTTTATCAATTGTAATATTACTAATAAAGGAATTTTGAAAGAAACATAGAACCGGTGTAATGTTAATTTCAAATGGATCATTTTTTATTAGCGTAGTTTGATCATTTGTTAACTTAATGCTTACCATTTTGTTAATTTTAGTGTTTGTTTTTAACTCTTTTAAAAACTTAGCATGAGTAGGTACTGAACAATGATTTTCGAAAGAAGGTGACAAGAGATTAATTTCTTGAAAATTAGACTCTTCTTGAATTTTAACGTTATCGGACTCACCTTTTTTGTTGTCTAACTTATGTGTCGGTTTTTCACTTACTTGTTCTTCCATTTTTACCTCTTCAACTATCACTTCTTTAGTACATATTACCTCTTCCCTTGCGTGGGCTTCTTTTATATAGCGCTCGATAGTTTTAAGGTGTTCTATTATCTTTTTGGCTACAGGTGAGATAGTTGGTGGTTCGTCAAAGTGAGTGGAATAAGTATCCTCAAAGCTTGAGTTCGGAAGTTCAATCCTTGGTTCCTCATAATACTAATATGAGGTAGATGGTTCATACCATTGTTCCTCATTGTAAGTATATGATGGATAAGGGTCGTAACTTGGTTCTTCATAATACTCATATGAGGTGGGTTGTTCACGCCATGGTTCCTCATAGTAAGTGTATGAAGGTGAGGGCTCATACCTCGGTTCCTCAAAGTATGAGTATGAAGGCTCATACCTTGGTTCATCAAGATATGAGTATGAGGGAGAAGGTTCATACATTGGCTTTTCATAGTATGTGTATGAAGTGGTTGTCTCGTACCTGGGCTCCTCATAGTATGTGTACGAAGGGGATGGTTCAAAGAGGTCACAATATTGTACCGAATGAGGATTACCACAAATGGTACAATACTCTTCTTCATAATCATCCTCCTTATAGTGGTAGTTGTAACCTCCTGAGTATTGATCCATAAGAATCACTCAGCAGACCACAACAAAGTCTCGGGACCAGAAAACAAAAATAAAAACGGAAGCAGAGGCTGAGCATGACCCCGTGTTTAATGAGCACGACCCCGTGTTCAGGTTCTGTATCTGGGCGTTTTGAAAAATGTGACTGGTTTAGTTTAGCACGGGGGCGTGTTCAGCGAACACGACCCCGTGTTCAGACTCTGTATCTGGGAGTTTTGTTAATTTTTATGCAGCACGGCGGCATGTTCAGTGAGCACGACCCCGTGTTCAGTCTACTGTAATGCAAAAACTACCTAAAAATGCAAAAATGTGCGCGCAGTTTTAAAAAGGTTTTTGAAAACTGATTAGGCCGTCGATTTTAAGCTTTCTTAAAATCCTTGTGTCCCCGGCACGGCGCCAAAAACTTGGTGTGTGTCGGGCGTGTTATGTTTTTATTGATATTTTAAGCCCAATTTACACATTAGTCAAGTTTTAAATTTATAAAACACGATATTCTACTAACAGTAAACACACACATGGGCAAGTGCACCCATCGTGAGCGTAGTATAGCGTTGGTAAGATACCGAGGTCGTCCAAGGACACAAGAGCTTTTAATACCGGTTTATCCTCAACGTCTAATCAAATCAATTTTTTTTTAGAAAATGTTATAAATAAAAACTAAAATGCTGAAAATAAAAATAAAAACAGATAGACGAGATGTATCACTTGGATCCGACTCGCCTTTAATGTAACCTTTGATGATTTCCGCACTTTTGCACTTTTTAAGAGATTATCTTAGTTATAGTAGTAGGCCTCTCTTTTGAAGGTGATGTTACCCTCAACCCAGTGGTTTGAGTCAGCAAGGATACAATCCCTAAGGGTCGGAATATTGAAAGATAATTAATTAAGTTATTAATGCGTAAAGTGGTAGGCCCCTCTTTTGAAGGCGACGTTACCCTCGGCTAAGTGGTTTGAGTCAGCAGGGATACAATCCCAAGTAGCCGGTATAATGTATTAATAGTAGTTTACATATGAGGGGATCAAGCCATTCACACCCCCGCCATCCAATACCAGTGGGTATTGAAGGAGGTCCTAGGAAGCTTGACCCAGGTCCTTGCAGGATCTATACACTGAACAAGGCAAGAACCTTACCAAACCATTCCCTTAACCCCCGACCAGGTAGCCAACATATCTTTATATAGACCGTAGAGATATGAATGGTGAAAATCTTTTACTTTATATAGACAGTAAAGTAATGCCAAGACACCACGGACAAATGATAAGGAAGTTTCACCTTCAACATAAGAAACTAGTTATTAAAGTCATTAATACAAAACCAAATAAAAAGTGCGAAAAGATCAAAAATCAAAAGTATTACATTAAATGCTTGTCTTCACCAAGTGATGTAAGAGACATAGCCAAACATGGCCTTTGATTGACAAGAACTCTTACGATCAATCTTGGATCCTGAGACTACTACACACACTCTAAGGTGGATGATGGATGATGGTGGTGGATGTGGGTGTTGTAGTGGTGGTGGATTGGTGGCAAAGTGGGAGAGAGGTGGTTTGCCAAGGGTGCATTTGAAGTGAACCAAGCACCCCTATTTATAGCCTGTACAGAAGCCCGGCCACGGCCCCGTGTCCGCTGGACACGCCCCCGTGGCCATCCTATTTCTCTTCCTTCATTAATTGCACTTGTCTGCATTAGGATCCACACGACCCCGTGTGTAGAAACGTATCTGTACTATCAAGATTTGCAAGATTCTGCGAATCTTAGCGTTGACCACGCCCCGTGTTGAGCTAGGCACGTGTGACAACCCGAACTTTCACGGTTAGTAACGTTTGATCTTGTAATCTTCATTTCTAGTAATTTTCTCCTTTCCACGCTCTGGTTGCATTAAACGTCGTATTTAACTTCTTTTATGATAAACTCATTAGTTGTGAATCGTTGTGGTCTCAACTAAGCGTGTGGTTGGATTCGATTATGTGTTTGATATTACTTAAGAAGCCGCGCATGAAATTGGGCCACCGCATAAACATTGGGCCGAGAGTGGGTCGGACCACACTCACACACACACCTTAGCCCTCTATGTATCTCGGCCCACCAAGAAGCCCAATCAATTAGTAAAGCTAAAGTGGGAGTTCGGCAGCCCACTTGACCCTCCGATTTCATTTATATAATTGGTTCATGCATATTTTTTTATGAATACGTGAAACAAACCCTAGCTCACCCCTTTGAATTCGGTATTCAGCGACTGGAAACCCTATCCCCCCATCTCGATCTTGCAAACAGCAGACGACCCCTCCCCTATTTGAAATCTTTGGAGCTTATCTTTGTGCTTGATTCCATATACATCATTCGGTTAGTTTCATACACGCAAATATATTTAGTTGGTTGTTTTAATCATGCATGCTTTATGAATAAATGTTGTTGTGTGTCGATATGATCCTAGGAATTATTGTAAGTTGTATTAATTCTGGACATAATGATTGTAAATATTGATTGCTCTATGAGGTTGCACATGATCTCTGAAATTGCACATGATTTCATAAATTGGCCATAATTTCATAAATTGTACATGATTGTGATCTAAGGTTGCATGTGATTTAGTTGGATTCTTTAGTCAGCCTATGGGTTAGCGGCCCAATATACTTTCCAGCCCACCAAATAGACCGGTTCAATAGGATAATAATGTGAATATAGTATGTCGGCCATTGTATTCATATGAGCATGTGATTGGCAGTAAACAAGTGATATATAATATGCTACAATCGGTCCAATAATAATGAACTTGCAGCCACTACTAAAATTGGTCCAATAATAGCATGAAAACAATAACAGTGGTCGGCCATTATTGTTAGTTTTGATAATGGTTATGCTAGCCAAATTAATTGTTATGACATTAGAATATATGAGGTAGGTATCGTGAAGTAGATTTCATGATTCTTGACTTAGATAACAGATTATATGTTGGCCCATTGTATGTTAGTGGGTTCTAAAGAATAGAGCAATGATAAACGTAATTGGATTGGACCATGCTGTTAAGGGCATAAACGGTTGGGTCTGGGAAATTTAATGAATTACATGATAATATGGTTACTAATCTACTTGGGCCGCACAGCTTGGTAAACGGGTATATGTGCACACACACTTGGGCTGCGATGTAATTTCATATAGTATTGGGCCAAGTTGTAAGTACACGGGTCTTCATTAGTTGGGCCTTAGGTTTTATTGGGTCATACCTGTTTGACGAACTATTATATTACATGTTTATCTATTTAGTCTAAGGTAACGGTGCGCTGAATGCCAATATTTGAATTCGTGTGCACTATCTGATGGATAAATGTGGTTTGATACGTGTGGTGCTTGTTTGCAAACTGATTGTATGTGTAACTATCTTAGGGCTTGGTTGACCCCTGTTGTTAAATAAGTAATCAAATCATACCGAGCAAACCAAGGCGAGTTCACACTCTTAAGGCATGGGATTCCCGGTGGGTTGGGAATGGGATTAAAAAGCTAAGATGAAACTTGTATATTCACCACTAATAGACTACATTTAATCCTGCGTATTCTCGGATTGGGAAGAATACGTACCTCCGTCCTCGGATTGGGAAGGACGCCTACACTAAACCTGCATATTCTCGGATTGGGAAGAGTACGTACCTCCGTCCTCGGATTGGGAAGGACGCCTACACTAAACATGCGTATTCTCGGATTGGGAAGAACACGTACCTCCGTCCTCGGATTGGGAAGGACGCCTACACTAAACCTGCGTATTCTCAGATTGGGAAGAGTACGTACCTCCGTCCTCGGATTGGGAAGGACGCCTATACTAAACATGCGTATTCTCGGATTGGGAAGAATACGTACCTCCGTCCTCGGATTGGGAAGGATACCTACATTAAATCCTGCATATTCTCGGATTGGGAAGAATACGTACTACCATCCTCGGATTGGGAAGGACGCCAATATATAACTAGTCTAGTGGTTTACAACATGGGGTAGCCCCCACTAATTATGGTTTGGAAAACAAGGAAAACGGGTTAACCTATAGTTGCAAACAAACTCATGATTTTTGAAACTACTTTAAACTGAACACTCAACTGTGAACTCGCTCAACTTTGTTGTTGACTCGTTGTTACATGCCTTGCAGGTCGTTAGGTATCTATGGAGCTTGCACGAACAGGAGGAGTCGTTGTGGGACATGGACTGTCGAGTTCCATGTTAACATTTGAATGTTTAAACTTATACTTTGGATTTTAGTTTTTAAACTTTACGCTTCCGCTGTTTAACTTAAGTTTGGTTAACTTGTTTTGAACACCAATTATATTGTGTGGTTGGACTTTAACTTATTTAATTATATTGTTCAATATGATTGGTGGCTGGATCCTGGTCAGTCATGCCTCCTGCGGTGATACTCCGCTTGTGGATTTTGGGGGTGTGACAACACGCCCCGTGGTGAGCTGGGCACAGCCCCATGGTTAGCTTCTGTCTTCTTGTTTTTGCTTTGGGAGATGCTGCCGAGGGGTCGGGCATGCCACGTTTGTTCCTTTTCTTTGTATTTATGTTAGTTTTTGCTGCTTATTTGTTCCTTTTGTTCGTTTAAGCTCATTTGATCCTGAAAATACACAAGGAAGACAAAAGCACATTTTTTCCAACATTAGTACTAAAAAAGGGTTAGTTTTATGCCTTATTTGATGTAATTTATATGCTGCATTTTACATGCATCACTAGGCCCCGTAAGGAGGGTGGATTGTAACATCCCACATTGGTTGTGAAGGGGAACGAAGGCTTCCTTATAAGAGGCTTGATACCTTCACCATCATGACGCGTTTTAAATCCGTGATTCGCAGGCGCTGAGGGCGTGCTGGCCGCCAAAGCGGACAATATCATGGCAGGCGCTGAGGGCGTGCTGGATTTTGGTGGTGTGACAGATTGGTATCAGAGCCATTGGTTATAGTGAACTTGGTTTTTAAAAAGGAAAAAAATCTTTTTTTGACAAAAACCAGACTATAACCTGTTCAGTGCTCAACGATCCGCAACGACGCTTCGCTCCACGTGCAAGGCTCAACACATTAGGTGGTATGATTTATGCTTATATTGCCTACTTGCTAGTTTACTTGTGCATGATGTGCTGCTTTTGGTATTCTCGGTTAGGGTAGTAGCGTGGTATCTATTAGCCCTAATGTATTCTTTTTGACGCCCAACTGTTTACTCCAAATTTGACAAGTGGTGGTCAAATTCTTTTCTGATTTCTCGTCACCCCGCTACGACGACTGTTTATGCATTCTTTCTATTTACACGCTTATCTCGACATGACGTCGCCATCTGACCCTCCGTACTTTCGGTTTGCACGTCAATGTTCACATAGACCAGAACCGGCCCGAACGAACTCGGATTTAGGAGAACTATATACCCACGCATCCGTGTTGACGAACCCCATCATCTTCACCTGTCGTCGTCACCAGAAATGAAGCAGTCACAACTACACGCGTTTGTCGTTTTGCAACTCGAAACCCTATCATCCAAACCCTGTTTTGGACCAAAGATATACTCACGTGACCATGATGCAACGAACTTTTCCTTCGTGTCGTTGCCGCCATCAACCATTACTGGAACTATCTTTAGAGAATGAAATAGTCGACAAAATTCTTCAGTTATTTGTTGGATTTTTGTTTTCGCTCAATTCTTTGTATGAACGTCACCAACCCTCCGTTTCTTCAATCCGAGACCGATATAACGAAATGCTAACAACCATACCACGATTTCCACCGATCACAAGATTACTCCCCCCCCAATTACCTGTTGGGTGGTTAATTTTTATTATACTTTGATTTACACCTTCGTATACCTAACTTAGCAAATGGATGCTTCTTAATGCCGGGGCAGCCTTCGGGACACTCGTGAACGGAGATACAGATTACTCAACCTACAGACGGACACGATGAACTACGCATTTACCTCACCCCTTTCCCCCTTACACTACAAGAGTCGCGTTTTGATCCTACGATAGTTTATCTTAATTATGTGAAATCTTTTCACTAGCTTTTGTACCGACACATGATTGTTGATTAATGATATGTCTAATTTCTACCATTGGCTTAGGCCAAACCATCACACTCTTACCACAGTGACATTAGGTTCTCGCTTCCCCATGCAGAGACACTAATACGAACTCACTCTAGTTTAGAGAATTTGGAAGGCTTGACTTTCGAGCATTGGTGATCACTTCTTGAAACCCTGAGGATGGTGATGTGTTGTTGATACAATCATACCCTCTTGAACATGTATTCACACCATTTCTTTGAAACCTCTTGACATTTCAGATTCATTCGCACGACCTAAGGAAACTCCTCCGAATTTGGTTGCTTACCGACTCGATAAATCGCAAACTTGTCTAAGTTCATGGATCAAGGTGAATTATTTCTTCTTCGCAGGCGGGCGAGCCTGACAACTTTGACGGAAGTTTCAGTGAACCTTAACACTACAAACTCGTACAACAACCATTCATCTATGGTAAATTCTGGTTATGATTGACATATCCACGCGACATCTCTATTTTGGCAAATGGCATTCTTTGTTTTAACCCTGTACAACTTGCGTACGACTAACTTATACCCTCGACATCAGGTAAACCCCTGCTAAGGATCCCTACGCGCTTATGCATCGACGGTGACTACTCTTTCTTATGTTTTCACATCCATACACGATATACTTTTGGGATTCTGTGATCCTAACAGCAATCCCCGCGGACACTCGCTTGGACAAGCTACACTCTACGAACATTACTCGATGAGCATTGGGCCATGCATATGATGATACCACAGGTACTGTTCTTTGAACTTGATACGACCGATATGGATTCTCTGACGCGACATTCGAATCTAGTCTAACCTGACGAATATGTCACTTGTTTTCATCGATGACATACTGATACACTCCAAGAGTCATTTTGGAACATCTTCGAGCAGAACAACTTTATGCTAAGTTTTCGAAATGCGACTTTTGGCTTCGTGAAGTCCATTTCTTAGGCCACGTGGTTAATGAGGATGGGATTCACGTTGATCCACCCAAGGTTGACTCGACCAAGAACTGGCCTGCACCTAGAACACCAACTGAAATCCGTCAATTCTTGGGATTGGCAGGTTACTACAAAAGGTTTATCAAAGATTTCTCAAAGATTGCGTAGCCTCTTATCGTTCTTACTCAGAAGGGTGTCACCTACCATTGGGGTGATGCTCAGGAATCCGCATATCAATAGCTGAAGTTGAAACTTTGTAGCACACCTATCCTCTCGTTACCTGAAGGCACAGACGACCTTGTGACACGTCAAACCAAGGACTTGGTTGTGATCTGATGCAACGTGAGGAAGTCATTGCTTACGCATCACGCCAACTTAAAGTTTACAAAAGAACTACGTTACCCACGACTGGGAGTTGGGAGTAGTAGTGTTTGTACACAAGATATGGAGACATTCCTTGGATGGTACCAAGTACACCATTTATACCGATCACAAGAGTCTCCAGCATATATTTGACCAGAAGGAATGGAGCATGCGACAGCGACGATGAGTCGAACTCTTTAACGACCACGAATGCGCAATCAAGTACCATCCAGGCAGAGCCAATGTTGTGGCTGGCGCCCTCATTCGAAAGGAAACCAAACCTAAGCATGTACGCGCGTTACAACTTGCTATTCACTCCAACCTTCCTTCCCAAACTCGTGATGCTCAGGTTGAAGCATTGGAAGAAGGGAATCATTTAGCTGAGTCCGTGCAGGGCATGGGAAAAAGTGACTTGAACCTAGGGAAGGCGGTACTCACTACTTCATGGAACGTGACTGGGTTTCATCCTTTGGAAATCTACGAGAACTTGTGATGAGCGAAGCACACAAGTCTCGCTACTTGGTGCATCTTGGCTCTGATAAGATGTACCAAGACCTTAAAAACTCTTTACGGGTGGCCCCACATGAAAGCTAACATAGCGACCTATGTTAGTAAGTGTTTGACCTGTGCGAGGGTCAAGGTTGAATACCAGAAACCATCAGGCCTACTTCAACAACCAGAGATCCTGGCATGGAAATGGGAGCAGATTTCCATGGACTTTGTTACTGGCTTGCCTAGATCACAACGGGGAAATGACACCATCTGGGTGATCGTGGATCGACTAACTAAGTCTGCACACTTTCTAGCAATCAAGGAAACTGACAAGTTTTCTACGCTAGTAGACATCTATCTAAAGGAAGTAGTCTCTAGGCACGGAGTGCCAACTTCTATCATCTCTGATCGAGACTCACGCTTTACATCTGAATTGTGGCAGGCGATGCACAAGTCCTTTGGCTCTCGACTAGACATAAGCATGGCGTATCATCCACAGACGGATGGACAGTCTGAACGCACCATCCAAACCCTTGAAGACATGCTTCGAGCATGTGTGATCGATTTTAGTAACGGCTGGGAAAGACACCTCCCGTTAGTGGAGTTTTCGTATAACAACAGTTATCACACCAGTATCCAGGCTGCTCCGTTTGAGGCATTGTACGAACGTAAGTGCCGATCACCTCTTTATTGGGCAGAGGTTGGCGACAGCCAAATCACTGGCCCAGAACTCGTCGTAGACACGACAGAAAAGATTGCCCAAACCCGATCACGAATGGCAGCAGCTCGTAACCGTTAGAAAAGCTACGCTGATAAGCAAAGGAAACCACTCGAATTCCAGGTTGGGGATTGAGTACTACTTAAAGTCTCACCTTGGAAAGGTGTAGTTCGTTTTGGTAAACGAGGTAAACTCAACCCGCGATATGTTGGACCTTTCGAAATCTTAGAGGAAATAGGCAGTGGCCTACAAACTGAACCTACCCGAAGAACTCAGTGGAGTTCACAACGTATTCCATGTGTCGAATCTGAAGAAGTGTCTGTCAGATGAGACCCTCATAGTTCCTCTCAAGGAACTCACTATCGAAGTTTAGTTGGGATTCGTCGAGGAACCAGTAGAGATTACTGACCGAGTTTTTAAGATTCTCAAGCGTACCAGAATACCTCTTGTTCGAGTTCATTGGAACTCCCGTCGTGGCCCAGAATTCACCTGGGAACGAGAAGACCGAATGAAACACAAGTATCCCCCGTTGTTCGAGAAACGTGAAACCACTACTGAGGCTGAAGCTACTGTGGAATTTCGGGACGAAATTCCAAACCAACGGGGGGATGGTGTGACACCCCAGGAAAACCAGGAAACTACGCAACTTAACTAGCTTCCTTAGTAACCACGTGCTAAATTTCGGGACGAAATTTCTTTCAAGTTGGGGATGATGTGACAACCCGAACTTTCACGGTTAGTAACGTTTGATCTTGTAATCTTAATTTATAGTAATTCTCTCCTTTCCACGCTCTGGTTGCATTAAAAGCCGCATTTAACTTCTTTTATGATAAACTCATCAATTGTGAATTGTTGTGGTTTCAACTAAGCGTGTGGTTGGATTCGATTATGTGTTTGATATTACTTAAGAAGCCGTGCATGAAATTGGGCCACCGCATAAACATTGGGCCGAGAGTGGGTCAGACCACACTCACACACACACCTTAGCCCTCTATGTATCTCGGCCCACCAAGAAGCCCAATCAATTAGTAAAGCTAAAGTGGGAGTTCGGCAGCCCACTTGACCCTCCGATTTCATTTATATAATTGGTTCATGCATATTTTTTTATAAATACGTACCTCCGTCCTCGGATTGGGAAGGACGCCTACATTAAATCCTGCGTATTCTCGGATTGGGAAAAATACGTACTACCGTCCTCGGATTGGGAAGGACGCCAATATATAACTAGTCTAGTGGTTTACAACATGGGGTAGCCCCCACTAATTATGGTTTGGAAAAAAAGGAAAACTGGTTAACCTATAGTTGCAAACAAACTCATGATTTTTGAAACTACTTTAAACTGAACACTTAACTGTGAAGTCGCTCAACTTTGTTGTTGACTCATTGTTACATGCCTTGCAGGTCGTTAGGTATCTAAGGAGCTTGCACGAGCAGGAGGAGTCGTTGTGGGACATGGACTGTCGAGTTCCATGTTAACATTTGAATCTTTTAACTTATACTTTGGATTTTAGTTTTTAAACTTTATGCTTCCGCTGTTTAACTTAAATTTGGTTAACTTGTTTAGAACACCAATTATATTGTGTGGTTGGACTTTAACTTATTTAATTACATTGTTCAATATGATTGGTGGCTGGATCCTGGTCAGTCACGCCTCCTGCGGTGATACTCCGCTTGTGGATTTTGGGGGGTGTGACAACACGCCCCGTGGTGAGCTAGGCACAACCCCATGGTCAGCTTCTATCTTCTTGTTTTTGCTTTGGGAGATGCTGCCGAGGGGTTGGGCATGCTACGTTTGTTCCTTTTCTTTGTATTTATGTTAGTTTTTGCTGCTTATTTGTTCCTTTTGTTCGTTTAAGCTCATTTGATCCTGAAAATACACAAGGAAGACAAAAGCACACTTTTCTAACATTAGTACTAAAAAAGGGTTAGTTTTATGCCTTATTTGATGTAATTTATATGTTGCATTTTACACACATCATTGGGCCCCGTAAGGAGGGTGGATTGTAACATCCCACATTGGTTGTGAAGGGGAACGAAGGTCCCTTATAAGAGGCTGGATACCTTCACCATCATGACGCGTTTTATATCCGTGATTGGCAGGCGCTGAGGGCGTGCTGGCCGCCAAATCGGACAATATCATGGCGCGGTTACGCTGGGCTGTTACAACAATTGTCCCAAAAAAATGTTACCGTTTGAGGATCCTGAGTTCTAACGGTTACATTTTTTACGAATTCCAAGGTAATTAAGAGATAGGACTTTGACGTGATAGCTTGTAACCGCCCAGGCTATAAACACTCATCACCCCCTATATCTTCTCATCTCTATCACCATTCATTCTTCATCAAGAAATCAAAAGGTAAAACACTCCTCCCTTTCTTCATTCCTTTTCTCCTTCTTATTCTCAAGTTCCGGCGAAGAAATGGCAAGACAAACAAGATCAAGCTCCAGTGACTCAGCTCCTTCCTTTCTTCCGTAGAATCTTCTCCAAAATCCGGAGAGAGAAATATGCTCCTTTGATAGTGATCACCTGTCGGCTCTCAAGACTTTCGGTATCTTCCCGGAAGGGATGGTGTTCCGGCCATATGATCAGGAAATCCGGTCAGATATGGCATCCACTGAATGGCTTTGCTTCAATGCCTTTCCGTTTACCTTGGGCTTTCGATTCCCTTTTCCCGATTTCATCACTGAATTCTTTCGTATCACCAACCTTAGTTTTAGCCAGACCATGCCGATGCTCTGGCAAGTGTTGCTCGTTCTTGATCGGATCAAGAATGCTCATATTCCCGATCTCCCTGTTCATGATCTTCCATTAGCATATCGGCTAAGATCCCACGGGTCTAGCAAATTTCTGTTTTACTCCACTTCTAACGATCCTCTGATACTCCGGGCCACCAGGAACGAAGAGGAATGGAAGTCCAAATTTTTCTTTGTAAAAAGAAGTTCGATCCCTGGTGGAGCGGATTATCCGGTGAAGTGGTTGAGAAGGGGTAGGATTTAGGGTTTTAGGATGATCCTTCGTTATATCTTATCCTGTATCCTGAACTGATCTGTCTTTTTGTTTTATGCAGCTGACTTCAGGAAACTAGCACCTCCTCTTGCTGACTCAGAAAAAAGGATCCAAGCCATCAGACTTCTTCCCGAGATTGAAAGAAGCTTTATTCCATACCCAGCATCCTCCAGCCAACACTCTAGTTCAAACATGTCTGGTAAGGATCCTATTTAATATCCTGCACACATTTCGTTATTTGATGTTTTATATAGTAGGGTTTTAAAATCACTCCCTGTGTGCAGATGCCAGCAAAGTTCCAATCCTTCTGGACCTTGAGGAACTCGACAGCTATCCTACTCCTGTCCAAGTCAAGAAAGAGACCCCTACCGCTACCAGCCGCAGCTCCTAGGCCTAACCCAAAAAGTCGTGCCTCCACATCTAAGAAGAGAAAGGGTTCAGAGACCACCACTCCAGCTTCTGAAGAGTTCTCCTATAAGGAGCGCAGTTTCACCGAGTCCTTGGAGCCTATGACCTCCTTCCTCAACTAGGTAATATCCTGGTTCTAGATCCTGTGCACATATACTGACTGAGTATACTGACTGAGTATCCTGGTTAGTAAACATTAATCCGTACCTGTATTTTGCTCTGTAGGGTCTCCAGCATCTACTACACCTCTTACCGAGGCCTGTGAGACAGTGAAGCTTCAGGAGGTCAGGATCAAGCAACTTGAGACCACCGTAGCTGACCAGTGCACCATTGCTGAAGCCAAGACCCGACTTTATGAAGACAAGTTGAAGAAGGTCACCCAGGATGCTGAAGTGAAGCTAGCTGCTGCCCAACTCGACCATGACCAGGCTATGCTCGCCTTCCGAGAGGGGGTCAAAAACTCTTCTGTCGTCTCCCTCTTGCAGGCCAGGATCAAAATGGCCTATGAGGCCAGGGAGACAGGCTTAAAGTGTCCATCCTGGCCGGTTGATTCCAGGGTGGCAAAGCTAAAGGATCTTGGAGGCAATCCTATGCCGTATCCTGCTAAAGCCGGAGCCGGAGAGATTTCAAAGGCAGCTGAGGTGGTGGACGAGGCTGGAGAGAAGAAGGATGCTAGCAATGATGCTGGTTAGGATGCTGTGGCCGAGGAAGCAAAGAAGGATGGTGGTGATTAGGGCTGTAAACGAACCGAACGAACACGAACGAACACGAACAAGACCTTGTTCATGTTCGTTTGTTAAAAAATATATGTGTTCGCGAACCGTTCATGAACACTTATTGATTGGGATTTTATGTTTGTGTTCGTTTGTTAAGGAAATGAACTTGTTCGTGTTCGTTTGTATTTGTTTGTTAATTTTAGGCAACGAACGTTGACGAATACAAATGAGCACAAACTAATGTTCATGAACACAAATGGAAACAAATGAACACAAACAATCGTTCATGAACAGAATATACAATACACTGACACTTATTAGATATTTAATTTGTCACAATTTTGATATATTTAAATAAATATAAAAACTAAAAACACTAATGAACTATCGAACTCAAGCGAACACGTTACCGAACGTTCACGAACATAAACGAACGAACACGACCTCTGTTCATGTTTGTTCATTTAACTAAATGAACGAAATTTCTTGTTCGTGTTTGTTTGTTTAATAAACGAACAAACAAAAACGAACTTCCCGCCGAACAGTTCATGAACTGTTCGCCGAACGTTTGTTTCGTTTACAGCCCTAGTGGTGATGCCGCTGTGTGAGAGCATTTAAGTGGGTAATGATGGATATTATTGCTTAGGCCAGAGCCCACTTTGTTAAATTAGAATAGTCTGTAACTCCAAACAATTTACTTTTTCTGCATTTACTTTTCCTGCACTTAGATACAAAATGATGGCCAAAGGTGGAGGGATCCTGAGTTTCAGCAAGAAACCCTTGGTCATCAACTTTAATATGCTTTTGAACAATCAACAGTTGAAGGTGGAGGGATCCTGTGTTTTCAGGACGAAGCCTTCAACTGTTTATGTAAATACGCTTTTGAACAAGTTGTACTTTTGGTGGATGGGTCTCGTTTTGAGATGAAGCCAAGAGTACAACCTTCTGATCTGTTAATAATAAATAACTAACCTTTTAGCCTTATCTTTCTTGTGTTTTTGTCTGATAAAATATGTTATGAATATCCTGATCATGATACTGGTATCATGCTCAATATTTTTGTTACTCCTTATTCAAAAATGTTAGATAAAACTTAATCAAATATGAATTGGTAAAAGTTTAGCTTATTCAGATAAGGCTTTTGAACGTAGTAATATAAAAAACCATACCAGAAACACTTAGGCAATAGTTTCCAACTTCAATCTTAGAATGCTTTGCAATGTACCCAGCATGGATGTCCCCTGTTTGTGCAGGATATTGCATCAGTGCACGACATACTTCAGTATTCCTTCAGTTTAAACTTTGTAATATTTTATCCATGAAATAATGTGTATAAACACAATCAGAGTTTGTTTATAATTCATCATGGACTTTACTTTACTGGGGATAAACCCTTAATACCTTGGGGATAAACCCTTAGCTTTCATGCGCTGCAGGCGGGAGTGTACAAACTCCAAGACTTAGAAAGGTGAAAACCTTTAAACCTTAGAGAGTATGAAAATACCCTTCCGTGAGAGAGGGTGATCAATTCTCATGTACCTTAAGGATCCAGGATATAGCCAATAATAATGAAATTGTCAGCCACTGTTACATGAACTGGTCCCGCTATCTTGAACTATCCCTGGATTGCTTGCGCTCCAGGCGGGGTGTTTAAACCCAATTCGGGAGAAAGGTGAATACCTTTAAACCATTGAAGGGATAAGGATCCCTTAAACGTGAGAGAGGGGGCCAATCCTCTAATCTTTCGGTTCATCTTGAGTATATATCCTGGAGTCATATCCTACAAAACACCCTTAAACTAAGGTGGGTGTTAGCTTGGCTAACACTCCTCCAATGCTTAAGTCAGTATTGGGTTCAAAAGAATAAACAAAATCAAACATATTTAAAAGAGATAGAATTCATACCATCCTGAGTTAGAAATTAAATTCTAAACTCACTTGAAATAGAGCTTAAGGTGTATAGCATTCCAGGATCTTGGTAACATATTCCCTTCCATATTCTTGAGTCGGTATGCTCCTTTCCCAGATTCTGATTCAACTACATATGGTCCTTCCCATTTTGGGGCAAGCTTCCCATCAACAGGATTAGTAGTATTCTGAAAAGCCTTCCTTAACACCCAATCTCCAACTTGAAACCTTCTAGTCCTTAGATTCTTGGTATATGCTTTGGATATCCTTTGTTGATATGCTGCCATCCTTAGCTTTGCCGCATCTCTTGTCTCATCAACAGTATCCAACTCTTGATATAAAGCTTCAGGATTCGTCTCAGGATCCTGGAGGCTTGATCTTGCTGTAGGTATCACCATCTCTGTCGGGATCACTGCTTCTGCCCCAAATACCAAGGAAAATGGGGTTTGCCCAGTAGCATTCTTCATCGTTGTTCTATCAGCCCATAGGACAAAGGGTAGTTCTTCTGCCCATCTTCCTTTTTTAGCACCTAGTCTTTTTGTCAAATTGTTGACAATTATCTTGTTGGAGGATTCTGCCAGTTTATTTGCTTGAGGATGTACCTGAGTTGATGTAATCATCTTGATTCCCCAACTTTTCCAAAAATCAGTAGTCCTCTTGCTAATGAACTGAGAGCCATTATCACAAATTATCTCAGCTGGCACCCCGAATCTAGTCAGGTTATTCCTCGTTATGAAAGATACTACTTCTTGATCCCTGACTTGAACAAAGGCCTCAGCTTCAACCCATTTGGAGAAATAATCTGTCATTGCCTGTTATGGGTCATTTTATGAGCATATATATCCTGACTAATATTCTGCTTTTGATTGTTTACTTATGATCAAGATACCGGATCAGGGTATTGGTAACATCCTGGTGCGATATCCTGGTATTAACTAAATTAACCACGTGCAGGTTAGAAGCTGTGGGTCACTAACGGTCAAGTGGACCTCTTCTCCTTGAGACTCGGGCAAACCAGTTATACGAGAGACGTTGAACCCGAAAGACCAGGTCTACAACGTTCGTATGGGGAATATCCACCGAATCCCGGTTTAATAGGGTAGTTTGTTAAATTTCTTTTACTATAAATAGATGGATCGGATCAGATTAAGGCACGCAAATTTCACTTATACTCTCTTTCTCTAGCTACTAGCAATCACTACACACAAACACTTGTACTCGAATTACCTTGTAACACCTAGTTGATCCGTATCACATCCTGCACTGTATCCTGATATTCGACGTAATAGAAGAACAAGGCAGCTGCGATTGTCAGCTCCCGAGGTTTTGTGCCGGCGATCTAGATTGATCAAGGGCTTTCCTCGTATATCTCGTGTCACCCCTTACATTTTTTGCTCATTGTTTGATCATAGATACAACTCTATATCCTGAGTCGTATCCTGAAAACTGTTTTTACAAACAACTTAATCAAAATATTTTCAACACATATTTCTAGCGCACTACCTCACTTAACTAATTTGATCACTTAATTGCTTCAGTAATTTTTGACCAAAACAATTTGGCGCCCACCGTGGGGCAAGTGGTGCTATTTTTACTAAAAATTTAGTAAAATCATTACTCGGTTTTCTATTGTCAAAACTTTTTGCTACATTGTTTTCAATGGCCTCGAGATCAAACATGAGCTCTTCCACCATGTCTGCTACAACCTCTGCAACAATTGGTTCGGTGCTTCCACCTCCTCCTCCTCCTCCTCCAAGAATGCAAGCCTCTTCACAGGGAACTGAGAGTCATGTGGCTCTGGACGTTATCCCCGCTCCCAGTGCCCAGGGATCTGGTCCTGTTTTGGCTTCTAATGACGAAATTCTGAATTTGTTTTGTAGTGTACAGGAACAGATGAGGCAGCAGCAGGAAACTAATCGGATGCTGATGAGAGAGATACAACTCTTGAAATCCGGCCCTAGTAGGCCTGCTGAAGAAACTGTCACTCCTTTACAACCCAGGGCTTTGAACTTCAGTTCTGCAGTTTACACTGAGGATAACCAGGGGAATATCGTGCCAAGCCATTCCCAGAATTATACTCCTGAGATACCTTCTTCAATAAGAGTATCAACCGTGAGAAGCTTAGGATATGCTTCAGGATATGGCCAGAATCCTCAGATTGGTAACCTGTCAAATAATAATATTCTTGCTACTAACAATAGTGGATCTTTGCAGGATGCAGGTATGACGTCAACATTTACCAGGGAGCTTCAAAAGCTGAAAGACATGATATCCAGTGTGCCTGGAGTGGTCCAGCCGATTCCAGAAGTATCCCAAGACAGCCACAGGATATCCCGGTTTGCGCATCCTATCTGTGATGCTGAAATCCCGAAAATATTTCAAACCCCCAACATGAAACTCTATGATGGAACCACGGATCCTGAAGAGCATATCGCCCAGTATAGGGAAAGGATGGAGATCAACCCTATCCCTCCAGATCTCAAGGAAGCATGCCTCTGCAAGGGTTTTGGTTCTACCTTGACAGGATCAACCTTAAAATGGCTGTTAAATGTTCCTCCTCACTCAATTACTTCGTTTGCTCATTTGGTTAATTTATTTAATTGTCAGTTTTCTTACAGCCGGAGTTTTGAAAAACTAACTAGTGATCTTTACAGGATAACTCAAGGGCCTCAGGAATCCTTGAGGGATTATGTGAACAAGTTTAGTCGGGAATCCTTGGATATCCCACATCTTGATATTGCAACAGCTGTGCTGGCTTTTAAGATGGGATTATAAAAAGATTCTCAGTTTTATCAGGATCTTGTAATGAATCCCTGCAGGAATCTCGACGAAGCTCGTAACAGGGCCTTGAGATATATTCGCTTGGAGGATGACAAAAAGATGCAAGAGAGGATGAATTCCACCTCAACCTATGAATCAACCAATAGGAAATCAGAATCCTCGTATAAACCATATCGCTCTAAGCCGTATGGCAGAATTGACAACAAGAAAGTGAATGCTGTTGAAGACGAGGATCCTGAAGAATATCCTGAATTATCTGAATATTGCTTTTCTGTTAACATACCTGAGTTAATGTATGCTATGCAGGGTTTAGGAGACAAAGCTAGGTGGCCTCGAAAGAATCAACAAAAAGCTAATTGGAAGGATAAATCCAAATGCTGTGCCTTCCATGAAGATTTCGGACATGTAACTGAGGATTGCATTGCTCTAAGAAAGGAAATAAGTTATCTTCTAAGCAAGGGATATCTGAAGGATCTCCTAGGAAGAAAGAAGAATAAGGGTAAGGATACTGAGAAGGATCCTGAACGAGCATCATCACCTCCTGCGGATGCCAAGATAATCAACTTTATTTCAGGAGGATCCGATATTTGTGGGACTTCGTATTCTGCGGCCAAGAGACATGCAAAGGAAGCTAAGGCCGAGAGGGGAGATAAACCAGCCAGGATGACTACCCTCACAACTAATAAAGTGATCACTTTCGACAGTGATGACAGGGATACTGTCCAGGATCCTCACCATGATGCTCTCGTAATAACATTATACGTGGCTAACCATTTTGTACACATGATATTGGTGGATAATGGCAGCTCTGTCAACATAATCCAACTAGAAACTTTGAAAAGAATGAATGTATCTCCAATGGATATTACTTCAAAATCCACCGTGCTTGTTGGGTTCAGTGGAGAGGCCAGGAACACAGTGGGAGAGATAAAGTTACCAGTATATGTTGAAGGGGTTAACTCAATACAACGTTTCTGTGTGATGGACTCCCTATCCTGCTATAACATCATACTAGGCAGGCCATGGATCGATGATATGAAGGCTGTGCCATCGACTTATCATCAGTGCATCAAGATCCCTACCCCTTGGGGGGTTGTTAAGGTTGATAGTGATCAGTAGGAGGCGAAGGAATGTTACTCATACTCAATGAAATCCTCAACCAAGCCTAATGCAGCATAGCAATTAAAGATGCGGGCCCAGGATATCGTGGAGGCTTCGGAGCAGGATGTAAAGAAAATTATCCTGGATCACGATAATCCGGATATCTCGGTGCTCGTAGGAACCAATATCCCTCAGGATATTGAAAATCAATTGACTAATTTTATAAAATGAAGGATGTTCAACGGTTAACAGGACGAGTAGCAGCCTTGAACAGATTTATCTCAAGATCCTCCGAGAAATGCAAGGAATTTTATGATATCCTGAAGAAAAACAAGAAGTTCGAATGGGAAGAAAGCATGAAGCAGCCCTGCAGGATTTGAAGCAGTATCTCTCAACTACACCTCTATTGATGAAGCCTGAAAATGGTGAACCACTGTCCCTATACCTCGCAGTATCAGGGAATGCTGTAAGTGACGTTCTTATAAAGGACCATGAAGGTCAGCAATATCCTGTCTATTATGTTAGTAAAAGTTTATTAGATGCTGAAACTAGATATTCTCATCTAGAAAAATTGATATTAGCCCTAGTCATGGCATCAACAAAACTTAGACATTATTTTGAGACACATAGGATTAATGTTAAAACTAATTATCCTGTTAAGAACGTGCTTAGGAAACCCGAGATGTCGGGTAGGATGGCTAAGTGGTCAGTAAAATTAAGTGCCTATGATTTAGTTTATGAGCCTAGAAATGCCATAAAGTCTCAGGCTTTAGTTGACTTTGTGGCTGATTTCAGTAGTGACCATTCAAAATGAAGTAGACTTAGAAGTACAGCAGCTAGGAGAAAACTTAGAATCCTGGACATTATATACTGATGGTGCATCTAATGTAAGAGGTGTAGGTTTAGGTATACTACTAAAATCTCCACAAGGGGACATATTACCCCAGGCTGTTAGGTGTGAATTTCCTGCTACTAATAATGAAGCAGAATATGAGGCTTTAATTGCAGGATTAGAGTTGGCTAAAAATATGAGTATTAAGAATTTGCAAGTATATGTTGACTCCTTGTTAATCACTAATCATTTTAATGGATCCTATGCAGTTAAAGGTGAGAAGTTAATCGAGTATCTCGAAATTGTCAAAAAATTAGCAGGATATTTTGATATTTTCACACTTGAACAGGTACCAAGAGAGGATAATGCTGAAGCTGATGCCTTGGCGAATCTAGGATCATCAGTCAGGATACCGGAAGGAACCCGAATACCAATGTTACATATCTTATATCCTGCGACGAATCCTCAGGATAAGGAAGTACTAAGTATTCAGGATCCTGATGAGTATCCTGAGAAGGATCCCAAGTCCTGGATGGTTCTAATTATAAGATATCTCAAGGAAGGACACATCCCAAAGGATGAGAATCCTAAGGCCTTTAGAATGAAGGTATCACGATTCACTATTATAAATAATGTCTTGTATAAGAAATCTCTTGCAGGACCATATCTGAGGTGCTTAGAGGATCCCGAAACTAAGGAAGTGCTTCAGGATATACACGAAGGGGATTGTTGTAACCATACTGGGGGCAGGTCATTGTTCTCAAAGGTGTTAAGAACAGGATATTATTGGCCGACGATGAGAAAAGATACTGCAGAATATGCTCGAAGATGTGATGCATGTCAAAGACACAGTAACATATTACATCAGCCGGCCGAACCACTTTATCCTATAGCTTCCCCTTGGCCATTCATGAAATGGGGAATGGACATAGTAGGAAAATTGCCAAAGGCTCCAGGAGGAAAGGTCTTCATGTTGGCAATGACCGATTATTTCTCTAAGTGGGTCGAAGCTGAAGCATTCGTTCAGGTTAGAGATCAAGAAGTGGTATCCTTCATAAAAAGGAATATCCTGACTAGGTTTGGAGTACCAGCTGAGATAATTTGTGACAATGGATCTCAATTTATAAGTAAAAGGACTACTGACTTTTGCAAGAGTTGGGGAATCAAAATGATTACATCCACACCGGTACATCCTCAAGCAAATGGGCAGGCAGAATCCTCAAACAAGATAATTGTCAACAACTTGAAAAAGAGACTAGGGGCAAAGAAAGGAAGATGGGCAGAAGAATTACCCTTTGTTTTGTGGGCTGATAGGACGACAGTGAAAAGTGCAACTAGCCAAACCCCGTTTTCCTTGGTATTTGGAGCAGAAGCGGTGATCCCGACAGAAATGGTGATACCTACAGCGAGATCCAACCTTCGGGATCCTGAGCAGAATCCTGAAGTCCTATGCCAGGAACTGGATACTATTGATGAGACAAGAGACGCAGCAAGGCTAAGGATGACAGCATATCAACAGAGGATATCTAAAGCATATAACAAGAATATAAGAACTAGAAGATTTCAAGTTGGAGATTGGGTATTGAGAAAGGCTTTTCAGAATACTACTAATCCTGCTGATGGAAAGTTGGCTCCAAAATGGGAAGGACCCTATGAGGTTGAATCAGAATCAGGAAAAGGAGCATACCGACTCAAGAATACGGAGGGGGATATGCTACCGAGATCCTGGAATGCTATACACCTAAAACTCTATTTCAAGTGAGTATGGAATTTAAATTCTAACTCTAACTCAAGATGGTATGGATTCTGTCTCTTTTATTAAATTTTAATATTATTTACTGTTTTGAACCCATTACTGACTTAAGCATCGGAGGGGTGTTAGCCAGCCTAACACCCACCTTAGCTTACGGTTGTTTTGCAGTATTTGCTTCGAGATATAGCTCCAGGATATACATTCAGGATACTTCAGAAGATTAGAGGATTGGCCCCCTCTCTCACGTCTAAGGGATCCTGATCCCTTCACAGGTTTAAAGGTATTCACCTTTCTTCCGAATTGGGTTTAAATATCCCGCCTGGAGCGCAAGTTATTCGGGAATAGTTCAAGGTGGCGGGACCAGTTCATGTAAAAGTGGCTGACAATTTCGTTACTATTAGCTATATCCTGAATCCTAAAGGTACATGAGGATTGATCACCCTCTATCACGAAAGGGTATTTTCATACTCTCTAAGGTTTAAAGGTTATCACCTTTCTAAGTCTTGGAGTTTATACACTCCCGCCTGTAGCGCATGAAAATTTGGGATTTTCCCCAGGGTACTAAGGATTTATCTCCAGTATATTTTTGGGTTTTACCCCTATAACACAAGAATTGTCTAAACAGTTGGAACTGATATTCAAAAATTTTCTAAGTGTTTATAGACTTCATGCACATGGGACATTCCTTCTAAAGCAATTGTGTGAAGCTCAAAAGATCAAAATTGGGCTAAGTGTCTCGGACTGGGGACATCTTAGTGGGAGAAGTCGCAAAAGGGGTTGGAGTTTAATACTAGGGTTACACTCAATTCCTGGTATGATCTTTCCTTTGTGAACCTTACATGAATTGTTTAACTCTGTTTAAGGCTCAAAATATCCTGATAAGGATATATCTTTAGGATATGTCTTCAAAATGTGTTTTTGGGATACGTTTCGGGATATTTGATTGGAATATTTGGGAGATGATACTTGGATTGAAAATTAATACTCTGATCAAACAAGTGTTATCAAAACAGGTTTTGGAAAATAGACTATCTTTTATTCTTTAGAAATTTTTGTCTAAAATTGTTTGGATTTTGAGAAATTCTATTTGATAAAGGTCTTCATAAGATATCACTGAGTATATTGATCAGGATATTTTCAAAAGATAGTTGCACAAATTTTGAAAAGCTAAAATCTAAACTAAGAAATGCATGACAGAAATTAGAAGGTGATAACAAATAAGTCAGAAGGTGGTATTATTTAAAAATAAACGATGCCAGCCGATAACCAAAGGCTTCGTCCTAAAACCTAGGACCCATCCACCCTTGGTTATCAAATTTTTTTAATACAGGAAATAAAATGCTTCAAAGGAAAAAGAAAATAAAATTGTTCAAATAAGCGTAACTCTCAAATTTAAGGGAAATAAGTTTTAGGAGGCAGCGCCTTCTTCGTTCGTGGCATTTTCAACAGCATCCATCTCGGGATCAACCTGAGCATCCCTCTCAGCATCAGTTGGTTTTTCGACTGCCTTTGAAGATCCTTCAGCTGCAAGTTTAGTAGAAGTGCCGCCGAGACTCCTTAGCTTTGTTTCCCAGGCATTGATATCCCAAGAAGGGCATTCGAAGCCCAGTGCTTTAGCTTCGTGGGCCATCTTTAGCCTGGCCTGGAGAAGGGAAGTGATGACGGAACTTTTAAGGCTTTCCCGGTAGCTGATCATATCCTGTTCGTGTTGAGCATGGGCAGCAACGAGATCGGCTTGGGCCTGGAGAGCAGCTTTGTTGAGGGCGGCCTGGTGTTCTTGGGTCAAAGCCTTGAACTTGTCCTCGTAATGCCGAGATTTGGCAGCTGCAAACATACCCTGATCGGAGATGGTAACCTCGGCTTTCTTCAACTTGGATTCAAGCGTCTTGTTGAGCCCAGATGATTCTTGATATAAATGAACCAGTCGTTCGAGACCCTGCAAAGTAAGAGGACAGGTATTGGTTTTAATAAATACTTATAAGTCGTATAAGGTGCAGGATATGGCTCAAGGATATTAACCTGGTTGAGAAAAGAAGTCATGAATCTGCTTGCCTCAATGAACCCATGATTCTCATAGGGGAATGTATCAGAGATAACAGGAGAATCAGGCTCTTTCCTTTTACGAGAACTTGAACTCCGGGGCTTAGTAGCTGGCGAAGGTTTAGGAATGATGATGGCCTTGGAGCTGCTGGGCTTGGATGAGGCCGTGGCATTGGGACTAGGTTCCTTCTTGATCTGGACCTGATCAGAATAATTGTCCAGCTCATCAAGGTCGAAAACCTTAGGGATCTTGGCTGGTGCTGCATAAAGGGAAAAGTCCTACATCCTTATTACTCTTCATTATATTATATTACATTAATTAGTCATTTCAAAAGTAACTCTTACCAGACATTTCGGATGATGAATATTGGCTGGAACTCGGGATATGTGTGGTAAAACTCATGTCACTTGCAGGCAATTGGTAAACTGCTTCGATTCTTTTTTCTGATTCCGCAGTAGGGGGAGCTACTTCCTTAAAATTCACTACGAAAAGATCAAATAAGAAGATATTAGCACAAGATAGAAGTCTAGAAGTACATGGGGACATTCATGATCCTACCGGTGGTTAACCACTCCACTGGAAGACTAGCACCCTCATGAATGGAGTCTCGTTTGACGAAGAAGAACTTGCGTTGCCATCCATCTTCGTTTTTGGTGGCTTTAAGAATAAGCGGTTTGCTGGAAGTTGAAAAGAGCAGGAACCGACTGGAACCGTGGGATCGGAGGCGGTAAGCGATTGGCATATCTTCGATGCAGAGGTTGGGATAGTGAAGGTTTTTAATTTGGTTGAGCACGATTAATACTCTCCAGACCATGGGCATGGTTTGGGCAAAGGAAATACCGGTAGTCCGAAAGAATTGCATCATGAATTTGGGAAATGGATACCGAAGACCTAGCGAGAAAGGGTATGCCGGAAAACAGACCCAATCAGTAGAAGAAACGTCTGATCGAATTGTTCGATCAAATGGTCTAAAAATCATGCCATCGGGGAAAGCGTCGGAGGCTCTCAACGCCGCAATGTCTGCGTTATCAAAAGCACAGGTCTCCTTCTCGGGATTTTTGAGAAGGTTTTGCTGAACGAAGGATTCCGACGATTCACCGGTCTGAGAATGGACTACAGTAGCCATCGGAGGAAGAATAAAGTTAACAGAAAACATGGAAGGGATAAATGATTACCTGGAGATTCTGTCGATGATATCTGCTTCTCAAACAAAAAGAGAGAAGATATAGGAGCGTTGTAGATGTCCATCGAGTGAAAAGCGCGTTGGAAGTTGTATAGTGCAATCTTGACCGTCATTTTGATTTAATTGCCTTGATTCGCGAGACAGGGTTTTTGAAATATATCCGTTGGATTGGTATACCAACAGATATATTTGAGGACAATTGTTATGGGTCATTTTCTGAGCATATATATCCTGACTAATATTCTGCTTTTGATTGTTTACTTGTGATCAGGATACCGGATCAGGGTATTGGTAACATCCTGGTGCGATATCCTGGTATTAACTAAATTAACCACATGCAGGTTAGAAGCTGTGGGTCACTAACGGTCAAGTGGACCTCTTCTCCTTGAGACTCAGGCAAACCAGTTATATGAGAGACGTTGAACCCGAAAGACCAGGTCTACAACGTTCGTATGGGGAATATCCGCTGAATCCCGGTTTAATAGGGTAGTTTGTTAAATTTCTTTTACTATAAATAGATGGATCGGATCAGATTAAGGCACGCAAATTTCACTTATACTCTCTTTCTCTAGCTACTAGCAATCACTACACACAAACACTTGTACTCGAATTACCTTGTAACACCTAGTTGATCCGCATCACATCCTGCACTGTATCCTGTTATTCGAAGTAATAGAAGAACAAGGCAGCTGCGATTGTCAGCTCCCAAGGTTTTGTGCCGGCGATCTAGATTGATCAAGGGCTTTCCTCGTATATCTCGTGTCACCCCTTACATTTTTTGCTCATTATTTGATCATAGATACAACTCTATATCCTGAGCCGTATCCTGAAAACTGTTTTTACAAACAACTTAATCAAAATATTTTCAACACATATTTCTAGCACACTACCTCACTTAACTAATTTGATCACTTAATTGCTTCGGTAATTTTTGACCAAAACATTGCCAACATAAAAACTTTTCCTCCTGGAGCTTTTGGCAATTTTTCCACTATATTCATACCCCATTTCATGAAGGGCCAAGGGGAAACAATAGGATATAATGGCTCAGCAGGCTGATGTAGTATATTGCTGTGCCTCTGACATGCTTCACATCTTCGAGCGTATTCTACAGCATCCTTTCTCATAGTCGGCCAATAGTATCTTGTTCTTAGCACCTTCGAGAACAATGATCTGCCCCCAGTATGGTTGCCACAGTCTCTTTCATGTATATCCTGAAGTACCTCCTTGATTTCAGGATCCTCCAAGCATCTTAGGTATGGACCTGCAAGAGACTTCTTGTACAAAATATTGTTTATAATAGTGAAACGAGATACCTTCATCCTGAAAGCCTTAGGATTTGCATCCTTTGGGATGTGTCCTTCTTTGAGATATTTCATGATCGGGGCCATCCAAGATTTAGGATCCTCCTCAGGATACTCATCACCAGGATCCTGGATACTTAATACTTCCTTATCCTGAGACTTGAAGAGTTCCATCGCAGGATACAAAATATGTAGTATTGGTATTTGAGTTCCTTCCGGTATCCTGACTGTAGATCCCAAATTTGCCAGAGCATCTGCCTCAACATTATCCTCTCTTGGTACCTGTTTAAGTGTAAAAACTTCGAAATATCCTGCTAATTTTTTGACAATTTCAAGATATTCAATTAACCTTTCACCTTTAACTGCATATGATCCATTGAAATGGTTAGCGATTAGTAAGGAATCAACATACACTTGCAAACAATTAATATTCAAGTTCTTAGACAGTTATAGTCCTGCAATCAGAGCTTCATATTCTGCTTCATTTAGTAGCAAGAAATTCACATCTAATGCCCTGGGGTAATATGTCCCCTGTGGCAATTTTAGTAGTATACCTAATCCTACAACTCTTACATTGGATGCACCATCAGTATATAATGTCCAGGATTCTAAAGTTTCTCCTAGTTGTTGTACTTCTAGGTCTACTTCACTTTGAATGTCACTACTGAAATCAGCCACAAAGTCTGCTAGAGCCTGAGACTTTATAGCATTTCTAGGTTCATATACTAGATCATATGCACTCAACTTTACAGACCATTTAGCCATTCTACCCGACATCTCTGGTTTCCTAAGCACATTTTTAACATGATAATTAGTTTTAACATGAATCCTATGCGTCTCAAAATAATGTCTAAGCTTGGTTGATGCCATAACTAGAGCTAATATCAAATTTTCTAAGTGTGAATATCTAGTTTCAGCATCTAATAAACTTTTACTAACATAATAGACAGGATACCGTTGATTTCATGATCCTTTACCAGAATGGCACTTACTGCATTCCCTGACACTGCAAGATATAAGGATAAGGGTTCACCATCCTCAGGCTTCATCAGCAAAGGTGCACTTAAAAGATACTGCTTCAATTCTTGTAGGGCTGCTTCATGTTTTTCTCCCACTCAAATTTCTTATTCTTCTTCTTCAGGATATCGTAGAATTCCTTATATTTCTCTGAAGACCTTGATATGAACCTGTTTAATGCTGCTACTCGTCCTGTTAACCTTTGCACATCTTTCATGTTGGATGGTGACTTGATATCCAGGATAGCTTTGATCTGTTATGGGCTTGCTTCTATTCCCCTCTTAGTCACCATGTATCCTAAAAATTTTCCTCCCCCACTCCGAAATGGCATTTTGCAGGATTCAACTTCATATTGTATTGGTCTAGGATATCAAATGCACCTTCAATAGCCTAGAGATGATCCTCAACCTTCTTGGACTTTACCACCATATCATCAATATACACCTCCATGGTGTCCCCCAGTTTGTCTTTAAACATCATATTCACCAATCTCTGGTATGTTGCACCTGTATTTTTCAAACCGAAAGGCATGGCAGTATAACAATAAATACCTATTGGTGTCATGAAAGCAGTATCCTCCTGATCAGACGACACCATTTGGATCTACTGGAATCCTGAGGATGCATCCATAAAGGTCAGCATTTCATGACCGGCAGTTGCATCCACCATTGAATCTATATGAGGCAGAGGAAATGGGTCTTTAGGACATGCTTTGTTTAGGTCTGTGTAATCTACACAAACTCTCCATTTCCCATTCTTATTTTGAACCACAACCATGTTTGCTAGCCACTTGGGGAATTTGACTTCCCTAATCATCTTGGACTTCAATAGTCTTTCAACCTCTTCCTGTATGATCACGTTTCTTTCAGGTACAAGCTTATGAGTTATAATATCTTTAGAAATACCTGTCATATCCTCATGCTTCCATGCAAATGTGGACATCCTGCATTTTAAAAAAAATAGTTAGCTGATTCTCAATATCCTGAGGGATATTAGCTCCTACGAGCACCGAGATATCTGGATTATCCTGATCCAAGATAATTTTCTTAACATCTTGCTCTAAGGCTTCCACGATATCCTGGGCTCGTATCTTTAATTGCTATCCTGCTTTAGGCTTTGTTGAAGACTTCATTGAGGAAGAATAACATTTTTTTGCCTCCTGTTGATCGCTTTCCACTTTAACTACCCCCAAGGGGTAGGAATCTTGATACACTGATGATAGGTTGATGGGACAGCCTTCATATCATGGATCCATGGCCTGCCAAATATAATATTATAACATGATAATGAATCCATGACACAGAAACGTTGCATCGAATTTACTCCCTCAACATATACTGGCAGCTTTATCTCTCCTACAGTATTCTTTGCCTCTCCACTAAACCCTACAAGCACAGTAGATTTTGAAGTGATCTCTATATGGGGAATGTTCATTCTCTTCAGTGTTTCCAGCTGGATAATTTTGACAGAACTGCCGTTGTCCACCAGTATCCTGCGCACAAAATGATTAGCAATATATAAAGTGATTACCAAACCATCATGATGAGGATCCTGGACGC